>JAPTYO010000007.1:25478762-27978762 GCA_036873135.1 Clarkia xantiana subsp. parviflora
ACCGCAGCGAAACAAGATCGTCGAAGTGGTATGAGCTTCGAAGCTCTGATACCATGTGGAAATCAGTACGGCGGAGCACGGCCAAGGCCGACGAAGAGTCGCCGGAAAAACTAGTGTTCGCAGAGAGAGGAAGAAGACGGAGAGACAGAGTGTAAGGGGTTCATTTGTGTTATATTATTCCACTGTTCACATCTCCCCTTAAATACTAAACCCTAGTAAAGAAAAAGAAGATTGCACCGCAACCTTTACAAGATGTCAAGTTTAGTCCCAAAAATAAAACAAAGGATCAGATTGATCCAAGGCCACAGCAATTAAAAGAAGCCCAAATACAAAATACAAATCCAGGCCAAATACAAACACGGGCCGAAATCTTGGGCTTTAATACTGGGCTTTAACAAACAAGTAATGCATTATTTGGTTAATTAATGTTAACGATATATACGAAAAGAACGCCGGAAGCTCTACACTAATATTATCTTAGACGACAAAAGCTGCATCTGTTTGCAGAAACCACTATTATATATATTACTTAATAAACTTGGAAGAAACTAGGTCCGGCAATTCTTGTGGGCTGTTCGGATTCGTGTTGTGTCAGATTTATTTCGTATTTTGGGGTCAGTTTAAATACGACGTAACACGAAAAACCTATAGTAAATTCAATAAAAAAAATTAATATATAACAATTTTTAAACTAAAATTTTAAAATTACTCAAATTAGAGAGTTCAATCTAAACTTCATAAAGTATCATTGCAAAAAGAGGTCATGCTAGATTAATATAGGTTTATTTTAATAGAAATTATTATATGTATATATATAACTATCATGTTATCGTGTCAGACCGTGTCACAAATATCAAACCCAAATACGTAACTTTCGGATCGGTCCATCACATCGTGTACGATTTCTAAGCCTAAAAGAAACTCTGAAAGCTAATCAATCATATGAATCACTTTACAAAACCTTATGGAAATCAAATTTAATTATAAAAATTAATCACCCGCTCGTCGTGTGCAATTCTAAGTACAAATTTATTTTGTAACAATTATTTCGTGTTTTGTGCCTATTTTTCTTAAATAATATATTAAAATACATATGCATATTATTATTGATTAATTTTTTACAATAATGTATATATAATTGAAATATATAATATTATATGTCAATTTAAAATTCATCTCATCTATTTTTTTATGGAAAAATTGCTCGTAATTAGAATATTACCGTAGAAAAAATTATGCTTATTTTACTATGACATATATAATATATAATAATATTATATTATATATATATATAAGTAAAAAGATATTATTATAGATAAAAGTTCTACATTATTATTTATGACGTGGATAAAACTTGTGAGCTTTAAAGTTCATAATAATCTCTAGTTGAGAACATTACGCATGTGGAGTCATAAGCTCTAGAATTGATTTTAAAGTTCTGGTTCACTAATTTTGCCACTTGATATGACCTATTTTAACATAACATAATTACATTTCTTAAGATTTACATCTTTTTGTGTAAAATATTAATATTTATTTTAGTAATAGTATATATAAGTGTATATTTATAATATAACAGCAAAACATCAATGTGGTGATTATAATTATATCTTGTTTTTATTAATTATTAAGTCTAGCTGGGTTGGATACCATCTTAATTAATCTAATCACTATAAATCACATAATTTAATTAATGTTGTGAGTAAGACTCCATTAAAGACGATAATAATTACTAAGTTTTTAATGACAAAGTATAATTAAGATGATTATCATCAGTATATAATAATAAATATATAATTAATGTCTTTACAACATACTTTTGTTGCAGTCTGTATATAATTATATTATATAGACATAGTATTTAAATAGGAAAAATTGGATGATGATCTTAAGTTATAATAGTGTGTTTGGACGGACAGTCGAATTTGTTTATGGAAAAAAGCCGCAAACGCCGGTCGATCGTCCATCTGTGCCCACAATCCTTCAATCTTATTGCAGTGGCGGTGCACGCAAAATCACGGCGGCAAATGCTTCTTCAAAATCCCATGTACGTACCACCCTAGTACATTTTTTAATTAAGAGAGATCGATATGAAGATGATGACCATATTCTATATAAATTAATGTAGGTTGCGTAGTTTTTTTTAAAGTATATTCTAGACACCGGTTCATGCTACGCACCGGTTCATGCTACGCGTATAAGATATAATTAAACCGAATCCAACGATAATATAATGAAATGTTACAAAATAAATTCTTACAAATTTTAAGCTAAATACTTAGCATTTGGAACCTTTTAATGGGTATATAGATGATATATATAATATGTTGTAAAATAAAATCTTACAAATTTTAATAGCATTTAATTTGGAGCCCTTTGATGGGGTATATAGATATGGGTGAAGTGCTTAAATAAAAAGGCTTGTAAAAAAAAACTAAACTTAGGAGCCCTTTAATGGATATATATATATATATATATATATATATATATATATATATATATATATATATATATATATATATATATATATATATATATATATATATATATATAGATATGTATAATAACCGAGCAAAAAAAACCATAGGTATATGTATATATCATAATAAGGGTGAAGTGCTTAGAAAAAAAAAGTTGAAACCCAATTAAAGTAGACTTCTCGGAAAAAAAAATGAACAAAATGCTTTGAAGAAACAGAATGGCTAAGTAAAAACAACACTAAAAAATGCGGTGAGCGTGGATCGAACACGCGACCTTCAGATCTTCAGTCTGACGCTCTCCCAACTGAGCTATCCCCGCTTAATGCTGAAAGTAGCAATCATTAAATGATACTCTGGTATTCTTGAAGAAGTCCTCTACCGCTAAACCTTTGATTCCTGAAAAATATAATAGGTGTAGTCAATAATTAATTAAGCTTTGGAAATGGAATTACCTTTTATTGGTTGTCTCAGTGCAATTACTCCGTATTGACTGACCAGTGATGACTATTTTCATTAGCTCAAAGCTTATGGGTAAATAAATGCATGGTTTAGCATTATAACTTTGGCACTTAATTGAATGAACGAACTCGGTAGTCAATTTTCTTTTCTGTCTTGCACAATAGAAGAACTTCCCAAGAAGAAATTCCTATAAAAAAACAGACTCCAATATTATTACTTTTTCTAAGGTCATATACAACAACAAACCTCTATGTTTTAGTTCATCAATTCCCTCAACTCAACTGATATGCCAACCCAACAAAAACGATAAAAAAAAAAATGAATTCAAACGACGAACAGACAGATGAACGCTTGTTCAGATTCGGGCGGTTTTCTTTCAACATCAAGGAGTGAAGTGAACACATTCAGCAAACATTGTGCGGTCCTCTTTATCATCATCATCATCGATAAGAGAACACCAACATTACCTCAATATCTATCAGTGGATGACTTGTACTCTAAGCTACATTCATAATCATCATAGCCACTTCTTCTTTTTCTTTTCCGGTTTCTTTTTATTAGTCTGTGCGCTCGGTCCTCTTCTGAACACAGCTAGAACTTCAATGCTGCAACCAATATTTGCAAATAAGCAAAACCCATATTGTATAAACTAGGAAGCAACTTCGAAAGCTAAAAAAAGCTTCTTCTTTTTAGGGTATAAAACAGAGATATAAAGTAAGAACCTTCGAGTGCCTGGAAAGAAGTTGAAGCCATGAGCCTTCTCTAAGCGCCAGACCTTGCTAGATATCAATGACTTGCAATCCTATCAATGGTTTTCTCATTTTTAGACGGCTTAAATTTAACGAAACAATGATTCTTCGGGGACAGTGATTGATTACTAACCTCTTTAAAGTTTTCCCAACCACAGCTTATGTAGATTAGTGTCTGAGGCAGCGATTGGTTACTTTCTAAACTTGAATCTTTCCGGACATGAACTGAATCTTCCCTGGCACGAAGAATCCACGGCCTCTTTTCCTCCTTGTTCATTGAAGCACTATGTTGAAACAGAGATGGACTTCAGCGAACATGATTTTAAAGAAATCACATGTTAATTAATGGTATTACTGGTGAATAGTGAATACCCACCTCTCAGAACCCCATCTAATCTTGCGTTCCATTGAAGATATAGTCTGCAAGGCATCAATCAGCGAAGTGTCCAGTCCCTTTCTAGGAGGATCAACTATGACTACATCTGACCCCACAAGCCAAGATGTTGGTTTCTGAATGAGAAACTTATATTAGTATGTGATTATAAATCCATTTGCAAGTATTCCAACTTAAACCGGATTATGGTTATAACATGATATACTCACAATTGAAGTGTCTGCATGATGCCAACTGATGCTACCTTCGACCGACTTTGGCAACCTCTCAACTGTCTTCTCAAAAGATACCTTAGATTCTTTATTAATCTCCACACATTTTACAGACCTGGGTAACAAGAATAAAAATTAAAGTCTAGAGATATATCGATAATAAGAGAATTCCACTCATGAGCATATATACAAAAAACGTAATTTCTTGCCTGCATTTTCTAGCGGCGGCTAGAGATACTCCAATAACACCAGCTCCTGCGTATAAGTCAGTTACTGATGCGCCATAAGGGACATACTTGTGTAGCTTCCGAAGTAAACTTTCAAACGCCTGAAATGAACAAAGCAGAAAGGAGGGGTAAATGAGATTATAGTCGGCCCCTTAGTGATGCCCGAGTCCTCAAATGCAACGCTGGAAGTTGTTCCTACTTAATGTGTAATTTTAAAAAGGTTAAAACCTTGAAAAAAGGTTATCCTTGTAAGGACGGGTAACTTCGAGCTAACTACTACAAGATCCAGATTTGCTTTTCCAACAATGAACAAGACTATATGTAGCGCAAAAACTTTTACCCGTGTATTTGCTTGCCCAAAACCTGATGGATCCAATGAAACATCAATTCCTCCAACATGTTCCCAGAATTCCCTATCTCCTAAAAGATGTCTCCACCTATTTCCAAATATTACCTGCATATCAAAAAGAGATGCATTAACTCAACTCTTCGACTGGAATAATAAATTACTTGTATTGTTCAACTACCGTGCCACCAACTATTCCTACACCTGCTTCATATTAGAACAGTCGCAAATCTTGCAGTAGAAAATTTCTTATTATTTTAATTTTTCACTCAACTTTTTAAAAATATATAAATATATTACAGTTCAGATATTCCTAATAGAATGTGAGAGTGTGTTCAAGTGCTTCAAATTGTCTGGTTTCATTGTCTGGGGAAAAAACTGTTTTTTGATGCATAAAATACATTGCAGTTGAGATATTCCTCATAGATTTCAAGAATGTGTTCAAGTGCTTCAAAATGTTTGGTTTCATAGTCTGGGGGAAAAACTGTTTTTTAATATATAAATATATTGCAGTTGAGATATTCCTCATAGAATGAGAGCCTCCTGGTGGAGACTATGTTATTAAACGTCACTCACATTGTTGGTTGATGTCTGAAAATTGGCCCAGACAGAATGAAGCAACGGGTCTTTGCTCCTTGATCCACCATTTCTCCACAGAAACTACAAAGGACATTTTCAGTGAGAAAGGAAACCACCAACTTTTTGGAAGCACATTGAGGAAGAAGTAACTCCTTACATAAGCCAACTGATTTAGCTTATCTGCATTCGGTGCCTTTTCATTTCGAGAATTCCAAACTAAAGCAACCTGCACCTTTCCTACATAAAGTATATTTTCAATAGACGCTGATATAAGACTCCAATACTAACATGGTACTAAGTTGAAAGTCCAGTTAATAACCATTTCGATATCTTTCTGTAGCAGGAATCGACGTATCGTATGTGGTCACAGCCATCTACACGAGCACATAAAGATTCAGTAACAGTAATACAGTATGATGATTTCAGAGAATATTAATATGCACTACACTAAATTAAACCAAATATAAGCTAGCCTTTATACCATTACATATCGCAAATCACCTGTTCCCTCATCCTCATCATATGGCTCCACATTCAATTCCCTAATACCTGTTCACAATTTTATCAACCACAACAACGAGATAAATTATGCAGATTACATAAATTTCCAGAAACTTCAATATACAGATATGAAAAACCGCACCTCGTCTTAACAGTTCCACAGCAGCATTTATGTTTGGGTGATGAGCTGCAATTACCAAGAATAGCCAACAACAACAGTAAGAGAGATTACTTCAAAAGTTAAATTTCACAAAAGCATGTAATACTCATATGGAAAAACAACTATACCTTTACAGTCAGGTATATCCACTACGTTGTGGGTGCCCTCCTCGTAGAGTCCAATCAGTGGATTATTCGATGAACCGCGTATGGCTAGTTTTGCACGACATCTCCATCCGAACTGCGAGCATTAGTAGGCAATTAGAATTTGGAACTGAATTACTAATTTAAAGCTATCACTAAGACACAAACCACATGGAATTTGTATTCATTAAGAATTTCATTATGCAACCAAGCAAAGTTGAGCTATCCTGGCAAAGCAAAGCAGAGCTAAGCAAAGCAAAGCAAAGCAATCAAGATCTATGTTTAGTCAGATGCTCACCAGCTTGCCGCTATCGAACGTAAAATCCACGACCCCAAAGCTCTTGAAGAAATCAGCAGCTTCATCCACAACACTGGGACGTTCGAGATTGAATTCATGACTGCAACCTGAGCACCTAGCAAAATTCAATTACTTCAATACACTTAAAATCATCACCATTTGGAGCTGAAAATTTGAAAGAAAGATCCTGTGTGCATACGACTGAAAGTGAGGGCACTGAAGTTCGATGGGAGTGGAGGATGAGGTGAGGGCACCAGGCACCGAAGGGGAGAGAGCGAGCGAGCCAGGCCGCGCCTTCACCGACGCCGGGTAAAGGCGGCTTGTGATGGCTGGGTAGGCCGGTGAACATGAGAAGATATACGAAGACATCTTTGCCTCCGGTTGCCGTGGGCGCCTGGGCGGTGCCGGAGCCGCTCTTTGCTTTTCGTTTCCAAGCCTCTGTCCAATTTCTGGCGCGGAGAAACAACGGATAACTAATACTGGGTTAAAGCTATTTTTCATATCATATATTTAACTACATTACATTTTTTTTTTTTTTATACAAAATGTTTGAATAAAATATTTTTATTTTTATTTATTTGTTACCTTTCCGTCGGTTTTGGCCTTTAATTGGTTACGTGCATTGCACATAATTTTTTTTAACAAACTTAAAAAAACGGAATTACCCATCGACACTCTGCTCCTTATGGCCACCACTACCACCCCTGGTTCCCTCCTCTTCCAGAAAGCCTCCACCTTCGATAAGAAATCCTTCTCTGTTGCCTCCACCACTACACGCCTCACCACTACCAGAGACACCAGGTCCTTTGTAGGAATTCGAACTACATGCACGCTAAAACACGCACGTTAGTAAGACATGAGATCGTAACAAGGATATGACACTTACTTCGTTCGGTGTGGCAGCGTGCGGTTGCGGAAGTGTAGATCGTTGGTGCTCGAAATCACGGCGGTGGGGATTCCGGTCGGAGAGGTACGTCACATAATCGGAGCGCACCTCGGTTTCCACGGTTGATGACCCAAAGACGAGGTGGTCGGGCACCGGAGCTCCGACTCGAGAGGAGAACGTCGAAGCCTACTTCGGACTAGCACTATCACTCACTCACTAATCTGAATGTATCTGTAGGTTCTCTTCTATATATATTTTATATCCATCCATACGATGGATATATATAGGCACGTCGGCGGTTACACACTTCCGAAGTGTGTAACTTTAGTCCCGGACTTACCGAGCCATGCAAGAGCACCCCATATGGGTGCACTATTTCCTATATCTCCCATTCACACATAATGGGAGTGCTTCGTTGCGTGGATAGTGATATATCTCTCAACATTTCCTTCGTCTTTCATACAGGGCTCAACCGTGCGACCGGCATACTTTGTGAGAGCTAGTTGTTGTATATATGTTAGGAGTATACAACAGCACATTGAGGACAACCTGCAATAAGGAAGTATGCGTGTACCCTAGATCGTCGAACCTCATTCAGGTATCTACAAAGATCTCATTAGTTATACATTGTATTCACAATCACGAAACTAATTCATGATTGGTGCGCACCGTGAATACAATTCTAAAAGAGATTCCGTTGACAATCTTCCTCTTCTCACGATCCTTTCAACACCAACCCGATTCGCTTTTCTAGACATGTCCCGCCAGGCCGAATCTGTAGGTGGCCATTTGGAAACACACTAAGCTAGCGAACATCGTGTCAGGTCTCAAGTTCTGATCGGAGTCGTGAGGGCACACAATCTAGGAATCTCATAAGGATCCTAGGTCTCACACTACAACAAGCTGAGATCATGCTTGTGTAAACCCGTGGTCGCAAAGCACACATGGTATGAAACGTGTGTCACAACACTTTTCTCCTTTTCCTTGGAGCGTATGTCATTTGTCTTACTCAAAGACAGTGTTGTGCGGATGTCATTTCAAATGTCACATGCACTCGAACAAGAGTCCACTAACTCCCATCCGACACTAAGGTAAACTACGTGGAAACAAATTCCACTTTAATCATCGATGACCGCATGTCAATGAGCGACTTATGAATTCGAGCAGTTAGCTCTCTAATCGTCCACTTGACGATTTTAAGCTCAAAATCCTGTCTCATCTCCCATTCGCCACAAAGACTTAACGTCGTTAAGACGCGTATGTGGTTTCTCGTGTGAGAGAGCTAACATTTAGTTTACCCGACATACATTTCACATTTCGAGTGAATGCACATAGCAATCACAATAAACATGTGTGTATTCAGATCAAACATATTGATAAAAATGAAAATTGTGATGTGATCATTGTGAAAAATAAGCAATCTACCTCGCTTTTTACACAATGTTCAAGACCATTTGTCTTCATTGTGATCAAATGTTGATGAATTGCACATATGCAAGGGCTATACGGACATACCGTTTATCCATCATTCATCGACTATCACTTCACATTCACCATCTTGCATAAAACCATGCCTTATTCATAGTTATATTGGTCTATTGAATGTTCAAACATCGTTAGGATCCTCTTAGGAAAATTATTACAGCACAATTACCAGTAGACTAACACTGAAGCAATAATGTGCATCATCCAGAATATATATAGGAACCTTATAGACCAAATATAATCATCGATTGTTTGCGAGAGCACTAGCTTCATTCGCATATAGTGAAGTTTGCACTCGTTTCTCAGTATATGATGGCTAGCCAGTAAGAAACATTTTCCTAAGGAGGTCGTTACTCCACTAGGAACAACTTCACTTTATTTTTTCATGCGTATATGAACGAAGCCTCAACAACCATCGTTATCTGATCCTTGCGCATCAATCCAAGTCGAGTCATATGCCCGATTTAATGATGGGTCTAGTGCACGTCACAACATGCACAAAACACCCGAGTGAGCTCATCTTAATTAAGACATTTAGCGCATCAAGTCATGACCTTTATACAGAGTTAGCTTATCGAGGTAATAATACGATCAATCACCCAAGAAACATATTCTCTCAAATGATCTCTTAGAATCTCAATTCCAAGATTATATTGATTTATCCTCCAGATATCAACCAAGTCTCGTACTCATTTGATTAACTCTGTAACTACCAGCACGTACTATGTGTCAAGCACATTTAGTTTACATGATCTTGTCGATGTTTTAATAATAGTTTTAGTCCGTAGTGACTAAAACATCTGACATGACTAACACATCATCATTAATAATATTGCCTCGAGGGAATAAAGTAGAATGCTAACGGACCACCATAGTCCAAAAGCTACACTCTTATACCACAATATGGAGAAGTGCCTCGATTTCTACTTTAATATTTCAAAGGAAATATCTACATCCAAGATCAACGTGGCTGGGTTCATGCGAATACAACACTCGCAATTATTCGAGACACATCTCAAATTTTCATGACATTTAGGACTTCATCGATCCATTTGCGCTTCACGTCTTCCATAGTGTCCTCAATTTTCCTTAAAAGGTATTGGAAGCCACGATAAGCTCCCACTAGGATTAAGAACGATCAGTACACACTTCTACTGGAACGATAACCTTTACTCATTTCGAGTAACAATATGATAGTTCTTGCTCCCACTTGAACTAAGATCATGACCAAGATCATTTACATTCGTAACTGATGGTGAAGAAGGCCAGTATGACGAGAAACTTATTCAACATCTGCAAAAATCCAAAAATCCTCCCACTCGAATGAAGTTATCTTGGTACATTTAGCTCAATAACTCAAAAATAGGTCACAACCCACTTTTCTCTTTATAAGAATAAACATGTACATTTCAACATCTCTTAGTTTAGGCCGAGAAGAGTTAAAGTAAGATTTGGAGTAGTTTTTGGTTGGCCGAGAAGAGTTAAAGTTAGATTTAGAATAAGGTTTGCCTGAACCTCTATATATATACATATATATTAGATAGGACACCAATATATATCTATTGAGGAAACCAATATATATATAAGCAATCGGAAATAATAAATATATCTATTGCAATCGAAATATATATATATATATATATATATATATATATATATATATATATATCCATGCATCGGCAAATATTTATATCTATTGCATTCGAATATATATACATTTATCTATTGCACACAATCACTGTTTAAGTAACTTGTTGCCCAAGAAACCAACAATTGATACGTACATAATTTATAATTACACCCCATATATATTTCGTCTTGGTAACAACAAAAAACTAACCGAACACCCCAAATACGTGGCAACCCATTCAAACTGTTAAAGACTAAAACTACTAGTACTTAAAGTTCGTTCACAACGCTGCACATAAATCACATATAATAGGGCTAAAAATCTAATTACAGCCTAATTTTTAATAATTTAAATTAAATTTGTATCACGTTGCTTTTATAATTTTTCTTATATTTATATCAATTAAGTTAAACTGAATATCAATTTAATTTGTTACAATAATATATGTAAATAAAAAATTAAAATATATGATATTATAAATCGTTCAATATATTTATAAATATTAAAATTATATAATATTATTTTATAAAATAAATTTTTGAAAAAAAATTTAAAGTTTAGAATTGTCGATTGTTACGCAATTCATTTCATTTTAAATCAACAACTTTAGAACTGATTTTAATTATCAAATTTGTTGGGTTTGCCATATGTTTTTATCTAAATTAATCAAGTAAAATTATAGTTTTTGTTTTGATTATGAATTTAAATTGGGCGGATGAGAACGGATTTTGACCAAATCCAGCCTCCAGGTCCGGGTTCTATGGCCCAGCTCGCAACGCTTAGATTCTAATAAGTGCATTAACGCTGAATTTAAAATATAAATGTTATTAATTTTATATTAACGTTTATTATTTCTATTATAGTCTCTATAATAATTTTATAACATATATATATCTATATAGAATCTATATCTATATATATATATATCTAAATATATTATACTAACCCTGCTCATCTTTAACTAATACATTGCCACGTATACAAAACGCAGTTGCTTAATTTTAAAACGACGGTAGGAATCTAAAATTATACTAACCCTGCACATCTTTGAAACGACGTCGCTCAATTTCTATACATAGCTGGAAGTAAATGAGTTGTTCAGATGAAAATCTCCATATAAAAACGACAGCGCTTGCACAATAGAAGATCTCTAATACGGATGGTGTGTGTTAACTAAGAGCTTGACACGTAATCCGACCAAACGACCCCGCTCCTCTCTCTTTTTCTTTTGGCCATAAACGACATTCATCTCTTCGAAACGACGTGCACTGCAAGTTCTGCGCAACCTAGGGTTCCACAGAGAGTCGGCCGCCGCTTTAAGTCGATTGTTACACACGATCAATAGCTCTTAGGGTTCCACAGATAGTTCCTTCTCATAGTGTAACCGAGGCACGTTACAAATCTGTTCTGTTGTTACAATTATTTAACCCTTATTAATCTCACTGTTGTATCTTAATTCTAAAAATTTAAAGCTTTGTTATAACTGACATGCCTTATCAATGGTCGCCTCTCGATCCTTGCCGCTAGAGTTCCTGGAAAGAATTCAGTGAACACGTTCATGTATAAATTCCCCCGATCAAGCTTCTTCCTTCGTCGCCTTTCTTTTAGATAATCCCCAAATTTCTTCATTATTTGGCTCCATTATTTCTCAATTTTGCGGCCATTTATTTGAAAACAATAAAGATTGCTTGCCGTCAAAATTGAAATTCAGTCCCTGCTAGATGATAATTCGGTGTCAGAAGAACCAGATCCAGATCTAAGAGATTGAAATTAAACAGATCCAATTCAATTTTTTTTTACCTGGATTGGATAAAATTTTATTAAAAGCGTGTTCGTTGATCTTCAACATAGAGTGCCTGGGTCCGACCAATTTGCCTTTGGGAGTCTGATCAAAGAGTACGAGACCGCACATTTGATACATGCAGAAAGCTGGTGAAGGCAAATGTGAAGAAGAATCGACTAATTGGCGCAGAGTAGCCATGGAGGCGGCTGTGGTGGGGTGGAGCATTGTATGTAGTGTAGGTGGAGCTGCGCTACATAACACAGCGAAACGAGGTTGCCAGTGCCGTCTTCTCTCGCAGTGTGGTAGTTGAGCTAGGATGACGATGTGCTTTGCCATGTTCTCGCCCAAAAGGATGAAGGAACCTCAAGCACAATGTAAGAATCAGCGAGAATTGGGTTAAGGTTTTGAGGTAGCAAATATGTTTAATCAAAGATTGGACATGTGGGCTATAAGATCAAAATATAAATGGGCCTTTATTTTAGACAACTATTTGTACCATTATATATATATCATGGGAATTTTTGTGACTTCCTCACCTTATATGGTTGTTAATTAATTTCATATAAATATTCAGCTAAAAAATTATTTTCCATACATATATATACTTTCATTTGTCAAATATTCTCACATTTGGATTTAGAACAACTTGTGCGCCATTACGTGTTAGGATTAATTCTTTGTTGAGTTCTAGCCCTCCCAAAAAGTGGCCATTTACACTCAAAAGACGACAATACCCTTTAGCTCTATGCTTTGCAATTACTATCAACAAAAGTCAAGGTCAATCCCTTAGTTCTGTAGGGAGGATCTATCTTCCTAAACAAGTATATCTTTCAATTACGTGTTCAATTCTTACAAAAAAATAAATCAAAGTACTAATTCAAATTTCTTATAAAAGGTCTTCACACATGGACAACTTTATGCGGCTGTCTTACGTATTACTCGACGAGATGGAATGAAGATAGTCAATGCAGATCCAGATGCACCATCACGAGATAAGGTCAAAAATATTGTATTCAAAGAAGTTATTTAAGGTAATAATATAAAAAAAAATCCTCAACAATAGCATATGTATTCAAATCACTGATCACAGAAAACCAACGATTATCATTATACTACTTTTCCTTTGACAGGTCCCATGTATTGACGACTATAACGAGAAATAACATGTTTCTCTCAATTTTGGGATCCTAATTTTTGGTAAGCTTCATTCACATGTTAGCAACAAATATAAATAAATACTACAAAAGTTTTCATTTAAAAATAATTCTTTCACATTAAATTTTTCTTTTGCAGGGTTCCCTATCAGCCTTGAACAAAATTTGGTTTCTCAAACCAACATCGGTTGGGAATAAAAGAGTCTACAACGAATCATATGTTTAAACTTAGTTGTTGTTACTAAAAGTTATCACTCTGTCGTATGTACAAGTAAGTTATAACACAAAGATATAATGTTTGATTGGTTACTTCATTTATAGTCACCATATATTTAATTATTTAACAAAAAAATGCATTCACATAATAAAACAATAATAACACAAATTCGATAACAATATTTTACAAATACACAACTGGTCTAAATTAATAAAAACCAAAACCTCATCACATCATTATTTCAAACCAATATCTCATATATGTTATAACACATTTTCAATGCCAAACCATCATGTTGTATATACATACCCAATTACCTTATTTACTCATAAAAATATTTAAATAAATATATTTCTATATTCCTTAACCATGAAAAAAAAACATCACAAAAATATGTCAATATTATATAATAATAAAATTTTACAATCACATGTTCATTCAATTTCATATTTACAAAATAAAAATTACAACCTTCTATCCAATATAACAACATAAAATAAAACAACAACCCGCGCTGTGCGCGGGGAAAGCCACTAGTATATATATAAGGGAACATGTGAGAGAGTGATGCATTTTGGATGTGCCACATCATCAATTTAGATTAACATAATCATGCCACATCATCAATTTAGATTAACATAATCATGCCACATCATCATCCGTTACACAACCCATTTTGTTTTTATTTTTATTTATATTTATTCTTCTCAGCCTGTTTAAGGCTTTTGAATGTTGGATCAGCCTTTTTTTTTATGTTGTTTCTCGGCCCACTATGACAGTTTTTTTTTTTATGTCGTAAATAAAGTGGATTATCAGAACCTGGTAGTCCAAGAAGCAACGTCATCCGACAAATTTACATTAAAGACATTGGACCTTTCTACCATGCTCTTGGAGCACCATGCTTTTGCCACTATTTTTTTTATTTTTCTATTGTTCTAAAGGTGAACCCCATAGGGAAATTGATATTATTAATAGTATAATACACATCTTAGGTGTAGTTAAATTTTTTATATTTTTTCATACTTTTAAAGTTTTACTTATGTTACAATTAAGTCCACCATAGTATTAAAAAAACCAAAAGCATGGTGCTCCAAGAGCATGGTAGAAAAATCCAAAGACATTTGTAGCATTGCCAACAAGTAGACATTGAGCCAAAAAAAAAAAAAAGTAGGTACATAGCTACATTCTATATTGCAGCTATGTTTTGCTTTGTTTTGAATGACATGTCCATCATTGTTTCGTTATTGCCATTGCTTATTGTTTCATTAGGATTTGATATTGCAATAGACTGTGTGATGTTTGGCACGAGTCATTACATATTAATGTTATGGCAAAAAAAATGTACATGTTAATGTTTATACTGAAATTGGAATTGGAGTATAGACTTTCATTAGGCTAAGAAATAATTATTTTGGGCCAAGACCAATTAAATAGTTTTGAGCTGGAGCTAGGTTTTTTTTTGTTGCTACAATATTTGTTATATTTGCAAATAAATTTGTGTTATATTTCAGTATAATCATGGTTAAAAAAAAAGATTTATTTATAATTGCACAAATAAAGTTCATTTAGTTACATCAATTTTTATGGTTTTTTTTCTTTCAAATTTTAAGTCGCATGTTTATTGATTTTTTTTCTAATAAATATTATGTTTTTTTAATTTATTTTTCAACATCATCACATATAAAAATAAATGAGAGCTTATAATTGCACAAATAAAGTTCATTTAGTTACGTCAATTTTTATAGTTTTTTTTTTTTTCGAGAGTCCCGATTTTATTTATTCAAAATTTTTTTCTAATAAATTAATTTGTCAACATCATCATCACGTATGAAAATAAATTAGTCCAACATAATTTCTCCGTATTATTTTATTATTCATATAGACATATAATAAACCATCCGCGCGGTGCGCAGGATAATAACACAATCTCCATAATTCTGCCAAATCAGCAGTTTAAGAAACTCTCCATAATTCGGCCACGTCATTTGCTTAATCCAGAACATTTAGACTCCTCTTCTTCATGTGCCATAATTCTTCTTCATTCCAGTCAGGTTCATAATATCATGTCAACTACAATTAAAACTAAAACAATTATAACATATACGCAACCTAACAAATCATATATGAACATAGTATTTATAAAAACATTTCAAAATAAAAATTAGAACAATATATTATTTAACATACCAAAAACAATTCAATTATTTATACAAACATAAACACTGAATATTCATTAAACTAAATTACTCTCAAAATAAACCAATACAAATATTCACTTTTTAACATGCCCCGCGCGTAGCGCGAGGTCAGCACCTAGTTATTAAATAATCTAAATCTAATCTAAATATATACTAATCCTGATGGATTAGCTTGAAGGATTAACCACAACTCGCCACATCAGCTTATCCAGCCAATAAAAAGAAGACATATCACCATTAAATTTAATCATAAAACTTAATATTACTTATACAAACGACGTAGCTTCATAACTAGAGCATTCAATTTTCAACATCTCATAAAACGACACCGTAACTGGTCTTCAAAATCTAACACACATCTAAAACGACGACGTCTTTATTATCATCACATCTAATCCTGATTGTCTCAGATTGAGGATTAATTTGGTCTTTACACGTCAGCACATTTTCACCGGATATGAGGTATTTTGTCAGGCTCCCAAATCAGCTGCAGCATACATTCCATAGGTATAACCGTAGTAGAGGAATAAAGTTATCGTAGCAGAAGAAATCAATTCACCGCGATGTTATTTTTCAGAGAGGCAATCAATTCTCTGCGCAGATGCAATCAATTATACGTTTAGAAGACAAATCAACATACGTTTAGAAGTTGTCTATAATAACTGAGTTTATTTTACCTAATTAAATCCCCAGAAGCTCCATTTTCAGATCAAAATTCCAAACCAAAACCCTCTATGACGCTTCTTCAGACTTTAGAGATAACAACTGCGATCGTCACCAAAGAGGCCCGCGCTCCACTATGAGCCCTATTTCTGGGTCTCCGATGCATAAGAAATACCTTGAGAACTTCAAGTAAGTCTCCTCCAACAGGAGCTCTCTTTATGGGTCACTAATTCATATGCGGGTTTGGAAAACCTTCTATGCGCACCATCTGCATGTCGATGATGAAACAAGAGAAATCAAATAAGACAATCATATATCTCCTTAAAGAGATTAGGGACTGAATACTTCTTACACGCCGTTTAATCTCGGCGATTCCACTTGAGAGCGAGCTCCTACCCAGGATAGACAGTTAGATCTCTTAGAGGTTGAGGTTTTGGATCAGCTCTTGAACGGTAATTTAAGGTTGAGGTAGAAAAAACGAATATGAACAAATCTGTGGTTTATGTAATCATAGAAAGGACGAACCTGGTCGGACAAGACTCGGTCCGAGACTCCTCAACTGCCTGGTCCAGTACACACAGCTACTACTCTCATGTAGAGTCCGTCCCATGCAAGTTGTGACATTGACTTTGTTGACCACCTCGCTGTACTTACCAGACATCCTCATAAAGAGCGAATCGAGCGAACTAAGCTAATCAACCAGAGAATATCGGATGAAGGCTCTAAGATGTTAGTGCTTGCGGCTGTTTGGAGGAGAAAACATGAATGAGGTAATACTATGTTGGGTTTAGAGACAGGGCCTGGTGACAGGCTACCTGAAAAAAATCATGGGCTGGGCTTTTAATAAAGTGAATGGATAGTGTTTTTTTTCTTTTTGGTAAGTAAATATTAGGAACTTAGCTTCGCTACATGGTTAGCAAAAGTAAGACTTATATTTTTTTTGTATTGTTTTAATTATTTAGATTGAACCAGATATAGGATTTGTTTATAATTACGTTTTCTTTTGGTAAACTCATAATTACCCCTAATTTTTGTTTTTGGTAAACTCATAATTTTGATTGATTTTATTATTAATTCTATATATTTTTCTCTCTCTTCGGTGAAATTACTATAAAATATTATATATGTAATAGTATAAATACAATTTTATAAATATACTTACAAAATAATTCTCTAGGGAAATAATTTAAGTTATTATGTATTTTTCGCCAAAATATATTTAGATATAATCTATTAATTATGGTGCTAAATTTATATTTTTATAATATTTTTATAATTATATACTTATCAATGGTTAAAAAATTATTTATTAGTTGACTATAATCTATAATTTTTTATTGTCTCGCCCGCGCGGTGCGCGGGGTTAGCATCTAGTTTAGATACATAGGTGATAATCTCTTGCCACATCAGCTATATCAAATCTCATTGGGCCGTGAGTTTCACGCTCCTCTCTTATTTTTACCAGATCTTCATACTTCGGATGGGATTTGCATCGCGATTCTTCTGCTTCCGTCAGTTTCTTCGGCTACCGGCTTTATTGCACCAACGGTTTCTCCAATTGCTCATTACTCCTAGGCGTTACAACTTTCGCCTAGGCGTTTCTGCTTGATGATTGAGAGGAAAACGGTATTTAGTTTGGAGTCAATCGAGGTTCCATCGCTCAGTCTGATATAGGCGTTTCATCTGATTGTTCATTGCTTATTATTTCATGGAGGTTTCCAGATTCGACCCTTCAGGTTCTCCGATCATAGTTCGTTGCGGGAATAATTTAAACATTCATGATAATGCACTGTAAGTAATTGATAATCACTCTAAATGTATCTCAAAGATAATATATAGATATTCAATTCTACAATTTGGCTCCCATCTTCTTCTGACGATTTGTTTGTCTGTCCTAATGGTAGTTTCATCCTAGCGGTACCCACTTCACTTTCGGAATCCTACTAAAGGATGAGGGTTATTTGATTGTGCAATTGTTTGTGCGATTGTGATTGTCCGTTAGATAAGTTTTTTTGGCTGATTCATATGTTAGGATAGCGCGTCTGTTTTTAGGGCGTTTAATCTCCTGCATAAGTTAAACACTTTCTCTCCGGTATCTATATATTATATAATTTAGATACATAGGTGATAATCTCTTGCCACATCAGCTATATCAAATCTCATTGGGCCGTGAGTTTCACGCTCCTCTCTTATTTTTGCTGTATGTTCTCCTTTTGTCGGGCGTTTCATCTTCTTCAACAGCATATTGAAAATTTGGCTCTCCCTCTTCTTCTACAAATTTGTTCGTCCGTCTTCATTCTGGTAGACAAGTACGAGTGAAGATTAAAGGTATTGGGATATCTTCTATAAACGGCACCAGGATAAATTATTCAGCAAACTAATTTTATCGGCATCTCTCATGATGAATTATTGAGCTTCGAAGTTGAGATTTTATGCATGATTTTTTTTTTCTGGCTTTTCAATGATAATATTAAATCATTTTTACAGTTCTTTAAGGACCAACATTACTTGGATAATGAATGCGGCTGATATTTTTCAGTAAGTTGTGAAATAATCCAGTCTCTGTATATAGTTTGATTCATCAAGTTGATTATGTAATGTAGGTCTAACAATACGTTATAATGTAAACAAATTCACTCTTGGAATCCTATTTAATGATGAAGTTTTATTTGATTGTAGCACTTCCTGCTACTTTTAGTTGTTTCTGGAAGAAGTTAGTGCACTGTTTGTTTAGAGTTCCAGTCTCCATTTGAGTAGCTCGGTGGTATCTAGGGTGTTTTTCTTCCGGAAGCGTTGGATGTTTCTGTTGCTAGATTGATATGTAGGTAGGAATGCCTATCCATTACAGAATGTTATATTTGCAAGTGGAAGCCCATCTAACCATGTCGACCTTGGTATGTTTGAAGCATACTAAGAATTTTATTTCCCCATTTTAAAAAGGTTTTTACGCTCAGTAGAATGATAGAAGGAAGCATATCATGACAAGCCACCAATTCTTGACTACGGTGTTTATTCTTGGGTGCCAAGCCAATCAAAGTCATCAGGCGTCGATTGTTTCTTTGTCATTCTAAAACCTAAAAACTTAGTTAACTCTAATAGGAATTGCTGAACTGGGACATTTACTTGGATTTGTGTGGTCTAAGCACCAATTAATTTTCTCAAGTCATAGAACACAATAATGCATGACTATCATAAACATTTTCTTCATAGAAAAGCTACAGTAGAGCCTATAAATAGCTAAGTATTCTGAAAGTAGCTTTCGTGTGAAGTTGAGTTGATAACTGATTAAGGGATTGAAGATTTTGCACTTATTTGTGTACATGTCTATATTTTGAAATATTCATTTATACGGTTTATGATGTCTATATAAAGAGAATTGCATAATTAGTTGTGATATGTTTCTCACTTGATATGTTTGTGGATTGTGTTCGTGTTATGTAGTGAAAGTAGTGGGTGGACATTATAAGAAGAAGCCGAGATGGTGCTTATGGGATCATAATATCATGATGATCTGAAAGGTTTAACTCATAAATTCCAGAGTGTTATTAACCTGTTGAATTCGTTTTTGTGGTTATTTATCATTTCTTACCTATTTGTGCAGGTCAATGACATATGAGAACATCATTCCATTATCTCCCAGTGGCTATATTAAAAATCGAGTGACAAAATAAAGGTTGGACTAGATAGATGGTTTATTATTATTATTATTATTCTTTTAGGTGACATGAAATTCGTTCATTCCATGGTGAGACCAGTTAGGAAGGATATTAAGAGAACTACACTAACCAACAATCATAGACCAGTTTTAGCATATGAGTTCAACTTTAATATGTCTATGATTGTTGAACTGTTGCATTGAGAGTGATACTAAAGCTTAACCAAACTATGTACTCTCTTATGGTTATGCAGGTAAAAATTCAATTTTCCAGTTCTTTCTATGTTTGTTATGGAATACAAGAACCGATACTATATTTCTTGATCTTCTTCAAAATTCAAATAGCAAGACGGTAAGTAAGATTTTGAGAATTGATCTAGGAGTTTCTTCTTCAAACAAATATGAAGATGAGATGAGCTATATAAAGCTAGCTTATAGCAGATCAAATAGAATTTAGCTCTTTTTGAAACACACTTACATGCATGTGTACACATGATGTTTCTCCGATATTGTTGGGACATTTCAATAAGTTATTTTTTTGCTACATTTCTTGCAGATACTTACGTTCTTGCAATTTATGAGGAACTCATCCGACTTATTCAGAATCTTTGGGTATAATAGACAACATGTGCTTATTGGAGTGATTATTTTTCAGGTATTGACTATAAGAAAGTGAAAAGTATTGTTTGGCTTTGATCAACTCTTTGCTAAGATTGTTGAAGATATTACTTTATTGTTAAGTTTCTAACTGCATTCTTCAACTTTTTCATGTACTATACTATTGGAAATAAGTGTTTATTTGGTTGTTGCATATTAATGGATCCACTTGCCAGGAATGCAATCAGAAAACTGACGGCAATAGGTCCGACTGATCACTGATCAGGATAGTTTCTGCCCACTTAGAAACGAAAATGTTTTGGTTATAGATAGTACAGAGAAATGGTTTGGTAAGAGTGGGAGAGAAGCTAAATCTCACATTAATACCTTAGCACATGTACATACATGATGAGTTATTTCTTTAGGTCTAATAGAAAGCATTATATTGGTTGTGATTATCATGGTTTTATGCAATAGAAAGATGGAGCTTAAGTGTTATCTTTGTTTGCTCATGTTAAATAAAGATACATTTTTTCTTTTTTAAAATCAAAACATTACACTACAACTTGCTTTTTTGTTGTACATGTCTTCCAACTTTACGAAACTATTGAAAGTACTTTTTACAACTATATTTGAAGTGAATTAAAGTGGTAAGCAACTTTAAGAAACTACTTAAGGTACACTCATTAGTCATTACTCTTTACATGCTTATTATTTGAAGTGGTATGAAGTTCATGTTGGCAATACATAGAATGGACTAAGACTCATTGTGCTCTAGGAATAACTATCTACTATTTTCTATCCATAGGGGATTAAAAGACAACAAGTAATAACGACTAATTATACGGTATTAATGAAAAATGATATAAAATTTAACTAAAAAAAATATGGAGGCAGTCATGCAATGCTTTACATATTTTCATATTGGTGCACTATTTAAAATAAATTGTTAAATTTTTATTGTGTTAAAGAAAACATAACCTTAAAGTTAATAAGTTCATATTAACGTATTATCACTACTATCTGCCGCTTTTTACATAATGATATTATTTAAATTATATGATTACAAAAGATTATGAAAGAATACTAACCTTTTAAATAACAACAATTAAAAAAATTATCATTCCCGCGCTATGCGCGGGAAAATGCTTAGTAAACACATTAATTTGACTACTTAATTTTATAGTAAATAATTTGACTAAATACAAACGCTATGTCTATGAGTACGACATAATAAATAAATCAAACAGCCGCACTGATTATAAATACAATGTTTCATAAATAAATACAACAGACAATACAATAGAATAATATACACTTTAGAAAATTCATACATTATCCATTCAGTAAATACAAATTAGTAATATTAAAAAAAACACAAGTTACAGTATAAATAAGATCCATATTAAATATTTTTGGCCGAAAAATGAATATTAATTTCACTATTAAAATTAGTGATTATACAATGTGAATTTATACATTAATATAATATTAATATATTGCAAAACGTCATATACACAATCAAAAGTGAATACAATCACTTTATTTCATTTATATCATACTAAATGCATGAAAAATTCAATAGAAATGCAATAAAATATGGCAATACTTAATATATAAATTATATTCTCTGCACACCACAGAAGCTACACATTCTCAACATGTCATATCCGATTTTGATACACCATTCTTGATATATTGAAATCCACAATATTAATAATATTATTATGTTTGCATACAGATAATATCGAACTTAAACTGATGGGGTTCAGAATCTGCGGGGTTCTTAAAATTTGGGGAAATTTTCAAATATTTTGAAACAATTAACAATTGACCCACATATCTGTGTTACGTACGTATGTGTCGATTGCAATCTAGATAACCGTTCAATGTTCAATGAGACGATATAAAGCAAACTAATTCATTCAAACAAAGACTTCAAATCGAAAATACAAACCATACGTCCATACCAACTAATCTTACTCAATCCACTACTTTATTCATCACAATATTAACGCTAAATATTACTACTAAGTTGCTTCTTATTCCGGGATCGATGTTTCCTATTCCCGATCTTCGAATTTTACTCGTTTTTCTCCTCTGACGACTTCAAATCCAATGCTTCCTCGCTCGCTCCTTTGTCCGATTCCGACGCTTCCCCCTTATCCAATGCTTCCTTGCTCGCTTCTTTGTCCGATTCCGACGCTTCGCCCTTATCCGACTTCAAGCCCGATTCTTCCGCACTCTTCAAATCCAATACTTCCTTGCTCTCCTCGTTCGACTTCAATAAATCCGACGCTTTCTTCTCCGCAGCTTCCTTAAGAGCATCTACCAAACTTGCCAAACAAGTATCCGCATCATCTTCGGCCGATTTCGGCATCAAATTCTCGGCAACATCGGCCGGAGACATGTCAGTCTCATGATCCAACAAAGTCTTGATGGTGTCAAACAAGGGATGCTCATCAATTCCCCAGTAATTCTTCACAAGAACCTTAAACCCTTCAAACCGGCAATACGACATCTCGATGTGCTTATCCATTCTCCCCCTCCGAGTAAGCGCCGGATCGAGCTTATCCACGAAGTTCGTCGTAAACACGACAATCCTCTCCCCCTCGCAAGCCGACCACAACCCGTCGATAATGTTCAAAAGCCCCGACAAAGTCACCTTGCTGCTCGATTCATCTTCTTCCTTCTTATCCTTCAGTAATGGATCACCATCAACTTCTTTCTTCTTCTTCTTCTTCCTTTGCCCGGTGAGGTCGAGAGAGCAGTCGATATCCTCAATCACCACGATCGCCTTACTCGTAGTATCGATCAGCAACTTCCTCAGCTCGGTGTTATCCCGAACCGCGGTGAGCTCAAGATCATAAACATCGTAGCACAATAGATTCGCCATGGCGGCGATCATAGTCGATTTTCCGGTCCCCGGTGGGCCGTAAAGAAGGTAACCCCTTTTCCAAGTCTTCCCGATCCTCGCGTAATACTCTTTCGCCTTCGTGAAAGTGATAAGGTCATTGATGATCTCTTGTTTCTTGTTCGGGTCCATCGCTAGGGTTTCGAACCTCGCCGGATGCTCGAACACCATACTGTTCCACCTATTAGGGAATAAAAATATATTAGTACGTAAAATGCATTTTATTGTGTCTTCTAATTAATTTATATTAGAAATAGATTTAGTATTGTATCTATATACTCACCCACTTCTCGACCACCCGCTCCACGATCCACCCGCACTGTTAGTGAACAGCTTCCTCTGCCGGTTCCTCGACTCGATCGCCTTCGCCTCTTTGATAACATGTTCGATATACGATTTCGTCACGATATCGCGGTACCTTCCGTGGAAAGTTAGCGTCAATAGCCTCTTCGAGTTCGAGTTAGCCGATGGGTAAAAAGAGATGGTTTGTGCGCTAGAAGTGGATTGTTTTCTCGAAGACCACGAAACCTTAATGCCGTTGAAGACATCGGTGACTTCTTCGTAATCGTCTAAGGTCATGACGAGTCGGGATTGGTTGTGTTTTACGAAATCGGCTCGGAGGCGTTTGGCTTGAGCGGTGACGGTTTTGGAGCCGAGATAGGTCTCGATTAAAGCGAATGCTTTACTGCGCTTGTAGAAGCTGTTGTTGGAGTATTCGGAGAAGGTGATCTCGATGTAAGGCGAGAAGGCATCGAGGAATCGCTTCGTGTAGCGTTCGACAAAGAGACGGAGTTGGTCGGGGACGTATTGCCGGAACATGGCCCAGATGAACATCAAGCTAGCAATGGCGGAGCTTAGCTTAGCAAGGAGATCACCGCCGGTCTTCATGGTGCTCATAATTGGTTCGCTTCTGAGAAGAAGAAAGAAGAAGATATTATATGAAGAGATGAGTTTGTTGAAGTTGTGTTGATATATAAAGGGAAGCTGCACAATTATTTGGCCTTCTCACATTTTATGTATGTTTTGTACTTGTGGAACAAACAATGGGAGTTCACATAATAGATATGTGGGATAATTATGAATGGATTTTGCATGCTGTTAAATATGGAGCCGTGTATTTATTATTTACGTACGGGTATTTTTGTAGATTGTTGTATATATGAAATAAGATTACAATAAGCTAGATTCATATTATCTTGTTATTAAATGATGATTAAATTTACCCGTTGGATTTAAATTTTTGTTATTATTTGTTTTAAGTGTTGATTAAACTTTGAGATAATTATTTACAGTTTATTATATTAGCTAAATTTTGACTTTTTTTTATTACAATTTGCTTATTGAATTACAACTTGCAAATTCCTATTCCGGTAAATATGAATAAGGAAATAACATTAATGTTTGTAAAAGGTAAATGGTATCCCAAGGTAAACGTACAGGGGGAAACTCAAATTGACCCATCCTTTTAGGGGGAGAGTTAAAACATATTTACCTTGTTACTTTCTTGTACAATTATGGTACTCAGATAATGGCCTCCAGTTCCACCACCCAATCACCATCACATTAAAGATTTTGAATGGTTGAAGCTTATGTTGGGCGTGTCGAGTATATTTGTTTCGAAGAAAAAAAAAACATATTTGATTTCTTTTGCCAAATGAATAAGTTAGTAGTGTTTATTCCAGACCAGCTCTACTACTAGGGTTAGTTATGAAACCGGCCCGGTTTTAAATTGTTTAAAATGGTTTCGGTTATCTGATTTATTGTAGAAAAACTGATATGTTTAAATTCAATTTTAGATTAATTTAAATTATTTTGTTAAAACAATTCTGGTCCAGTTTCGTACCGATCCGGACGGCAAGATATACAATTGTTTTTTAATATTAAAACCATTTTTGGTCTAATATATAATTGATTTTAAGTATATTAACGGTTTTTATATAGGTTCACTATTTTTAGACTTTGTCTATTTGGAACCGGTCTGATCGGCTGGACCGATTTGTTTGTCCAACCCTATCTACTAAGGTTTTTCCGACCATATTTAGTGAACAACCAGCGCATGTACTAGCCGCATTAGATTATATATCGTGAGGTGACGTCTAGGCTTTGGAACCTAAACTCCTGAATCAAACCACATGAAAGTAAGCGTTCTTAAGTTAACCATTACGATTAATTAGCTTCAAAACATAATAATGCTTATGCTGATTAATCAGCTTCGTTTTCATTGCAGGTGTTTAAAGAAAGACACAAGAGCGTTATAAACAATGTCTTTTGCATTGACCCCCATGATGAAATCCGCATGGGCATAGTCCTTGACGAACTGAACCGAGAATTTGTCCACGTCGTGAAACTTGAAGTGGTCGAGCAAGTGCTCCACGTCGTGCACGCTCGACAGCGCGTCTTGGCCACCGTAACTCACGAACATCGGCATGTCCACTGCGATGTTCGATAGGTTGTAGAGTGGAGGGCGCATGTGGCCGTAGTACAGCAAGTTCGACACCGGGTTGCCGTAGTCGTACTTGGCCAAAACTCCGTCCCTCACGGCTGCAAATCATTGCCAAAGTTAATTAGGATTTAGTTAAGGTGTGTTGTTATAGTACATATAAGAGATAGATAGCTAGTGTGCGCGATTTATCCATATTGACTAGAAAATACGAGTTGATTATAAGTGTAGTTATATAAAAAGTAAACACTTACGATTAAGGAGGGACCAAATCAAATATTTTGTTCTAAGGAGAAAAATTTGAATTATGGGCAAATAACTACTATAAAATTTCACGGCAAAATAAGATTTTAATAGCCAAATTAACAATAATTATAATTTCTAGAGCTAAAATTACACATTATAAAAAGTTGAGGAATTGCTAACTCGTTCGGTGGCTCCGTCCCTACTAACGACCCATTAACTTAGAAGTTTGGATTGGATTTGTTTTTTCTTACTTAATATTATATGCTCACTAATTATTTTAAGTTTTATTTTCCGTGGAGTGGTGTCAGAAGGTTTCTCATCAGAATGACAACACTCGTAACATGTTTGTTCCACATCTAAATTAATTTTCACTCATATTAGATCAGTCCGTAAGAGATAAAGTGCTTACTATGAAAATATTTTTTATACTTCAAAGCCTATAAAATGCGGAAAATCTAAGATTATGGAGTATTATCTAATCAAGAATAGATACATTTTTTAGATAAAAAGTACACAATGACAAAAATTGAGGTGGTAATTTCCCTTCAATTAGAAATGTAAGTGAGTCAAGCTATTTGTAAATTACTCAGTCAAATTCGAATGCGGCATGAAATAAAAAAATTTGAGTTAAGTTCGAACTTACTCGATTTGAGGTACTCGCAAGTCTAAACGAAATTTATAATATATAAAAATCAACCAAGTTTGAGTCAAGCTCAATTTTTATTGGCATTAAAAATGTTAACTTGTTGTCATGTATATTAGACTTACGAAACGAGCCAAATTTGGATGTAAGTTGAGTTTGAATGTCAAAAGTTTGAGCTTAGTAGTTTTTAGTGGAGTCGGGATTAAGAGACTTACTTTGAGCCAAGTGGACCATGTTCTTGGTTGAGGTTGATTGAGGTTCATTGTTGATGAAGAGCTCCTCTGTTGAAGAATTAAGACAGCAGTTCCTGCCGGTTAATGTACTGAGCAGGTCGTAGCAGTCAACTCCAGGGTATATGCACAACGACTTTAGAAAGTCCCCCACTGGCTTCCTACATACAATACAAACTAACTCATCATTTAATTAATTAATTAATGCATGCATCAAAACTGCTCGATCTTAATGGAAAAGTGTTGTTCGTTTAATTAATTACCCTTTTGGGTTGAACTCAGCTATGCCCAGAATTGATGTGACGATCTATAAAATTAGATTCACTGTTAGAATCACAATACATATATACGAGCGAGATTAAAACCTTTAATACTCTATTATGTTTTGATATGATCACTGTGTCCACACATATGATTTGATTATTTATTATGTTTTTAAAATCTGTTTATTTGATATATTTTTCTAGCTTGACTCGGCTCGGCTCGGCTCGTTCAAAATTGTTCAATTAAATTATAAATTGTGAATCTTAATTCGAGTTTGAACTCGACTCAATAGCTAGTGTACGAATATATAATATTATGTAAAAAAACGAACTGGAATCAAATAAGCTTTTGATAATAAAAAACTCGATTAGGCTCGCAAGCCTCTCGATTTTAGTATAAATGAATTCACACTCGATTCGATACCAGAAAAAACTCGACTCGAAATTTTGCGAGTCGAGTTCGAATAACAACTGAACCGATGTCAAATAGCTTGAGTTACTTATGTTCATAGTAAATATACCTCGCCGACGAAGGACTTGGCAACGACAACTCCGAGTGGAGTGGTCATGTGGCTTAAATACGCGATTGGGCTCAGTAGTGCAACCGACTTGAGCTGCTCACCTAGCCTTCCTTCTGATAATGAAGCAAGCATTATCAATGTACCCTATATACATAATTAACACACTATAATTAATTGAATTGACGATAATAATTTAATCAGATAATCATGATTAATGAGACTAACCAGGGAATGGCCGACGTAATTGATCTTCTTATTCCCCGTTTGGCCATACACGAAATCGAATACCGCAGGGAGATCATGCGTTACCAATTCATCCCAAGACCAATTCCAAAATTTCTGTTTTACAATAAAAAAACTTAAATCTAAAATAAATAAATAAATAAATAAAACCGTATAACTCACATTACAAGTCATTATATTTTAGTTTTCAATAATCCTTAAGAACAATTTGGAGTAAGTTTTAATTAATTAATAGGGTTAAGAGCGAACCGGATCGGATGGGTCGAGGGACTTATGGCGGCGGCTAAATCGGGTGCCGCGAGTATTGGCGATCCACACATCGAACCCGTTATCAGCTAGTATCATCGGTAGATTTTGTTCCGGCGAATTCAACATCCATGTCATTCCATCCTATCCATAGCATACAAATATAAATGATACACTAATCCATCATTCATAAATAAAAACCGACAAATAAATTAAAGAAAAACGGACAAAAACAAAAGTGACCCTAAGCAAATAAAATAAAAAATTAAATCAATTAATTAATGAGTTTTGATATACATTCCGATGTCGGAATGTAGGAATTCCGAATCTCTCTTCTAGTGGCATCATTGTAATATAAGTCAACTTTTGGGGCGATTTTATGTCATCACACGTTCGGAACATCTCGGAACTAATATTTCGGACTGTGTATCTTTTCCTCGGAACTAATATCTCGGACTGTGTATCTTTTCCCTTAATTAATTATATGGGATGGAGACAACCTAAGCAATCCCTATATAAAATCATAGGGATACCGACAGAAAACGGTTCATATCACGTCACGGGACCTAATTAATTATTAGCATATACCTGATATATGGTCCGGTTAAAATGAATTTAGTTATTTTAACTCAATTTATTAACAGTTAAATCATACGCACAGTAATTTGTATGAATTTTTATTTTTTACAAACTCTGATTCATTCTTTTTTCAGAAATCAAGTTAACTTTATTTTTACCGAGATCTACTTGTTTTATTCGCACTATACAAATAGATTTTATTTTATACTATTTAATAAATATTAAAAATAGAGTAATTACACATTATTTTGTAACTTATTAATTATCTGCGAAACGTTACATAGATGTGCGTGAACATCATCATGATATTAACTTAGAAGTTAATGGTTGTTCTACATATTGATATATCTAGTGTATTTATGTCCTCGAAATCCCCGACGATACATTTACGTGATACATCTATTCAATAATACCAAAATGAAAACTTACGGAATGGAGTCTCTTACCACAAGAACTCCATGTTGAATAAGAATAGGTTGTCTGTCATTCCCCGTAACGGTTCGACCCTGTGGTATCCTCACCACGTTAAGTATGTACCCATCTTGTGTCGTCACCTAATAAATCACATTTACACATTATTAATAATTAAATTTATAATTAGATGTAGTAAAATATCATATCATACAGTATACAATAGCAAGTATACGAAAGAACTATCTAATTATATAGTAAAAATAATATAATCAGGTTTTATTGGTATTTCATAATGTTCTTTTAATAATATTTGACACGTGTAAATTATGAGTAATATATATAATTCAGTTCACCTAACTACTAAATTTACCTTTTACCCGAGCTTGTGACGGTCTAATATGAGACATCATGTCAAATACAATTCGAGCGAAGCTTGAGGTCCCTACTCATCAATTGAGTCATGACATATAATATTTTGAAAACTGAACCGGGCCTTGAAGTAGAAAGTAGTTCAATCCGGTTTTAAAAAAACAAAAAAACAAAACCAAACCAAACCAAACAATTTAGCCTAATCTTCCTTTCTAAACCTTCATGTAGTCCAGAAATTGTTATCATCTGAACCGAAAAACTGGGATCGATTTAACCAGTTCAATGCAGATTTTACTGGGTTTAGTGTGCATTTTGTTCTTTTAATTACTAGAACCAATGTGACCGGTTCATTGTCCTACCCGGTTCGGCACCACCAGGCAATATTAGTTTTCAAAACATTGTAACATGTATAGAGCTTTAAACAAACCGCTATCGTCATGAACTACTAGAGTGTTCGTCCTAACTGGTACTCGTGCCAAATATGCTTCTTTCAAACCCAGTCGATTTACTAACTAGGCGAATGTAGTGTTGGTGTAGTTATATTTAATACTTTTAATAAGTGAGGTACTATTGTACTAAAAAAATTATAGATTATTTTGGCTACATTACAATAAATAAAATGGATCCCGTGAGTAGCTAGGTAGCTCATCAGAGAGAATAGAGAAGATAGTAGCGGAAAACAAGGTGGAGGGGGGTTTACTTACATCGAACTCGTGGCACTCATAGCCATATATACCGACAGAAGTTGCGCAGATCCCCTCATTTTCCGGCGGAATTACGATGGAGCCACCGCGACGGAGCTCAAACACCAATACCAGAAGCCCCACAGCTGAGAAGATGCGGCCAATCATGGTCGATCGCCGGATAATTAATTAATTAATTAAGCTCTTCTCCTCCTCCCAGCTTCGTGAAGAAGCTAGATAACTGATGATGAATTGGGAGGTTAAGTAATACCCAGTTTATATATATATACGGGGATTTGGGATATTGAAGTGGACAAGTTACGCGGAAATGGTGGGAAAAGGTTTTGGATGAGTGGGGTTTTACCTTTTTTTGTTCACTTTTCTGGGTTCTTGATTGATTGATTTCCACTCTTATTCTGCACTGAGAGAGAGTATTGTATTGATGATGATGAGTATTTTTCTCGGGCTTTTCACGCTCTTTTAATTTTAAGGGAGAAAGAAAAATAAAAAACCCCAGTTCAGAAGAAAGACTGAATTGTTTGTCCCACTGAGAATAAAAGGTAAAATTCCAGCAGTGATGACCGATGGTAAATATTCTTCGTGTTTTCACCGTCGGTCAATCTCAGTCAGTATATTTTGATATTTTCCATGTTTCCTGAAAACTGGGTCAACACGAAATACTGTAAATTTGAGGGAATCCGTTTCCACTTAACCCGAAAACCTGTTTTGAGTTAAAATTCAAACTTGTTTTAGGAAATTTGAAAAATTGACTAATTCGTCGGCTTATAGCTGATAAATTAATCCTTGAAAAAATTAACTTCGAAGACAATGGGTATAATTAATGATATAAATATTATTCCAACAATTATTGAGTATAAAATTATGATGTAAATTATTTCATATTAACTTTTAATTGTATAAACATTTTGTCAGATTATGTACCCTAAAAATAACATAACATAATACTATGTTTGTTATGAAAGTAGAGAGGTAATAGAAGAGGGAACTTGAGGATGATCTTATTATCACACATAGGGGCCCTTATATAGGGATTACATAGACTTGGAGAGGAAGTAAAATCAATACAAGGAAAGTCTAAATTAGGAAGATTGTATATACACATAATATTGAACATCCACATAATATATTCATAACACTCCCCCTTGGATGTTCATAAGGGAATTGTGCCTCGTTAAAACCTTACTAGAAAAAACCCATTGGGATAAAAATCTAGTGAAGGAAAAAGAGTACACAATTATGGATCCCTTTTTGTAAGCTGCCTCGTTAAAAACCTTACCAGGAAAACCCAATGGGATAAAACCTTGGTTAAGGGAAAAAGAGTGCAGCGGTGTAGATTCTCCCCCTGATGTTGACATCACGTAATTTCATTAAGTCGACGCAATCCAATCATGTTCGCCAATATTCCAGATGTCGCAGTCGATAAAGCCTCTTTGAAAAGATCCGCTAGATAGTCATATGAATAAATTCGTTGGATGAAGAATAACTTGAGGCGAATGTGTTTTGTATGTCTCCTTTGATATAACAATCTTCAACTCGAGCTATATAACCTGCATTATCTTCATATATACAAAATAATGGTACAATATATTTATTATCCAACATTCTTGGAAAAAATTTCATGCTAGCATTTTCATTCCTTCTAGGATTTTCACTTTAATTTTGCTATCAAATTAGCCACCCAAAAATGCTATAAATAATTCATATGTGGGACGCATTCAAAAATTTTTATGTACTGCCAACGTAATAATATATTTGAAGGTGATTGCTCCACTAAATGATCCATATAATAATTGCCAGAATTTTGCATATAACATTTGTACCACAGGTTGTGCGTATATATCTTACGAAACAATTTATTTATGCGGGAAATATTTTGTATCCACTGGCTTCCACCTTCTGCATTTTTCATGTTAATACTTGCGTCTTTTCAAACTTTGGCCAATCATAATACTTGTTTAACATATTGAGCTCAAGATCCTCGTCTTGTTTTATGATTTCACCCATGAAAAAACTGTTGTCGACAACTTGATATTCTCGGTTCCATCATTTTCCCATTAACGACATAACTCATCGAGATTTTTTTTTTTATTGTAATTACTTTCAGGTACCTGAACCACTTCTGGGGTTTCATATTTAGTTATGTTTTTAATTCTTTGGGAAATCACCTCCACAATAAGACCATATTTATATTTCTTTTCTTTCCATGCTCCATTCTTCTTTCAAAAATTTCCGTGGAACCATTATCGCACGCTTCAGGCGTGACTTATTTTTCATTATAAATTGTCCAATTGGGACATTTAAATTGGAGCATTTGCAGCCGGTAATTGACTTTCTGGGTCTCATAAAGTCACTTAATAGGCAGTATCTGAAAATGGTTATCTCGTTGAACTTCAGGTTCATATTATCATTGTGCGAGGATCTAAATGAGATAATAACAAATTTTTTTCAGTCAATCTTTTTTCTGCCAGCTGCTTCTTTTCTCCCTCTAATGTTGGGAAAAGTTGTTCAATAATGACAATCAACACTCTTGTTTTAAATATATATATCAGTCATTGTTCTCAAATAATTGATTTATAGACAAAATATTTTTCCCAACATTCCAGACCCATGTTTGTGCGTTGCGGTGGAGTAATTTAAACATATATCGCATACCATAATATTAATACACGGAAAATTTGTCTCTTCACCAATAATTGGTTGTAATGGGGAGAACTGTGATTTAACATTGGCTTGATGCGCAATTATATTGTTGCTTTCATAATAGCATGCATTTGTACTCAATTTGCTCTAATTGGTAGCAGTTTAGCAATGTAATTGGAGGATCTTTGTAACTTTCATGCTAAACTGTAAATCTAGACATGTAGTTGTCTGAATCTTGTAGTAAATATCAACTTTCAATATCATCATCATTCTTTATTACATAATCTGAAAATTTTGCTATTGCAAATTCATGATAATTAATGCACATGCGACCATATTGTAGATGCATCTTTCAAAATAATATATCGGTCCACATGGCAGGTGAACGGGCCCATATTCACCTTTATAATTTCCACAAACAATGGGATTTTATCTCGGACTTAGTTGATGATGATCACATAATGAATTTTCTTTTGAGAGCAATTATCATAATGATTTATGGAGAATCTTCAGGTTCTTCCAAATAATGTGTATTGCGCATCTTAAGTGCCGGAATGGTCTGTAACCGGTCACACCAAATATTGTATTATATGGGTAAAACTTCTGGTTTACCTCTATATGAATCAGTAAACTTCTGGTTTACCGAATATATAATAAATCATGCCAATATTGGCGGTAAACTTCTGGTTTACCTAATTTTTTTTTTTTAATAATCCTGATAACACAATCCGCATTTTTTTTCTTCATCTCAACGATGATTGCGGAGTAATCACATTCTTTATAATAAAAATAAATAAATATGAAGTATATGAAAGCATATAAAAAATGCATAAAGCGTAAATAAATAAGTATATATACTTAATATTTGATATCACCTGGTTTCATGTACCATAAATTGAGTCCGACAAGATTTGACATATTGTTTGATGTCGTATGTCGTAAAATCGATTCCGAAAATTCCAACATATTACTTTTAAGATTGTACTCCAAGTCGTCTTAATCGAGTCTGCCAAAATAACAATATTGGTTATATAATATAAAATATTAAACAATCGACAAAATAAATCTACTAACAGAAATTGATATGCAATTTTTTTTTTCTCGTAAAAACAATTCTTGCAAACTTATCATATTGCTGACACATGTAAGATTTAATAATTCTTGCAAGATATACATCATGTTCAGAGAAATTAATAAAGTGAATAAATTAAGAGAAATTAATTTCTTCTTCAGTGGTTTACTGTAGGCGATCTAATACACATTATTTAATTGACAATATAACCACAATATCAATTATTAAAACCTTAATAACAAAGATATATAATCATATAATGGAAAAGATAAAAGTAGTAAAATCTCCCTTAGGTAGGTGCGGCTTGGGCAATCTCCCTTATAGAACTTCCATTCATTGTCTAACGTCTTGTAAGTCAATCGAAACAGCTTGATGAGGAAGAGGCCTCGATGAGGTTCCATGCGAATGTGTTATAATTTAATTCTAATCATTAATCAAACAATGCAATACTCTCTTCAGGGAGTAGAGATGATATCATAATTTATTAACAGACTTCAACACTCACTTCAGGGAGTGGATTATAATATCATCAATATAATCACAGGTTACAACACTCACTTCAGGAAGTGGAGTATATCTTCATTGAGCACTCATGTACTAAGCAACACTATTATTTTTTTTAATAACTCTTGTGCTACACACTCACTTTAAGGAGTGGAGCGATATCAATACAAGATCTGAAATATTGTGTGTGATGTGTGCCATCGCATCAAGCAAACCCGACATACCAATGTTTATTGCAGATGTATATGGTACTATTAACCATGTCAACTTTAGACATATTATATGTCTAGATCAAGTCTAACCTTCCTTCTAAATAGAAAAGAAAAAAAAAAACCCAAATGATAAACATAACAAGTGTTAGAATATGTAATATTTGAATAAAAAAAAATATTATGACAGAAATCAATTTGTATTATAGTATGTCTTCCCTTTTTCACGATGGTAGCACTTGACTAATTGTTAGAGCATGAGTAGGGCTTGGAAGCGATGAAGCGGTGTGTGGCTTCTCGATGAAGTGATGGTTGTTCGTGGCTTCGGAAGTGAGAATCTGTGGAGATGGTTTCTTGATGCGTGATTGGATAAACATACGAACGTAGCAACAAACAATTCGGACGTAGGACACCCTAAATAATTCGTGCCGATAACGTGTTATGAAAGTAGAGAGGTAATAGAAGAGGGAACTTGAGGATGATCTTATTATCACACATAGGGGCCCTTATATAGGGATTACATAGACTTGGAGAGGAAGTAAAATCAATACAAGGAAAGTCTAAATTAGGAAGATTGTATATACACATAATATTGAACATCCACATAATATATTCATAACAATGTTATATATATTTGTTTATAATATTTATATTTATATATGTTAATTGGTTTAAAACCGATTCCGAACCTAATGATAAAAAAAATTGAAAAAAAAACCTGAAAATTTATGCACGGATTTATTCTTTACAAAAATCACCCAAATCCACCCACGCCAACCCCAACTGAAAACCCTGCTTAAGTTAAAGATATGGAACCTGATAGAGATGCATAACGCAATTTAGTTTTTTCTGATATAGAGTGCATAAGCATAACCTCATTTCAAAACACTAATTAACCAAATTATCCAACTTTTTATTTTTCGATTTTTCGTTTGTATATTTTTTACCCCTCAATCATTTTATGATGTATATTTTTTACCCAAAAAAATAATAATAATTATTGATTTAGCCCTTTAAGAAAAATTATATTTGCCTCCTGAAATTGTCACCCTAAATTTCGGTATGGGGGTGGGGGTTTAGTCGTCTAGTGTGTACTAAAGTGTGAACAAGAAGAGGTTACCCTTGACGTGTTAGCTTGCCGCAAGAACCAAATAATAATCGGGATAAGCTCAGCTGACAATATATAATATTTTGTATGTATGTATACATGGAAGCTGCTGCATGGATTATGTATGGTTTAATTTGGCAACAAACCAAGCTGTCTTCTAGTTCTTCCACTCTCTATCCAGTCCAGTCCATTCCATTCAGTGCCGCTATCCTCACCAATAATGCAAATTTTGACTCCATATCGTCATCAATCAATAAATACACTCACTCAAGTCTTTCTTTCGATATGTTTCATGCATTAATTAATTAATCTTCTACTTGTGAATGCATTGGGGCTGTGGTTAGGAAAACGATGGAGAGACATCTGTTAAAGCGACAAGAGTTGACCAATTGGAGCAGGTCATGTGGACACACACCAGTATAAGATGTTTTGTTCCTGCTTTCACACTGCTGTGCTCTTCGTATATTTTAATGTTAACAAATTATTTAGTGTCTCCTGTTTATCCATTGTTCGATTTTTAATGTCTCGTAATTAAATTCTTGCGTTTAGATGTTTTTTTTTTAATGTCCCAATGTGATTATTTTTTAAAAAGTTAAGCCCGACGAAATTGACTGTTAAATTCGAGCTCCTATGCACGCTCCCCTTCCGGTCACATTGTCGGAACCGTCACATGTGGCCACTTCAACGTCGGTAAATCTCGCTCTGTTATCGCTGGAATTTGCTCAACTCCACTCTTCCGTAAAACGTAACTTTTGTATGTTCAAGTTTTTAGGGAAATTGGGTGATTTTGTAAAATGTAGAGAGTGAAAGATTATGAGTAGGTGAGTTGATGAAAATGACTAAAATGAGAGAAAAATACACGTGAAGACAAGGAAAGATAACCAAAATGAAATATGGGACATCCAATAGCAACAATTTAATCTTGATACACCAAAATGAAATATTCATCAATTTGATCTTAAGACACTCTAGTTATGATCCCGACGAATGTTTATGTTGAAATAAAGATTAAATCACACATTTACCTAACACCTTAAGGTTTTAGGACAGTTTGTCAAGTGGTTAGTCTCAACTTTCACATGGTACCAGAGCGCGCAGGTTCGAGTCTCCGCAGCGCTGAGTTAAACCCCAATTTCATCAAGTTTGTGATATAGTCAAGCAAACACGTGATGGGCTTTTTAAAATCTATCAGCCCACACGAAATATAAGTTTCACGTGATGGGCTTTCAAAAATGTCTCGGCCCACACGTGAGGGGGAGTGTTGAAATAAAGATTAAATCACTTGGTTAAGTGGTTAGTCTTAACTTTCACAGTTTACAACTTGGGTCAAGGACAATCATCGCCATCTCTTATCGCCAGTAATAACCCTCGACAATGAAGTCCACTCATCACGCGTCTTGCAGTGAAAAACCATCCCAGTACATAATGTTTAAGTTCTCATACTCACAATCTGAAGTTTTTTACCGACTTACTCAACAACCAGAGCATATACTAACAATGTACTAGACTTACTTAACAACCAGAGCATATACTGACAATGTCTGCGTAACCAAAACAACAGTCTAGTATAATTAAGAGATTAATCAGGTTCTACTCGTCTCCTCTTATTTATGAAGCGTTACATAAGTTAGACGGGACGTGATATTTTAATTAAGTCGCCACGAAGTGACTCTCCAAGATGTTTTAAATTTGAAAACTCGGAACCGAACTATATAAGAGTAACGACTCTTAACCACTGGATAGATCACCAGTGATTGTCAACGTAGCCAATATTGGTCTTCTTAATGATAATAAAATCACGGTTTTGCCACTCTATATACAAAATACTCTCTAACAATTAACAATAAAAATAAGTACATACATAAAAAGGAAGAGAAAACGGTGCATGCGTAACAGGAAGGAAGAACATGACCAACTAAAACTGCAATGGCTGCTAGGGTAGGGTTTAGGGTTACTTCAAAACAACAGCTGCATTTCTTAATGCCAGATACCTCTGTACATACTCATCAGGAAGTGATCTTATCATCTTAAACACATCTGCATTTGCATATCTGAGCTTCGTCCTCGGATCAATGTATGGCGCCTGCACCACAACCAATTGCCATAATTAAACAAACCCCCGACTATTACGATCAGCAATGAACCAACAAAATTCCATTTATCATCTCGGTTTCAATATAATCATTGCATGTCAATATAAAATGCAAACCAATCTTGGTGATAGTTCCAGATCACCAAGACAAAGTTATTCTGATTTATGCATTCAGAAAAAAAGAGATATGCTCTTGCTGCATCATTCTATCTTAAAGAACTAATCAGTCTAAGAGACTGGACATAAGGAATTCGGTTTAAAAAATTTGTACTTTAGAAATCTGAAGCACATTTTGTCTTTTAAGCCATACATCATCATGAGAAAAGAACTACTTTAACATGTATATATATATTAAAGAAAGTACCTCATATCCTGTTATATCACAAATTCTCTTGCCCGGATGCATGGAAGGAGGTGATTCAATGTTAACATCTGCCGAAAACAACCACAGAAATTTGTAAGGTAGCACAATATGTGGCATGTAATTTAATTTAGTCATAGTTATATATACTATCTAAAGGCGAAAGGTGCTACTCGAGCAGAATAGTATAATAATAATCAATAAAGATCAGCAATCGATGAATTTTGGTTCCCACGGAACGAATCCGGGAAATCTGTAATGGCCTTGAATTTTGAGTGAAGTAAATCTTCCCCTGTATACCTATAAAGTTCGCTTTTGAATGATAAGGAGCTTGCTTCAGCAGCTAAATCGTAAAAAAATCCCGAGGCAAACATTAGATGGTATCAAAATCGATAATTTGGTTGGAGAACTTACAGTTGGGTTGGTCAGGAGGGTAGTTTTGGTAATTCTCAGCTTGAATGATCTGCTTGAGATGCTTGAACCGCCGAGCACTAGATTGGCCCTTTGGGTACTTCTCAGATGACTGGATTCGCTTGAAGCTGAAATGGGTTGGTAGCACCAGCTCTGCTTCAATCACCTCTGTGTCCATTCCAACCTCTTATAAAGCAACAGTATTATCAGGTCCAATATCTAACAGTGGCTAAATAACAAAAAACTATGAAAGATATATACAGTAAGTAAATAGCATCGATAAGGTACGTATCATTTACCTTCTAATCTCCAGACGATAAGATGAAGTGCAAATCAGTGATACACTGCCTGCGAAGAGGAGATTGAAGAGGAATTAGTCACCAGACTGCTTCCACTTGAAGCAGAATCACATGTTTCATGAACTTGCAATTAAGAAAACCGATTCGAAATGCATAAAAAATATCAATAACTTGTAAGCAAGTCGAGATCATCATTCCAATTCCTTCTCAATAATATGTCTGCTGATAATTAATACAAAAAAAAAAATCAAGAAACTAACTACTCTAGAGTTGTTCCATTTATACAGCATAACTTAAAAGAAACATAGAAACTGAAACAAAAGTAACTTGTTGCAAATCCATACCTAAATCAACTAAAACAAACTGCTAAACATAATTTTCAATAAGAAACAGCCATTTTGAACTGTTTCAAATCGAAGTTTCATTTGGAATAGCTGGAATTTCAATTGAACAAAAAGAAGCTGTTGCAAATACTTACTTAGATCAAAGGAAACAAACTGTGAAACCTAATTTTCAATATGAAGCATCCATTTTGAACTGTTCCAAATCGAAGTTTCATTTGGAATAGCTGGAATTTCGATCGAACAAAAAGAAGCTGTTGCAAGTCCATACCTAAATCAACTGAAACAAACTGCTTAACATAATTTTCAATAAGAAACAGCCATTTTGAACTGTTTCAAATCGAAGTTTCATTTGGAATAGCTGGAATTTCAATTGAACAAAAAGAAGTTGTTGCAAATACATACTTAGATCAAAGGAAACAAACTGTGAAACCTAATTTTCAATATGAAGCAGCCATTTTGAACTGTTCCAAATCGAAGTTTCATTTGGAATAGCTGGAATTTCGATCGAACAAAAAGAAGCTGTTGCAAATCCATACCTAAATCAAAGGAAACAAACTGCGAAACATAATTTTCAATATGAAGCAGCCATTCTGTACTGTTCAAAACCAAGCTTAATTTCGATCGAGCATTTAATTTTAAAAAATTGAAACGTAGCTAAATCAAATGAAACAAACTAGGGAACAGAAACTGAAATCGGATGAACAGCCATTCTAAACTGTTCAAGTTTGACTTTAATTAAACTACTAGAAGAGGCAGCCAGCATCGATTATCCATCATGGGAAAGCGAAACAGATGCCAAACAAGTAAAATTGAGATACGTATGCGGAAGGGATTGCAGAAAGAAAGATACCAATATCTGCAGGGACTCACCAGGAAAAGGAGGATGTTCAGGATCAAGAAACACTGAGCGAGCAGCAGAAAGACTCAGTAACCGTGTGTGACGACACGCAGCTGGTTTGTGAATGGACAGTTCCGGTGTGGTTTTTGGGTTGCTCGGAATCCGATGGCAGCAGCAAGATCCGCCGGCGTGGCTAGCTGGGCCATGGATGGAGGATTTCCTTCAGCAAACCATTCCTTGCAGAAGCCCAGCAGAGATGAAATGGACCAGGCCCCCTCCTTTATCTATCTATCTATTTCTTTTTGGTTATTCTATTTATCTATCTATCTATATTTATCATTTTATTGTATTGTTTTTAAAATAATTCTTAACCTCCTCCTTAGAGTTTTTGTTGGGTAGAGTTAGGGCGGGTAATTCGCGCAGGTTCGTACATTGTTTTGATGGATTGACTCATATACAGCTCGATATGAAATCGTGTTAATTTAGTTTGATGCGAACGCGACACATCAAAGGTCCGACACGAAAAATAGACACAAATTTTTTGACATAAATTGAGACAAATTTATACATAACATTTTTAAACTAAATTAAAAAATTATTCAATATAAATAGTTCAATCCAAATTTCATAAAGTACTAGTGCAAACATAAAATTAAACATTAACATTTATATGAAGCTAAAATTATTCAATATGAAGAGTTCAATCCAAATTTTATAAAGTACTAGTACAAACAGGAAACTAAACATTACAACATTTATATATAACTATTATATCAGGTCACTGATATTAAACACATTATATGAAATCGACATAAAAATAATTGATCCAAATTCATTTTTTTCCGTTTCATAATCGTATTTTCCCATAGTGCAACACACAAATAATTGCCAGCCCCAGGCAGAATACATCAAAGCAAACTTTTTTTGGTGTACTATTGGCTCATTAAGAGGACAATACACACGCGTAAAATAATACACAATTGAATTAGTCAGCCTGTAAATGATAAATTATAGCCATAAATGTTTTTGTACTCTAGGAAATTTGTACTCAATAGCTCTAATTATTAATGAAGCCTTCTATTATTCCATATTAGATGGTTATACATGTTAGCAATAATACGACACTAATTATTTATCCATAACTCAATCGTTGTTATAAATAAAATTTCTGACTCTTTCCTTAATAATAATAATAATAATAATAATAATAAACGTGTATATAATGCAACATATGTATGTATCTACCATACGTGACGTCGAACAATGAATAAATGTTGGTCGTCTTCGATGCATAATAATAATATAATAATCACAACATCATGACCCTAAACTCATCAAAATTGAGAACCCCGTCCCCATCTAAATCAAACCTAGCAATCATACCCATACACTCATCAATCGTCTTCGACTCCCCTAACAAACTAAGCATCCTCTTCAAGCTCCTCCCCGTGATACACCCCCGCCCCTCCATCTCGTACATCTTAAACGCCTCTCTCAACACATCCTCCCCACCTCCTTCCATAAACCCCACAAAATCCTCAAACCCTAATAACCCGTCTTCGTCTAAACCCAATGTCCCCACCGCCGCCTCCACCTCTGTTATAGAGAGCTCACCTACACCTAGGGACGAAGTCATAAATTTTGTTTAAATGTTAACAACTGATTTATGGGTGAGTAACTAGTATTATAAAATTTTAGGGGTAAATGTAAGGTTTTAAAGGGCAAATTGATAATAATTACAAATTTGAAAGTAAGAATTACACATTAAAAAAAGCTGATGCAGCGTGATGGGATAGACGCGCAGAAATCGAAAGAATAACGAAATTAGACGCACGGTTGAGGAAAAACCTCGATTTTTTCATATATCATAATCTGAATGTAAACAACGGCTACTCGAAAATCAGGGAAGTTCACGGCGTAGTAGTATTTTTTTTTTAATCTAAATGCCGATTCCGCCCGAAAAATACTATTCACACGCCAAAATCCGACAGTTGAAAGTCATGGACTAGAAATCGCAGAATTTTCGAAATTGTGGATTAATCGGTTCCGCCCGCATCAAAAGCTGAGAGGTTCGTCCTTGTTGGGTTTTTCTTCTATGCTTCACATACACAGTGTTTGTGGTGCATTTTTCTTTTTTGCATTTTTTATTGCCTTAAATGTGAACCCTATAGATAAATTGACATTAAGAATGATGTGATGTAAATTCTAGGTGTAGCTAGAACATTCATACTTTTAAAATTGTGGCTATATTATAATTAAGTCTTATTTAAGCACAAATATGGTGTTTGTGAAGTATTTAAAAAAATTCCATTTCTGCTCACCTCCAATTGAGCAAACACACTGTTGTAGCTCAACCGCCGATATTTTCCCGTCTTTGTTCTCGTCGAAGCGGTTGAATACGCTCTCGTATTTATCCCTTAATTTTTCGTCGTTCATCGCGGTCGAAGGAGAAAAGAAGATGCAAAAATGTGCTAAAATTAAAATGATTTGATCGTGTGAAGGAGATGTTATATACAGATTTGAATGACGCGTTATAGCTAGGGTTTAGTTGAATAAGTGGGTTATTGGTTAGGGTAATTATTAATAATAAATAAATGGTGGAGTTCGAAGTTTCGTTACGCATGGGGCAGGCGGGAGGAAAGCACCGAGAAGAAGAGTTGCCGTAACTTTTTTGACGATGCGCCCGCCGGTTTTAGTCTTCTAGAGGTAATGACTAATGACTTCCTTCCCCCGCAACCGTCAAAAAACCGTCTCAACTGTCCCAACCACACAACGTTTTGCATTAACTTTAAAGAAAAATGTATTTATATGGTTTAGCGGTTAAGTGTTTTATTCCTAAGTAGCGATTTCGAGTTCAAAATTCGTCGGAGCTCTATAAATGGAAAAATATCCATGATCGTCTTGTTAACGACCTGAATCCGGTGCGAGAGGATGTGTGGAGCAAATATATTACGGGTGCTGCGCTTCTGATGGGCTACGATGACACCATGCAAGGAAAAAACATTTTTTTAATGAAAAATTATAAAGATTGTATCTTTAAAAAGATTCTCGGTAAAAAATGGGTTAGTAGTTGCGCATTATTATATTCATCCCGCTACGTAATGTTCAGGTCTTCATGGTCACAATATGATTTTTTTTCTTTTGACTAGGCTTAGTGAACAATCAGCGACATGCATTAACTCTGTCAATGTTGCTCCACCAATCGCCTAGTTAGTCAACATGTCGGTCTTTCACCCCAACGTAGCCCCACCAACAGCCTCATGTAGTTTTAACTTAGGCATGATTTTTATAAAATTATGCAAATTTACTTGAAATATAAAAGTTAGGGTTTGGCTAAATTAGTGTCGCTTATAATTACTGTCGAATTAATAATTGTTAGGTCGTGATAGAGAAACAATCAAAATGTAGGAGATAATGAAATAATTAGATGTCAGTTATTACCCCGTGAGCTTTAGCAACGTTGTTAATCAATTCCATAATGAGTATTGTTTTACCTACTGATCTCGATATACATAATCAAACGATCGTAAACTTAATTGTAAATACATTCGATACTAGTTGAGTCTGATCCTAAAAGTTGTAAGTTATTTTTTCAGCTAAATTTTGAAAGTTGGTTCTTTAAAATTTGAATTTTCATATACTTCACTGTAAATGGTCCCAAGAAAAAAAAAATCTCTTGGAAAAAGGTATAATTATGATTTATGACTATCCATTTCCATGTATACACTACCTTAATATTGGTACATGCAAAGGACTATTCTCAGAAGTTCAGCAAAGGACCTCACAGTCAAAGTAAGAACGAGACCATATATGGCGGTCGCGAGCCTTATTAGATGTTATTTTTTCTTCTATTTACAAATTTGTTAGTCATAGTTAGTTTATGTTTGAGCAAATAGGAAAATAGGTTAGTTGATATTCGGGAATTTTTAATTATTATTTATTACGTAGCAAAACATGTGCATAATTTCGTTTAAATTAGATGGATATATTAATATAGTTAATAATAAAAAATTCAACAATTTGTCTAGTAAATGAAATTTGAGCTAGATATTTAAAAATTAACAATTATATTATATAAATGAGTGATAAAGTCATAAATTTTCTTCCGAATGCAAGAATTTAACGAGGGGCAATAATCAATGTATAAAAACATTCAGAAGGTAAATATAAAATTTAAAGTCAAATCAAGAAAAGTTGCAATATTTTATGAATTATACATCACCAAAAACTAGGGGTAATTGTCATCTTGAACCCTTTATACTTCTATACCTGTTTAAAATGAAATCGAGTTTATTTCAATTCGATTTTGCAACCACTAGATTATACACATCACATAACGATCCGTGTAAAAAATACTTTAGCTCATCTTAAATCCGAGTCATTATATTTCATAGTATAACAATTAAGAATTTTGCAGTAAAAAACGAGTTTCTACGCATAGAGGGAAAATGATAGATAAACTTGAGTCGTAAAGACGAAATGTAGAAACGTAAGTTTCTACTATATGCTAAAATTAATTTAGAAATGAAATGTATAAACGTACACATATGTAATTATGCAAAAGAAACACAGAAACACAGAAATAGTAATTATACTCATTAATAGCCGATAACATTTTTACAATAAAGATATGGTCCCAACAGTAGTCCAATTCAGCCGTCACGGTTAGCAATTGTTGTGAAACCGTGAGAACAATCGACATGTATGGGCCCATAAAATCAACTGAGATTTTAGGGTTTGAGAAACGTAAAAGAGTAAAAGATGTTGATGAGGTATAAGAGACTCTTGAGTATTATTAAATGATTAGTCAATATTGAATTTGAATGAAATACAAACTAGGTGCATTCTTCGCGCATCGCCCAGGGTGATTTACCAAATATGTATAATTAACAAACTAATATTCAATAAAATTTATATTGACTATTTGTAGTATGTTGAAACACTATTTTTAAATAAAATATTAGTCTAAATTTTGAAAAAGTAAAAGAAAGATTGGAAATTTTGAACCATAAAATACCATTGTGCAAATTCACAAATAAATTTTAGATGCCCGTACCCAGTGTTATCAGAACTAGACCGGACACCGAACCGGCGAGAGTGCCGGTTCCCGGTTCACCGGTTCACAGATGTCTTACATAATTAAATTTGGGAAGATTTTAATAGTACTGGCCCAAAAAACATACTCAGCCCAGGCCCAACCCAATAGTATCCAGCCCCCTCTCCACCACTTCCCTTTCAACTCGATAAAAAAAACACTTGATTCAACAAAAACCCTATTCTTCTCGCCGCCCCTGTCTCTCTGCTTCCTGCATCTAGCCGCCCTCCTTTGTTCAGTTCTTCTTCCAACACTCAATTACTGTCTATCTTCTTAGCCCAATCCACCATCATCATCAAAATTACATTGGATTTCCTTGGCCCACACAATCGCCGGAGATTCGAGCATACGACTTCACACCGTGGACGACTCCTTTAGGGAAGAACCGGGCGGAGGGAAAATCACCGGAGGTCTTGAAAAGCTCAGGGTCGTCGCTCTCCGACCCCATGTCGAACTCGCCAGGTCTTGAAAAGCTCAAGGTCGTCGCTCTCCGACCCCATGGTCGGCGCTAACAGAACAACTTCGGAGCCTTCTCCACGGCCTCCCAGGGCTGCTCGAGGTCGGAGACGGCGACCTTGATGTCACGTCGGGACTGACGGGGCTCGAACCCGCAGCTTCCGCCTTGACAGGGCGGTGCTCTCATAACCCTAGCCCATTCCCATTTTGGGCGGAACAGATCTACTCTCTGGCGTTCCCGAGCGAAGCCTTGAGGAGTTGCGTTGCCTTCTTGGACTGCATCCTTTTCCACTGCCACTTCGATATGCCGCCGGGGAAGGGTTCGAATTTGTGGGTGGTTTGGACTTTGGAGGTAGAGAGGATTGAGTTTGCTATGCAGGGAGAAAGAGATGATGGAGAAGGAAGGGAGTGGCGGCTGCACTAAATTAAAATTAGGGTTTTCTCTTTTTTTTTTTTAAATTTATTTAATGTTGAACTGGCAGACCGGTGAACCGTTCGGTTATCTCAGAACCGCTTGGTTCACAAAAAAACCGGATAACGAACCGAGTTCGCTTACATCCTCTGCTTTTCATCGAACCGGACCGTTAAAGGCTCCGGTTCCGGTTCGAACCCGGTCGAACCGCCGGTCCGGTCCAGTTCTGATAACACTGCCCGTACCACATGCTACATTTGGTTGTCGGATCCGTGTCAAGCGTCTGTTATTCAACAAATATGGTTTCGATGACCATCGACGATATATCGTCGGAGATAGAGATGTCTCTGCCACTGAGACTGTCAGCCGCCCATACCGCATGGTATCTTCGTTCGCCAGCTCTGGGCCAACATAGATTAGATTAAGAATTCAAGTTGAAATAAAGTCAATTTTTTAAATCCAAAAATAAAAATGTCCACAAAATCTCTCGTTATTTGCGTTTATATCGTGTTGGAACCAACGATGACCCACCCATCCCAAGAAAATCTCTCCCAATAAGGCCTCCGACTAACTTGGTTGACCGTTCTTCTACTGCGTTTTTGACTTTACCATTATAGTCCACGTGTCGTCGATCCGATCCATGAACAGGCTCCAACGCTTGTGGACGTCGTTAATTCCGTGTACTTTCCAAAAGCTCCGTTCCCGAAAAATCTCAATCCTCTGCTGCTTAGATCACCGAAGTTCCCCTGTCAGAGTCAACTATCATGAAGCTTTCGCAGCGTCTGAGCTGTCAATAAGTAAGGGAACGAGACATTCTTCAATACATTGGTCCTACCACATGTCATCTACGTGGTGGACCTTCGACCAATTAGGAGCTGACATGTGGCAATGTAATCAAGACAAAGTGCCACATGTCAGCTCATGATTGGTCGATGGCACCGATGTGTTGAAGAATTTCTCGTAAGGGAACACCGTATGACAGTAGTTCTTGCAGCAGTGAATATGCCTACTCCAATGGATGCATACCACGTGTCCAAGAAGATCTCAAGTCTGTCCTACTAAACTGCGTGGCACACCTGACATTTGAATTCTTCTTCTCTTCCTTCTCTTTCTATAAACCCTCGATCGGCCTCTCTCTCCGCCGCCATGGCCCGTCGAATGAGCCGCCATCTCGCAGTTGCCGCGGCCACCGGTGTGCCGTTACGCCGCACCTTGTTCCTCGCTAACCGAGCTTATGGATCGGCGGCTGCGGCCGTGTACGACTACTATTCTGAGGACGAGGAGCACGTCGAGACGCTTCGGGAGCCGCGGCTAGGAACGGAGAAGAGCGTCACGGGGAGAGGAGTGCAGTGGGTGATCATGGGAGACAAGGGCGCGAAGAAGCACTTGTTCGCCGAGAGGCTCTCGAAGCTTCTAGAAGTTCCCCACATTTCAATGGGCTCTCTTGTCCGGCAGGAGCTCAATCATCGTTCTTCTTTGTACAAGAAGGTGAGGACATTCGTTGCGTTGATCAATCACCAACTTGGTAGAATGTTGTTCCAAGATAAGATCCCAAGCTTAGCTATTTTATTGTGGAATTAGCATTTTTTGATCTTATTAGCTCATTATTTTCCTAATTTAGCTTTAGTTTGGAAGAGAACATCACGTTTCGTATGATTTTGAAAGCAGAAATATATTTTACATGTTCCATATTCGAGGTGGTCGTTTAAAGTTCATCATGTTTTAGGTTTTAGAATCCTTAGTATGAAAATGGTGATGCCTAAATTCTACAAGAGTTAACTGGAATTGCGTTGGCCAAAAAAAAAAAAAAAACTGGAATTGCTGCTGATCTGGTTTGTACTGTCACATTTCGGTTTCACTTGAATATAGCTAATTGACTTATTTGTACAAGATTGCTACTGCGGTGAATGACAGTAAACTAGTACCAGAGGATGTGGTCTTTGCACTGCTATCCAGGAGATTGGAAGAGGGATACTACAACGGTGAAAAAGGGTTCATTCTCGAGGGGATTCCAAGAACCAGAATGCAAGCTGTAAGTCTGACTACTCTTTGCAGATAATGTAGTTTCTGTAGTGCCATAGACATTTTGGCTAGGGAAAAGGCATCTTTTACAAGAAATTTCTCCTTATGGTTATGAGCAATATATTGTTCATAGATGTGTATTTTGTCCCTAAGACTTTGCATTTTGATGTCTTCCTTGTCTGGATTTTTGCTTTTTTTTGCAGGAGATACTTGACCAAATTGCTGATATTGATATGGTGTTGAACTTCAAGTGCATTGATGAATCTACAAGCATGGAGAGGTCTAGTTCCCTTCTAAGGATGAAGTCCCAGGGTGAACAGCTAATTTCTGCCAATCTGGCCTGGAAGGAGAAGTTTGCATTTTATGCAGAGCAGGTACTGATATCTGTGTTTAAATTCAAACGTCTTAGATGGATGTAGCTGTTTTTTTCTTTCAAGCTCGAGCAAATATAGAATCTACATGATATGATAATACAGCGAATTGAACATAGCACAGTTGATCAGATGTGGTGATGATATACATATACTGCAAAGTTTTCTATTCTAGTATTGCTAATGGTTTCGATTAGTTTTTTAATTTGGGCTCATGCTCATTCCTATTGATATGTTGTACCATTCACATTTGTTTCCAGTCCCACTATATCAGCTTCGTTTCTATAGATATAATGCTAACTGTAGGAAGTGTATTTCTCTGCAGAGCAAATTGTTGGAAGATTATTACAATAAACAGAGGAAGCTCCTCAACTTTGAAGTCACTACGAGCGGACCTGCAGAAACTTGGAAGGGACTGCTTGCTGCATTGCATCTTCAGCACATGAACGTCGGAACTGATTCTCCACAAAAGCTAACTGCTTGAATAATTTTGATGGCCCTCTTACTAGAGTTTTGGTATGCGGCATTATAGTATATATATAGTTATATGAGGTGTGTGTGGGTGTCACGTAGCGAGAAATTTGAGTGTTTTTGTTGTCAAACTGTCCCGGTTTTGTTTCGAGTTCATTGTTGAGAAGAACAATCACCGTACCCGAGTTTTGTTGTACTATAGAGGCAGCTACTAGAGAGAGTGAGGAACAAACAATCAGCCCTGGCTTCTAAATATATTACATTTTGTATCACTATAATTTCTTTTATTGATGCAAGAGGGTTCAGTTTTGAATATGCATTCATTCACAGTCCATCCAGATATCCCGAAGAAGCTCGTATCTGCATGTGTTTCTATTCCCTGCTTCTTTCCACAGGGAGCTTTCCAGGGTTGAAACTGGTGAAGATGAAGACGTGTGAAGAGACACCGAGGCTAAAGGTGAGCTTACCTGGTCCAGTTCATCATCACTGTTCTGCGATTTCTTCAAAAACCCGTCACTTTTCCGTTGGGATTTTGCAGAAATGGAAGCTGCAGAAGGTGGTAGGTAGATTGGAGTAGCTGCAATACATGGATACATATTTAACAGCTCCTCAGCTCCACATTCACAAGGATCCTGCATTGGAAAAAAGAAAAATTGTATGAAGAAAGAATTATTACTAGATTTCAGAGCTCAGATTTGACGGGGTACTGACCTCGTGGATCAGGGCTTCAAGAACCTCTTCGGGAACTGGGTCTGGGCAGAACTCATCGGGTACGAAATTCTCAAGAACTCTAAGAATCAGCAATGCACCAAATGTTGGGCAAACCTAAGGAGAAAGAAAGTAACAGGATAGAGCTTTAAAAGTATTTAAAACCGACATTATTGCGGTTACGGCATGTTGGATTCGGTTCCTAACCTCCTTCCTCGTGGATTGATTCAATAGCAAGTCTTTCGGGAGCATCATAAGATCGCTCAATGCATACAAGAGGCGGAACGATCTGAAAGGTTTATCTTGTGTTTCACTGACGTCTTCATCAGATTCATTGCTGTCAATTCCTAACAAGTCGGTTAGCCACCGTGACCAGTTCCCTATCTGTCATTTGCAGGAGGGTGATCAAAGTTAATCAATTACAGAAGGCAGCAAAACACGAGAATATCGCCTTTACTTGTATGTTAAGTAAGCTACCAATGTGAAGATGAAGATGCCTACCACATTTTTGAGTTGTGCTCCGGCCCTGAAGCTCAGTTTTCCTGCCGGAATTGGTAGAACCTTGGGATCACTGATCGGATCGGAAATCGGATCAGTCGGAATATCATCATAAGATTCTCTGAGAAGTGCATTGAACATGGCTACATCTAACCGCGCCACGCATTGCTCCATTATCTACAAAGGTAATGACATACTTAATAACTTGTGTCTCAAGAAACAATGGAAGCTTTGATCAAATGGAAATACCAATTGGGCAGGCAGAGACAAGCAGCCACACGCCTTCCCTCTTGCCCGAACCGGACACAACCGCTCACAAGCATCCTTAAAAGCTGCCTTCCAGATGCCTAATGAAATGTCGGCTTGAGCTTGCTCCTCGGCATGAGCCAGAGCCAACATTCTGCTGTTGTTGCTGTCCAATCCGTGTCGTTTAGCTCGGTTTATTCTTCTTGCAGCAGTAGATTGCATATGTGGGATCAGAATCTGCGAATTGACACGGAAAGCGATTCTAATTTCTTGCTACACGAGCAAAACCCAGAATGTGGTTTTTAGGAAGGAGAAAGAGAGACCTGCCACCAAATCGACTCGACTATGCGAGAAAAGATCCAAGCTTCGACCTTTTCAATGTCAGCTATGAAGTTTTCGAGTTCTTCATCTTCCTCATGGTCATCGCCTTGGTCGTTTTTATCAGACTTCTTGCTGCGAAAGGATTTTGACGACTTGAAGATTTCCGGGCTCAATATTGTCCTCAGCATTATGGAGTTTGATAACCAAAAGGTTAACCTAATCAAAAAGAAGAAGATGAATCAATGAGAGACCGAAAACTGACGAATACAGAACATGTGAAGCAATACCTCGGAACATCGTTTCCGCAGGCTTTTGCCACCAAAACCAACCCCGAAAGAGCGCTTCTAGCTGCACTAGCTCGCCAGGACCGAGATAGAGCGTGGCGATAGAGTCGGGAGAGTCGCCGAGCTGGAGCGTGGATCTTACTCGCGGAATTTCCATGCTCGGCAACTACTGAGTACAGAGCAACCTCCATTGCAGCAGCTTCTCTCAGCTCTCCTTCTAGCATTTGGATTCTCCTCCGCAAGTGTTCGACTTTGGCTTCCGACATCGATCTTCGTCGATCCGTGATGTGTGTTTTGCTTTCCCTTCTAATTTTTTGCTGTCGTGCCACCTGACCACCGACATCCTTGTCAAGTTCGTGTTCTTCTTCCTGACGATGATTACTGTTGCTTGTCGCAGTTTCTGAGGATGATGACTCAACCGATTTAACATGTTCTCGAATCTTGTCGGTGAGAACATCGTCCTTCACCGGGAACCTCCCCCAGCTGAAGGAAAATGCTCTGATTCCGGGATTTTGCTCGGCCTCAGCAGTAGAATGTTCTTCCTCCATCAAGTAGTGGTGTTCCTCATATCCATCTTCTCCGATTTTCCCATCATCGGTATCCGTTCTCGTAGTTGTTTGCCGGAAAATGTCGTCGGACAAGTTCACCTACCGAGCCGGGAAAAAAATCTCATCAGATATCTAAGCTTTTCTTGATGATGACCTGAGCCTGAACCAAATTGAAGAAACATAAACACCGGGTTTTCGAATACCTGTTGGTTTCGAGTTGGAAAACTTCCTCTTCTGCAATCGGCCGAAGCAGAGTCATCTTTAACCATCGAGGTTGCCACGGATTCGTAATCGATCGCCATTAGAGACAGCTCTTTAGGGAGACTCCCACCCGACTTTGCCTTATCGGCCGGAAAAACGTGGACATACAAAAATGGCTGAACCATGTTCCGGAAGCTTCTCTTACAGTTCATCGCAGCTCGAATCGTCAAAGCCTCCTCAACGACGCCGTACTCAGCTAAATCTATCATGGCAGTCGCGATTAACTTTCCTTTCGTGATGACGTTATCTCTACGTGGCGGCTCGTACAGATTCAACACCAAGTTGTTCTTCAAGAAAGATGCGTTTTCCGGAGGTTTCGAAGATGACATGTCCTTCTGGAGAGTGAAGGGTAGATGAAAGGACTGGTTGAATTCAACGGAGGTTGATTTGGGAACCGGAACTACGGATCGTGTGTATCCGGAGCTCGATTCACCGTTCTCCCATTGAATGAGGAGTGAACGGAGAGAACCGAGCAGCGGGGATGGCGGCCATGGTTTGATTTGTTGAATGGTGATTAGGTAGTCGATCTGGATGGAGGTGGCGGTGGCGGCTCTAGGGTTTGTTTTCCGGACGGGAACCATATCGGATTTGAAGGACGAACAGAGCTCTTCTCAGGTTTTGTAATTTCTTATGAACTTGCTATGGTGGGTGGGTGGGTAAGGAGAATGAGAAAGTGTTGAGCAAATTTATAAGTATACTTTCTGGCGGGAACACCCACCTGTGGGGTTCGTTAGTTAAATTAAATGACGCAATCTCTTGTTATTATTATCTAGGATAATATTGTATTTTCTCAAAAGGTTAGTATAAGTGGTGAAGTAATAATTATCATGATTATTTTTCCATTAAGAATATCAATCTCGAAAATTCTAATTAAAAAATGATTAAACTAATGGTATCAAGTCAGTCTGTAAAATTAAATTGCTAGATATGGGTCCCTATTAAAATGACTACACCTGAGGCATAGTTGCATTTCACCTAAACTAATCATTACTCGCACTAGATTAACCTGTAATACCCCTGAATTTTGATTAATGGATGAAATATTGAACCGTTATACCGTATTACATGGTCAGTTGATCTCTCTTTACATATATCACAAAACTAGAAATAAAAAGAACTATCAATCTTTATTGTTTAGTGCGTAAGAGCGATCATTCTTATACGGTTTAGTTTCTGGTCACAAGTTTTAATGCTACACGTGACTTGATCAAGGAAATGAGGTTTGGTTTCTAACTGGCTAACCTCTTAACTAATTAGGCTGTTAATGATGCTATAATGACGAATTCAATACATGTATGTTAATCTCGCAAGTAAACAGGAGCTGAACATATTATGTAGCAATATAGATATAGACTATAGAGTCCTAATGCTGACATTTTTTTTAAACAATTTACAATGCACACGTATGGCGTAGCACGTCATTCAGATGTCAGGTGAATTTTTATTTTTATTCTTTGTTTGTTTTTCGGATGGAGTGGCTGTTGGTGGAAAGGATTACAATTTGATGGTGTACACACCCAATTTAGTTTTTTCCTTTAACTAACTAATTTCCCATTTTGATTTCCCCTCTTTTAACACATTTTTAAACTGGCCTGTAAATCTCCAACTCGTATGTGACTCGTGGATAACCCGCCATGGGTTCAGTTTGGATTAAAGATTTCCGAGAAATTTTTGCTTGGATCGGTTCCAACATGTGAATGTTCATATGGTGACCCTTCCTCAAATCAAAATGAGACACGTATAACAGGAGAGAGAAATTGAGAATTTGCAGTGACAAATATCACATTCTGATTGATTTTGGAGTAACAGGTGGAACCACCGAGGTAACTTATAGTTTCTCAAGATTTCCAGATCCACGTGTCATTTTGATCCAACCCGCTATATCCGTTCAAGATGAGTTGGGATGGGTCTTATTTTCTGCTCATAGGTCGACCCGATGACTCATCTAAAAAAATATAGGGTTAAGAATCTATAAACAGTCAAAAATTTACCAAATGTTGAAATTAAGTGTCTGAATTTTAAAATATTAAAATGGACAGTTTCAGATTTCATTTTTGTTGAAATTTGGTGTCTCCACTCGTTTTTCCCTATCCCTTCAATCATTTTCATAAACCCACTCATAATCCACTACTCTTTACTTTTTACAAAATCGTCAAATTTCCCTCAAAACTTGAACATACAAAATAAAAGGTTTCCAGCAGATCGGTGTGAGCGATTTCCAGCGATAACGGATCAAGTTTTACTTGCGCGAATGTGACAAGTTTCTTAGGTGATGATCTCGGCAAGGTGACAAGGGACCGTGCATGGGAGCTCGAATTTGACAGTCAGTTTTGTCGCATTCGACTTCTCTAAAGCAATCACCCTGAGACACCAAATTTCAACAAAAATGATATCCGAGACTCTCCATTTTTAACATTTCAAACTTCAAACACCAAATTTCAACATCGGACAAGAACTTTGACTGCTTATAGGTTATTAACCCAAAAACATATATAACTTAATCATGTGTCAATGCATTATCGTGTCTATAATTTTTTAGTAGAGTTTTATGTATACTTTGTGAATGTAAGTGAGCTGAAGAGTTTAAACTGAAGGAAATATATGTAAATATGGTGAGGATCCTATTTTACAAAGCTGATTGGATAAATTAATTAAGCATTTAATATTATATGTGACTTTAGTTTTTTTGGTAGTTATGAATTATGAGGTAATGTGTATGAATGATTGGATATGAAATTCGAATGGATAATGTATAAATGGTTATATATGGAATGAAATGAATTCATTCATATGGCTTAAATCTAAAACTTTTAAGTAAAATATGAATCGTAAATCGATACAACATATATGTTACATATTTTCCCAGCATTTTTTTTTTGCCAAGTTTCCCAATAACATGCTTTTGACATTGACAAATTGACATGATTTAGGACGGAAGGTTACCTGAGAAAGAGACTACACAACCGTTACCTAACGGCAGAAAATGTTTGGTGGTAAAAAGACAAACCTTTGAAATAAAGAATGTACGAGGAACTTAATCTGAAAGCTACACTCCACCAAACCAAAACTCCTCAAATCGAACTAGTGTTCCCATCCCATTTTAAGGATTTGGTCTCTCTCTATGAGTGGAGGCAACAGTTAGTTCTCCAATGAACAGACAAGCATTCACCTTAACTCTTAAGAATTGCCGAGGGTTAAAGATAAAGATGTTCTTTCTTTCAAGGCATTAATGTATGTAACTCACATCATCAAACACCATTTACCTTGTTTAGTTTAGTTTACACTCTTCACTTACTTCTATCTTTACTTTACCCATGATTTAAGTCTCCTCTTTCTTAAAATGTAAAAGTAAGCCCATACAGCAGAGAGTACACATTACATACAGTTTAGTCAGAGCCTTTATCATCAGATGATGAGTCTAGATAGGAGATCACGAGATCTGCTGCTTGGCAACCCGAAGCTATTGCTTTGCCAACGGATATCCCGCCCTTGTGATTACCTAATGGGATGGATACTTCAAAGTTAACTAGTAATACCATTATGTATATTAAAACGGTAACCGGCTTTGTTTATACTATGTCAAGCATCAGTGACAAACTGACCTAAAACTCAAGCTTATTTCTATAACAACTGATAATTCGGGTAAATAAGCGTTGGGTTGAAACAGCAAGTGAAGGTAAAACATGAAAATAAGAAACTTGCACAATGGATTGATAAGAATCAATGAAGCTTACCTGCATAGTAGAAACCAGGAAGATCATATTCCATCTTTCTGATTGCTTTCATGACCGAACCGTAGTTACGCCCATACAGGGGAAATCCTTTGCTCCAAAAGTAATGACTGTGATCAACCACGGGCGATAGTAAGATCGTATTTACCAATACTCGATAAAAACATTCTCAAATGCGAAGGAGCGCTTTATCTTGAACATCAAGACAGTGACTATAAATTACATAGAACAATGAGTGCTCGAATTTCAGCACTTACTTCACAAAAGTAGGTTCGCCCTCAGCCCCTAACAGCTGTCTGAGATCAGAAGTCACAACCTGCTTTAGCTCGTCTCTGAAAATAATATACAGCTATTAGACGACTATTGGTTCCGAACGATAGTCAACTTCATAGAACCTAATATAATCATCAAACGCGGAGGATTGGTTCAATGAAGGCTATGGACATGGAGGAGAGAAACTTTAATAGACCGGGAGGCTCAACGAAGGCAAAAATCACTTTTGACTAGAACAGATTATTTTTTCTTTTTTTGCCAAACAGAACTAACGAAAACCATTGCTGAATTCTCACTGTGCACCATTAAACTATTTGTGTTTCATAATATATTCATCTGCCGTGGCTTTGCTTTTTACTTAACTAACTCGTGCTAACTGCTAAGTCCTTGATTTATGACTTGATATTGAAAAAATGTACCGTACGTTGAGGCTTTAGCGAGTTCCTTGTTTCTACTTCCACCAACAAATGTTGTATATAAGTGGAGGTCGTTCGGTGCACGATCTGGAAACATCATAGAGGAGAAGAGTGTACCTATGGGAAGAACAGAAGTTATTGGAAACAGATAATGCTAGGAGATTGATTTTACATCTGGACGTGCATTACCAAGAGTCTTCAATCCATTTTTTTGCTCACTAGAAGGAACAAGAACTCCAAACCCTTCAAGTGGTCTCTTCACATTCTCCTTCTTGAAGGTAGTAATGATGACTGATAATGGCATATAAATCACCTAATAAATCAGGAAGAAACTACAAAGGTATTAATGAAAAATCTAGCTAGGTCAAGACTCAAGACCACCTCTAAAACTGGACATGGGGATTCCACAAAAATGTGAGTTCAATATAAAACAATAGAACCCAGCATATTGACATTGTTCAAAAGGAAAAATATTTCTAGAGGTTCAAAATTAACCTTTCCTTGTGAAATTTGACTAACCAAACATAGGGTTAATACCATGTAACTGATTAACCACCAGAATAAATAATAGACTGTAAACAAAATATCTTAAATTATCATTTCTAGTTTAGGGTTGCCTGAAGAATGCATACATACCTCAGGAATGAAATCAAGAGAAAATAAATTCCCTCCTTTTGTAACCTTCATTTCCTTGACATTGGATAATGGAGCCTACAGTCAGAAGAGGCAAAAGTTACTCTTCAGCAGTATCAGAAATAGGATAGAGAGGAGTGAACAACTAGTTTCCTAGTATCCTTATTAAAACTTCACAAATGTTCGACTACAAGAGCAACTAAAGTTCCAGGAGATTCTGCCCATCAGCTGAAATGGAATAATTCCAGACAAGTGAAACTTTACCGAGGAGGAAACTGTAACACGTCCATTTCCACGCTCTTAGATTATTATGGTATTAAAAAAATAGCTATCATGTACAAGAGCAATAACTAGAGTACAGAATGAAAACACAAACCGTCATTATCACGGCATCGAATGATGATATTTGTGTTGGCTTGTCCTTGGAAGCACATAAAAGGGACCAATTATCTGATGGAAGTTTACCATCATGACTGTACGATAAAGACAAGACCTTTGATTGTAACCTAAGGTCGTCTTCGCCCAGCTGTTTGCATAATGTATTGGCAAGAGTCTACAGTAACAGAATAACAGGGAAAATAGAGTTAGGCTAGGCTGACCCCAGGAAAAAATAGTGAATTTGAGATAACACATCAACCTCAAGAATGTGCTATGTTCAATCAAAGAAAGTCAGATCATTAATATATTAAACACGATTAGAGTTGATCAAGAAACAACTTTAAGTCTTTAATTTTGTCATAATTTTACAAAAGCAGGGAGCATATTAAAAGGCTACATGGGCAGATAATTTCAGAGTAAATGAAGAGAGATGAAACTGCAAGTCTTATATCAATCAAAATAAACTTTGTTCAATGTGCTTGCTATAAATCGTTTGCATTGAGGAATTTTCAGTTTCTGTGGTCATCTATGAATAGGTCCAGTGAGAACTGAGAACAGCTGGAGACAAAGAAATAAAGTTTTATAACTTTTATTGGGACTATTTTATTTATCTTGCATTCACATAGATAATATGGCACATGCAAGGGAATCCAGGTATTATCATATCGTGAAATTTACTCAACTCTTGACATTACCTGCATTCCACCTTGGAAAGAGAATGAACCTCGTTGACGCTTTCTGTTGTCTGGGGAGCCCTTTGCTTTTCCACCTTTCTCCCTTTTGGCAGACAACTGTGAACGAATTGCCCCAGCTACTACAGAACCAAATCTGGTTGACAGAATATTCCGCTCATATTAAGACAATTATAAATGTAACTGAATGTAAAAGTCGATGAAGATCTGAACTATTTAATAGAGGCAAATCCTTCAACTTAATCATGAGTCATCATCAACAGGAAAATAACAAAAGTTATGCATAAGATGCCATTATAAGAAACATGGGAAATCAGTCAAAAACACAAAATATCAGCAATAATTTAATTATTTAAGTCATGTCAATGTTTATAAGCACCATTGCAGCTAGGTGCAAATCAAGGGATAAACATTTTTTTTTGCCACAGATAGGATAAATAGGATCGGATAAGCCCACCCTTCTGCAATAACTTGGAAAAACTGCTAAAAATACTAAGGAGTTTAGTTCGCTTAGCATACGGAAAAAAGGAAAATATCATACAGATATACCTTTTCTCTAGATTCCACAACTCTGGAAAAGAATGCCGCATCTGGTCAAAGAAGAAACATTTGATCCAAAGGGTCAACCATCAATGAGAACGGATATTAAAAGCTTCCAAGTTCCTCATATATTAAGCAGTAGGAGTTAAAACTAAAGCTTTCTTTTGCCGGCAGCAGATTAGATGTTAAATAACGGGATCTGTACTTTAGTAAAATTATGACCCGGGAGAAGAAAAAGTGAAGAATCACTTGATTGATTAACTAGAAGGAAAGTCTTTTTAACAGACAATACAACATTGATTCGATAAAAAAAACTGAGAAGTTACTTACAGAGAGAGACTCAGGGTCACCAGCACTTGTCCCAGCAACAAATGGATCAATAAGATAATCAACAACCTTTCCAATATTCAAAAATTGTCAGACACATCCAAATAGATAATTTTTATGCCACAGATGCGATCATGAATAGTTTCAGCAACATCTGATAAATAAGATTACTACAACCTTCCCATTAATAAGAATCGTTGACATCACCAAAGCTCACTATTGAGCAGCAATAAGATCATGTACGTAACAATTTAATGGATTAACATGGATCAAATCTAAACACTTTAAGAAATGAAAGAACATGGTAAGCACAGAAGTACCTCTTTACCAAAATGACGCTCAAAGAACCCACCTACACTGCATCAAGAACAGATAGACTTGATAACAATGTTTGAATATTACTGAGTTAAGAGCATATAATTAGGAATACAAAATTACAAATATGAATGACAAGGTAAGCCACCTCTCATCTAGAGAATCTTCAGACACCTTAGAAGTACTGTTCTTGTTCCACAGAAATGGCTCAAAAATAATCTTAAACTGCAATTCACAAAGTGATTGTCTGAGACCTTAGCATGTACATACGTCCTAAACGAAACATTAATAACAGAGTACTCATGGTAAGTGAAGCGAAGATGGGCTTATCAAATGTATAAACAAAAAGTGAAGTTATTAGCCTTTACTTGATAATAAAATAAAGCCACGGAAATGATTTTCATGAACAATTTGAATAAAGTTCTCAACAATTGGTAAGGCTTTTCAAGTAAAAGAAATGTTCAAGCAGGTGATATTAAAGATCACTTTTTATTTTCTTAATACTGATAAAATGGTCAAGTACGACTAGCAAAACAGAAGTCATGGGACAGAGAGTATTAATTTTACGTTTTGGCCCTCTAATATCAAAGGTTGTGAAAAAGTCTAGCATAGGCCAAGATCAAACTAATACCTAGATACATAACTATGAGTCTACCGCCATTAGCTTTGGAAATGGTACCATAGTTAATTTAAAATATGTACCAAATAACTGCAAAGGCTGGTGAAAGAGAACCTTTGACTTTGTAGAAAGGAAGCTGCTCCTCATCAGCTCAATAGGATTTGTAGGCAGCTGAACAAAGAAGACAAGTAGCCCATAGTTATTCTCAAAGAGGTATAACAAAAACAGACAATTACTTTGTTAACCCACACTGGAAATGTTAAAAGAATAATATGAGCACGTCATATACGTGATACAGGTCACACCACCTACCATTTTAATATTTTCATTTAGATATACATATACGCTTAACTCACAGTTAATGGAATGAAAGCTTGGTTTTAGGCTTATATGGTACAACATACCGAAGCCCAGCAAGGGTGCAAGAAGCCCTCATCTTAAAATCAGTGTTAAAGGTTAAGCCCTTGTCTTACATAAAATCATCTAAGCCAATGTATACAAACTCATAGGCCATCCACGTTGTTACTTGAGCTAAGTGCACGTATTAGAACATGAACAATAGGTATTAAGAGTCGAGTTTGAGAAAATAAAAAAATGTGCACATAAGTGAGAGAGGTTCCACCTGTGTATGAATTTTAGTTTTGGGTTGAATGTGACACCAAATAACTTGTGAAAACCTTTGCTTATATTAATATTCGTCATTCAAGTTATAGAATGAAGAAGCATTTGAAAAAGTAGAGACATACCAGCACTGGCATCCCATCTTTGACGATATATCTTTTATTCTGAGCAATTGGCTGGAAAAATACATAAATTTAGTTTAAAATAGATAATTGTACCTTAATAATGCCAGAATAAATTGTCAGCATCATAAAAGAGCACAAACTACCATCAAGTAGACTCTTATCTTCCTTGCCATTAATTTTGACAATTTGAACAATTTAACTTCAAATCATGATCTCTAGGTGTAAAAGGCAGATAGAAAAATCATCAAAGAAACTGATATAACTAATGAGACAACTTCTCCAACCTAATAGGTGAATCGACCAACAATTAAATGTGCCTTATACTATTATGGAGGAAAGCAAACTACAGATAATGCCTAGCACAACCCTGCATGTCTGAGACGATAAAGAAACTCTTACATATTGCTGTTCATCTCTAAGTGACAGGTCATCTATCAAGCTTCTAACCTCCAATTCGCTCTCTGTCTGCAACAAGTACCAAAGTGTTACAAAAGAAGCATTCCAGTAATGCTTGTTTTATTAGTACTACAATATACATACAGAAAAGCAATAAATAGACAAAGAAAGAAGAAAGAAAAACAACAAGGAGAAGAAGTGAAATGTGTGAATGGCATTTAAATGGGTGATGCTCAGCTCTATATTAGAAAACTGATCAGAGAAAAAAAATCAATCGACTGGCAAAAATAGAACTCTATACAATGAAAATCAACAAATACATGGATATGGATATGGCTAGACCACAACTCTAGCTGGAAAACTACTGAACTTTACAGTTGACCTTACCATAGTATTGGCTCCCTCATCCCAGACAAGACCATTTTTTGAAACACTTCTCAACCTCCCTCCAACTTTTTCTTCAGCTTCGAACACAGTGACATTCAGACCATGTGATTTCAGTTTGTAAGCTGCAGCTAGGCCACTAATACCACAAAAAATGTCAGGTGACAATTGACATGGAAATTTAGCAGCATTTATCACTTGTAGTCCATGATGATTATTTCTGGAGTATATGTGCTAATCACAAATTTCGCAATAAGAGGAGGTGCCCCAGATATCAAGAAACAATCAACTCAACGTTCATGCTTGATGTCAGATGCTATCGGCAGAAGCTTAGAGATATCTAAATGTTTCTGGTTTTACTTTTTCCTATACCTACGATTAATTTCAGGATACTTAAAGAATGATAAGTGGCATTTGAATAGCCCATTCTTCTCCTCCCAATGTAACTCCATCCTCGAAGCGATTCGTACTTTACTTCTGACATCTTTCACAACCAAGTGAAAGCAAAACAATGAAGTAAGAAACTGATGATTGTACCTTGCACCAGCACCAACAACAGCTACTCTTTTCGTGGAACCTAGAAACCCAACAAAGATAGATTCCATAAACAAGGGAGAGTAAGAAACAATATTTACTTTAGGGGCAAATGCAGATATAATCTACATGAAATTTTTATGAAAATCAGCTCTTTGTCCATCTGGAGATTATACATATTTGCCACATTTCCTTTAAGAGATTAGCAAAGAACTTCCTGAACCCAGGCCAAGTGGAGGGGTGCTTTATCGGAGCTAAGGAATAGTCGGGACACACATTGTCCTCAAATCATGACATGTTTCAGTCAAAATCTTAGAAGCTAAAGCTGATCATCAAGCTGCAATTCTTTCAGTTCAACTGGTTTGTGCAGCGATACTAGAGACCATGTAAAATTTCGAGCTAGCTAGAACAAGATTGGCACTCTAGACTCTCTCTTCTGTTCATAGTCCATTAGATAGAGCAAAATTCAAACCGGTTCGCGGTTCTAAGATCGATTTCAGCATGAAAATCGATGTAAATGGTAATGGTTGTTTGAGGAATTACAGTCGGCCAAGTAAATCCAAGATAGAGCGCAGAAATTACTTGGGCTATTCGCGTTGATAGTTGAGGCCATGGCACATAGCTCTGCAAGTGAATGCTGCTCTTCCAACTTCGGAGCTTGAGATGGATGGTAAGATAGATAATGGTGAAATGCAGTGTCTGCAAGTATCCGATTCTAAACGAGGCGATTTCTCATTAGTTTGAGTTGACCACCAATTTTAGGGGCCGAGTTATTATTATTATTATATGGGTTAAGGTAAAATTGCTATTAGATTTTTTTTTTTTTTTTTTTTTTTTGCCAATTAGTTGGAATGTGCTCTTTTGTGTTGGTCGAACTTTTTATAATAAAAACTTGTTAGTTGAACAGCTGTTAATGTGCAATTTTTTTGAATTGATTTTTTTGAATGTGTAGGAACAAAATTGCTGACCAAACAGTTTGTCTGGCTTAAAATTTAAAACAAATTAATTTAAATAGTTTTATTCTATAAAGTAAACATATCAAATCTTACCAAATTTAATTACTTTTTTATAAATATATATCAATAATTAATGAAATAATACATTTAGTAAAAATAGTATTGTGAATAATTTATTGTTTATAAGATATTAACAAATTAATTAACTTTTATTTAAATCTGTATTTATCATAATTTTTCGGCCATTGGATCAGCGAGGTGGTCCGATCTGCATTATAATATATAGACATGATTAAATCTATAAGATTTTCTAAATATTATTAGGTGTATTGACTCAAAAGCCCAACACTGCAACCTGATTATTGAGCTAAAATCTCAATTAACCATAAGTATCAAGCCCAACCCAGCCAATTCAACGAACCATAAATAACTATCAAATTTAAAATAACTTCTTACCGCCCAGATGGGCAAAAAAAAACTTTTTACCGCCCACGACAATTATTTTAAAAAAATGTTTATCTGTAGAGGCCGTTTGGATAGACGTAATTTGAGATTACTTGAAATGTGAGATTACAAGTAGTGTGAAACGTAATGTGAGATTACTTGTAATATTAGATTACAGTGTTTGGTTGTGCTGTAATGTGGAGTGTAATGTTAGATTACAGTGTTTGGTATGTGTTGTAATGTGCATTGTAATATGATTTATTATTATTATATTAATTTATATGAGAGTATGTTATATCTTAATATGATAAGATTTAAACGAACATATATTTTGACAACAATTAACTTCTTAAGGATTATGTGTGTGGTTAATACTATAGTCATTTATGAAATCTAAAGACTAAATATTTAAACTCAATACGTACAACTACTAAAATTATATTAATTAAAACATTATATATAATTTTATAAGATAATTTTCATAAAAATTACAACGAAAAATACTTACTCATTATATGAATATCACGTGCATTATTATTTATTATAATAATAAATTATGAAGTATCTAAAAAATAAAAGCTTAACAATATTATTAATATTATTATCATAATAAACTATAAAGATAATACAAAATAATTTATCTATTTAGTATATAATAATAAAATAATAACACCCCGTAATGTTGGACGTAATCTCACATTACATCCGTTTTTTTATGTAATCTCACATTACGTTGATTGAAGATTAGACGTAATCTCAAATTACAATGGACAATACATTATAATGCACATTACGTCGTTTAGCAAACCAAACAACGTAATATTAATGTAATGTAGAACGTGATTTGAGATTACATCACACATTACATCCATCCAAACACTCCCTTAAAACAACCATCCAATAACTTTTACGGCCAATGATTCAAACAAAAAAATATTTTTTTGGTCATAAACAAATAATCATAATCATAATTAAAAGCTTTTCCGGTTTTCCCAATATTACTGTTTTTTTTTTTTTTTGTTTTGGGTCAAAACAACATTACTGTTGAGAAAACACAGTTCAAAATCAAGGGTGAACTGTACAATCTAAATAGACACGTGCAGTCCACTCTCACCACTGAGTCCAGTCCACTACTCCACTCTCCACACAGTCCACACCGATCCGAAACTTCAGAATCAGAAAGGGTGAAAAGATAAAGATGAAAATAAATGGCAGCTTTCTGTTTTTTATTATTTAATAATAAGATATTGTCATTTTTTGTTTAGCTGGCAATTCACTGACGGTTATAAATGCTAGATGGCTTTTGCTTCGATTCCTTTCCAAAACTACCCTTATAGTTAATTACATTTCATAATTTTTCTAATACCCTACCATATTATAAAGTTTTATTTTTTGGCCATACATCTTAATAAAGTTGGAAAGTGGAATTAATGAGAGCCTTATATAAATTTATTTAAAACGGTGCTTACTTTTTATTTTGGTAGTCGGTTGTTTACTATTTATCAATATCGAAGAAGTTATTAATTAATTAAACAATAATAGTTTCATATAAAACAAGAATACACTAATTAAATATTATATGTAACACTAAATATAAATACTTACATTTGCAGCTCAAAATAATCGAAAGTAGATTTTTACAATCTTACTTTTAACCTCTTCAGCAAATCACATTTTACCCAATACAATAAATAATTCAATGAAAATCTTATTTGATAAAAATATTACCAAAAAGGGTAAAGAATTCAAAAATCTTTAAATCCAATTACTAATTGTAGCCTATTTCCGTTTTAGGCAACTTAATAAAAGGGAGAGACTGTAAATAATAAATCAAAATAACAAAATTATTATTATTAATAAAAAATGGTAAAAATTAAAATTCAGACTTCCTCTGTACTCTTCTCTCTAGTTTCTACCGCAGTCGACCGTTTCTTCATAAACCGACGAGGCCATTCAATTTCAGTTCTCTTCAATCTTCTCCTCACACTGCAGAGCAGAGTCTTCCATGGTCGTAGTGCCAGTACAGAAAATTCATCCGCAGTGAATAATAGACTAGAGAAACCGCCAAGTGAAGAAGGATGTTCCATTCGCAGAGCCTCTCGAGGAAGGGGCCGCTGGCCGCTATATGGGTGGCGGCCTACTGCCATAAGCGCCTCAAGAAATCTCAAGTCACCGCCACGGACATCCCATTCTCCGTCGGTTTGTTATTTCTCTCTTCAAAGAATCGACACGAGTTTAGCAGTCTTTAATGTTGTCGCTATCGCTGTCGTTTATATTTATATTTTTTTGGTTGGCATTTTGGCTGCTTCTTGTTAAATACCAAGACCAAGAACGTGATAAATAAGTGGTTTATTACATTAATATAGTTGTCATTGCTGGAGAAATTGAAATTCGAAGTAGTTACATGCTAAAGGTAATTTTTCCCTTTTCTCCGGCTGTTAATTTATGATTTTATTGTCTTTCAAGGAAAACAATAATGGTTTTGGTGTTTTTCTGTTATTTGGTGGTTAATGGAACTCGGAGTAGCGGTTTGGTGTTCTTTGTTCTTTTCTGGGTAACTTAGACGAAAAGAAATTCATACCAGAAGATTGCGACTACTCTTATTTATATGATTTAATTGTGGAGAGTATTGGTAGATAATCTTCCACTAAATCTAATAAATCGGCCTATTTGTTAATCAGTGGTGAATTTCGAAGTTTCGTGCACTTCTAAGCACTAAATGCTGATCCATAGTGATGCAATCTCTTTTATTTTTGCAGATATGATTATGCAGGAGGAATTAGAGGTTGTAACTTATAGAGTTCTGGGTTACTTTCTCCTTGGCATTGTCAGAATATACTCAAAGAAGGTTGAGTATTTGTTTGATGACTGTAACAAGGTTCTTATCCAAGTCAAAGGTTTCGTGTTTAGTGAAGCAAAAAAAAGTAAACGTGCCAAAGCTGTGGCAGCACCTGTTAGCCCGATCACTCTTCCTAAGAGATTTGAACTCGATGAATTTGAGTTGGATGTGGTCGATGATGATAGTGGGTAAGCTTCCATAAAACTGTGAACTGCTTGCCTATACTCTTTTTGTTAGTTTCAGAAAAAAAACAATTGCCTTTTGTTATCCTGTGGGAATATATTTCTGGTTGCAAATATGGAATAAATGACGCACACATTCAAGAAATTATACTATGCAAAATTGTGAAAACTGAAAAACATTCATCTTTATTGAACAGCAGAAGGATGGATTTTTTCGTGACAACATAATTCTTCCATTAATTTTGTACAGCTAATAGGACTTGTAACAATAAATTTGTTACTTTTCATTTCCAGGGGAAATCAGGTGCCACCTGAAGATATTACTCTTAGAGGTAAGCACTTAAGACAAAATTAGCCGTAAGTTTGGTATTTCTTGTCTAAAACTGTGGTGTTATGTGTTAATAAGCAGATGATACTTGGAGAACTGAGCGAATTGGACATTACTCTTTACAGGTGGTGAGTTGAGTTTCATCAATTGGCATTGAGTTATATATATTAATTTCCGATGATCATGCTTGTCTTTTGTGTTTTGACTATCTAATCCACTATATTTCTAAGATCGAAAATGTATAATTTTTGCCTTTTCTCCACGTTAGTTCTAAAATGCTAACGAAAACTCTACGCATTGATGGCCTTAATGAGAAAGTGAAAAGCTAAGATTTTCAGGGAAGTTTTTGATTTAATGAGATAACTGTCAGCTTTTTGAAATAGTAAAAATTGTTACTTTCTCAAAAGGTATCTCACTGTTATAGCAGTACTTAAATGCAAATAAGTATGTACTAGCTCCATCCTCTTCTGCTGTTTTGATTGTTTTAACTGATCAAAATGATTACTTTTTCTTTTCAGACTCAATGGGAGGATGTAACATCTGATCACTGTTTTACTGAACCCGAATACTCTACTGTTCTTGAGTAAGTAGTAGATTACTTAAAAAGGATTCTACTTTTTTTTTCTTTTCTTTAGGCAACATGGTTAACTTTCATCTTCACTTGTTACTCAGTGTCATTCCACTCAATGTCCTTCCACCCAATGGAATTGACATTGATGTTGGAGAAAACGCATATGTTGGTCAAACCAACCATGAAGTTAGATCAGAAGATATCACTGCCATTGCTTTACTTGAGAGTTGCCCAATTGTCATCTCTACTGCTGAAGAGTAAGTAGATTATGTCCTACCATGACATTTTTTTGGTTGGTGTCAAACTATAAATGATCAGGTAGTCTCAACCAACCACGGTTTGAGATTTCTACAGAACCCGTCTCCTTTTTTTATTATATCTTGAATCTGTGACCGGTTTGAGTCCATTGCTCTAAAGACTGAAATAACTTCTCATAACATTGGTGACTTTTTGTACGAATTGTGTGCCTGTGTTTTTTTTTTCTGTCTACATGATTGGAATTTTAATTTTCTTGTAATGAAGCAGTGCTGTTCCACCTGATGCAATAGACACTGATGTTGGAGGAAGCATATCTGGTGCTCAAACTGCTGACCATGAAGCAAGCGCAGAAGACATCACTGCCACTGCTTTACTTGAGACTTGCCCAGTTGGCTCCTCTAGTGCTGAAGAGTATGTGGCTCAAATTCTACCTGGGAAAAATTATTACTTGTTCATATATCATGAAAAATGTGGTGGTTTTAACCAACCATAGTTCAGATATATATAGGACTCGTGGCCTTATACTATTATTATTACTCTCATCGCATTGGCAACTTATTGTATAAATCATGCATTACTTTTTTTTTTTTACCAACATACCGTGATGGTAATTTTATATTTTTTTTCTCTAACAAATCAGATCCGTTCGACCTGATGTAATGGATGTTGACGTTGGAGTAACAGCCTCAGCTGATCAAAGCAACACTGAACCTATCACAGAAACGCTTCGAGATAGCAATCAGTTGGAAGAGGAGCATCTGGCTGGTGGTGATCAGAATGATGTAGCTGAGGTTGAGGAAGCCCCTCAAGTTCCAAACAAGGAAGTGGATGGCTCTAATGAGGTACATATCTCAGAGAAGGAGCAGATGACATCAGGGGAAGAAACCAACTTAGGGGGCAGTATTGAGAGTCTACGTGGCACTGTGGTCCTTGAAAAGGAAAATGCGAATCTTGAAAATGAAAATGTTGGTGAGGCTGGTGGAGAATCTCCAGAAGAGAGGGAGAATGTGCTCGAAACAACACCAGGAACTCAAAATTTGGAGCATGATGACGTACATCCAACAAATCTTGAACTTGAAGCAACTCCTCCACTAAAGCAGACTGATGTGCAAGGTATTGATCCTTGTTTTTCTGATTTCATCAAATTTCGTTTATGCGTTTTCATTATTACTTTGTGATTATTATCTTACACCAACTTTTGGAATTGGAATAGTCATAGGTAATGGTGGAAACAGTTTGAGCTTAAAACAACCCACTGAAATTCATAATTTGTAATTCCAGGTGCTCGTACACCCAATTTTATGCTCGTTCCAACACCTGCACTCAAGGAACGTTCTCGGACTAAGAGGAAACGAAAAACCTGCTTATTTGATGAAACTATAGTGTTGCCTAACTCGTAAGCAGTGTTCTTTCTCATTATACTTTGGCGGTTCTTTGGTTGTTAAATCAGACCCTTTTTGTATCAATTGATTACCAAAGACATGATGTACCTGGATTTTAGTGGTATCTGAAATTGATGTTTAAAGGAATTTGGAAATGTCTGCTTTTTATGTACAGGGTTATCAAGAAAAACATAAACAACTATAACGACCTGGTATGTAAAAGAAAGAAGGTTCCTCATGATGCTGTTTCTATATGGAGAGCCCGTCGAGCACCCAATCTGTTCTTGGACCCTCTCATCAACTGTAAGTGTGCTGTGATCTCCTCTTTAAGCTAATATATAGTCCACATGTATAACTTGTAAAAAATTTGATCTTTTGGTGAGTTTTTCTCATCTTTTATAGATTCTGCACCTGAGCTTCTGTCTCTTTTCGATGAAAAGAAGTTGAAACCCTCAAGAACCTTAAAAGATGCAAATCTTCCTAGTGTACCTGAACCTGGGCCTGCTCAAGAGAATGAAGTTCTAAACCCAGAGATGATCCCCCTTGAAGATATGGAAGTCTTTCGAGAAGCTAATGAAGATGTCCAAGTCCCTGTGAAAGTTAATGTCCCGGAATTTCAGCACGATAATGAGGTAGAAGAAGGGATAGCTCCTGAGACACCAATAAGGGGTTCACCATCAAGGAGGCCATTTCAGAGTCCGACAACTGCTGGATTTGATGAAATGAGGCCTGGAAGTCCGCCAACTGCTGGATTTGATGAAATGAGGCCCAGAAGTCCGCCAACTGCTGGATTTGATGAAATGAGAACCGAAAGTCCGCCAACTGCTGGATTTGATGAAACAATGCTCGAAAGCCCGGCTGGAGTAGCAAATTTGGAAAAAGAGCAACCCTTTTTGCAGGAAGATAGAGAACTGAGTTTCACATTGATGAATGAGGTATTATTGATTATATGCTTAATTGGTGCTCAAAGAGTAAGCATATTGTTTCATAAATGTAAATTGATAAATTCCGCTTTTTGTGTGCGATTCAGGAGGGAAGCTCATCGGATGGAGGTCAGGACAGGCTCCGTAAGTGCTCATCTCTCATAATCAATTATGTTGCTTCAGTGGTAAGTTTCAAGATTGGATTTTTTTAACAAAAACTTAATTTTTTTTTCTCTGCTCTCCGCAGATGGCTGGACCGGAAGAACCAGGTAAGGATTTAATATCACCGTAATGGAATGTTTTTTTTCCTAGCTGCTGAGTGAGTGTTCGCCCGGACTAAATTGATCTGTTCATGTGGTACAGAAGCATAATGAGGCATTTGCACAAAACTTTTAGCAAAGAGAGAAATTCGTCCGAGGAGGAAGTTGTAAGTTTGTTGCAGACCTGCAAGGGAAGAACCCGAGAAGAAAGCGCAGTTTTCTTCTACGAAATACTGGTATGCATTAACTTGCTATAGTTGTAAATCTTTTCAGACCAGGAAAAGATTGGAGCTTTTCGTGATTCTTTAACTTGGGTCACAAGTAAAACACTGTTTTTTTTTACTTGTTGCAGGTGCTGAAAAGCAGAGGATTCATAGATGTAGAGCAGAAGAACCCGTACGGTGATGTGATCATCAGGAAGAAGGGGGAGCTGGACCGAGCTTTTGGAAGAGCTGCTGCTGATGCACCGTGAGAGTGATCGGTAATCTAAGAACGGGTGTGAGTTTAGAGATGTGCAGTGTACATGCAGTAGCATAGTCTTTGGTTACCCTAATTTGGATGGATAATAGTGAGGAGGCTATTGATGGCCCCTAATTTTGTATATGGTGAGTGGAGTTCTTCTTCCACCTCCACTGGGGCTGAACAATTTAGGTGCTGAACAATTTAGTGGCAGTTATTTCGGCTTCTCTAATTCAATGAAGAAAATGAAATGGGTGGTTTCGGCTTCTCATTTTTCAGGGAAATCTTATTGTCTGCTTAGCAGTTTGGCCGTGTTAACTATAGAAGTTTAAGGTTACAAATAGGTTTTAGATTTATTTGTATAGGCCCGCTAAACTCTAGAAAATAAATAATTGTTTAGCAGTTTTATTATCTAGTGTTAATTCGACTAAATTATTCACCCAATACAATTTGATCTTAGAAGAAAAAAATCAAAAAACTATATAAAGTAACTATAAAGTCTAAAACTTTATTAGATTAGAGTAAACTCGGTCAAATCATTTACCCAACTAAAAAACGTTTAAAAAAATCGTAAAATTATATAAATCCTAAATAAACTTAAAATCGAATGAAAAAATGTACCCACGCCGGAAATTTCATTTTTGGCAAATGACTTTTTTAATTTTTAAAAAAATTGGGATTTTATTTATTTATTTGGTTGTTCTTTTTGAGATATTAACGCATTTTTCTAGTGTCGAACCTAAGTTGATATGTTTTGAGCCTGCTTCTTCAGTCATTCTGTCTTTTATTCACCACCAATTTGTATGTCGGATCTTTTTTTTTTTGGTGAGAAGTATGTCGGATCTTGCCTAGCATAACTATTATTCAATTCATCCTATAATCTCTTTTCTCAACCGCAGAGTTCATTTCAGCATTTTTCCATTGGTTCGAAGTTCGATACCTTAGCAAATCTACATTTTTCACTTCTCCTTGGTCCTATTGGAATAAGTAATGAATTTAAGGTAGAATTTTCCATCGGCCAAGTCTAGCTAGATCAACTAAGCAGTGGCCACGTGTAATCCGTCAAGACCGGAGCTGGCGCACTGAATGATCGCCCCACTCTGAGAGCATTTTGTGACAGTTATCCTATCGCATCCCACCACCAACAAACAGGCAACACCACGTGTCCGTATTTCAACAGAGACCTGACACTCTGTGGCTCCTGATTGGTCCTCTCCAGCGGGCCAATCGTATTCCTCCATTTCTCCTTGATGCCCTTGTCAATCCTGGCCCATTTTTAAAGTTTAACCCAATCACGTATCAACTTTCCCATACATTTCCCCTAGACACGTGTTCACTTTTCACCTGTCCATTTTGAGAAATTATTGATTGGTTCGATATCAACACGTCACGTACAACTGGTGACTATCATTCCATTAAGAAGTGACATGTATCGGTTTGGATAAAAATGAGATGCATATAGTAACACGATTTATTTTCTTAAAGAATTTAATTTTTTTTTTTCTCGTGGGGTGGTTCTAAGAGAGACTCCTATTAGCTAAACTAGGTCACATCGCATTGAATCAATCTGTAAAGGTAAACTGTTGATTACGAATATCTTTTCATTCTCATGGTCACTAGCGGAATTCGAACTCCTGACTTCTGGTTGTAGGAATGAAGTGCTGAAGGTATATCATATTAATTACATGGTCATCAACTGTATGTCACATGTTGGAAATTTTTTGTGTAAGCTTGGTGTTTACACTAAACCAATCTAATAGTGACAAGTGTCTTTTGTTCCCACCATTCTAGGGTTCATCCTTAGGGTTTTAGAAAAAAAAACTTCAAAAATTATGGAGTTCATATTTGTATTCACTTGGTGTAAACACCAAGCCTACACAAGAATTATTCCACGTGTTGGCACCGAGCATACCCCTCCTTTTTCGACAAAGCCTTATACGGGTTCATCATGAAGATATCACAAGTAGCATGCTTTTATGATTCATAAAGTGTTAATCGTCAATATTTTCTATTTTCAGATTTTAATAAAATTTAAACCTCTAACTAGATAATGAATAACTGGTTAATGAATGAAGTGCTGAATAACTACATGAAATATTAATATATAATATATATATTACATATTTACCACCCCTCCTTAATTATTGATTCCCTTCTCATTCATCATCCTCATCGTCTCAAATTTAAACCAACCCTTATAGAGAGAGAGAATGGACCGAAGCACTGTCTCGCGACGTCGTTCTGAATCCAGTTCAGTCGGAAGGTGTAACGGAAGCAGCGGTGGAACGCACGCGACGACGAAACACGTGTCGATGCTCCGGTTCCGACCAATCGCGCCGAAACCAGTAACCGGGATAGAGACCATCGCCGTTGACGGATCTGATCACTTCAGCGAAATGAAGAAGTTGGTTATTTCGAATAAACGGAGACCGGCCAAGAGAAAGTACCACAAAACTCGAAGTAGGGTATCAGCGCCGGCGAAGAAGAAGAGAGGAGAAGAAGAATCGCGGCGAAATTATATGTCCGACCAAACCGATCAACAGTTGGCCGCCGGAGAAATTCTGTCTACTCCGGTTTACTCGTGCAGAAAAAGAGACGATCCATCGATATTATTTAACTCGAGAAACAATATCGATACAAAGATAGGAGGAAACTTGCCTTCTTATTTTCAGAAGTTTTTTCTCATGGATTCATCAACTGGTGCCGGTTCAGCTGTCCAGCCGTCGGAGCACCGTGAAGCAAGGCCGGAGAAGTGTTTCCGGTACCCGGAACGTTACGATGATGTAATTCCACTGCTCCTTATAACCTCTCTCTTTTACTTATGCTACTTATAAGTATTTTAAATGTTTGGCCAAAAAAAAAAAAGTATTTTAAATGGATTTATTATTAAGTTTATTATGAAAATTCATTACAAATATCAAAATTTATTTATAAGATTTTTTTAATGAATAATTTTGAATATTTTTATCGAGTTTTTATTATATGTCATTCTATTAAAAAATCGGATAAAAAACACAACTATATCGTATACTATTAATCACCGCATCTGATTTAAAATGTTAATATTCAGTATCTCAATAATTAAAATTAGTTTGAAGTCCACTTTTTCGATCGATTTTGGCAGTTTTTTTAGAATATTGTATTTGTAAGAATATTTAGAAAAAAAAAAAAGTAATTTTTTTTCTTACAAATAGATAGCTGATAAATAAATAAATTTCTTGCAGTGTCCAGATCGTGTCGCCGGCAGAGCTGTCGAGTCGAGTTCTAGAGTTGTTGTCGTGGAGACGGTCGTAAATAATATCCCTAACGGCGCCGAAGTCGATGCCCTAGAGCTTGGGCGGACCGACATGGAGAAGATGAAGACACTCGCCGGAGATAAGCTTCCCGGGTTCGTGTCGGATTCCTCTAACAAGGTGATTTGGGTGAACCGAGCTTTCGAGGCGATGATTTGTGGCGGCGGAAGCAAAGAAACCGCCGCAGTTGATCCTGCACCAGAAGTGGTGGTGAAGGATCGGCAGGCGGAGCTGCCGGAGACTTGCCGTGCGTTTTCATGTCATGTGAAGCTTCGTCGGCGTGGAAAGCTGAGAGGCGGCGGCGGAGCGGAAGAGAAGTACGATATGATTCCATGCGACGTTTGGCGGATGGATTCAGGAGGTTTTGCATGGAGATTGGACGTTAAAACTGCACTCACTCTGGGTTACTGCTATTATCAACACCCTTATTAACTATTTCTTCTGATTTTATAAAAATGGTAATTAGCCCAAAAAAAATTATATATATATATATATATATATATATATATATACAAGCAATCATATATCATTTAAATGAAGCCGCAATTTGGGATCAGCTAATTAAGGTATGTACATGTTTTGCGAATTTAAGGTTGATATATATATATATATATGGGTTTTGCTAAAAAGTGTAAAAAAACCATAAAAAGTTAACAATTGCCACATGGAAGTTAACACAACTTCTATAACTTCCATGTTATAGTATATATATATATAGGAAGTAATATTCCAATTACTTAGTAATTTCGAGAAAAAAATCTATATATATATATTTCTATTGCAAGTTTTTTCTTTTATTTTCTCTATAAACAATTATCCTTTAGTATTTTTGCGTACGGTATAAATTCTCTGTTGGAAATGATTCCGATCAATATATGGTAGTCGGGTGGTAACAATTTTATTTATTTTTTGTTCACAAATCAAATTTACGTAAAAATCAAATAATATACCGGTGAATCCTTTTTACAAGTTTTTATACAATTTTTAACATATTATTCTGTTTTTATTTTTTGGGCTATTACCATTTTTATATTTAAAAATGAAAAAGGTTATTTTAACGAATTAAAAAAAATCTAAGAAAAAATGGCAACCTATAGAATTTGATCTTGAATAGAATAAAAATCATAACATTTAATTCTTGAAAAAATAAAATTAATAGTTAATAATATATTTCGTTCCAGAGACTTTTGTTCGATTTTTTATTGCCAAATTTAACAAAATTTTATATTTAAAATTATTACTAAAACTTATACATTTATATTTGTTTAATTGCAACTTTTGAATGATCAAATCAATTTAATTTGCTAACTAATATATATTATTTAATATATATATATTATCATTCTATTATAATATTATTTTGTTCTATGAACATTTATAAATATATTTTTTTACTTGCATTTAAAGAAAATTAATAAATATATTTTAATTCGATTAGATTAGATAACAATAAATGGATAAACCTGTAATTTGAAATTTAAAATTGTATAGCACTTCTAATTCTAAATACGTATTTATTCTACCAATTGATATAATTGATGATTCTAAATTTTGAAATGTACCTGAAATATTCGTATTATTAAATAATATATTGTATAATGTTAATGGTTGTAGATATATATTTAAATTTCATTAATATTATATTATAAAATTTGAATATTGTAATTAAGAAGTTATAAACTTATGCAGTATTATTAAATTATAAACTATATTTTTACGTTTGGTAAAAGAAAACTATTTTTTACTGGAAAAAAACAATATTTCTTATGTGAAAACAGAGAGCCGGCGAATAAGCTTTTCAATAATATATAATTTTATATATTTTTAATTTTAATTTATATATATCTTGTATCATATAAATCGGAATTTAGCAAATAAAATATTGAAGAATATATAAATGTTCACTACACAACGAAATTATAACCATCATTATAGCATAAATTCTCATTTCAACAAAATTAGGCAGGCCACGCAGATCAATAATTAGCTGAATATCATATCATAAATATGAAAAAAAAGTACTTGGGATTAAGAGGGGAAACCTATAGGAAATAAATCTGCGTCAAAATTACATGCTAGTGAAATTTCTGGATTTTCTTAACATTGCTTATTGGGGTCATCATCAGATCGATGCCCGGCAACGGTGGCCGATAACAACGGTTTCCAGCTTTATCTTGATGGTTTTTAGGCCGGTCCATAATTTATATTCTTAAAAAAATTATACATATACATTACACTCAGATGAGACCATAAATTTTCCTTTATTTATGAATTTTTTCAGCCAATTTAAAAGAAATTAGTTAGCCGTGGCAATTCTAGACAAATCTCGCTACGCAATGTTCAGATTTTGTCGTTCACGGTTGGTGTTTTGTCTAACCAGACTTAAGAAACAACCATCGCATTCAATGACTGTCAACGTAGCATCACCAACTGTCTACTATCGTAAAAAATTATCATATTAAGTCAAGTTATATTTGTCTCTTCTATGCCTAATGTGGTATGTGAGTCAAACAGAACATTATATTTCTTATCGAAGTCAGCACAATGTGACCTTCCGAAAATAATAATAATAATGATTTATATAGAAGTAAGTGATCTTAACTACCAAATTACCCCTACTTGTTGTCATTTATTTATTATCTTTCATGCATTATACCATACTATGTATGATTATATATAGGGTTAATAACTAAAAAACTGTCCAAGGTTTACCCTATGTTAAAATTAGGTGTCTGAAGTTTGAAATGTTAAAATGGACTGTCCCAAGTTTCATTTTTGTTGAAATTTGGTGTCTCTGCACGTTTTTTCATCTCCATTCAATCATTTTCATCAACCCACACATCCACTCATAATCCATCACTCTTTACTTTTCACAAAATCGTCAATTTTCACCCAAAAATTGAACATTAAAAAAAAAGTTTCTAAAAGAGTAGTGTGGAGCCATTTTCCAAGGACAACAGAGCGAGATTTACTTGCACGGATGTGACCAACTTCTTAGGTGACGGTCCAGGCAAGATGGCGAAAATGGAGTATGTATGGGAGCTCGAATTTGACAGACGGTTTCGTCGGAATTGACTTCTCTAAAGTAATCACACCGAGACACCACATTTTAACAAATTGAAACCTTGGACACTACAGTTTAACATTTGAAACTTCAGACACCTAATTTTAACATAGGGTAAACCTTGGACAGTTTTTTAGTTATTAACCCTTATATATATATATGTTTATAGCTAGGACCTAGGGCTGCCTTTATTCATGTGAGACGGAGTGACTATATGGACATTGGTCCACATCTTGGTAGTTGGTCTAGATCATTCATTACATGATGATACATATTGTACAATCCAAACATGAAGTTGTTGGATTGAATCATGACCGAAAGATCACGACTTTTCTAAATGATATAGTGGGTTGGAATAATTCGTAAAACGCATTTTTTGGGATGAGCTAATTTCAAATTCTATTAAAGACTCTACTTTAAGGACTTTTTTAACATTAACTCTTCCGGCTTAAAAGCAGTAGTTTTATATATATAAAAAAAACAATCTTGTAGGATTAATTGAAAAATCAAATTGATTGATTTCTATTTTTTTCCATAAAATTAACGCAATAAAAACAACTTTTTTTTTTAAGTTTCAAATAAGTCTAAAATATAAGTAATAAATGTAATATTGCAAAAAATTGAAAAATTATATATTTTTGTTGCTTAAAACGTCAAATTTAATATCAAAATCAGTCATAAAAAGTGAAAAATAACAAATTTGATAGTTGAGAAATAAAATAACATTTTAAATCTAGAACATCTATTAACAATATAACATATAGTTGAGACTGTTTTTAGTTTCTTAACCTAAATATTATGCGAGAGACATTGTTATAGATTTCTCTATTGAAACAAATTTAAGATCATCACAAGTGCAAACTGGTAAACAACTATGATTCAACAAAAGCAGAGCAACTAAGTGAAATCTAGATTCTAACAAGTCTTCAACTTCGCCATAAATGCGAAATCGGCTTCCCGCATTGGCATGCCGTAACACACTCCAATGCAATCTCCTGCAGCTGTTTCTCAATCTCTTGTATAGGCTGCAAGGCATCAACTATCTGCAAAACAAGAAAAACCCAACACACTCTAATCTCCAGAACTCGGAACAAAAATGCATTTTGGCGCTAGAAAGTGCGATAATCACAGTAGATGAGGATATCGTAAATTATACCTTCCAGGAGGGATCACGAAGAAGTTGGTAATATCCTGCTACTTTCTTCTGAAACTCGAGTTGCTCGTATCTCTCGTCTCCATATCCTCCTCTTTCTGCAGCTTTCTGGGAATGATCGCAAAAAAACGAAAATATAATATGCATAAAATAGTAAAATACCATGCCCTTTAAAAAATCTTCATGAACACACATGTTTATCGGAAATTAGTACATCATATCATATTGCTTTCATTCTCAATTCTTAAAAATCGTGTTTTTCTTGCAGATATTCGAACATTTTGAAGTTCAATCAAGAAAGAGTAGTGTATTGTTGGAATGCACAAAAGGAAATTGAATGGCTTTGTCAAGTATAACATGTCTATCGGAAATCAGCATATCAGATCATATGGCTTTCTTTCTCCATTCTCAAAAATCATGTTTTTCTTGCAGATATACGAACCTTATGAAGTTCAATCAAGAAAGAGTGGTTAATTGTTGGAATGCACATAAGGAAATTGAATGGCTTTGTCAAGTAGATGCAGGGATTAACTGACCTCCGGCGCTATATCAAGGTAGATCACCATATCCGGTGCCAATAACCCGACATCGGGTGCCTGCAAGAAAATAATTAACTTAAAGATTAGCAAGAAAAAGGTAAAACTTGCAAAAAAGGGTTCTATATAAAGCCTTCACCTTACACCAATCAATATCAAGTCCTTTGGCAGAGGAGAAAGCAACCCCAGAGTATGCATATCGGTCGACAATAAGAGATGTCCCACTTTTCAGTTTTTCTTCCATCAGTGATCTGCAATTGATAAATATCGCTAAATTCTAAATAAAAAATCAACTTGCAAGAATTAAAGCTTCTAAGACACTGAATTTCAAGAGACCCATATCTGTCAATTTGTTTTTCTGCATCAATGTTCATATAAATCCTACTGAATTTATAAAATTGTAAAATTTCATCAGTTTCCTAAGCCTGTCTTAGTTAAACCCTAATGATTTTATCTCGAGGACAACATTTTCCAACAATTTTCACATAAATCAAACGAAATCAGTCAACTCGAGTAAGTTAACGAAGCAAATTTCTTAGATGACAATAGTGGCAAAGTGAAAGAGAAAAAACGAACCTTTTCTCCCACCGGTTTGCACTGAAGAGCAGATGAATTGTGCGGTCATCTAATTGTGATTTATTAGATAGGTAAGAAGATATCATCTGCCCAACACTAGTATTTCTATCCGGAAATCGCCACAGTTCAGCTGAATGCCCCGACCCCTCCAAGTAGGAAAGCAATCTACTTGATTGAGAACTCTTCCCGCTTCGGTCCAGCCCTTCCATAACAATAAGAGCGCCTCTGGACTCGCCACTGACAGCACTAATAGGGTTATTTTGACATCTCTTCATCGCGATCTCCTTTGACCTATACTGCCGAGAAAACTTCAATCCAAAACTCTGCGATCTTTGAGCTGCTGCAGCACCAAGTTTTCTAACAATAACAACAGAGGCACGCATTAAGATTCGTCGATGTACTTACAAAGCAGTTCCTGTCAAATTGCTCACGTATGACATGCCCCGGCTAAGCCCAGAAGCTGCAATTGGAGAAAAGTTTATCAGGCTACTGTAAACCCAGAAGCAGGAAGCATGGACAATGAAGACCAATCTGATACCAAAAAAAAGAAATAATAACTGTGACAATTAAAAGAAAATTACGAACTTTGGCAGGAACGAGATCTAACAATTGAGCAAAACTACATTCCAAATCAAAATTGATCGGGAATGCAGCAGATTCTAAGTGGAGAGCGCCAGAGTGGAAAGAATGCCAAGTTTTACTTAACCATAAACCCTAAACCCGTACAGAGCAGTATTCACTTTGAAACGCGATTATATTGTAACCATCGCCGCCTTCCTCCTCCTCCTACGGCTGCTATTCACCCACCATCTCTATTGCATTCACACAAATATTATATAATCACAAATATTGATGTAGTTCAATGAAATTCACTGGAGGAATTTTTTCTTCACTTTTCTTTGGATATTTATTAATGTAGAAAGGAAATCTAACAAAAGTTAATAGAGCAGGTTTATTATACACACATCCAGAGATGATTCGGAAACAACAATCTCCAACTAACCTACCTGAGACAAAAAAGAAGGGAAATGGAGTTTATAACTGTGGCGGTGGCGTCGGCAGGGGAGTCAGCGGCGGCTGACGAAGGGACGGGTGAAGCAGGGACGGCTGGCGACGGCGGCTGGGTAGGAGCGGCTGGGTTTTCTTTTGTTGGGTTTTTTGGTTGGGCCAATCTCGGCTGGGTTGAAGATGCAAATGAATTCTATTGAATGGGTAAAAAGGAATTAGTAAAGATAATAAAGTAGTTTATTTTAGTTTGAAATAAAGCAGGGTATAAAAAAAATATGACGAGATTAATGATATATTTTTTTTGGTAAACGCGAGAGTAATGGTATGAGAACTAATTATACTTATTTACTATAGATAGATTTAATATATCTTTAGTTTCTATTCAGTTATAACAAATAATGAAATAAATAAATTTAGTTGAATCTACATATTATATAAAATAAGATGAACAATCTGGAGCCGCACGTGCATGGTGAGCCAATTAGAAGTTTGTCACATCAGTCATTAATATTGTTGATAAAACCAATTTACGGTTCGACCGGCTGATTCCCAATTCAAAAAAACAAGCAGATTTCAGACTGTTCAAGATTCAATATATGCAATAAATCGCAATTAACATTTCGCTGATTTCAGACCGTTCAAGATTTAAAGTATGTAATTAATCACAATTAAAATTCCGGATCGTTCAAGATTCAATGTATGTAATTAATCACAATCAAAATTTCGCTGATTCGGACCGTTCAAGATTCAATGTATGTAATTAATCGTAATTAAAATTTCGGTTTATCCAATCCAAAAAGCAAGCAAATTTCGGATTGTTCAATATTCAATGTATGCAATTAAATTTTCGTTGATTTCATACTGTTCAATATTCAATGAATGCAATTAACCGCAATTAAAATTTCGGACCGTTCAAGATTCAATATATGCAATTAATCGCAAAAATTTCGCTGATTTCGGACCGTTCAAGATTTTTTTTTTATTGAACCACCGTTCAAAGATTCAACGTATGCAATTATTCGCAATTAAAATTTCGCTTGAATTCAAAATTTTGAAAAGATAAACAAGGCGACTTCGATTCAATGTAGATGAGATAATCGAGGCGACTTCAATTCAATGTAGAAGGGATAATCGAGACATCTCCTTCATATTTCTCAACACATCTTTTATATAAATATGTTGAAGAACAAACACTTGATGCGGAGCCGGCGAACGAAGGGCAGACACTCTCAGCACTCTATCTCCGGCGAGATATCGTATGTGGTCATCGAAACCATATTTGTTAAAGAACAGACGCTTGGCGCGGATCTGACGGCCCAAGGTAGCAGACGGTACGAGCATCTAAAATTTTATTTGTGAATTTGCGCAATGATACTTTATAGTTCAAAATTTCCAGTCTTTCGTTTCTTTTTTCAAATTCTAGACTGATATTTTATTTAATAAAATTAGTGTTTCAACATATTACAAATAATCATTATAAGTTTTATTGAATATTAATTTGTTAATTATACATATTTGGTAAGTCACCCCGCACGATGCGTAGGAAATACATTCTAGTATATCTTTTTTTTTCAGTTAGGTTGTATCTTTATAAAAAGTAATAATAAGCTGATTTTTAAGATTAACTGTATGCAATAAATATTTTTTATAGAGAGTAAAAAAAAAAAAAACTACACGATAGGACACACCAATTCATTTAAAGAAGAGAGGAAAATAGCAAACAATTGGTTATCATATAATTCCTTTCACGCTTAAATAACAATAATGTGCATATAAGTAAGGACTTTCAAGGAAATAGCCATCATTTTCTCTTCTTTGTTGCCTTTAGGGTTTATCCACATTCTTGCAAATGAAAGCTGTTCAGCTAACCCACATTCTTCATAACATGTAGTCAGTTGTACCAAACAACATGTACTGACAAGTCGAATAAATATTCTTAATTCTTTTGTTTCAGAAAACAATCTGGTCCTCACTCTTCAGTATAGTTGTTAAGAATTAATGCAACAAAGAAAATAAATCTGACTAAAGTCTTATTTAAATCAATTAATGTTTTTGTTGACTAATAATACAAACTGCATTCAACTGTACCTTTAATTGATATATATACTATTGAAACTGGAAAGATTTAATTGAGAGTTTAATTGAAAATATATATTGAGAGTCCAACATGGGTACACATCAAAAATCTCATTTTAGCTAACAGATGCTTCGCTTCTGTCCAATTTGACGGAATTTGTAATAAATATAACTTTTTTTTTTTTTTCGAAAATTAAAATTCATGTAGTCAATTTTTTTAAAAAATAATAATTAAAGTTTAGACAACATTTTATAATTAGATCAAAATTTATGTAATAATTTGGTTATTAAACCTTAATATTTGGAGAAGTGACTGAATGAAAACATTTGTAATAAGAGTTTACTATTTAAAATAATTAAGATAGATGATTAAGTTTATGCACAACAGAACGTGAGATATTAAATTAATATCTTTAAAAAAAATCATCGAGTTTAGAGTTTTTTTAGAAACTCTCACCGTTTACCTTCCCTGACCTTTTTGTTGCCGCAAATTCTAAAGTTTACCATGTTATACTTTAAGTTTTATTCTTTAAAAAAAAATGGAAAATAGATTTTAAGCAAAAAGTATGGTATATATTTTTTAAGTTTTTTGTTTTTAAATTAAACCCTATGTATTAGGCTTTCATTTAAGAAATATCACATTTTTCATCGTATAATTAGATTTTTTTAAAAGGGTTAAGAACACAAGAAGAGCCTGAATAATGACTCATGTTGACGGGAAATGTCTGAATGTTCAAATGTTGATATTAAGGGCCTGAATTATTATGTTTGTTGTTTTTCGGTTTTCCGTCCAAATTTTCTGTTAACTTTAATAGAACTACGTAAAATGTCAGAATTACCCATTTGCAATTATTGTAACAATTTAGTTGTTTAATTAATGAAATATGAAATGTCTAAAATACCATTGTCCACTAATTATGCCCTTGAAGCCACCACGGCTCCGGCCACCGCCACCTCGACTCGGCGACCACCACCCGACTCCAGCGACCACCACCCAACTCCGGCGACCGCCACCACGGCTCCGATTGGGCTCTAATCGGGGCTACCGGCCTCGATCGGAGCCAAAAAAGCTCCGATCGGAACTTTTTGGCTCCGATCGGAGCTTTTTTTGGTTCCGATCGGGGCCGGTAGCTCCGATTTGGGCCCAATCGGAGCCGTGGTGGCGGTCGCCGGAGTGGGTGGTGGTCGCCGGAGATGGGTGGTGGTCGCCGGAGTTGGGGTGGTGGTCGCCGGGCCGGGTGGCAGTTGCCGGAGCCGTGGTGGCTTTAAGGGCATTTTCGTCTTTTCAGGACAAGCATGTGAGGGGCACACTTTTGTCGGAGGACATTTTCGAGATTTAAGTTTATTTTCGGTCACATGCCAAGCATGTGACCAAATTCCGTTAGTTTTAACGGCAAAAATTGATGGAGACCTCTTATATCAACAAAGTTGAAAATTCATACCATTAATATTAACGTTTGAACATTCAGACCTCTCCCGTCAACATTGGCCAAAATTCAGATTCTTCCTGTGTTCTTAACCCATTTTTAAATATAATTTTCTATATAAAATTATTCCAAATATTTTTATGATTTTTTTTATATAGTTTATTATTTTTATGATATTTTTAAAGAGTAAAAAAACAATTAAGGATAAATTTGAAATAATCATAAATTATGATGTACAGAAAATGGTTGATGCTTGATAGTTTACTAATAGAATGTTTTTTTAAAATAAATAAATTTGAAGTATTGATTACAAATACTCAATAATTTGTTGAATGAAACCACATTTATGTCCGCGCTGAAATAAAAACTCGATCGAACTCGTTTTTTTTTTTTAATAATAAATTATGAATGTGGTTGGGTTGGCGCGACACAGAGAATTGAAGCGTATTGTCGTGACTCGTGACTCACTGTGTGGTAGGTGGTCTGGTCCGTAATCTCTTCTGCTCTTTTAATTCTAGCTAGTGTGTGGTCCGGCGGTAGCTGAAGTTGTTGGTTGTTTTTCTAAGTAAACATGTTTGGACTTTAGGTGATTAATTATGGATATTATTTTTTTTGTATAAAAAATTGTATATAGTTAGCAGCGACGATTATTGGCAAAAAAAAAAAAAAACAGTGACGATCATAAAACATATCATACTAGACAACGTTTGAGCTCTCTTGTTTACGGTATGATATTGTGTATCCGATCAAACAATAAATACAAACATTAATTCTGCTAATATAAATATACTAGCAATCTAGTACATTCAAAATGCCGATACGTTAAGTCAAACTTTACGCATCTCTTCTTATGTCTTATGCATTATATTTCCATATTGAAACACGTGACACAAAATGGATATAGAGAACTCAAATGTGTGTTATCGTGACACAATTAACAATTCTGAATTTTAAAACGCGCAGGAAAAATCGACTTTATTAACTTAACTAATATTATATAGTTTTAATATATATTATTTAATTTACTATAATAATATAATATTGAATATCATAATCAAATAGTAATAAAGTTTTAATATAGTGCTCTGATTTATAAAAACACATTGTTTCATGTGAAAGTAGACGCGGAGACATTCATATACTTATAACTTAAAGCATACTAGAATAACAAACCAATCAACAATAAGATTTACACGTTAATATATTTATTATTTTAAAAGTAAATTTGAACTATTCAGGGATAGTACAAGTTTATAACAAGATTTTTATATAAAAATAATCTCGCGCAAATCACGTATAAATATCTTAGCTATTTTGGATAACTATAAATTTATATTTCATCACTCGTAGGGGTGTTTGGATGGACATAATGTGAGCTACATAATGTAAAGTTAGATTGCAGTGTTTGGTTGTGCTGTAACGTGGAACGTAATGTTAGATTACAATGTTTGGTATGTGTTATAATGTGCATTGTAATGTGATTTTATTATTATTATATTAATCTATATGAGAGTATATTACTTCTTAATATGATAATATTTAAAAAAAAAATATTTAAACAACAACTAACTTCTTAAAGATTATGTGTGTGGTTAATACTATAGTCATTCATACTAAATATTTAAACTCAATACGCACAACTACTAAAATTATATTAATTAAAACATTTTATATAGTTTTATAAGATAATTTTCATAAAAAAATCGTAACGAAAAAGATTAACTCATTTTATACGAATATCATGTGCATTATTATTTATTATAATAATGAGTTACGAAGTATATAAAAAATAAAATAATAATATTAATGACAATATTATTATCATAATAAACTATAAAGATAATACCAAATATTTTATCTATTTAATAAATAATAATAAAATAATAACACTATGTAATGTCGGACGTAATCTCACATTACATCTGTTTTTTGATGTAATCTCACGTTACGTTGAATGAAGTTTGGACATAATCTCATATTACAATAGATATTACATTACAATACATATTACATCTTTTAGTAAACTGAACAACATAATATGAATGTAATGTGAGACGTAATATGAAATTATATGCACAGTACATCCATACAAACATCCCCTTAAACTATAGAATAATAATCTTTAACTTAAACAAATTTCCACCTAGATGATCTAAATTTAGGGCCACCTGCAGGCACCCAGCCGCCCTAACATGCCCCATAATTGTACTATGATATCATGTACAATCTTATAATAATTAATAATTGAAAATATTATCCCGCGATCTTCATTATTAATAGGTGTTAATAATTTATAACTTTAACATAATTATAAATTATTACTCAAACTTTAATTTTTTTAAATTAGTTATATGAATTTTTAATTTTCAAGCAAAGTATTACATTTGTTACAATTTATGTCAAATTGGATAGAAAATGAGCATGTTCTAGTTACATGAATTATTTTGATGAGTATTCAAAATGAATTCTCTAATAAATTGAAAAGAATACAGGAAACGTTGGACGTTCAATTGAAATATACTATTTGAATTGGGGATTTCAAAGTGAACGTCTAATTTAAAACATTCTTTACGATTATTTCAATTTACTGTCTAATTCATCTTAAATACATATAAAAAACGTCATGTAACTGAACATGCTTATATTAGGTCTAATTTGACGTAAATTGTAAAAATATAGCAATTTGTTCAAAAATTAAAAGTTCATATATCCAATTTTAATTTTTTTTTAAAGTTCGAGTAGTAGTTTATATATTGTATAAAGTATATCTAACAACTGCTTATATACACAACCCAACCCTCTCTAGTCTAACACATTTCCTCTTCTTTGACTAATTCCTTCTCCATTCATTGGTTTGGATGATATTCCTCCCCTCTAGGCTCTAGCCACAAAAATTAATTGAGAAAAAAACATTATTGAATTGTTCAATCATATAGAATGAATTCGATTTTCAGACCCTTCTTTTTGGTAAGCGATTTTCAGACCCATCATATCATTACCGAACAAATAATTTTCATTCTTATTATGATGATGAAATATGATAATTAAGTTGTACCAAACTACGACTCTCTTTTTAATAATTAAGTTGTACCAAACTACATCATATCATAGGCAAATATCTTATTTTCTCATACTTATAAATTTTTTGAGCCCGATCTAGATATTTTTTCACAGATAGGATTCACCCCTGCATGCTCACGATTATGATGACACGAAATTAGATCACATTAGTCCATATTCATGATTGCACTGCATCCCCAGACATATACGTATTTTTAAATGCATATAAGAGAAGATCGGATTTTTATATCCACATTTTTCAGACACGGGTCTAGGCCCGTGCACGTTTACTCAACATTTCTATTTCCTCTATTTTGAGAAACCGATGATAAGACCCGGAAAAGGCGCCTATGGACAAGCAAAGTATTCGTCAAGATGTAACAACGCGGTTTCAAATTGTGTGTGTCATCCATCATAAAATAGAGTCAATCAAGGGTTAAGCCATTGGTTGACTCTGGGGCATGTGATGTATATACACCCAATTTGAACTTGTCTCCATTCAGATTGTCTTATTTTGATCACCCCACTTACGATTATAATTCGAAACTTGGACCCGAGCACTTGACCCACAACGCGAACAGCCTGGACAAGCAAAAGTATTCGCCTGGACCCGTCCGCTGGCCCAATCTTATCTAGGTGAGATCAGGCCAGCCCACCCGATCTCTCCTAGGAGAGATCGGGTTAGCCCACCCGATCTCCCCTAGGAGAGATCGGGTCAGCTGGCCCAATCTCTCCTAGGAGGGATTGGTCCAGCTTGGACCAATCCCAGGCCTTGAGGGTCGGATTTTTCGCCCGACCCTGAAGGTCTCGGGAGCCTTCCCGAACGTCATACCCCCCTCTCAGGGGTGTACTCGACGTCCCGAACCTTGCCACCAAAACCGTCACTCGTGGCGACCCGACCTCATTTTCCCCATCCGACACTTAGACTTTTTCACCCACCTCTGCTATTAAGGGTTTAATCCTATCGTTATATGTTAATTAAGTACGTTTAGGGGTTAACGGTGTCATTAAGTCATCATAATCCCCACGAAGTCTATATATATTGCTCAAGTTCTATTCATTTGGATCATGTTGCATCTTTACACGTTTTAGCTCTGCCTTCTCTGTAAGATTTCCTCTATCTAGAAACCCGAACTTACTTAGGCATCAAAGAGGGTTCACCGAGCACCAGCCCCCCACCTCTCCGTGCTCGGTATTTCCCCTTGTGCATGTTTGCAAGGAACAGAGCAACGGATTAGAAAGTCGAGCTAACAGATCGGAAATAAGAGCAGATTACCCGTGAGAAGTGTTACACGGATTGAAGACCCGTCAACCCGAGGTACACGTCTTAATATATCATGTTGTTGCTTCTGACAGTAGAATTGTTCATTCTACGGGAGAGAAAAGAATTGCTCATGCAACATCAGATAAGAGAATCCTTCATGTTGTTGTTGATAGGTCACCTGATGATCATCCATTGAACGATTCTAAGGAAGCACAGGATCACATGGCAGGTACTATACCTTTTACAAATTCTATGACCTGGATTGTTGATTCTGGTGCTACAAACCACATAATTCATCGTAATGATTGGTTAGTTGATTTACAGATCAACACAACTCCTTTCAGTATGTTTACTTGCCAAATGGTCACAAATGCAAGGTTACTCACATTGGTAGTTGTCATTTGACAACTACTAAACACTTGATTGGTGTTTTGCTTGTGTCTGACTTCAAATATAACCTCATCTCTGTTTCAAAGCTACATCATCAGTTAAAATGAAAAGTTATGTTCACTGCTGATAGTGTGTTCACTCAGGACCTCTCCGGTGGGCAGATTATGAGGATTGGTACCCAGACTAAAGGGCTTTATATCTTGCAAACTCATTTACTGCAGGAAGAGTCCAAAGTACCTACAGATGTTGTTGTTACTCAGACAGGGGAGATTGAATCTTTCCTTTGGCATCGTCGACTAGGACATATATCTTCAAGACAATTAGCTCAATTGAAGACATTGAATTTGAGTCAAATTAGTTGTATTAAGGGTTGCAATGTTTGTTCTATGGCAAAACAGTCAAGACTTTCTTTCCCTGATAGTAGTTCTCATGCAATTGAACCCTTTGATTTGATTCATCTCGATTTATGGGGTCCTTATAAGATTCCAACTATAAAGGGATACAAATATTTTCTCACGATTGTCGGTGATCATAGTAGATGTACATGGGTTTATCTGATGAGGTGTAAGAGTGACAATGTGCTTTACATCAAGAATTTTATGATCTTGATCAAAACTCAGTTTGGAAAATCTGTTAAAGTTCTCAGAAGTGATAATGGATGGGAGTTCATTAACTTTATATGCAGTTATTTGTTTACTCAGTTGTGTATTAGACATCAAACTAGTTGCGCTTTTACACCTCAACAGAATGAGCGTGTTGAAAGCTCACTAGTCATCTCCTTAATATTGCAAGAGTTTTTCGTCTTCAAGCTTCGATTCCAATTAAAGTCTGGAGTTATTGCATTCTCGCAGCTTGTTATGTTATCAACCTTCCCCCAACTGGTGTACTTCAAAACAAGTCACCTTATGAGGTTCTTTACGGAAAATTACCAACTCTGAATCATCTTAAAGTCCTTGGTTGTTTATGCTTTGCAACTTATTTAAATAATTCAGACAAGTTTGCTCATCAATCATCACCTGGAATATTTTTTGGTTACTCTTTGACGAAGAAGGGCTATATAATCTTGGACATTAAGGACTTTTACTTTCTATAAGCAGGGATGTCCATTTTCATGAGGATATTTTCACTTTTTAGATGACAAAGGATGACCTCAAAAGTCTTATACCACATCTTCATGATGGTGTTTTATTCAACGATCTACACCTTCTTCACGAAACAGCTCTGCGACCTGATAATAATCGGGATGTGAATCATAATCCTGTTGTGAATCATCCTAATGCATATCCCCCAACCACTACTAATCCTGCTGTGAATCACCCTATTGCAGATCTTCCACGAAGAAGTGCTAGGTCATCTAGACTTCCATCTTATCTAGATGATTACATTACCGCAAATGCTAACACAAATGCCATTTTTGGAATAGATAAGTCCATTACTTATGGATACTTGGGGTCTAAGTTTAAATGTTATTTGGCTTCTTCTGGGAAAATACACGAACCTCATACTTTCAGAGAGGCAGCAAATGATGCTAACTAGATCAAGACTATGAGAGAAGAAATTCAAGCTCTACATGATAACAATACTTGGGAATTATTGATTTACCTCCAAACAAGTTATCTATAGGTTGCAAGTGGGTCTATAAAGTCAAATACAACTCGGATGGATCATTAGAGATATATAAAACACGATTAGTTGCTAAGGGCTACACTCAAGTTGAGGCACTGATTATACATAGACGTTCTCACCTGTTGCAAAGATGGCCACAGTGGGAATATTCCTAGCCTTAGCAGCTGCTAAATCTTGGGGCTTATTTCACATGAATGTTAATGCCTTTATTCAAGGAGATTTAATTGAAGAGGTGTATATGGACATACCACATGGTTTTGAGGATTTTCAATCAAAATTCAAGAGATCAAATATTGTTTGTAAACTCAGAAAATCTTTATATGGCCTAAAGCAAGCTTCAAGACAATGGAATGTCAAGTATACTCAATCTCTAGTTGCTTATGGTTACACACAAAGTAAGTCATACTATTCCCTTTTTAGCAAGAAACAAGGTACTAATATGGTTTTCTTGCTCATTTACGTCGATGACCTGCTAATCACTGGATCTGACATCAAGATGGTTAATGAACTAAAGGCTATCTTGAGCTCTCATTTCAAACTGAAAGATCTGGGCTCTCTTCGATATTTCATTGGGTTAGAGGTAGCTAGATAGAATGCTGGTCTTGTGTAGCTCAAAGGAAGTATGCACTAGAATTAATAATTACTGTCGGTCTTGGTGCTGCTAAACATGCAGCCACTACAATGGAAGTAAATCTGAAACTTACTACACCATCTTATGATGAGTATACAGGACAAACATCTTCTGATTTGTTGTTTGGGGACATTGAACTATATAGACGCCTGGTTGGGAAGCTGTTGTACCTGACTATGACACGACCTGATATTGCATATTCAGTGCAACGTTTGAGTCAGTTTATTCATGCTCCAAAAAATTCCCATTACGATGCAGCAATGAGAGTCATTAGATACATAAAAGGGAGTCCAGGACATGGTTTATTCTATCTAATACTTTATTGTGATTCAGATTGGGGGTCTTGTATATACAACATGAGATCACTTAGCATTTACTATGTCAAACTTGGCTCTGCTATGGTGGCTTGGAAAGTAAAGAAGCATTCCCCCTCACGTGTGGGCTGAAATACTTTGAAGGCCCAACACGTGAAACTTTAATTAACAGGGGTTTAAGCTCGGCGCTGCGGAGATTCGAACCTGCGCGCTCTGATACCATGAGAAAGTTAAGACTAACCACTTGACCAACTGTCCTAAAAGCTTAAGGTGATAGGTGAAGACGTGGTTTGTATTTATACTTCAACAACGGTACAAATTTCCAAAAATCTCATTTTTCATGAACGCACAAAGCATGTGGAATTGGACTATCATTTTACTCGCGATTGCATCCAGAATGGGATCATTCCATCTTTTCACATTGCAACTCGACATCAACTTGCAGACTTACTTACGAAAACTCTGGGTAAATCTCAACATGATTCTCTGCTTCTGCATTATGGAATTGTTGATAGGAAGAAGATGGGTGAATATTGGTGTGTACATATTAGTTAGTTGTGTCTACGCCTAGTTATCTATGTATACATACTAGTTAGCTGTGTCTACACCTCTAGTATAAATAGTAAATGTTTTGTACTCTGTAAAGTTAGGTTGGTTCAATGAAACATTATTGAAGTCAATTTCCTCTCGATACTCTCAGTTAATAAATTGTACTAATTAATCCCACGTGCATTAGACAAGATTTTACCTAAGTTAAATTTATATTATAATAATACTAATCTTGTGAAATTTAAATTAATATATTTGTCACGTCATTAATTATTATAGGTAAGTTAAAAACATACGATGTTATACCTTTCAAAAAGTTTTTTTATCTCTATTTTTTATTAAAAAAAGGTGTAAATCTAGTATTGTATGAAAATTTATAAAAATTTGATTACGACATTTAAGAGTAAATAACACTATAGTAAATAAATATATTTATATACATTAAAATTATATATATTATTATTTTTTGACGTGAATTTTATTATGATGCATTTTAAAATTTGAAGTCGCCACATGTGTTATAGTGTACAGTAATATGCATTTAAAATCACTTTAAAATTGATTATACATATAAAATCGATTTCACCACACATAATAATTAATTAATTTAATTTATATAGATATATATCTTAAGATTTAGGCATGATAAGATGATTATAGAACCAATACATTTGTTCATTTACTTTCTCTTTCTTACTTTCTATTGAAATTTCACAAGAAATTACACATTTTTAAGATTTAGTCTTATATATATAATCCTGTTGGATCGCGGTGGAACTCCGGCACGGCGCTTGACGGTGGTCCGAACTCCTTAGCTCCACGCAATCCTGCAAAGAGGGGATAGACCGGGCGGTGGCTCGGAATCCCTCTCCGATGCTTAAATGAGTATATGGCAAGAGTAGGCAAGTATGTCTGTAAAAAAGGTCCTCTCAAACCTGGGGAGTTTCCACCCTTTTATAGGGGAAGTCTAACCCCAGTTACCTGATTTATCGCCTGGGCCGCTGGCCCATATCCCGCGTATTTCGCTCGTTTATCTGTTACTCCGGATATATCGGCCCACGATCCCGCTATCTTAGCGGATGCGTATCTTGGCCTTATACTCTTGTCGCAAGCCTCGACCACTGTCGGAGACTCCAGAGTTGTATCATCACTGCCCGGGGCCTCTCGCCATCATGACTTGGCCCATTCTTCTCCGAGATCTTCCATCGGGGCCTGCTCACAGGCATCGTGGCCTATTCATAGGCGTGTTCGTCGGGGCTAGCTGTTCAGCTAACTGTTCACTTCACGGGTCCGACTCCGTCGGGACCTTTCCTTGTCGGGGCGCGTACCGTCGGGACCTTCTCTCTTGGGCTTTTGGGCCTGATCCAGGGCCCAGTGGGCTGGGCCACCGTCTATTCATCGTTAAGGGCCTAACGGCTACGCCAGAATCCATCATTTGCCCCCAAGACATGAGGGACTTTAAAGTTCGTCGTGTCTTTAACTTCTGACCTCCCGATGAATCGGGGACCCTGGCCTTCTCGATAATTGTCTCCACGTGGAACCTCCTTCGTTGGCCTCCCCGCTGCTTTGAGGGTAACTATTAACTTTGCTGAGAAGGCTCCTTGGTTTCTAGCTCACGCCCTCTGGGCGATTTTCGTCGGAGCCTACCCACTTAAGGATCCTCAGCTCACGCCCTCTGGGCGATTTTCGTCGGAGCCTACCCACTTAAGGATCCTCAGCTCACGCCCTCTGGGCGATTTTTGTCGGAGCCTACCCACTTAAGGATCCTCAGCTCACGCCCTCTAGGCGATTTTTCGGAGCCTACCCACTTAAGGATCCTCAGCCCACGCCCTCTGGGCGATTTTCGTCGGAGCCTACCCACTTAAGGGTCCTCAGCTCACGCCCTCTAGGCGATTTTTCGGAGCCTACCCACTTAAGGGTCCTCAGCCCACGCCCTCTAGGCGATTTTTCGGAGCCTACCCACTTAAGGGTCCTCAGCTCACGCCCTCTGGGCGATTTTTCGTCGGAGCCTACCCACTTAAGGGTCCTCAGCTCACGCCCTCTAGGCGATTTTTCGGAGCCTACCCACTTTAAGGGTCCTCAGCTCACGCCCTCTAGGCGATTTTTCGGAGCCTACCCACTTAAGGGTCCTCAGCTCACGCCCTCTGGGCGATTTTTCGTCGGAGCCTACCCACTTAAGGGTCCTCAGCTCACGCCCTCTAGGCGATTTTTCGGAGCCTACCCACTTTAAGGGTCCTCAGCTCACGCCCTCTAGGCGATTTTTCGTCGGAGCCTACCCACTTAAGGGTCCTCAGCTCACGCCCTCTAGGCGATTTTTCGGAGCCTACCCACTTAAGGGTCCTCAGCTCACGCCCTCTGGGCGATTTTTCGTCGGAGCCTACCCACTTAAGGGTCCTCAGCTCACGCCCTCTAGGCGATTTTTCGGAGCCTACCCACTTTAAGGGTCCTCAGCTCACGCCCTCTAGGCGATTTTTCGGAGCCTACCCACTTAAGGGTCCTCAGCTCACGCCCTCTGGGCGATTTGTCGGAGCCTACCCACTTAAGGGTCCTCAGCCCCCGCTGCTTCGAGTGATCTCACACGTCGGCGAGGATGTCTGCACTTAGAACAATTTGATTAGAGGCAACCTGTTTATCTTATTGATGGCTAAAACATTTTGCGTCACCTCGGGCGACTTTATTACATCACTACGTCCCTGAAAGCAATTCAATCACTGAACATGACACTTTTTCAAGTGTTCCCCGCTAAAGGCGAGTTTCAACTTCCTGCCCTCGAGATCCTCCAATTTGTATGCGTTCGGGGCGGACATCCTCACAATTTTGTACGGTCTCTCCCCTTTCGGAGACATCTTGTCCATCCGATCTGAGGAGAATTCGTTTCGACGCCAGACCAGCTCCCTGACAAAGAATTGGCAGGACTTGACTCGTCGGTTGTAATACCTGGCCGTTGCCAGACGCATTTGAGCTTGGACTTTGTCGGCTTCCAACCTCTTTTCCTCGAGCAGATCTAATTCCAAGCCTCTCATGTCATCATTTGTCACAGGCTCGTAGTACCTGGCCCGATGCGACGCCACGACTATCTCCACGGGGGCGACCGCCTCCGTGCCATACACGAGGCCGAACGGAGTCTCTCCTGTTGATCGTCTGGGTGTTGTTCTGACAGCCCAAAGTACGTTCTCCAACTTGTCGAGCCATTTGCCCTTCAAGGTGTGGACTCTTTTCTTCAAACCCTTCCATCACGATCCTGTTGGCCGCCTCCGCCTGGCCATTAGTCGGAGCGTGACGAACGGAGACTGTTCGATGCTCGATGTTCAGCCCTTCAAGGTACTCCCTTATCTGGGCTCCATCGAATGGAGGGCCATTGTTGCTGATTAACGCCTTCGGGACCCCGCATCTGGACACGATACGGGTCTGAAGGAACTTGACAACGTGACTCCCCGTCGTCTTCGCCAACGTCTTGGCTTCTATCCCTTTCAAGATATAATCAATTACCACTAGCAAATATTTACACTGACCTTTTGTTTGCGGGGGAGGTCCCATCAAGACGATGCCCCCACCGCGTGAAGGACCAAGCACTCTTAGTGGACGTCAGGTTGGCTGCGGGAGCCACAATGTTCGGGGCGTACCTCTGGCACGCCTCACAAGTTTGGACTAGCGTTGCTGCATCCTCGCCCATCGTAGGCCAGTAATAGCCCAAGTTCAGCGCTTTCCTCTCAGTGGATTGGGCCCGATTTGAATCAGCCAACATTCTATCATCGGGGAGTGCCCCCGTAGTCAGGTACACAACTATCGGGGTCATCCAAGTGGGCCCCTCCTCAGAGCCTGCTTCTATGGCACACGCCTCCGATGGATTAATGACGAGATCACTCTCTCCAGGAAATGTGCCTTCCGATCTTTCTCGAGGGGTGCCCCCAAGGTAAACTTGCCCAAGGCATCTGCTTCCGCGTTGTCCTCCTTCGGGATTGCCTCAACGTCGAGACATTTGAAATTCTCTTGCAAAACTTGTGCCTCATGAATACACTTCCTCATCACCGGGCTCCTTGCTTCGCACTGCCCTTAGGCTTGACTCCCGATCGGGCTAGCGTCGCACCTCACCTTCAAGTGATCTACTCCCGTACCTTCAGCGATCTTGAGGCCCGTGATGAGAGCTTCATACTCAGCTTTGTTGTCTGCGGCCCTGAATGTCAAGGCCCACGCCTGTCGAAGGGGCTCGCCTCCACCGGGCGGAATCAGTACGAACCTCACACCTGATCCTTCGAAGGGCCATCCCCAAGTATTCTCCTCATGAGGCTGTTCTGATTGCTCTGCTATTTCTAGCCATCCTGCCATCGGGACCTCTGCCCCCACTGTGGTTCTTGATGCTTCATCAGGGCATCTTGCCCCCGCCGCTCCGGGCGAAATCGTGCGTCAGACCTGACGCTTTGTCGGGGCTTCTTGCCCCCGTCACAATTGCCTCCTTCCACAGGACCCGCTCCTTCATGATCGGGAGTGTAGACTAGGCTATACAATCAGCCAACGCCTTGCCCCTTTCAGCCGCAAATTCATACGCATCTAAGCTATAATCACTAGCGCAAAGAAGCAATTCTACCAGGCAACAATCCAATCACATCAAAAACGGGGAACCTGTCCCCCTCCTAGTGCTATTACTTGAATGAAAACTAAGCAAAAAATGATCAAATAGAGAAAGGATGGCTCGCCTGGACCGAAGCGAACGACTCCGAGATGCTGCAACGTCTCCTCCCGCAAAGAGCCCTTAATGGATCAGTTGATGACTCTTCTCTTTTCTTGTCGGGTCCCGGAAGATGTACCTGCCGCGGGCTCCGCCTCGGGTTTCTTCTTCTTCGGGGACCAATCACGGGATCGTGAGCGGGATCGCGATCGAGATCGGGACCGATCACGACCTCACTTTTCAGCAATGAACTCTTTAAGCTTCCCCTCTCGATCAGCTTCTCTATCTCCTTCTACAGCTCCCGACAATAATCCGTGTCGTGACCGCTGGCGCGGTGAAACCGATAATAGCGATCGGGTCGCGAGCCATAATACTCTCCATCCTTTCTCGGGGGAAACTTGGCGATGCCCTGTCGCTCCATCACTGCTAGCACCTCTGCTAGGGAGCTGTCGAGAGGGGTGTGATCATCCCTCCGCTTTTCCTTCCTCGAGGGCTGTCCCTCTCGTCGGTCGGAGCGGCCTCGATTCCGATTGCCCTCAGATTCATCCTTCGACCTTCGGTCGTCCACAGGCTTGGAGGACTGCTTCCCTTGACAGCTTTTACTAGAGCAGAACTCATAACAAACACAGGAGTAACCAATCACAAACACAGAGATAACCAAATAAAGGTGAAAGTTACTCGCCTGGAATTATTCACCACAAGCTTGACAAGAATCTGCGAAGCATACAGCTCCCGGAATGTCACGGTATTTCCACCCACGAGGAGCCCTCAATGGATCACGTTAATGACCATTCTCTTCTCCTGTCGGGGCCCTAAGGGCGAACCAGCCAGAGGCTCCTCCTCAGGCTTTTTCTTCTGGGCCGGCCCTTTGTCCACCAACCACTCGGACTGAGCGAGCTCCTTACCTTTATCCTGAGCCCCAGGCGGGACTTGCTCCGGCCTCGGCGCGGAGGTGGCGGCAGCTCCACAGCCTGCTTCTTGGCGGCCTCTCTCCGGTCCAGGCCTCTCTCCGGTCCAGGAGAGCTTCCATGGCCTCCAAAAACGACGGCGTGGCGTCCGCCACAGCCTTGACTAACTCCGGATTTGGAGGAGCATCCTCTCCTCTGTTTTCCCTGGGCTAGGAGACAGATCCCACCGGTGCTTCCTCATGCCCCCTGTCTGGGAGACGTTAGCAACAGGTGGAGGATCGTCTCGAGCCTCGCTGTGTTCCGGCAGCCTTGAAGTCTGTCCTTGCTTGGTTTGCCTAGCAGGTGCCATATGAACGAAGTAGAGGTTACCTTGGCTTTTCGTTCAAGGTTCCCACAGACGGCGCCAATGTTGGATCGCGGTGGAACTCCGGCACGGCGCTTGACGGTGGTCCGAACTCCTTAGCTCCACGCAATCCTGCAAAGAGGGGATAGACCGGGCGGTGGCTCGGAATCCCTCTCCGATGCTTAAATGAGTATATGGCAAGAGTAGGCAAGTATGTCTGTAAAAAAGGTCCTCTCAAACCTGGGGAGTTTCCACCCTTTTATAGGGGAAGTCTAACCCCAGTTACCTGATTTATCGCCTGGGCCGCTGGCCCATATCCCGCGTATTTCGCTCGTTTATCTGTTACTCCGGATATATCGGCCCACGATCCCGCTATCTTAGCGGATGCGTATCTTGGCCTTATACTCTTGTCGCAAGCCTCGACCACTGTCGGAGACTCCAGAGTTGTATCATCACTGCCCGGGGCCTCTCGCCATCATGACTTGGCCCATTCTTCTCCGAGATCTTCCATCGGGGCCTGCTCACAGGCATCGTGGCCTATTCATAGGCGTGTTCGTCGGGGCTAGCTGTTCAGCTAACTGTTCACTTCACGGGTCCGACTCCGTCGGGACCTTTCCTTGTCGGGGCGCGTACCGTCGGGACCTTCTCTCTTGGGCTTTTGGGCCTGATCCAGGGCCCAGTGGGCTGGGCCACCGTCTATTCATCGTTAAGGGCCTAACGGCTACGCCAGAATCCATCAAATCCAAAGCTTTATCATAATGATTTCGAGTCTAGTAGTAAGTAGTAATTACCTCCTAAACAGTATGCAATTTATTAATTAATGCAGATTTTGACACTTCATTAATTAATTATATATTTCGTTTTTGAGTTCTAGGAATGAAAATATTCATTGTTCTTATTAATAAAGCCTTTAACCTTTGTCTTCGATTTAGATTTTTCTATTCATTATGATACAACCTCGGTTTTTACCAAAAAAAAATCTAAACTTCGTGAAATAATAAATATCGGCTCACTAGCCACTACACCCCGTTCAAAGTCCTCCCTCTGATCGCCTTCGATTTCCGTGTTTAGCGCAACTTACACGGGTTGACACCTCTTAGTTCTTTCATAGTTTCATTTTACCTTCCATCACATCAGATGTACTTTCTACGGATAAATGATAATAGGTCGTAGTCTCAAATCAAAATGAAAGTTAGAAATTCACTCCTAATGGTTAATCCGCAAATTCAATCCCAGGAGAAGAAATAGTACCATATCTTCTAGTCGCCATCCGGATGTAGGGGTGGCAATCAGATCGTGTCATGTTGCTAGTGACACGCGTGTCAACAGATCTTTCGTGTCAAAACAGATCATCTTAAATGTGTCGCAGGTTTTTCAAACACGGGATTTGACATGGCAGATCCCGTGTCACCCGTGATACGAACGAGAAACAGAATTTTCGTGTCAAAACAGATCTCGTGTTGACACGGAACTTGATGAAAATGAAAAACTCAATTTTTTTGGGTGAAAAAAACATGAACTTTACTCCTCGTTAATCAACATGCTTTCACTTTCCGGCAAAGCAAAATCTCACACCACCCCTGACATTAAAATTTATACCACAGCAGCCTGTGACCGTGCCTCCTCTCGAGAATTACAACTTCTTAAGGTACTCATTCTCAACTTACACTTTTTAGACCAAAATTTATACAAATGCTAAGTTTTGTAAATATACAATTACTGGTCTTTATAAATAATAAATATTATGTTTCAAATAAGTCGTGTCGATGCGTGTCTATCGTGGACCTACAGATCAGATCTACACGAACATGCCTAAAAACGTGTCTAGTCGTGTCACAGATCTATCTGACACGATCAGATTTTCGTGTAGATCAAGACACGAAAAAAACAGGTCCGTATCAGATCGTGTCTTCGTGTCGTGTCAGCAATTGCCACCCATATCCGGAAGTGAATGACACATTCACAACATAATTAGGATGCTGATAAAAAGCCCATATGAAATCTAAGGTGATGGAAAAAAAAAAAAAAAACCTTACAAACATAGTTATATCACCAACAGTGTTTGACTAGTGGTTAAGAGCGCTTATTTTTATGTGGTTTGACTTCGAAATTTTAGGTTCCAAACCCTTCAATGACGTCAATTCGTGGTGATCTGTTTAAAAAAACAGGTCCCGATTGACCCACATATGGTGTCAGACATATAAGGAGGTGAGTATGACTAAGCTTAACAAGCCGACATCTTGACTATATTAGGTTGTTAGGGGTTATGCTAACGGGGCCGGTGTATTTGCTGATTGTTCGTTAAACCTCAGATCGTGAGTAGAAGAGTTCAAACATTACATAACTGGATGTACTTAGTAGGGGTGAGCGGTTCCGGGTACCCTGTACTTTTTGGGTGCCCCAGAACCAGACCAGTACTAAACAGTTTCTAATTTTAGTACCCAGAACCGTACCAGAACATGTAGGAACCGGAATCGGACCCGAACCGTTAAGAACCAATCGGTTCCAGGTACCCGTTAAAGAACCGGTTACAAAATTTTCAAACTAAATAATCTAATTATGGGTACTAGTTGGAACCGAGTTTGGATACCCAGTTAGGACCAGGTTCTGGGTACCCAGTTGAAACTGAAACATGTATTGTTCCTAATGAATTTATAAAAAAATATTCCCACATTTTCCACAAATAATATGATTTCAAATCTTTAAATAATCATCAAAATTCCTAGTTAGTTTAAAACGGTTCCGGTTCCGGGTATTTGGGTACCCAAACCCTTATCCCGGAACCGGAACCGAAACTACTGGTTCTTGAATTTTTATCACAGAACCGTACCAAAACCGTTTACATCTATCCAGAACCAACCCAAATACCGGTTCCAGTCCGGTTTCGGTCCAGTTCCGGTTCCAAGTGGGTAATTTGCTCACCCCTAGTACTTAGGGTCGCCACTAGCTCATTCTTTTTATGTAAAAAAATAAGTTATAAAAGAAATAAAACAGTGCCCCTCTTAATCTATATATATATTTTTTGTTTGCCAAATTTTAATCTATAGAACTATATAATTTATTATAGATTTTTTTTTTTGGGCAAATAATTTATTTTAGATATAGATTGGTGAGAAAATAAACCCTTAATAGTTTATACACGTGACGTGACTTTTTTTGGTAGTTACGTGACTCCGTCCATATTAGCAATAGCCAATAATCAAAGTTCCATTCGAAATCAAACCCTCCCACACTTCTGTCTGTGTCCCCCCCTTCCCCTCCCTCACAAGGCGAAAAATCTCACCTTTCTTCTCTGGAGACGACGATCGGTTTGATCCCAGCTCTGTCCATCTCTAATGGATTCCTCTTCCACTTCCCAATCCCTCTTCTCCATCACCGTCTTCTTCCCCATGTTTGCAGCGATTTACCTCTTCGCCTACTTCATCGTCTTCCGCAGCTGGAGCCCTAAGATCCGTCCCGAAGCCTCCAGCTGTCTCATCTCCCTCGCCCACGGCCCGCCCGCCGTGTTTTTGGCAGCCCACGCGCTTTTCTCCGACCATGATCCCGGCCGTTCTCTCTCCTCTCTCAACACGCCGGCGCAGAGCTCCGTCCTCGAGTATAGCATCGCATACTTCATCACCGACCTCATCCACTACCTCATCTTCTACCCCAAAGACGTGCTCTTCATCGGCCACCACCTGGCGACCCTCTTTGTCTTTGCGACCTGCCGATACTCCGTCCACCATGGCTCGCGTGCGATTCTCACCCTCCTTGTCCTGGCAGAGGTCACCAGTTTGTGCCAGAACGTATGGACGCTGGCGGGTGTGCGGCGGCACGACTCGGACATTGCCCGCAAGGTGTTTGATGTTTTGTCTCCGCCCTTTTACTGCTTTTACTCTGTCATCAGGGGATTCGCGGGTCCATTCTTTGTGTTCAAAATGGGGAAATTTTACATGGATGGTGGCGCGGCTGGTTTGATTCCCAGGTGGGTCTGGGTTTCTTGGATGGTTGTGGTGGTGATCGCCATTAGCGTCAGTATCTTGTGGATTTCCAATCTTTGGGTAGAATTGTACAGAGTAAGGAGAACTAAATTGGAAAAGAAATTGGGATAGTTCTCTTTTCTCTGTTTGGATGATCAAATTCAAATCTTATTGTTACACAGACAAGTTTCTTCTTTTGTGTCTCTGTCCTTAGCATTTAACTTGTTGCTGATAGGTAATATTTGACATGAAAGGGAAAGTCCTCCAAACATGACCTTATCAGTACTGAGTCAATTGTCGTAGAACCTCACAACCCGAGCATTATGTGCATATATAATCATATGTGGCTCTTGAAATTGGGATTGTTCTCACTTCTCTGTTACTGTTGTTGGATTGTTCCTTGTTTGGATAATAAAATCTTCTTGTTATACAGACAAATACTCTTACCTTTTATTATTGTATGTATTGTTGTCTCTACTCTCTAGTATCTAACATGACATAACATTGTCAGTACCAATGTCCTACAACAAAGCAACCAAAAATCATATGAATCATCATATGTTACTGTCTATTCTGTATGGCTGCTTTATTTTGCTGTTAGATACACGAGGCAAACTGGGTTTCAAATATATGGCTCTTTCTCCAGACTCTACAAAAACAAGCAGTTGATTGTTTTATTGTTCCTGGTGAGTGCTGCATTTTCTGTACATCGATCATGAATATGGAATTAAATGTAGGTGCAGCCGGTTTCTGCAGAACTTTCGATCAGACTGCTTTCAATCTAAATAAAAGTTTCGTTGTTTTTTTTTTTTAATTTACAAGTCTGCTTAAAAAAAAAATTTGCTAGCAATTTTGTTCTTTCTCCAGACTCTACAAAAACAAGCAGTTGATTCTATTTGTTCCTGGTGAGTTCTGCATATTCTGTTTGATCATGAATATGGAGTTAAATAGGCAGGTGCAGCCGGTTTCTTCTGCAGAACTTTTGATTGCATTGCTCTGAATCTGAAAGTTTGTGTTTTGTCTTTTTAACTTACAAACATACCTATATTGCTAGCAATTTGCTGTGAAGTTTATGTTTCTTGAACTTCAAGAAACATACACATGTTTGCTTCTTCTGCAATTTTTACTTTAAGCTGCTCCTATCGGATACTACTTTACAATCATCTAACTCTAACCAGAAAACTTCAAAGAACCAGAATATACTTCTGCAATTCTACGCACTGCCTTGGAAACCAAGTAACTATTAACCTGTATATCATACTTATGAACAAACTGAAGAAAAGTAGTTGCTTATTCTTTATAACTGCTCTGCAAGTTAATAAAACAACAGAGAAATCATGTTTATTCAATCCAAATAGTTTGTACGATGACAACAATTAACAATAACGAAGAAATCAAAATAACTGTTTAACTGAAATTTACATATATAAGAATAGACACTAGTTTACGAGTAGAATTTATAGTTCTTTGCAGAGAGTATAATCTGCCTCAACCCTCCAATCGGCGACAGGATCATCAGCAGCACGCCAAGAGCAATGCAGATCTGTAGACGAACATCCATAGCAAAACATATTAACATCATTAATAATCTGTAAGAATTAATCATCGAATTATTCGGCCGAAGATCGACTTACCCAGTTGGCGCACCAAGACAAACTGAACCTCTTTGGTTTGTAAATGGCAAGCCACATGATGCATGGTAGCTGAAGGATCATAAACAAAATAGTTAGTTATTAAAGCTATTAGAATGTTGTTTTCACTTCATTTTTATTTATAGTGAAAAGAGAAAATCATTAATAAGGAAACTTACAAAGTATGTTGTTGGAGCAAAAGCCAATCCTCCAAAGAATCCCAGAAGACCTCCAAAGAAAGGGAAGGTGATGCCAACAAACATAGTAAAAGCTGATCAAAAACCAAACCAAAATATTAGGTTGTTAGTAATTAATATTTATTAGTTCAAAAATGTGAAATTCAACCACAAATAGATATTACAATTAAATCATCAGTGTCACATACCAACATATGTAGTCCGAGTGATAAAGCGAAGAGTTGCCGTAGGCGCAAAGTTGAGCTTCTTTACGAGAAACGTTTCTAACATGTCGAATACGGGCATCGCAAAGATCTGAAATCATAACCGTATTTTAAAGTTTAGAGTATGTAAATAAAAAAATTTACATCCAATCAAAAAAATTAAAGTTAATGGGTTGTAAATTTGGGAGAAACAAAAATCATAAATTTGTCCCTAAATATGGGACAAAAAATACAGTATCTATATATAAGTAGGTACCTGATAGCTACCGATAACATGGACGAATACGAACAAGTTGGCGGCGATAATGAGCCACTTGGGCTTCTCCAGGGAGATAAGGATATTGTCTTCGACATTGTTGCCAAACACCCAATACCCTAAAAAAGCGACAGGGAGGTAACACAAGGCGACAACAATGTATGCAACAATAACACCCTTCCACATTGGTCCTTTCGAGGGCTTTTCGGGCGTGGAGGGGATGGTGGCTTGGATCTCGAGCACCACGTTGTGGCCCGCGTAAGCGAATGCCACGTCACCGAGGGCACTAAGAAACCCGAACGTCTGCTCTGTACGGCTGGATGATTTTGGGCCGTAGCTTACGTCTTCGAGCACGCCCTTATGCACGGAAGCTATCCATGCAATTGAGGAGTAGCTGCATAGAGAGTGAATAAGGTTAGAAAACTTGATTGTTGTTTGTTATCTTGCTCTGTTATGTAAATTGCTAGAAAACAGTAACCACACAGCACAAATTGTTCATCGTGAATAATGAATAAATTGCTAGCTAAAGTTTTGGTAATTGTTTGTAATAGGAAAACAATCTTTTAGGTGTTCAACTATCAATCAACATGTGCGTTTTAGGAGTCTTAGTTTTGTGAACATTTCAAAAAATTGAAAATTTGCTAATTGTGTACTTGTGTAAAATTTATAATTTTCAACATGAATTCTCAAAACATGTGCATTTGGTTGTCAAGAGCAAACTGAACCATGCTACCAAATTACAACATTACATAAATTATTCAACAAACAATTTGTTTTCATTAAAAAAAAACAAATAATTAGAAAGTATTACTAAAAAGTAAGGTACCTCAAAGACATAACGGCGGCTGCCAAAGAGACGCCTGAGATGGCGTTGAAGTTGGGTAGATGAGAGAGCACAAAATGAACAGAAGAGAAGATGATGATCCAGTATGTAGTTTTGATAGGCTTGCAGTTCTCACAGGCAAGACTCACCACTTTCTGTAATGACTTGCCTCCGGTGACCATGTAAACAATATTTACACCGACCTCGACCACCAGCTGCTGCGGCACCACGATGTAGAGCCCTAGTTTCTCGCCAAAAGCGTGCTGACCGAGCTCGTGGTACCGATCAAACCGTTTTCCAGGAACCATCTCGTGCATTTCCACCATTTGCCATAGGGTGTACAATGTTATCACCCATGATAGCAGCATTATGGTCACACCCGGACCCCTATATCATATATAATTTATTTAGAAAATAATGAATTTTGCTTTAAGGTTTAAAGGTCTGATTGAAAAAAATAAAATAAATTATTAGGGACTAAATTATACAAATATAATAGGACTAAATTGAATAAAATAGGACTTAAGAGGACAAATTATGTGATATTTAATGATTCAACGACGGAATTAAAAAAAAAATATATCTCAAATATGTTACAATAAATAAAAATATGAAAAAATAAAATGGTCCAAACATGTATAAAAAACGATTAACCCTAATGAATATGAATGAAACTCGCATTAGGAAAATGATACGTGTCAAAATCTTAACAGTGAGACATGATGTGAGGCCGAAAGAGTAGAACAAGAGATCTGAATCCATCCGCGGATCAATAATGTCTAAGCCAGGTCCACCAAGCCAAGTGAACAGTTTTAGGGTAAAAAAATTAGGGATATATCTAACAAAACTAAATTAAATGGCAAGTCAAGTCAGAAAAAATTAACAGGTCATTAGCGAATGCAACAAAAGTAACATGTATAAAACATATTAAACCAAACTAAAAATATGCATTACCAATAAAATGACATGATCTAAACATGTTCTAACAAAAACCTATCAACAACCCTAAAGAAAATGAAATAAAATTAAACAAACAATTTTGAGTAAAAATTGGTTGGTTCTTCGGAAACGAAACGTAATTGAGTAAATAACGCAAATTTAATTAATTTAATAAGTAATAACGAAAAAAGGTTGTTTTTGAATATACCATCCTAGCTCAGACATGGCATACGGGAGACTGAGGACACCGGCACCGACCATGGCGGTGACATTGTGGAAAGTAGAGTACCACCACTTTGCGTTCCTCGACGAAGTTATCGGAAGCCAATCGTCGATCGCCTTCTGCTTCGCTGATTTCTCATCTACCTTAATTTTCATAAATCAATCCAAATTAGATATTAAATATATAAATATAATACAAAGATTATAAAACGAAGAAACCGTATCTATTATTATTTCGGGCTACAACTAACATACCTTTTTTTTTAAGAATGATCAGATTTGTTGAATTCAACTTTTCTTTTCTTCTTAAAATTGAAGAAATAAAAATATGTTTTTTAAGCAAAAAAAATCTGTGTCATATTATTACTCAATGTAAGTTACTCAATGTAAGTATTTTGGGTTGATTTCAATTTTTTCTCTTTTAAAACTGATAGAAGAAGAAAAGATTTTTAAGCATTAAATACGCTTATATCATGAGTAAAGATCTGATACTATGAAAAATTATTGCTTAAATCGTCAATTTTAATAAAAATAGGTTAAAAAACTGGAAATCAACCAATTTGAAATTTAAACACTGAATATCAACAGTTAAATTAAATCAACAATTAGCCAGATGATTTATACTTATGGTGAAGGCTGCTTTTTAGGTTTTAAACATTATTATTATGAAGTCATCGTATTAAGAGGAAGCTTACGTTAGAGAAAGCAGACGTGGCGGTGTCGGGAACTGAAGCCGCCGCCATAGAGTGTCTTCGTCTTCGTCTCCGCTGCGATTAATTGGTGTGACCAGCGACACAATATTCTTCTTATTCTTCTTCTGATGGATGAAAGGAACGCACAGGAGTATAGAAGTGAATCATGAATTAATAATTTATAGTATTAATGGGAGCCGAATTAATTAACGGAATAATTGTTAATTCTCTAAATTAGGCGATTTTGTTTCCATTATTGTCGGTATTAATATCATTATCCATAAATGCTTAGAGATTTGGTTAAATTAGGCCAGAGGTTTTGTTTTAGTTTAGTTTTATCCAAGAAGAAACAAAAGTGATATTATCAATTTTAATAAATAAATAAAGACCTTAAAGATATAAAGATCTTCATATATCTTTAAGGTTATTCTTACAAAGAATATATAATTTGTGAATATTATTTAGATATATCTTTATCCTAGTCATTAATATATTATGTAAACCTCATACAAATAGGTAATGTATATGTAATTTTGAAAAAAAAAAGTATATGTAAATAAAAAAAGATTATTATATATATATATTTTTTTATTTTGTTGTCTTTCTTTTTTCTGTTTCTTTCTAATTTATCAATTATTTTTTTTTTAAATCGAACCTATAGCAGCTACTGTTGTTGGGTTCAGATTCTTTGTTTAAAAAAAATTGAACTTTTTTTTTAATGAATATAATGAAAAACTTAATAAATTTGATGAATAACACATGAATTGAATATAAGGATAAAAATGTTACTTTATAGTCGTTTAATCACATTAAGTTAAAATAAATGGCTAAAAAAAACATGGTTGAACAATTTAATCGTATTCTAAAACGTATATAATCAAATAATAACGTCAAAAAGTAAAATTAATCATTTAGAAGTAACGCAAAATTATTATCCTTAAAACTTACAAGTTATATAGGGGTGAATGTTGCTCACAATTTTGTTAAGAGGGAAACCTATCGGCCCAAACATATAAGGCAAGTGCTATATTTTTTTTAAATCTTATTTTTCACAAAATAACCATTTTAGAAATATAACATAACATCTAGTTACAGCAAACTCTGCATTTATTAACCAGAACAATGCATTTAACCTAAAAATGGGGAAGTTACTGTTCTCATAATAATAAGTCATAATAATAGAACATTATATTTAACCCAAAGCAAAAGTTATTAATGACTATAGTAATACTAGGTGACTCATCCGTGCTTTGCGTGATATGTAATTTGTTCATATAATTGTTAATATAATAAACTATAAAATTTAATATTAATAATTAATTTAAGCCGTCTTTGTTATTTTAAGTAGTTTATTCAATATAAATGAAACACTAATACACATTTAAGTTCTATATAGAAGCTTATATAATTCTATATTTATTTGTCTGAACAAATGTACTATTTATTAATTAGACATGTAATATTATGCTTTTTTGGTCATACCCATTACAAATAATCAAAATATTCAAATAACTAAATATTACTATAATTATAATGATATAATTATAATATCTAAAATATCAAATTTAGTAAGTACGTGTTATTTATTTTAATATTTTGAATATTTTTAATGAGTATTCTCAAAAAAAATCATAATATCATGTCTAAAAAAAACATAATATCAGGTTCACAATTATATATATATATAAACTATTAATAAACTCATCGTCTAATTACACATACATTTTATCGGTAAAAAAAAATATTATATATGTTTCACATCCTTCCACTTCTCATTTATTGACTTTATTTATTTTTTCATAATCATATTACTTTTTACTAACCTAACAAAATTTATATGGAAACTACAAATAGAGAATAATTAAAATAAATTTAATATATTTTATGGAAATAAGAAATTTACCTAAAAATGCTTGATTTTTCTTTTACAAATAAGGAATGTCATTTAATTTAAACTTATTATTTAAATAAATATATGAGCAAATGAAAATCGTGGAAGTGATTGAAAACCTAAATGTTGCTCAAATTAAAACAACAATATAGTTGAAAGATTGTATAATAACTAGATAATATATCTTCTTATAGAATATATGTTTCTATCATCAATAGATTGAATATTACTAAACGAATCTCCTTGCGAGATTGTCCATACGTGGAACAACTTCTCATTAAGAACAAATATTACACCAGAAGATGAGAAAGGCAACAAAAGTCAAAATAATTAGATGTTTATTAATAGAATGTATATATATATTAGAAATCTTTATTCGTGCAATTAGTCTTCGGTATGCAATTTCGTTAAATATATTTTTGTTGTAGATATAAAAGTCTAATTGAGCTAGTTGCAAAGGAGAATAAGATCAAATCCGTCGATCTGATTGAGTTGCAAAAATGAAGTTGGAGTCGTGGTATAGATAAGACTGGACATGGATTAGAGGGTCACACTTGTGACCTCTCCCTTCTCTTCATTTCATTTTCCTTGATGTTTTGTTTCAAGATTTAGTTGATTTTAACAGACCATTTAATTTGAGTATTCATTTATTGGCAATAGAAATATAGTTTAATCATTTAGAGTATGGAGTATTATATACCATTAAAAAAATGTATGGAAAAATGAAACAGATCCTGAAATACTACCAGAAATTTTAAAGCAATTTCATACTAAGATCAATACACACATGTCAATGTCATGTCATTGAAGAAAAATACAATATGACATATACCAATAATATAACTTTATTTTGATATATATATGTTCGTTTTATAATTTGTGTTGTAATACTCATCGGAATTATATATATAGATATATTATAGATTACAGCTGGCTACTGCACATAATTTTCCTTAAACATCTATATTTCAGTTTTTTATTACAAATTTTAGATCCATCACTTTTTTTTTGGGTAAAATTTACAGATTTTAACGTTTATTCCGCCTAAGGCACTTTTTTGTCTTTTTGCCACTTAACACACCCATTTTTAAGATGGGAAACTTTGTGATTTTCATCAAAAATGTCGGATACTAGTAATCTCAAGTCTAATTGATATGCATTCGTCTTCATTGTTTTTTTTTTTTTTTTTTTTTTTTTTTGCATTCTTTAATGGTATTTTTCGGCTAAATGCATAGACTAAATTTAATGTTCAGGGAAATTTTGTGATTTTCGTATTAAACGGTCGGATATTATTAATAATTAGATGATAGACCCGTGCGTTGCGCGCGGACGCGGTAGTAATTTATTTATAAAATCGCCAGAAGATAGTATTAATATTATTTATTGTTCTTTGTTTTAAAAACTTGGAAAAAATAACAAAAAAATGGAGTTAAATTTAAATTTTATATAAGTGTAGGGAAAATTTATATAAAAAAAATAAATATTATTAAATCTAAAAAATAATTTGTAAATAATTAACATATTAATGAAATTGAAATTTTCCAGAACGTTCAGAAATATACTTTATGATAGAAAGTTATAATAAAAATTAAATACATTTTTACTCAATATTATATTAAATAAAATGTATCTAATAACATATTACTATACATTGTTCATTATTCGGCAAAAAAAAAAATACTCATTATTATAGAAAAATATTTATTTCGGATGAGTATTAACAGAATATGTACTTTAAAAATAAATCATGATATAAAATTAAATAATTAAAAATAGTAGAAGGTATAAAAGTTATGACTTTTTATGAAATCAATAAAATTTTAAATCATCCAAACTATATATATTTTTTATATACTTATTAAATAAGATTAATGTTATATATTTAGAAAAAAAAAACTTATTATTAACTTTTAAATATTTAACCATAAATAATAAGATAACAACTATCCAATCATGTATTCTTTGCTAAGTTTTTTTATTATATTAATTTGAGCTACTTGTATCGATATATATTTTTTCTATGTATTTTTAACTGTTATATTTTATTTTTAACTATTTTATATATCTATTTATGAAAAAATTATAGTTATTTATTAATTATATTATATCAAATAAAAATATATCTACTAATATAATTGTATTACTTCATTATTATTTTTTAATCAATTTTCTTTTTTTCTTCCTTTTTTTAATATGTGGTTTTTTATTCATTCTTCTTTTATTCTGTTATTATGTATACATATGAAACTAATTTAAATTTATTTATTAATTATATTATATTAACTAAATTTATCCATTATATTATATTATATTATATTATATTATATTATATTATATTATATTATATTATATTATATTATATTATATTATATTATATTATATTATATTATATTATATTATATGGTGTTCAAAATTAAATTTTGCTAACTTTGAAATGAAATGATTTTTGAAATATTGATATTAATTTAAATTTCTAAAGTATATTCATTGCAATATTTTTTCTTAACTTACTTAAAATTATATAAATGTAGTATGTTTTTGTATTTTTAGTGTATGAAACTGATTTACGTTATTGGCTAAAATAAATTTAAATTTTTAATGTGTTAAACTTGCATTTTTCGAATGTTATATGTTGCAAAACTTAATTTTACTAACTTGTGATTGTAACTCCTAATGAGAATGCATAAGAAGATTTTCCTCAAATCTAGAATGCCACTTGAATGTGAGATAATTCTAACATGGATTTAACTCATCATATCTTGACATGGACTGATGGATATACACCCGATTGGACCTCACTAAGGCTTGACACGGTTGCACCATCGACCCGAACATGGTAAGTGGTTGATACCCTTTGGAAATATGCGCTAGTCCTCCCGAACCGGACTAGTCTGGTATCATGTCCGGTGTCACAACACCGGACTAGTCCGGTACCGCAATACCGGACTAGTCCAGTGTTAACGGGGTCGGCGCGTCCCGCGTTCGGTCCCTGACGCCTGGGTGACTGACACCCGGGTTACACGCATGGCATATTCGTAATACTTTTTACACGGGTCCCACGCGTAAATGTGGGCCCCTCCGGTGCCAAAATCTCAAACTCTATAAATAGGACCCTATACCCTTCATTTACAACTATGCTCTCTTTACTTGATATCGGTGCTCTGACTTATCTCTAGCTTTATCTTTCTACAAACCGAACTCTCATTTTAGCATCGGAGAGGGTTCGCCGGACACCCCCCCGACTTACCCCTTGTGCAGGAAAGAAAGGAGAACATCGGAGTACGAGTAACGGAAGGATCACGACTCGACGCAAGGCCGCCAAGATCGGAACCCCGAAGAGCTTGATCCATCATTGACGCTGTTCTATGTGACCCGAACAAAAAGTGGAAGCTCTCTTCCCCACCCACTGACCCACCAATAGGTGGAAGCTCTCTTCCCCACCGACAGACCCACCAATTATTCATTTTTAAAAGCGGAAAATGTGCATTTTCGAAAGATATTATTTTTCAGGCTAAATGCTATCCATATCATGATACATATTTCGTGTATAAAATGTTATCATTTTCCTGGTAATATAAAGTATTTTCGTTTATGCTCATACATTAATCCCATTTTCGTAGTAACAGTTATCGTCGTCGCGGTAAAGTCGTTTCATTTTGAAGATAAAACACATATTTTTCATCCAAAAGACCAGCCAACGTGTGGTGGGCATAACATGTACTTATGTCGACATATGTCCTTGTATGTCAACAATAGTTAGTGATAAATCATTAGTTACACGGCAGTTGTGATATACAAAGTGGTATTAATTCAAAGTTGGTGGAACATATAATTTATGTAATATGAACCAAACACGCTACAATAGTTTAGTACATACGGCTCATTCATACTGGTATCCAGTATCCACCTATCTTTACATAAGGACAGTACGTTATGTATTGCAGAACCTTTTATGAATATAAATTTTTAATGTGTTCATACGAATATTGTACATCCAAAATTGTAGAACAAATTTGTAATATGATTCCATAAACTAGGATGTTTTATAAAAAAAAAAAAAAATCAAAACCAGATACAATGGCATGTACATGTAATAATATCACTCATTTTAATGCAAACAATGTGATTTCTGTCGGAGTGTGAATTTTGAATTTTCTGCTTAAAAGGAGGGAGAAAAAAGTGGCAATTGGGGGGAAATTCAAATTTATTTGGGCCAATTATTTAGAATTTCTCTCCTATATTAAAGTACTGTCTTCATAAAGGTCTGCTCCTCCACTCACCTTGTTGTCCATTGCCGCTGATCCAACGACGAAATCGCCATTGATTCCGGCGATACGGCAGATTCAGGTAAAATCTCCACTATATTAAAGTGGTTTCTTCATCAAGTCTTCTCATCAGCTCATCTTGTTGTCCATTACCACTGATCCAACGGTGAAATCGACATTAATTCCGGTGATACAGCAGACTCAGGTAAAATTACATACTGCTTTCGTTTCTAATCCTCTACTTCCACCTAGTACGCTGCTCACCTTGTCTATTCATTGTAGGTCCGATTTGTACATCTACCTAGGTTTGAATAGCTTGACCAATTCAGGTCTTAGCACCAGGTTCACTACAGCTTATGTTACGGATGGGTTGTACATCAACGCGAGAGAATCTGCGGTGTGAAGAAGATACTTTTATGAATATATTTTTATTGAAGGTTGTGAAATGTTATGGTTGATTTTATTTCAGTAGGCATACATTGTAAACATAATATGTCGATATACCCTGTTATGAATGTATGAATACAAATTTTGTTTACATCAGATGTTGTCCAACGCGTAAACATAGCATATACGGAATAAAAGCATAACTCCTGAATGCATCTTACGGGAACTTGCACAAAGTACCTAATTCAAGCAATTTGACTTGAACCCATCCGATTCTAAATGTGTTATGTCGAACCAGCATTTGACATGTCAACAAATCACTATTAGCAACGGAAACGTGCGTTCTAAAAAATAACTTTCAAGATTGACCCACAATACGGTGAAGCCAACATATAACAACTCATTTCAACACTCAGAAAACGTCTATTTGATCTGAACTAATCAACACCAAAAACTAACATTGGAATCACTTACGGTAGTGCTGAAAATCACAATTTGAATTCACCAAACACAGACTCCAAAGACTACATTTGGCATCGGGTGCGGGGTTGCTAAATGTCCACAACGAATAATCGTAAATGTCTCCCGTAGTAGTTTTTCGGGTCGAAGTCGGAACAACTGAAGACTCCATACTGCAACGAGGTTATGCAACTGCAATTGAAGGTTTCAGTATTAACGTAATGGGTGACTAAATGTGCGTAATTAACGTCTGCCTAATAGGATTCTAAAGGCTTTCATTGGAAACGAAACATCTGATACTAAACTCGCATATTCAGCAGCAGGAGGATGCAGCTCACTAGGACGGCTTTAGCACCGGCCAATTGGAGTTCAGAGGGCGCCAGCGCAGCCTCCCAGGCCTCTGCTGCCATCCTTAAAACGGCAGGACTTCGGTCGGGAATTTTAATGACCGACTTAACGCACCGTCCTTTTCCCGACCAATTTTGTCCCTTGGCAAATATTTTCGGCCGTTTTTCTTCGTCAGTAACGTTTGCGGCCGAGTACCTGCTATCGTTTTTACGAGAAGCCCTATCGGACGGAAACCAGTCGGAACATGCCTTTTCCGTTCACGTTCCGATCGATTTGGCTTGTAAGAAAAGTCGATTTTTCTTGTAGTGTCTAACCCGGTTCAGTTTTCAAAACATTGTCTTTTCCTCATTGACATTATGTTTGCTAACCTAGCAAATCAAATAACAGAGTTGTTAATTGTTATTGCTGAAGTACAACACGAGTCTTTATGTGCTCCGACTCATGTCATTGATCTTATATAGCACACCCATGACTCACCAGTTGTATCAAGCTGCGTACAATAAAGACAACAACTTTCTATAACAACATAAACATACTACTAGCTTCGACTCGAGTTTTCAATTCTCCTTTCAAATGAAGAGAAGTATTGGGCCATGAAATCTAGAACTAAATGGATCCAAGATGGTGATAGGAATACAAAGTTTTATCACCTTACCACCATCATCCGAAGGAGTCATAGCAAGATTGTGGCTATTAAGAGTCCTGTTGGGGATTGGGTTTATGATATCAATCGAGTTAAAAGTATCTTTCAAGACCATTTTACTAACATTTTTCAAACTTCCAAGTCTCATTCTAACATGATGGTTTTGTGTGATTCTCGATGGAGTTCTTATCTATCTGAGGATATGGTCAAGAGTTTAAGTTTTCCAATTCAAGAAGCTGAGATCATTAGAGCAGTTAAATGTTTAAAACCTTTCAAAGCTCCTGGTCCAGATGGTTTGCACCCAATATTTTTTTTTTTTCAAAAAAATTGGCATTTAGTAGGAAATTCTCTTTCTACTATGGTTAAAGAGGCTTTTACTTCCAAGAAAATACCTCCGGGACTGAATGACACTCTTATTTGCCTTATCCCTAAATGTCAAAATCATCAATCAGTCTCCCAATTTCGGCCTATAAGCCTTTGCAACTCTGCTTTTAAGGTCATTTCAAAAGTCATTGTAAATAGAATTAGACCTTTTATGGAAAAAAATTATTTCCCCTCTCCAGGCCAGCTTTATTCCCGGTAGAAGGTCTCATGACAATGTTGTTATTTTGCGTGAGCTTCTTCAAATGTTGAAAATGAAGAAAGGCAAAACTGCTTGTATGGTCATAAAAATTGATTTGGAGAAAGCTTATGACCGACTTGAATGGGATTTTATCAGAACCGTGTTAACTTATTTCAAGTTTCCTATAGATCTCATTGACATTATCATGGATTGTGTTTCTTCTACCTCTCTTACATTGCTCTTCAATGGAGGTAAGTTGGAAAGTTTTCTACCTTCTAGAGGGATTAGACAGGGGGACCCCCTTTCCCCTTATCTTTTTATTCTTTGCATGGAATATCTTAGCCAATTGATCATTGGGGAGGTCGAAAATGGAGAATGGACACCTTGCAAAATAGCTAGAGGCTCTCTACCCATTTCACATCTATTTTTTGCCGATGATTTGATCTTGGTCAGTCAAGCAAATGATACTTGTTGTGAAACTATTTTGAGCACTTTGAATTCCTTCTGTGAGGTTTCTGGCCAGAAAGTTAACAACGCCAAATCTCAAGTGATTTTCTCAAAGAATATTGATACGAACATCCAAGTTGATCTTGCTCAAAAACTTGGCTTTAAAGTTATCGATGATATGGGTAAGTACCTTGGGTTTCCTCTTAACTTGTCAAATGCAAAGAAACGATCGTTTTCCTTTATTGTGGACAAAGTTAAGAGTAAACTCACAGGTTGGAGAGCCAATTGCTTATCTTTGGCAGGAAAGGTTGTTTTAATTAATTTTGTGCTCTCCACGATTCCTAGTTATTACATGCAGTGTACATGTTTTCCTAAAGCTATTTGTGATGATCTTGACAGAATTAGTAGGAACTTTTTGTGGGGTTCCACGGAGGAGAGGAGAAAAATGCACCTTATCAAGTGGGATAATGTTTCAAAACCAAAAGATATGGGGTGATTGGGGATTAAAAGATCTTGGGAGACAAATCAAGCTCTTTTAGCTTCGTTTACTTGGAGAGCAATTCAGTCAAATGCCCCGTGGGCACAAATCATCAAACACAAGTACCTTAGCGCACATAGAGCCTACCCGAGAAATGGATCTTGCACTTGGAAAGCTCTAGTTGTTGGACACCAAGCTCTCTCCAAGGGTCTTGGATGGGTTGTGGGTAATGGTGAAAGTATTAATGCTTGGAATGATACTTGGGTAGAAAATTCATCTCTTAGACCATTGACTTATGGTCCACTTAGGGAGGACGAATAATCCATACGAGTGAGTTCACTCAAGGATGGGGAGGGTAATTGGAACTTTAATGCAATATCTTTCGAGCTACCTAGAGAAGTGACTGATAGGCTACTTCACATACCTTTTAGTGAAGGAGGTGTGGTTGAAGATAAACTCATTTGGAGACTATCCTCAAATGGAAAACCTTCTGTAGGTTCAGTTTATTTAGCCCTTATGCTTGATCAACACCCTACATCCTTAGAGGATACCCAGATTGATTGGAATTGGATTTGGAAGGTTAAAACCCTCCCGAAGATCCAAACTTTTTTATGGATATGTTCATATGATCGTATTTGCTCTGCCTTCTTGCTCTGGCGGAGGGGTTGTAATGTTGATCCTCTTTGCCCAGTTTTTTTTTTTTTTTTTTCCAGGTGTGGAAGACACTCTCCACATTCTTCGAGAATGTCCAAAAACCAAAGCATTATGGGCAACAATGGGTATCCCTATACCTACCTCTGATTTCTTTTCTCTACAACTGTTTGACTGGTTGAGTTTGAACTGCAGGTCCCAGGTTGTTCATCCATCTGGACATGCGTGGCCAACTATATTCTCCTTCACGGTTTGGAGCATATGGAAAGAGAGGAACTCTCTACTTTTCAATCAACGTTCATTTACAAATGACATCTACAGATCCATACTCTTCCAAGTGAATGAATTTTCCATTGTTAATGCACGAGCAATTCGTCCCAACCTTCATGATACTATTCTTGTTAATTGGAACCCTCCTCTTAAAGGTTGGCTGAAATTGAACACTGATGGTTCAGCGAGGAACAACCCTAAGCTAGCTGGTGCAGGTGGTATCATCAGGGATGAATGGGGAAGATGGGTAACGAGTTACTCTAGGAGATTGGGCACTTCAAACAGTTTGCTTGTTGAATTGTGGGCTCTTCGGGATGGACTTACCATAGCTTCAGATAACCGGATCGAATCTATTCATGTGGAAACAGATGCTCTGGAAGTCCATCACTTAGTTTGCGACGATTCAGTTGAGAATTACATTCTTATGCCTATTATTATTGATTGCAGAAACTTGATAAAGAGCTTTAGAAGATGCAAATTCCGTCATGTCTTTCGGGAAGCAAATGGAGCAGCAGATGCGATAGCGAAACTTGCAGCTAATCAAGAAGACAATTATTTGGTTATCCATGATGTTCCTCCTCGTTAATCTCATTTGCCGGTGTTAAAAGACATGTTAGGTATAGCGAAACCGAGAATTATATCTCGTAGGGAGTAGTTTACTCTTGTAAGGATATTTATTGTTAGTTTGTTCTTCTACATTACAAAAAAAAAAACAAAAAAAAAAGCTAGCTAGGACAATACAATATATAGTATTATTTATCCTTCATTTCATTTCATACCAAAACATAAACACATTGTATGAACCAACAATAACCGTACGTACTAGGACTGACTATGAACACAATAAATTATCCATCCCGAGTTACTGCTATTAATAACACGTAATAATAATAATAATTAAATACGCGCACCGGTACTATATCATCGAACATTTGTGATGTGCCAGCGAGGTGTAACGATTAAAACCGAATATCATTTACTTGCTCAAATAGTGTAAGCTTAATTGTAGAATTTATAGCCCTTAGCCTGAAGAATGATTTGCCTTAGCCCTCCGATCGGCGAAAGTATCATCAACATGAGCCCGAATACAATACATACCTGTGATTCACGACGTGAAAAAAAAAATCGTAATTTATCTTCCAATAGATATATGGTTGTTCGTAAAAATCGACAATTAATCTTCATATTAAAAAAAAAAAAAAAAAAAAAAAACATACCCAATTGGACCACCATGATAAGCTGTATCTCTTGGGTTTGTATATGGCGAGCCACATCGTGCAGGGAAGCTGAAAAACATACCACAACATTAAAACAAATATTAAAGACTGTTTGCATATTTTTTGTGTAACACATTAGAAATCGTATATTTTTTGTGTATCCGTTAACTTTCTGTCAGTTTTAGTTGTTAGTGGCTATGTGCAAATAACGTGACTTCTCCCTATGTTTTCTTTTTTACTAATTTAGTCCCTAATATAATAACTTGTACATGATTACAACAATTTACTTACGAAGTATGTTGTTGGGGCGAAAGCGAACCCTCCAAAGAACCCGAGAAGACCGCCGAAGAACGGGAAGGTTATTCCGACAAACATTGTGAATGCTGCGCGACAATATATTTTGCGTAGGTTATTATGTGAACTTAATTGAATAGTAAGTAGTGAAATTTTTTCATGGTCGAATGACCGTACTTACCGACGTATATGTTTCGGGATATGAATCGGAGATACCAGGTGGGGCGGAAATGTAGTTTCTTCACCAGAACCGTCTCGATCATGTCGAAAACGGGTATTGCGTAGATCTTCAAATTAAATAATAAACATATTATAACAAGTGACTTAAAAAAATGTGTATGTCTATGTCATTATTTAACAACAAATTAGACGGAATTAGCAAATTATAACTTTAAATAATTTAAGCGGACAATTTTTGCAACAAAAAAACCAGCTAGAAAATTATCCAGAGCCTCAAGCTAGCAAGTAACTAACCCTAACGTAACTTTGGAACTGGCCCAATCCGAACCGATTTCAAACACTCTAAGTTTAAGTTTAGAAGGAGTGAGCCAGTACAAAATTTTACCAAAAAATAAAAAGTAGTACAAAAAAAACTATTAATATAGATATGTGGAATCACTTTTGTACTGGATAGGAATTTTTGTTTGACTGGACTAGTCCAGAACTTATTCTTTATTGTTTTTTTTTTAATATAAATTTGGTGTAAATCTTCGTAAACAAATGGTCCAGGTCGGTTACGGACTAGACCAGAACTATTTTTTTTTACAAAAAATGTTCAAATCGGTCCATAACTAGTTCTAACCAGATCGAATTTTCAACAATAAACCAGTACTAAAAATGAAATCTGTTATTTGAACGGGAACTGTTTAAACCAGTTCTGGTCGGGGTCAAAACCAATCTAGGCCGGACCAGTTCCATGCACAACCTTGGGGCATACTAAATTAAATAGACGGATCGAACAATGATTGGTAACCGTACCTGGTAGCTTCCGATGACGTGGATGACCACAAACATGTTAGCCATGGCAATGAGCCACCTCGGTTTCTGGAGCGATATCAAAATGTTGTCCTCGACCGCGTTACCGAACATCCAATAACCGATGAGGGCGACCGGGAAGTAGCACAATGCCACAACTATATATGCGACAAGCACACCCTTCCACATCGGTCCCTTTGAGGGCTTCTCGGGGGTGGATGGGATGGTGGCTTGGATCTCAAGAACCACGTTGTGGCCCGCGTAAGCGAATGCCACGTCACCCAAGGCGCTGAAGAAGTTGAACACAGTTCCTGCCGTGGTCTTGGCCTTGTAGCCGTACTCGACGTTTTCTTGAACCCCCTTGTGGACCGACGCGGTCCATGCTATGGTCGAGTAACTACATGGAATAAGTATATACATATGTAAGAGAGGGTTAGGTAACAATTTGTTAGGTCATTTTTTGTTTTTTTCGGTTTATGAACAATTTTGAACACTTTATTAGCTGGATTAATACAATCCTACAACAAAGTTTTGAAAACCGGATCGGACATTAAACTCGAAAGATTTACGGATCGGACCACTTGTTTGGATGGTTCACTATCCGGTTCGATTTGGTTTTCAAAACAATGGCTACAGCTACTTTTTTTTAAAACAATTTACTAGCTAGATTAAAACAAACAAAGCTATAATTTCCAAAATTCATCTAATTTTCGATTAATCTAGATGGAAAATTACTCATGACCTCACTTATAGGCCAAGTTGTTAATTGTTGTTTTATATTTAAAACGTTAATATTCGTGTCTCAACTATTAGAATGGTTGATTTCCAATTTGTTCTCTTAAAATTAACGAAATAAAAATATATTTTTTTAAGTATCAAATAAACATAAATCATGAGCAACAAAATTTGATAAGCCGGAAAAGTGGAAAACATTTTTTTTTTATTGCTTAAAACGTCAATTTTAACGATAAAACTAGACGGAAACAAGGCACAAAATAAAAAAATCTTATAGTTAGAACACATAATATGATATATAAGACCACGATTAGCAGCGTAAGATATATACCTGAGAGACATGACTGCAGCAGCGAGTGAGACCCCAGCAATGGAGTTAAAGTTGGGCAAGTGGGAAAGAACAAAATGGACGGACGAAAATATCATGATGAAGAAAGTGAGCTTGATGTTCTTGCAATCGGGGCACACCGTGTCGTGAAACTTCTTTAACGATTTCCCTCCGGTCACCATGTACACGATGTTAACCCCGACCTCGACTACGAGCTGCTGAGGGACCACGATGTAAAGCCCGAGCTTCTCCCCGAAAGCATACTGCCCGAGCTCATGGTACCGATCGAACCGCCTTCCGGGCACCATTTCGTGCATTTCCACCATTTGCCATAAGGTGTACAGGGTTATGATCCATGAGAGAACTAGCACTGCCACACCGGGTCCCCTAATATTAATTAACACAACACCGTAATGTAAAAGATCGTTTTTAGGGTTAATTAAGAACCTAAAAACAGTCATATAAGTCGTCGAGTTGTCGTGTTGCTAATCGTTATCTAATATTTAAATTGTTGATATTTAGTGTCTGAACTATTATTATTTGTTGTTTTTTAATGTTTTCCTTTATTTATTGATTTTGCTAAACCCTAAACCATATAGACCCAAAACTAGCTTCTTGTGACAGTAGAAATGATTTTCCGCGACTTAAAAATGTGCGTTATGAAACTAGCAAATTATCGATGCGAATACATGTTATTTATACTCAACGTCGTGAAAATCAAGACGACATTTACAATAAGCATCACAAAAATCTTAAAACATGCGACGCTTTTACTTGGGTCACCAGTACATGCAAGTGTGGCAACTGGCAACACAACTAAGCCTCGTTATAATGCTTTTTTCCCCTTTAAAAGTGTGTTAGCTAAATCAAAATTTAACAATACTTTGAAAAGCTTCCAAATATTACTGAAAAAACGATGTTGTTACGAAGCGTCGCCAAATTTGAATAAATTTGATTTTTTGAAAATGTTTGTGACGCTTGAGCAAGCATCGGTAGTGAGAAGCCGTCTAAAGTTTTTTTTTCCCTAGTAGTGAATTGACGTTTTAAACAAACAAATATATTATTTTCAACTTTTTTGAAATATCAGATTTGTTGCTCATAATTTAGACTTACTTAATGCTTAAAAAAACATGTTTTAAATCAAACAATGTGATGGTTGGAATTGTTTTTAAGGTTATTAATGTTGGATCGCGGTGGAACTCCGGCACGGCGCTTGACGGTGGTCCGAACTCCTTAGCTCCACGCAATCCTGCAAAGAGGGGATAGACCGGGCGGTGGCTCGGAATCCCTCTCCGATGCTTAAATGAGTATATGGCAAGAGTAGGCAAGTATGTCTGTAAAAAAGATCCTTCCAAACCTGGGGAGTTTCCACCCTTTTATAGGAGAAGTCTAACCCCAGTTACCTGATTTATCGCCTGGGCCGCTGGCCCATATCCCGCGTATCTCGCTCATTTATCTGTTACTCCGGATATATCGGCCCACGATCCCCCTATCTTAGCGGATGCGTATCTTGGCCTTATCCTCTGGTCGCAAGCCTCGACCACTGTCGGAGACTCCAGAGTTGTGTCATCACCGCCCGGGGCCTCTCGCCATCATGACTTGGCCCATTCTTCTCCGAGATCTTCCATCGGGGCCTGCTCACAGGCATCGTGGCCTATTCATAGGCGTGTTCGTCGGGGCTAGCTGTTCAGCTAACTGTTCACTTCACGGGTCCGACTCCGTCGGGACCTTTCCTTGTCGGGGCGCGTACCGTCGGGACCTTCTCTCTTGGGCTTTTGGGCCTGATCCAGGGCCCAGTGGGCTGGGCCACCGTCTATTCATCGTTAAGGGCCTAACGGCTACGCCAGAATCCATCATTTGCCCCCAAGACATGAGGGACTTTAAAGTTCGTCGTGTCTTTAACTTCTGACCTCCCGATGAATCGGGGACCCTGGCCTTCTCGATAATTGTCTCCACGTGGAACCTCCTTCGTTGGCCTCCCCGCTGCTTTGAGGGTAACTATTAACTTTGCTGAGAAGGCTCCTTGGTTTCTAGCTCACGCCCTCTGGGCGATTTTCGTCGGAGCCTACCCACTTAAGGATCCTCAGCTCACGCCCTCTGGGCGGTTTTCGTCGGAGCCTACCCACTTAAGGATCCTCAGCTCACGCCCTCTGGGCGGTTTTCGTCGGAGCCTACCCACTTAAGGATCCTCAGCTCACGCCCTCTGGGCGATTTTTGTCGGAGCCTACCCACTTAAGGATCCTCAGCTCACGCCCTCTAGGCGATTTTTCGGAGCCTACCCACTTAAGGGTCCTCAGCCCACGCCCTCTAGGCGATTTTTCGGAGCCTACCCACTTAAGGGTCCTCAGCTCACGCCCTCTAGGCGATTTTTCGGAGCCTACCCACTTAAGGGTCCTCAGCCCACGCCCTCTAGGCGATTTTTCGGAGCCTACCCACTTAAGGGTCCTCAGCTCACGCCCTCTAGGCGATTTTTCGGAGCCTACCCACTTAAGGGTCCTCAGCCCACGCCCTCTAGGCGATTTTTCGGAGCCTACCCACTTAAGGGTCCTCAGCTCACGCCCTCTAGGCGATTTTTCGGAGCCTACCCACTTAAGGGTCCTCAGCCCACGCCCTCTAGGCGATTTTTCGGAGCCTACCCACTTAAGGGTCCTCAGCCCACGCCCTCTAGGCGATTTTTCGGAGCCTACCCACTTAAGGGTCCTCAGCTCACGCCCTCTAGGCGATTTTTCGGAGCCTACCCACTTAAGGGTCCTCAGCCCACGCCCTCTAGGCGATTTTTCGGAGCCTACCCACTTAAGGGTCCTCAGCCCACGCCCTCTAGGCGATTTTTCGGAGCCTACCCACTTAAGGGTCCTCAGCTCACGCCCTCTGGGCGATTTTTCGGAGCCTACCCACTTAAGGGTCCTCAGCCCACGCCCTCTGGGCGATTTGTCGGAGCCTACCCACTTAAGGGTCCTCAGCCCCCGCTGCTTCGAGTGATCTCACACGTCGGCGAGGATGTCTGCACTTAGAACAATTTGATTATAGGCAACCTGTTTATCTATTGATGGCTAAAACATTTTGCGTCACCTAGGGCGACTTTATTACATCACTACGTCCCTGAAAGTAATTCAATTACTGAACATGACACTTTTTCAAGTGTTCCCCGCTAAAGGCGAGTTTCAACTTCCTGCCCTCGAGATCCTCCAATTTGTATGCGTTCGGGGCGGACATCCTTACAATTTTGTACGGTCTCTCCCCTTTCGGAGACATCTTGTCCATCCGATCTGAGGAGAATTCGTTTCGACGCCAGACCAGCTCCCTGACAAAGAATTGGCAGGACTTGACTCGTCGGTTGTAATACCTGGCCGTTGCCAGACGCATTTGAGTTTGGACTTTGTCGGCTTCCAACCTCTTTTCCTCGAGCAGATCTAACTCCAAGCCTCTCATGTCATCGTTTGTCACAGGCTCGTAGTACCTGGCCCGATGCGACGCCACGACTATCTCCACGGGGGCGACCGCCTCCATGCCATACACGAGGCCGAACGGAGTCTCTCCTGTTGATTGTCTGGGTGTTGTTCTGACAGCCCAAAGTACGTTCTCCAACTTGTCGAGCCATTTGCCCTTCAAGGTGTGGACTCTTTTCTTCAAACCCTTCCATCACGATCCTGTTGGCCGCCTCCGCCTGGCCATTAGTCGGAGCGTGATGAACGGAGACTGTTCGATGCTCGATGTTCAGCCCTTCAAGGTACTCCCTTATCTGGGCTCCATCGAACGGAGGGCCATTGTTGCTGATTAACGCCTTCGGGACCCCGCATCTGGACACGATACGGGTCTGAAGGAACTTGACAACGTGACTCCCCGTCGTCTTCGCCAACGTCTTGGCTTCTATCCCTTTCAAGATATAATCAATTACCACTAGCAAATATTTACACTGACCTTTTGTTTGCGGGGGAGGTCCCATCAAGACGATGCCCCCACCGCGTGAAGGACCAAGCACTCTTAGTGGACGTCAGGTTGGCTGCGGGAGCCACAATGTTCGGGGCGTACCTCTGGCACGCCTCACAAGTTTGGACTAGCGTTGCTGCATCCTCGCCCATCGTAGGCCAGTAATAGCCCAAGTTCAGCGCTTTCCTCTCAGTGGATTGGGCCCGATTTGAATCAGCCAACATTCTATCATCGGGGAGTGCCCCCGTAGTCAGGTACACAACTATCGGGGTCATCCAAGTGGGCCCCTCCTCAGAGCCTGCTTCTATGGCACACGCCTCCGATGGATTAATGACGAGATCACTCTCTCCAGGAAATGTGCCTTCCGATCTTTCTCGAGGGGTGCCCCCAAGGTAAACTTGCCCAAGGCATCTGCTTCCGCGTTGTCCTCCTTCGGGATTGCCTCAACGTCGAGACATTTGAAATTCTCTTGCAAAACTTGTGCCTCATGAATGCACTTCCTCATCACCGGGCTCCTTGCTTCGCACTGCCCTTAGGCTTGACTCCCGATCGGGCTAGCGTCGCACCTCACCTTCAAGTGATCTACTCCCGTACCTTCAGCGATCTTGAGGCCCGTGATGAGAGCTTCATACTCAGCTTTGTTGTCTGCGGCCCTGAATGTCAAGGCCCACGTCTGTCGAAGGGGCTTGCCTCCACCGGGCGGAATCAGTACGAACCTCACACCTGATCCTTCGAAGGGCCATCCCCAAGTATTCTCCTCATGAGGCTGTTCTGATTGCTCTGCTATTTCTGGCCATCCTGCCATCGGGACCTCTGCCCCCACTGTGGTTCTTGATGCTTTATCAGGGCATCTTGCCCCCGCCGCTCCGGGCGAAATCGTGCGTCAGACCTGACGCTTTGTCGGGGCTTCTTGCCCCCGTCACAATTGCCTTCTTCCACAGGACCCGCTCCTTCATGATCGGGAGTGTAGACTAGGCTATACAATCAGCCAACGCCTTGCCCCTTACAGCCGCAAATTCATACGCATCTAAGCTATAATCACTAGCGCAAAGAAGCAATTCTACCAGGCAACAATCCAATCACATCAAAAACGGGGAACCTGTCCCCCTCCTAGTGCTATTTCTTGAATGAAAACTAAGCAAAAAATGATCAAATAGAGAAAGGATGGCTCGCCTGGACCAAAGCAAACGACTCCGAGATGCTGCAACGTCTCCTCCCGCAAAGAGCCCTTAATGGATCAGTTGATGACTCTTCTCTTTTCTTGTCGGGTCCCGGAAGATGTACCTGCCGCGGGCTCCGCCTCGGGTTTCTTCTTCTTCGGGGACCAATCACGGGATCGTGAGCGGGATCGCGATCGAGATCGGGACCGATCACGACCTCACTTTTCAGCAATGAACTCTTTAAGCTTCCCCTCTCGATCAGCTTCTCTATCTCCTTCTACAGCTCCCGACAATAATCCGTGTCGTGACCGCTGGCGCGGTGAAACCGATAATAGCGATCGGGTCGCGAGCCATAATACTCTCCATCCTTTCTCGGGGGGAACTTGGCGATGCCCTGTCGCTCCATCACTGCTAGCACCTCTGCTAGGGAGCTGTCGAGAGGGGTGTGATCATCCCTCCGCTTTTCCTTCCTCGAGGGCTGTCCCTCTCGTCGGTCGGAGCGGCCTCGATTCCGATTGCCCTCAGATTCATCCTTCGACCTTCGGTCGTCCACAGGCTTGGAGGACTGCTTCCCTTGACAGCTTTTACTAGAGCAGAACTCATAACAAACACAGGAGTAACCAATCATAAACACAGAGATAACCAAATAAAGGTGAAAGTTACTCGCCTGGAATTATTCACCACAAGCTTGACAAGAATCTGCGAAGCATACAGCTCCCGGAATGTCACGGTATTTCCACCCACGAGGAGCCCTCAATGGATCACGTTAATGACCATTCTCTTCTCCTGTCGGGGCCCTAAGGGCGAACCAGCCAGAGGCTCCTCCTCAGGCTTTTTCTTCTGGGCCGGCCCTTTGTCCACCAACCACTCGGACTGAGCGAGCTCCTTACCTTTATCCTGAGCCCCAGGCGGGACTTGCTCCGGCCTCGGCGCGGAGGTGGCGGCAGCTCCACAGCCTGCTTCTCGGCGGCCTCTCTCCGGTCCAGGCCTCTCTCCGGTCCAGGAGAGCTTCCATGGCCTCCAAAAACGACGGCGTGGCGTCCGCCCCAGCCTTGACTAACTCCGGATTTGGAGGAGCATCCTCTCCTCTGTTTTCCCTGGGCTAGGAGACAGATCCCACCGGTGCTTCCTCATGCCCCCTGTCTGGGAGACGTTAGCAACAGGTGGAGGATCGTCTCGAGCCTCGCTGTGCTCCGGCAGCCTTGAAGTCTGTCCTTGCTTGGTTTGCCTAGCAGGTGCCATATGAACGAAGTAGAGGTTACCTTGGCTTTTCGTTCAAGGTTCCCACAGACGGCGCCAATGTTGGATCGCGGTGGAACTCCGGCACGGCGCTTGACGGTGGTCCGAACTCCTTAGCTCCACGCAATCCTGCAAAGAGGGGATAGACCGGGCGGTGGCTCGGAATCCCTCTCCGATGCTTAAATGAGTATATGGCAAGAGTAGGCAAGTATGTCTGTAAAAAAGATCCTTCCAAACCTGGGGAGTTTCCACCCTTTTATAGGAGAAGTCTAACCCCAGTTACCTGATTTATCGCCTGGGCCGCTGGCCCATATCCCGCGTATCTCGCTCATTTATCTGTTACTCCGGATATATCGGCCCACGATCCCCCTATCTTAGCGGATGCGTATCTTGGCCTTATCCTCTGGTCGCAAGCCTCGACCACTGTCGGAGACTCCAGAGTTGTGTCATCACCGCCCGGGGCCTCTCGCCATCATGACTTGGCCCATTCTTCTCCGAGATCTTCCATCGGGGCCTGCTCACAGGCATCGTGGCCTATTCATAGGCGTGTTCGTCGGGGCTAGCTGTTCAGCTAACTGTTCACTTCACGGGTCCGACTCCGTCGGGACCTTTCCTTGTCGGGGCGCGTACCGTCGGGACCTTCTCTCTTGGGCTTTTGGGCCTGATCCAGGGCCCAGTGGGCTGGGCCACCGTCTATTCATCGTTAAGGGCCTAACGGCTACGCCAGAATCCATCAATTAACATTTGTTTTTATGATTTTAATAAGATAAGTTGATGCATATGATATGTTGTAATTAAACTCAAACAATTCTATCACAATCTAGTTTGACTAAATCGTCTTCACTTACCATCCGAGTTCGGACATGGCGTAGGGGAGACTGAGGACACCGGCGCCAACCATGGCGGTGACATTGTGAAATGCGGAGTACCACCATTTCGCGTTTCTTGACGAGGTGATCGGAAGCCAATCGTCGATATCCTTTTGTCTCTTCAGTTTATCATCAATCTGTGTCATGTTTGTATGATTAAAGCATTCGTTAGTTTTTTTTTTTTTTTTTTGCCGAAAAAGCGTTCGTTATTTAATTATTTAATTTTAAGAGATTTTATTCTAATTAAAAAAATACGATATACAATTTATAAATTATGACAAACATTTCTTATAAAATTTTGATTTTTATAAGGGATTTTTTGTTTTAAAACATCGCATAATTTTTAAAGAAAAACATATAAATTTTAAGGAATTGTCTCACTTGGATTTTTTTTTTTTTTGGTCTTCACTTGGAAAATTTCAAACACAAATACATATTGTGATGTAGTAGTGTTGCACTAGTCCTTATGTTTGAAGTGTTGTTTTGAAATATATTAATGATAATGATATCATTTTGAAGGTTAGTATTTAATTAGCAGACGCAAAATATGCGGAGAGAACACGTTATAGGATATAGCTAGGTAGCTTGCTGTACATGGAGTTGGGACCCATCATCACGTTTATCTTTGATCTTCTTAACATCAGTGATGGGCTTTGCTAGAAAGTGTGAAAAAAAGTGTGAAAAAACCATAGAAAGTTAACAACTGCCACATGGCAATGCATTGCATGATTCTCTTTCCAATTTATATCAAATTGTTAACTGCCATGTGGCAGTTGTTAACTTTCTATAGTTTTTTCACTCTTTTTTTCACACTTTAAGGAATTACTCTATCAGTGATATTAAGAAGATCACGTCTCCCAAGAGTTTGACTTGGTAAGTCAACTAGCAGATTAACAATAGACGTAACGACAAATATATTTTACTAGCTATCTCAACAAGCATATCTATAATTTGACAGCCAAGCTAAGCCACATGAAAACCAAAAACAAAGCCATATAGTGAAAACTGAATAGGAATTGTTAAATTATGATCGATGAATGTGTACATCTTATTATTTTGAATATGCTATCAGACTGTTTAAGTTCAATTTTTAGTGATTACATTTTAAAATTTCAAAACATCTCTGTCAATTAAAGAGTTCTCTGAAAATACACAATCATCTAGAATAACTAAAATAATGTTCATAAACATCATTTTAATGGAAGATGTAACCAAAACATTCACTTACATATTTATATTTATAATACAAACTATTAAAATCTTCGACAATACACAATCGTTATCATGATTAAACTGTTGTTCAAAAACGTCAATGGCTAAACTATTGTCCATAAATATTAGTTTAAGTGAGGATGTTACAAATACAAGTTCGAGTTTTATGATACAATTTGTTAAGTTTTTCAACGTACACAATTTGGCTAAAATGTTGTTCAAAAACATCAATGGCTAAACTATTGTCATAAATATCAGTTTGAGGGAGGATTTTACGAAAACATTCATTCATAGAGTCAGCACATGAGACAGTTGGTTAAATTCTCCGACGAAACACAATTTTCTTAATGTCTAAATTGTTGTTCAAAAATATCAGTTTAAAGGAGGATGTTACAAGACCGATGGTTAAATTCTCTTACGAAACATAATTATCTTCAATGTCTAAATTGTTGTTCAGAAAAGTCAGTTTAAAAAGGATATTACAAGACCGATAGTTGATTGAGTTCTCCGATGATACAGAATCGTCTTCAATTGTAAACTGGTGTTTAAAAACATCAACTTAAGTGATAATAAGATTGAATGAAGAGAAGACTGACCGAGCTGGTGTCACCGGCGAACGGCTTCTGATCATCATCACCGGCTTGAGTTCCCATAATTTGCCGCGTGCCGTTGCTGCTGCTGCTCTGTCTAGCTAGCTCTTTTATCTCTTATTAGAAGTTATAAATAAAGACGAAAGAGAAGGAACGATAAAAGCAAAGAAGAAGATTCAACTAAACTTGGACAAGATCGATGATGGGTTGGATTGGAGGGTGTCCACTGTCTATAATATATACAATAATATTATTATTATATATATATAGGTAGATTGATGGGGTCGGTCTTAGGATATTGAACCTGACGTTCTGCTTTGACTTAGTAGCTTGAGATAATTATTGATGACGATGCAAATTAAGCGAAACGCCGATTCAAAAGATTCCTACCAGGCATCCAAACATTAAAAAGAATCTTCCGCCTGCAATTATTATTATTCATTCATCCATTAAATTAAATTAAATTAAATGTTAACATCCAAACTGGTACATCAACTATGAACTAATTATAAATTGATATTCAAAGTTTGATGTTTTAATATTATTGGCTACTTGAACGTTTGTAAGTTTGAGTGTCTTATCAGAGAATTTAGTTATTAAGTTCTTGCACTTTAGTAGGAATTGAGTTTGAAACCTCAAACATATGTAAGCCCTCAAAAATATATATATTTTTTTCCATGCTGGTGGTCATATTGAGACTCATCAGAATGACAACATTTGTAACACATTTTATCTATAGACTTATCATATTCACATCATATTTAATATGAATATTTTTTATTTCTTTCTGCGGATTTGATCTAATCCCATGAATTCCAGTGAACTCTTTTTAGTGGTTAAGAAGATTGCACTTTTAACTATAAAGTTAGATACTAGTAAAACTTTATTATCTTTATTGATTTTAATTAACTTAGATCAAAATGGGTTGACTAATTGAGAATAAGTTTATTTAAACTCCACTTTTTAGTCGTTAGAAAAAAAAAAAAAAAATCAGATCTTATGATTGAGATTACGATATACTTTAATCTAAGAGCTGAAAATGAAATTTAAATAAATTTAACATTTATTTTTACTATATCGTTTAAACGAAGGCGTTTAAGAATCTTATCTTAAGTTGATGACCCATGATCCAGGTTCCCTGAAAAAAGGGTCAACGCACACTCTATTGTGCGTGAATGATGCAATGCATGCATGATCCCCCACATGCAAGCCTAGTTGCGATATTTTAGGGACCACCTTTATTTCTCCGACGACCCCTAATTTATAAATTCGGATATGCAACTTCATTATTTTTTGAGATGAGAATTTACTTCATACCTTCACGACGAATTAAGTTTCAATCTTTTCGGTTATTCAAGGTATGGAGTGGATGGAGCTCATAACTTGTTGAATCTAGTCAGGGATAAATATGAAGTCAGATAAGATAGTACACTCGTGACGACATTTTTTTCATTACAACAATGATAACTGAATTATATATAGGCTTAATAACCAAATTGCTGCCTAAAGTTTGATGTAGTTTAAAATTGTTATAAGAATTTTTTTTAAGTTGACTATATGATGTCTAATTTATGAATAAACTGATACATCAGGTACTATTTCCGTCCGATTGACCCTAAAATGAGCATGTTTTGGCCACGTGTAGTCTTTTGATATGTAGGTACAATGAATTAACCAGTAAATTGAAAGTATCATAACTAAATACCTTTAAAATTGGATTTTCAATTTAATCTCCATAATTTTAACGATGTCTTTTAGTTAAACGTTCAATTGAGGGTAGCTCGCTGTAATCTTTTTTAATTCTTAACGAATTCATTTCGGATACCCATTAAAAGACTTCATGTGGTCGGACTCGGAACATGCTCATTTTTTGTTCAATTTGACGTAAATTGTAACCAAGATAGTAATTTGCTTGGGAAAAAAAATCCGAGTAGCCAATTCAAACAAATCAAAGTTAAGATAGGAAGCAATTTGAATTTAGAATTTTGGGTCAAAATTTCAAGTAGGGATTTGGTTATTAACCTGAAAAGGAAAATGGAGAATATGGTATGTTAACATTATGGACGACTTGGGGATTGATCATCGGTGTTGAAGTAAGTCAAAAAGTCAATTAATGAAGAAGCCCATCCAGGCTTTTCTGGTTGTTGCATTGTGCACGCTACAATAAGCAGCCACTCACTTGAGTTGACTGCCTCACTGAATTGCCAAGAACCTTCCCACTCCCATAGGCCGGCCATATATAATAGATCCAGCTGTAATGTAACAATCCGTAATTTCCCTCAACATCACTTACGTGCAATCCACTTTTTTGAGTTTTTCTATCTTAAGTTAATCAGTGTTTGACGCGGTAAAATACCAAACTATTTATAACCCGATTTCACAACCTTATTAATATTCATTTACTTTCAAATTCGTTTTTTAAATAATAATATATTCAAAAATATATCTATTTTATTTTTATTAATTTGCTAAAGTAGTATTAAATTAGAAATATATTATGTTATAGGTTATTTATACGATTTTCATATTTACTTTCACATGAATTATATATATAAATTAGATTATCATAAAAATTGTTCTAACTAATTATGATATTCAATAGCAAATAATATTATAATAAATTAAATGAAACAAAATTTAATTTAATTTTATAAAAATTAAAATTATAATTGTAATGACATGGAATATGATGTGGTATATTCGTTGATTCTTGTGCTCTTTAAAACTCAAAATTCACTTATTCTAGCATGTGGTAAGATTTCAACAGTGCGTTAGAATTGTCAGAATTTATATTAAAGTCTAAATTCACTAGTTCTGTCAAATGCTTTTTTTTATTAAATCAAACATAATTAACCAGAATTCTAATTATTTAGATTAGAATGCGGATCATTAAAAAATTTATATTGATAAAATCCGTTTTTTTCCCTTTTTTTCATGTGTGAATTTAAACACCGCTTGGAAAAACTGATATACACTTCCAATTGATTACCAAACAAAAAAAAAACACTTTCTATAAGTATACAGCTATAGCCTTAATAATTCAATTTCTATATAGGTCTAACTATCACCCATGTTAACAAAATTGAAATTTCAGACCTCCGTTATTAACTTTTTAAATTTCAGATCTCTCCCGTTAATGTGGGTGATAGTTCAGACCTTTCATAGGTTCTTAACCTTATATGTAACTCTATCTCGTCTGAATGGAATCGTCGAAGAATCTTTGAGAAAGTATGGTATATTATTATTAAGAATTATTTTATCCATCAAGTTGTTGAGGATTCTGTAAAGATTTGGACGTGGTAACACTCAAAACTATTTAGCTCATTCATACCTGAGAAACAATAAAATTTAACTGGACACAACAAAAATACTTGCAGAAAACGTAAACTGAGCTTCGAACTTTTTGGAGAATAAAATGATATAATTCATTGATGATAACGAAGACAATACAACACATAAATCTAGTACAATGTTAGGCCAACTTTGTAATTGAGGAACACTAAAACAAGAAACAACTGGTTTAAGGTCTAACCACCCTAAAAATCCGTTAGAAGTTGCATGAAATAAATCAGCACAAAAAAGTAATTAAAAAGTAGAAAGAAAGAAAACATACACTGACCCGGTCCGGTTCGAACGTGGTCTAATGAAATTCGGGTTGACACCAAACTTAACCCATGTCCAAGTATCTGATACGTAGTGGAAATGGTCTAGGCCGATATATCTAACTCATCCCTTTCCATTTACCAAAAAAAGTGACAATTTAGGGCTGTGTATTTATTTCAACTTATTAATTTGGGAGAGGGTTTTAAATTCGGACGCCAGCCCAGTTATATTTGATGGCCCGAAAAAAGCCATTGAGATATTAATTAATCAGTACTTTTTTATTTTGCCAAAATTTAATCAGTAATCATAAATAATTCTAAATTGCTATCCGAATTTTATTTTATATTTTAAATTGGCTACGTGAAATTCCAGTATCTAAGGAAATTGCTACATATATTATAATTTTTATGAAATTGAATATAAAAAAAATAAGTGTTGGTCACGTAAGGAATTTTTTGGATATCAGTACGACCTGTCCTTAATAGAACCGATCTGATTCTCTGAACAATCGGAATTTTGTACTTCTGTCGGATCCTCCCTATCTCCTGATCGAGCTTGTGTAGGTAGATGTTGCCCAGTAGGGCCAATAGTAGTACACTGTGTGGGACGGAGAAACACTTTTTCTATTTATTGCTATTCCGATTTATTTTTTAATTAATATATATATTTTGTATTTTTAAAATTTCTAAACAGCCTAAACAGAATCAAAAATGGAGTTGATTATGTTTTTTTTCTTTTCTTTTTCAATTGGAGATTGCTAATAAGAGTAAGATATTGAGGCTTGAAAATGGGTTTCCTTTATTTTGTCCGAGCGAGGATCTGAACGAGTCGCACATACACCCTAGTACATGTTCCTCGGCGCTGAGGACATCCCCGCAGGCGGGTGATTTCGTGACATTTCTGATTGGCTGTCTTGTGTTTCTAATAAGTTGTTATTTTAATGTGTACCCAAAATGGATTCGCCTAAAAAAATCTATAAAAAGAATCACCAATATACTTTGGTTTGGATGCACAATTGAAAAAAGAATTGAATAGTAACAAATATCTTAGATAAAACAAATACTTTGGTTTGGATGCACAATTCTTTCAATACTCAAATCTATTTTAAAGAAACATCGTAACAAATTGTGAAAGAACTAGCAATTTGTTTAGAAACTAGAAGAATTAAAAGTTATGATTTATAATTCGGTTAAAGTTTAGATAGAAATTCGATTATTAAGCCTTAAATTAATACTACACATTTCGTCTACCTACGTTCAGCAGCATTACATTATTACAACATTTCAGTACCATCAAACCCTACATACACTAACTACTACACAACACATACACATACACAACATATTTATTACATGAAAAACTTACACTACTCAAATCACATACATAAACCAACCTCTCAAGCTACCGAAGCAACAGGGCACCTCACAACACTCTTCTTAACCGCAAGACTCGACCCCCCAAAGCAGAAATACTGATTCCTCAGTCTCTTCCCAATTGACCTTTGTTTCTGACTCAACCTCGGTGTAGCATCCTCATCCAAGAACACCTCCTTCTGCTTATCCACCGAACAAGGCGACGATACCGATGTCCGTGAAAACGAGCTCGACGGTGTCTTTCTTCGCGAAACACTCAAATGCGGCATCGACTCCATCACTCCCATTGCCAGCTTCTTCCTATTGGTCGGGCTCGAAATGTTGCTTCTAACCGAAAGCGTCCGCTTATGGCTCGGAACTTTCGAGAATCTCTCCCTGAGCGGCACCGGAGATTCCTCCGGTTTCTTCTGGGTGGTTTTTTCGGGTTTCGGGTTTCGCCAATGGAGGGCTTTCTTGATCTTTTGGGCCGCGTAGTTGACCGAACTAGGTTTCGGGTTATTATTATTCTCGTTCGTCGAATCGAACGAGGATGAGGTGGGCCCGACGAGATCTATTTCGGCGGGACCGGTCTCGACTCCTGTATACGAAAGAATCTCGCTATCTGAAATCTTAAACAATGTCCCGGGACTGGTCCCACAGCCCTGCATCTTCAACTGCGAAGCAATGGATTGTCTCGTCGACCCGAACATTCCTCCGACCGAAACCAAATGTCGGATCAGAATATCTGACGATGCCGATTTCGGCTTCAGCCTTAGCAAATCAAGGGGTGTCATGCCATCTCCGTCTTTGACGTTAATATCGATCGTTCTTACGGTCATCAGAAGCTCGACAAGCTCGGAGTGGAGGTTTCCGACGATGGCCGCATGGAGGGCGGTTCTTCCGTCGTTGTTCTTAACGTTGATGATGTCTTGAACGTTTAGGGCGTCGCTATCGATTAACTGCTTGATCAGCTCCATCTGTCGGTCCAATCTTCGGAAACCTGGAGTCTGGAAGCCAGAGACCGCCATGTGTAAGAAAGTTTCTCCGGCATTGTTTCGGATAGAGGCCGAGGAAGGAGAAGCAGTGAGGAGAGCTTGGACGGTGGCCGGTTGGCCCTTGAAGGCGGCAAGGTTCAGAGCTGTGTTGCCTCGGTCATCTGTTGTGTCCGCGATTTTGTAGGTTTCTAGCAAATATTTCACCACCTGCATTATCATCATCAACACGTTATGCTTGGATACAGTTATCAAGTACTACAACTGAATATTTAAGGACTAAATTGTAAAAATCAAAAGTTAAAAATATAAGTTGGGGATTAAACTGAACAAAATAAAAGTTTTGATTAATAACGTGCAAGTCACGTCAAACGTAACGGCCAACTAACGGATGCACAAAGTGTATAAGTTGCAAACATATTACACCGACAGTATACCCAAAAAAAAATATTGCACCAAAAGCCAACTTTGGTCAAGCATGTTGTACCAAAAGACTTATTAACACTTAGATCTATATGATGATCATCCCAAGAATCTAAGTGGCAATCTGAAATCTAGCATCATATAACAAATCAGATTATATTGTAGCTCTTTGCATTAGAATTCGAATCAAAAGCTTATTACTTTACAATCTATAGAACGAAATCAACATTATCCTTTAAATTAGTAAGTTTTAATCTGTGAAAATATCATACAATCTGGATTCTTACCTCAACTTGACCTTTGCCAGCAGCTGCATGTAAAATGGTTGATCCATGAACATCTCGATAAGCTAACACATCGGAGCAATCACCGAGCAGCTCCTTTAAAACCACAAGATTTCCACCTCGAGCAGCAGCATGAACAGCTCTGTTCATCATCTCCGATCTGTACCGAGGCGGAAAATCCCCTATATGTTCCTCCACCTCTCCACCCTTGGTACTAAACCTGGGTGACACTGCAAAATCATACAGAACCCTAAAAACCTCACAGTTCTTGCTCCTTGCAGCAGCATATAAAATATCGGTGACACCGAATTCTCCTTCCCCAAAAACGAGCAGAGGGTCCCGATCCAGCAGTTCCTGGACAAAGCTCAAGTCCCCTGCTGAGGCAGCAGTGTAGATAAGCCATCCACCATATCCAGCTCCGATGAGGGAGTTTTTCCCCTTTCTGCTGGTGGATTCACACTCTACAAGTAGCTTTCGAGCTACCTGAGACCGAAACTTGGCAACATCATGGAAATGAGCATTGTCATCCCAAACGGACTCCAGTCGCCGAATCCGACGGAGAGATGTGAGCTTGATGAGGTGGTTGTTGTCTAATCTGAGCAGTTCCCTGACCAAATCGTAATGGCCATTTGCTGCAGCCCAGTCTATTGGGGATGCATACCACCATTGATCCCCTGTGCTCTCCCATCTTAGAGGGAAGTATATTGGAGCCATCGAGAAGATGACAAACAGTATGAACAGCAAAGATCCCAGATTTTCTGCTCAAAAAACAAGATCACAAATTCAACTTTAGTTGCATGACAAAAACTTTACTACATATATATAACCATAAGATAAGCTAAGTGAAGCAATTCTACAAACAACTGGTGTGCATGCTGTAAATACCCCAATTTTCCACTAAATTTCAATAAATTCCCAACCCAGAATCTGAAATCATCAAAATACGTCAAAGATGATCACCTCAGTGAAGCAATTCTACAAATAGTTGCGCTTCCTACCTAGAACCGAAACTCATCAAACTTTCCAACCAACAACCTAAATGGTGGAAATACAGGAGTTGCAGCGTAATGTGGGAGTCCATGAAAGGGGTATATCTATCTATCTAACTAAAGAAGACGCGTGACGGTTGATTTCCCGGGAAAATGACAGAAAATAAGAGGAAGAGGGCTCACCGAAGGAGACAGGAAAAGAGAAACTCCAGCAATAATTTAAGCAGATGAGCTCTAACTGCCGCAATCAATCAATGGAGACGGGTGGCAGAAGAAGTAGAGGGAGAATTAAAAGAGAAGCGGGAACGGTACTGACGGTGATGTTGAACGAACAGAATCAAATGGAGATATGGAAGAGGAAACAGCAATCATAGCTCTAGCAAAGGGAATCCTGAAAGGGAAAGGAAAAGCCGATGTGCGGAGTATTCTAAGGTGGTAAAGATGAAGATAACCATGGAAGTATGTCGGACAAAATGTTGAGCTTTTCCCTTAATTAATTATTAATTACAATTATCATGGATATATAATCTACTATTTATATGCACACTTGACAACAAGCGCTTGTTAAAACTTAATTAGTAGAGTTAATAATTTTATTTTTTAATCAATATTTATTATTTATAACTCCTAGCCTAATTTTCTTATATTTAATACAATAATATTTTTGTTGCCAAAAATACAATAATAATTTATCATTCCTACAGCTGATAATTTTTTTAAGACATTGTGCTTGTGTATGGTATGGTATAAACGATGATCCCATGTTATTTTTAAGGTTAATATTCTAATTATAGTCTCAATTTTTTATATCATGTTGTTTTTAGGCATTCAAAGTTTAAATTGCTACTAATAGGTGTTTTAAGTTTTGTTTTCGTTATTTTTTACTTTTGTTTATGTTTTTTCTGTTAAATTTGTCGGATTAAAGTACGTATTTTCTTCAGTTCATGTATATTTATGTCAATTAAGTTAAATTGAACCTCAATTTTACAATTATTCTCCAATTTCTTTTTATGTATATACAAATTTACATAAGTTAAACTGAAGTACAAGTGCCTTTTTATAATTTTCTATTCTTTAAATAAATGCTCTCATTGTTGTAATTTATGGAGCTACTAGATCAAAATCCGTCAAATTTAACATGAAAAACGAACAAACGAAAAATAAAAAAATAAAGAAAACAAAATATGAGACATTTATTAATAATAATTTAAACTTTAAACACTTAAAATCATCATTGCAAACTTGAAATTGTAACTATATTCTTAATCTTTATTTTTACCAACCTGCTCTCGTGGTAGAAAATAAAAAGTAAACTACCTAACTTTTCATCTCTCGTGTTAGATGAGTTCGTTAACTCTTCAATTTTTAATTAAGAGGTATCGGATTTAAAACTCGCTGAAATTCTTGGAACGAAAAATATCAATGATCAACACATTAATGATTAATCTTTATGGACTAAATCAGTGCGAATAATGACTGTTATAAATGTGAAACACGCATATTATGTGTATTAACTTATTATTATAATTTAATTTTTTTATTTTAAAAAAAAACATCGCCTTAAAAAGAAAGCGACTGTACTATATACAAATGTATCTGTCATATAAAAATGATTACATGTCTTAGGGGCATGGATTTATTTTCTAGTTAATCATAGGCGGATAAGTGCACATGAACTACACGTGAATCTAATTCTTTTGTTCCAAAAGAAAAAAGTTTAACTAACGGATCGCTCATACTTAATAAGTTCAGTTATTAGACTATCCAAAAGTTTAACTAGTAAATTATCATGTTCATACTTCAATTATTCAATGAGCAACTTGTTATTTAACATTTTAAAGAATCATTATTGAAGGACATTAGTTAGCTGTCATGTTGTAAGCACGTTCAAATTTCCGTGTAGAACTGAGTTAACACAAAGTTGTAGATTTGTATTAGTTAAAAAGAAAATCAATCAAATTATTTACACTTTGGCCCCCAAAGAACTATTTATACGCAAAAGTTTATTAATGGACTTTTATTATTTTTCATAAAGGTGAGTGGGAAATGTGAAATCCATTTATGAATTTAGAGCATCTTCCGAAATATAGACTTAATAGAATTACATACAAATAATAAATAGGGGGTCATTTATTATAAGGTTCTCGGACATCGGTTCACATTGGGTGGATAAACTCATTAATTTTTATTTTATTTTTACTTCGGGAAGACAAGTTTTAAAATTAAAGGCAAGCTACTAATAATTTAATATCGTGGTGACTAGTGAACGATGAAGAGAACGTATCAGGTGAAAGTAAAAGTTATTGGGTTAATATGTGTTTTTAATAATAATAATAAGGGTTAAAGGTCATTTTGGTACCATATGTTTGCAAAAAATACACTGTTCATACCATTGGTATTTTTTTGTACCAAATTGGTACCACATGTTTCCATTTTGGAACGGTTTACATACCACCGTTAGTGTTCCGTAAAAAATGGCTGTTAAATGGCATGTGCCATGCACGTGAGCAGCCCAAAACTTTCAATTTTGTTACAATTTAGTCCCTCAAATACATCCCTAACTTTTATTTTGTTCAATTTAGTCCTAAAATTTCAAAACCAAACTATTTTTTTCCAAATTGACCTAGCCGGACCTAGCCCATGGCTAGGTCCGACCCTGGGTCGGGGTCACCGGACCCAGGCGACCCTGACCCAGGGTCGGACCTAGCCCTAGGCTAGGTCAATTGGGACCTAGCTTAAATTGGGGCTAGGTCCAAATTGACCTAGCCGGACCTAGCCTAGGGCTAGGTCCGACCCTTGGTCAGAGTCGCCTAGGTCCGGTGACCCCGACCCAGGGTCGGACCTAGCCCATGGCTAGGTCCGGCTAGGTCAATTTGGAAAAATGGTTCGGTTTGAAATTTTAGGACTAAATTGAACAAAATAAAAGTTAGGGATTTAATAGAGGGACTAAATTGTAACAAAATTGAAAGTTTTGGCTGCTCACGTGCATGGCACATGCCATTTAACGGCCATTTTTTACGGAACACTAACGGTGGTATGTAAACGGTACAAAATGGAAACATGTGGTACCAATTTGGTACAAAAAAAAATACTAATGGTATGAACAGTGTATTTTTTGCAAACATATGGTACCAAAAAGACCCTTAACCCTAATAATAATAATAAATTAGATTTATGTTGGTTTTTGCCTTTTGGAATAATATAAGTTTTTCTTATAGCTAGTGTTAATATTGACCATTAAATAAGTATGTAATTTGCACGTAACTACCTATAAAATTTAAATTTATTCATTTTAGTAATCTAATTTAAATGTACTTTTCATACCACATGTTTGATCGAATGTGATTTTTAGTATTGCAAGTTTTTTATATTTTTGGTACCAAACGTTTGAAAAAAATGTGGTTTCTAGTACATTTATTAGTTTGCCGTTAGTTTTGACCGTTAAATGACATGTGCAAGTCACGTGATCGACCCTAAACTTTTGTTTTTGTTTAGTTTAATATATTTCTAACTTTTATTTTGTTTAATTTAGTCCTAAAACTTCAAAATCGAACCCAAATGACCTAGCCGGACTTAGCCTAAGGCTAGGTCCGACCTTGGGTCGGGGTCGCTGAACCCAGTGGACCCTGACCCAGGGTCAGACCTAGCCCTATGCTAGATCTGGCTAGGTCAATTGGGTTTGATTGGTTCAATTGGGTTCGAATTTGAAGTTTTAGAACTAAATTAAATAAAATAAAAGTTGTGAATATATTTGAGGGACTAAATTGAACAAAATCAAAAGTTTATGGTGATCAAGTGACTTGCACATGTCCTTTAACGGCCAACTAACGGAAGTACCAAAAACCACATTTTTTTAAACGTTTGGTACCAAAAGTATACAAAAAACTAAACATCTAGTACTTAAAGTCACATTTGGTTAAAAATGTAGTGTAAAAAGTACTTTTAACCCTATAATAAAACTTAGTTTGTGTTTACAAATAGTTTGAATCGAGTATTATTAAATTGAACTCAACTTGACAGGAAAAAAAGCCCGACTCTAACTCGCTTCAACTCGCCTTAAAATATTTCAACTCGAATTAGAATTTTAACCGAACCAAATGTAAATAGTTAGACTGACTTAAACTTCTAAGAGCATCCACAATGGTATTACATAATATTACTTAAATGTAAATTTAACGTGCTTTTATGTAAAATGTATAAAAACGTGCTACAATGATTTTACATAGCATTCCTTAAAATGGGACCCGCCTATTTTTACATAACCTATTTCTTAAACTTAAGGAATGCACTATGTATTACGTAACTAATTTTTAATTATAAATTAATTCATTTTATAGTTAATGTTAATATCTTAGAGCATCCACAATGGTATTACATATTTTGCTTTCCTTAAAGGTGTCACGTAGACTTTTTATGTGTGGTTTAAGGAATACATAAATTTATGTAATGCTTAAATAATAATAGGTCTACAATGGTTTTACTTAACCATCTTACGTAAACATATTTTATTATTAAATTTTAACAATTAATTTAAAAAGTAGTTATAATTAAAGTTTCAATTATGTCTTTACAATCGGCTAAATTTTTTTTATGTCGTTACAATTAAGTTTTTGTCTAATTTTGCAACGAGATTGTGTTATTTGTTATATATATATATATATAACTAAGATATCTGCTATATATATTCATTATATAGATATATTTGTTATGTATCTGCTAGGATTATACATATTTTGTTTTATATATTCGTTATATATCTGCTAGGTTATATATATAGATATATGTTATATATATATATATGGAATACGACTGTATTTGAAAAAAAAAAATGAGGACAAATAATTTTACGTAAATATAAAGCATTCCTTAAATATGTAAAAACATAAATTTACGTGTGGGTCCCATTTTTAAGGATTGCTATGTAAAACCATTGTAGAGATTTTTTTTTCACTTTACATAAATAAATATGTATGACCCACATTTACGTAATCCTTATGTAATACCACTGTGGATACTCTTATTAGTGGTTGTTGGAAAAGTTAATAATAAAATATATTTAAGAAATATATTTAAGTAATACGATTGCATAGCAATTATTGTTTAGTGTGTCTTAATTTTACGTATTATTTAAAGTATACGTAAACATTTATTTGACAACTTTAAAAATACAATTTAAGTAAAACATTGTAATGCTCTAACTAAACCTCTATAAAGTAATATAAACTATAAAGTGCTGTCAAAGTTAGTGGGAGTTGGTACGTCGGTGGCTTATCCACCCATACCGTCGGCTGAAAATATTTACCGACACTTGTATCATAAATGACATTAATAGTTTGTAATATTATGTGCCTTTTACGGTTTTACTTTTAAGTTTTACCCACTCTCAAACATATATTGCAGATAAATATTAATCAATTTTTATGGGAATTGTTAAACATTTCTACCTTCAATTCCGCCAAGGTTCGAAATGTGTATAAAATATTTAGCTCAAATCAATGTTGGTTGGATCAACTGGTAAAACGAGTTGCGTTCCCCGTTGGCGATCCGAGGTCGAAATCCGCCGGAGACGCCGCCTTGGAGAAGACTTTAACATTAACGCTTCCGGTCCGAACTTGCAAAAGCAATATAAATATATATATAAAAAATATTTAGCCCAAAAGTTTCAGTAAATTACCATGCTTGTCACTCAGCTACATTTTGGACCTTGACGGAATCCAAGATCGGAATGCCTATCAATTCCTTTTTTTATTAAAAAGTAATAAATAATAGAAGAGATTCAACCAAAATGAAGCATTAAGGAAAGGGTTCATGTATGTTACGTAGGTGCATTATTGAACACCGTGAACTCGATACCAAGATTAAATGTCTACATTCATCATATTATCAGTGTGGATTTAATTTATATCCTCTTTATAAAACACAGTTCCATATATGATGAAACGTTAGAATGTCCAACTAAGTCAAACAAATATAATTATGGATGATTATTAAATATTACGAATTGATAATTCTTAAATTTAAATTCGATTTTATAGCATTTGATTCTAAATCTTTAGTATTTAGGCGCATGACATGTAAGCATTTATAAATTTTAAGAACGTCACAAAATTTATGACATTAAGTAACACTACATTATTTTAACTAATTGGTTATATTTTTTTCGAGGGTGATCGTAGAAAGTTCTTCTTCAGAAGGGTAACTACCCTTCTGAAGAAGAGCTATGCGAGTAAAGAATAATATAAGTACAAAACAAGCATATCTACTCGCACTGCATCAGTCTATATTGACTATGAATATATTACAATTCTCAAAGACTCGACGACGTTTTGAGTCAATAAAGTCTTGGGGAGCCATTAGAAGGAAGATACTACATGCTTGATCCATATTTAGACTAATATCTATTCACACCGGATCAGTCCGTAATAGGTAATGTTCTAACCATGCATATTTTTTCATTTTGTAGATCTCATTGGAGTTTTAAACCGCTAAACTCTGGTTAAATGATGAAGTGGTGAAGTGTTGGATATACTCGTACACAAATTTGTTTACTTCTTTTGATACACAAAACACATGGCCATGAACACATGCAGAAGTTGCTGCATTAGTTAGTATTGTCTCTTTTCAAGGCCTCTTCTGATACTGCAACACCCACCAGATGAAGGAGAAGAATGTACAACACTCCTAAAAAGGTGCAAAAAAGTAGGCCTTTGCCATGTGGGTAGGGAGAAAAAAGAGAAACTTTGCTTTATTATCATCAGTAACTAAAAAGTTGGCAAATTTGCAAGTGGGTTTGTAGGACAATGATACAAAATAGTGGATTTCTTCCTTTTTCTAAGATCATCACCATAATTCAGCAAGCTCCAGATTTCAGATCTAATGCATGTGAAGTTGTCAAGTTATAGCCCCTTTAATTAGGGATGCCAACGGGGCGGGTCGGGGCGGGTTTTCGCAGCCCCGGACCCGCCCCGCGGGTCAGCCTGGCTGACCCGGACCCGGGTAAGTGTACCTCCCGGGTCGGGTCGGGTCAAAAATCCCGCGGGTCGACCCGTGAGGCCCCGACCCGACGTGAACAAATTTTATTTTATTTTTTTAAAATTTTTTTTTCACTTCTCAATATTAAATACAATTTTTTTGCCAAAATATTACATTATATGTAAATTCAAACCATAAATCTAACATCAATCAAATACAAACACATCAAATTCATCACCAAATACAAATTCAAATCCGAATACCAAATCAAAATTAACAAATCCTAATAATCTAAATATACATCTATTTATAATTTGGTCCATATTATTTATATAGGTACTATATTAACCATATTGTTTAGTAAATGTTACATTATATTAATATTTTTTTAAAAAAAAAAAGTAAAAAATATATACATAGACATTTCGGGGCGGGTCAACGGGGCCCCGTGTCCCTAGGCCCGGACCCGACCCGGGTCCGACCCGCCCCGAACTCGACCCGTGACCCGCGGGTCGGCGGGTCCTCGGGTCAAAACCGGGTCGGGGCCCCGCGGGTCAGCGGGGCCCCGAGACCCGTTGCCATCCCTACCTTTAATGGAACAAGTAAAATGACTGATCCTCATGTAGCTGTCATAACACCCTTCATACATCTACCATATTTCATGCATAAGTTTGACAAAATGTCGAAATAATACCACCAGCGCCCGATTGGCTCGGCTAGTAGCCTGACCTGATACATGGTCTGGTTCGGTGACTACACGACCCAACCGTTCCAAATATTGGATTGAAAGCTGCACATGGATCACTTAATGCTAAATGAAAATGCTGAAACAATGCATTAATTCATATGGTTAGTACTTCTAATCTAGCTTAGCTTGAGTGTTGGAATATAAAGAGATTTCTGGTCCTACCTTATCTTGGCAGTATCATAGCAAATATAGATTCATAAATCAGATCTGACCTTCAATAAATAACATATTGGACCCCTCCCTTGAGTCCACTTTCATTAAATAGAAACTAATGAAGATTAGGACCCATACACAGCATTTGGAATGAAACTAACAGTTAGTAACTACAATGAGTGGATTTAAACACGGGTTTTGAAATAAAGCACATACCAAACTCCAGTAAACCATGTTAATTTGACCAGCACTGACAGGGAAAGACTCATTATTTTCCAGAAGCAAAATATGCAGCAGCAGATTCTCAATTCTCATTCAGTCAATGAATTGTAAGTATTATCTAACCCCAGGAGACGAATATCAAGCATTCGTTAGGTTCATAATCTTAAGCAATATTTCAACATCTTTATCAAAAATGGACGAAACATCTATGATCAAACGTGCAGACACAAAATCGAACCAATTACTTATGTCTAGAAAGAAAAGGATCCAGAAGGGACTGCTATAAAGTTATTAGCCATAATGTGTGTGTGCTAGAGTAAGTAATAGTTCGCTAACATATTCTCTAGCCTTCTCAACTTTACTAAAAAGCACCCCTAAGATATACTGATGGTTTGTAGGGTAAGGAGGCAAAACACAGTGGTTCTACTTTATCCTTGCAACAAAAGTAGGTCCCATATAAAATTGACAAGAAAAGATTACTCAGTCAATTCCTAGTGCACATAATGGATAGTGTTTCAACAGAAAAAGGTGGTTCTTCAATTATACTTGCTAAAGATAAGCACCATAGGCAACACAGTAAGGGTCCAATACCTCAAAAAGGAGAAACTTCAGGAGTCAAAAACTTAGTTCATGATTGTTCATCCAAGGACTAACACAGGAGGACCTATACAGTTCCAACAGTAAGCTGAAGATAACTGAGATATGTTATTTTCATTTTTAATAAGGGAGGAACCTTTCTTTGGACTATTTCTAAAGGTAACTAAAGTATGACCACATATATCAGTTAACCAGCAACTGGAAACAGGATGAACAAAATCATCAGTACGTATATAAGGACTTGCAGAAGGTTTTACTTTGTATATGACTTGGTTGCAATGATTAGGAATGGTGAAATTAGCCTACCCTTGCAAAGAAGAAATGCTCCTCCAAAATCAACCATCATCTCTTGATAAACCTTCTGGGTTAGCTGACCTATGATGAGTTGCAGAAGAAAGAAAAATCATCACGAATTGATGGTTTTTGATGATACGACACTGATGGTACTCCATCTGGATCTGCAGGGTCTGAGTTTTGAAATTGTGACATCGTGCATAATAATTTAAGGCAAATGGATATTGAGGAACAGAGAAAAACAGCTTGATGCCTCTTCTTTTACAACAAATGAAAGTCAGTGAATACTCTGGTACAGGGAACAAAGCTTTATTCACTTACTTTCTCAAGAATGACAGTGATGGTTATGATCTAACATTTAGGATACCACGGAGTCTATAAGCAGATACAGCATGCTGAATTAGAATTTAGAGTGAAGTTTTAAGTAACAAATATTTCATCACTTGCATATATGGCTGCTCTATGCTGGCCCGTTGGAATTGGCTCGGCCCAATGTGGAATCTAACACATGTTCATTTATAGAGTATCCTGGAATAGCACTACGTACTAAGAGCATCCACAGTGGTATTACGTAAAGACTACGTAAACGTGGGTCCTACATGTATATTTAAGTAAAGCAACAAAAACTATCTACAGTGGTTTTACATAGCATTCCTTCAAGATGGGACCCACACGTAAATTTATATTTTTACATAAAGCATTCCTTAAATTTAAGTAATGCACTATGTATTACGTAACAAATTTTTTATTATAAATTAATTCATTTTATAATTAATGCTAATATCTTATTGGTGATTGTTGGAAAATTTAATAATAAAATATATTTAAGGAATATGTTTAAGTAATACGATTGCAGAGAAAATATTTTTACGTGTGTCTTAAATTTACGTATTACTTAAAGTGTACATAAATGTCTACGGGTCAACTTTAAAGAATACAATTTATGTAAAACCATTGTGGATGCTCTAAAGCCCCGTTCACCCAATTGTTCACCACACAATATGTAATGTTACTCCAAATCTGGAGAAAGATTGCCAAACTAGAATTACCTAAAACAACCATCCATGGTACTTTATGACATTGTATCAATTGAGCTCGACATTGTTCAACATTATGACATTGAATGGAGATAAGAAACAAATATAACCAAAAACACCCCACGAAAAAAGAAGAAGTAAGCACCATACCTTCTGAATAGTTTGATATTTACCTTTTTTTTTTTTTTTCTCTTTAAGTCAAACATCTTGATCAAGAGCCCACTAGTTAGGTCTTGACCAGATATGCCTAATCTTTGGGTTGTTTGTGCCACTAACGTTGGAATTGTTGAAAAATGCAGTCCAATCTAATGAACTAGCTCACTTAACCTTAGCTTGGTTAACCAACTGTAAAACGAGTTATAATTCTTAAAAACCAACCAAATTCGAATTGAGTTAAACATGTAAATAGAAGAGCAGTTTAAAATTAATGCTATCAACTCAAAATTGCAGAAGCTAGATTATACATAATTAAAAAAAAAAAAATGAACAACAGCATATGATATTCTGTCCTCCGAATAAAAGTTTTTGTCGCAAACTCGGATGAAAGAGTTAGTGACATTTTTTTTTCCAGGTGGTATTCTATGTATAAACTCTAAAACAATCATATATAAGTAGTATGTAAGTGGTAAAATAACCACTCGCTTAGAGTAAACTCGTAAGATTAACGTACTAACCATAATATTTTTTTAATAATACATTCAAACAGGACATATTACATGTTCGAAATGACGGAATGCCTACTTAGGCCATTGCCAATCTATGAAATTCACTATTGTATTTGCTACCAATCTAGACTAAGAAATAGAGTGATAAATCATAAAGTCAATGAGTAAAGTGATAACCATTGACATTACTTCATTTTCAGGTTCTCGGAAAATTTGAATGTCTAGCCTCTTGGTTAAGCAGTACTCATGAATTTTCTATATACTATATACATCATCATCCAATCACACCATTGCATTTGGTTCTTGAATTCTCTATTTCACTTTACTCAGCAAAATAATAACCCATTTGGTTTGCAAATCCAGGACCGGCCATTCAACCTAGTACGTACCTGCTACTGTGAACCGGATAAAACCCCTAGAACTCGATCGATGAGTTAAATTGCCCTCTTTTTTTGTAAGGGTTCTTATTTTTGGGTAAAGAATTCAGTTTGATTCAATGGTATCAAATGAAAATGGCGGGTATTATTTAATTTGAAAATGACTTGAGTTTGGCGGTACAGGATTTATCGTAAATTCGACATAAGTGGGAAATTTTTAATTTGAAAATACAGCGAATACCCCGCCATAGTTATGGTAGGGCTTTTGAAAAGATGCAGAGCTCAAAATGAAAACATACAGACAGGAAATTAACTGCAAACATAATCAATAAACACAACAAATTAGTTCATTGATAATCCGAGAGATCTAAAACCAAGCAGAACCGAACATCTTGATACGAGATTTGTGCTTCCCCGAAATTTACACAGAATCCAGAAAGACAAAAATCAACAAGGCTAGCATATGATTCGGCTAAGTGAACAACAGATCTATTAGTTACGATCTAGCGGTAGCTTCAAGAACTGGTGAACTTGGTAACAGCCTTGGTACCCTCGGAGACGGCGTGCTTAGCAAGCTCCCCGGGCAAGACCAGCCTAACAGCAGTCTGGATTTCCCTGGAAGTAATGGTGGGCTTCTTGTTGTACCTCGCAAGCCTAGAAGATTCCGCTGCAAGCTTCTCGAAAATATCGTTGATGAAGCTGTTCATGATCCCCATCGCCTTGCTGGAGATTCCGATGTCAGGGTGGACCTGCTTCAGCACCTTGAAGATGTAGATCTTGTAAGTCTCGACGGACTTCTTCGACCTCTTCTTCTTCTTGTCGCCGGCGGCGGCGTCCTTGGGCAGCTTCTTCCCGGCCTTGGGCTTCTTCTCGGCGGGGGCCTTTTCCGCTGCGGCTGACTTCTTCTCCTCCACGGGCTTCTTCTCCGCTAGCTTCTTCTCTGCCTTGGGTGCCATTTCTAGGTTTCCTCGCCGGAATCTGAAGGAAGAATGAAATAGGAATAGATGAAGGCTTGCTTGATTGATCGTTTGAAGTGGATGATGAATGTGGTGAGGTAGCGGAGCGGATTTATATAACATAGAAATGTATTCTGATTGGCTCAGTAGGTTAGCCACGGATCAATGGGCTTTTATTCTATTCTGTCCGTTAGATTGAACTAAGCTGCTTTCTATTAGACGGCTATGATGGATTTATGATTATAAGTAACTCGGATCGATGACGTGTCTCTGTTTCTCTTTTTCTACTCCTATCCCCTTAATTTATGTACTTTCATTTTGATCCCTTAACTTTTCCAAACTCTTTCAACAATACTCGAAATGTTTTGAATTAACAACACTACTTAGCTTAGGGGTGAAACCAAAATCCGGTTGGTCCAAAAAACCGGTAAAAACCGAATCAGTCCGGAGCTAAAAAACCGAATCTGAAATATGATGTTTGGTTTTTGATCGGATTTTTTTTACTCTAATTCGGTTTTCGGTCTGGTTCGGACTTTGAGTTTTAAGGACCGTGGAGACCGAACCGACCGTTATGCTAATTAGATATATACAATATATATTATATTAGCTGATATTAATTAATATAATTCATTTATTATGATAATATAAATGTAAAAGAGTCACTTATGGAGATTATTTTTTCTACTTTTACTTTATAATTTATTTAATTATATTAATAGAAATTATTTATCATTTTGATTTGATATTGTCTATGAAAATAATGAGAATTTTAAAATGGTAAATTGTTCATATTGTATTTTCGGTTTAAACCGAACCGAAAAAACCATATTACCAATAGACGGGTTTTTTCCTCAAACGGATTTTTGGTCGGATTTTTTTTAAGGAAAAAACCAGACCGAAATTTTAGGTACCCGACCGAAACAAGCAAAAATCCGGTCCGACCGGTCCGGTTTCACCCTAACTTAGCTTTTAATTCGCCTTGTGAATGTTCTGTCATCGACTGCCTTTTTTCAAACTGTTGCGCATTATAACCAAAAAATAACAAAAATAAAATGTGAAGTTGTTTTATAACAATTGTAAGTAATATTTGTTGTTTTAGGGTGTATGGTATGATCATTGGTGCAGCAATAATGCATTGATATGTATCATCGTGACTTGGTTCCCCCAAATCTAGGAGTTCCAGATAAAAGTAAATAACTATGTATAATAGGTTTCTAATGGTTCTGGTTCCAAACTATTTTGGTACGATTCTAGGTAATAGAAGTTAGGAACTATTTATTACTAGTTTGGTTTCAGGATACCCATAAAGTATATGGTACCTGGAACCGCTCATCCAAAGTGAATCGTATAAGTCATTGCGATAAACATGACCAATAGCGAGGATATAGTGTCCTCTCTATAGAAGTCGCCACAAAGTCTTGTAGTGTTTCTTGACTAGGGAGCAGCGTTCTCGTGCTATCAAAGAAGCAACCAATTGTGACTCTTTCAAGCTGTGAATTTGTAGCAGCTAGTGAGTGTGGGAAAACATTACGTGGCTTAGGAGAATATTTCATTTTCAGCGTTTCAAGTCGAAAGAGCAATTCTAATGATGTGTGACAACAGCAGCATAATCATCTAGTCAAGAATCAGGAGCTTTATGATAGAAGTAAGCACATTGATGTGAAGCGTTGTTGGCTTCGAGAAATATGTGATGGCATAATGTTGAAATCAAACACTGCAGGATTGAAAATAAATTTGCGGACATTTTCACAAAGTCTTTGAGGATTGTTGTCTTTAAGAATTTCATAATGTGTTTAGGTTTATATGTTGTATCTTAAATTGATTATCTTGCAAGACATTTCAGTTTAAGGGAATGGATGATAATAATTTGGACTTCTTACTTCACATCATGATGAATATCATGGAGACGGCATAAAGAACATGAAGACGAGTTGCTAACATGTTGCCAATGCAATGTTTCTTAGTCAACAAGTAGTATTGAATTCAGAGGCTTTAAGTGCAGTAAAGCCTTCGTTTTTTATTATTGAACTTACAGCATGTTTGGTTCAATGTTTTGGAATAGGAATTAGGAATGGGTAATCCTATGATGTTTTTTGGTTCTTAAATTATGTGGAATAAGCATTCATAATTGCCAAATTTGAGGGAATACTTAATCCTAACCTAACTCCTAGGATTGAGTATTCCAAGTTTGCTATAATTAAAATAAATAAATAAAAACACTGTTTTAGCCCTAATTTATTTATTTACAGCATAACATACTTCTAGTTATTTATGTACATAATTTATTTTTCTAAATATTTTACAACATATATCTTACAATTTGTTTCGTTTACGTACATAATCTGTATTTTACATTATTTTATACATATATGTTGGATCACGGTTGGAACTCCGGCACGTTCTTGACGGAAGTCCGAACTCCTTTGCTCCAAGTAATCCTGCAAGAAGGGGATAGACCGGGCGGTGACCCAGAATCCCTCTCCGATGCTTAAATGAGTATCTCGATGTAGGCAAGCAAGTATCAGTATGTGAATGTCAATGTATCAATTCTGAGGTAACTCCTTCCTTTATATAGGGGAGGAGCTACCCCAGTTACCTGTTGCGATAACTGCTGGGGGCAGTTGACCCACGTTCCGTTTATCTCGGCCACTTGCCCACGTTCCGTCTTTTCGGGCCACTTCCTCACTATGTTGATAGTGGGCGTGTTTCTCGGCCTCATTCTCTGGTGGCAAGTCCCGACGGATGTCGGGGACTCCAGAGTTATCTCCTTTGGTCACCGCTCGGGGCCCCTCGTCATCGGGACAGGGCCAGCATTCTCAGGGATTCAATATCGGGGCCTACTCAAAGGCATATCATCGGGGCCTACTTAAAGGCATGTCATCGGGGCCTACTTAAAGGCATATCATCGGGAGCGTTCAGCTCATATGTCGGGACCGACCTTGTCGGGTCCCCTCGTATTGGTCTTCTAAGCCTCTTTTGGGGCCCAGTGGGCCTACTTCGCCGTTTAGTCGTCGTTAATGGGCCTAACGGCTATACCGAAACCCATCAATATAGATAAATCGAAAGTCAACAGGATTATACGAAAGGACGGAATGCTTACTTGGGCTGGGCCAACCTATTAAAAATACACTATTGTATTTACTCCAAATTTAGATTAATAAAGTAAGGTGATAAGTCAGACCTCTGTAATAGAGTAAAATGATAAATATAAATGTTAGAGATTTAAACCAAATTGGTACCTGGGTTAACAGTCCAAAATGAATTGGTACCTCCACTAGATTTTGTTGCTTTTTAGTACCTAAGTTATCCTGGGTGTTGCACCGTTAGAATTTCTGGTTAAAACTAACAGAAACCCATTTTTTGCGCATGAAAAGACCAAAATACCTTTTTTGCTGAATAGCTACATAATAGCAACTCAAAACTTTGGAACCCAATATCTCACTCATTTCTTCATCTTCTTGGACGATTTTTTTTGTTTTAAACCGCATAACTTTTTGAGATCTATACAACCCAATAGCGTAAAGTGATTTTCCCAATTTTCTTTTTCAATAAACATCGTTTTCCATATTAATTCATTCTTTTTTGTATCAAACTCCGCCGCATTCTAATTGGATTCCAGTACTACAATCAAACTGTTGCTCTTGGATTCCAACATTTCTGTTTAAAAACCAAATTGATGTTATACCTTTCATCCAAAAAAAACCAAAAAGAAAGTCTGTCGAATTAACTGTTATGCAACCTATAATTTACTGGAATTTTTCTTGATGTCTCCGATAAACTATACCGGTGTGTCTCTAAATCAATAAACGTCACTGCAAGAAAATATGGATCTTAGCATGATAAGCTACCAATTTTTTATTTATATATTTTGTGGACATGCTGAAAAATTGACCACTTCTGCAGGTCTTCGATTTTAAAAATTTGACATGGTCCAGCATAAAACTGCAAATGGAAGCAGTTTCTGGTAATAACTTGAAAGAAACTTTACTGGTTGTCTCTAGCCACATAATGGTAAAAATTCTTTGTGTGGTTCTGTTAATGCCAGTTCATCTTATTTTCTCACATTATGGTCTTCTCTTAGGATACTGAGGTATCAATTTCCACATGTAGATTAAATGGGAAAATAAAATCTTCTTGGTGTCCATTCTAAAAGTTCTTCCAATACCCTTAACTGTACTTTTCATATTGTTCTATTTCAAGTATGAAATATATTTATCTATCTAAGATCCATATGTACTCTTGCAGTGACGTTTATTGATTTAGAGACACACCAATATATTTTATTAAAAGACATCAAGAAAAATTACAGGAAGTTATAGATTGCATAACAATTAATTCGACAAACTTTCATTTTTTGTTTTCTTTTGGATGAAAGGTATAACATCAATTTGGTTCTTAAACAGAAGTGTTGGAATCCGAGATCAACAATTTGATTATAGTATTGGTATCCAATTATAAAAAAAAGTAGGTGATCAAGGGTGATAAGTGTTAGAATGCGGTGAAGTTCGATAATAAAAAAAAAATGAATCAATAAGATGAAGAAATGAGTGAGATATTGAGTTCTAAAGTTTTGAGTTGTTATTATGTAACTATTCTGGAAAAATGGCATTTTAGTCTTTTCATGCACCAAAAATGGGATTCTGTTAGTTCAGAAATTTTAACGCAACACCCAGATAATCCGGGTATTAAAAAGCAACAAAATTTAATGGATGTACCAACTTATTTTTGGCATGTTAACCCAATACCAATTTAGTTTAAATCCCAAAATGTTACTTCATTTTCAGGTTCTCGGGAAGTTTGAATGTCTAACATCTTGATTAGGAGTGTTGTTGAATTTACTATATACATCATCATCCAATCCCACCATTGCATTTGGTTCTTGAATTCTCTATTCACTTTACTCAGCAAACTAATAATCCATTTGGTTTGCAAATCCAGGACTAGCCTTTCAACCTAGAACTAAACAGCTAGTGTTAACCAGTTAAAATCCATTACGCGGTTAGAACTCGATCGATGAGTTAAGGTTATTAAATGAAAATAGCGGTTTTTTTTTTTTTTTTGAAAACGACGTGCGTTTAGCGATACATGAATTAAGGAGATTTTGACCAATAGACAAAATTATCATTTTGAATTTGAAATCACAGCGAATACCCCGTCATTCTTATGCTAGGGCTTTTGAAAAGATTCGTAGCTCGAAATGAAAACATATTGAAAAGAAATTAAATGCAAAGATAATCAGTAAACCTAACAAATTCGTTAATTCATGATCCGGAAAGATGTAAAACCAAGCAGATACGAACCATATCAAATTTCAATTTCATCACATATTCAGAACCGAACGTCTTGATACAAGATTTCTACTTCACCGAAATTTACACGGAATCCAGAAAATAACAGTACGCCTAGCAAATGCTTCTGCTAAGTGGAGCAGAGATCTAACAGATTCGATCTAGCTGTAGCTTCAAGAACTGGTGAACTTGGTAACCGCCTTGGTCCCCTCGGAGACGGCGTGCTTAGCGAGCTCCCCAGGCAAGACCAGCCTAACCGCCGTCTGGATTTCCCTGGAAGTAATGGTGGGCTTCTTGTTGTACCTCGCAAGTCTAGAAGACTCCGCTGCAAGCTTCTCGAAAATATCGTTGATGAAGCTGTTCATGATCCCCATCGCCTTGCTGGAGATTCCGATGTCAGGGTGGACCTGCTTCAGCACCTTGAAGATGTAGATCTTGTAGGTCTCAACGGACTTCTTCGACCTCTTCTTCTTCTTGTCTCCGGCGGCGGCGTCCTTGGGCAGCTTCTTCCCGGCCTTGGGCTTCTTCTCGGCGGGGGCCTTTTCCGCCGCGGCTGACTTCTTCTCCTCCACGGGCTTCTTCTCCGCTAGCTTCTTCTCTGCCTTGGGTGCCATTTCTAGGATTCTTCGCCGGAATCCGAAGGAAGAATGAAATATGAGTAGATGATATTGATTGAACGTTAGAAGTTAATGATGTATTTGGTGAGGTAGCGGAGCGAATTTAAATAACATGGAAATGTATTCTGATTGGCTCAGAGGGTTTGGCACGGATCGATGAACTTCTATTCTATTCTATCCGTTAGATTGAACTAAGCTGCATTCTATTAGACGGCTAGGATGGATTTATGATTATAAGTAACTCGGATCAATGACGTGTTAGGAATTCGGTATCTGTTTCTCTTTTGCTACTCCTATCCACTTTATTTGTGTACTTTCATTTTGATCCCTAAACTTTTCCAATCTCTTTCGCTAATACCCGAAATCTTTTGAATTACCACTACATAGCTTTTAATTCTCTTAGTGAATGATCCGTTATCGACTGCCTTCTTTCAAACTGTTTCGTCTTATACCAAAAAAGTAACAAAAATAAAATGCGATCTTGTTTTATAACAATAATAGTTAATCATTGTTATTTTAGAGTTTATGGTACAATCATTGGGCGCATGAATTGATTGATATGTATCAGCGTGACTTGGTTTCATCAAATCTAGGAGTTCTGGGTAAAAGTAAACAATTATGATAGGTTCCTAATGGTTCTGGCATGGTTCCAGTTTCAAATTGTCATGGTACGGTTCTGGGTAACAGAAGTTAGAAACTATTTAGTATTGGTTTGGTTTCAGAATACCCATAAAGTATAGGGTACCTGGAACCACTCACCCCTAACGAATGGTATAAGTCCTCACAATAGACGTGATCAATAGCGACCTCGCTATAAAAGTCGCCACAATATAAACAAAAAAACAAAAACAAAAACAAAAATCTTGTAGTGTTTCTTGACTGGGGGAGCAGTGTTCTCATAGCTATCAAAGAAGCAACCAATGTGACTGTTTTAAGTTGTGAAGCTGAATTTGTAGCAACTACTGAGTGTGGAAAACACATTATGTGTCTCAGGAGAATCCTTTAATTTCTGCATTTCAAGTCGAAAGAGAAACTCAAATGATGTGTGACAACAGCAACACAATCGGCTAACCAATAATAATGCGCTTTATGGGAGAAGTGAGGCCATTAATATAAAGCATTGTTAGCTTAGAGAGATATGTGATGTCATAAATGTTGAAATCAAACACCGCGTTAGTCTTTGGCCAAAAAAAAAAAAAAAACACCGCGTTAGTGAAAATAATTTTGCTGACATTTTCACAAAGCTTTTGAAGATTGATGATGTCTTTAAGCATTTGAGAATTTGTTTAGGTTTATGTGTTGTGTCTTGAACATATTATCTTACAAGATATTTCAGTTTAATAGATGGAATGTAGACAATATGGATTTCTTACTTCACCTGCAGGATGAAGATCATGAATACAACATGAAGAACATGTAGATGAGTTGATAACTTGCAGCCAAAGCAAGACTTCTTAAACAACAAGTAGTATTGAATTTTGAGGCTTTAAGTGCAATAAAGTCTTTGTTTATTAGTCTTAGATTATTGTTCGATTTTATGAATAAGTGTAATCAAATGTGGAGTATATAACCACATTTATGTTAGGTTTTAAGATCATAATTAGATTATGTCACATGTCAACTTCAGTTTGAGTTAGTTGAGTAGTGTTAGTTTTTTTTTTTTTTTTAGGTTAGATAAAAGAGTTGTTTATATAGTTATTTAATGTCTTTGTGCAATTGCTTTTTATTCATTGAATCAATATACAATTTCATAATATATTGTAGAACATATAATTAGATTAAATACACTTAATCTCAATTTTAGTTGTTGCAAATCGAGCCAATTTAGTCCACTCAATCCAGCTCTTTTTCCATTCATCTTGAGTTTGAAATCTTGATTGATCAATCTTTTTGTCAGTCATACAAAAGAGTTTGAGTTTACAAAAAAAAAACTCACTGGACACCTGAACTAATCACCCATGTCAAAAGCATGAATAAACACAACATGATAATGCATAAAAAAAGAAGAAGAAATTGTACAATTATATAACCGCAATTTAATTTTGATGTCAAGTTTGTGTTTAAATTTCACAACTCAACGCACATGGTGACATGTTAAAGTTATGTTTATAAATCTCATTACTGGATTTAATACGTTTAATACTTAAAATAATTCAATTTTTTGAGTTGTCCAATTATACATTAAATACTTGTGACATAATAAGTTTATTATTTTAACATATTTTCTTAAATATCTCGTACGAGGACATATCTCTAACGTATCTAACAGTATATGATCAATACGATATGAACACACAAAATGTCATTTTTGTGTTTAAGTGTGACTCAATAAACTTATTTTTTTTATGTGGACTAGGATGTGAAGACCTTCTAAAACACCATAACATATTGTAACTTATCTATATAATTGTAACAACTTATCTATAAAATATTAGTTATTATGAACAAAGCAAACTATTACGTATTACAAACCAACAATAACAAGAAAACTTAGAAAATTGTGTAAAAACCTAATTAACTAGACACATCTATATGTTTTAAGGCAACTCAATTAGAACATCTATATGTTTTTCGATGAACAACAATTCATATAACCTGCGAGATAAGGGTAGCAACAGAAACACTTGTCGTGAGAAGTCCCAAACTGCATATTTTCACCTACAAGTCACAAATCCGACCCAGGTATACTCTGAAAACTCATAGATTTATCTAATATAAAAATTTAATTTGTAGATCAAAAGTTAGATTAAGTAGATCCCGCATGAGAAAGTCTTCACTGCTAACGATCACTATATTAAAAATCCATCGGAGGACGAGAGATCCGAAAATAGGAAAATGTGGAAACTTTTGTTATGGACAACCTCTACAGACAGAACGCCTAATATCGCAGGAAAATAGATATGAGAAATGAATATGCGACACCTCCGTTGTAGATAGCTGCCATTAACAAAACACCTAAGCTCAAGTGTGATGAACTCCGAAAAGGGAAGCTGTGGAAACCTCTACCATAGACATTTGCCACATGACAAAATGCACTAATTATTAGGCGAGGTATTCTTAAAGGCGTCATCTGAATTATAACATCTGTAGCATGCTTATTTTAAACATACATAATCTCCTAATGTTAATAGTCAAATCTCTACATGGATATTGACCCAAATACAAACCGCTACATAAACTTTATTTGCTTAAAACTAACTTCCTGAACTTTTTTTTTTTTTTTTTTTTACTAGCAAGTTGATACCTCCATTATAGTTTATGTGAAATTAGACATAAAATTAGTATGTTGGAGCTATGTGGGTTATTTTGATGTGTGCCCCAAGATGAATTTGAATAAAATTAGCATGTTGGAGCTACGTCGTGTTAAGTTATTCAGTTGTACATTTATATACGAAACATTTAAATAAATATTAAAATAATAACCTTAATATAGTAAAAATTATGAAATAATGACAGCATTCATAAGTTTGTAACATAACGTTTGAAAAACTCTAAATATTAAACTAATCAGAGTTTTAAAATGTATTTAATAACGTTTGTTAAGCACTTAAAAATTAACATTAGTAGCAAAATTATATCATGTTATCGTACTTATTGTGTTGTGATACATAAATACGAACACAAGAATAAATTATATCATGCTAGTCATATTATATTTCTATCGTATGCATGTACGAACACATTTTCATTATCAAATTATTTATTATATTAATCATGTCGTCTTTATCGTGTTGTGCAAGAAATTGTGAGCGGTCTCGATTTGTCAAGTTTCCGGTTTCCCGAAACTAAGGAGAAGGAAAGGTAATTGGCGGTGGATTAGCCCACGCCCAGAAAAATGGCCCATCCCAACCTAAACCCGGCTCGTAAAGGTAGCTCTACCTCCTTCCCCAAGCAAAGCAACTCCGCTCTCACATAAACCCTAACCCCTCCTTCACCTTTTCTCCGTTCTCGTCTTCTCTCAGACCTCAACTTTTCCAATCTTCAGATTACAGGCAATATGGGGAGCAGCCAGGCCGCGGTTAATTTTCTCAGCAAAGTGGGTCAGGCAGCGTTCGGCCTCGGCACCGCCGCGACGGCTCTCAACGCGTCGCTGTACACCGTCGACGGAGGCCAGAGGGCGGTTATCTTCGACCGTCTCCGTGGAGTTATGGACGATACTGTCGGTGAGGGGACTCACTTTTTGATTCCGTGGCTACAGAAGCCATTCATTTTCGACATCAGGACTAAGCCCCATACCTTCTCCTCCATCTCTGGTACCAAGGATTTGCAGATGGTGAACCTCACTCTTCGTGTCCTCTCTCGGCCCGAGGTAAAATATTATAGCTTTGATTAGCTTGGCTCATGCCTGTTGGGGTTCGGTTGGTTTCAGAGTCAGTGAAGTAAGGTTTTAAAGTTTGAACTGCTAACATAGTCTGTTGAGATCTTGAAATACATGCTCTGTTTGTGTATAACATTTGGCTGACTGCTTGTGAATTATCAAATGTGGCCATCTGTCATCGACATTGGCTAGCTAAAGCTTTTGTTAGCATTATATTTTTGTTGGGAATTCTCCTGTTTCCAGTTTATCCCAAGGTCCATAAGGTCTGAATTGCAATACTTCAGATTCAAGTTTTCACTTTTCATGGTTTGAATAGACTAGTATTTTTTTGACTGGTTATGTATTAATCAGAAGTGGTTGTTGAGTTGTGTATGTCTTATCTTCGAGTTAGAAAACTTTAGAAGGTAGTGCAAGTTGTAGCAAATGAACCTTCATTCATAAAACTCAATTGAAAACCAAAGGTGAACAGTCTTTGCAATTGGTCAAAAAAAACCCAGTCTTTGCAACCCTTTATATTCATCTCTTTGTTCAGTTCACTGGATCTTTCTAAGAATTAAGTATTGGCATACTAGTTAAATGGGAATCTTTTCTCCGGACCTCTATTCCAGATTGTAACCATATAATAGCTTCAAGGAAATGATTATTCTGGAAGTCCAATTTAATCTTGGAAACACCATTGCAGTTAGTAATTAAGACTGACCATGAGACTGATGCAAATGATTCAGTTTACCCTCTTTAAAATATTTGGACTTTTGTGACAGTGTGTGAAGAATTGGGTATTGCTAGAACATACTGAATCCATGAATAATATTTTGTTGAAATAGGATGCTGGAATGTACATATTTGGTATAGTGATATGTACAGACCAGTTTGTTATTATCCCAGTGTTGCCTCCCAGTATGTGCATCTTTTATTATTGGGCGGATGGATTAGCCTAGCATGTAATGTCTAAGGAGACAATAGATTTTATTCTCCGGTAACGGTTGGATGTGGAGAATGATCATGGCTCTATTTTGGATAAGCTATGAATTGAAATATCAAAATAAGTTTTGTTGGGTTGCCTTTTCAGTTGCATTGTCTTATTTCTCATACTATTTGTGACCTCCTATTTGTACATCAATCAATTTATTTTTTGAAGTCACCCCTGTAGTCTCTTTAATATCTACATTGAACAACAATAGTTTTGACAAAGCAAAAATAAAATGCAGGTCCCTCAACTGCCATATATCTTCCGCCACCTTGGTGTGGAATATGACGAAAAGGTCCTTCCCTCAATTGGAAACGAGGTTCTCAAAGCCGTGGTTGCTCAATTCAACGCTGACCAGCTCCTGACTGACCGTCCACATGTATCTGCTTTGGTCCGTGAGAGCCTAATTCAGCGAGCCAAGGAATTCAACATCATCCTAGATGATGTTGCCATTACCCATCTGTCTTACGGTGCTGAGTTCTCAAGGGCAGTGGAGCAGAAGCAGGTGGCTCAGCAAGAAGCAGAGAGGTCCAAGTTTGTGGTGATGAAAGCCGATCAGGAGAGAAGGGCTGCAATTATCCGGGCAGAAGGAGAAAGCGAGTCTGCAAAACTGATATCAGATGCAACAGCTGCAGTGGGTATGGGTTTGATCGAGCTGAGGAGGATCGAGGCTTCGAGGGAGATTGCAGCAACACTTGCAAGGAACCCGAATGTTATGTATTTGCCCGGTGATCAGAAGTCTCTTCTTGCACTTAGCCCAGCCATGCTAGGTGGGCGTTAAGCAAAACAAAACGAGGTAATCTCCATCTTCAGTTCGGCCTAGTTACTTCTATTTTCTTTCTTTGGTGAATTATTTGGATGGAATTTATGGTAATTGTTTGTATTATTTGGATCTGGAAGTGGGTTAATTTTGGGTTTTGATTTGTTTGACAGGAATTTGATGGAGTAGCATTGTAGTAGTTAGCTTGCGAGTGTTGGTACGAACATTTAGATATCAGAGAAATCTCTGGTACCTTGTTTTGATCTTTGGTTTCAGACAAATAATCTCTGCATGAATGTTTCAGCGACAGTGAAGTGAACATATATATATGATGACTCTGCTTCTTTATTAAATAGTGGCAAATTGTTATTATTTATGTTGGATTTCCAGGTTGGGGTTGAAAAAATGTCACGTCCCAAATGGATACATATTTTAATTACTTGGTGTCTTTGATGTTGTTATCTAATTTCATTTTATTATTTAACGAGCATCACAGTGGTTACATTTTTTTTTATTTAAAGTGAAAAAAAAACGTGCTGAACTGGTTTTATATAGCAATCCTTAAAAATGGAAATTTACATGTTTTTTAATGTTTAAACATAAAATGTTCCTTAAATATAAGGAAAACACTTGTTTACGTTAGATTAATTGTTTACTTTTTAATCCAAAACTAGGGATTCTGTACAGCCTTCATCGTTTTTTTTTTCAAATCAGTGGACAACCTCCCTAATTTTTTTTATTTGGCAGCGATCCTAAGAATGATACAAAAGGGGACTTGCTACCATACTTTTAAAGCATTCATGCTTTGCAGATGGGAAATGCTAAAATATAATTGACTAGATTTCTCATCCATTTCATAGCCATCAGATCCAATCTCAATCGAGATCCACAGCGAATTCAACTTTTCAGCCCGAAATATTAATATATGGCCCTTATTTCATTCTTTCATAATTCTTCTCCTGATTTTCATTATAGCTTACATAATAGACATATTTATTTATTTATTTATTTATTCATTCTATAATTTCCTATTAAATCTTTATGTTTTGATTTTTTTAGCCAAAATATATATTTTGATTTAACAGTATATACAAACTTAGAAGCTATCGATATATATATATATATATATATATAGTATTTATTTTATTTTAGAGGAAAAAAATAGTAAAATATATCTAATTACCCACATTTCGAAAAAAAAAATAAATAGATCTATGTTTACACAATTAGTCATCCATAAAAATAAAAATATAAAAACACTCACCAACAATAATACATTAATTGCTTTCGTCGTTTGAAAATATAAAGCAAATCATTGATAATAATATAAAGTATATATGAATTTTAAAACTCTCCAACTACATTGAAAATAATTTTTCAACTACATTCAAAATACCGAACCATTACATCTTATTTGTTGAATTTGAAGTTGAGCTACATAAAAACTCAAAACATAATATGATGTCGAGAATTTGCATAAAAATGAAAAAAACAAGATTTTTTTTTTTTTGCAAATGGTATTATATTGAAGTGAACTAACTGTCAAAATAATTGATTTACATGCTCTCTAAATTTGTTAGCCTCGGATCAATATGGGATTCGAATTACGTTGTTACTGGAATTTCCTATGATACAAATGATTTTAGAAGCTATATAAATAATATCAACTAAATTTCATCCTGTAAATATCATTAAAAAAATTGAATGTCGCGCCTAAATGGTTTGAATTTATAAAAAAAAAGACCATATGGATTAAGGTTAGAAGTAACATGTAATTAGCAAACTATACTTAGTCCTTATTACATATAACGAGATACTAATAACTTAAAAATATAAATAAATTACTTATACCTTATTATTGGTATAACAATAATATCATATTTTTATATAATTTAAGTGGCAGTCGATAAGAATATGAACAACACGTATTATTGCATCTAAAAAATATCAAGACGTAAATAAATTGATAAATAAATATAAATGACTTGATTAATAAATATAACAAGAGAAAATTATAATGCAAATGAAAGATAAACAAAATTAATTTCACATACCATATGTAATTGCTGTTAACATGATAAGGTTGGTTGAAGAAAAATATATAGCTAATTAATTATTTTTTTATGAACTGCAAATTTAAAGTAATTTTGGTCACGCATAATCTGAACATAATTGAATTTTTTTCTAAAATGTAGAATGATGTTCTGACTTTTCTAAGCAAGGTTAAATATATATTAAGTAATTTTATAAAAAAAAATTGCCAAATAATATTATATATAAATAATAATAAATAAAGAAGAAAATGTATGGGTATGAACTAAATTAAGAAAGATAAAGAAAAAAGAAAAGTGGGGTTAAAGTTAAACTAAACATAAACATAGATGGAATTGAAGAGTTAATTTTATACGACAGTGGAGATCTTAATTGAATTGATCTTACGGCTACAAGTTGGAATGAAATTTCACTAGACCATACTTTAGTCATTCCCACTTTTCAAACTATTCTCCTTAAATTTTGGATTGTGTCTGTCTCTCTCTTACTAGGTGGGTCCTACACTAAAAGCACTAATGCTTTCAAGGCATTGTAGTCAAACCGATACAAAAGTGGAGATTTTTCTTTCCCGGTCACTTGAACATTTTAAATTTAAGTTGAAAATTATTTTTTAAATTTATTTATGAAATCATGTTATATGATTTTAATTTATTTGTTTAAAAAAAAAGGGGACTGCTATAATTAAGTCGACTGAAATGTCAATCGAGCTGTGAACCGTTGGATTAAAACGTCAAGATCTACACACATAATCCCACTCAAGCCCGAAGTCCAGCCCGTTGCTCCCTCTGTCTTCCTTTTATCTCTCTTGCATTTAATTATTCATATCCTCTTTCTATACTTATTATCTCTCCTACTTTTATCTCTCTTATTATTTTATTATTTCATAGCTATTATCTCTCCTACTTTTTAGAAGTCAGAACGACAATTTTCTACAGCATTCCCTTTTATCTTCTTCATTCTATTTTTATTTTTTTGTTGCTCTGCGCGTGAAAGAAGTCGTACCTTCTACCTCTCTGTCAAGTGAAATCAGTATTTCAATCTGCAACAAAAAATTGGTCTTCTTCGATCAAACATCTCTATCATAGCATTGAAGGTACTATCTATTTTTTTATATATATAATCATCTTTTCGACCAGGCATCTGTAGTTCGCATCTACTATAAAACTGCATTAAATTTGAAGGTAGGATTTAATTTGTGTTATGAAGTTATATTTTATCTTTTCAATCTTTAAAGAGACATCTACTAGTATATTTGTAGATTGTTTTATAACTGATATTAACATGACATGCTTCGAATCTCAAATGCTTCATTTAATAATTAATTATTGAAATTTACAATTTGAGATTTAATTTGTGATCAGGTGTTAAGAGCATGGATCCACGTTGTATCGATGAAAGTTTAAAAGGCCAAGTTTTAACCCATAACGAAGAAGGGATGTGTGGAGACATATTAATGGGTGGTGATAGTGAGAATGATAATGAAGGAGATGAGGACATATATGGCTTGGAAGCTAATGAATCAAACACTCAAATACAATGTCCATATGTTGGAATGGAATTTGAAGCTTATGAAGAAGCATTTGACTATTATAATGGATATGCAAGGGTGAAAGGTTTTGGCACAAGAAGAACCGCTACGAGAAGATCACAAAATAAGCAAATGAATGGAGAAATAATAGGGCGTCGAATTTCATGTGTAATGGAAGGATCACATAAGAGTAAAACAAACGAAGATGGAAAATGACAAAGAGATCGTTCTACTATACGAACTGGTTGCAATGCGACAATGGCAATAAAGAAAACAAAAGAAGGAAAATGGGTAGTGTCTCATTTTGTTGACGAGCATAATCACGACCTCACCACTCCTTCCAAGGTACGTAACTTTAGATCGCATAGACATATTTCTGCCGCTGAAGCCGAGGTTATAAAAAATATGCGATCAGCTGGGATTCGACAAAACTTTATTATGTCATTCATGGCTAGTGAGGTAGGTGGATCTCAGAATCTTAATTATAGAAAAAATGATATAAGTAATTTCTTAGGTTCAAAGCGTCAGAAAGAACTTGAAAATAGAGATGCTGCCGCCGTGCTTCAATACTTAGAAGCACAACAAGTTGATAATCCTTCATTCTTCTATGCTATACAACTTGATTCAGAAGGCCATTTGACAAACTTCTTCTGGGCGGATGCAAGGTCAAGAATTGACTACCATCATTTTGGAGATGTTGTTTGTTTTGATCCTACCTATCTAACTAATAGGTATGGGATGCCTTTTGTCCCAATTGTAGGCGTCAATCATCATTTCCAAACTATAATATTTGGAGGTGCATTGCTTTTTGATGAAACTGAAGAGTCATTTGCTTGGGTTATGTCTACATGGATGAAAGCGATGGATAACAAACAACCTGGAGTAATCTTTACAGATCAAGAGTCAGCAATTGGGGGAGCGATATCACATGTCATGCCAATGTCCCGTCATCGCTATTGTGCATGGCATATTATGAGAAATGCTCTGAAGAGTCTCTCTCATGTGTTCAGCAAATACAAAGGATTCAAGAATGACTTTAACCGGTGTTTGTATGATGGTGCAACAATTCAGGACTTTGAGTCCAACTGGGAGAGTTTGATTGAGAACTATAATCTAAGAGATAATACATGGCTCGAGAAACTACATGAAAAGAGGGAACATTGGGCAGTTGCTTATTCACGTGATCGGTTTTGTGCTTCTATGAATACCACTTAACGGAGCGAGAGCATCAACTCCTTCTTTGACAAATACTTGAGGAAGGACATGCATTTAATGGAGTTTGTGAAACAATTTGAGCAAGCTGTAAAATCCCGCAGAGATGAAGAAAGTGATGCTGGCTTCAATAGTAATTTTAAAAGGCCAATTCTAAAGATTGGTATGGGTTTGGAAGAAGATGCTGCTAAGGTATATACACGAGAAATATTTTCTTTTTTCCAAGAAGAGTTGATGAGTGGTTTATCTTATAATCATGAATGGGTTTCACATGGCGAGGTAACTGCAAACTATTTGGTGTGGAAGAATGATAGAGATGCATCTCGTGTTGTTGTATATGACCCCGTCAGTAGCTTTGCAAGTTGCTCTTGTAAGCTATTTGAATATGCTGGTTATCCATGTCGTCATATACTAAAGATTTTCGTTGTGGTTAATGTTCGGAGATTGCCACCTCATTTTATATTAAAGCGGTGGACTAAGGAAGCAAAATCTGGGACTGTGGTATCTATGGAAGGTGAAATAATTCAGGCGAATTGTCATGAGCCTATTACATGTCGTTATGGAAATCTATGCCGTGAGGGGATTAATATCTCAGCCAAGGCAGCAGTGCATCCTAAAGTTTATGAGGTAGCATTGAGGGGTTTTCATAATACACTTAAGGATGTCGAGATGGCACTAAAAAGCGTTTCAGATGCATCCGAGCTTCCGAAGGACAATGGGGAAGCAAGTACAATACTTGACCCTATCATGAAAAGACGTAAAGGGCATCCAAGAAAAATGAAGTCATGTCTGGATAAGAGAGAGAATACTCGTGGTAAAAAGTCTAATGCATCTAAGAAGACAGTTGGAAATACTGAACCATTAGCTGATGCATTTGAAGTTACAAATAAGGTACAAGTAATTTATTCATATTTGAAGTTTATCTTTTAAAATAATTTTTTAGTATCTCATTTTGTGTAGTGAATACTAAATTATTATTCGATACGTACAGGATGCTGCAAATCTAAATCCGCATGGTCTTTCTTTGGCAACACCAAATCATTTGGATGCGCCGATCTACACTTTGAGTTCTTTGGTAGGTGAATGATATTTACATGCTGATCATATTTAGTTGATATTCTCTATGTAATTTCTAATATATCTATTTATATCGTGGTAGGAATTTCCATTAGCTGCTTCAAATTCAAATCAGCATACTCACTTGAGGAACTAAATTAGAGAGCATACAAATCAAAAGTTTTGATGGTTAGTTTATGTCATGATATATGTTTAATAACAAAAAAATTATTTTTATCATGCTTAACTTTTTTTTCTTTCTTTATGCAGATCGTTTAAACAGTCTCGGAGCCATATCATTTTCACTTGCTTAATGGATTATGTAGTTTACTTTTTTTTTTTTTTTTTGCTAATGCTCTCAGTCAGTTATATAAATTAAGTTGCACTTAATTGGAGAATTTTTTTGTTATGTGTGTTAAGTGTACATTGGAGAATTTTTAAGTTCCTAATTAATTTGCATTAGATAGTATGAAAGGTTTTGACCATATTTCGAAAGTTTTGGTTATTGTTAGTAATTTTATTGTTTGTTGGATATGCTTGCCCAATGAAAGAGAAGATAATTAGGGAAGAAGAATAATGGTAGTTGACACTTGACAGTATTGGTGGGTAGATGGAGAATGGGGTCATGTTTTGTAATTCAGTCATCATACTTGGGAGTTGCTCTCAGTCATGATAGATATATATATATATATATATAATATAATATAATATAATATAATATTTTAATAAAGTAGGAGAGATAATAAGTACAGAAAGAGGAGATGAATAATTAAATGTAAGAGAGATAAAATATAGACAGAGGGAGAAACGGGCTAGACTTCGGGCTTGAGTGGGATGTGTGTAGATCTTGACGTTTCAATCCAACGGCTTACAGCTCGACTGACATTTCAGTCGACTTAATTATAGCAGTCCCCTTATTTATATGTATAAAATAATGTAATTTAATGTACTATTTGTTAAAAAAAAATATAATGGTTACAAGCTTACTTCAATACGAGTAGTGATTATTATATATTTTAACATTTTGATTATTATATATTTTAATATTTATGGACTAATCATATATGATTATTTTAGAGATTGACACATAATAGCACATAGAAAAAATCTATGTTTTTTTTTGGGGTTTTCATGAAGTGGTCTTGGAAGAGACCTTTATCAAAAGCTGTCTAAAAAATAAAAACGCTGTACCACTACATCATAATACATAGTTTAAAGAAAATCTATGTCACTAACTTGCATTCGAGTTTGGTACAAAAACTTCTATCCGAAGGAACAAAAACATCCAAAGCTCTTACAAGTTATTGATCAATTTTTAAATTTTTTTTTTCAAATGATTTATAAACTAGCTTCTGTAATTTTGAATTGATAGCATTAATGTTAAATTGCTCTTCAAATTGTCATCTTTAATACAATTCGATTTTAGTTCGTTTTTAAGAATGGTTAAATGTACTTTTCATACAACATGTTTAACCGATTGTGGCTTTTGATATAAGATGTATTTTTTTTTGTATACTTTTGGTACCAAAGTTTGAACTTTATTGACTTTTGGTCCATCCGTTAGCTGACCGTTAGTTTTGGCCGTTAAATGGCACATGCAAGTCACGTGACCCACCCTAAACTTTTTTTTTTTTAATTTAGTTCTAAAATTTAAAACCAAACCCAATCGACCTAGTCGGATCTAGCTCAGGGCTAGGTCCGACTTGGGTCGGGATCGCCAGACCCAACCGACCCGGACCCAGGTTCGGCTAGGTCAGACCCTGGGTCGGTGTCGTCGGAGCAAACCCTAGGCTAGTTCCGGCTAGGCCAATTGAGACCTAACCCTAGTTGGGTCCAATATCTAGCACTAGACTAGGCCCAACTAGTTTAGTTCGGACCTAACCCAATTGAGTTGAATTTGACCCATTTGGCTAGGTCAATTGGGTTCAATTTTAAAATTTGGCTAGGAATGTATTTGAGGAACTAAATTGAATAAAATCAAAAATTTATAGTGTCTCGTGACTTACATGTGTCATTTAACGATCAACTAATAAAAATACCAAAAACCATAAAGTTCAAACGTTTAGTATAAAAAATATACAAAAAATACATCTTGTACTAGAAACCATATTCGATTAAACATATTGGATGATACATATGTCTAACTCTTTTAAAAATCACAACTTACAGTTGGTTGAACCAATCTAAGGTTAAGTGAGCTAGTTCGTTAGATTGGACTGCATTTTTCAACAATTCCAGCGTTAGTGACACACAACCCAAATATGAGGTAGGGGTGGCAATTCGTGCTATCGTGCGTGCTATCGTGCGCATCAGTGATCGTGTTGTGTTAAACTTACTGAACACGAACACGCACGATAAGCTTATCGTGCCACATTTTACAAACACGAACACGACACGGATATTTTCGTGCGTGTTCGTGTCGTGCTATCGTGTTGTGAAGGATATTCGGTTGTATATATATATATACACGAGATCTTTGAGCAAAAATCAAAATAATTAACTTCATATTTAAAAAACCATGAATTAATATGTCACTATTCATAAGTTAGTATTATATAGTTTAAAAACACTAAATAATAAACCACTAATTGGAGGTAATAGATAAGATTTGCTAAAAAAATACTTAAAATTTAGTCTTATTAGCACAATTTTATCGTGTTATCGTGCGTGTCGTGTTAGGATACTCAAACACGAACACGGCACGGAAGTTATATCGTGTTAGTCGTGTTCGTGCTATCGTGTTATCGTACTGCCATAAGCTAGCACGAACACGGTTTTTTTCGTGCGTGTTCGTGTCGTGCTATCGTGTCGTGTCACAAATTGCTGTTGGAAAATGGGCCAATTTTTATTAATTATTATTATTATTTTTTTTGGACTAATCTTGTTTAGAGCCCAAATGTTTTTTATTATTGAGCCCAATGTTAAATCTAGCCCATTTTTTGTGAATGGAATTTGTGAAAAGAGTTTTGTACCACATCGAATAGATGAGCTATCATCCTCCCTTCTCTTCTCCTATATAAAGGAGTCTTCCTCTTCACTTTTTGGTAGAAGAAAATGAGATCTCTTCCTTTTGGTTGAGTATCCAATATTTTCGGAATCCATATTTTTGGAATCCAAGTTAGTTTTCTCCTCCTCTGTTCTTCGTGTTGACGAATTGCAGAGTTCTTCTTAGGTTGATTTCGACTTATGTCGTGTTCAACCTTTCTAGTTATTTTTAGCCGTTGTCGTCGGCGTTTCTGTTCTTTGTTTGAGTTCAGGTATTGGGTTCGGTTCGGTCGAGCGTGTTGCATGCATAACACGATTCGATGACACTGTTGAATCCTGGGAGGTGATCGCCCCTTGTATAAACCCCTTTGCATAACCCGAGGGTGGGGAGGGGCGAAATTTTCTTAAGGAGACTGTGATTAGCACGGGCCTCAGTATATAAAATACGTATTCGTTTTGTGTCGATTTTACGTATAATTTCGGTGTTACCTATATTTTGCATGTTAACTGGTATAGTTACATGTAAGTAACCGAAATTTGACTAATTGCTTTTTAGTCATTGAATTTTAGAATATTGCATTTTGGTCCTCGGACTTTGTAAATTTGCATATTTACCCTCAATAATTCCAACAATCTTAAGGCAATTTTATTTGTTGGTTTTATGAGAGGATGCTTAATTGAATTTTGAGATTCAATTTTTTGGAGAAAATTATTTATTCTCTAAAAGTTCACAAATATTGTCGAACAATGATGTTGAAAATGTGAACATGCTCGAGAGCACATGCGACTGATAAAATCGCTAAGGCCATTTAGGTCGTCGAGACTGGTAAAGTCGTCAAAAGCCGTTGAGGCTATTAGGACCGTTGAGGTCGCTAAGTCGTTGAGACTACTATGAAAAATCGAGATGGTCAAAGTTGTTAAACCTATTAAGGCATCCGAAATTGATATGTTTGCTTGGTGACTTGACCCACTTTAGCCGTTGAGGCTTATGGGGTCGTTGAATCCATTGTTGAAAATTGGATTAAGAAGTCGGTTAAAGCCGATTTAGAGTGTATGACAATTGTTATGGAAATTTTATTTCCTTGTCTAAAACACTGATTATTACATTTGATATAAATGTACGTGTGAATCAACGAATCGATTGCACACACATGAACCTTGGCACGTATGTACGCCGCGATATGTGTACATGAGTGTTTACTCAGAAGGTTAGCTCCGTGAGGGTTTGGTTTTTTTTCAAAACCGAGTGTCCAGGTTTATTTTCTGTCCAACAGAAGGAAAAAAAAAAATTTGATTTTTGTAATTGAAGTGATTAAACTTAATTACTGAAATCAGAAATTCAAATCGTTATTTGAATTTTAGTAATCTGAATTTGATGTCCCGGATTACTATTGTGGGGTCGGGTACGAACCACTCGGACTTCTTAAAAAAAATCCCAAGGAGTTGGTCATAGGTCCAATGTTTGAACGCTACTCAATGAGAATGTAGCTAACACTAGGCGGACAACTCCAAAATTGGGAAAGACCACCATCTTCTCGGTGTGGTCTATAAATGTTATTATTCTAGCAAGTGATGCTATCCCATATACCGACGCCTTGATTACCAAGGTTGGACACTCGTTTAGGCCGCCGTCTATAATGCAGGGGAAGTCGCCGAGACTTACTTCAGAAGTTGAAATCAAAAGATGAAATTCTTTTTGACAATTCTGAAAAAAAAAAAAAAATGAGGAGGAAGCGTCCCTATTGGGAGCACTCGAAATCGTCAAAAGAACTGTACGTTAAATACAGATAAACAACAAATTTGACTGGATGAAGTTGAATTACTTTAAGTATAATGGCCGTAGTGCCTGAAATAAACATGAATAAAAATGTTTTTGCATGGGCGTAGTGCCTATAGTGAACATGAGATAAAAATGTTCCTTCTTGTGCTGAATATATGGCACAATAATTTAGAACATGTTAATTACGATACCTTGCAGAGGTTATCTAACATGGTTCATATTCCTAAAATCAAAATAGATCAAGAACTTAAATGTGAAGTTTGCGTTGAAGCGAAACTTATTCGGTCGAAAGGATTACCGAACTTCTTGGTCTAAATACATATCGAAGTTTGTGACTTAATATATGTCCAAACGTGAGGCGGGAAATAAGTACTTCATTACTTTCGTAGATGATAGTACGAAATATCGCTATGTGTACTTGATGAAGGAAAAAATGAAACAATTAACAAATTCATGGTTTACAAACAAAAACTTGAGTTTCAACTATTAATTGTTTTCGCAATGAGAAATGCGGCAACGATTATTCTCTGTTTAGAGAATGTTGACTTAAACACGATTTAATCGGTGAAGTCATTGCACACCGCATAAAACCCCGATGGAGTTGGGTTGCGGGTTCGATCCAACCGGGCAACGTTTTAATGTTTATTTTGAACTAATTAGTATTAATAACGTTGTCGACGGTCAAGGTTTTGGCTTTGTGTGCATTAGATAAAAATATGAAAATGTTGTTTTGGCACTTGCGGTGCAACAGTCGAGGCCTTTTATTGGTCTGAGGATCATACCGTTTGAGAAACGCAACGGTCTGAAAAAAAAAATTGTTGATGTGTTAATGGTCTGAGGATCTACAACGATAAAAGGATGATCCGAGGATCAATGATGATGTGGTTGAGAATTAGTAATAACTTCATACCCAACTCGTGTGTTAACACATTACATTTTTCTGGTAGAAATTAAAATAGTATGGTTGAGACCATGTTTGTTTTAGGGTTATGACGGGGTAGCTATTTTAACTAGCAATTACCTTTTGAATAAGGTACCCCATAAGAAGGAAGATAAAACTATGTTTGATTTGTGCCTTCGAATGTGGGGGGTGTCTTGCTAAAAATTATGATACCTCTACGGAAAAGACGCATACATTCCCTAAACCGTTGATTGCATTTTCATAGGGTTTGCTCAGAATAGTAACGTGTATCGATTTGAGTAGAAAGTGTCAAATAAACACAATGATACGTTAATGTAATCAATAAATGCATATTTCTTTGGAAAATGTATTTTTGGCTAAGTCTAGAGGAGAGGCAAGCATATGAGACTATAGAGGAAAAATAGTCAAGACCGAGAACATGGAGGGCATGTTGAGGTCGAGCCCATGATGAGTAAAAGGGCGAGGATTGAAAATCCTATGGTCTAGTTTTTTGACATATATGCTTGAAGCCGAACCTTAGACTTACCACGAAGATGTAAACTCTTCTGAGAGACCTCTATGAAAAGAGGCAATCAATAGTGAAATTGAGTCCATCTTGCAGAACCGCACTTGGGAGCTGGTGGATCTTCCGCCCGGAGACAAACCGTTATGCTACAAGTGGATATTCAAATGTAAAATGAAAGAAGATGGATCAATTGATAATTACAAAGCCCGACTTGTCATAAAAGATTATAGACAAAAGGAATGGTGGAATTATTTTGATACATATTCTCCAGTAACTAGAATCACATTCATAAAGATGGTGCTTGCGATTGCAGCCTTGCAAATTCTAGAAATACATCAAATGAATGTGAAAACAAACCTGAGGGTTTCTCTGCGCGAGAGCAGGAAAAGAAAGTCTGTAAGCTTGTCAAATCTATGTATAGTCTTAGGCAGATGCCTAGACAATGGCTTTATAAATTTGACAGCGTTTTATTGGAGAAACGTTTCAAAATAAATAAGTATGAAAAACGTTTTACGTTGATGACATACTAATCGTTGGAAATAACGATGAGGTGGTCCGGTCCACTGGACCTATGTTGAATTTGAGTATTGACCTGGAAGACATGGATCTTGTCGATGTGATCTTTGGATTAAAACTCATTAGATCATCAGAAGGTCTCATTCTAAGTCAAATTCATATATTGACAAGTATTTGGATAAATTCAACAAAGATGACAAGAACGAGGTCAGTACTCCAATAGATACGAGTAAGTAATTTCAAAGAACAAGGGAGAATGGTTTTCCCAAATTGAGTACGCTCGGATTATTGGAAGTGTCATGTACTTAATGTCATGCACTAGACCAGATATCGCTCACGTTGTAAGTGTATTGAGTCGATATACGAGTAACCCTAGTGTTGTCCACTAGAACGGGGTAATCAGGGTACTTAGGTATCTGAGACATATTCGTAATCATGGTCTACACAAAGAGATATCCTTATGTGATAGAGTGTTATAGTGATGCAAAATGGATATCCGATTAGACACTATCACCTTGAGTATAAGGGGTTACGTATTCACCTTACGAGGTGCAACAGTGTCGTAGAAAATCCTCAAAACAAACAGTCATTGCCAGATCGACGATCAAGTCTGTGTTATTGTACTGGAGAAATGTGCCGAAGATGCAAAATGGCTATGTCATTTTCTCGAGGATTTTACTAATTGGCCAAAACCTGTGTTAGTGCAAAGATTGATGGTTTGTTTTGGTTTAATCCAAATTAAATCCAATCTAATGAAATGTTGAAGATTTTCTTTAAGAGACAAGGTTAAAGCAGAAATAAGTGGTGCACCCCCCATTTGGCATGAAAACCTTTGTTAAAGGTTGGGAAATGGGACACTTTGCGAAGCTGTTGTCCACAAAAGAATCAATCTAAATTTAGATGTTGGATTAACAAAATTATTCCTGCAGGAAATGATAGTCTGAGGACTTTGTTGGTTTCAGAACATTGATGCAACGTTGCGACGATCAATCTGTATAACACAATATAACCTGCATAATGGAATGTTTAGACATATACGTCATAATTCCATTAGACAGTTGCTCTCAAATATATTTATTGTGTCCGATATCGTAAAGTCGGCAGATAAATAGCGGATCCGCTACCCGAAAGGGTTAACCAGAGAGTTATTTGGCCAAGCGGCGAAAGGAATGGGGCTAAAGCCCGTCGAGGAAACACTCTTGAGATGGAAAACCCAACCATGATGACTGGAGATCCCAAGAACTTGGTTCAATGGGACAACCTAATCACAAGAGTGAGTGTTGTCACTGTGGGGGTCAAACCCCAAAGCCCATTCCTATGATGCAAACAGTGATGGAGAAGAGGTTAAGCTTTTGCTGGTGTTGATCTTATAACAGTAATTGGAAATTACTTAATCAAGGTCATTTTCACACAAAGCTTTTAATGATTCGTAAGGAGAACTCAGAGTCGTGAAGATGCTCTTGAGACATAGAATCACCTATGCGAGTGAGAAGTGGGGCCGCTTCGAAAGGAATTGTTGAGGGCGCAATTTTTAGAAACGCTTGCTGAACCAGGCGAGTGATCCAGGGCCTAGGGATCATAGGGCGTGAACCGAACCATACTAGGAAGGTACCTGTGTGGGTTATGTCGTCATCTACACCAACGACAGTCGGTTCAAGGACATCGCGTCTACCGACCAGTCAGTAGAGAAGACATGATCTCACAAGGGATAGGTTCAAAGGGGTTACCCCTACCTATCCTTTGCAGGTATTGACCGTTGAACTCAAAATTCGTGTCTAAATTTTCAATTTCCATTCATGTGGGGGATTGTTGGAAAATAGGCCAATTTTTATTAATTTTTATTATTATTTTTTTTTTTTTTTGGACTAATCTTGTTTAGAGCCCAAATGTTTTTTATTATTGAGCCCAATGTTAAATCTAGCCCATTTTTTTTGAATGGAATTTGTGAAAAGAGTTTTGTACCACATCGAATAGATGAGCTATCATCCTCCCTTCTCTTCTCCTATATAAAGGAGTCTTCCTCTTCACTTTTTGGTAGAAGAAAATGAGATCTCTTCCTTTTGGTTGAGTATCCAATATTTTCGGAATCCATATTTTTGGAATCCAAGTTATTTTTCTCCTCCTCTGTTCTTCGTGTTGACGAATTGCAGAGTTCTTCTTAGGTTGATTTCGACTTATGTCGTGTTCAACCTTTCTAGTTATTTTTAGCCGTTGTCGTCGGCATTTCTGTTCTTTGTTTGAGTTCAGGTATTGGGTTCGGTTCGGTCGAGCGTGTTGCATGCATAACACGATTCGATGACACTGTTGAATCCTGGGAGGTGATCGCCCCTTGTATAAACCCCTTTGCATAACCCGAGGGTGGGGAGGGGCGAAATTGCCTTAAGGAGACTGTGATTAGCACGGGCCTCAGTATATAAAATACGTATTCGTTTTGTGTCGATTTTACGTATAATTTCGGTGTTACCTATATTTTGCATGTTAACTGGTATAGTTACATGTAAGTAACCGAAATTTGACTAATTGCTTTTTAGTCATTGAATTTTAGAATATTGCATTTTGGTCCTCGGACTTTGTAAATTTGCATATTTACCCTCAATAATTCCAACAATTGCCAGCCCTAATACGAGGCATATCTGGATTCTGATCAAGACCTAGCTAGTGGGCTCTTGATTAAGATGTTTGACTTCAACAGAAAAAAAATAATAAAGATAAAACTATTCATAAATTATATTTAGTTCAATGAGTGCAACACCTGTAAATTTCAGGGTTAAAAGTTAAAGGTGCACTTAAAAAAAAAAAAAAAATCTTATTTTGCGGTTTCGTCGAGCAATATTACGAAACCGGCACTCCCCACTTTAAAAATCCGCCTCGCCGGAACCACCCTCACCAGTAGCGACTTGGCAGGCCATATAAAACTACGATGAGGCGCAATTTTCTTTGAGGAGGATTCCCACTTCTGTCATGCATTTCCAAATATAAGGGTTACGATTCATGTGCTTAATGAGGTCGTTGAAATAAATATCTTTTAGCTTTTACACTCAGGGTGTGTTTGGGAGTGCATTGCCAAAATTCTTTTGCACTTAAAAGCACTTTGGACGAAAACTGGAGCGTTTGGTAACACATGTTTAAAGTGCTTTTTTTTCAAAACACTGCTTTCTAAAAGCAATTTTTTCAAAGCAGGTAGGGTGCTGCTTTCAAAAAGCCACTTTTTGGAAAATCACTTTTGTTATCTATTGTTATTTCGATTTTACCCTTAAAAACTTTTTATTAATCTTAAACTACCCTTTAATAAAAAATTACAAAAATTTAACAATACTTTTAATCTTATATAAATAAAGTTATGTTATTATATACCATAATAATTATATATACTTATAATAATAATTTAGAGACATGAAAAAATATGTATTTTGGTATATATATATATGATGTTACGTGACATTATAATTAATATAGTTGTCACATTATTTTACGATGCAATTAGAAGAACCAAACTAAACTTTCCTCACCTGCCTTCAAGTTACTATGTACATTACAATATAAATTATTATTTACAGTCAGCTTTCATCAATATTCTATCTATATTTTTTGTATGTAAAAATTTATAAGATTTTAAAAAAGAATATATATCTCACTCGCCTTTTATTTTATAAAGGAAAATACTATTTAGTCGATGTTGGGTATTCAAATCCTACATGCTATTTAGGTCCATATAAAGATTTTAGACATCATTTGCCAAATTTTCAACATGGACATATTCCTACAGGGTACAAAGAAGTATTTAATCGAGTACATTCTTCTTTGAGATCAGAGATTGAACGATCTTTTGGAGTACTGAAAAAGAAATGGAAAATATTGAAGACCATGCCAAGTTATCCATATGAAAGACAAGTTGAGATTGTTATAGCTACAGCCGCATTGCATAATTATATTCGACGCTAATCAGCAAGTGATCATCACTATAAAAAGGCCGAATTAGACGTAAAGTATAAAATGCACGCCGACGATGACAATAGTTCAACACCCGGGACAACAATTGAGACGTCAAATTTACATGATAAAATTGCCGCAAATTTGATGAGATAATTCCATATCATTATGACTTTTCTTGTATTTTTACAACTGTAGGCGCCTTAATAAAAAAATTATGTTTAATAAAATATCTTTCTAGCATTTTACATGTTACAATTTTTTTTTTAAATGTTATATATAATGAATATACCATACTATACAAATATTTGAACAAAAATGTATATTTTGTGTCAACCATAATATAATATAATATAATATAATATAATATAATATAATATAATATAATATAAAATTAATTTATAATTAAGAATTAAATATACAGTCAAAGTAGAATTTAAGTTAAATGTATTACCAAACACTTAGTAGAGAAAAACACTTTTCAATGCAAGTTTAAAAAAAAAAGCTACTATTTCAAACATTAATTGCATTGTCTTAATCCACTTTTTCCTAATCTACTTTTAATAATAATAATAAAAAATTTAAAGTAAAAACACTATCAAACTCACCCTTATAGTGTAGTTTAGAGCATCCACAGTGGTATTACGTAAAGATTACGTAAACGATGTTTATTTAAGTAAAATAACAAAAACTATCTACAGTGGTTTTACATAGCATTCCTTAAAGATGGGACCCACACGTAAATTTATGTTTTTACATAAAGCATTCCTTAAATTTAAGTAATGCACTATGTATTACGTAACCAATTTTTTATTATAAATTAATTCATTTTATAATTAATGTTAATATCTTATTGGTGGTTGTTGAAAAATTTAATAATAAAATATATTTAAGGAATATGTTTAAGTAAACGATTGCAGAGAAAATATTTTTTACGTGTGTTTTAAATTTACGTATTACTTAAAGTGTACATAAATGTCTACGTGACAACTTTAAAGAATACAATTTATGTAAAACCATTGTGAATGCTCTTAAGCATGAATAATACTTCGTTAAAAAATTAATTTGGTGTTGCGCCCAGATTCTTGATGTTACCGAACTGCCTGTTAGGTGTTTGATATAATTTCCAAATCAGTCCATAGTCCTATATTCTCCTATTTTCCTCTTATCTCCATAAAAAAAAACATATATGTTCTATTTGGAACAAACAATCAAAACTTTATTGGGCCAGATGTTGAAAGAACAGCTAAGTATAGGAATCTCATGATTTGAGTGAACTGTTTTATGCTCACCCTTTTATATCCTCACTCTCCACATCATCTCTCTCCTTTCTGTTTTACTTTTTTTTTTTTTTTTTTTAAAATTTATTTATTATTATATAAAAAAAGTAACTCTCCAAAAATAATTAGATCTGTCTGAAAAAAATTAAATAAAAATATAAGTAGATATTATTTGGCAAAAAAAAAAGTAACTAGATACTCAGCCAAAAAAATGTATAATTAGATGTTATTTAGAAGGAAAAAAAAAATCAAATCTTTATATAATTTAAGAAAAATATAATTTATAGAATCCTAGAGTTGGAAAAAATAGATATTTTTTTTACCAATATATATTTCCCAACTATTATGAATCATGCTAATTTTCACAAAACATAATCATGTTAATATAATAGCATTTTTGGATAGGTTTTACTTCACCACTAGCTTGATAGAGTTTGGTATGAAAATTCATGAATATATATACTTCAATTATTTTATTTATTTTTTTATTCATAATAAAAGTAATCATTTTATCCAATAATTTATTATTTATATAATATAAATATATATTTTATAAAATAGACAAAAAAAAAAACACTCAATGAATCAATAAGGTAAACAATAATACGTCGGAGTTTGACGGGTTGCTTAAGAAATAATTAATTTTGTTCAAATCATAATCAATAAATTTAAAGAAATATAAATTTGCTTGATTATATTAGATAAGGACATGTGGCGGAACGGTGATCCGATTTAATTTAAAATCAATTCTAGAGTTTCTAGATCTAACTTCCTAATATTTTACTGCATGGCACAAAAGTAAGTTTAAATTTTAAAACGTACCAAATAATTACATGTAATTAAATAAAATTATATTCAAAAAATGAGAAAATAGAACTATATTATTTTAGTTAATTTAATATCTGTAAGTATTTATATATATGTATATACTGTAATTGCTTAAAAAAGAAAAGTTCGATTTTTTTTTTTATAACGAGAAAAGTTCAATTTGATGATCATTATGAATTTATTACTATCAATTATAGGTTATATACTTTGAAAAAAAAATACAGGTTAAATAAGTCCAGGTTTTATTTTGCCACGTAAATGAGTCCAGGTTATTACTGCAAATTATATGTCAAATAATGTAGTAAACTTATTATTATGTTTAAAATTTGAATATCGGAGCCAAGGACAAGGAAGGGTCTTGTCAAATGTCAATATGCTAATTAAGGAAAAAATATGTAAAGAGAGAGGATAGAAGAAAGGAAAACAATAAAATAAATCAAACAAACGGACGTCAATAACTGTAAGAGAGGTGTGAACGCGCGAATGTAGAGGTACTTAATCCAAGGGCTGAGGATTCGACTGTGAAATCAGTCGATCCCATTTTAGCCTTTCCCAAAAATTTATTACGGGATCGTAATAACTTTTACCAAAAAAAAAAATCAAGTTAGACAACGTCTTTTAAAACAAACTAATATTAGAGAAAGTTCGTTTTACAGCTAATTTAACTAAGTCTGTGATTTGTTTCTTTTAATATATTTGAAAACCTAAATCTACCGTTTATGGTCCAATACTATACCCCATTGGATGATATAATAACAATAAAAGCCGAAGCTGAAAAGAATTCCTTCAAGAAAAATATACAGAATCTAACGGGATTGTTTTCTTTAAGAGCTGACCTACGTGTAAGCGAAAGTAGTTGTACGAGTGCTATATATTAGGGTTGAGCTCGGGACGGGACGGGCGGGCTTTTGCCTGAGCCCGAGCCCGAAAATTTCGGGACTCATATTTTTGGCCCGAGCCCGAGTCCGAACCTAAAGGAAATGTCCCGCCCGAGTCAGGACATCGGGACTCGGGCTCGGGCTCGGGCTAGCCCGAATTTGAACCATAAAATAAAAAAAAATAATTATAATATGAGGTCCATCCATTTCAGATACATGCAAGTTCAACACATCAATACAAAATTCAATAAGTTCAAACATCATCCATAGTCTAATTCTAGGATTTTTTTTTTATTTTAACTAATGAAAGTTACTTAAACTATAGTTAGTAGACTTAGGTTAAACTTAAAATATATATAATATATACATATATTCGGGCGGGCTCGGGACTTTCGGGCTTTTTAAGAAAAAGCTCGAGCCCGACTTAGGAAGAAAAATCCCGCTCGACCGGGCTCGGGCTACATCTCGGGAAGGGATTTTCGGGACGGACTCGGGTCGGGATATTCGGGCCTTCGGGCTTTTCGGGCTTCTTGCTCAGCCCTACTATATATGGTGTAGCTTTATTGTTTCATCGCTTAATCGGAGGTATTAGGTTTAAAACCCCATTAGAACCTCGGAAAATGGAAAAATAACGAGCTGAATCGGTGCAAATGAAATGTATTATAAAGGGTTAAGAACCTATGAAAGGTTTGAACTATCACCCATGTTAATGGGAGAGGTCTGAAATTTAAAAAGTTAATAACAGAGGTTTGAAATTTCAATTTTGTTGATTTGAGGTTTTCCGTCCATTTTTAGGGTTAAATTTAACAGAATTGTGTGAAATGACATTTTTGCCCCTTTAATATTTTGTTTTATTTAATATCTTATTTAAGGAAATGTGAAATGACAATTTTACCCCTAAAGTCAATCTAAAGCCACCCAACTCCGGCCACCACCACCCGACTCCGGCCACCACCACCCGACTCCGGCGACCACCACCTCGACTCCGACGACCACCACCTCGGCTCCGGCGACCCGACTCCGGCCACTATCTCAGCAAAAAAGCTCCGATCGGGGCCAAAAAGCTCCAATCGGGGCCAAAAAAGCTCCGATCGGAGCTTTGAGGCTCTGGTCGGAGCCACAGAGCTCCGATCTGGAGCTCTGTGGCCCCGACCTGAGCAACAGGGCTCCAGATCGGAGCTCTGTGGCTCCGACCAGAGCCACAGAGCTCCGACCGGAGCTTTTTGGCTCCGATCGGGCCGGTGGCTCCGATCGGAGCCCAATCGGGGCCGGTGGCTCCGATCGGAGCCCAATCGGAGCCTTGGTGGTGGTCGCCGGAGTACGGTGGTGGTCGCCGGAGTACGATTGGTGGTCGCCGGAGTACCGTGGTGGCTTCAAGGGCATTTTGGTCTTTTCACTCCAAGCATGTGAGGGGCACACTTGATAGAAGGGCATTTTTGGAAATTTATTTTATTTCCGGTCACATGCCAAGCATGTGACCAACTTCCGTTAGTTTTAACGGAAAAAACTAACGGAGACCGCTGTTATCAACAAAACATAAATTTCAGACCTCTGTTATTAACTTTTTAAATTTCAGACCTCTCCCGTTAACATGGGTGATAGTTCAGACCTTTCATAGGTTCTTAATCCTATTATAAATATAGAGTAAACATGCATGTGCTACATATTGTATTTTCAATGTTTCATACTTAATCAGAGGTGTCAAGTTCAAGTCTCGAGAAATATAGAAAAATAACGATATGTCCTGATAAGCAAAATTTATTTTTGATATGAAGTTAACATAAATATGGGACTTGCTACTATCATTTCAAAGCATCCATGCTTTTGTAAAGGGCATGACTATAATAAACTTGACTGTAATTTCAGTCGAGTTCTTATCCGTTGGATTTGAATCACTTAGAAATATGTGCATTAATAATAATTTCTTCTCATTCCAATTTAAAGCCCGATATGTCATCTCTCTTTATTTTATCTTGATTTTCTCGTCTATCTTTTTCTCTTTTCATTTTTTCTATTATTAATTATATAATATATCATTCAAAATACACTCTTTACATTTTCTAATAAGTCTTAAATGCATTTTAATTGTTCAGTCGAATTATTACTATTCTACCATTTTCAGTGTGCATATAAAATTAAATGTAATATCGGTCATTTAAGTTATAATTTCTTTTATTCTTACATTTATTTATCAATTTTTTTAAAATATGAAATTTTTGTAAATAAGTAACAAACGTTAATCATATTCTTACTATCGATCTTTTGGATGATTTGCAAAATACATTGCCGGTAAATTATTACTATCTCAATTATAAGGTATAATAATTTATTCATATTTAAGAACTCGTATTTTTTACCACATAAATAAATTCATCTAATTTTGGCCAAATATAATTCATCTCTTAGTATATCATATATGTATATAATGAGAATTAAAAGTTATATACTAAGTATACAGTGCTAAGAGCTTCAAATTTTTGTTTGACATCAATAACCTATTTGGCGAGCCATTCTACAATTTAAGTTCTTCGGTATGTGTATTCACATGCTAATATTTATTTTATATTCTATAAGTGCTTTTAATAAAATATTATTTATTTCATGGTAGGAAATATCGTTAGTTGCTTCAATCGTATTGTCTGGCAAAAAAAAAAATCATCGTATTGATTTCGAGGTGAAAAAATGGAGATAATGTAAAGTAATACTTGTGATGAAGTTGTATCATTCTCGAACTCGAGTTAGTTATATTCATGTATCATCTTCGAAATTGATCTAACATTGTCACGATGACAACGCTTACGCAAGAAGAGCGGACATGTATAATATTTTTATGATTAATCTTTTCCCAATATGCTTAAGTTTTTGCAGATCTTTGATTTTTCATTGACTAGTAATAATTTCATGGTTTATATAAATATTTTTCCAAATCGAGTACTTTTTGTAAGCATGACTGATTTTTTTCTAAACGAATTGAGTTTTTTTTTTTTGCCAACAAAGTTTCTCTAATGACAACATTTAATCAGAAAATTATCAATACTTTTCTTTGGATTTAATGTTGAAATTTGAAATTAAAAAAAATAAAATTAGAACCAAGCTCTTCCTATTTTTATTTGGTTAAAAATACTAATTAACTTATATTTGAGTGAAATACTAAAAAAAAAAAAGAATATTGTTAAGAGAATATAATAATAATAATAATAATAATAATAATAATAATAATAATAATAACATATAAAATCCAAAAATGAATATAAAAGACAACGAGAAGGTTTTGAAAAAAAAAAAAACTGATTGTAACTTGGAAAGTTTTGGGGAAAAAAAATCGGATTGGAACTTGGAAGAGAACTAAGTAAACGGTAAATATAGTATAGTTTATTTTAGTCGTGTCCATTTTTAAATTTTTCCTCATTAACTCATGGTTTGTGTCTTTATCTCTCTTATTAGGTGGGACTCATGCCAAAAGCACTTCAAGACAAACTCCATAAATATGGATGCTGCCATGTTGATGACAACATGTGGAAACAATAATAATAATAATGTTTCAGAAATCTAATATTCCTTTTCCTATTTTGGCACCATATTTAGAACTCTTTATAGTTTATATTTCTTATTTAGGTTAGACAACCCTAGTATTTGACAGTTAACTCCTACCAGAAGAGACGTTAATTAAATATACTCCGAATCACCAATCCGGTGAAAGTCATGGCAGTGTTTTGGAAATTGTTATGAAACTTTAAACCAGTGATATGTATTATTCGGCTCTCACGACACGTCAGAATAATTAACGAGACTTCGATGTTACTTGATGCCGATGGTTGTTCTATGCCTAAGATGATATGAAAGACAAAGCAGTTATTTATGAAACTGATGGATAATTTTTTAGCAATAACTGAGAGATTATCTCACAAAAAAGTCATACTGATTCAGAGCCACTCATCACTCTGACAAAATAAAACAAAACAAACCATAGATCCGTAGAGCTCAATTATTTGGAAACGGCTCTTTCCTAATGCTCTAACCCATTAAACAAGTAAAACACAATAAACCCCAAAGAGAAGATAGATGATCCTCTTTCCCTAGCAGCAGTAGCAGTATCCACGCCACGCCATGACTTGGTTTGCTTCTTACTGGGTCTTGGCAATGTGACGGATCAAGTCAATCACACGGGAGCTGCATAACAAAAAATGCGTTTAGTTCGTAACAAGAAAAAATTGTTTCTTCACAAATGACATTACATGTTTTGTTAAACATTTACCTGTAGCCCCATTCGTTGTCATACCACGACACGAGCTTCACAAAGCTACCGCTCAGTGCAATTCCAGCCTTGGCATCGAAGATGCTTGACCTGTTGTCACCGACAAAGTCGGTTGACACAACATCGTCCTCTGTGTATCCGAGGATTCCCTTCATGTAGGTCTCTGATGCCTCCCTATATTATTTTTGTACACAATAGAATTTAGACTAGAGAAAATTGGTATTATGCACAAACTTTAAGCTAGATACTGATTGATTCTTACTTGATGGCTGCTTTGATCTCATCATAAGTGGCAGACTTCTCGAGCCTCACAGTGAGGTCAACAACTGAGACATCAGCAGTTGGGACACGGAAAGCCATTCCAGTCAATTTTCCGTTCAGGGCAGGAAGCACCTTGCCGACAGCCTTACAAACACAACAAGTTTAATAAAAATGTGGAGAGGGCCTACCATCCAACATATGAAAGACAATTGCTGCATATTTACGATATGTAATGTAATGTAATGTAATGTAATGTAATGTAATGTAATGATGTGCATACCTTGGCAGCACCAGTGCTGCTAGGAATGATGTTGAATGAAGCAGCCCTTCCACCTCTCCAGTCCTTCATGGAAGGTCCATCCACAGTCTTTTGTGTGGCTACAAGTAGTAAGGCAAAACACAACACCCGTTTGATAAGTCAGCATACATAGCTTATCTGTTACTTAAGACAGGTAAAATCATATATCCTTACCGGTCATGGCGTGAACAGTGGTCATGAGACCCTCAACAATTCCGAATTTGTCATTGATGACCTAACAGACACGACATATATTATATTAAGAACACTCTTTATATTCACTAGCAATCCATCTCTTAGAATGAGAGCTAGATACCTTAGCCAAAGGAGCAAGACAGTTAGTAGTGCAACTAGCATTGGACACAATGTCTAGGTCAGACTTGTATTCCTTCTCATTGACACCGATAACAAACATGGGTGCATCCTTGCTGGGAGCAGAGATGACGACCTTCTTAGCACCACCCTGTCATATTAACCATAGAGTTAAACAATGAAGCAAGAAAGATCGATAACAGAGAACAGAGCAACATTTAGGGTGAGGTGGGAGGTCACAACTTTTGTTCAACTACTAAAAGCTATATCAGAAGTCCAATGCATCAATTAAATTTTAGTAAGGCTGACTGAGATTTCAAATGCTAAATAAACAACATTGAAACAGGCTAAATAGTGTTTGAAAGACGCTTCAAGTTTTATTTATGCCAAACCAGAAAAGAAGTATCCGTGTAGGTTAACTGAACCAACCATATTATTAACAAAAGTAGACGAACAACCTGAAAAACAAACAAATAAACAGTCCGCTACTTCTGCAGTTTTAATCAAAACCACCCACCTTCAAGTGAGCAGCAGCCTTGTCCTTGTCAGTGAAAACTCCAGTGGATTCCACAACGAAATCAGCACCGGCCTCACCCCATGGGATTTCCTCAGGGTTCCTAATAAAAAATACTTTTCAGTTACAAACAGCCTGAATTGTTATGGAAACTCAATAGCGATGAAATCAAAGACTTGTTACCTGAAGCCGAAGACAGTAACAGGCTTTGAGCCAAAAAGAAGAGTCTTCGAGTCCTGAACCTTAAGTTCATTATGCTTCCACTGACCGTGAACACTGTCGTACTTGAACATGTATGTCTGCAAGCATGATAAAAACAAGAAACAGTAAATACAAAATCACACCATCATCACTTGGTCAATTACAACAAGTTAATACAAAGTTCTGGCGTGCTTATGTTAATAAATTGTGTTCCATTAGGGAAGCAGATATCAGTGTGCTACAGTGCTAGCAATCAGATTCAATCATATGAGCTACCAGACTGTTTATCTACAGTTATTAATGAGCACAACCAAAAATAGGACCAGATCCATATAGTAGTCTAGTTCAAAGAGACAATTCATTAAACAATAATCCACTGCGAGTTTAACTATCCAAAACAACCAAATACTACAACGAATCTGCAAAATATGTGCGATCTACGCCACGAATTGACCAAGAACCAACCGATCTACGATGCACGATCTAAAAAAACACCAGATCTAACTTGGATCTACTTTAAAAGTGAGAAACATACAGGACGGTGATGAGCTTACCATGTACTCGGTGGTGATGAAAGGGTCATTGACAGCCACCAGCTCAATATCGTCGCTCAGGAGAGCTACTCTGGCAACCAGACGGCCGATTCTGCCGAAACCTGAGCCGGAGCAAAAACGCATACAATATCGACTGAGTCACAAAGTTACCATCAAAGCAAAGGGAAGCAGAAAGGAAATGAAGATCGGAGGCTTACCGTTGATACCGATCTTGATCTTGCCCATTGTAGAGGAGGATGAGAATACAAAGAATATGAGAATTTGGTTGTAGAGAAATGGAGGCTGAGGACGATGATAGAGACTGTCAGTGAGGGGGCTTTATAGCAAGAGAGAGAGGGAGCCAATGGGCGTAGGAAACGGTAACTATTGGGCGGAGTTGACGAGGAACTGCAACTGCAAGCCCTAATATTGAAAATGGGGAAGTGGGGCCCACTCAGGAGAGTCGGATGCCATCGATTCCGATGGCGTTCGGGTCGGATCCAGCTCACGGTTTTCACGGTTGACTGCCTTCACTCACTCTATTTTTTTTAGTGAAAAAATATAAATATTTTAAATTTACACCAATAGTTGTGAAATAATGTTTAATAGCGCTTACTTTTATGTTTTTTACTCTAAAGTCTTATGTTTGAAATTTTTCGGGAAGTTACCTTATGGTAACTTGATTAAATATCATGTTTCGTCTGACATACATACTGCTTCATAAATAAGAAGAGAAACGTAGAACTGGTCTAAACGGGATGAAGTATTGATTATACTAGATTTTTGGTGGAGCTACGTTGACATAGAAGATAATTAAAACTGTGCTAAACAGACTAACGTATTTACTATATTAAATTGTTGATGGGGCTACATTGACACTGATAGGCACGAACGTAGCTACGTAGGAACGGGGAATGATTATATCTCAATATTTTGAGATGTGTAATTTTAACATAAAAATTTGTATTTTTTTTCTTTTAATTTAACTCTTTAAAATCTTACATTGCCCTCGCACATCATCAATTCTTGCACCTAAGCAACATTTCTAGCTTTGTTCTTGAGGTCAGGGACTTAATGGGTAGACATCTTGACTATATTATATTGCTGGTGGGATGATGTTGATAAAAATAGTATGTGCTAGTTATTTACTTAGTTTGATAAATTTTTTTTTTAAAAGCCAGTACATTATAGATGTCTAAAATCCGACTAATAACTCATTCATTTGAAAGGAAAAAAATAAGTAAAATTTGGTACGTCGGCATATATATACAATTTAGTATGTCGGCATATATATATACTTCCATTAACACCTTTTTCAAGACTCTCATTTTTATTTAAAAGTACAAAATTTAGTTCAAAATACTGACTATTATCCATAAATTTTAACACTCATCTTTTTAACTTAATGTGAAGATTCAGATATTTATTATAAATAAAATAAGATCCGACACCGTAGTAAAGATTATTCTATTGTATGTCGTGTCCCAGATCGAACCATAAATGATGCTAACACACAAGGCTACGGGATGACGAAGAAAGCACGCCGCATGGAAAATATTCCAAATCTGAAGAAGAAGAAGAAGAAGAAGAAGAAGATAACAAAAACAAAGAAAGATTTAGATGATGCTTCTCCACGCCTTCCTCTCTCCACATGACATTGTCAATAGCACACCACTCACCAACCAACCAATTTGCAACTTCCAACCAATTTGTATGTATTTCCTGGTGAAAAGTGATAGATACATAATAAATTAGGTATTAAGAAGATGGCTTTATATAATGTGTATGTATTGTCTCTTCTAGATATTTAAACACTCCCAATCTGCACTTATTTGATTTTGGTTGAATGCAATTACAGTAGCAAATAGTCCGAACTTCACTTGAAAAAGATTGAAGTGTTTTTTTTTATTCATTTTCAAACTTAACAATACATGAAATCATTTTTTGTTTTGTTTTTGTTTTTTTAAATTAAGAAGTGAAAGTGAAACCATTACACTGAATTATTTTTATGTTTTGCAGGAAATAAAGAATATACCAAAGCCTAGAAAGCATATCCCATCCCTTTAGTTCCCAGCAGTGATTCAAAGCATGCCAATTACAATTAGGTGACAAGTCAAAAGTCAGGTTTAGAGGCACCAACCCCCTTCATTCCACCTCACCGAACAATGACAAGTAGGTGTCATTTGTTGACACACCGCATGCCAGATGCCACCTCCCTATTGGTAAGAAGCACTCCCTGCTCTCAGGACCACACAGAAAGAAACTGCTTGATAATTCATATACATCTCGCGTGTACTCTCAACTGTCAAACAAAATAAATAAAATAATTGCCCTCTTCTTTTTTATGGTTATTGTCTATTTTATTTGTTTTTCTTTTAAGTTTTTGCGTGCTATCTTATTATTTATTTAGAAATAATAGTTCGATATTAGAAAAAATAAATTTCGTGTGATTGATTTAGGGTGGCAATCGAGTCGTGTTGGTTCGTATCGTGTAGCTAATGACACACATGTCAACATATCTCTCGTGTCAAAACAGATCACCCTAAATGTGTCGTTAGTTTTCCAAACACGGGACTTGACACGAGCAGATCCCGTATCACACGGAACACGAACACGAGACATGAAATTCGTGTCAAAACAGATTTCGTTTCAACACGAGATTTGTTTTGACACAAATTTTTTTTTACAACTTTTAGCCCAAAACTTTTACAAATATTACAGAATCATCCTAATCTAGCACCATCATATTTTGACAAATAATTTGAAGTCTTCTCATTATACATATAATAAGTTCATAAAGAAAATTACTTAAATATTAAAAATCCAACTTTACAAACAAAATAAGCCGATATTAAATTTCAAGTGATCTTAAAGCTAGCACATGAAATCCTATTATAAGTTTTTGTATTTTTTTTTCCAATATAAGTTTTTGTTATTACAAACAAACCCTATTATAAGTTTTATAAATATATTAATGTACAAAATAGTCACAATATATTTAAAATTATTGGTCTTTATATAAATATATTAAGTTTTATATAAACCGTGTCAAAAATGTCTATCTTTACCTACACGTCGGATCTACACGGACATGCTTAAAAACAAGTCTAGTCATGTCAACAGATCTGTCAGACACGGCACAGATTTTCATGCAGATCAGGACATGAAAAAAACATGTCCATTAGTGATTGTGTTTTCAAGCCGTGTCAGAAATTGTAATTACCACCCCTAATTGGACTGATAGTAAAACCCGAATTAATTAAAAACTTAATATGCAACAGCTTGATATCTCTCTTTTGACCACTGATATAACTGATAAACATGCACAAATAAAATCCACTAATAATATGGTAACACTCACTGTTCGGGGTGGGAGGACATTTAAAAAATAAAATCCATCCTCAAATTCGGATTTTTATGATGAGGTTCAGACAGACTCTATATATAGAAATACATCTTATAAATCTATATATCCCATCCCAAAATATATAAAATGTATATCATTTTTACTAATTATATTTTATATAATTAAACAAAATGTTCAAAGTTCAAACTATACACATAATAATTTATATAATAGGTTTATAATGATTATACATACATAATTCTTACACAAATTGTCCACTGTTGATTATAATATCTATCTCCAAGGTTGATTATTGTAAAAATTATTACTAGTTGTAGGCTAGTGGATTCAGATTTTTCAAAACAGGTTTCCCTCAGGTTTCGGATTTTGTTGTGCCCACCCACCCCTACAGTCACTGTACAATTAGCAGGTTTCCCTACCTACTACATTTATATACATTCTAAAATCAAACAGTAAATACTTTAGAAGGAATATGACACAGTTTGATTTGATATGGAGTAATTCCAACCGGTTCAAGACAGGTATGGTAGCAATTTTATGGAGCGGATTGAACCTAATAGGCCATGAACTGTACCTGAACCAATTAGGGAGCAGATCAAACCTAAGGGTTACCTGAACAACTCTCTCTTATGCCACAATTATGAGCAGAGCTTCAGCTCGAACCGGTTTATGCCCAGTCCTACCGTTCACCGCAAACCGTATATTTACACTTACAACCCGTATTAACGTCCTAGACTAGAGTCTCACCGCCTCATATATAGCACCCGATTGTAGGTCATCTATTGAATCAACACTTTGGTAACCATTTACCTCTCTCAGCCCTACCCACCCTTGCCGTGCAAGGAAGTCCCTGAAATGATCTTGAGTGTAGAATCTTTTCTCCTCCGTGTGGACCGGAATCGGTCTGGATTCATCACACACACAAACTTTTACTGTAACACCTGCCACCAAAATTCGCATATGTGAGCTAAAATCCTTTCGGATGAAGTAAAATCCTTCCAGAAACCAACATACCCTCATCGAGATGGAGAGTGTAGTCCCCACATGGCATTTCCCGGTGAATGCTTCTAATCACCTGGTTTTCATCCTCCAGCCAAAATGCCCTTCTAGTTCTTAACCGGAATGCCGACTTTATAGATTCTTTGATTGCGTCACCAGTTCCATCGATTCCAATCCTTCGGGTGTATTCTCCAAGTTTAACGGATATAACTTTTCCACTGCAGGATGTGTCGTCTTCTCCTGCAAATACCAGTGACTCAGAATATCAGTTAAGAAAAAGTATGTTACAAGTTCAAATAAAGATCCAAAAAGAACGCGAGGTGACACCCAAAAAGAAAAGAAAAAGAGAAACCAGTTGAAATCAAGATGTTTGGGAAGGGTCTCTCCCAAATTTAGAAAAGAATTTGTTAAGAGTCATAGTGGCTAGTGAAAGTATGTGTAATTTGAACAGCTCAATAGGTTTCTCACATTATCAATAGCTTAAACTAGGTAGTAGGTTATGACCCTATATTTAACAAAATCAAAGGCTCCAATAATTCACAAAAAAATGTTTCCTTTTGTACAATGTTTAAGACTGTATAAAAGTAAAAGATAGTCAAGGAGGTGTTAGCTACAGGCACTATAAAATATTTGTGCATGACTATAAGGTAAGATCAGGCCAGATGATCATCGCTCTATTCAGAAGAGATTTATTCAAATTAAGCCTGCATTTCTCAAAAAGATGCTGGATTTAGGCTAATCCTAGTAGTAGCATGAAGAGTAAAGCAAATCAGACGGCTAATGGTTTGTAGAAGTGGACCAATGTTGACGTGCAAGTTTGTTTTAACAATGAACCAGGGTAATTATGTTCCACTGCACCCTCTTGTTATTTATTAATGTAAAAAGGCACTTCAAGCTTTCAACTTTTTGTTGTTTATTATTTTTACCATTAGGGTTTTTTACTGTGTCAAATGACTTGAAAAGGGATTGTACAGAAGGTTACCACTACCAGTGGCATCTCTCCAATTCCAAGGAGGAACTCCACCAGCTGCCACCGTTTCAACTGCTGTAATATCACCAAGAGGATCAGCCTCATGGTCTAACTGCCTCTCTAAGTTGGCTGTTGAGTGACCACTACCTGTGAGCATACGAGGTATTAGAAAATATATTGTTAAATATTTAAACAGAATAGTATGTTTCAGAGTAGGCTCGATAAGCATTTTGACACAAGCAGAATCTTTAGGAACAAAACACAGAAAGTTGAAGCTGTAATCTCCTCCCCTACTTATAATTGTGGTGAAGAATGCCTTGGCTTAGGGAGGTTCAAATTCTCCATTTACAACACATTTGTTTGCAATAATACAGGAGGAATAAAGAATTCGGAATCATGAAGATGTTTGGCTGCACGTAAGGCTTGAATAATCATTCTTGACCCTCTCCACTAAGAATTACCATTATCATTACCCAATCCTTATTCCTATTCCCAGTTCCTTATTTTCCATTCCTTATTCAACTAAACAAACATTTAGTTGAATAAGCACAACTCACGAATAAAGAAGAAAGTGTTCTTTACGGTCGAAGGATTAAAGCAGGTTGAACTATCTATCTTGACACTTGTTTAATTGTTAGCAAATAAAGCATAGATTTTCCACATTTAGATGCAGAAAACAATTTCAACAAATTAGATAAAATCTGACAAAAAAAATACCTTCAACAGGGGTGAAATGGATAATCGCATTCCCGAAACCTGAAACTGGGAGGAGTCAAATCAAACCATTGCCCACTTGTGAACTTCTGCAACTACTTTACTGATTTTTTTCCCCAAGTATATCAATACTCAACAGAGGAGCATTGTTATTCCCCATTTGATGTAAAGTAAAATTCCAATTCCAACTAATCAAATGAAAAGCAAGAGAGAACTAGTGGTAATCAGAACAAACACAAGTGGCTGATTTCCAGGTCAACAGCTCTATCTTCTATAACTAGAAAGATCATACAACAATAAATTCCTTTCTTTAAAGAAATTCAGATCATTTGCTGACTTGCAAAGCTCTCATCGAATTGTTTCTATAGGCCACTAACTTCATTCTAGCTTGATTTCATCCTATAGGCATACCAGGAGCATCTAATGCAACATTTCAAATCAAGCCCTTAAAAATCCCCTAGAGGTAAACACATATTGATACTTTAAGATTGTTCACACACATCCATCAGTTCAATAAGCCTCCCTCATGATATAATTAGCAAAAGCAACTAGCAAAACTTCTGAAGCAATTAGAATCTCAGAGGTTTTCTTAAGCGGCACTAGCTTGACCTGTTCTCACCAAACTGTCAATGTCCTTCAACTTCAGGGCGATAGCAGTAGAGAACAAGTTAGTATCATTTGCTAAACTATCAACTATGAACACATTGATATGAGTTATTCCTTAAGCTTACATCTGCTAAGCTAGAGTGAATGAAATGTAAATGGCAAGCAAGATTCATAGGCTGACCACCTTTATCTGGGAACTGAATAAATCCGTCCACCTTCGGCGGCACCACTTGAGAAGGTGGAATGGGACATACAGCGGTAGCGGCAGTAGGCAGCTCTGTAGCGGCAGAGCCTCCACTGTTACTATCCCTCTCCCTGATCAACTCCTCAATCTCCTTCTGGAAACTCACCTTCACGCTCGCCTTGAGCCTCGCCTTCTTGAACTCCTTGAGCAGATTCCTCCACTTGTCCGTGCACATGGTGGGCGAGCGATCGTAGCCCTTTTCCCTCATCCTTGCTGCGATCCGCTCCCAGAGGTGCTTGTTCGACTTGGATGTGTTGAAAATCGCGTCAATCTCCCGTCGGAGGCCGATTAGGGCCCGCGTCTCATCTGCCGCCCAGGCATCGGCGCGCTTCTTCGTCGCCCGCGCAGTCGCGAGCAGGCGATCATGCTCAGGATCCTCTCCACCGCTGCTGGTGTCACCGAAGCTCCTTTGATGAGGAGGCAGCGCAGCATGAGCGTGAACCACTAACTCCATCATCTCTCCGTCGGGTAGTTCGATAGGGCGGGGCTCGACCATCATCATTCTCTACGGCGGGTGGTTGAAGGCACTCTAGTGTCGGCCTGTAGGGGTATTAGTGTGTCGGTCCGATTTAGCGAGACGCGAGACAGAACAGAATGGGGAAGAAGAAGAATGTTGAAGCCCGTATTGTGCCCGTCTCTAAGCCCAATAATGTTGAAGCCCATATTTTATGCCCACAAATGAAAAATCATAGAAACTAATTTTTTTTTTTTGGCTCGAATCAGAGAAACTAACTTGTCTTCTTCTTCACCGAGTTTCCAATGGTAAGAACCCTAGATCCAACAAGTCCTCATCAACTTCACTTCATATCAACTTCATTTGCAGTAACTTCGATCAGTAACTGTGATCCTCAAGGAAATTCCCCATTCTTCGATTTGGTGAACATTTTGGTTGGAGTTGACGAGTACAAAGAGTATAGATGCTGTCCTTCATGGAACTCTACTGCTGCTGATGATGATGTCCCGACTGTGATTGGAATCTCTATTTATTCTTCTTCTCATAAGCTGAAATTCTGTTGGTCGGCAGTGTTCATGTCTTGACCAATATGAATTCCTATCAGCAATAGTGAGTTCCTTCTCTACATATTGCTTGCTTAATGGTGTCATATTCGTAGCTTATAAACTATGCATTTGTGAAAAGGAAGTAAAATACATTCAATATTAAATCTAATTTTCAGTTACTGGAGCTAATAAACTGTGAAATTTCCGAAATCTGGCATTCTCGAGTATTCTAGCTTAAGTCACTTGTGCTTACATTGATCTAGTTTGAACTTGGACAGCTGTGCGTTGAGTGAATTACTTACTCAAGATTTAACTCATTTCGAATGCTTATGAACTTCGGCTCCCACTGGTGTTTTGCATGGGATCTTACGTTCCAGGATCTCCATGCATTTTGCATTTATTGGATCCGCTTCTGTTTGCTTTTAAACTTTTAGAAATAGTAATCACCTTGCTGCTCCGCTGGGTATCCATCTGGCTACTCTAGAACTACTATGGTGACAACAGTCTGTTCTGACGCCACACCAGTTTGCAAGTTATTAATTTTTTGTTTCTTTTGAAGTACAAAATAGTGTATTTGATTGTTTCATTCTTCGGGTCAATATTCCTTCAAACTATCTTTCTAAGAGCTGGTGGCTCGGTTTACTCTTCACCAATTTTAATTTGAATTCGTATACTTGGATTAATCAGTAGAGCCTTGAGGTTTTTCTATAGGTATGGTGTTTGAGAAGATTTCACAAGAATATTCGCTTATATTGGGAATTTACCTAGCTTCACTGGATTTGTTGGATTTTTTTCTCCTCCTTCGGATCTAATGACTTAGATAATTGTTATTATGCCAATGGTAGGCTGGTTCTTTTGCAAATGTGAAAGCAAGAGGTTAATGCATAGCAATGACGGGTCTGAAGGATAAATGTAGAGTGGTGACAGTTGTCATTTGCACTATCGTGGTTGGCCTTGTTGGTTTGTATGGTTTGGTAAAGCCTGTTTACAATGGCTGTGTTATGACTTATATGTATCCAACTTATGTCCCTATCTCTACAACGGATGGTGTATCTCCTGGAAAGTATGGGTTGTATTTGTACCATGAAGGGTGGAAAAAGATTGATTTTGTGGAGCACCTGAAGAAGCTCAGTGGTATTCCAGTTCTATTCATTCCTGGCAATGGTGGTAGCTATAAGCAGGTTTGTCTTCTTATGTTCTGCTTTCAAATTGCAAAATTTTGGCGCAATCCCCCTGTTTAATATTTTTCCATATCCTGGAGTGCCTTGGAATTTCTTATCTTCATATTTCTTTCTGCATACTGCCAAAACTTAACTCAAGAGATGCATTTTCTCGATTAATTTTGAAATATCGACCATGTATACCTCCTGTTGCTCCTTCAGAGAACATAATGGAGGTTTTAGACTAGTTTTGTAGGGTCAGAATTTTCAGATAATCCATAGGGTCCTCATGAAATCTTTGTATATCTTGATGGATGTTCAGCTGTATGGAAAACTAGCTGCTTTTGTTTTATTTTGGATCTCTGGGTATTGTTGAAGCTTGGGAGTACGATAAAAGACAAAATGATCCCAGGTTTCTATCTCTAAAGGGGAAGATTGAGTTTGAAGCATTATTATGTTTAGACTTGATTTGTCTCATATGTTGAAAACCAGATCCACATATGCTTGATGATTTTTGCGCAAGTTGATGTAGACACCCTCTGCTATAGTACTATTATGTAGTTATCCACGTGATTTTTCTATTACTGGAAGTGTTAACATGAATAACTAAAACCATTTAATATCACTTAAGGAAAATGTCTTGTACTACTTTCTAGTTACTCTTTTTTTGCTAATAGTTTTATGATTTTATTGAGTTTCTGAACTATTCTGTGATGTTTTACTTACTACTTTGACTTACTATTTCAGTAAAAAAAAGTCTATAATATCATCTGCGGACTAAATGATGTGATGTTCGTATTTTCTAATGTGTTATCCCCCCTTTTTTGTCCCTGAGCTACAAGAAACACTGATGACATTTGTCCATTTCATGCTGCTAATATAAATATGTTTGACCCCATTCAGTAATGAACTCTTACAGGTGCGGTCGCTAGCAGCGGAATCGGATAGGGCATATCAAGGAGGACCATTTGAACGTTCCTTTTATCAGGAAGCTTCTTTAAGTCCTGAAGAGGGAGGACTGGATATAGATGCAGCTTTAGCTGACTTAAAGTTACCCAACCATTATGTTCGAAGACTTGATTGGTTTGCTGTGGATCTCGAAGGTGAACATTCTGCAATGGATGGTCGGATACTTGAAGAACACACTGAATATGTTGTGTATGCCATTCACAAGGTATCATTTAACTTTTCCCCCCTTCTCCGTGAATATAAAAGTTGTTCATGAGCCTTGACAATACAGATCAATGTGTACAGTATCTAAGGAAGCAGATCATATAATTTCCTTAATCAGAAGTTTTTCCTTAGTAAGAATGCTGCTACATGAACCTCATTGGCAGTAAAAATGCACTTTTATGCCATCTTTACCTTTTATAACAGTTATTCTGAATTCATAGGAGAGTGGTTTGATGATAATTTTGTTCTGTTTATCAAATTCAATTTTTTCTTTTGTTTATGCATATGCACAATAATGCTTACTTGAAACAGTACCTAAGAGAATGCTGTATTTAATGATTGATTTATATGAGAATGTTTATCAAATAACTGAACACCCAAATAAAGCATTATTTGTGATAATAGAGGCGCTGTCTTTATTCTTCTGCAGATTTTGGATCAGTATAAAGAGTCTCAAGATGCTAAAGCAAGGGAAGGTGCTGTCGCTTCTGGAAGTTTGCCAAAAAGTGTCATATTGGTTGGCCATTCTATGGGTGGATTCGTTGCCAGAGCTGCTGTTGTTCATCCTAGTCTTAGAAAGTCATCTGTTGAAACTGTTTTGACACTTTCAAGCCCTCATCAGTATGCTCTTTTCTTGTTAAGATGTAACCTTTTCTCAACTATTTAGAGATTGATAGTCATTCATGGATAGCTTTATTATACAGGTCACCTCCGTTAGCATTACAGCCATCATTGGGCCACTATTTTGCACGAGTAAACGATGCATGGAGAAGGGGCTACGAAGTTCAGAACCTTCCAGGGGGACATAAGATCTCTGAGCTGGAGCTGTCAAATGTTGTCGTCATCTCTATTACTGGAGGTATTAATGATTACCAGGTATGCATTCCACTATAACTAATATGACAAGCTAATCCTGATTGCATGTCTTATTGTTTCAAAGGATAGCATGCTGCTTATGTTATGATCGTCTGGGTATTCACATGAAAATATTAGATGCTACTGCTGTGACAATGATCAATCCTTGCCACTTTGGTCTGTATCTTTGTGTGAAGTAGCAATTAGTTAGCAGTAGGAGGTGAATTAATTAATTTCTTGAGATGGTGAACAACAGGAAAAAGTGGAATTCCTTTGTACCATTTGGTGAATAATATTAAAATGTTTGCATTGTAATTGGTCTCATACATGCTCTAGATACTCATCTCATCTGTCCCAGTGAATGCTTCTGCTCTTGTGTTTGTTCCCCTTTCAAGTTTGGAATTGTCGCACTAATATAGTTAATATCACATGCAAAATCATGTCTGTTTTCTGTTGGGATGATGTAAGCCGTACAATCTTTTCACCAGTATGACAAGTATGATTATATCTCTGTAAAATATCTACTTAAGGTAGTTACAAGTTTTCCATGATTTGATTGTATTTTGAAGAACCTTTTATTTTAAATATATTTGTTATTTTTTTTTGGTATTGGTAGGTCCGGTCAAAGTTGGAATCCCTCGACGGTATTGTTCCACCGACTCATGGTTTTACCATAAGCAGTACAGGAATGAAGAATGTATGGCTGTCAATGGAGCATCAAGCCATTATGTGGTGCAATCAGTTAGTTGTGCAGGTAGCAGAATCTCTTTGTTGCATGTTCTTGCTTCTATAACAGTCATTTCTCAGTCTTTGCTGTTGTTAGGTTTCTCATACTCTCCTTAGTCTGGTAGACCCCAAAGCCAGCCAAACATTTCCTGACACTCCAAGGAGATTGGCAATGTTCTCTAAAATGCTTCGAAGTGGGGTGGCGCAGAGTTTCAATTGGATGAAGCACTCCCAGTCATCTCAGCATTTAAGTAATAATCAAGATATTGGTGAAAGAGGTGTGGTTGCTATTCTCACAAATTTTATCATTTCTTTTGTCTTAAGTGTTCAATTGATTGCATTACACTAAATATTCAGGGAGACTTTTGAACTTGGAAAAAGTTTGAAGTCTCCCTTCCAGCTTCAGTAAAGATGCAGTATACTGTCTTGTAGTTATCACAACGGCATTTTATATTCCTACTGCCTGCTACCGACACTAAAGAGAACACTTGACAGTGTATTTGGTACTTGGTAGCAGATGAAAAACTAATTATCATTGCACTCTTGAAAGATGGAAGACCGGTGAAGGAAAATCTAAGAATACCTACCTATCTGTATTTGCACTTACATAACTAGTCAGGACTAGAGTATACCTCTGACTTGTGTCTTATCATATGGGAGGAAGGCCCTTTATATTCTTGAATCACTATCTTACATGCTCTACCTTTTCATGTATGAGATCCTTGGTAGCTCAGTATTAATGAAGTTTCACCTATTAATGAAGTTTCACCTATTAATGAAGTTTCACCTTTACCAACTTCCAATTGTGTAAACCAATTGGTCAAGCCTCTTCAAAAGGTAGCCTTTTTCCAGTTTTAGGGACTTCTTCTAAACTATCAGCACAACTCGTTAGCGTTTTGGTAAGCTGCATCATCCCAATAGGAACTTCCTAGTTCCTTTCGACACATGGATGTGCGTGCTTTGCTTTCGATACACGCAATGTTGTTGCTAACATGTTATATATCCTCCGCAAATATGTAACTATAGCTGTTATAATATATATATATATGCTAACCTTTAATGTTAAAACAATAATAGGAATTGGAACTATCCAACTAGCTGGTTGATTGTACGTTGATTAATAGTTGATAAGTCATGTTCGCAGGATCTCAAGTTGACAGTTTACCAATCTGTCCAAGCAGTTTGCACTGGAGCAATGATGGCCTTGAGAGGGATTTGTACATACCAACAACCACGGTGACAGTATTAGCCATGGATGGGAGAAGACGGTGGTTAGACATAAAAAAACTGGTTAGTTTCAACATATATTGTTATTTGGGAAATATGAGTGTGTGCTCGTTTATTGTTTTTGTTTCTGTTTGTGCCCCTGGAACTTGCCCTTAACTGATCACAATTCATAAGGCTGAATTTTGTGCATAGGGTTCCGAAGGGAGAAATCACTTTATAATGGTCACGAACCTTGCTCCATGTTCTGGTGTAAGACTTCATCTATGGCCAGAGAAGGGAAAGTCCGCCTCCAAACCTGCCAGTACGCGAGTTCTGGAAGTAACCTCTAAAATGGTGCATATTCCTTCTGGACCAGCACCAAGGCAGGTATTGATTGCCCTCTTTTTGGTAGAAATTTTCACATGCACATACAGAAGTGAAGTATCTTCTTCAGATTCATGATTAAACAGTAAACTATTCATGACCTTGTTGTATTTGGAGATTTTTGCTCCCCGCCGTTAGTTATAAGTAACAGATTCTGTTTAGCGCAGGCTATTGAATGTGGATCGTAATGTCTGTTTTTCCTCCCCAGATTGAACCGGGTAGTCAGACTGAGCAAGCACCTCCATCTTCAGTTGTTTTGTTGAGTCCAGAGGATATGCGTGGTTTCAGATTTCTGACTATATCTGTTGCTCCCCGTCCGGTATTGTTGCGCTGTGTTATCTTATAAAAGTTCTTCAGATAAGCAAATAAAAAGCATTCTGGTTTAATCATATTTTTGTCTCATCAGTTCTTCCTGCATAGTGAACAAGCTTTTATAGTTCTTGATTTCTGTATTATTTTAATGAACGGTGATCATGCAAATTTAGCAAGTACTTTGGTTGTGGTGTTATTGTAGCATGTAACCGTAATCATTCACTGATTTCTTTTCCATCTTGTGAACTTATGTGGAAGAGTTTTCACTTTAAATCCTTTAAAAGGTTTAATATCGGTACATCAATAGAAATGTTGGGTCTATTGCTTTAGCAAGCATCTAAGCCTTTCTTGGCTTGGTTTCTTTGGTCATGTAGAGTGTCATATGATTCCGGAGACCAATGTGTCATTAGACCTTTCTTGGTCCACCCTGCAATTCCTTTTTTGAGTTTTTTTCACAAGTTTACTTTGAAATCTGACATTCATGCCACAGCATGTTTTTTTTTTTTTTTGGAAGAGTCCACAAAATCTGTCTGATTGCTTACTGGTATATTGTTGTACCACTGAGAGGTCACCTTTTCAAGTGATAACTCATCTTCTTTGATCTTTATCCTCAGAGTATCTCAGGCAGACCTCCACCAGCTGCTTCAATGGCAGTAGGACAGTTTTTTGATCCACGGGAAGGGGAGAAGGAGTATTCTCCTTTGGCCATGCTGTCCTCTTTCTATTCTGAAAAGGTTGCTTACTTTAAGTGGGAAATCTGAAATAATCTTCTCATTTAATTTGGTTTGGTTTGTTTGAGTATCATCTGGTCCATTTTTTTATTTAATGCAGGACATGTTTTTGAAGGAGGATCATCCTCTTGTTCTCAACCTATCTTTTGGAATAAGCTTAGGGCTTTTGCCTGTTACACTATCATTAAAGACAGCAGGGTGTGGTATACAATCTTCTGGACTACCAGTTGAAGAGGCTGGTGACACTGAACATAGTAGTAAGTCATGTACTCTTTCTTATTCAGAATGCTGACCTGTCCTTTCTTTCCCTATACAAACTAGGCTTATCTTTTTGTTTCCTTCTCCTTGATTTTGGATTATGTTGATTTTAGCAGCCACTTGTTAGTGCTGTCATTCTCAATTCAAAAGTCACCTACCAAGTTTCGGTATGCACAAGTAAAAAAGTCTGGATACTGGATATGGTACATGTAAAAACGATCTTGTACTAGATTGATGATTCATTGTGTGGCAGAAGATATAACTTCCATTTTTACGGATTATATAACAGTGTTTAGGAGTATGGATTGTGAAAATCAAAGCCGCACTTCACTTCATAAGGAAACCTTAGATGATGCTTACTCAATCTGAGATCTCTGGAGCATGAGTAGCTACTGTCGCCCTTGTATGCATTTTTTTAAGACAAGGATCAAAATATGGTATTTTTGGCACTATAGAGTTTATGGATAGGAGAGATATGCTTCTTGACAGGATAAGCTCTCTATTGTACTCTTTGTCATGCTTTTGTATTGATTATCATTTCTTGTAGGGGCGGGTAACTTAGTGGTGCATTACTTATGATATTTCACTATTATAATGAAATTGAGGGGAAAAAATGATGATGCAAACTCCTTTCAAGTTGTCAACTTTGTCAACCAGATTATTGGTAGTATCTTAACTTGAGATGCGATATATACCTCTTCTCTTCTTTTATTAAGGTTTAGAGGGTTTATCAATATAGATGCCACTAGAAAAGGCTGTTTTAAGTCTATAGCATCCATATTTCGGCCAAAAAAAAAGTCTATAGCATCCATATGAGTCTTGTGTTATTTAGTACCTCATGTTCAAATTGTTCGGGTCTGGGGATATTCTGGTTGGAAAACTACACAGCGTCCAAACTCTTTAGATGAGTATGGATTGACAGTTGGCAGTTACTAAACGGATTCCTTTTCCCTGGTATTACAGGACTTTGCAAATTGCGTTGTTTCCCTCCCGTAGCACTTGCTTGGGATACTACATCTGGCCTACATGTGATTCCAAATTTGTTTTCTGAGACAATCATTGTAGATTCATCACCAGCACTTTGGAGTTCTACGGAGGGATCTGATAGGACGAGTGTTCTGTTGCTGGTATAGAAGACTCTTCTATGTTCTGCTTAGTCTTTCATATTACATGAGTGCATGTGTTTTTCTGCAGAGCATCTACATTTTATAGAATAACCTTTCCGGCTGTTGTTTTGGCCCGTGAAAGTTTCCTATCATAATGCTTCTGCAGGTGGACCCTCATTGTTCTTACAAAAAAAGCATTTCTGTCTCTCCTACTGCATCCGGCAGCAGATTCTTGCTATTGTACGGTCCGAAGGTGATAGTTCTTTGAGACTACTGTATGCTTATATTTGTGTACATGTTCAGCTTGACCTTTCTGTTTGCACTCTCCACTGGGGTCATCTTAATGTTCTTTTGACAAGCAATGGAAAGGACGGGAAATACGAGCTGTTCCACTGGCTCCTAAGTCTTAAATATAGAAGATATCATGTGCATGTTTGTCTTTTTAAATGATTAACTAGAAAATCTTTGATTGAGACCTTGGAGGATTTTACTGGCTTCTGGAGGGATTTATCAAACAACTCAATTGATTTCCCTGATATTCACTGTAAGGAATAGGATTATTATACCTGCATTTGATATCTGCCGATATTTCCAGATAGTTCATGCTACATTAGAAATGCCAAGCCAGCCACCTGAAACTCTTTGTGAAGGCAATTCATTTTGCGTAGGAAATAGCATTTAGATATTATTGAATGAATAAAGGTTCTGTGCTTTAAGTTCTTGAAACTTCTTTTATTTTTATATTATATTATTGATGATAGTTTTCTCATGCAGATCATTGCTCTCTCATTTGCTGCTGTCGTTTTTGGGTTGATGTGCCAAGCAAGTTCTTGGGATCAAGATCTTCCAATACCCTCAATGCTCACAGCTGTTCAGTTGAACATGAGAATGCCGTTGCCATTTCTTATGCTGGTTACCGTGCCCATTTTGGGCTCTCTTCTTCTTTCCATGATAATGGATCAGTTGCTCCCTCCACTTGCGATCTTTATCACAGTCTCGACCATTTGTTACTTTCTGGCTAATGGATTTGTGATCGTGGTGATATTGATCACACAAGTGGTGTTCTACGCGGCAGCGATTGTGTATGTGTTCATTAAGAGAAGGTCTGCCACTAATCTTATATATTAATTAACTTGTGATTTGACTAGACACACTTGTTGGCCTTGAGGTTTCATTTAATTCTTTATACAATGTTAGGCCATTATGTAAATTATTGCTTATCGGGTTGCTAAATCAATATAGTAGCTTTAGTTGATACTCAATTAGGGGACATTGGTTGTAAACAGTGTTGTCAAAGGCTAGCGCCTTGTCGCCTGAGGCGATGAGGCGAGGCGAGAAAAGGGTCATTCGCCTCGTTGCGTCTCAAGAGCGCCTCAGATGTCACCCTAGAAATGAATTATTATTTTTCCTAATTTATTACTTTCTACTTTCCAGAGTTAAATAATTAAAATTTAAAGTTAATATAATACTAGGTTTGATCTCTAGATCTATTCTTTTTCTACATCTCTTATTCTTCCGCGTCTCTCCTTTATGCTAGTAGGTTCAATATCTACCTAATTAGAGTAAATAGCCTACTACATCAAGTTTGCCAACTTCTTTTCTCTTTTCTATATGATAAAAATTTGATTTGATCATTATAGATAGTATTTGCAGTAGATTTAATAGTATAACACTATATCTGAGTAAATGCGCCTCTTTCAATGAGGCGATCGGCTCGTGTGCGCCTCAAATTTGAGGCGATATTTAACATTGTCGTCTAAGTTCGCCTTAGGCCTTTGACAACATTGGTTGTAAACCTTTGGCATAGTTCAGTGAGATACATATTCGGCAAGTGTACACCCTATAATGAGTCTTCTTATCTGCCTAAAATGGAATCTTAGCTTTTTTTTATGTGTTGCACCGGTTCTATTTTATTTCATTGTAAAATACTCCTTTCACAGCAATAGCATTATGACTGGAGTTCGCTGGAGAAAGATTTAAGTCTACGTTTATGTGCTGATTTTTCACTAACAAGGTTGTGAAATTGCAGGTGGCAAGTATGGGGAAGGAATCATCATGTATCTATGTTTCACTGGTTTATCAATCTTTCTTCTGGTTTCCTCTCATTAAAGGTGAGTTCTTATTTGATAAGCTTTTTGGCGAATCCGAGAAAAAACCTTATCTAGTAATGAAGACATTGCTCAGATTTCAAGCCAAAGGAGTTCTCTTTCTATTCGTTTCAGTTCTGGGAAAAAAAATCTTTTAATCACACAGTTATAATACTGTTTTGATAAAATGATTTGAAACAGAATTACTCTATAAGTAGAGGTTTTTGGACTTGATTTTTTGGTCCTACCCGTTACTATGTTTGTGAAATTCATTGCAGTTCCTCACTTTCTAAACCGTGGTGTTTATCTGCTTCCCACTTTATCTATGAAACAGGTGGTTAGGTTAATTAGAGCCAACCCACCCCTCATTGTGGCATTAGTGGCGAGTACCTTGGTTTCCCTTGTACATCCAGCATTGGGTTTGTTTGTTCTCGTTGCATCAGATGCTATGTGTTGTCACAGTGCTCTCTGCAGGTACCTCTATAATAAGTTCTATTATATGCTTATTGAAGAGTCCTTTGGTTTTTGTCAAAAGGCATTCTTGCTGTTCGATAGTTTGGGAATAAATTTTTATGGGATTTTTCCTAAATTGTGTACAGTATTATAATTAGCCTGCTTTGAGTCAATGAGATAATGGAAAGAAATCATTCACATCATATATGGAGTTACTTGAGAGTGCATGAAACACATCGGATTAAAGTTGGTTCCATGTTACGCGATGGGAGTTGATGGAGGGGAAGTGGAGGAAAAGGAAGAACAGAGCTACTTTCTTGTATGATACACATTAAATTGAAGTTTTAAGAACTTAAAAACAGTTCAAGTATAGGCCATGTTGCTAATTGCCGTCTCAAATTTAAATGTTGATATTTGGTGTCTCAACTATCAAATGGTTGATTTCCACATTTTTCTCTTAAAATTGACGCAACAAAAACACGTTTATTAAGCATCAAATAAGTCTAAACCATGAGCAATTTGGTACTTCGGAAAAGTAGAAAACATGTTTTTGTTGCTTAAAACGTCAATTTTAAAGTCAAATCAGTCGAAAAAAGTGGAAATCTGATAGTTGATACACTGAATATATAACATTTTAAATATGAGACAACAATTAACAATATGACATATAATTGAGATTGTTTTTAGAATCTTAACCCTAAATTGAAAGGTGAAGGAAATGGAGGGATATACTTTCCCTTCAAATTTCTCGCAGCAGAGATGGTTTACAATAATATCTAATATCTATATTTATTTATATATATATAACATAGTCACTAGTATAAGGGTAAGCTAGTTCTGAGTAGACAAATTACTTTCTTCCCTTACCGAATGAGCTCTATTCAAACAAGGAAAGGAGAAGATTATCCTTCATAGATTTATGGGTTAAATGTGTGGAGACTATAGTTACTGTTTGTCTGTTAGAAGTTTTATGATCATTGACAACTTTTTGTTGATTCTAAAAGTTGTTTGTTTCTGTAACAGTTTTTTGACGGCTTCCTTTCGCAGCAGCCGCACACAAAAAGGCGAATTCAATGAGTATGAAGAAGTAACTGATGGAGGATCCCTGTTAGAGTCTAATAAACGCAATGGGTTGGAGGACATCTCCTCCAGTAATCCAGGCTTGGCTAAAAGTTTCGCAGACACACAATTAGAGACGTTCCATCATCAGCACGGCTTGCTGATTCTCCACTTGATGGCGACACTCATGTTCGTCCCTTCTCTTGCTGCGTGGTGGCAGGTACCGATGATTCCATTCTAATATGTTTGTTAGGTCAGCTCTTGTTTATTTATACAAATGTCCGATTCCTGGTATTGATAATGGAGGTTTGGGCAGAGAATCGGTACAGGGCAGAGCTTCCCGTGGTTTGCAGATTCAGTTCTCTGCATCGGTGTCATTCTCCACGGAGTTGTTAACCTAAAGCCTGAATCAAATACCTACACATTCTCTTTGCCTGGCCTGAAGAAAACTGCACAGGTGAAAATGCAACATCTTTACCAGTTGGGTGGTTACTATATGTTTCTTGCTGGACTCACCATGGCGCCTTACAAAGTTTTCTATGCTGTGGCTGCTATTGGTACCTTCTCTTCGGTATTGAGCCTTCTGCAGAGTAGAAGCCGTGTGAACCGTAGGCATTCTCATCGACACTAAGTTTTCTAGATCATTTTCAATTGGATTGTGTGTATGAAGCAGAAATGTATAAGCTGCCTGGAAATAGAGTGGGTGATGGATTGGCTAAGCATTTTGGCAATGTGAAGATGGGTTGTGATTTGGTTTGTATCTCAGATTTTGGTTGGTGAATGCATTTTTTTAGGGTTAAGGTACAACATGTTAAATCAAAATTGTACCAGTTACATACTCATCGTACCAAACATGTTGAAACAAAAGATCATTTTAACTTTTTTTTTCTTTTTTTTTTCAACGGCTCTAAATTTCTGACAGTCACACATAAATAGCCATGATATGATGTTCACGAATAAGCAGTAACAACTTTGATGAACGTATGTGAAAGAATTAGAGTTTCAACATTACTACAGTTTGCAGCAACCAAAATGATAACTAAACAATCATGTGGCTCGGTTCCTAATCCGAACATTAACAGCTCGAGAAGCCATGGCTCGCAGGTTCTCTCTTGCTAGAGACATGGAGATTCTCGAACCGTCGTGATTGCTGCTGCTACCTCTTTCGACCCTCACCACCTCCAAGAACTCTTCCCTCTGCAACCTCAGTGCCAAGGCAGCATCCTCGTCTTGACTCGGAACTGCCTGCCTCCTGCTACTCCTAGTGCTGCCCAAATCCCTATTTACCTCACTGCTTCTTCTTCTTGCTGCTATAGTTGTCGGTTGAGGCCTCCTTGTCGATGGATCTTGGTGGCCGTGGTTGCTGATCTCTCTATCTTGCCTGTTGGATTGCTTTTCCAAGGAACTGCCGGAAGCCTTTCTCGCCTCGATCTCGGTAGGGAATAAGAGTTGTATTGTGTTCCAAAGAACTGTGTTCACAGTGCAGCTTCTGCCATTACTGCACCAAAACATATATGAGTTCCCCAATCATAAAATAGTGTCAGGCTAAAAATAAACGAACATAAGCCAAATCTAACAGATGAGAAATCGACTGAAATTTTAGTTGCTAGGATGAAAAATCTTACCCAATTAGTTGTCGGCATTTTGGACAGCGTTTTCCGCACTTATCAGCGGCCGATCTTAGGCATTTCTTGCAGAAGCTGCATCCAGTAGATGGATGGATTCAGCAAAGGATGAAACTTTCATGCATAAAAAACATTAATTTTGCTATGGGTTTAGTTTACCTGTGCCCACAAGAAGTGGTACTGGGCTCAAAGCAAATGTCTAAACATATCTGCGAAAATCGACCCATTCATTCAATCAAAGAATCAACGATTGGATTAATAGGGTTACGCGTAGATAGAGGAATCTTACAGCACAAGAAAGCTCTTCTCTTAGTTTATCCATGCAAGGGATTGAGGAGGCAACCACCCCTGCTGCAGAATTAATCGACCCGGATGTTTCTGTTTCAGATTCTTCTTTTCGGCTTTTGGTCTCGACTTTCTTCTCCGATTCGATCTCCAGTAAACTCGGCTTAGATGTAGCAGCTGTAGAAACTACAATACGAAAAAAAAAAATCCTAAAAATTCAATTAATCTGGAAGGGTGCAGATCTTGAAGAACAAGCATATATCAGCTGCAGAAAGCTACATTATTATTAAAAAAAATCGTAAAAATTCAAATAAACTCAGTTGTAGATATATTAGCTGCAGAAACTAAATTAAAAAAAAAAAAAAAAAAATTATCCTAAAAATTCAAATAATCTGGAAGAGCAGATCTTCAAGAACAGGCATTATATCAGCTGCAGAAAACTACATTAAATATCCTAAAAATTAAATAAACTCGGTTTAGATATATCAGCTGCAGAAACTAAATTACAAAAAAATAAATTATCCTAAAAAATCAAATAATCTGGAAAGGTGCAGATCTTCAAGAACAATCATATACCTTTATTACGCGTTGTGTCTTCTTCTTCATCATCAAGATTCAGAATCGTTGCCCCGATCGGAGGATGTTTTTTCGCCTGATCCCTCTTTTTTCTGCTATACTCAAGAATCAACTATTGACCCAAAAAAAATCAAGAATCAATCGAATTATAATGATATAGGGAGAGATTGGTTTACCTTCTTGAATTTGAGGGAGGGGTCTTGAAATTAGGGCGTTTCCGGTTCTTGCTCTCTCGATCGGGGGTGTCATCAACGATGAGACTCGCCATGAGAAGGGTCTCTTCGTCCCAGCCTGCCATGGCTGCCACCGATTTGAATCTCGGGCTGAATATGTTCTCGCCGCCATTGTTGTTGGGTCCAGGGGATCTTTGTGAGATGGCCGGGTTTCGTGTCCTCGATTCATCTGTCGCCATTTCTCCTGCCGGCCGATGAACGGTAACTGCTCTGCAACACAGTAGAGAGCGAGAGAGAGAGAGAGATGAGGCGAAATCTGTGGCCAACGGTCGGATTCGTTGAAAAAAGGATTTCCTTTTTGTGTTTAATTAATTAATTTAAAAAAGTTTGAAAGTCTAACGGCTATATTCTACTGGGCTTATAAATATTGGGCTTGTTTTATGTGCGTTTTATTAATATTATTATTATTATATTAATTTCTTACCATATTTATTTATAGATATATAAATTTTGATAATAAATAAATAATATTTCGTCAATGGATGAGTCCTAAATTAATCTCAAAGTTTACTAGAGAAAGATGTAGCTACTTCTTACATGCCTCAATTTTTTTTTAATCTAAAATTATGCATATTATGATATTGACACGTGTACTTGGTATAATTAATTTTGTAAACTTTTAAAATATTATGGAATAGATAAACCCTAAAGGGACAATATTAAAACTAAAGAATATGTGTCAAAATCACGATAACGAGAAACGATCTAGTGTAGAAAAAGTGGGTCAGTTGATCTACATTCATTAATACTCTCTCCAAAATGGAACTTCACTTTTTATGAAAATATAATAATAATAATAATATCTATTGATTAAGAGCGTTTACTTCTATGTAGTTTGGTTTTGAAATCCTAGATTTGACAACTCTCAGGATGCCACATTGATTAAAATATCAGGATCAACATAACTCACATACCTCAGACAAAAGAGCAGGTATTTTTTTTTTTTGTTATTAACTAACAAACTGTCCAAGGTTTACCCTATGTTAAAATTAGGTGTCTAAAGTTTCAAATGTTAAACTATAGTGTTCAAAGTTTGAATTTTGTTAAAGGTTAACATCTGTGTTGCATGAACAAGAGTAAATGGAGTGCACTTGAAATAAGGTTATTTTGTCTTGTGAAAGAAATATTGCAAAGTGGGATGATTAATCATTTTGCTTCTCATAAGGACAATTAAAGAAATATGATTTGTCTTGATTAAGTTGGAATTTAGGAAATATGATTTGTCTTGATTAAGTTGGAATTTAGGGCGGATCTATTTATGAGAATGAGTGACAGAATGTCCCCATTTTTTACGACTTACTTGTATTTTTAAAAAATATATATTTTACGTATAAATGTAATAAATTATGGTATGGAATATGTAGTTTAAATTTTAAACTCATATTTTAAATTTTGTATATATAAATGTAAAAAAAAAAGTAGTGAACCCATTTAAATTATCAATCCATCACTGATCAGTCGGATAATAAGACCTAACAAAATTGACAACTCTAAGCTCTAAAATAATTTCAGACTAATTTCTGCGTTATTTTATTTTGTAGAGTATTTCATTAATAAAATAAACAAACTACAAATGTTCAAGTACTAACACGAAAACTTCAACTACAAAAAGAAATGACAAGTTGATAGAGCCAATATACTAGCTAGTTGTGAGTTGTGATAGATGGGCAAGAAACCAAAATTTACAGGTTGAAATTTTATATTTCGTTATAATATGGCATAATACAGTTTTTAACTTTAAAATTCACCCAACAAATTAACATTAAAATAATATAGCAGAGAAAAGTAGCACTATATTTGGGCTAATAATTAATAAATTGTCCAAGGTTTACCCTATTTTAAATGTGTCTGAAGTTTGAAATGTTAAAATGGACTGTCTCATGTTTCATTATTGTTGAAATTTGGTGTCTATGCGCGTCTTTTCATCTCATTTCAATCATTTTCATCAACCCACCCACCCACTCATAATCCATCACTCCTTATTTTTCACAAAATCGTCAAATTTCACCCCAAAAGTTGAACATCCAAAAGAAAAGGTTTCTAGCAGAGTGGTGTGAAGCGATTTCCAACGACAACGAAGCGTGATTTACTTGCGCGGATGTGACCAGCTTCTTAGGTGACGGTCTAGCAAGATAACGAGAGTGTGTATGAAAGCTCGAATTTGACAGTCGGTTTCTTCGGAATTGACCTCTATAAAGTAATCACACCAAGACACCACATTTTAACAAAATTAAAACCTTGAACACTACAGTGTAACATTTGAAATTTCAGACACCTACTTTTAACATAGGGTGACAATTTTGTAGTTATTAACTCTATTATTTTAATAATTATTATACATAATACGTGTATTTCCTTTTATTTTTTTTATTATAACCTCTCCTACTAATTAGGATGAACATAATAAATAATAATTATATAAATAGCAACTAGGTTAAGTCATGCATGATGCACGTCAGAGACCTTATATAATATGTCATTGATTACGACATGCATAGGTCCTATGATGTATCAAGCTAGGATGAATCTTTCTTGGAAAAATACGTAAAATACACGGAACAACATGTTTAACATATATATATATATATAATTATTATATCAATATATTTAACATATAAAATATAATTAAAAAAACAATAGTAACCGATATTTATTTAGTAACTCATATACTATTATCGTTAAATATATTTTAAAATTAAAAAAAATAACTGAATAATAATTGATTTTATAAATATCAAAATTAGAATCTAATAACTCATAATAATTTTATACTAATTTTACAATAGTGTAGCGAGTAGCGACCCAATTAATATTATGATCTAATCTGATTTAAATTTTTTTTTTTTTGCCAAATAATCTGATTTAATTGAAACATTAGAATAAGTCAATAAAAATTAGTTATAATACTTTAAAAATTGCTTATTTAATTTTAATCACCGCTTCAACTTGCCCGTACCTATACGACATTATATCTTTCCTTAAAGTCAAGTTTCAACTATATAAATAATTAATTGCACTTAATATATATTGTAATTGCAATTGGCTTATGATGATAATTTAGAATAGACTGCTTCTTCCTCAACAACTCACTTGTAAAATAAAATGTGGTTGCCTATCATGTTTGGCGTGGAATCAAAATGGCAACATCGCATACGATAACGACTGATCGAAGTTCAAATCTCTACTGACGTCAATGTCACAATTTTACACCACTATTTTCTCTACTATGTACGGAATGAATCATTGTTGAAATGATGAGACATTAACAAATTTTAACATTATAGTGGTTAAATGCTTTATCCATTAACTAAATGCTAAAAAATCAAACATTGTTAGTGATATTGGAAATGAAAATACAGTCATGACCAACAGTTTCACTTATACACTGGCCCAATGCGAGTGGAGATTAATCAAGTATGAAACAAATAACCTAAATGATAAATCTGTTTAAATAGTTTTATATATTAGAGTTAACTCGGTCACACTGTTTACCAAAATATTATATTTTTTTTAAAAAAAAAAAGAAATGTAAAACTATATAAAAAATTTAATTAAAAAAAATATGAAAAAAATATATGTGGTGAACGCTCTGTTCACATCAGCAACGTTTGCTATTTTAGTAAAAAAAAAAAAACATATTTTTTGTTTTTCAATTTTTTTTAATGTTTTTATATATGTAAAAAAATTCAGATATTTCTTGATATTAAGTCTGTCCACTATATATCCCTCTTTAAAAATATGACTTTGGGACGAGAGGAATAAATCATCATCATACCTGAAAGGCTAAAACCTCTAAAGCACATAATTATTTATTTTTGGCAAAAAATATCTATTTTTATTTATTTATTTTTAGGATTTATCTAAATTCGACGACCACTAAATAGGCTACCGACGAAGACTTTGGCCCCTTAAATTACAAAGTCAAAATAGCGCTACCCACCCACGTCTTTGTTCTTCCCTTAATCCTTTCTTCCTCAGCTATATATTCGTTACATAATATACACACACATGATCAGCCCATGATATTTATCAATCAACCAATAATAAAATTGGGTGCAACATTTTTAATTGAATATATGTATGTATGTATATATCATATAATATTTGATTATACATAGTTTGAGAGAAGTCAAAATCAATATCATACAATATAATTAGTGGCATATCCATAAATTTATAATGGAGATACATTTTGTAGAAAGAAATTGTGAAGATTTAATATATAAGTGTAGTTCATTTAGAAAATTATATAAAACATACAATATGCATGAAAAATAATTTTGTACTAATGACGTATATAAATGTTACAATTGAGTCAAATCAGATAAGAACCGACTGATGGTCAATTAAGTCTCAATCGGACGCTATTATAAGTTTTTATTTTGATATTTAGAAAAATATTCAGTTAATTTTCAATTTAAAATGTATTTGAGAGCAATTTTAGACGGATGATGGAAGAAAATACAATTACCATTGTTTTGAAACATGTTATACATTTTTAAACATGTCAGTATCCATTTTTTCAAACATATTGTATGGTTTATATTATTTTCATTTTTTCTATTTAATGGTCCTCTTTTAGGACATGGGATTATATTAAGTACAATTCATAATAATCTATTAAATAGCTAAATATAAATTTTTTAAAATATATTTTTCAAGTCAAAATCTAATGGATTGAATTGGGTATTACAAAATAATAATGATGTCTTATAAAAAAATAATAAGGTCTTAATGTCTCACACAAAATAATGGGGATCTTACACGAAAAATAATAGAGGTCGGGGTATGTTTTCTTTCATGAATAAATATAAGATTTCAATAAAAGTACTCAATAATAGGGTGACGTTTGTCACCCATTATTGTGTGTGGATACGCCACAGACTCTTATGCAAATGACTTGCGCTAGCTCTAACAAACTCAGCTAGACAGATTTAATATAATTTTGTTGATGGGTTAAAAGTAACATTCATTGATATAACTTATTTGACGAAATGTGATATGCTATGGTATTCGCGTTCCTTCATAATACGAACTATTTATTTATAAAAGAAGAGTTTAATATTATCGATCGAAACTATATTATGATGAATTTCCAACACTACCAATAATTATAATTAATATTTGAAGTGTGGACTTGGCTAAAATGAAGTTGACTATAATCTAAGTCGATTTTTCAATCGTTAGATCATGAAAGAGAATATATCAAATTTTAGTAGAGAAAAATAAAAAAATTAATATTTTTTTTATTTATGTCTCGATGTGCATGATTTATTTATTTATTGAACCCTTAAAAGTAACTTATTATAAATTGCTTATATCACCAACAAAAATATTTTAAAAGTGAAATATGGTGGGGGAAAAAGTAAAGATATAATTAGTCATTAAATGATATCATCTCAATGATCACAATTCATTATATGGTAGGCTAGCTATAGCTTTATGAGTCTCAATCATTGTGTCTCTTCCATTGAACCAAACACAAACACATCCTAGTATTTTTAATGTCTTGCTGAACTGTCAAGAATCTTTGCTGTGGGGGACTACCAATTTTCCCTTCGTGGAAGGAGTTTCTGCAGATACATCATAATTTTCAACTGCTATTCTATATATAAGGTTTTTCCTCCCCTAATTTCTGGAGAAAATTTGCAGTGCTTAATTGATCAAGGAGAAAGAAGACATCATGGGAAGGCAACCTTGTTGCGATAAGGTCGGCTTGAAGCGCGGTCCGTGGACGATCGACGAAGATCACAAGCTCATGACCTTCATCCTCAACAATGGCATCCATTGCTGGAGAACTGTTCCTAAGCTTTCAGGTGATTTAAATAACTCTTCTCAACTTATCATACATGCATGGCATGAAGTTGTGTTTGAAACCCTAATTAACAGGACATTTGTGTTCAGACGTCTACCTTAACCAAATGTCTTATAAGCTCACTTCTACTTGATTAACTCAACCTTTTTTTAATATGATTTTTTTAAAACATTTTTTTTATAAAATTGCGTCACCATGAATAGAATCTGTGCACCATGAATAAAATGTGTGTATTAACCAACTGTCTCATAAGTTCGAACTTGTGGGTGAATGTATATTCGGTACACTCTTATACATACTTCAACAATTTATATATACGTAATTGGTTGTGGTTGATCGATGAAGGTTTACTACGATGCGGGAAGAGTTGTAGATTGAGATGGATTAACTACCTTAGGCCCGATCTAAAAAGAGGTGATTTTAGTGAAGCAGAAGAGAATCAACTAATCCAACTTCACTCCAGACTTGGCAACAAGTACGTATTTCAACTCTAAACGCCACAAGACATTTAGTTATTTCTGATTCGAGACCAATTTGCAAGTGATCTACAAAGAAAATATTGAAAATTTATTGTAAATATCACGTTTCAAGAATTTTCTAAAAGATTATTTCTAAAAAAAGTTCATTAGAAAAGTAGAAATATTTAAAATTGTGACCCAAAATCCCCTAACAAAAGAATTCTTTAAAACTCACTAAAACTCTTACGAAATTTAAGAGAAAGTTTCCGTAGGAAAGTTTCTTTCAAAAATTGCTGATTTTATTGTACTAAAATTATATTATCTCGTAAAATTATTATTTATAAGAAGTAGAACTTGAAGGTTATTTATTTATAGGTGGTCAAAAATAGCTTCTCATTTTCATGGTCGGACTGATAATGAGATCAAGAACCACTGGAACACGAGAATCAAGAAAAGGCTAAAGTCGCTCGAGTTGGTAACAGATAGCCAAGAATCTGACGAAAGCTTGGAAATGAAGGTAGTACCTATTGAAGAAGCTTGTGGAGCAAGAAAAGGTATTCATCATGAGATGACACTAGTACAACAACCCGAAAATGATGATAGCGGATTTGAGTCGATAATTTTGGACGAATTGGCTTCGACCGATCCTCTCAATAACTACGACGTCCTGTTGTGCGGAAACAATAACAATGTAGTATCCGACACGGGAATAATTCAAGAAATCACGAACAACTTGTACAACAAGAACAACTCGCCGATAATGTCGTCTCGGAGTGGTTCGTTTTCAGTTGAAGACTCGAATAACTACTCGGGTTCGGTCGGTGAGTCGCAGGATATTAACAGTACGTACAATCTGCAGCAGCAGCAATGGCCACTGGAAACTACAGTCGATTCATACTGTTGGGATAATATTGATAGCTATTTAGGGCATGATGAATTTTTCTATTTCCAAAATCTATAATAATTAGTACGTACGCCCCCCCCACAACTCTCCAACTTTTTTGTATCTACTTTTTTTATTCCTTGTGTTCCATGTGCAGAATTAAGTTTGAGTGACTTGGATGGTGATTGTGATCAGAATTTAATCATTAAAATGCTTTCTTCGTCAGCTATATATATACACAGCGGCGTACCATTATTTTGTATAAGACCTTATATTTATTCCTGAAAGTGAAGATACCCTGATTCCCATTATATATTCGCTGGAAATGGTACATAAAGCAAAGGCATACCTCAATAAGAGATATCATCTTAATACTTAGAGCTGCGCTGCATTCGTCTAATTTGTTAGCATAGTTAACGTTGGATGATATGAATTATGATATATATATGGTACTCAGATATATAAGCATGAAAAGCAATATTGATAAAATCATTTCGCAATTTTAGAGTCAGAAAAGCAATATTAATAAAATCTGTTCTAAGGAGTTTCTTTAGATTTAAAGTTTAAACTCAGTTGATGTACTTTTAATTTCAGAGCAAATCGATTCATCTGTTTCAATTCTCGTCAAATTGGACAAAAAATGAGCATGTTTCCGTCACATGTGATCTTTTCTGTATACCCAAATTAGATTAAAATATAAATTGAAAGTATTGCAATGAAATACCATGTTCAAATGGAACTTGAAAGATACTGTTTGAATTGGCTGAAGTTCAATTAAATATTCAATTGAATGTGTTTTTTTGCAATTCTTTCAATCTATGTTTGAACTCGATTTGGGTACACATAAAAAGACTCAACGTGGCGGAAACATACTCATTTTTTGTTCTTAAAATCAATCTTCCAATTTTCTATGAAATTGGAAGTTCATATAATCTATAACTATTATAAAAATTGGTGGTGGCCTCACAACCAATAGTCACCAATCTACCATTTACCGTTTCATTAACAATGAATAAGTTAACTACCATGTGTAATCGTTTGTTGTATATACATAGTTGTGCCTATTTTTTTAGGGTAACCGTGGCTATTCCTTTTACACAAGAGGGTTGAGGCCCGTACACTCTATCTGTGTTCCATATCCATACCAATGTGAGTTACAGAGAGACACCGCAGATTTACCACCGTCCACTCCGCCTCTTCCGCCCAATCTACCTCCTCCTGCCGAACGCTTTTCATTTTATTGTCGAAGCCAGAGACAGAGAGACATCATAGAGCTTACAAGGCGCCTCTTAAAAGTAAGGTTAGTCCGTCCAATTTTTTACTACCTAAAATACCCTAAATCTTACTCGGCAACACACAACCACACACCAGCTCTGAAACGCATTGATTGCCGCCATTAGCAACTACTCCCTCTACAAAACGCTTCTATTGTTGCCATCACAAACTGCTCCCTCCTTCGCTCTTAACTTCTCTGATCGTTAGCCCCATAACCCGCTTCTCTATCGATCTCCATCAAACTGTCCCAGCCACACCAAATTATTACTCTTAAGTATTTCTGCAAGGTGCATTCTCAGCCACACCTGATTTGTTTCCTTGACAACATTTTTGTTTTAGTCATTTTATTACAGATTTGGCCAACTAACTATCATATTGAGCGTGGCAAAAAAACTCTCATATTGAGAGATTAATTCAGTCATTCTGAAACATTTTTTTACTGTTCATAACTTTTTGTTTGTGGTTGAATTTTCTTGAATGAACTATATTCATGCACATCAATGTTTCAGACAAATGAAACAATAGAAGGAAGCATTGCTCAGACTAGGGTCATCATATATTTGTGTGTGTTTAAGGTTTCTACTGTAAGGAATTATATCACACCTGATTAATTTTGCTCATCAATTAACTAGTTAGACTTCTTTCATTGATATTATCATTTTTATTACTAATTGATAGAATAATTGCAAAAAATTTATATTAGTCTCGAACCTTTGAAGAAAATCAACTAAAAATAGTTTTGAATTTGAACCTTGAGCAATCCCATTCAATTTGTATAAGGACTATCATTAAAAATCTTGTTAATTAAGACTTTCCAGTTAGAGTTGTTTTGTCTAATTAATTTATATATGTTAAAGGAAAAATAAGAAAGATCTCTTAATAGCAAAGTTAGAGCGTAAAAGTCCCATAATCACCTTGTTGCCGAGAAGCTCATATTTTTTTTTTTCCATTATACATGTTTAATTTAATTTCCCTACTCTTGTCGTTTTCTTTTTTGGTGCACCATGAGCAGTCCTTCAACAGAAGATATGGTTGCAGATACATATATAGACCGAAGTCAGATAATTTAATAGAACAAACAGTTGGATCCTGAAGACAATTCCATCCAGCGATAAATTGAGCAAATCTGGTCACTACTGCCCACAACTTGTACTCTTATGATTCTCATGAATTTGATTTTTCGACAAAGGCAACAACTGTTGATTTTTTTCCTTCTATTGGTTGCAATCCATACTTCTCCGCGTCACTAACATTTCCAGTATCATCTGGACCTTCTGGAAAGTGCACAACACATATATAATCAGCAAAATAATTTTTTTTATGCTTCATCAAATTTGCATACTAGCTAGATAAATGAAAGGTTAATACATGGAATAAACAATATGGTCCTGCATTTTGGGTATAAATTTATTTATATTTCCTAATTATAAAAGCATGTTAGTATAAATTATGCTAATCTTGTACTTTGGTAAGTATTGAAGATATATGTGCCTGGTGAATATGTGATTCTTAATTCAATCACAAGTCAAATATTAGGCTTTTATGTTGACATGGACCTCCAACCCTTTTTTGTTAAAATTTTGCTCTACATGTCATGTTTACATTATTGAATAATTCTTCTTATGGATTGATTGTTGTACCATGAGCCAAATACATAATGTCTTCTTATAATCAGACTCACATATCAACGAGTCATAAAATTACGTCTCTTATCAAGGTTAGCAAAGTTCCATTCTCTCTAATTAATATTTTAAACAAATAAGTTAAAATAATATTTGTATAATTTATTGTTATAATAATATTTATATTTCTGTTAGGTATGTTGGTGCTGCAAATTCATTACACTGTGAGCTTTTTCACGTATATAAAGTTTTTTGGAGTGCTACCAGAGTACTTATTTGAGCTTGAGATATATACTGCACCGTTCACAAAAATACTACCCCATTAATCCATAGTAAATCCACATTCTACTTGTAATATGAGACAATCTATCAACCTAACGCCTAACAATCTAATTTATAAAAGTTCTTTTAAGATTTTTAGTTTTTTTTACTCTTGCATCAAACAATAATAACGATAATATATTGCTCTTATAATGAAATTATAGCTTAGGGTTGGAGTATGTTTTACGGGTAATGGGGTTTCATCATGTTTTTTATTTAAGTGTGCAGATCATATTTTTTTTTATTAATCGTAGCAGAGCTAACTGTTTATATGAGCGTCGCGCGTGCAACGCATACGGTGACACCTAGTAAGTATAAACAATTTAAAGTTCACGAAGCTCAAAATCTGGTTATTAACTCTAAATTATGATTATACTATAATTAATTCAATAAATAATGGCAAGACTTATATTTGGAAAAAAACAACGTTACTTTTGTAATTGCGAAAAAATAACGAGGTCAGAACTGAGAAATCCAGCAACTTTCCTATGTCCTTCCGATGCTTTACTTTCAGGAATCTCCACCAGAACAGAAAGGCAAGAAATGTCTACAGCTCCAAGAAAGAAGAGAGCGAGAGAGGTTATAAACTTATAATGCTGTTAATTCAATCTATGTGTTCATTTTTCAACTACGTGCTTGTTCAATTTCCAATTGAATAAGAATTTTCAGCCCATCAACTTGTTCAAATCACTCCCACCATACCAGGCCGAAATTTTGATTAAAAAAATCACCTCTTTGACTCGGCTTTGTCCGTACATGTGCTAAATGGGCGAGTTTTCAGATCAGTCGATGTAACAGTCAACACCCATTTGAGGCCCTGATTCTCCCCTGAATACGGATCTCCGATGGGGAAACTCTCGATCTTCGCGGCCGCGATGCCGCTGTTCCTGTGTCTGGTCGTGTCGGCCTCCAGTCGGCACCCGCCGCGGATCCACACGCTGTTCTCGGTCGAGTGCCAGAACTACTTCGACTGGCAGACGGTCGGACTGGTTCAAAGCTTCAAGAAGGCCCGCCAGCCCGGCCCGCTGACCCGACTCCTCAGCTGTACGGACGACGAGCTCAAGGGTTACAAAGGTATGGGTTTGGCCCCGACCATGGTGGTGCCTTCCATGAGCAAGCATCCTAGGACTGGTGACTGGTAAGTATGTCTTTGGTCTATAATTTCTTCATTTTTGGTGTTTTCACTGCTGCATTGATGTTGAGCTGCTATGGCTTTTGTGTTATTTTGATTGGAATTTAGAAATGTGCTTAAAGTATGAAATGAGATGTAATTACATGATGATCCAATTTCGGATAATGTCGATTTGGAAAAAAATTATAAGGCTAATATAAAAGTTTGAAGTCTATGGTTTCAAGAGAATGATCGAATTCTTTGTCGAATGTTTAGGTACCCAGCAATTAACAAACCAGCTGGAATCGTGCACTGGCTTAAACATAGCAAGGATTCAGAAAATGTGGATTGGGTAGTGATCCTTGATGCTGACATGATCATACGAGGACCGATTGTACCCTGGGAACTCGGTGCAGAGAAAGGAAGACCAGTTTCAGCATATTATGGGTATTACTCATTTAGAATCTTGATATTGTTGTCTAAGTTGATCAAATATGATCGAGAAAAGTAAGAACAGAAAAGTGAAATTGAGAAAATTGGGAATGAAGGAGAGAAACCGAATTTGGAGAGAAAAGGAAGACTTACAGCATCGTAGTGTTATCAGAACAATACTTCCTTTGATGAAATTAGTGAATGTTGGACATAATTTAGTGCTATTACGATGATCCCTCTAGCATTATTTGGACTGTCTGGAGGAAAGGAACAGACTGGGTTTTGAAGGCATTGATACCCATGATGAACACGCCTATTAGAAAACTGGGTTAGACTTGTAAGTTTTAGGTATAGTTGGGATCTTAGCTATTCCATGGATCTTTTTTTGTACGTTTTTCTTATACGCCCTCTTCTTTATAAAGAGTAGCATCCTCTTGGCGTTTTATAATGTTATATAAACCTTGATATATAATGAAGTTTAGGGCTCGATCCTCCCCTTACGGTTCCAAATGGACTTAAATCCAAGTCACGGTCAAGATTTGATCCTGAACATGATCAACAAATGATATTCAACTGCTTCCTCATTTTTTTTGGTGGAAAAATATTGCATTTTTACTATTATCTATTTAATTTTCCCAATAAATGACAGAATTTCATCCATTTATCAGGTTTAGAATCAAATCCGGGCCAATAAAAATGTACTGACTGCATGTTTCTTGATACTGATTGCAACTTACCAATTGGTTTCAGTTACCTAGTTGGATGCGATAACATTCTGGCAAAATTGCACACTGTCCACCCGGAGCTATGTGACAAGGTTGGTGGGCTTCTTGCAATGCATATTGATGACCTCCGAAAGTTGGCACCCTTGTGGCTTTCAAAAACCGAAGAAGTACGCGAAGATAAAGCTCATTGGGCCACTAACATAACTGGGGATATCTATGGAACAGGGTGGATCAGTGAGATGTATGGATATTCATTTGGTGCAGCCGAAGTGAGTTAATCTTTAGGTCACGGCTATACTATTTCAAACTTTTTCTTGTTTCCTTTAAAAAAAGTTATTCTTTGACATTGCAGGTTGGACTTAGACACAAAATTAATGATAATTTGATGATTTACCCTGGATATATTCCACGGCCTGGCGTTGAGCCTATTCTTCTTCATTATGGATTACCATTTACAGTCGGGAATTGGTCATTCAGTAAATTAGAACACCATGAAGATGGAATTGTCTATGATTGTGGACGTCTGTTTCCTGAACCCCCTTATCCAAGAGAGGTAATTTCATTGATTCTTTCTATCGTTTACAATTTACTATTTCTTTGGATATGGGTAGATGGAAAAGATCAGTAAGGAAAGCAGAGGAGGTTATAATGTTATTCGGATTACAATTGGAAAAGGAAGATAAATGAGGAATTAGTTTTCATCTAAATAATGGAAGGAGTTCTTCTCCTTTCTTTCCTTACTCTACAATTCATGTCCAAGGAAAGCCTTTTATGGTGGAAGAAGTTATATCCTAAAGTTCTTTTTCTTTCTTTCAATTTTCAGGTAAGAACAATGGAGTCTGATCCAAATAAAAGACGAGGATTATTACTCAATGTGGAATGCATCAACACTTTGAATGAGGGTCTTTTACTTCACCATGCAGCAAGTGGGTGTCCTAAGCCCAAGTGGTCCAAGTATCTGAGCTTCCTAAAAAGCAAAACTTTTGCAGAGCTAACAGCACCCAAATACGTTGCACCCGAAACCCTGCAACTAACTGAGGAGAAGGAGGAGCAGAAAGAAAAGCATGAACTGCCCTTATCCAAAAAGGAAAAGCAGGAACCACCTAAGGATTTTGAAGGACCACACCCGAAAATCCATACCATCTTTTCAACTGAATGCACACCGTACTTTGATTGGCAAACTGTAGGGCTCATGCATAGTTTCCACCTCAGTGGCCAGCCAGGAAATATTACGAGGCTTCTCAGCTGTAAAGATGAAGACTTGAAGGAATATCAGGGCCATGATCTTGCTCCTACTCACTATGTTCCTTCAATGAGCCAGCATCCACTAACTGGGGATTGGTATTCAACTCTTGTTTCTCTCTTATTATGCTCCTGGATTTCATTAGATCTTGGTTAGTTATAATGTGGTTATTTTGCATTTGGGTGAAGCCTATATCCCGTACTCTGTTCTTTCAAATGTTTTATGTCGTGGCTGAGCATCATACAATTTGGTTGAAATGCACAGCTAGGATTTAATTCTGCGATATGATTATTGGATGAGACTTTGCCATATAATTAATTTTATCTTTATTGTTCCTATCTTTTCAAAATTTCAAATGAAGTGAGATAATATTTTTTTTTAAACCAAATCTTGTTCATGAAATGGACTAAGGCCTTTGAAGCCAAATGTAGAGATCCAAACCTTGTGAAAATACACTAAAATGCAATGATTATTTTTTGGGTTCTTGTTGAGATCTTTTTCTGATTAAAATCAGATGACCTAATCATTTTTCTGTTTCTATTTCTTTTCAGGTATCCAGCCATCAATAAACCAGCTGCAGTACTCCACTGGCTTAATCATGCAGAAATAGATGCGGAGTTTATCGTAATTTTAGATGCTGATATGATCCTCCGGGGGCCAATTACTCCTTGGGAGTTCAAAGCTGCACGAGGCCGACCAGTTTCCACGCCCTATGAGTAAGACAAGCTCCCTCCAACTCCATTCAGTCATATGTATCATCTGTTTTACTGAGAAATTGGAAATATTTTTTTATACGGCAGAACTAAACTTGAAACGTATTTGACAAAAACTCTTTAAACTCTGAAATGAATGAATGTCCAGTTACCTGATTGGTTGTGACAACGAGCTTGCCAAACTCCATACGAGCCACCCAGAAGCTTGTGACAAGGTTGGTGGTGTAATAGTCATGCATATTGATGATCTCCGACAATTCGCCATGCTATGGCTGCATAAGACAGAAGAGGTCCGCGCAGATAAAGCTCACTATGCAAGAAATATCACAGGAGATATATATGAGTCAGGATGGATCAGCGAGATGTATGGATATTCCTTTGGAGCTGCCGAGGTATTATTTCCTTTCTACAAATAATCATGAGCTGTCAGATACACCGACATACCTAGGACTTGTGTTAATATTACTATCTATGCTACACTCTGTGAAGCTAAACTAAGGATGATTTACTATTTCAGAAAAAGGATTTACTAAAATATGCTCAACCTTTACATAAGACTGAGCTTTTAAAATCGCGGTATTTGGTAAAGGGAACAACGAAGTAAAAATTAGCAAAAGAACAAACTCGATTTTTCTTTTTCAAATGTAACAGTTTAAAAGCTATTTAAATCTTATTTTAGCCAACCACTTCAAGAATTTTTTGATTGCTCACTTAATAATTTTCTGACAATTTCTCTTCTTGTTATTTTCTTAAAAAATTGTTGCTTTTGCATTTGCAGTTGCAATTGCGTCATCTGATAAGCACTGACATCTTGATATACCCGGGTTACATTCCTGAACCGGAGGTAAAGTACCGAGTTTTCCACTACGGACTTGAATACAAGGTGGGGAACTGGAGCTTCGATAAGGCGAAGTGGAGAGATGTTGACTTGGTGAACAAATGCTGGGCCAAGTTCCCTGACCCTCCCAATCCTTCAACCCTCCAACACACCAACAATGACCTACAAAGGCGGGACCTTTTCAGCATCGAATGTGCCACAACCCTGAACGAGGCACTGCTATTGCATCACAAAAGGAGGAAGTGCCCTGACCCGAGTTCCATATCCATGTTGGATGGCCAAGAATCTAAAGAAGAGCCGAGAAAGATCCTCAAAGAACGAACCTTTGCTTCTAGAAAGACGGTCTCTTCTGTAGCTGCTACCAAAGAGGAGGGGAAGTTTGGTTCTTGGAGATTCTGGGTGGTTGTTATGTGGATTTTGTTCGGTATAGGGTTCTTGTCTGTAGCATCGATGCTGCTGTCTGGTCGAAAGGGGAAGAAGATGAAGGGCAAGAGCTATAGGAGCAGGAGAAGATCATCGTATGGTCTGGAAGTTGGTGTACATGAGAAACCTGTACGGGTATTGGACTAATAGTGAAACACAGGATTTATGCGATAACTTAACAGTGTCGAAGCAAGACACGACAACACAAGAACGAACACAATAACTTGCTTCTCGGGAAAATACATGTAACGAAGAGTTACACTCATTCTTTACGTGTAAAGAATCGCTGCTCAGATCGAACATCCACGTCGAACTCACTTTTGAGGTTGTCATTTTGAGTAGTGAGTTGGTTTATAGTGAACATGGCATTTTCCTGTGATTGATTTTGCCATATTATACATATTCTACATGTGTTGTCTGTAATGTACATCCGGATTTGACATTGTTCACTGTTGTGATGAGTTCTTACTGCAAATTTTGAACTTTACCATCTTGTCTAACTGCAAACTATTATATTTCTTCTAAGAATTAATTTTTTGTGGGTATGTAGTAGAACTGCTATGAACAGTTTGGTTTGTCTAACTACTCAGGGAGGACTATTACATCTGGTGTTTAGATATTGGTCATAGTTGAATATTAATGCCTGTAGGTACTTCCTTTCTCGATTGAAATCAGAAATTATGAACAAATCTGAACGTTGAAGCCATTATTTAAATTTAAACACTTTTATATTCATTTTCACTTTTCGACTAAAGAAAGTTTCAATTTTAAGACATGGAATGGAATGGGGCCCGAGATCTGTAAAAGCTAGAGAAGAAAAAGAAAATTACCACTTCCCCCCAAATCCCCAGTAACGTGTTCTGTTTCTGTCCCCACTCCAACATTTCAAAAACACAGCTTAACTCTTTCTCTCTCTGCCGGGCATTGATATGTGAGGTGTTTCTGCTCCAATTCTACTTTAACAGCACGAGGACCTTTCCACGCCTTTTTTATTTGAAATCCTGGGTTTTAAATTCAAACGGCTCTCCACAACAGAGCGGTGAAACACAAACCAGAAAAACAGAGCATTGCGTGTGTGTGTCTTGGATCTTTCTGTTCTGTTTCAACAAGTATGGGAGATTCCTCGACTTGTCTCCTGCAACCTTTCTCCTACGTTTCAGGGCCCCCTAATGATCCAATGGAGGTAACCCACTAGCCCCAAACCAAAATGTTCCGTCTTTCTTTCCCTTTCTTTCCTCTGTTTGGTTTCTGCTGATATAACTATAGCAAAGTTCTTGAATTTGGGTCTCAAATTTATAAAGTTTCAATATTTATAGATTATAGTAGCCACTTAAGCTGAAAGTTAGGTTTTTTATGTTAGCCAGAATCAATATATATTATTTGTTCTTGATTTAGATATTCAGTTCTCTCAGTTTGAGCTTCCATCGTTGTTTTAGTTGCTTAGTTCTGTTATATGGTTTGGGTAGATAGATTAGATGCCTTCTTTAAATGCTCATTTTTACCAATTCGATTCCACAAAAAAGACAGAAAAATTAAGATGTTCTTGAAGTCGATTCCGCGAACCCATTGCGATTTGTCGATTACCGACATAACTTCGTTCCTGCAGGGGAATCCCATCTATTCGTTACAGCAGTCCATCTCCTTCGGGAGGTTCGTGTCGGATTCAGTGTCCTGGGAGAAGTGGTCTGTCTTCTCGAACAATAACAATAATCGGTACGTCGAAGAAGCCGAGAGATTCTCTCGTCCCGGTTCAGTCGCGCAGAAGAAAGCCTTCTTCGAAGCTCATTACAAGAAAATGGCTGCAAGAAAAGCAGCTGCCTTGCTTGAGCAGCAAGCAAATTCTGTAGCTCATGAATCAGAAGAGACTAATAATCAAACCAGAGTTGAAGATGAAGCTTCTTTGGTTCAAAAACTCGAGCTTGAGGAGGAAAGTAATCAGACATGCTCTGTTTCTGAAGAGCATAATCAGAATATTGATGTTGAGGATAAAGGAGTCATCTTGAGCTCTGATAAAGAATCTTCAGATCAAGAAATCCTCGAGGCCACGGTTCGGTTTAACGAATCGGGCGATTCGGGTGTTGGAATCGCCGAGAGGAAAAGCTATCCCGAGGATAAAGAAGTTATTGTGGAGAATTCGGAAACTGAGCTGGATGAGCAGAAGGAAGTTGAAGATAGCAGAATTCCAGAAATGGAGAAACCTCTGCTCATGGTAATTCATCAATATAATCTGTTTGTCTTAAAAATTAGGGTTAATTATTGATAACTCGGGTTTCAGTTAGCAATTTGTTCGACTGTTCAAACATCAGCTTGCAATTTGATAATTAACACCTGAAAAAGTAATACATTTTCTTTGTAAATCTCAGCAAAAATCATTCGATCACGAAGAAGCTCCGGCAAATGCTGTTTCGAAGAAGAAGACCGCAACGTTCTCCTCGAAGCTTTTTGGATGCGGTAAAGGAGTTAAGCAGCAGTCGCCTGCAAAACCCGCAACTCCGAATCATTTCAAGAAGGAAATCTATGTCACTCCGAACAGTAAGAAGTTGCCGATGGATGTTGCAGATCGTAAGAGAACCGCCCCGAATATGTTCACTTCGTCGTATTTTACACCGGCTAGAAACGGCAACTCGGCCGCGGTTACTTGGAGTTCAAGAAATGCTAAAGACTGCCCAACTCCTTCAGTTACTACTCCATCTATGGTACGGTTTTTATTGCTCGAATCGACTAACTATTGAATTGCTCGGATAAATATTGATATCTCATAAGTTTTTCATTTCAAAATGAAGGCAAACACGAATGGCACATCGATACCGTCACTAGTCACTCCTCGGTCGACAAACAGAAGGTAATACAGTTGTTAAAGTTTTATAACAGTTAATCAAGTGATCAGTCTAAAATTTCACAGTGGTAACGGTATTGAACAATGTATTCATTTGGACTTGTAAATCTTTACCAGGATGCCTTGTGATCGATCAGCCGCTGAAAGCAGAAGCGCCGACCCAAAAAAGCGGTCTCTTGCAACAGAGTAAGAAAAAACCGTCCTAAAAAAGAAAAACCGACGCTAAAAATGCCTCATTGGTGTCTTCTAATTCCTATGTTGTTCTGCAGAACTGACTTAATTCTATTGTTGGCAGTTGGTCCAAGTTCTTGAACTCATGTAAGAGCAAATTACAGTCCCCGAGTTTGTCATCGCCTTTCCGATTGAAAACCGAAGAACGAGCTTCTAGGAGAAAAGAGGCAAGAAACAATGAACTTCCAATTTTTCTTCATCAAGAACAACATGTTACAATGTCTTAACATTGTCCATTTTTTGTTGCTGCAGAAATTAGAAGAGAAGTTCAATGCAGATCAAGCACAGAATCAAAAAATCCAACAGCAACCAAAATCCAAGGTTCGGTCATTACTAAGCACATGAATATTCATTAATATTATCAGGTCATGTAATTGTAATGTATATTTAATTAAATTTGACGGGAAATGCTGCCTCTTTTACAGGAGAAGGGTGAAATTGATATGAAAAAATTCAGACAAAGCTTGTGCTTCAAGGCACGTCCGCTACCGGATTTTTACAAAGAAAAAGCTCCATCGAAGAACAATAATTGCCCGAAAAAGGTATGTAGAAATCAAACATTACCAGAAAGAACTTGACGATTCCGACAAGACTAAATTTGCTTTGCTTGGCCTTCAAGGTACCATTTCCGAGTTCTTTATCTTCGTCCCAATCGGGAAGGAAACCGAAAGTTGCAGCTGTGCAGAATGTGGATCCTGTGGTCCCACAAAGACTTCCTCCTCCAATTAGAATGAACCAGTCGATTAAGCGTGTCCAAGGAAAAGCCGGCGGCCAAACTCCGATCGATTCTTCTCGTTCTTCGAGACCGTTCAAGTCTGTTTTTGAAAACGTATCTCCGAATATACAGCAATGGTAGAGGGATCATGGCATTGTAAGATTTAACTATGCACTGCGATGCCAATTAGAACTAATTCGAGAGCCAGATTCGGTTTGTGTAGTAGAGAGTTACTAATGAATTGTTTGTTTGTTAAAAAAAGTTCGGTTTGTGTAGTAGAGAGTTACTAATGAATTTATGCATCATTAAACAAAAAGGATTAATTAGCAAAATGCACTTTGGTTTAATGTGCAAATCTTTTGTTGAACTTAAATTTGTAGCAAAATGTTAGCTAAATCTGAACTTTTGTGAATGGACAAATAGTCTATGTTCACTCCGATGTTAACTAAAAGAGTACCCCCTAAATTAAACACCGATCAATTAGTTTGATAGACTTACCTTGTTGAATGTAGAGCACTCGTAGAACCTTCTTCCTAGATTAACCAAGTATAGTTTGAAATAACTTTCCAAACAAGCAACACTTGCAAGACTTGGTTCGGGTGGCAATTCTCCATCATGTGACACGTATGTGTATATTTTTTTTAATCCAAAAATTAATGTATGAGTTAACAAAGAATTAGCTATTTTTGCTCATTCATAAAAGCTCATCTAGCATTTTTCTGCAAAACTAAATCTAGCTAGCAGTTTGCACATTAAATCAAAGTTCAACTAGTATTTTACTGATTATGAATTTAATTTAATAATTTAAAGTAAACTTTAATAATATATAAATGATACATAGAATATTTGTAAATGAACGAAATATGTTGTACTTTTTAAAATATAATTAAATTAATAGAAAAAAATGTATATATACATATATAAAAACAGAAACCTAATTTTTTTTCTTCTAAATGGCCATTTGGCACTTCTTAAATACCCAAATGTTTGCAAAAATAACAAAACTACGTATATAACCATCGCCACTCTCTGAAAGAGTAGCAATGAAGACCCCGTTAACGGCTGAAAGCCGTTAACGGCGTGGCCCATTCGCCGCTCCATCAATCAGCGGCATGGAGCGGCGATGGGCCAATGCGTGGCACATCACCGCTCCATCAAGGAGCAGCGACGGCCCTCGGTTCAGGGATTCCCTTAACCGGTCGCCACTCATTCAAAGAATGGCGAGATTTGTTATATTAACAGGCTCGCCACTCTTTAAAGTAGTGACTTGCATTCTTCTACTATGTTCTATTTTTCACATATTTGCATTACATTTTCATCAATTTATCGTTGAAAAATTTGATGGAAGGTGATGAAGGTGGCAGACGTCGTGGTAGAAGAAGATCTGGGAAGGAGCCGACAATCCTGTGCTTTTATTTGATCAATGTCGTCATAGATCACAACTTGCTACTATAGATACGGTAATTTTTAAATCTATCATTGTTTATATGCGTACATATTATATGATATAAGAGCATCCACAATGGTTTTACATGAACTGTATTTTTTAAAATTGTCACGCAGACATTATGTGCACTTTAAGTAATACGTAAAGTTAAGATACATATAAACAATATTTGCTCTCTAATAGTTTTACTTAAACGCATTCCTTAAATATATTTTATTATTAAACTTTCTAACAACCATCAATAAGATATTAACATTAATTATAAAATTGATTAATTTATAATTAAAAATTGGTGGGACATATTAACGTTTAAGAAATGTTATGTAAAATTATTGTAGCACATTTTTGTACACGTTACATATAAAAAATATGTTGAACTCGCATTTAAGTAATATTATGTAATATCATTGTGGATTCTCTAATGTACCATTTAAAATGTGTAAATACATTATACTACCAAGTTGCAATATTTATAATACATCTACATTGTTATATTGTAAATTTCATTGTTAGTCTAATTTACATAATTTATTAAAAAAAACGAGAAATATGTTTTAGTTTTTTAAAAAATGCATAATGATTTTACAAAAGAATAATTATTAATACTTTTATGTTTATAGGTAAGCTGCCAAAAAAAGTGAAGAACTTAAATTTTCAAATGGGAAAATGTATAACATTGACAACTAGGGCTGGCGATGGTGAGGGTATGGTGCGAATAGCACTAATACCATAACCATACCATATTTTTTTCACTCATACCATAACCATACCATATTTTTTTTCACTCATACCATAACCATAACCACTGCGGTTATGATTCTTCATACCATAACCATAACCATAACCATGATTTTTAACCACGATTAAACCATTTAACCACAATCATTCAAACTAATACAACATCATTGTTTCATACAAAAAAAGTAAACATACATTCATTGTTTCATACACGAAATCCAAATTAAACATAACTTCATTGTTTCACTTAATTAAAAAAACATCTTCAATCACGTATCACTTGCGATCTTCGATCCTCATTCACCATCGCTTCCAATCGTGGTTACCTAATAATAAGAAACATAGACAAAAAAATGGTGGGTGGGAAAGGGAACGAAATAAGAATTATAATATTTGACTAATAATTAAAGTATAATAATAATGTATATATATAACAATATAAGTATCAGTATTATATGTATTAATATTATATATATAGAGGTGATGGTTATAACCGCGGTTATGGACTGAATACCATAACCATAACCATAACCATTGCAGTTCCCTCACCATAATGGTGCGGTTAACCATTGCGGTAAATGGTTCGAATAACCATGGTTATTTGATTTTCACCGCACCATTGCCGGCCCTATTGACAACTAGGGGTGGCAACGGGTCACGGGTACCCGCCGACCCGCGGGGCCCCGCCCCGTTGACCCGTGATCCGTGACCCGTGGGGCGGGTAAGTTTTTGGGGTCGACCCGCCCCGCCGCCCCGCCGCGCACATGTATCATTTGTATATATATTACATGTATATTATATTAAACTATATATATAATATACTACATTGTCAAAATAATAAGAATTCTAATGAGTTTGGTGACTTGTATCTTAATTTGGATTTAAATTTATAATTTATGATCGAATTTTAAGCTAAATTTGAATATATAAATATATAATTTAGGGTTTAGAATTGTTGTTAATAAAGTATGTGCTTCTAGTAGGCGACCCGCGGGTCGACCCGCCCCGCCCCGCGAGATGTATGGGGCGGGTACGGGTCGACCATCTCGACCCGCGGGGCGGGTACGGGGCAATCGATACCCGCCCCGCCTTGTTGCCATCCCTGACGACTGGACCAAAGATTATGTTCGCCGAGCATGTTTTTTGTATGCTGGAGAGGTATCCTGTACTAATGTAGATCGAGGCCTCAAACCTGCTATAGCAGACCGTTGGTTAGTGTCCATCTCGTTGGGAATTCTCACATTCTTTCGACCCCTTGTGAAATAAGCATCCGAGGATCAACAATCACGGTTGGACCATCCCAAGCTGGCCAATTATGCTCTTGTCGTAATGGTTTAAACGTATGGTCATACACCTGAATGGAGTTCTCTATCTTGAATTGACTATCAATGTAACTTACGACCCTTGCATGAACCTGTTTAATTGCACATATAACGTGTTTGTATGGCCGTCCGAACAACCTCCACTCGTTGCATTCACAGTCCTTCTCATGAATGTTTACAATATGTGTTTCTCCGCCTCGAGACGCCACACGAAAAATAACGCCGTACTCATACGGTAGTGCAGTAAATGAGTTGGATTCACCAATAACTTTACTTAGCTTACTCCTAATTTTCTCCGGGAATGTGTGGTGTTCGCCTAACTCACGTCGGGCTTCTTGCGTACGATCAACCTAATATGTATTCATTCTCGCGAATGTTACTTCAACCAGCGCGGTGACCGGAAATGACCTTGCACCCTTTAGCACTTTGTTGAAGACCTCAGAATGATTCCTAGTCATATTACCGAACATAAGGCCTCCGTCGTATGATAGCGACCAAATGCTAATATCACTTAATCAGTCGATGAAATCTCTGTATTTTCCCTTGTCCGCTTCTCTCCACATTGCAAAATCAGTAAGACATTTATGCTTATTTGAAGTCCAAAGCATATTTCCGAAACTCTTCTTCAACCTTTTTTCTTTTCTTGAAGTGAGTGTTGAAGTTGCTGGTGAGATGACGGACACAATACCCGTGGAATCCATGTGGTTGTGGAAATACATCGTCGAGAGCACGTATTATAGCCTTGTGACGATCAGATATACTGCAAACTGGCCGTGCATTCTTTGTCACGTGGTCGCGCAAACGCTTCAAAAACCATGTCCATGTTTCTATACTCTTACTTTCACACAATGTGAACGCCAACTGAAATATTTGATTGTTAGCATCATACGCCACAACTACAAGAAGTTTTCCTTTGTACTTGTCATATAAATGTGTGCCGTCAATGCTAATTAACGGTCGACTGAATGGAAAACCTTTTATTGAGGATGCGAACGCCCAATAACATTTACTGAAGGTCGCCACCTGTCCTGTTTGTGTACGCCAGTCGAAGTCGAACACCGTGCCTAGATTGTAATGCGCTATGGCCGTCAACAATCATGGAAGTCTATTAAGGGCACTCTCGTGAGATCCATAGATGGATTCAATGACATTAAATTTGGTGTACCACACATTGCGGTATGTTGGTTTATCCTTGTATTTGTCAAGAACAACTTGTTGCAAGGTGTTGATCGTTTCACCAGCATTCTTCAACACGTAAGTATAGATGAAGTCGGCAATTAACACGCAATCAATTTGCCTATGACGCGTTATCGACTCAACATTCACACATGAGTGTGGAGGCCCTATCACCGTTACCGCCCACAATCCTAACGCATCTACTGATGCGCGAATGTACCATGAACAAGATGTGTCTATGCATTCGAAGACAATTGACTTTTTGCTAGATCTAAGGGTGTTGCACTGTCGTGCAATGTTTATGTGTCATTCTTTGACACGCAATTTAAAAGCATTCTTATCTGCATAAGTATCCCCTAGTTTAAAATCATATGCATGAGAGGATGAGGAAGCATGAATCTCCCAGTCATTGCACTCAAACCCCGTGTCCCAGTCACCTGAGGTAAATTCAGGCGGGTACTGGTAATACTCCTCAAGGGACTCGTTGGCTTCCTCACGGGCCTCGTTGACTCCCTCAATAGGCTCTTCCTCACTGTCTACCTCCTCTGGCTCAACTTCAGTTATTTCATCTCCTCCTTGCTCGGTGTTACATGGCTCCCCTTCCTCATCCATTCTGGATTGGCGTTGCTGCATTCTCAGTTTTCGGGGTTACCTTCATGTAACCTTAAACTTGACTTGTGGCTTGCCGGGTCATACCACTCTAATCGCCTTGGACTCCAGAAGTAGTACCCTCGTCCCACGTTGGGATGACGGTGAGTAACACATCTTCATCACATATTTCCATAATCTTCCGCCAAACGTATTCCTCGGAAACTGCATAATTTTCTTGGTTGGCACTCCACATAAGTTCCACCAGTGGAGATCGACACCGGGTAATGCCCATAGCCTCCATTTTCATCTCGTCTAGTGTAATGCTTCGACGAGCTTTTATGACTTCAATCTCACCATTTTATACGTCGGATCCCATTGACCCGGATCAAATGATCCGTTGAACTCAAAATATATGTTCACCGTTTTTTTGTAAATATAATTAACGCATACACAATCTAATATAATTACTCGTGTTACATAATTTTAGTTTTTGATAATTCGTTAACTGTTTTGTTAATTAACAAATTATTAATATTTTAAAATAAAAGTAAGTTAACAATTAATTTTTAATTTTAAATATTATAAAAAATTAGTAAATTGAAAGTCTAACATATTTACTGATCAATTTTTAAAAAATAATATATATTTTTTGTCAATTTATTTATTCTACAAATTTATACAATGTGACAAATTAAAAGTTTAATATATTTGTGAAATTTGCATAATGTAATACGTAATTTTGTTTAATCGCTTAAAATATGTATATATACATATATGTGTGTGTGTGTGTGTGTGTTATTAATTCATAAAAATTTATAGAAAAAGCTATAAGTTGACAGTTTAACATATTTACGTATAATACTTTCTAGCATTGTAACATACCTATGTATAAGACATATATAGTTATGAAAGTACTGTATTTGTAGCGGCTAACAAGGTGATTGAAATGCTCCAAATGCAAGTCAGAAACGAAATATAATCTTCAAATGAAGATGCTCAGTCGAAATGTGGTATTCGAATGCAACTGCTCAGTTTAAATGTGGTCTTCAAATACAGATGCTCGGTTGAAATGTAATCACTCTGCTCAAATTTTGGGAGACGTTGTGAAGAAAAACCAGGGGAGTATATATAATCAAACACCGCCACTCTTTAAAGGACTGGCGATGGCCCGCGAGTCAGGGATTCCCTGCAAAGTGGCCCATCGCAGCCCATTGATGGAGCGGCGAATGAGCCACACCGTTAACGGATTTTCCAGCCATTAATGGGGTCTTCATCGCCACTCTTTCAGAGAGTATAGATGGTTATATACGTATTTTTTTTGTTTTTGCAAATATTTGGGTATTTTAGAAATGTTAGATGGCCATTTAGGGAAAAAAAAAAACTATATATAATGAAAGAACTTGCAAAATTTTGCATTTTTTCTACACGTAACAAGCTATAACAATACATCGTACCTATACATAACATACTCCAACTATTATATAATTTGATTCGTTCATATTAGTCATGCCACCCCCAAAATCTACCGTAGAAGTTATGGGTGATAACTAAGCCCAACTTTCTCATATCGCGAACTATGATACTAATATTCACATGCTCAAAGAAGTGTGGGTAGCAAATATAAATACATTTCTTGCAACTAAAGCTTCCGCTGCGCATTCTGATATATCTCGACCATCTTGTTCCCTTTTTTTTCTAAAGATCCACAAACTAAATAATATATCCTGAAATTGTTGATTGGGTTGAGGGTTAGGTTGCGGGAACAACTTAGTAAGTAATCCTAACATTAACCCTACCGGATCAAGTATCGTTTAAAATATATTTATGATCATTAACTAATCATACAAACCTTTGACACATCGTTTCATAATTATGCTGATCTAAACTTAACTTTGAAAATGACTTCATAAACACGTCCAAACCTTTAACATTGGGATGACTCAAGCGCTACGCCTCTTGACTTTAATAAACTCCCAGCATTCTCCCGCTGGTTGAGGAACCACCAGACCTCCCGCTGGGTCGGGACGACATATCATTCTAATATAGGATCCTTTACTGTATCGATACGTTATCTTGCGTAGTTGACGTTGATCCAAAACTAAACGCCGTTATAAAACGTCTCATCCAATCAAATCCAAATCACATACATATATATCCAATCATCTATTTACACTTTATTATCAAATCACATTTAATAACATAATCACATAATCATTATTATTAATTATCTTCAAATAAAACGCATTTTGTCAAACTGTTACGCATCAAAACACTTTCATATAATATCATAATCTAATGCAAATTTTCAATACCTGACCTTTTTTTTTTTTTAACATGAAAAGTTATATAAATAAAATCTTTCGTGAGTGTTTATAAAAGTAGAAATAAGGGTCGGATCACTTACCTCAAAACAATTAATCCAAAACACTACAACTCCGCACTAGGCCTCCAACTCTTAACCACAACCGTAGATCAAATCCAATCGACGTATTAGATTCCTATAATAATGAATACCATATATCAATATAATTCTTTATGGGAATGAATCTCAATTTTGACTGCACACTCAACTAAGCATGTAAATCAACGGAACCATTCTCAACTACCATAAGTATCCGAATCAATCTTAGATCATCATATTTTTGACCAAGCTAGGCAATCTTAAAAATTACAAATAATTTTCGAAAATACCTCATTCAGTTACGAACTACATGGATCAAACGACGTGTTAATCCGATGTCGGGTTCACCCGAATGAGCCTCCAAAAGCTACTGTACACGTTTACATTTACTACAGAAGTTCAGATTGACGTGTTAACTTTAAAAGTTCATAACTTCATCTATACAAGTCCATTCTAAGTGATCTTTAGTCCACATAAAGATTATCCAATTTACTTTAATTCTGAACCATTTGTTTTCCAAAAAACAAACTGAAACTTGGTCGTTTTCGTCCGCAACCAATACTGTTTAGAATAACCAAACATATTTGAAAAGGCAACTTCTAAGGTTCATAACTTTTACGTGTAACTCTATTTTATCCTTATACCAATGGAAAGCTTAGGTAACATACTTTAATGTCCTATAATCTTTTTGGATCAAATCTAACTGTAAAAGACCCCTTTATGACCTTAAAACGAGTCTGTCAAGAATTACAACAGAACCAAACAGATTGAAGAACCAAATTCGAATGACCATTACTACATCTCTACAAATCCAAATTATGAAATCTTGGTGTCTATAGAAATATTATACAGCCTAGGTTACAATTGTATAATTTATTTAAGCAGAATACAATTACGTTCAGGTCGTTGTTTCCTTAAACATGACAGTACCGAAATTTGGCAGCATGAAAAATTCATAATGTCGTTTGTCTAGTTGTCCCACATATAATTACATCCAATCTCATGGCTACCAATAATCCACCGAAACTGAACCGCTCTATAAGAATGTTTCCTTTTCCAAATGAAGCAATAATTTTAGCCAATTCAAGATATTATAGGGACCGATTAGATACCTGCTTCAAATATACAAGTTGTGTATGTCGATCCACTTTTGTGTTCACCTCGAAGCAATTTTATGTCCAATCCAACATTTCACTTATTCTCTCTTTGTGTGTCCATGTCTCTTCAAAAAAATGGGCTTCGGCTCTCATGGTTGAGATGAGGAGTCGACTATTGTTTATTCGGTCGTTCCAAAACTATTACCGACAGAATTAGAGGAAAAGTGAAATTAATTAGGATTCTTCCATATAAGACCCATGCATGTACTAACTCAGATGTAATGATGAACTTCCACCTTTTTGATTAAAATGAGAAATTATTAGTTGGACCCAGTCTGCCACATCAGCGATGGACCAACTAATGAATGAGCGATACGTAATAAATGTATAATAAATTAATAACTTTGAGTAACATGTGATTACAACCTATTACTTTCTCATAATTAATCATACTTTATTTTTTCCTAAAACAATAATTTCTTTTAATAAATAAAAATAATTTTTTAATATATAACGTCTCTAGTTTCCTATTTTTTTTCTAAAACAATATTGGACATGGTGAACCCTAGAGGATAAATGTCAATTTGCCCTCTAAGGTTCACCATGTCCAATGGCAATAGGGTTTTATAAAATAAAAAAAACCACAAACTGACACTTGTATTATATTTATATATGAAAAAATATTTTTTTGATATACAAATATAATACGAGTGTCATTAGTTTGTGGTTTTTTTTTTTTTTCTAAAACTCAATTGGACATGGTGAACCCTATAGGGCAAATTGACAATTACCCTCTAGGGTTCACTATGTCCAACAGTGTTTTAGAAAAATAAAATAAGAAACTAGAGACACGTTATATATTTGTATATTAGAAAAATATTTTTATTTATTAAAAGAAATTATTGTTTTAAGAAAAAAAAAATGAAGTATGATTAATAAATGAGAAATTAATAGGTTGTAATCACATGTTACTCAAAGTTATTAATTTATTATACATTTATTACGTGTCGCTCATTCATTGGTTGATCCATACACTGATGTGTCGGACTGGGTCCAACTAATAATTTCTCCTAAATTATCGATTCCAAATATGGAATTACTTTGCATTGATTCCACCCTTCGAATTCTATATTCAATCAACTATATCATCAAATCCACTTTGCCCTTCAAATGTTTAAAGTGTATTTCTTTGGTCCATAGCTCATATTAGTCAAATCAGTCCTTATAATTTACTTGTAATGAATTTAGTGCTTCATCTTCCATTTAGATACTTTTGAACCATTTAAAATAAGAGGGTTTTACAAGTCAACTTTACATCCACCTCCAACATTTTTGCTCAAGCTAAACCATTTCTTAATCACCGATATAAGTTATAACCATGCATATCCGAGTGACATTATGCAGAACCCATTCTTATTGGTCTATTGCCCTTAGTAGACTCTGAAAGCATATTATCGTTCTTCTAGTTGACAACCTTGTAAAAGTAAGTTCTTCATAAAGAGCCACCACCAGTAAATACAAACTGACCACACCATATGGCTAGCTAGGTAAGCGTAAGAACATAACAATTGTCTCATTACTTAACCCTAGCCAGCATGAATAACATGTAACCATAAGTATTACATAAATAGAATACAATTAGGGTGACTAAAAGAACTGAATATACCTTGCCAAGTAATATACCGTGTCAAGTAACATGTTTAAGATTATCTTCCTGTTGATTGGAATGGAGCTGAATAGAGACATCGTTGGAGTCCTTATTTTTTGCCTTTGCAGCTTGATTAACATATCAATCATTTGAAGCTTATGCGATATTATCATCATCAACCTATATCAGGTTAGGTTAAGAAATATATGTTATTTTTATAGATTATTGAACAATATAAGTACAGATCGTGAATGATAATTAAAAGAATATAGGGAAAAGGGTTATCAGGTCTTTTGGTCCATGATGTTTGACAACTTTTGGATTTTGGTCAATGATGTTTTTTTTTTTACCTAGTTTTGGTACCATATGTTTGTATATTTTTTCTAGTTTTGGTCTAACCGTTACATTCCGTCCATTTTTTGATATGTTCAAGTCATGTGATCCGCTGTAAACTTTAAATTTAGTCCCTCTAATACTTTCTTAACCTTTTTTTTTTGTTCAATTTAGTCCCGAAGTTTCAAAATTGACCCCAATTGGACAATAGGTCCAATTGAATTTTTGAAACTTCGGGACTAAATTGAATAAAAAAAAGGTTAGGAAAGTATTAGAGGAACTAAATTGAACTAAATTGAAAGTTTAGGGTGGATCACGTGACTTGTACATGTCAAAAAATGGACAGAATGTAACGGTTAGACCAAAACTAGAAAAAATCTGCAAACATATGGTACCAAAACTAGATTAAAAAAAACATTATTGACCAAAATCCAAAAGTTGTCAAACATCATGGACCAAAAGACTTATTAACCCTAGGGAAAATGATGGTGGTGTTTCCATCATTTCTACAACACTAATCTTAGAGATGTAGTTTTAAATATTTTCATCATGCCGAGAATGTGATTCGTACGACTATACCAACAGTTGACGGGAATTCCTCCAAATCCTCCCTTGGTCAAAGGTGGTTACTCACAACATCTATCACCACTCTTATAAATGTTAAGATCAAGAAAAGAGAAAACCATTACCCTTTTTGTACTCCAAACTCGAAGAATCATCTCCATAGCAAAACCACAGTTGTCTTATCTGGCTATTCCATCCTCAATCTAGCTAAAATAAGTGTGTAATATTTTAATGTTATAACACATGCTAAGGAGTCTTCTAAATAGCTTATTTAGAGATCGCCCCCAAAAGTTGATCTTTCTTACGTGCTGGCATTTTAGTATCTTAAACTCTTCGGAATTTGATGGAATTTTATGATTCTAACTCGTGTTGAAGAAGCATATGTAGGTGCAGATTTTATAATAATTCATGGATGGATTTCATTGATAAAGTTCATCTACTTGTAAATTTAAATTACTCATAACGAATATCTATCATTGTTAACTTCAAAAGGCTAAAAACAACATAAATAGTAATCAAGATCATCTATTGTTGAACCAACCATAGCGTCAAATTCATCTATCATTTACTAATACATAAACGGACAAACAACGTTATTGAACTTAATAGCACTAGTTGTGGAATGATTAAATTTTCAATATAAAAAAATTAGTAATTTCCTGCAAGTGGAAGTGAACACAAAAGCTAATGACTGAGAAAAGTGACAACTGACTCTAATTTACTTTCCAACACAGAAAGCAAAGATAAGCCTATCAAAACTGAAACACTTCAGTTACAGAAAAATTGGTTAGAAAGACACAGATGGAGAAGACTTGCAACAACATATCATTGAATGCATTGCTGTCAACAACGAAATCAAGCCACCGAAAATGGTTGATTATAAGTCTAGGAATGTCATCTCTAAGTGGGAGAGATATATCTTGGACTCCAGGATTCACTTGAAAATATTATGGAAGTTTTTCAAGAAGCGTTTTCTGAATGTCCGATTGGATGAAAGGAACTAATAAGAGATTTCGTATCAGGCTGTTGCATCTTGGTGTAAAATAACCATATGGACTTTAAGAGGTGAGAACTCTGCACAGCATGATAAAGAGAAAAATAAACATAAGACTGAACATCTTGCCCATTTAACCCCATTTGACTTGGTAGACAATGATGATCAACTTTCTTCAAAGATTTAAGACCGCATAATGAAACGATCTAACCTTCTTTTGCTAGAAGATTTCATCAATCTTTTCATGTTTGCAGAGCTGACAAGTTTTCATTTCGGAATTATTTTAAATTTACTAATGCTCTATATTTTCTACTAGGTTGAACAGAGATGACTCTCTTTAATAGTCGAAGGAAGTCAATGAACAAATTCACACCTAAAAAATTATCACAAATATTTTGGGATTCTACAATAGTATTCATTCAGGAACATCAAGGGATAACTAACGAAGAAAGAATTATGCATGCCAATGAAGAATCAGTTCTAGTGAAGCTAAACAGTAGCTGACAACGTTGAACTCTTACCTGCGTAGGTTTTTAGGGGACTCAATGTAAACTGCAAGGCCAATTAGGAACTCCGACCGGTGAGTAGCGCCGGAAGTCAAAGTACGCTAGAGATGGCAGTGGAACTTATGGTGGTCGGTGGGAAACCTACCTCGGCTAAGATCCATACCATTTTCTCCATTTCCAATGTCCCACCAACACCAGTTAGCTGTGGTTGAGACTGGCTGAAGAAGTTTCGGTTTCAGTTGAGCCTCCAGCGGCAGGATCGGTGGTTGATTTGTGGATTTTCGGTTGAGGAAATGGAGAGTTGAAGTAAGAAGGCCGTTTTCATGACGATCCACCTGGCTTGTTAATGAAGGAAAACCATGGATGCACTTCAGATTTCAGGGAGGAGTCGGAGGGAAGACTCAGGTAGGCGCCAAATTTTAGTGGGATGTGAAATGGAGGAGATGTTGCTGCTACTAACTGGGCTGGCCTTAGGATGAGAAAATACTGGTTCATCGGCCGTGTTTTCTTCAATTAATGGGCTTTAGATTCATGGGCCGTTTTCATATTTAAATTGTTAATAATTGAAGTATGCAAGTATACACTTGAAAAATAGGCAATAAGTGAATTTTATGTCCAAAAAGATGTTAGTGTCACGACCTGGAAAAATGGTATAAGATGGAGCAAACAAATGTCTACTATGTCCAAATGAGATTTTGTATATAAAGCTCTTTAGGAGGGAGTAGTAGTTGGAAGCCAAGCCAGGACGTGATGCATGTGGATCTCTTCCCCCATACATGGGGTGTCGCTTGAAAGTCAATGGCTGGTTTCCAATGTCTTGGTTGTTATTGGTAAGACGTTGCATATCCTTAGGGATCCTGCTGGTTTGGGAGCTAATGCTAATTTCCTGATGATGGTCAGGGCATACCGAAAACTAATCAAGCTGCTCTTAAGAGCAAGACCCCTAACCACGACCAGTTCCATCTGTATGCGCAGTGCGGGTTGGGCTTCGAGAATTGATATTGGGAGTAAAGAGGGTTGATCCGGCTGTGGCAAGGCTGGATGCCCTGCGTCGATTCTGTTGGGAGCGTCAAAACTCCAGAAACGTGACAAGTGGTATCAGAGCAAAGTTCTCGATCGTTCTATGGGAGCTTCAAGATAGAAGATTACTGCTGCATACTCTGAACGATAAAGGTTGTTGCTTTACCACGGGATGCCATTGGGTGGTGTGACTCTAATAAACTCGGAAGACATGACCACGGAGGGTTGCTTTCAATCCAAGAGATCAAGGATGTGCGGTGACGTTGCCACCGTGGGGAGTGGATGCACTAGAGAAGAGTGTAGTCAGGTGCACATATTGGCTGCTACGGCTCTTGAAGGAAAAGTGTCCAACGAGAAGTGTTGAGTTGCACTACTGTGGGGATCATTGCTGGAAGGGCGGAGGCAAGTTGTCGAATGCCAACTCTGACCATGCCCAAGAAAGCATATGATATCGACTGCCTTAAAGGGCGGAGGCAAATTTCCAAATAGCGTGCCTATAAGGTGGGAAGTCTCTTAGACGCGGTAGCCGTTTCTCTATACTGAGGAGGAGACCTGACCACATGATCGTAGCGGTGGCTCACGTGGACTCGTGACTGTGGCCAACGATACAAGTTGATCTTCTCAATCAAGGGGTCAATGCGAAAAAGAAACTCTGACCATACTCAAGAAGGTAGAAGATGTTGATGGCGTGGTGAAGTGTATCCTACTGTGGAAGAATCGAAGATTCATTTAAGGCAGCAAGATGGCGCAACAAGGGCTTTGCGTAGGTTGGGTGGGGAAGAATGTCACGGACCTGGAAAAGTGGTGCAAGATGGAGCACACCAACGTCTACTACGTCCAATGGATTTTATGTATATAAAGCTCTTTAGGGGGAGTAGTAGTTGGAAGCCAAGTCATGACGTGATGGATTCTGCTAGGAGCGTCAAAACTCCAAACACGTGACATTAGGCAGAGGTTAGTTAGGCAATCAATTTTTCATGATGCATCGAAACTATATGAGTCACCTAGTTTTTATCTGTCATGATGCCCAGAAACCAAAGACTTATATATCCTCGTCCTTTCCGTTTTTAAATTTCATTGATAAATCAAGTCATATATAATTTTCAAGTTGAGAGCTACGACCCGTTTATACATATATAGAGCTCATTGCACCAAATCTTCATTACATTACATTACTCAAAATGAGAAACTTTCACAAACTGGTCTACTCGCAGCACTATGTATATAGCTACTTCCATATCTGTCATAGTAGAGTGCATCTACAACATTGATGACCTGCGTAGAAACAAGACCGTCACTTTCAAGTACAAATTGGGAGCCATCGGGGTGTGCCTACCGCTGCTCGGCAAGTTCCTGCCGACGTTGCCGAGCAGCAAGAGGCACCGACCACCGATAGTGCTTGCCACTAGGAAGGCTAGAGCTACCAGCTTGTACTTTAAAGTTCTAGTGTTTTCTCGGTGCAGCTTATCAATGTTACAGGTGCACTCTACTACGACAAATATGAGAAGCAGCTGCACACACAGTGCTATAAGCAGGAACAAGTTGTTAAAGTTTCTCACGACGGCAAAATAAAGGTAAGAGTGTAATTAATTTTGAGCAATGTAATGTAATTGAGGGTTTGATGCGATGAGCTCTATATACGTATGAACTTGCCATAGTGCTCAACTTAGAAATTATATATATCTATTTTTTTTTTGGGGCAAAGTATATATATCTTGATTTACCCAATTCGTTTTCGTGACGAATCACTTGATTGATGAAGGATTTGTTACTTTAGGGTCCGTTTAAGCATTCACTTGGTTGATGAAGGATTTGTTACTTTAGGGTCCGTTTAAGAAAAAAATGCGAGCTCTGTAAAAATTTCTCTCTTTAATTTGAACGATTTGTCACATGTCTTACACATAATTTAAAAAAATTGAGAAACTGGCCTACAATTACGAGATACCTAATTACAAAAGAATAATGAATCATTCTTAAAACATAAGCATACAATCAAATCAAATCGAATATAAAATAATTTCCTCTAGAGGAACCTTGACCTCTTGCACTCGATTGGGACACCTTGAGGGAACCGTTTAACATCATTGCAGTAATTGTAGATCATGTACTTCTGCTGCACCCACCGCAACCGGTTCCTACCCGATGCATCAAGGGTTTGGTCTTGCCACGCACTGTCTTGTACCGAGTTTGTAGATGCACAAGTTGATGAACCAGGTGTGCGTACACAAGCATTTGCATTGAAGTTTCTAAAGGAAGCAGTGAAGGGAGCTTGTGACCAATCTGCCTTGACGAGTCCACCCATGGTGGCCCAATCATCTGCATTCCACAAACTCGAATATATTCTCATTGGTTGCTCTTTCGGGAATGGAATTCCGACTGATTCCAAGTTGTTAAACACTCGAATTGGAATGTTGTCTACCAAGAATCTGTCAAATTTATAAACATCAATATAAGTAAAATTCAATAATTTTCATGCATTCCTATTATATATATGTATAAGTTGTAAGTAAGTAGAGAGTATATATATAATGCTTACATGATGCGTTGAGCGTTCCAGACAATGGAGTAAGTGTGGAAGGCCTTGGTAGGGTCGAACCAGAGATGGAACTGTTGTTCTCTGTTGCCTTTCCCTTGGGAGAATACATTGGTGTGGAGTGTGTATGGATTTCCCGACAAGTTTCCGAGGAACTCAAAGTCGATTTCATCATGAGCTGCACCCTCAGAAGATAACTGCATATATACATGCATGAAACTAATGTGGTAAGAAGACTAGCTAGATGTCATCAAATATATATATATATATAGACTTGTCTAAATTAATCAACTTGTTATGTAATTATAGTTCAATTAAGTTGGTTCTTACATAATACGTGGTTACGGTGCCCGCTGAGTTGCCGGCAACAAGCTTGATTTGCATGTCGAGTCTGCCAAACAAGTACTCGTTCTTGGACTTGAAACCCGACCCGGAATATTTATCGAGGGATAGAGTGAGGAGGTTGCCTCCATTGAATATCTTTGCTCGTTGATCGCCAAAGGTAGTTTCAAAGTCATTGTAGAAGTTGGCTGCGGCTGCAGAGGCGGCCATTGATAGCAACACCAAGATGGAGATTATCACCATGGTCACAGTTGAGCATTTTTGGAAGGGATGTTCCATGGTATGAGGCTAATTGTGTAGAAATGATTGAAGGAGATTTGGGGTTTAGATTATGTGATGGTGAATGAAGGAGATGGGGGGTATTTATATTCTTAGTGGGTGTGTGTATATTGGAGGTGGGCTAGCTAGACAACATCTAGCTGTAAAACCGCGGCAAATATATAGTAGAATTAAGCAGCTATCTTTTTGGGACTTATGTAGGTAGATCAGAGGTAGGAAGGATCCTATGTAATGTAGTACTAATAATTTTAGTAGCTCAACTCAAAGACGAAGAATATTAGAGTAAAGTATAGCCAGCTATCCCCCCAGCCAGTTCAATTAAAGCTGGCAAATTAATATTTGGAAGCATGCATGGATAGCTCGTGAGGGTTCTTTACGAGAGCGCGTTGAAACAGGAATGGATAGTCAAAAGAGAAAGGCCGACACCGAATTTTTCCATCAACGTTTAATTCTTTGAGATTTGGTTGTGAAATTCCAAATTCAAAATTCATCTAAGATTATTTCACGGTAATTTGATTAAAATATTAGGTTATTCTTTGTACACTTTTTATTATTATATCAATTATAAAATGAGACAAGTAAATCTGTACTTAAGATCCTTTAACTATATATTAGGCTACATGTGAAAATACATTGACATTGCATACATTAGTTGTTCACTAAGATTAAAAAAAAATTCGGATCATTATCATGAGATTTTGAATATTACATAGCAAATTGAAGGTATTTCGCTAATTGGATACACGTCAAAAGACCTCACATGGCCAGGATATGTTAGTTTTCCGTCCAATTTAATGAAAATTGTAACAAATGTAGCAATTTGGTCTACAATTAAAAGTACATGTTTACAATTTTTTAAACTAAATTTCGAATATCAATTTGTAACAAAGTTCAAGTAACGGTTTTGTTATTAACCATAAATATAATTATTATTTTTCATTCAATATGTGTGTATATAGCAATTTTACTTTTCTTTCGTGTGTATATCGAGTTGATGAGTTGAATTGAGATCAATTTTAGTGAACATTTTCATTTATTAATTTATTTACATTATTATTTTACAGGCTGGATCTTGTTCAAATCTCATTGATAATTTATTTTAGAATTAATAGGTCTTTTAGTGCAACATGTTTGTCGAAATTTGGCTTTTGGTGCGACGTCTTTTTTTGTTATACTTTTGTTGCCATACGTTTGCACTTTGTGCACTTTTGGTGCAACCGTTAACATTCCATCCAAAACTACTATTAATTTACCATGTGACTGGCACGTGACGGAAATTTAAAAAAAAAAATGAAATTTAATATCAATAAGACAAATCTACCCCCACCTTCAACAGAGATCGATCGTTGATAGGCCTGTCAACGGGTCACATTGTGACCCGTGACCCGTGACCCGCGGGTCACCGACCCGTGATTGACCCGGGGGTCACCACGGGTCAGGGATCGCAGACCCGTACCCGGGGTCACGGGTCACGGGTTGACCCGCGTCAAACATGCAGCAAAGCTGCAAAATGGTGCCCCCGTTACATGTGTAAACTAATGACTGAAACCTGTTAGGAGAACCTTTTGATGTGTATGAAGAATACCTCAATATTGGTTGATTCAAATTGAGTTGTACGGTTTTGGAACAGAATTGATATTGAAGATATGGGAATTGTGTGGGATGGCTGTCTCTCTTCGGTGTCAGTTGCCAATGGAAGATCTGGATGCTCTGGTATCCATCACCTCTGGTGAGGACCTTGCCAATCTTATAGAGGAATATGATCGTGCAGCTCCGTCGTGTCTGAAAATCAGGGCTTTCCTTTTGCCACTCAAATCTACCAAAAAAATATCTCCCCCACCCTCAGTAGCTTATTCTTCAGGGTTGTCTTCAACACAGTCATCATCATCATCATCATCATCATCTTACCATAGCGCTTCTGGCATTCCCCCAAGGTTCCCCAAGTCTGTGATGCCAAGGCCAGTGTTTCCTCTTTGCGTAGAGAAGTCTGTTGGGAAGAGTAAAAAAACTGATTTAAACGGGTCACGGGCCAGGTACGGGTCCTAATCCCAAACCCGTACCCGGCCCGCTCTCAACGGGTCATTTACGGGTCAACCCGTAAATGACCCGTTAGCATACTTAGTGTCACCCGTACCCGACCCGTGAGCGGGTCATTTGCGGGTCACCCGCGGGTCACGGGTAAAATTGACAGGCCTAATCGCTGAGTGCTTGTACTTTTTTTTATATCTTAAAAGACAAATATTATATAAGCAGAAAGCACCACTAAGTTAGGACATCCAAATGGAGTGTGGGATGTCATCACCCAGCCAAGATCCAGTTACAGAAAGGTCCGTAGCACGATTAACAAGTCTGTGTGCTTTGGACACCTTACATCTAGGAACCGCGAAAATGAAAGTCGAAAGAGAACAAACTAGAAACTTAATATCTTGGACGACACCAAATACGTTAGGGTTGTCGAAGAGACGCAATACAAATGCATCAAAATTATCAATAATGACAGACGCAATACAATTTAGTGTACCAAACGGGCTAGGGCGCCTATTTCTAAAAATGACCACATTTCTTTCTAACCAAATACCCCAAACGACAATACACTTATTAACAAACAAATCTTCTAGGGGGACACTAGACCCAGAAGTGGTGTGCTCGAACAGCCAATCCACAATGGAGTTTGTGGGTATATCCTCGGTATGAATCCCAAGAGCCGAACCAGATTCTTTTTGCAAAGGGGCATGACCACATGAGATGATCCCAAGTCTCTGTTGTGTTTGAGCATAGATGGAACTTTGGGTTGAAAGAGGGAATTCGCTTGTGTAGGGCTTGTCCGAGGGGCAAGCCGTTGTTGCAACCTTTCCAGATGAACATTCGAATTTTTGGAAGTAACTTGGAATTCTAGATCTTATTCCAAACGGACGAACTAGCGATCGAAGAGGTTGATGCAGAATTCCCCTGCTTCTCTGTTATGAGTAGCGAGTTTATGAAGTGATACCCGGATTTGACAGTGTAGCTTCCTGAGTCATTGTGCAACCAAAGGAAAAGATCTGGTGCGTCAAAAAGCGGGAATATAAGTTGGAGGATTGCCGTTGGAAGAGGTGTCAAGATCTGGTGGCTAGGTGGACCAAGAACACGACGAACCCAATTGGAAGAGGTGTCAAGATTTGCATCGACCAGAGTTGAAACATGTTACGAAACCAGTCGAAGGAGACAAATTTGACTTCGATTCGCCGGAAAACAAACCAGACAGTGATTGGGATGGTGGCTAGGTGGACAAAGAACACGGCGAACCCAATTAACTTCGATTTGCCGGAAGGTCCGGGAGATGCCCTGGATTCCGACGGTGCTGCACTTGGATTTGGCGTCGACGACGCCCATGACGGTCAAGACGGTGATATAGAGGAACAAGATAGTGGCAACAAACTCGACGATGTCGGCCCTATAGAAGGACCACGACTTGAGCTCACCGGGCTCGAAAAGCGGCGGCGACGGCTCCTTGTACTCCTTGTCGGTCTGAGCCGAGGTTTTGACGCAAATACATCAGCAACGGCTCGGCCGGTGATGGAGCTTGGGTATGGGTGCAGGTCTTCGACGGTGAAGGTGGGTTGAAGAACATGGGGTAGATTTGTATTTTCGAAATTAAAATTTCATTTTTTTTCTGGCATGTGCAGGTCACATGGTAAATTAACAGGAGTTTTGGACGGAATGTTAGTGGTTGGAACAAAAGTGTGCAAAGTGCAAACGTATGACACCAAAAGTATAACAAAAAAATTGTTGCAACAAAAGTCAAATTTCAGTAAACATGTTGCACCAAAAGACCTATTAACCATTTTATTTTATTGTTATCATTGATCTCGTGTGTTATACACAATTCTAGAAAAAAATAATAAAGTATTTGATTATAATAGTATCATAATATTATTAAATCGTGTTTTGCACGAAAATTTCTCTTATAAATTAATATATATATTAAAAGAACATATACATCGATTAATTTGCTACAGTAATGTATCTAAATTATAAATGTATAAAAATCATATATCATTTGGAATGACTTCACATCTATTTTCGTACTGCAAAACATCTTCATAAATCAGAACACGGTAGAAAAAGTTATAACTTTTTTATTACGATAACAAAGTAATAATATTATAGTAAATTAAAGAAAAAAATATTTATAAATATTAAAAAAATTAAAGATGTAAAATTTTCTGGTTTGTTTTAATAAACTTTTAGAATCAATAAGTATGCCATGTGGTGCAATATTATAAGTATTAAAGTCAGAAACTTTAGAATTAATTTTAAATATCATAATTACTAATTTCGCCAAGTCTCATTATTTAATATATTTATATTTAAACGAAATTATATTTCTTTAGATTATAGTTGTTTGGATTTCATATCTAATCTAATAATCTAAAATCTATATACATTAAAATTTAGATAGAAAGAGAACTGTGTGTATGAAATCTGGAGCTGGGGGTTTCTCAATTTGGTTCTTTCTATGTGCGATGGTTTTTCAACATTCAACCTCTTCATGACAGCAAGGTAAGGGGAGCGGGTGTCTAATTTTTGCTGTTTTCCGATGCAAAGCCGAGGCCCGAGGGAGCTTTCAAAATTCTTGCTAATCTATTCAACACAATTAAATATGAGAAGTCACCAAATTCAAAAATAATAATATCTAAATTTAAAGCGCAAGATCACATTCTAATGTGAAGAAAGAACAATGTACGAGACAATCAATATAATATATAGACCATACATCTACTCACGATCAATTCAATGTATAGTCTCTTCGTTTTCTAAAAATGACATTGTTTTTTTCAAATTACTATTCTATATATATAGAGAGGATTGGAGACATCGTATTGATGATTTACCAGGCGAGCAGGTTCTAATTCCTGCTTTCGAGAAGTGAGCCACGCCCATTGAAAATGAACTGATCCGTCTCTTTGTCGATATATATGTGCAGCCAACACGCAAAGGAGATTTATTGGCATTCGAGGATTTTCGACTCATCCTGCCTACGACATCTCTGAACCATGGCAACACCACCTCCACCAGATACCATGGCTCGATTGAAGACAGTACCAGATGAGACTTAGGACAGACGACTCAATCGGAGACCATGGCATGCATGGGGTGCTTGCATATGGCAAAGATGACCATTCAGCAAATCGTCTACATCCTCTGTACTTTGTTTTGGCGTCCGAAGATATCGGCCAGAGGAGAGTCGACAAGGCATCATCGTCGAGGTGGTGGTTGCTAGGCGGATCGATTAGAAGCTCTGAAACCATCTCCATGGGAAACTAACTGTAATTGAAAAATTCAACAAGAACGCGGCGCTGAATCCGGCGAGGAAAGACCATCGAAATCATTCCACAGCGGCATGTGCATGCAATGTTAAGGACAATAGCGTGGGCATCTTTCCTCGATTGTTGATTTTGGACAGAGGCTTTTAGGTTTTTTGCTGCGGCTGAAGAGATGGAGAGGATGAAGGTGACTAGACGCCTAGAGTTTGTCTATGTTGTAGCAAGAATGGTGGTTGTGATTTAGGTGAGAGTTTTTTTTAGGTAAACAGGTGGGCTGGGCTTTGGAGTTCACGAAGGTAGGGTTAGTTATTAGGTTGAAATTGTATTTACTTATATTATTAACAAAACATTATAGTGTTAGTGATTAGGTCTAATGGGCTATGTTTTGTGTGTATGATATTTTCATTGTTTTGTTCTCTAATATTTGGGTTTACATGTTTATTATTATTGTTACAATTTTTTGGGAAAAAAAACAAATTTTTACAATTTTTATCATTCCATTGCAAACTAAAAATACTAATGATTGATAACTTTTTTAAATAAAATACATAATTCAAATATCTTTTAACAACAAAAGATTCTGGATAACAGTAAATTTTTTCAATTAATTTATAGAGTTTAGAATTTCATATATCAGTTTTTTCACAGTTAATTATTATATTGTTATAATGTCTATTGAGTCAAAATTAATTAATTTGTGAATAGTGATAATGTTATTTGCATGAAGTCATCATCATCATCATTATTATTATTATTATTATTATTATTATTATTATTATTATTTTGTTAATTATATTATATGTATATAATAAGTTAGTAAATCACCCAGTGCAAAGCGCGGGAAAAGCACCTAGTCTAAATCTAAAAGAATGGTGCAAACAAGGAGGAATCATGTGGTGAACATACATCATTCATCATTCATCATTCACATTATTTCTTATTAAATCAACTGAAAAAACAAGTTGTAATTCTTAGTTTCAAACCGAACTCGAATACACCACATTAGGAAGTAGGATATTAATCAGAACTTCGCTAAAATGCAATAGACCGTAAATACAATCGAATTACAATCGTTAGTTCTAAAGAGAGAATGAATCAGATTTCATTAAAGAAAAGCTTAATTAGAGATCAACTATTACACAATTCTCGAACTACTTGATGCAAGAAGTGTAAATTCGACTCCAAATGAAATCACTGCATTTTAACCAAACTCTATTAATCAATCTTAACGCTCTCGATCCATAACCGCACCAAGAACCACCCACCCTAATCAATATGATTGAGGAATTGAGTGGCAGATGTTGCGTTGAAATTGAGGCGCAGGATGTTGGATTTGTGGGTTCCCTTGGTCTTGTCCTTAGACTAGGGGTGAGCTCGGGCCGGGACGGGCGGGCTTTTACCTGAGCCCGAGTCCGAGCCCGAAATTTTCGGGACTCTACTTTTTAGCCCGAGCCCGAGCCCGAAAATAAGGAAAATGGCCCGCCCGAGCCGGGACTTCGGGATTCGGGCTCGGGCTCGGGCTAGCCCGAATTTTAACAAAAAATCTGAAAAAAATAAAAAAAATTAAAAAAAATAAAAAAAAAATAAAAAAAATTCAAACATGGAGGAAGATGGTTAGATACTAACTATAGTTAGTGGGGAATATATATAATTATATATATTTATATAGTATTAAAAAAAATTCGGGACGGGCTCGGGCTTTTCGGGATTTTGGCAGAAAAGCCCGAGCCCGAGCCCGAGCCCGAATTGAAAATAAAAGTCCCGCCCGCTCGGGCTCGGGTCTATTCGGGACTGGGTTTTTCGGGACGGGCTCGGGACGGGTTTTCGGGCTTTCGGGCTTTCGGGTTTTCCTGCTCAGCCCTACCTTAGACTTAGTGACAGGGTGGAGGTGGCATTGGAGGCACCGTGGCTTGCCGCAACCGGCCTTAGCGGTGGGCTTGGAGTGGTTTGTGGGCTTGGAAGGCACTTTGGAGAACATGCCGGCGGTGGGTGGCGAATCCACCAAGTTGAAGGATTCAGAGATGGGTCGATTAGCCATGTCCATGTAGGTCAGGACCATCCCGTGCTGTCGACCCTCACGCTTCATTTTTCAACACGCTTTTGTGGGCGGGCTATGTGTATTGAGATTTCTAAGTGTAGAAGTAATTAGTGGACGAGTGCAAATTCCTTTATATATAGATAGAGAGAGATTCTCCTTCGATTTTTTAATTTATTTGAATTGAATAGTAGTACTACTTGAACTTGTGCATCAAGAATGTATCAGAAAAAAATATAAAACAATTACAGCAAGGGAGAGAAGAGAAACATTGACCAAGTTACATATAACTCTATAAAATAAGGGTTAGAAACTTCTTCTACGTATGTCTTTTAAAAAGGCTTGTTTAGACTAGGGTGGTAACTTTGTCGTGTCGATTCGTGTCGTTAGTGATATGTGTGTTAACAGATTTCTTATGTCAAAACAGATCACCATAAATGTGTCGTTAGTTTTCCAAACACGAGAGTTAACACGGGCAGATCTCGTGTCACACGGGACACGGACACGAGACACATAATTTTCGTGTCAAAACAGATCTCGTGTTGTCACGGGATCTGTTTTGACACGGCACGCCGTGTCAAAACCCGTGTCGACACGGAACTTTATGAAAATGAAAAACTCAACTTTTTGGTGAAAAAAATACGAACTTTGCTCCTCGATAATTAACAGTTTCCTAAAATAGTCAAATATGCTACTTTTTTCTATAGTTTCACTAAGGCAAGTTAATGACTTTATACTCTAAGGACATGTTTGTTTGCATGTATTAGCTAATACATGTATTAGCTAAGCATCGACTAAGATATCCTAATACATGTTTAGCTAATACAATGTTTGGTTGAAATCATGTATTAGGATATCCTAATACAATGTTTGGATGAATTTTGTATTAGGATATCCAAATACATTGACTAAAAGACCTAAATGCCCTTAAATAGATATGTACATTTTTTAATTATTATTATAATTGGAGTCCGGCCGGGGGTCGCCAGAGTCCGGCCCGATCGGGGGTCGCCGGAGTTGGTGTAGTTATATATTAAATAAAGTTAGGGGTATTATGGTCATTAGGTACTACGTATTAGCTAATACATGATTTTTTGTTGTGTCTTAGCTAATACATGATTTACTATAGAAATGAGTATTAGCTAATACTCATGTATTTAGTTAATACCAACACCAAAGCAAAACAAACAAAGTATTATCTAAGACATGTATTAGTATATCCTAATACACGCAAATAAACATGCCCTAAGATTGAATTTTATGGTTTGCCGCTTAAGTAATGACAACTACGAATACAACTAAAACTTATTATAAGTTTTGTAACTATATATTAATGTACTGAATAAATAGTTTGATGCGGGCGGAACCGATTAATTATGAAATTTCCAGAATTATGCGATTTCTAGTCCCGGACTTTCAACTGTCGAAATTTGGCGCGTGAATAGTATTTTTCGGGCAGAAACTGGGTTTAGATCAAAATTCACGGCTATGCCGTGTGTTACTCTGCTTTTTGGTCAAATTCCATTGTTTCGAGGCTTAAAATATTTTGTTAATGTTATTTCGGTTTTTTTGTTTTTGTAATTTTCGATTAATTTGGACTTTGTCGTTATTTTCGGTTATTTCCTCAAACCCTGCGTCTGATTTCGTTTTCTTTCGATTTATACACGTCTATTCCATCACACTGCATCATAGTTGCAATGTTTTAGAATTACTGATTTTTATAAATAAATATTAAGTTTCAGATAAGGCGTGTCAATGCGTATTTATTGTTGGACCTACAGATCAGATCTACACAGCCATGCCTAAAAACGTGTCTAGTCATGTAATAGATATATCAAACAAGGTACAGATTTTTGTATAAATTAGAACATAAAAAAAAAAGGTTAAGAACCTATGAAAGGTCTGAACTATCACCTATGTTAACGGGAGAGGTCTGAAATTTAAAAAAGTTAATAATAGAGGTCTGAAATTTTTGTTTTGTTGATAACAGCGGTCTCTGTTAGTTTTTTCCGTTAAAACTAACGGAAGTTGGTCACATGCTTAGCATGTGACCGGAAATAAAATAAATTTCCAAAAATGCTCTTCTATCAAGTGTGCCCCTCACATGCTTGGAGTGAAAAGACCAAAATGCCCTTGAAGCCACCACGGTACTCCGACGACCACGACCGTAATCTGGCGACCACCACCAAGGCTCCGATTGAGCCAAAATCGGAGCCACCGGCCCCGATTGGGCTCCGATCGGAGCCACCAGCCCCGATTGGACTCCGATCGGAGCCAAAAAGCTCTGATCGGAGCTTTGAGGCTCTGGTCGGAGCCACAGAGCTCCAGATCGGAGCTTTTTTGGCTCCGATCGGAGTTTTTTTAGCCCGATCGGAGCTTTTTGGCCCCGATCGGAGCTTTTTGGCTCCGATCGGAGCTTTTTTGCTGAGGTGGTGGCCGGAGTCGGGTCGCCGGAGCCGAGGTGGTGGTCGTCGGAGTCGAGGTGGTGGTCGCCGGAGTAGGGTGGTGGTGGCCGGAGTCGGGTGGTGGTGGCCGGAGTCAGGTGGCGGTGGCCGGAGTTGGGTGGTTTTAATTTGACTTTAGGGGTAAAATTGTCATTTCACATTTTCTTAAATAAGATATTAAATAAAACAAAATATTAAATGGGCAAAAATGTTATTTCACACAATTCTGTTAAATTTAACCATAAAAATGGACGGAAAACCTCAAATCAACAAAATTGAAATTTCAGATCTCTGTTATTAACTTTTTAAATTTCAGACCTCTCCCGTTAACATGGGTGATAGTTCAGACCTTTCATAGATTCTTAACCCTAAAAAAAACAAGTCCATTACAAATCGTGTCTTTGTATCGTGTCAGAAATTGTCATCATTAGTTCAGACAAATGGTTCATTGTAGAGAGAGAGATACATTCGGGTATCGAGATTCTAGTTAAACTAGAGTATATATAAGTTTTAGTTATGACAGTATAATTATAAAATAGCTTTAGAGGAACTATCCCTCGCGAGGTATCCAAACTGTTCCGTTTTTTTATGGTTCGTATCCAAATAGCTACCGGAACTTGATTATATTAGAAATTTTTTTTTTTTTAAAGTGGTTACATGAACTTTAATTTTTCGAGCAAATTGCTACATCAGTTATAATTTATGTTAAATTGAACATAAATTGACCATCTTCTGATTCCATTGAGTTTTTTATGTGTAAACAAGATAAATTCCGAAATAAAAAATTGAAAAAATTGCAACAAAATTTCTTTAATCTCGTTGTTATTTTTTAATTGAGCATCTAATTGAATGTATTTTGCTATCATTCTTTCAATTTAGTGATGAATCTATTTTATGTACACCATAAAAAAACCACGTGAGCCAAACTTTGACAAAATTTGTAATATATATAGTAATTTGTTCGGAAATTTGAAGTTCATGTAGCTAATTAAAAAAAAAAATTAATTTGGGTAGTGATTTGTAAATGAAGCAATATTAAGGTAGCAATTTGGTTACTAACCTTCTTTTTTAATAGCTCCCGGTCCCGCAGAAGCATGTCGTATAAGCCATAAGGTTACTAAAAGATGAGCACCCTTAACATGTTTACTTCACAAGAATAAAAAAAAAAGGTACTCGTATTGGATTCATCTATAATGGCTAAAGTGCTAGTCTTGAATATTTTTCTATACTTAAACTCAAACAATTTTTAAATCCGAAATATTTATTTAATAGACGGATCGTTAAACCGTTATGGCAGCTATACCATTTATCTAGATAGGGATTAGATTTTTGTTGGTGCTTGTTGCACCAGATTTGGGCTGAGCATAATACAGTCAAAACATATCTCATAAGATAGTAGGATAATATAGAGGTTTAACACTTTATACTTTAATAAAAATTCATATTCAAGCTCAACTTGAAAAAATACTTATAACTAGCGCTTTAAATAATCATGGTGCAACGGAGAGCAACCCACCAAACCGAATAAAACAGAATTTTGTGCTGGTAGGTTCTGAAAACCTAGAACCAATCCAATATAATGAATGAATGAGCATTATTTTGGTATAATTAAAAAAAAAAAAAAAAAAACTCAGTTACAAAATATATATATATATATATATATTAAAATAATAATAATAATAATAATAATAATAATAAACAGCTACAATTGGATTAAGTGTCTTACAAACAGTATAGCAAGCCAAATCGAGAAATAATGAACAACAAAGGAAGCATTGTTATTGATACAACCTTTCATAGTAACCAACATACATAGAATTTACTATATATATATAGTAGAAATGGAAGAAATTATTGACAGTCACTGCCTTATTATTCACACGGAAATTAATTAATTAGTCAAACAATCACATTTTCTCCAACCAATAACCAATCCTCATCTTCTTCTTCTCCCTCAACTTGGCTCAAAACCAACCCAACCTCATTAAAACCTTGATCCTCAAACACAACATGTTCATACGTTACCTCAACTAATTTATCCTCACCATCCGAATCCCAACCATAATAATCATCCTCCTCACCATCATACTCTATATGATCCAACAACCCGGTAGCCGACCCGCCTGTGAAATTCAGCCCCGGTCGACCCTCCACGACCCGCCAACTAACCAGCCGGTGGCTCAAGTCGAGGTTGTTGGATTTAACCTTGTGGGACCCCTTGGTCTTGTCCTTTGACTTAGTCACCGGGTGCATGTGGCACTCGAGGCACCGAGGCTTGCCGCACTTAGCCGTGAACTTGGAATGGTTTGTGGGTCTTGAAGGCACTTTTGTGTAGAAACCCGCAGTTGGCGGTGAATCGATTGTTGTGAAGGTTCGGGACCTGGGTCTCGGGTTATATGGGGAGGGCAGAATCATGTGTGTTCGAACCATGCCGTGTTGTCGACCCTCACGCCTCATTTTGACAATGTTTTTCTGGGCTGTAGATGAATTGGATGAGAGTTTTTGTATGAATGAGACTTAGTTTATATAGGGTGTGTTTGGTTTTATTGTTTTGCTGTTATTCCCTTTAGGATAATAAGATATGATGTTTGTTTAAATAACAGTTTATTGTTTAAATACTTGAGAAGCAAGGAGTTTGAAACTTGTGTAACAAGTAACCCAACAGAAAAAAGGGATAAACAATGACAGCTAGAGAGAGGGAGAGAAGTTGACAATTTATTTTCATAGAAGCTTCTTAGCTATGGAGACGGAGGCCATTTCTTCACCATAAGATGTATCAACCTATTTTATTTTTCTGATGATTCAGAAAATGATGGAGCGTTATGTTTATGTCAATCAATTGCGGATCTAGAAATTCTAAAATTGGATTATACGAAAACAGGCAATACCTAGTAAGTTGTAAGATAATAGGATGATAAATGATAATTGCGCTTATATTTTATGTAATATGGTCCGGCGTTTCAGCATTTCATACCTGCATTAGAGGTCTCAGATTCAAGCCCTACCTGAGCCTAATAATGGAAAAATACTCATGCCATCACTTTACCATTTACAAGCCGACTCGGTGAGACCGGTTATTATACTAAGTTTTAGTAGTACATCATGTGGGAAACAAAAAAAAATGCAGTTTGGAGCATACAAAGGCTGAGATCATGAAAGTTGATGGATACATTCAAGAACATCATCAACAGAATGGAAATGGACACCTTTACTAACTGCAGTATGCAAAACAGTAGAAAGGGCTAAATTTGACAACTTTATGCTGACAACATGCACTGCAACATTTGACATATTCCTTAAATTTCCAACTTTTTTTAATTTTTAATTTTAATGAACAGAGTATTTTCAAGATCAGAAATGATAGAAACACAAAGGGTAGAGTCTGAAAGAGTAAATATATGAAAAACTGGGAAAAGGAAAATTTACATCTTTACATTAATTAAAAGGTGGATTATGTACACCTTTACTATCATACACCAAATAAGCAGCAGCAACGGGATTATGAACATTCTTTCTTCTATACATATATATATGATAATACAACAGTATGTACTAGTGTGCAGCCGAATGACATTTAGACATTCTCAGACTTAGAGTCGTGCTTCACAAGCGGTTCTTCACCATCCTTGTCTGATTTAGAAGCACCTGATCGTGCCTTTGTGGGGTAGAGCACAAAATGCTGAATCATGAAGATTAGGTCGAAGAAAATACAAATCTGCATCAGATGAAGATAAAGATCACAATTAGAAAACTATCAAGTATTCTCACAAAAGATGGCTCAAGGGAGGATTATCATACCAAAGACAGCAGTGTCTTTCCGAAATTCCCGTAGAAATTGACCCAAGAATCTAAAAAATAAATAATTGTGAAGTATAAGAAGTGTTTGAATCTGGGAAAATACATATATTGATGGAGAAGTTATTGTATACATACTCTGGTCAATAGACTGAGCAACCATCTGGCTGTAGTTGGCAACACTGCCACTAAAGTCTAGCAAAATATTGCCAATGCTGAACCCATCTGTGCTCTTACGTGCAAAATTCATAACAGCCTGCATTTCGTCACAAAAGATTGAAATTTTTAACTCAAAATGAAAATTGCAGCTGTCAAGAACAGGCTAATGGAGATGGAGCAAGCATTGGAATTGAACTAAGGGTTAAGAACCTATAATCTGTCTGAAGTTTGCTCCATGTTCGATTTTGGTGTCTGAAGTTTAAAATGTTAAAATGGACAGTCCCAGGTTTCATTTTTGTTGAAATTTAGTGTCTCGGTATGATTATTTTAGAGAAGTCAATCCCGACAAAACCGACTATCAAATAGGAGCTCTCGTGCACGCTCCATTCTCGTCACCTTGCCGGGACTGTCACCTAAGAAGGTGGTCACATCTACGCAAGTAAATCTATCTCTATTGTCGCTGAAAATCACTACACAACACTCTGCTGAAAACATTTTCTTTCGGATGTTCAAGTTTTAGGAGAAATTTAATGATTTTATAAAAAGTAAAAAGTGATGAATTATGAGTGGGTGAATGGGTCGATGAAAATGTTTGAAGGGAGAGGAAAATACGCGCAAAGACACCAAATTTCAACTAAAATAAAACCTAAGCTAGTCAATTTCAACATTTTAAACTTCAGACACCAAAATCGAACATGTAACAAACTTCAAACAGTTTATAGGTTCTTAACCTGGAACTAATGCTTATTACAATACTTGAAAATAATTGGTATAAAAAACCGACCTGGGGTATGAACTTGATGAGTGTCATGAACACTTGTATCGAACTGCATAGCATGATCATAGGATGTAAGATAAGAACAAGCTGATCACATAACATCAACTTAGAACATGACTGAACCAATAAGTCTGACAGATTTAATCCGAGATTAAAGTTTCCTCACAGTAGTATAACATCATTTAAACTAGTTTTTTTTTCTTCAAATTCTTGAAGATTTTTGGATAAAAGATCGGGTTAAGAACCTAAAAGCAGTCACAACTATAGGCCATGTTGGTAATCACTGTCTGTCCCAACTATCAGATGGTTGATTTACAATTTTTTCACTTAAAATTGACGAAACAAAAATATATTTTTTAAGCATCAAATAACCCTAAACCATGAGTAACAAATCTAATACTTCGAAAAAATGGAAAACAACATGTATTTGTTGCTTAAAACACCAATTGAACGCCAAAAAAAATAAAAATAAAAAGTGAAAAACAACAAATCTAATAGTTAGTTGAGAATGTTTTTAGATTATTAACCCAAAAATATGGGTGTTGCTACAAACTGTGAAATTTCCTGTGAAATTTCAATAGAAAGTGATATAAGGTCCCACCAAGCACCAATACATTTGTTCATTTACTTTCTCTTTTTTACTTAATTGAAATTTCACATTTTAAAAATTTACTCCAAAAATATATAAGTGGGCTATGCATGTTATAACTTACAAGTCAAGAAATTGCCAAAAGAAAACAAAAAAGAGGCTACTGAAGAAATCATTTGTGGAACAAAGACCAAAGTTGAATCTTTATTCATCTATATAGAGAATTATAGTTGTATACTAACCAACAGAAAATAATTTAAATATCAGTTAGGTCTTGAGTATGATCAAGAGCATAAGACATAATGTTGAGCAGGCACAATTTTCCTGTAGCAGAGTAGAGACCACTCATTGAGATGCCACAAATCAAATGTATCTATCCACAAGCTACCTACCATGGAAAATCAAAAGATATGCACGAAGAAACACCATGGAGAAGAGAAACTTACTTGAAAACGGAGATGAGCCAGAGCCATGAATCGCTAGGCAAAGCTACGAAAAAACAGACTGCAGCACCTAACCAAACAACACTAACTATTGCAAAAGAAACCTTGGAGATCTTTTGGCTGCCGCGCTGCTCCACATAAACAAATTAAATCAGTGATGAACTCTTAGGCAGATCCTCCATCTTTTAATTAAATGTTTTACATCATAGATAGCAATCTGCAGCAAGATTATTGCAGTCATCAGAACAGCATGTATGGAGAATGCCACATCATTCGCAGCAACGGGTATCATCTGCAAGGATTAAGTAATTAACAAACAAATTGACTGCATAATAGCAATGCATAAATACCAGCTCAAACAATTTTTATCTATTTGGCAAAAAAAAAAAAAACATTTTTTCTAAAACAGAAAAACCTCAAACCCAGAACTTGTTTCTTCGAGAACAGAACTTGAGGTATGTCAATGTTCAAATTTTCCAGAAGTTATCAATGCATAATGCAATTGGCATCTAACAATTTTTTTTTTTTATTTGGCCAAAACTAGAACAATTTTTTCTAAAAATAGAAAAACCTCAAACCCAGAACTTGAACAAATAATGTCATATTTCAACCTATATTCTTCCAGAAGAGAATTTGAGGTATGTCGATGTTCAAATTTTCCAGGAGTGATCAACGGAGGCTGTAATGTCATCTATCATCTGATAATAAATCTGCATACCTGATCAAATCCATACTTTTCATAGTACTGCTTCTGCACACTAGAGCTGAAGTAAAGGGTCGCGTTATAGATCAGATACGAAGTGTGCTTTGTCAAATTAAGGACCGCGAAATCGAAATTTAGCCCCACCACGCTGAAAATCACATAAAACGCTTAAAAATTAAAAAATTGTAAGAAATTGAAGAACAGATAGAAAGAAAAACGGAACCTTTTTCTGCGGAAATTCAAGATGATTTGTGGGTAGAAGCCGGTTGTCCAAGAAACGAACATCGTCCACCCCAGGACATGGTACATGATCTCCAGAGGAGCAGAGTTCCACGAAGCCATCACTCTGACTCTCTCGCCCACTCTTATTTCTGAGTTAAGCGGAGAGAAAGTGGTCCGATGAAATGGGGTTTACGCCGGCTATTGGAAGACAGATGATGACTGAAGTCTGAACGAATGTATTCGTGGTGGAGGAATTAATTATTCATTACCTCGGAGATCTGACGTGGTGGATTTTTATTGGCGGAGTTCTTGGTAAAAGCTGCAAATTCAAATTGACGCAAAGAATGGTGACAAAAACTGAATAGTACAGTATTTGTATGGGTCGACGATACTGAACGAAGACGCAATTCATGTGTGTATAGATTATAGAATGAATCATCATAGATGGCTGCTCTCTGTCTTGTATCAATCATTGTTTTATTTTATCAGAAAATTAATTTGTTGCTTTCAGCAACGACCAACGAGGACTGAATTTCCACTTGAGAATTATTATTAATTAGTCATTCACTTATCCATTCACTTATCCCTAAGCGGGCGTTTGGGATGGACATAATGTGAGATTACGTGAAATGTGATTGCAATGTGATGTTACTTGAAATGTTAGAATACAGTGTTTGGTTGTTCTGTAATGTTGAATGTAATGTTAGTCACAGTGGCGCATCCAAGATATTTATAATGTGGATACATTTTGTAAAAAAAAAAATACAAGGTTTAATGTATAGTTGTATTTTATTGGAAAAATTATATTAAACATACACCATATTTGAAAAAACTATTTAAACAATTTCTATCATATATATGATTAATCAGGTCAAACCGTTAACAAAGTCAATAAGATTTTAGAAGAAAAAAATCATAAATTTATATCAACGTAAACGTTTAATAAAACAATAACTAAAGAAGAAATAAAAACATGCGGGGGCGGCGCCACTTATGCACACAGCGATTTATACTAGATTATTTTGGTGAAAATGAATGGATTAGTAATAGCAACTCTAGGCCCATCCTGCTAGCCTCTATGTAATCCTCAAACTCTCTTGTTTATTTGCGAGCATATTATACTTATGAACAAATTGGTAAATACATATATTACTACCTCATTTTAGTATTTTTCCTAGATTGTTATTTGAGTAAAAAATTCTAAATATTTTAACAAACTCCGCTCAAGAAAATAAATTAGAAATATGACAGATATATAATACAAAAAAATTAGAAAAATGAAGTGTGCATATTATATTATATGGAGAAAGGAGAATTTATAAAAACACCCAACACAAATAAGAAACTGATTTGTTGAAGTTATAAAAACGAAAAACATATATAGTGTTTGGAATTTTGCATGCATGCACGCTCTAAAAAGACAAGAAAACGATTACCTCGTTGGGGAATTAAGTTTATCCACTGAATTCGGGTCCTCAATGTCTTTTCTTACCATGTCCTCATTTTCAGATGCTTTGGTTCAGTCCCTCCCTCTGTCCAGGGATCTCTCTCTCTTCACCAAAAATTAATCACCCATTTCCGACCACCCGCTCATCGCAGCAGTTCCTGCAATAATATTTCCCACCATGACGTCCGCGGTAACATCTTCTCTCCGTTCCTATTCTTTATTATAGAAGACATTCTTTGATTTCTCCACCGCAAAATTTGTTCGTCATTGTTCTTCCATCAATCAGACGACTGCGTGCTTTTCTTTTGTTGCTATTTGAATGTTCAAACTATCATATTTGTTGTTTTCCACTTTTTCGTCTTATAATTCACGGTACAAAAACATGTTTTAAAAAAAAAAAATCAAAGAAGTCTAAATCATAAGCAACAACAAAAATCTAGAAAAAAGTTGTAAGTAAACATGTTTTTGTTGATTAAAAACGTCAATTTTAACGCCAAAATCAGTCGAAATGTGAAAAACAAGAAATCTAATACTTCGTACATCAAATCGCAACAAAAAAAACAGAGACAACAAATCGCAACATGACTGCTTTTAGATAAGTACCCACTATTTTTTCCCCAGAATTGCCTGTTTTATGATATGATGATCATGCAAGAAGAGATCATTTCTTAATCATCTACCAGAATTTTCGGCATGTTTCTTGATCTGCATTTACAATAGAACCAACAAACAATACTAACAATCTATTATCGTTGAGTTGTTGCATATATTGATGTTGTTTGTTATGAATCTATACTGATTAATGGATGTATGGTAATTATAGCAAGAAAAAGGCAGTTCGTTGCCCAAGTTCGGCGAGTGGGACGTCAATAATCCCGCTTCGGCCGAAGGGTTCACCGTGATATTTGCAAAGGCCCGAGACAGTAAGCAAAGTAACCAACAAGTCCCTGTCAATCCACAGCAAAACCAACCTAAGCAAGAAACTCAAACCACACCTGTAAGAACACTATCCATATTTTGGCAAAAAATAGAACAATTTCATATCCATATGAAATTGTATTCAAATTATTATCATGTCAAATCAAGATTTGATCATTGTCAAATTACTATCCATGTCAAATTATTCAATTTCATTCGGTTCATTGCAGAAGAAATGGCGGTGCTGTTTCTAATACATCAGCTCAAATGGAGATGGGTGATTAAGGTTTATAGATGAAAGGTGATTCTCAGCAATATATGGATATTGTTGGTGATTAAAGTGCGGGAAGAATCTGCAGAAATTTGGAGAGTTGAAGAAGAATCGACGACATTGATAGAAATCTCATGATTGGAAAATATATTTTTTTCCCGAGATTCACCTTTTATTTGTAATGTTGTAGGGGAGAAAAAGGGAGTATGTATATAGCGTGAGCACAATATGCAGGAACAGCTAATACAAATTATATGGAGGAATCTTCATTTGAGCAACAGGTTAAGAGCAATTGCAGATTTAGAAACTCGGCTAAGTGGGTTCTTATTGCAAATTATGCCGATTGATATTCTTATAAACAAAAGAGTGAGATTAGATTCAAATGGCTCTTAGAAAACCGAAGAACTATATTGACATGCACTGCAATTTCCTTTTTAGCAATGAACATACAATCAATTGTAGATTTATGAACTCGGCTAAGTGGGTTCTTATTGCAGATTGATCTTTACGAACAAAAGAGTGATATTACAGGTAGATTCAAATGGCTCTTACTTACAAAACCGAAATCTATATTGACACAAGTGGTTCTATTGCAAATTATATTGATTGATCATCCTATGAATAAAAGAGCGAAAATACAAGTAGATTCAAATGGCTCTTACTTACAAAACTGAAAACTATTCAACACCTATTGTATAGCTATTGACATGCACTGCAATTTCCCTTTTCAGCAATGAACATACAATATCACTACACTACACACACATTTACAAGCAAAAGAAATCAAAGAATCAATTCCTGTCATCATCAGTTCATCACACAATCTCAATATTTGCTAAGGATCTTCCTTGAGAAGGGTCGGTGTCGGAACCCGCATTAGTTTTGCCTCGTACAGATTTCTGGCTGAAGACCCGACGAAATATGCTCCTCGACTTTGTAAGAATTTGAGTCTCTTCGGCAGGAGGGTTTCTGCTTCCAACATTCAGATCCTCTGATAATACCTCCACAAGGCTCTCGAAACGCCGTCGGAATGTTGGATATCTCGATATGGACTTGGTGATTCCTTGAAGCCTTCAATAACAAAATCCAAGACACCCATGAATCTTCTTTATACAATACAGAACCTTTTTTTTTTCAATTTCTCACATTTTTTTTTCCTTAAAGATTCTACCTTTGCAGAATTTTCCATCCATTTTATCATAAATTGGTGAATTACCTTCGGGCTAATGCATCAAGTTCAGCTCTTTTGCGCTCGGATTCAGGTGCCGGACCAATGGACGAACTTTTCAACCGAACAGAATCTCCACTTAACAAAACAAGCTTGCCGAGGTAGTCTTCTTCAGCAAGAGTAAGGTTCTCTGCTTTGATCTGGTCTTTGATGATCAGAAGAGGATTCAAAAACCAATCGAAAAACACATCCTTAGGGCGATTCGTGCTAGTAAGCTCCACTAAATCATCACCTACATCGCGAACCAACCAACAAACAGAAAAACATCACCAATTGGCAACTTCCACCAACCTTACAAAGAAAATCCTGAATTTAAAATCCCTGTCGAGCTTACCCAACAAGATACCGATTGAACTAGATTTGGCAGACCGCAAAAGCGTCTGGAAAAGGGTATAGGCTGGTAACCCGACACTTACAACCCCACATCCTTTCTTTGATTGGACGTCTTCAATGTCTTGAGGCGTTATTATCCCTTGGGACACCAAGATCTCACCGTGGCGTTTAGCCTCAATAAACAAGCCATCCAATAGCTACAATGAAGGAAGGAAGATAAGTTCCTAAGAGAAGCAAGGAATTCAAAATGAAAATACATGGTTTGTGAAAAATAAAATTGCAAGATATTTTGGTTGCCTACAAGAAAAGTTGGGGAAAATAAATCTTTTGCAATGAGTCGCGTGAAAAACAAGTCACAACCAATGAAAAGCATAAAAACCTCGAGTGGCTTCAATTCGAACTCAGTGATTGGGTTTTTCACTGAACCGGAGCGGGATGATGTGTTCCTGACAGAGCCAACCCTGGACATAGTACTAACTTGGGAGTTGCTCCGTGACAGCGGAGGGTTCCTCCTATATGTTGGCCTGTGGAGAACAGAAAATTTTCACTAGAAAATAAGATTTTTATGCATGGAATTATCCGGCACTCCAGATCAATCACAGTTTGACTAAACCCTAAACCCGAAAGAATACCGGTCTTGTATGAATGTCATACATGTTTAGATAGTTGTGATTGACTGGGACCATTTTCTCTAAGACCATGCAATAAAATCTCAGAAAAAAGTAAAGGGTAAGCTCGGGTGAGACCTCGGAAAGCATGACCAGTCAGGCAAGTCAAGAATGTCATTGCTGTACTCATCGTAGAGTGACAATGACGCGATAATGTAGCAGAGCCCCAACCACAAAGAAGACTCCTGCAATTCATGGTTTTTAGGAACAAGCATTAGGTCAGGGAAAAAAACAACCTTTTCTGGGTACCAAAAGAGAAAAGACTGCACTTGTCAAGGGGACCGAGAAAAGAGGTTTAACCTGATAGACAACAACCCCTGCATAGGCGCCAAGAAAGATGCTCGACACCACAGATGCTAATAGAGCCCCCACTACAGCTAACGGCCATAGAATAATGGCAAGACCGGCAAATGGTACACATAATGTCTCCAAGAACGGTCCTTCACGCCCAATGAGGTCGTGAAATAACCGATGCCAACCTCTGAAGAGCATGTAAGGGCTCTTGTAAAAGGCAATAATTGATATCATTGGCATGTCAACCATGAAACCTATTACTCCAACAATAACAGCCCCGGGAAGATGTAACAATCTGTAACGAAGATCATGCAGGATTCACGAAAAATAACCGTAGCACATAAAAAGGAAGTTCATTTTTTTTAGTGCTAGTAATTGATATTCACTTGATATATTTGTTGCTAAAGGGTAAAAAAAAAACCTGATTTCACAATATTTCCCAACTTGAGGCTCTTGATTCTGCAAGTCATCCATAATAGAGAAGTAGGAATAGTACGAGACATCCCGGAAGTCTCTGACAACAGTGAAGGATCCTTGGACTGTACTCCAAGTTCCATCCTGGAAATGTCGAAATAGGCATCCTCAATTTCAAGAGTCAATTCTAAAGAATGAATTATTAGAAAAATTGATGTTTTAAGTTAGAGCTTACATAGAAGCAATGGAACAACTCGTTTGTCTTCCCTTCTCCAACAGCGTCAAATGTGGCGAATATTGGCGAAAGAAAGCCGTATGCTATTCCACCAACGACACTTCCAGCAATGGCAATTACTGGCCATGAAATCAAGGCAGCAGGAAGGCATATGAACAAGACAAGCTTCAAACATGGTCCTAGTCTCTTAGCCCTGCCAACACGAAATTTTGAAACATCAATAGAACTGATTTTCCGAACTGGGTTGAAATTAAGGGTTCGTGGAATTACCTCAAAACGGAATAATATGTCCACACAAAATGAGCAGGCCAAAGACCCAATGTAATAGCAGAGTTGCCAATGGTGATGATAAGGCAAACCAAAGGACAAAATATGATACCTGTAATTTTGATCATAAATTTGAATTGTAAAATCAACATGATTATGCTGCATCAAGGAATGGAAAAATATTTTTTTTAATTACAAGTCCAAACAACCAAAATCCTTTTGAAGAAACCTGTGATTCAAAAATTAGGGACAAAGAAGAACGTTATCCCAATAGCTTAACTTGTAAATAAAGAAATGAATATCTTCAGTATGGAACTCTCTCAGTTCTCTAAATTAAACATTCCTCTATTTATTTCAACCTCGAATAGTCACAAAAGAAATGAAATTCGGCGACAACCCAGAAAGAATACAGAAGCTGCCCCTGCATAGTTTAGTATCACAGTTGAATTTAGCATCATGATCAAACCCTTAAATCTTGTTTCTTCAAGAAAGATCAAAGCTTGATGATTGGGCCAATCGGTAAGCGAATTGTGATACCCACAAACGAATCCTTGCCAAAAGAATAACTTATAGGACTAAAAAAGTTTACATTGTTTAAAAAGTCACCTTTAATTGTTCCTAGCAGAAGGAGGCCAGTGAAGTAAGGCAGAAAGCAGATAAAGTTCCATATGGAAGCACGAATTCCTCCTGGAGGTTCCATTCTGTAGAAAATATAATGAAAAAGCAGCAGAATTCCGACATTAGTTGACATAATTGGCCAAAAAAAGAGGAAACTGAGTGTACCTAACAAAGAAAGAACCGAACCCAGAAGAAATAAAAAGTCAAATCCCCCGGACGCTCAGAAGAATAAATTGCAGGAACTCAATGCGTGCTTGTGCAAGGGCGCTGATGCTGAGACTGATTTGGAGAATTATGGAGGGAGAGAGAGAGAGGATATTATTAATGATAACCGTTTTGAGATGCCGATTGGCTAAACTGACGATGCGGTAGTAACTGTAACTGTGTACAGACAGGTAGGCAAGGCAGCGGATGAAGGCCGCTGCTGCTCTGTTTTTCTGCTTCCTTCATTTATGCATCTATTTTATTTTTATTATTATTAGTTTTATTTTTTATTAGTTTTATTTTATATAACAATTAATTAATACAAATGGATTTGAATTTGACCCACTTGATTATCAAATTAGTACTCTTCTTTATCTAAGAGAGGATCGCTTTAAAATTCTATAAGATTTAAATATTGTTGAGTGATAAAGTGGGATATTACTTTCTAGTTTCTACTATAATTAATATACATATAGATATAGTTAAAATGTATTAAAAATAAAACATAAAATTTAACTAATTGTTTTATAATGTCGAATTTATGGGTGGTGTCATTTGTCAAACTATTATACATAGTTTAGCCTTGCCTGTCACGGACACATCAACATTAATCTCATTTTGTTTCCATTTAACTTGGCTTTATACATAGTTTAACATTGTCTGTCACCGACACATCAACATTAATCTCACTTTGTTTCCATTTAACTTGGCTTTAAGGTTTTCATCAACATGAAGTCATGAAGTGCTCTAATACAATGTTAAAAAAATATATATTTTAACCAGCTGTTTTATAAGTATAAATATTATGAGTAAATAATTCAGACATTCTAATACACATAATTCAGTCTTATTCTTAAGATTATAAATAAAGTTATTAATAGAAAACACTCAAAACAGAGTTGGACGGAATGTGAAATGCGTTGTTGTATTATGGCTTGGTCGTTTAGAATTTGATAATAACACGTCTCTGCCAACATTTTCTTAATATAAAAATATATTTATTATTATATCTAATAATGGAACTAATTTAATGATACCAAAAGAAAGATTTTGGTAAAGGACCCTCTTCTAAACAAATACTAAACGATTTGAATAAACATCGCTATCAACAAAAACTTCAATTAGCATTGCTGTCTTGAGTTGTCATTAATTAATTAATTAATAATTTGATAATTAGTAGTTCTTTTTCATGTTTTAGGTTAAATAGGTGACTCCAGTTTCGTCATATAATCGTATGCATCACCTAACACACTATTTAGACATTGACAGTTTGACACTCTGGTTTTGCTACTTATCATTATTTGCTTTAATCAAGCTACGTTATATTTCTTTAGATTCTAATTTTGCTACTTATCATTATCTGAAATTAGATTCTGAATCAAGCTACAATATTCATTAATTATGTTTGATTTTTTTTACAAATAAAAATCTATTCTTCTATAATTTTTCTCCATAATTTTTTACTAGTTGTTATTCATTCCATTTGTTTTTTATATTATATTATAATTAAAAAGTGGAAGAAAGATTCATCACGAAGTTGATCAATAAGGAAATAGATGGACCCTTTCCTTAAGTCAAGGGTATGTGTTCAACATAAAATATCTTATTATTTATTATTATACAATGTTATGATTAAACAATAATTGAACCACTCAATACGAATATCTAGGCCGTTAACACTTAACAGTGCAGTGAAAATAAGAAAAATGTGATTTTTCGTAGCATTTACAAATGCAGTTAATTGTACCATTAGATTGTGCTAATATTTAAATCTGTAATAGTTATGTTATTAAATCGATGTCTACCAATAAAACATTTGTTATATAATAATAGTATTACTTAGTAATCAAAATTCATTAGTCTGTCAATATTATTTCTTTATCTATTAGTAATCAATTAGGGTTTATCATTCATTCATTCATTCGTTCTCAGTAAAAAAAAAAAAACCAGTGAGAGCATCCACAGTGGTATTACGTAAAGAATACGTAAACGTGGGTCCTACATGTTTATTTAAGTAAAGTAACAAAAACTATCTACAGTGATTTTACATAGCATTCCTTAAAGATGGGACCCACACGTAAATTTATGTTTTTATATAAAGCATTCCTTAAATTTAAGTAATGCAATATGTATTACGTAATCAATTTTTTATTATAAATTAATTCATTTTATAATTAATGCTAATATCTTATTGGTGGTTGTTGGAAAATTTAATAATAAAATATATTTAAGGAATATGTTTAAGTAATACAAATTGCAGAGAAAATATTTTTTACGTGTGTCTTAAATTTACGTATTACTTAAAGTGTACATAAATGTCTACGTGGCAACTTTAAAGAATACAGTTTAGGTAAAACCATTGTGGATGCTCTGAGGAACTAAAACTAAACAATCGGTGCGAAATTGTATTAATTCGGATTTCTTGTATATTATATTTGATTTTTTTTTTTTTTTTGAATTCTCTAGTTTTATGTATCTATATATATAATAAAGGAAAGGGAAAAGAATGGACTCACCTTCTGATGCCACGTCAGCGTTAAGGAATTACAAGGCGATGCCACATCATCATAGTATTTGGGCTTTGTGATTGATATGGTTTGGGCTAGGCTATTCTTTGTTGGGTAAGCTATCTGAATTATCAAATCTTTTATATTCAGTTAAGTAAAGATAATTAAAAGATTAACGTAATTGGTTAAAATCCATGCGTTCCTTTTTTGGTATTAATCCTCCACGTGCTTGACTTTGGAGAGTAAATGCAAATCCATTATTCTACCTATATAATAAAACATTCATGTGTAATAATAATAATAATAATAATAATAATAGTTTGGTTGAGTATATTTTTGGGCCGCAAAAGCCAAAAACAATCTTTTTAGTTGGAACGGTATTTATTATTAATACAAAAAACTATATAGATGCTACAACGGTTAATTGTTGTTACTTAGTCCAATTCAGGAACTAACGCCTCTTCCGGTTTGATCATGTCTAATAACTTTTTAATTGCAGGTTCTAATAAATTTCTTTAATATTATAACCGGTTTTTAGTATTTATATTTTAGGGATTTTTCCATATATCAAAATAAGTTTATTGCGGTTTAATGAACTGATCTAATTTTCAGATCGTGGCAAAATAATAATAATTTGGGATTGGTTCTCATACTTTTTATGTTTTTTTGTATTATATTTTTAATTACTTATTTAACATTAAAAATTATTCATAATTTATATTATAAAACTAGCTCTAATCACATTTGTTGGTAAAATAATTTATTTTTATAATAGTATTTTTTTTCTCTATATATATATTAATTACTATTCTACAATTTTATCACTCTTTATATAAATGATCATATTTAGTACTTTGTTAAATCTGATTTTTTTAAACTTGAATATTGATTATAATTAACAACTTGGTCATTATAATTTAGAAAAGTTGCATGAAGATAAAAATATTATGTTCTTATAAATGTATGATAAATTATTTAAAGTTTATTTTTCCACGTAATTATAACTGTTGTGATTATATTAAATAAAATAATATTATTTATATATATGGACGGAGACACCCGCGCGGGGCCAGCACCTAATTTATATGAATTCAATCGGGTAAAAAAGCTGGTGAATTTTGGTTACGAACATATATGTTCGTTATGCAAGTTCTTGTTTCACTATTAGCTAGCTTCTTCAACATCTTGGCATAAACAATTTCACGAAATAGCAAAACCACAAAATTCCAACTAAGTTTCACTATTAGCATTGCTCTTCTTACTCCCAACCTCAAGCCACTTCTCCAACGGTTGAGGCCCTAACAAGCTCAAATCAACCGTAGCTCCACTCTCCTTCACCGATTGCACCACCGCATCGTACGCCTTCCGAGACAACCTTAGCCCCTCGTCTCGAGCCCTGAGGTACATGTCATACGCGAGCCTCGGTTTCCCGTCCCGACCCAGAGCCTCGATCAACACTTCGTACGTAACCTCATTCGGAGTCACCCCTTGAACCTTCATCCGATGGAACCACTCGTAGGCCCCACTTCCGGACCCACACCGACTAATAATCGCGTTATAAGTCACAACAGTCGGCTCGACCCCTAACGAGTTCATCTCGTTCAGGAGAGCATCGAGTTTTACGGAATCCCCTTGACCGGTCAATATCGAAGCCATTGTCGTGTAAACATAAACATTCGGTTCGACACCAAGCTTAACCATATGGTCCCAAACTCTGAGGGCTTCGTCGTACAATTTGCCCTTCTCTAGGGCGCTTAGCAACGCGCTATACGAGATTATCGTCGGTTTCTGCCCGTTTTCAACCATCTTCTTGAATATCTCGATAGCCGCCGCGGGTTCTGACGCTTTCGAGCATGCGATAAGAACCGCGTTCCATTCCTTGGTCCCGGGCTTGAGCCCTTTTTCGTCCATTTTGTTGAGCAACCTTAAACCCCACTTCCATATACCCTTCTTTTGAGCGGCGCCGAGAAGGATGTTGAAATGGGATACGATTAGTTCGTTCGACAAGGCGTTCGGTTTCGGGCCTTTATCGAGCAAATCCTCGTAAACCTCAAGAGCTGCCCACCATTTCCGAGCTTTACCCATCAACCATATCAAGTGGTTACAAACGGTTAAACTGATTTTCGGGTCCTTTCCTCGAATTCTTACATAGAGTTCTTTTCCGACGGTGTAATGATCTTCGCGGGTGCACGCCCATGCGAGGCGCTCGAGCTCGGTTCGACCTAGTTCGAGCCCGACTTTGTCCATGTCAGCGAGGAGTTTTACGACATTTCCGCTTAAATCTAAGGTATTCACTAGCCACCTCCTCATCACTTGGTAGCAAATCCGGGTCGTGTAGCTCACGAGTTTGGGATATTCGATAACCCAATCGTCGTCCTTCTCCATATCGCCGTTCTTGAACTTTTCTTGTATCTCGGCGAAGAACTTTACGGCTCCGAATCCATCTTCCATCTGCCTATAAGCGTTCATTGCAGTGGAATACGTAACTGGCGATGGATCGAGACCTGCATTTTGAATCTCATCGAGATATTCAAGGGCTTTAGAGGTGAGCCCTTGCTCCACATAGATCGCCATCAATGAATTATACGTAACGAGGTCGGCTTTGATGCCTTGTTCGGCCATATCTTCCATGATCTTCCCCAAAAGGTCGAACCTTTTCGACAGTTTAACAGCGAATAAGAGACTGTTGTAAATGAAGGAGTTTGCGGTAATGGCGCCATCTGTTTCGTTCTTCTTCACATTAAGCCAATCGACTACCGCCATTGCAGACTCCATGAGATTGTCCCGAGCGAGACCTTTAATCATGGCGGAGAACACTTTGAGCGGCAATTCACCCTTGTGGTGCTTAAGCACCTCTTCCACATCATCGGCAGTTTTTGCAGATCGTAAACTCTTCGCTAGTGCACGAACATCGATTTTCTTATCAACTTGATTTTCAGCAGAATCGTCAACAGTAACATTGATTCCCTCTTGCTGCTGTTCAATTGCCAATGCGAAAGGGGAATTGAAAGAACGTCTCTTTTGTTTGAGAAACCCTAACCCTAAGGAGTAATTCGAGCAACGCCGCCTCAAATTGAGCAGGGAATTGGTTGAAGACATCATCAGGAAACATGCTGGAGCTGAATATGCAACACCGGGAGCATTTCTACTAAGGCAATTTCGGTCCCCATGGTTGAATACAACGCAAGAATCAGGATTTAACGGCGAGACGCCCAAAGATTGCATTTTGGTGAAATCTAATGGAAAAGTTCCTCAATTGAAAAGTGCATAGACATCTTCTTGTGTTCAATCGTGAAATGAGAGGACCAAGGGAGAGAGTGATACCTTCGTGGAGGGAGGACTGAAACTTGCGGCTACTTGCTTAGAGATGGTGGCTTGCTCGTAGCCACATCCAAATGACCAAATCTAATGTAAAACTACTATTACTCCAAAGCGACACCGTCTTGACACGAGCATAAAAGAACCCGGTAAAATTCCATGGTGAAAATTTTCTCATCCCAAATATTTTGTTAGCTTCTTCCAACCTTCTTTTTGGAAGAGTCTATTAAGCTTAATTGCACTCCTAGAACATATTTGTTCAATGAATATACAATAAAACAACTTTTTGCTATTGCGTTTAAATATTTAGAAGAGAGTTGGAACGTTTTTATTTTTCAAGGAATAACGGTCAGTGTTCAAGCTACGTATTTATAGGAGGTCATGGAGAAAGAAAGTTATACAGTTCTGATCTTGACCATTCAAGTTAAGTGAACTCCACCTGAATTTGAATGAGAAAAACTTAATACATATAAACACGGAAAAGTAGGAGTTGAAGGTGTCATCTCGCGTTAAACAAAACAATAATTCATTTTGTTTTGTGATTTTAGATCATCAAGTTGAAAAAGTAACTCTGATATCAAACGTCATTGATAGGGACGGAGCTACATTGAAACCTCATTGCACTTGCAAGGTGGCCATCCTTCTAAGACCCGTAAGAGAATAAGAGTCTAGAAAATCTCGCGCATAAAAACAATGATTTATTTTGTGTTTGTCTCCGTTTTTATTTGATCATCAAATTGCAAAAGTAACTCTTATATCCGACATCAAATCCCACAAAACGATGGGAATTAAAAAATATTAATAATTATTATTTTGCTTTTTACAAATTGAGTTCAATTCAATCAAAGTAAAAATTATTTTATGTAAGGATATTACAAGTGTTGTCATTAAACAAAGCAAGATCGGAGATATAAATAATAATAAATAAATAAATAAATAAATAAACTATTCCCTTACCCAATCGTCAACTTGCATAAATAAACTGCTGGCTAGCCAGTAGCCCCTTCATATACTGGGTATGAGCCCAAACCGGCCATACTTAGATATCGTTAGCCCAAAACGCTAATGGGCCTTCCCGAAAGTTGCAGCTCATTTAATTCAATCCTCTTCTCTTGCCAGCTCTTCGAGGATTGTGATTTTATTATAGTTCAGAATTTTACTTAAATAAATTTAGTTATAATATATGGTTTTAAAAAACTATAATATATATTTATTAAACTTTGAGAAAAAAAATAATTTTAATTAATAATATATTTAAAAAATAGCAAAGTATTTTTTTAGTAATTATTTATTACAAAGTGTGCGTAAATTATTAGAATATATATTATATATCATTGTGCAATTCAATGTAGTGTATTAAACTTTAGGATTTTTATTATTGTATTCAAAATTAGAATATATTATAGTAAATCAATATTTTTGTAGGTATTAAAGTAATATAATTTATAATAATGAATAAAATTTTATAATTTTATATTAATAATTTTATTTTTAGTAATCATGTGGATTTTTTTAATCCTTTTTTTTAATTATATCATTTATAATAATGGTGATTTAATATTTTAGAACATGATTATATATATTGTGGCATGCATAAATATTTAGAAATGGATCACCATTAGATTATATATATATATATATATATATATATATATATATATATATATATAAACATATCATGTTTTAGTTAAGATTAAAAATGAAGATTTTGAATTTTGAAAGATTCGGAAAAAAATGTAGCCGACTATAGTATAGTTTAATTTGTACTCATTAGATCACGCATATCAAAATATGTCAATAATTAAGATTTGATTAAGCTGTTCTTTCATAAAATCTTATATATTCTCTATCTTAATCTAATAGTTACAACTTACAAGTTCAACTATATTTGGCTATATATTTGCAATCTATTATATTTTGGTGAAACCCATTTTTAAATACATGACCAACTGAATTGGGGTATGCATGAAGATTTTAATGGATGATGATTAGATTTTATACCATATAGGCATTAAGATTATATTATAAGATTTATAAGGGATTGTGCGTATCTTATGATTCAAGATTCCCATGAAATAAGTGTCAGAGGAGAAGATGCATGGCATGGCATGGCATGACAGCATATCTCTTGGAGGGCCTCCAAGTATCCTTCTCGACTGTCTTAGTCTCCGACATATTGCATGCGCTCCACACCACATCATACAATTTTATGTTTTGTTATTATTATCTAACACCAACAATAAGAGTGAGTATATGTACGTAGCGCATAATGTCATATATATATATACACAATACACGTACATGCATGGAATAACGAGCCCCATACCCCATGTAATGGCTTTATGTGTGTATTACAAAACAAAGGGTGCAAATATTATGTCCGTGTATGTATATATATATATATAGATGATACATGAGAGACGTTTGTATTCGTTTTAATAACTAATAAACTGTCTGAGGTTTGACCCATGTTGAAATTTGGTGTTCGTTGTTAGAATTGACTGTCTTAGGTTCATTGTTTGTTGAAATTTAGTGGCTTCGTCTATTTTGGGGTCGAACGGAAGTGTATCACGTGACCGTCATGTGAGCTCGATAAAATGGATATTACAAAAATGCCCATTCATGAAAAATCTGACATTCCATTACCTAGTGAATTGACGCAATTACCTCTCCTAGCTAAATCAACAGCTATAGGGTTTTTGGGTGGTGGTCGGCCGGAGTAGGATGGTGGTCTACCGGAGTAGGGTGGTGGCCGACTAGAGTTGGGTGGTGGCCGGAGTTGGGTGAAGTTGTTTTGACTCTAGGGGTAATTTCGTCACTTCATATTTGGTAGAAAGGGAAATTCCGACTTTTCGCAACATTCTGTCAAAATTAACAGTAATTTTGGATGGAAAACTAAACAACAAAGTCCAAACCTCAGACAGTCAATTTCAAAACTTTAAAAGTTCAGACACCAAATTTCAATATGAATCAAATCTCAAACAGTTATTAATTATAACCATATCATACCTATAAAATTAGAAGAAAAAAAATCGGATATATATATATATATATATTTTTTTTTTCTTTTACAAATATGAATATACATGTAACTTTTTATTTTTACTTTCAGATACTTAATTTCTGAAATTTATTGTTCTGTCTAATGACACATCATGTTTAGATAGAAATTAAACGCGCGTATTTATCTAATATATATATATATACGTACAATAAAAATCCAGCAGAAGTGTATATAACGAACAGTCGACACGATTTTGAGAGAGACAGAATCCCACCGTCTTGAGCCTCACATGGGTCGATGCCCCCTATAGAAGAAGATTCCAACTACCCTTTACGAAAAAGAACGGACGGAATTTAACCACCTGATTATTATTATTATTATTATTATTAGGTATATATCAATGTTTTCCTTAATCACCATTATTGCATCAATAGTCTCATCGACTCTTAAAATTAGCATGTACATTGATCGTATTCCCTGTAGTGTAGTCTACTTAATAATACATTTTTAACTACGGAATATCTCGACTTTAGCGTAGTTTACTGCATTGCAACAAAAAGTTACAACTTTTTTCAGACTAATATACATTTTTTAAAAAAATGATCTTAATCATAATATACTTGTAATTGTGTCATTTCAGTTAGTATGTAACCAACAAACCAAAATCATCTATCAATCTTCCTAATAATTGACTCTTTGTAGGGAATACTTTTAGTAGTGATTACTGATTAGTGAATGCATGTTTCTGTCTCTATTTAAAGGAAGTGGTTGTGAATTGTGATAAGATTAGGAAAATATTGGTGACATAAGAGGACACAGAGCTTGTCTAAATTCCAATCCGCAGAACTTACAGTTAGATCAAATGAGAAAAAATCAAAATTTAATTGGATTTCAGTGGTTACACAAATATTGTATATGCAATTCACTGCAATTTAGTGAAAACTTTAAATTAAGTTTTTCGTTATTCACAAAGCGATTGTTATTAGTTAGGTTACCAAAAGCGTCGAATGGATATTGTGGTGTGTTGTTACTATGGAAGTACACGTGTACCAAATGTAAATGTCCGAGTTAGTAAGGTCAAATTAATGTTGGTCCATAAAAATCAAATCACAAGCTTTGCTCTAATATATTCGAGGCATGTGCGGTTGTTTGCCGTTGATAGATACTTGATTACGACCACTTAATTATATATATATCAATTAAGCTAGTATTTAATTTTATGATCCATTAGCGGACCCATGCTTGCGAATAAATATAAGACACTTCGTCCCTACTAATACTATACATAATATAATATAATAGTTATTAATTATTATGGTGGGTTAATTCTATTTAGATAAAAAGTTATATTACTTTACTTTCCACTTGTTCCTTAGTTTTGAGTCTCCATCGTCATCAGCCACGTTCGAACTTCAAACCTTAATTATGTAATAATACATTATTGTGTGAATTTTGATGTACATTCATTATTAATTATTAAGTTTCTTTATTTTAGGAGAGACGTAGAGTTTAAAATGAATATTTTAACTGTATTTTGTTCAAATTTTGATGGGATTTTTCTAGGGCCGCCAATCAAGCTAAAAGCGTGTGAAACCGAAGCACCCACCACCCATGTGCCTTAGTCCCCCCAAGAACTAACTCATCCCTTTAATATTTGTACAAAATAATATTCCCTATTTATTTACATTCACATATATATTTAGGCGTTTGATGGATTTAATTTAATATAAGATTAAAATATGAGATTACAATGCGAATTGAATAATATAATTTTAGATTCGTGCTTAATTGTAATATAATATGAAGTGTAATGTTAGATTGTAATATTTTGTATGTTATATCGTAATGTGAATTTTATTATTATTATATTAACTATACGAGAGTATACTATATTTTAATATAATAAAATTTAAACAAAATTTTTATTTTGAAAACGCTAACTGGTTTTTTAAATCTTATGCTCTGTGTTTAATGGGTATAGTCTATTCATAAACTATAAAAATAAGATATTAAAACTGAATTCGCATATATAAATATTAAAATTCTATTAATTGAAATTTTTTGTATAGTTTTATAAGATAATTTTCATTAAAAAATTATTACGCAGAATATTTTAATTATTTTGTACAAACATTATGTGCATTCTTTTTTATTATAATAATAAGTTATGAAATACATAAAAAAAGAATGATAAACTATAAATATGATATAAAATACTTTATCTATTTAATAAAAAATAATAAATAACATTCTGTAATCTTTGATTAAATATCACATTACATTTGTTCATAAAAAAACGCATCGAAAAAGACTTCACTCAATTTATATGAATATCATGTGCATTGTTATTTATTATACTAATGAGTTATGAAGTAAAAAATAAAAAATAAAAGACTAATAATAATAACAATATTATTATCATAATAAACGATAACGATAATAAGAATTAGGTTATCTATTTAATAAATAATAATAAAATAACGACACTCCGTAATGTTGGAAGTAATTTTACATTACATCTGTTTTTTATGCAATTTTACATTACGTTGAATATAGTTATGACGTAATCTCATATTACAATTGGCATTATATTGCACTGCACATTACGTCATTTGACAAATTAACAATATAATATTAATGTAATGTATGAGATTAGATCCGACTTTACATTTATCCAAGTACCCCTAATTTTTTTATTTTTTTTAAGACTTATTAGCGAATAATGAACTCAACCAATTAGACTGGATTAAACTAGTTAAAACAGTCGTCCGGACTCGAAGACGTGAACTCGTGTACATATATTTGTTTCATCAGTAAGTTTTAGGCTGATGTCAACTGAGTCCTTCTATTCTAAGATTGCTTCTCGAAGTTCAATTTCCCTAAAAAAAAATTGCGACCTGAGTCCTAGGGATGGCAACGGGACGGGGCGGGTTTTGGCAGCCCCGAACCCGCCCCGCGGGTCGGCCTGGCTGACCCGGCCCCGGCCAATTGGACCTTCCGGGTCGGGTCGGGTCGGGTCAGCAATCCCGCGGGTCGACCCGCGGGGCCCCGACCCGCCCCGTCATGTGAACAATTTTTTTTTTTTTCCACTTTTCAATATTAAATACAATTTTTTTTGTCAAAATATTACATTATATATAAATTCAAAACATAAATCTAACACCAATCAAATATAAACAACAAACACATCAAATTCATTACAAATACAAATTCAAATCCAAACACCAAATTAACAAATCCTAATAATCTAAATATACATAAATTTGTAATTTGGTACATGTTATTTATATAGGTATATTAACCATATTATTTAGTAAATGTCATATTAACATAAAAAATTAAAAAATTAAAAAAATTATATATATATGCATTTCGGGGCGGGTCTACGGGGCCCCGGGTCTTTAGACCCGAACCCGCCCCGCCCCGTGACCCGCGGGTCGGCGGGTCAAAACCGGGTCGGGGCCCCGCGGGTCAGCGGGGCCCCGAGACCCGTTGCCATCCCTAGACCTGACGTCTTAATTAGTAGCAGTTAGAGAAGATTGAGACATTTAACAAGTTCCGAATTCATGACAAAAGTATAAATTGACTATTCACTCACTTTGAGCAATAATATACTCAATGATATATATATATATATTTTATAAGTATCATTTATCTGTGTTTTGCATGAAAATTAATTTCTTTATTTGTTGATTAATTTATTATAATAGTATATATAAAACTGAATATTTATAATATTATATATTATTTAGAAGGTATTCACATGAAAAAAATGTTTGTTGTCAGAGTAATAAGCGATCTTCTTCTTCTTAATATTACATGAAAAAATATTTACTCTCAGAGTATCATTCAAAAAGATACGTTTCTTTTATTGTGCTATTCAAAGAATAATAATATCAGAGTAAATTAATATATATATATATATATATATATATTAAAAATTATAAAATATTATTTAATTATATAATTTTTTAGTGCATTTTAAAATTCAAAATGACCTATTGTGTCACATGACACAATATACTTTATATGGACATAAACTAAATAATAATTAATATAACGTATTATTATCTAATTTATTTTAGCGGACTTCAAAACTATAATTATTTAAAATAGATAAAAGAAAATATATGTTTTTTTTTTTTTGTAAAAGGCATAGTGGTTCTACTAATTTAGAAAGCCGTGGTAATTAGTTAGTAAGTCTTTGAGTGTGCACTTCATTCGTGATTGAGACTTGAGAGTCACACTTCTATACAGTTTTCTATATAGTTTGATTCTGTGATTACAAGTTTGAATTTTCAATATGATTTGATTAAAATTATTTCCCGGTGAAAAAAAGGATTGGTGCCTAATGAACCGACCTTTTAACTATATATATTAAACTTCTTTTGGCATTTGTGGTTATAGTCACCACTAATTGGCAGTTGCACACAAAAAATTATTTAAAAGATAATAATAATAATAATAATAATAATGATGGTTTGTTTGTCCCTTTTGATGAGCATCTTGCTTCTTAATTCCTATATAACTCTGTTCCAACCAACATCTGCTCTCCCTCCTTAAACTAAGTTCCTTTCCAGCTAGCTCTTGAAGTTCCAAGAAAGATTGTTATTACTATTATTATTATTAAGAGATTAAAAAAAAATATATATCAAGATGATGATCAAGTTCAGGTCCAAGAGGTTCTCCAAGAGCAGAAGCAGTACTGAGGGTGGAAGCAATAATAAGCGATCGTCTTCTTCTTCGTGCTGCGCAGAAATGAACGGCGAGATCAAGTGGGAGCTCCGACCAGGCGGGATGCTGGTTCAGAAAAGAGATTCCGGCGAAAAGCTCGGAGATCCGATCACCATCCGTGTCTGCACAACTGGTACCCAGTGCCACGATATCCCCATTGAAGCTACTTCAACCTTTGGTAATTAATTAAGTTCTTACTCTATTTATAGTTACATACGTTTGCATGTGATTTTAAATTGCAACAAATATTTTCAATTAGGTACTCAATTGAAATTCCGCCAAATTCGAATGATGCATTTTAATTGACTTAAATTAAATATATTTTATTGCAATTATTTCAATTTATATCAATATCCATTTTGATGATATACATAAACAGAATATCTACATAGCAAAAACATAAACATGTTCAATTTCAATTTAATTTAACGAAAATAAAAATATAAATAAAAATTTACTTAAAAATTAAAAGTTTATAAAACCGTTTTTTTAATTGACAATTTTAGTTAGCAATTTAGTTATTAACACTTCATATATTCTTTAATATTTTAAATAATTAATATTATATTAAGAACATATGTTAAGTGACTTTTCCGTCGATGACATTTTTAAAACATTTTTTTTTAATGTTCATGTACCTAGTTTTTTTGTGTTGGCTAACAAGTGTGTGGTGTTGGAACATTATGATGATCAGGGGAACTGAAGATGATACTGTCGATGGTGACAAAGCTAGAGGCGATGGAGCAGAGGCTGCTCTTCCGAGGTAAAGAGAGAGAAGACACGGACCACCTCCACATGGTCGGCGTCGGAGACAAGGACAAGATCCTCCTCCTCCAAGACCCTGCCATCAAAGAGAGGAAGAAGCTCCTCGCTCGTCTCTCCTCCGCCCAATCCGCCACCACCACCGCCGCATTCCGTACCATTACCGTCTAAACCAAATACCCCCTTAATTAAACAACAACCAACGCCACCTATTAACACGTAACTTTTTTTTAAATGTGTCTGGTGCATGTGTTTGTTGTTCGTTAAGTCTGGTTTGAAAAAATTCAACCCGTGAGCATGACAGTCCGAACACTATATAGCATGATAGACCTAGAGTCGTCTCTACTAGTCCATTCTTTTTTTATGAAAAAAAAAGTATGTTAGAGATTGTATCGATCGACCTATGTCTGGTTCGAATCGGAAAAATCATGCCGATGTGTAAATCTTCCAGTTTAATTAGGTTTTTTCAACTTTTTTACGGACCGACTCGGTGTGAACGGAATTGTGTTAGATTCTGACACCTATGATACCCACCCAGTGAAAAAGAAACTTCTACTTTGAATGAATTTCTCCCACTAACCTTAGAGAGAAAAGGCAGTAATGTATTGTATGAGTTATGTGGTCATGTTTTGTTGTTGGGGACTTCTTCTGTCATCTATCAAATCAAATGTATTGTTTTAAGGGTTTTAGATGGGAACTTCAACCAAATGTGTTAATTGATTCACTGTGTTCATATCGTTTATAGTAGATTTAGGTAATTGTTGCGGCGGAAAAGGAAAAATAAGTTATTGCCCGACTCTAAACATAATTTTTTTTTTTTCCAAAAAGATAATTCATTCAAGCAACGTTATAGAGTCTAAGGAGGAGTAAATTCCCGATCCTTTACAAACAAAGATAAAAAAGAGGGCGGGGGTACATTTACCCAATTATCAAGTCTCGACCTTTTTCTAGTTTAAATTGTTATCCGATTCGCACACTCATTAGCTTATTTCGGTACGACGGACCACTGGATTGAGGGAATTCGTACAGCTAACTCAGCAATGTTGCGCAGCTTAACTCCAATTGTCCAGTTCGGTTGGACCTCTTCACTCCTGATGCTAAGTATCGTCTCCCTAGAGTCCGACTCAATGCTCACTCTGTCCAACCTTGCACCGGCGTAAGCCTATGCTTCCCAGTTCCGAAAGAGGCTTGAACTCTAAACATAAATCTGAGTAAGTAAAAACTGCAAGAAAACAGTAAAATGTGGAAATGTCCATGGCCGGTATAATGCGAAAGAATAAATATGAACATGGACAACTATGAATGGTGTAGTAATTTAGCGCTTCGTCCATTAATCAGAGATTGGAGATTCTCTAAAAATGTAATATATTTATAATCAATTCTTTGTCCCTTACGGATTGATCCACTCCGCGAAAAAAGAAGAAGATAAATATGGACAAGATGGGACATTAATTATCTTTCATTCAGTCATCATCAATCTAAGCAAATGTTCATGAAATTTAGCCATGACAACCATCTAATGGTTTGAGGAGTGATGCTAGAATATGTGAAAAAAACTGTAAAAAATCCATAAAAATACTTATAGGTTGATGCAGCGTGTTGGTGGGATAAATGCGCAGAAATCGAAAGAATAACGAAATTGAGCGCGGGGTTGAGGAAAAACCTCGATTTTCTGATTTATCAATAACTGACTGTAAAATTCGGCCAATAATGTCTTAAACAGAAAACCCTAATCCATGAAATAACCGAAAATAACGAATAAGTCCCGAATAAAATGAAAACTGTAAAAAAGACCCAAAATAACATAAAAACGCGATTTTGGCCCCTCAGATGATTGAATTTGGCCAAAAAGCAGCGCAATACACGGCGTAGCAGTGAATTTGGATTGGAACGTTGTTTCCGCCCAAAAAACACTATTCACGCGCCAAAATCCGAACGTTCGTCCGAAAAACACTTTTCTTGGCAAAAAATCTTCGAAACTACTCGGTTCCGCCTGCATCATAGGTCCACATGTCAATTCATAACAACATTCTTTTTCCTTATTATGAACAACCATTACTAATACATATTTCATTTGACAGCTTTTTATGGAGTTTTCCCTAAAAAAATCACATTTTAAAGATTTACTCTAGTTTGAGCTGCCTCATTTTTTTCTTCTAAATTTTGTGTTAGTAACTAGTAAGTTTAAAAATTAGTATTATTAATAAACTAGTTCACAAACTATGTAAATATGTACGAATCTAGTATATTTTAACAACTCAACTAAACCACATGTATTATGTATTTATGTTATAGCAATTGAGTGCTTCATTTATTAATTAGATGTATTAAGTTTAAATACAAATATGTGAAAGGAAAAATATTATGAAATGCACTTTACCATTTAGACCAATATAATTAGTGATTATTATAAAGGTTGTCAACCATATTATGGGAAAATTTATGAAATTGCCCCCCTGCGAAGTTCGAATTTGAAAAATGCCCCTCGGAATGGGGCAATTATGAAAATGCCCCATCCCGCTGATATTATCAGCGGGACGGTCAGCGGGACATGACCTGTCCCGCTGACTGCCACGCGGGATGATCTGTCATCCCGCGTGGCTCCTGTCCAGCTGGTAATACCAGCGGGACGGGAACCCGACAAAACGGGTTCCCCTAGGCGCAGGCATGCGCGCCTGCGCCTAGGGGAACCCGTTTGTCGGGTTCCCTGTCCCGCTGGTATTACCAGCGGGACAGGCTGGTCATTTTGACCGGCTGCCGGTCAAAACCGGACCAGCTGCCGGTCAAAACCGGACCAGCAGCTGGTCAAAACCGGACCAGCAGCTGGTCCGATTTTTGAACCCTCAGCCTATATATTTGTACCCCCTTCTACAATCTTAAAATTTATATTTCCTTTGTATTGTTTCTTCTTGTTTCAAACTAAGGTAAAGTAATGTAAGATTATAAAATTTAGATTTTTTATAGTTAGTATATGTTGTTATAATGCTACAATATATGCTTTTTGGAAAATTTTCAGGAATGCCAACTCATTTGAGTACGTTGTGACATAGCAGAAGTTGTATATCAAAAGAGAGGTAACATACTGTTATTTTTTTACTAAGTATTATGATTATAATGATATGTATAGTACAACTATTATGTAAGATATAAAAATAAGAGATTATGATAATTATTTTTGTGCTGAACTAGTGTAGAAATTATAATGTAATTAAGAAAACGTAATTTTGTATGATTTTTGTTAAATTTCGAAAATAAGGATTTTCACATATATAGATTATAATGATGTATATATTACAGCTATTATGTGAAATAAAAAAAATAATAGGATATGATGACATTTTTATTGTGATGAAATAATGTAGAAATTATAACATAAGTAACAAAAATTAATTTTTGTTTATTTGTTTTGTATTCTGAAAATTAGAATTTTCACGTATATAGTATGTGAATAAAAAAATGATATATATAGTACAACTATTATGTTAAAAAAAAATATGATAATTTTTGTTTGTACTGAAATAAAGTAGAAATTTTAATTTATCTAACAAAAACAAATTTTGTAAATTAAATTATATTAAAAATCTGTAAAAAAAAAATCTATACTTTTTGAGAATATTAGTACGAATTATTAGTTATTAGGGAAGTCCAATTTCGCAAATGGATCTGAATTTGAAGGCGGTAGAATTTATACGAGCTTGTCAAAGTTTTAAAAAAAAAATTAAAAATTAACGTTTGAACTTTGATATAGGACTATAGTTTATTTACAACTACAAATGCAATGAAACTCGAGATTTATTGAATTTTTATATAATTAACGGTACGTTAAATTTTCAAATTTATTTTAAAAATTCGAAACTTAGGGTTTTCAGCATCGAACAGTGTTCAACCCCCCTAAAACGCAGTGTTCGGGCCAAATCTCAATTTTTTAGAAACATTTAGTAAAATTAGTATGAATTTTTAGTTATAAGGGAAGTCCAATTCCGCAAACGGATACGAATTTGGAGTGCGGTAGAATTTATACAAGTTTGTCAAAGTTTTTTTAAAAAAAAACAACAACAACAAATTAACATTTGAACTTTGATTTAGGACTACCGTTTATTTACACCTACAAATGCAATGAAACTCGAGAATTATTGAATTTATTATACAATTAACCGTATGTAAATTTTTCAATTTTTTTTGAGAATTTCAAAATTTAGGGTTTTAAGCACCGAATGGTGTTCGACCCCCCTAAAACGCAGTGTTCGGGCCAAATGTCGAATTTTTAGAAAAATTTGAAAAACTTTGTACAAATTATTAGTTATTCGGGAAGTCCAATTCTGCAAACGGATCTGAATTTGCCGTAGAATTTATACGAGCTTGTCAAAGTTTAAAAAAAAAAAACACAAATTAACGTCTGAAATTTGATTTAGGACTACCGCTTATTTACAACTCCAAATGCAATGAAACTCGAGAATTATTGAATTTATTATAAAATTAACAGTATGTAAATTTTTCAATTTTTTTTTTAGAATTTCAAAATTTAGGTTTTCAACACCGAACGGTGTTCATCCCCCCTAAAACGCAGTGTTCGGGCCAAATGTCGAATTTTTAGAAAAAATTGAAAAAATTAGTACAAATTATTAGTTATTAGGGAAGTCCAATTCTGCAAACGGATCTGAATTTAGAGTGCCGTAGAATTTATACGAGCTTGTCAAAGTTTTAAAAAAAAAACACAAATTAACGTCTGAAATTTGATTTAGGACTACTGCTTATTTACAACTCCAAATGCAATGAAACTCGAGAATTATTGAATTTATTATAAAATTAACAGTATGTAAATTTTTCAATTTTTTTTTGAGAATTTCAAAATTTAGGTTTTCAGCACCGAACGGTGTTCATCCCCCCTAAAACGCAGTGTTCGGGCCAAATGTCGAATTTTTAGAAAAAATTGAAAAAATTAGTACAAATTACTAGTTATTAGGGAAGTCCAATTCTGCAAACGGATCTGAATTTAGAGTGCCGTAGAATTTATACGAGCTTGTCAAAGTTTTAAAAAAAAAACACAAATTAACGTCTGAAATTTGATTCAGGACTACCGCTTATTTACAACTCCAAATGCAATGAAACTCGAGAATTATTGAATTTATTATAAAATTAACAGTATGTAAATTTTTCAATTTTTTTTTTGAGAATTTCAAAATTTAGGTTTTCAGCACCGAACGGTGTTCATCCCCCCTAAAACGCAGTGTTCGGGCCAAATGTCGAATTTTTAGAAAAAATTGAAAAAATTAGTACAAATTACTAGTTATTAGGGAAGTCCAATTCTGCAAACGGATCTGAATTTAGAGTGCCGTAGAATTTATACGAGCTTCTAATTCGGTTTATATTCTACATATAGGAAAATGTTTTACATTTTGTTTCGCTATGACGTCGAGGTAATTACTAGCTGGCATATTCATATACACGGCGGTACATATGTTGAGCTACAATGTCATCGCGGTATTACATTTCGCGATGCAAAAATCCATGCAATGCGACTCTGCGGTATATCAAGGCCTCTTCTTGGGATCGTTTTACGGGATGGGTGGAATGCAATCACCACATTCGAAATGTGGGGAAGTATTATGTCCAACTACCAGTCCCCGGTGGAGATCGTTGTCGTTCCTAGAGCTGGAGTGGATGACGATGTAGAAGAGTATGGTGGGTATGATCGTACCGTTGGCCTTCTGTTTGTGTGACAAAGAGCGTGACGAGACGTGGATATGGTTTTTAGAGCAACTACGCGCACATGTGACGTGTGATCGACGTAAGGTATGCATCATATCTGATCGTCACATCAGTATATTAAAGGCGGTCAAACAAGTGTACGTGCAAGAAGACAAAGGTGTCCACCGATACTGTGCTCGTCATTTGTTGAGCAACTTCAATACCAAGTTTAAGAACGCGAAGCTGAAGCGAAAATTCGGCGATATGGTTTGGACTCCCTCGAAGAAGTTGTTTAAAAAATTGTATGCCCAATGGTATGAAGCCGATAACGGAAAGTACAGACCGTTCCTGGAAAGTTGTGGTGAATTTAGTACGTGGTCTCTATCGCATGACGAGGGTTGGAGGTACGGGAACATGACAACGAATCAGTCTGAGTGCTTCAACAATGTGTTGAAGAATGCAAGGTCCTTACCTATCACTGCGATCCTTATAATGTCATTCGAACGAATGAATACCTATTGGGTGGACCGGACGAAGAAAGTGAACACACAAATTTCTCAAGGACATTTCTATCTTGAGAATGTTAGACTTTTTCTAGAAAAAGCTGAGGAGGCTTCCAGGAACTTCACTGCTAAGACATATCACCAAGGCGTAGAGTACCAAGTTTCTGCTGAAGGTTGTGAAGCTAAGGTTGTAAACATAACGACAAAACAATGTACCTGCGGAGAGTGGAAGTTGTATCGCCGACCGTGCAGACACGCCGTGTGCGCTTACCGAGCGGCGAATACAAGTTACTACGACGGTGTTAATGGTCATTTCAGGATAGCAAACTATAAGCTCACGTATTCTTATCCATTTCACCCACTCCCTGACATAGATGAATGGCCGCCCTGGACGGGGCCCACCGTTGTTGTTGATCCAGCCATGATGGTCTCTCGGAAGGGACGTAAAAATAAAAGGTTGACAAACGAGATGGATGAGCGCGAACCCGGCAAGAAGAGAAAGTGCAGTATCTGTAAAACTGAAGGACACAATAGGAGAAACTGTCCACTACGGGTAGTCGAACCACCGGCTGATGATGATGTATGAAGCTATTGTTGTAATGTTATCATTTGTATTTCTCTATTTTAAATGTAACTTTAAATCTTGGTATTGTAATGAACTTGTTCTGGACTCCGAATTTTATATGTTGCTAATTTGTGTCATTTTTCCAATGTGTTTGACTATTACTTAAATAAATCTTATAATATTTTATACGGTCAGAAAAACTGTTTTTCCTATGTTATATATTTATGCTAATATATTTTTATGACAAATTTTGTATGGTCACATAATATAGATAATAAGTGATAAATCTTAGTTCATTACTTACCTAATCTAACCGTGAACTAACTAGTAACTACATTAATATTTGGTCAGTAGAAAATATAATCTTATCACAAAACGTCTATCGCAAAAAAAAAAAAAAAAAAAAAAAAAAGGCATTCCCCAACTTCAATCATCCAAAAAGAAAAAAGAAATGTCAAAATAACATTACAATAACGTTTAGTTCCCCCCACCGGGAGGTGGTTGATACCCAATATACGGGTTGTAATAGTCGTAATAAGAAGGTGGGAACTGCCCAGACGGTGCTTGGAGAGGCCCAGGCGGTGAAGAAATAGACCCACGCAGTGGTGGATAAGGACCGACTGGTGTTGGATAAGGCCCAGCTGGTGGTGGATAAGGCCCAGGAAATGGGTCGGGCCTTGCAGACTGTGACATGGCGAACCTATCTTGTACAAATCCTGGTTGTGAAAACTGAGTAGCCATTGGAGGTTGGGAATCAGGTATTTCCATTTCTTGTGCGTCTTCACGTTCTTCCTCGATGCTACAGTCAGACATCTCTCCATCTTCAAGTATATTGAGCATGTCATGTTGCCCAGAAACAGTCAAGCAATGAGTTGTGATGTCCATCATTTTTTTATAACGCTCCTTAGGAGGGCCATTATCATGCATCAATTTTCTTATCTGTTTGTACATGAGACTGTAGCCACGCGCCTGTTCAACAATTCACGTAATAGTGGTTATTCGAATGACTTAATTGTAGACTTATAAAGATATATTTCTTTTGTCTTACCATGTAGCTTATCATGTCACCGTGTTGACCGAGATACCCCTCCGAAGAGCGAACATGCAATGGTCGTTGTTCTTCAACTTCTTCAGCTTCAACTTCAACTTCTGGGTGATGTTTAGCTAAAGAAGTTGTAATACGACGATACCACTTGAAATATTCTTTCGACCTCACACATTCGGGCTCAGGGATAGGATACATATCACGATCATTGCGGTTGTTCCACAACAATATGTACTCCTCATGGGTAACATGCCACGGTGTTGGCGGTGACTTCTGCCATTGGGCACACGAGTGGAGGCGATCCCATAATTGTCGATCAGGGAACACCTCGGGGATATAAAATCCAAAGCCTAACTGCTTATACACTCGTTGTGGCAGTTGATATTCCACAGAGTTAAAGTGGATCAGAGGTAGTTGTAAGTATGCCAATTCCCAACCTTCTCTAGCAATTTGTGGCATTATTGATGCAACTTCCGCGGTCCATGGGTTCCAAGTAACCTGTGTTATAACAATATTAGAGTCAACATATTAACTATAAATATAATATGGCATTCTAATGATCGATTATTTAAGTTTAATACCGCAGAGTTCTTCAATATCTTAAGTTCATCTCGGTAAAACCACCTAGTACGAGTTTGGACAGTTTTCTTTGAACTCTTTTTCTCTCTCCACCAACAACCGACAGCACGACCAGCCTCAACATGACCAAAGCACGTGGGTCTACCAAGCGCGAGATACGTCCAACACCACACCTATATATGAGATAAATGCCATTACATAATATAAGTAATTAATAATATTAATAATGCATTTTCAATACCTGTACTAGCACACCACAACCGCCGATGTTGGTCGCTGACTTTTTACAAGTCCACTTGCACAATCCCCTGTACAAGTGGCTCAATACAGCAGAACCCCAACTGTATAGACTGCAAACGTCCAGATCTTCGATAAAATATAAATATTGCAGTGGCACCAACGATCCGTTGGAGTCTGCGAATAAAACTGTCCCTAAGAGACACAATATATACGCACGTGCTCTCTTTTCTGCTTCTTCATCATCGTCTGTTATGAACTGAGGATGCTTTTTTTCTTTCAAGAAAGTGTTCTTCAACCAGCTGCACTTGAGATCACACGTCCCTTTGATTAATTCGTCGGCAGGCGGTTGTTCACCAAACAAACGCTGGAAAAGAGATAGAGTGTGATTTTTCATAAATCCCGCAACTGAAACTTCGAGATTTAATACAATTCCATCTCTGTAATGGTCTGATATCGGCGGACCATCTATCCTTAACCCCAAGATCATCGCCACATCCTTCAGAGTAATCGTCATTTCACCTGTAGGAAGATGAAAACTGTGGGTTTCTGGTCGCCACCTCTCCGCTAAAGCATGCATCATTCCAACATCTACCTCAATACGAGATGTCAATCCTGCACCAAGAAAGCCCGCCTGGTTGACGAACCCCGCAGTTCGTGCGTCTATCTCCCACAATTTTGCACATCTAAAGTGTGACTCGGGCCACGGAGTCTCGATCTATCAACATGAAACTATTCGTTATTAGTTCAAAATAATTAATTCGTCAATTTTTGTTTCAATGTAAAAATATTTCTTCAATAAGGTCCAATATCTATTTTTCCTAATTCTAATTTCTCTATTTAAAATCAACATTTAAAAATACTATCAAATTTCAGAAATACTTTTAATATATTATAACACTCTAATTTATGTTTTTATATTCGAAATGTAAAAAAAAAAACGTCTAATCTAATCTCTATTTTTAAATCCTGTTTTTAATTTTATTTGAGAGTTAGTTTTTTTATTATTTCTACAGTTATTTAGAAACCCTATTTGAAAACGATATAAATTCGACATTTTAAATTAAAAACTTTCAAAATTTTCGTAAATTATGTCAACACTTAATAGCACAGTAATATGTATTTTAAATTTAAAAAAAATACTGTTTAATCTCTATTTTTCAATAATGTTTTTTTAACAAATTTGAAATATATTTTTTTTTACTATTTCTAGAATAATTTGAACATTTGAAAACCCAATAATTTTAACATTTTTTTCCGTATTTAATAAGAAATTAAAAAGAAACCATGAAAATTCGTAATTAATTTCAAAATTTAATAGCACCATAATTTCTATTTTTATTTTATTTTTTAATATACATATTAAAAAAACTGTCTAATCTCTATTCTTCAGTTTGATTTTTTAAATTTGAATTTTTTTTAAACTTCTAATATAATTTCGAAATTGGAAAACCAAATATTTTTTATTTTTTATATTTTGTATTTAAATAAGAAATAAAAAAAACTATTAAATTTCGTAATTACGGTTAACATTTAATAACACACTAATTGGAACCGGAAGACAATAATGAACATTTTTTTTTTTCAATTTGGATATTGTTTTTACATAATTTCGATAATAATTTCAAACTATCTAAAATCGCTGATTTGTTATTTAAATTTCTAATTAAAATTTTAATTAATAGTCTAAAATTTCACAAAATAATTTTCTACATTTTAAAGCACATTAATTTTAATTTATGATTTCTAATTTTAAATTGGACATTTATAAATAAATTGTCAAATTTCAAAATTTAAAAACAAAACTCAGTAATTTCTTCTTTTTCAATTTCGATTTTCAATTTTTTTATTTCAAAATTATAAAAATACTTTTATTTCGAACAAAAAAAAACATCTACTTTCGTATCAATAACATATTTATTTGGCATTGTACTCTATTTACGCAATCTAATTTAATCTATGTATCAATATAAACATTTATATTTACAGAGAAAATAGAAAATTTACCGTGTCCGTGTGGACAAAACTAGCCATGTGTACGTTATTCATGTAGAGCACGGTATTATCTCCTAGTTCCTTGCCAAAACTCATCATTCTTCTTGAACCGGAAGAACTGCCTTCACCATGGTAAGTCATTCCCCTTGAAAATACAACTCTTTTTATAAGTAAAATGATGAGAGAATTATATTTTTACTAAGGTATAGAAATGGGGTTCTTATAGAAAATAGGAGGAGAACGGAAGAAGATGGGTGGAAAAAAATTAGGGTTAGGTATAATAGGGGGAAGGGGGGGGGGGGGGGGGGGGGGGGGGGGGGGGGGGGGGGGGGGGGGGGGGGGGGGGGGGGGGGGGGCTGGTTTCTTTTTTCGAAACCAGCCGTCCTGTCCCGCTGGTAATACCAGCGGGACGGGGAACCCGACAAAACGGGTTCCCCTAGGCGCAGGCGCGCATGCCTGCGCCTAGGGGAACCCGTTTGTCGGGTTCCCGTCCCGCTGGTATTACCAGCGGGACAGGAGCCACGCGGGATGACAGATCATCCCGCGTGGCAGTCAGCGGGACAGGTCATGTCCCGCTGACCATCCCGCTGATAATATCAGCGGGATGGGGCATTTTCATAATTGCCCCATTCCGAGGGGCATTTTTCAAATTCGAACTTCGCAGGGGGGCAATTTCATAAATTTTCCATTATTATGTGTGCTTCTCTCTTAATGTGAGTGGACACCCATGTGAAAAAAAAAACTTAACTAAAATTATAAGAGTATAAAGTAGGTGCAGTGCACGCTTGGGATGTCCTATACTAGATTACTATGATACTATCGCTGTAAAGTGTAAAGTGGTTAAAGGCTATCCAAGTATTTAATTTCATGGTTATTGTTATTTGAAGCTAAGGAAGGAAGGAAGGTTCGCTTAAGCAAGAAGATGAAGTCAAAATGTCATTACCAACTCAAATTCCTAATCATGATTTCAGGCTTGAGAAAACCAACGATCTTTCATTTGGTGGGGGAGCAATTGTGTCTGTAATCTAGTAGAATATCTTCTAAGCTCGACTAGACTCATTTTATTCAAGTTCGGTCTCAATTGAGCTTAATTTTTTTAAGTTCGAGCTTGACTCGGTGCTTTACTTGACGAGTTCGAGCTCGGCTCGGCTCGATTCGACTCACCAATTTTAATGTTTAAATGAATTATAAATGGTGCACCTTACCTTGAGATTGAACTCGAATCAATTGGCATCTTGGTTCGAGCTCACTAGCCTTGAATTGAATATATATATATATATATATTATGTAAATCTCAAATAAACTCGAACTCAACTCGCATAGGCGACACCAAAAAGGTCGAATAGGCTCGAGCCTCTCGTTTTGAGTAACAGTAAACTTGTACTCAACTCAACTTTAGAAAAAGCTCGACTCAGCTCGAAATTTAGCGAGTCGAATTCAAATATCGTCTGAGTTGATCTCAAATGACTCATAAATAATTTGACTTGTTTACGCATCTAAGAGCAACAATTTAACTAATGGAGTTAGTTCTATATAAATGATGACTCCGTTGCACGATACAATATTTCACTTATATATATATATTAGGAGTGCTAAACTTTTATATATATATATATATATATAATATAGGAGTAAAACATCTTTTGTGCCATATACTTAATTAAAGTTGGCTTTTGGTGTCAAATTTTTTTTTTTTTAACTTTTAGTGCGTTATATGTTTGTGTTTTGTAAATTTTTAATGCATTCGTTAATTTTGTGTTAGTTTGATCCATTAAGTAGCACGTATAAGTGACGAAACTTGACTTACACTTTTAATTTTGTTCAACTTAATCCCTTTAATACATCCCTAACTTTTTCTTATTTAATTTAGCCCTAAAATTTTCAAATCGAACCACTTGACTCGTTGGACCAAATTGGCCCTAGTTAGGGACTGACCAATGGCTGGGTCCGACCCTGATTAGGGTCGCTGGAAGGACACTGACTATGTCAATTTAGACTTAGAGTTCGATTGAAATTGGTTAGAGACTAAATTATACCCAAAAAAAGCTGGAGATATAAACTAGGGACTAAACTGAACAAAATAAAAATCAGATGGCAAGTCGCATGCTATTTAACGATCAAAATTAATGGTCAACTAACGGATACACCAAAAGTATACGAGTTCATAATATATTATTATATTATACCAAAAGTACAGAAGAAAAAAAAAATTGCATCAGAATCATATTGGTTAAAGAGGGTTGTACAACAAACTTATCAACCTTAAAATAAAAGTAACTAAACATAAAAAGACATATACAATAGTAGCCCATTAAAATCGGAGGGTTTAGTAGCCCCTTAATTGCAATTAAGGGCCCATTGGTTTTTTCAAGTTTGATTCGAGTATTACGTACGTACATAATTATTGGATCAATTTGATGGCCTCAATGTTTTTTTAGGCCGAAGATGGCCTCAATGTTGGCATTTTCATTATGAATAGGATAGGATATATATATATATGCAACTTGCCTACTATATAACACCATCATCAAGCAAGCCATAAGAGAAAAAGTTGAAAAAAGAACTTTACCATATGTGCAAGGCAAGTAAATACATGCCGGCCGAAGCCATTGGACAATTGTGTCAGATTACATCATGTTATTATTACAGTATTTGATTACATTTAAAATTTATATAATATTAATATATGTATGATAATAGATATGATCAGACAATTATATTTAGTTTTATATTAAAAAACGATTCGTAGATCGGAGTATGTTGTAGGGGTATGTGTGGCGAGCTCTGGCGGTTCTTTAAAGAATAAAACACCAGCCATAATACACATTCCGACGTTCCATTCCGCCAAGATTCGATTTGTGAGTATGTGGCATGAATGTAATTTTTGACAACTTTAACGGCAAATTCATTTCCTCACTATGTCGGAACTTGTTGGACCTTTATTGTCGGAACATATATCTTCAGGATCCGTCATTTATAAAGAACACATTTTTATTGATCGTAATTAACAATAATATATGCAATGACTTTTTTTTTTCATCGAGACCAATATTTGCCTAGTGTCATCGCGCTTTATATGAATAAATTTCTCGCTTCATCATATAATTAAATTTCTGTTAGCGTCATCGCGCTTCTCAAAATTATCATTCTCCCAAATCAGTTGGACTTTGCATTCTCTTTATTTGTAAAATGCATCATCGTTCTTTATCGATATAATTAATAATTATGATGTTAAATAATTCATCTCTTTGAATATAAACGTGTCCATGAATAGAATAATTATATCATATTTGTATTTGTACTCTTTCAGAGTCATTATAACCATAAATTGTATCACTCGCTTTAGGGGTGGAATATATTCTAATTGAAATCATTAATCAAACAATGTAATACTCACTTCAGGGAGTAGAGATGATATCATATTTAATCACAAACTTCAACACTCACTTCACGGAGTGAAGCACATCTAGTGGGCGATGCATATATATATTTTCATCAATTACCGATAGAGATATCAAATAATCAAGCACCTATGTGCTAGGCCACACATTTTTTTCATGATAATTCATGTGCTATTATACACACTTCTGGGAGCATAATATATTGATGCATATAACGATTTGTTTAATAATCAATTGCAACTAATTCGAAATCGATTAAAATAGCTATGTTGTATGTTCAGTTAATCATTCGAGACAAATAGTTTTTTAAAAAAAATTTAAGAACCGAAACAAACTATTCAGTTTAACACATATATCAATGTAATAGGTATACTCATCTGTTTTACGTGAAGATGTAATCGTATTCGTCTTCCGTTTTAGCCATGATCTGTGATGGTGAAGTGAATCTGTGTGGAGCAGTCCCGGGCATCTAGATCAGTGTGATGTCCATCCTCTCTCAGGGAAACCAATCGATTAATTAAGTCAGCTTCCTCCACATATTTCGACCTTTTTTAAACATGATAATAATAGTGATAAGAATATAAAATAATAAATCAATATAATTAATAATAATAATAATAAATCTCCCTTTTTTTCATTGATGTTATATTCATATATTGCTCCATGGATGCAACTCTAAGATGAGTATGGTTTCCGTCTAGCACTGCACTGTGGTCGTGGAATCTTGAAATCGGTGTAGCTAAAAAATATATAATCGAGAGATATCGTGCTGATAACGTGTTACGAAAGTAGACATGTAATAGAATGAGAGAACTTGATGATAGTTTTATTACCACACATAAGGGACCCTTGTATAAGGATTACATAGACTTGGAGAGGAAGTAATATCAATATATGGAATGTCAAAATAAGGAAGATGATATACACACGTAATATTGAACATCCACATAATATATTCATAACACGTACTATTAAAAATATGTATATAAAAATGTAATTCGGGATTGACTTGAGAGTGTTTTTCTTCATATCCACGTTTATAATTAAAGAAATATATCTAAATTTCATTTATCCAATCGTGATTCGCGTGCATATGCATCCTGCTATTTTTCTTATATATTATATTATTACATACATATAGTTAATCATCAATAATAATATATCGATATTTTATCCCCGAGCCCGACAGAGACGTGTATATATTCTGACTGTCTGATGACTTTGTATTCTGATAATACACTGTAATAATTGTCAAACCTCTCCACTCCATCAGTTCCGCAGTCAGTGGAATGATAAAAGGAATGGATGGCCTGACCAGTAATTCTTTTTCCGCGAGTGGCTTTCAGATAGGATATCAATGGGTCACGAGTACATGAGATAGGGTATGTGTGTAATTTTACACGGTGCGGATCGGGTACGGGTCTGGGATTGCGGTTTCTATGAATCCACCTGCGATTTTTTTTTTCCTGATGATATTCGCTCTGTGAAATGTATGAAACAAGTATGGATCTAACAAATCGACCCGCGGGTCCGACTCTGGCAAAATCCGCCCCGCTTTCATTGACACTCCTAGTTCAAGATAGGGGTGAGCGAACCCTTTTGAAAGAGAGGTGTGCCTTCGGGAACGCGGACACAGGTGGTGCATGGCTGTCGTCAGCTCGTGGTCCAGTAGGACCAGAACCAGGAACAAGACCACTTAAAATCAAGACCAAAAGACCAAGTCCATTTTGGACCAAGACCATTGGTCCTCCCTATTTGGTCTAATTTGGTATTGGTCTTAAATTCGGTCCAAGACCGAAAAGACCATTTAGGACCATTTAAACCATTTAAGACCAAATTGAACCAAATTTAATTTCTATTATATTAAAAAAAAACTGAATGTGAAAATTATAGTAAAACAAAGTCGGCCGCGACAACGTGAAAATCTCAAACAATCACGACAACGTGAAAATCGTTAAAATTGGTGAAAGTTTTCTCGACGACTTAACGTTTCCATAACCAAATCTAATCATCTCGGTTGGTGTATTTGCCCTTCCTATTTAAATTGAATAAAAAAAAATTGGACAAATTGAAATGAATTAAATTTAAAAAGAAATGACACCAAGAACATCCACATTTCATGTAGGTATGATTAGACAATATAAAGTAATAATATATGTAGATAAAGATAATTATAATAATATTATAGACAATATATATAAATAATAAATTAATTAACATATAAATATTTTTCTAGCTAAAAAAAATGTTTTTTTTTTTGCTGATTCTTGTTATAAAGTGTCATGCTATTTACCATAAGCATCTTTGTGTTTATACTTAATACAATAATTGGATTAATTATTATAAGTCTCTCAATTTCTCTACTCTTTTTTTTTTTTTTGGTAAAAGACAATTCCTCTACTCCACTATCATATATAATTATAATAAGTATATAATTATAATAAGTGCATTTTCAATTTATAATTATTAAAAAAATAATATTCGACAAATTAAAAAACATTAAAAAAAAAAATGGTCCTAAATGGTCTGGACCAAAACCAGAACCAAAAAGATCAAGACCATTTTAAATGGTCCAAATGGTCCTGGTTTGGTCCTGGACCATTTAGAGGAAGACCATTTTCAAATGGTATTGCATGGTCTTAGTATGGTCCTGACCAGGACCAAACCATGCTCAGCCCTAGTTCAAGAGGACAGTATCTATAGTATATATAATTGCTCCATACAAAAATTATTCATCACCTATATCGAGTTAGCCGATAAAGCATAAAGTGTTCACCGAATATTTTATAGTTCAAAAGTCTCGATAAATTAAATATCTGAACTCTTAGTTAATGAGTGACGCGTTGAACCGGTGCACTCTATTTAATTATTTCCTGACTAGGAATATGGTATGCTCTATGCATGCAATATGCACGGGTCTTCTATGATGAATAAAAGGAAAGCCACTTTTGATGATTATGTCGAGAGTTATTTGCAACTCAATATATCTAGTCAAAAAGAACCACAACAAAGTCTTATTAAAAACATCATTTACCATTTTAACTGCTTTTAGTTGAGTTTTCTCTTCTCCTAATTAAATTCCAATTTATAATATTCTTACTATCTCTATAAGTATATTTAACAAAAAAAAATACGAATTCATAATAAATTAGAAAAAATTAACATTCTAACATATTTATGTATTCTAAAATAACTCTTTGTTACCACCCGCAGTGGTGGTCTAATAGTCAAGAACGCTTACTACCATGTGTTTTGGCTCCGAAGTCATCGGGTTCGAAACCCCTCAGGAGCGTTACTTCGCGGTGACCTGTTTAAAAAAATATCAGGTCTCGCCCACAAATCCGCGGTGACTTTGTTTATTTCATATTGTGACCGTTTGAGCTTTTAGACATGGTTGATAATAATTAACACATTAAAAGTAATAATTCCTTCAATAAAATATAGTCCTACAGATATATAGGCTATAGCAACCACATTATGCAAATATTCTCACATATACAAATAATATTACTATTAACTTAAATATTTGTTAAAAAATAAAAAGTGGCCAAAAAATATGTTAACTATATATATACTATCTTAATTATAATCTTGAATATTTTCCACCGACACATTTCATTCACGTGATCTCCAAACCCTAAACCCGATATTATAAGGTCTGAAAAGAAGAAAATGTTGCGCTGTGGAAGAGAAATTGACGGACTGACTCATAAATATATATATCCATCTGCCTCTCGTAATTATAAGTAGAGGAATGTTTGGGTTTGGGCCCACCAATTAGGTTGGTTAATCACGCCATTTCTTTCGGGGATTATAGTTTTTGTTTGTTTTATATAATATATATAACTAGCTTTACCCTCATCTTTGTAGAGAGAAGAAGAAGAAGAAGAGAGTGCCAACAATGGCAGAAAAAGCTTCACTCCTTGTTCTTCAAATCCTAACCATTATCATCTCCCTTTCGGTTCCACATTCTGCATCACCTGTTCCAAACCCTGAACTAGTTGTTGAAGACGTTCAGAGGTAATTAAGTACACCTTTCAAGTTATCATTTATATATATATATGCATGTCTCTATATCATTAATATCATGTAAGGATAGTTTTTGTGTTTTTGTTTAATACCATATACATGGGAGTATATGGTATGGTTTGTTTCAGGTATATGGTATTAAACAAAAACACTAAAATCGTACATGTGTTCATTAAATTTGTTTATACTAATTATTTGTTCTTAATTTAATATTTGCCCATAAACAAAATTTATGCTTTAAAGATTTTAAAAAGGATAAACCGATAATAATTATAAAATTTAAGGTAAAATTTATACATCACAAAAAGTTAGGCAATTGCGCTTCATCCCTACACATATATACTCTCACGACTAATTCTTTAGATTCACCATATTACCAAGTATAAACTGGCATTGAGCGTTTTTTTTTAAAGCATAAACATTAAATTATGTATTTATATTTATGTATAACATTTTTAGGATAGTTGATATAGTGATTCGTCTAAAATTTCACATTTTTTTTGTGTTGTAGGAGCATAAATAATGCATCTAGAAGGAACCTTGGATACCTCTCATGTGGGACGGGGAACCCGATAGACGACTGCTGGCGGTGCGACCCTAACTGGGAGACCAACCGACAACGGCTAGCCGATTGTGCCATAGGGTTCGGCAAAGACGCCATTGGAGGAAAACACGGCCGGATCTACGTGGTCACCGACTCAGGCGACGACAACCCGATAAACCCTAGACCCGGAACCCTACGTCACGCGGTGATCCAAGACGAACCCTTATGGATCATTTTCAAAAGAGACATGGTGATCCAACTCAAGGAAGAACTCGTGATGAACTCGTATAAAACAATCGACGGTCGAGGTGCCAGTGTCCACATATCGAACGGTCCGTGCATCACGATACATTATGTGACCAACATCATCATCCACGGGGTCAACATACACGATTGCAAGCCCGGGACTTACTCAATGATTCGAAACTCGCCGGAGCATTACGGGTGGTGGAGGGTTTCGGATGGGGATGGGGTGTCAATTTTCAATAGTCAACATGTGTGGGTTGACCACTGCTCACTCTCGAACTGCCAGGACGGGCTCATCGACGCGATTCACGGGTCGACCGCGATTACAATATCGAACAACTTCATGACCCATCATGACAAGGTCATGCTTTTAGGGCATAGTGATTCTTATACACAAGATAAGAACATGCAGGTTACTATTGCTTTTAATCATTTTGGAGAAGGGTTGGTACAGAGAATGCCTAGGTAAAATTTGACTATCCAACTAATTAATATCGTTAGTCAATGTTATGAATCTTATAATTTTGGTTATGAAATTAATACAGATGTAGGCACGGGTATTTTCATGTGGTGAACAATGACTATACTCACTGGGAAATGTATGCCATTGGTGGAAGCGCGGCGCCGACTATTTTCAGTCAGGGCAATCGGTTTCTTGCACCCAACAAGAGGGCTAGTAAACAGGTCAGATTTCATTATACGACTGTTAATCAAGTGATTCGTCTAAATTAATGTTTTGAAAACCGGATAACATTGAATCAGTAAAGTAACAAGTTCCTAGTTTGATTAATTAGAACCGGCCGGTTCAACTCGATTTTTTTAATAAAAAAAAACACAATCCAATTTTCTTTTCTAAATTTTTCGGTTCAGTCCATTTTTTTGTCAATTGAACCGGTGAACAGACCAGCTTATTTAGTTCAACCCGGGTTTTCACTCATCAAACTGTTTTACTGAACATTATGATATTTTATTAGAATTAAACCGCTAATTTAACCAATTCATAGTCCGACCTGTTCTGACGGTTGTCCGGTCCGATTTTCAAACATTGCTCTAAAGTTTACATGGTATAAAAGTCTAGTTCCGATTAACAGTGTTGGTTTCTTATTAACTCCACGCTTTAGATTGGTACGGATTGAGCATGTGTAAAATGTTCCTTAAAATTAGTCCTAACCAGTTCAGATTTGATTATATATCAGTGTCTCAATAAGAATAATAAAAAGTCATCATAGTGTTTAAGTCAGGTTAGGTTCCCTAATATCAAACCCCACTTAAATAAATATTTACTCTGTGTTAGCCTGTTGAATTAAACGCGTTTGAATATATGGAATTCATTCGTACGTAAAGGAAACGATCGATGTAACATTTACGATGTCAGGTGACGAAGCACGAGAATGCGGGAGAAGGCGAGTGGAGAAGCTGGAATTGGAGGTCACAAGGTGACCTTATGTTGAATGGTGCATATTTCCAGGAATCAGGAGCAGCTGCGATTTCGAGCTATGCCCGGGCTTCAAGTCTTAGCGGCCGTCCGTCCTCTCTAGTTGGATCGATGACCGCTACTGCCGGAGCCCTAAACTGCCGGAAAGGCCGCCATTGTTGAGCTCTCGGCCGATATCGTGTTGTAATATGATGTGTTTTGTTTAATTAGGGTTTACTCTTGTTGATTAATTAGGGTTTAACCTTATCCTATTACTCTCCTGATACAAGCGAGAGAAACCCTGATTAATATGAGTTAATTAAGAGGTTATATAGTCGAATTATCAATGTGCCACCTTAAGAACTCGAAAGTATTACTTATAACATATTTGTTCCACGCTAAAATAATCTTACATTAAAATTGGCCGGTCAGCTCTTAAGATAAAGTATATGCTATCCAATTGTTGCGATAAAGAACGTTTGCGGACCTTACTTCCGTTGGCAATAGTGGTGAGCACAAAAATGAAAAAAACGATTACTCGAAAAAAAAAAAAAAAAAAAAAAAAACATCCCGGATTAAATTGTGTCCGTTTTGAAAATGCGTAAAATTAAGTATGTTAGCCTATAAATAAATAACTAATAATAATCTTGACAAAAGTCGTAAACTTGAGGGCGGATTTTATTTTCAAAAGTCGTCGGAGCCCACCCACGCGTCCTGCTTTGTTGTCGGTCAGACACATTTTGTTTCTTTGTTGTTGACCAATAAGATGGTCTCATTCTGGATCAAGTTCACACGTACGTCTGCTAAAAATCAATAAAACGAGTTAATATTAATGGTAGGGACCCGTCGTCGCTATCCAAGTTTTTTCTTGTCTGTTATCGATCTTTCATAAGAGGAGCATTGGAAATTAAGAGTATATATATATATACATGAATTAATTGTAAAGGTTAATTGATGGTAAATAGTCGGCTAATTAGGTTGATGCCTTTATGGTTTTGTAGGTGTTAAAGATAACTTGGATCTATACTGAATTTGAATCTAACCCAATTCAAAAGTTTGTTTATAAGGTGAAAATGGTCGAGCATGTAATACCTATAATTTGCACAACATTGCATAGAGAAATTGATTTTTGAGTCTTAATAAATAATAAGAGATGTACTATTCAATTCTAACATGAATTTTCATTTTTAGGTCCAATTGAAAATAACACGCTTAGTCAGGTGTGATTATAGGTTAGTGAGAACAATCGTTTGAACTTGGAAACGTAATTGAATGGTATCAGCCGACCTGAAACCATGATTGGTCTAGAAGAGAAAGGGCCCGACCAATGAGACGTCGGTGTTGTGCTTCAGAGAATATCAGCCCTAAAGTTACGATTAGTTACTGAGGACAGAAATTCTATTCTGGATCGTGATGGAGTAGTCGGTGTGGTACTTCAAAGAAAATGTCATGTGCACATGTGACATTTTTGCGTGTTAATTGATTGAATTACCATTTTATAAAAGAACAAGTTGGTACATAAACTTTGGTTGTTTTATAAACAGATTTACGAATTTATATGTGTTTTAAATTTGGGTTAAAGGTCCTTTTGGTACCACATGTTTGCAAAAATTACACTGTTCATACCACTAGTATTTTTTCGTACCGAATTGGTACCATATGTTTCCAAACCTTACTGTTTTGGTACCTCCGTTAGGGTTCTGTCAAAAAACGCCGTTAAATGGCATGTGCCATGCACGTGACCAGCCCAAAACTTTCAATTTTGTTACTATTTAGTCCATCTAATACATCCCTAACTTTTATTTTGTTCAATTTAGTCCTAAAACTTCAAAACCAAACCATTTTCCCAAATTGACCTAGCCGGACTTAGCCTAGGGCTAGGTCCGGCTAGGTCAATTGGGACCTATACCGAATTTGGGGCTAGGTCTCAATTGACCTAGCCGGACCTAGCCTAGGCTAGGTCCGACCCTGGGTCGGGGTCGCCTGGGTCCGGCTACCCCGACCCAGGGTCGGACCTAGCCCATGGCTAGGTCCGGCTAGGTCAATTTGAGGAAATGGTTTGATTTTGAAGTTTTAGGACTAGATTGAACAAAATAAAAGTTAGGGATGTATTAGATGGACTAAATTGTAACAAAATTGAAAGTTTTGGGCTGGTCACGTGCACGGCACATGCCATTTAACGGCCGTTTTTGACGGAACCCTAACGGAGGTACCAAAACAGTAAGGTTTGGAAACATATGGTACCAATTCGGTACGAAAAAATATTAGTGGTATGAACAGTGTAATTTTTGCAAACATGTGGTACCAAAAGGACCTTTAACCCTTTAAATTTTGCTACCTTAACAAAAATCTATACATTTTACAATATGATCCAATAGTTCATAAAGCTAATTACTCATGATATCTATTGAGAAACAAAGGAAGATTGGATTAAATATCAATTTTAAATTAAAGAGCTACCTTATCGGTTTTTCACGTGAGTAACATATGACGTTTCGATGAAAAACGCGACGTTGGTAGCTTTCGTTCTTACATCTAAAGTTCATAGAAACGAAATTAACAAAGTGCTGGTAACAATTTATAAAACGGTTAAAGTATGTATATTCAGGTAACATAGATAATAGATATTTATAATAATGGGCCAAATTCTAGGCCGAGGGAATATAATGGGCTAAATCAATCAAACATAAATCCAGCAGTTCACGGAGAAAATATACTGCAAAAACACATTGCATGAAAATACTGCAAAAAAAACATTGCATGAAAGTTGACGAAGAATGAGCAAACTTGTGCCGTTGGGAGTTTATTATGGTTTAGAAGAAGACGACTGAGAATCCAAGGGCGGCAGCAACCACGGCGGAGAATTTCAGTGTTGAGGTGCCGCTCGGAGCAGGAGCCTCCGCAGCCGGAGCCTCTCCAGCTGCAGCATCAGCAGCTGGAGCCACCGACGCTTCACTTCCCGGCGAGGGAGGTGAAGAGAGAAGGGCGTCTGGGGAGCCCGCCGCCGGGCCTTCGGATGGGCTGGCGGCGGACGAAGTCGGAGATCCTTCCGGCGATGCAGAAACGGGTGAAGACGAAGAAGCAGAAGCGTCTGGTGCCATGGCGGATTCCGAAGCTGCGGGGCCGGATGCGGCGGGTCCAGAGGCGGCGGGTCCGGAGGCGTCGGGGCCGGAGGCGGCAGGTGCGCCGCCGGGTGAAGCGGCGGATCCAGAGGCCGTGGGACCTGAAGCCTCAGGGGTGCTGGCCGGAGATGCTGACGTGGCAGACGATGGAGAAGAGGAAGAACCTGGAGAGGCGGCGGATTCAGATGGGGCTCCGGCGGCGGATGGGGAGGAGGCAGGTGCCTCAGCCGAGACGGACCCGAGCACGACAAGGGCAACAAGAGCCAAGGTAACAAGATGACGTGCCATGTTTGTCGTTGGTTCTTGTTTGTACGGTTAATGTGATTCTCCGGGTGGTTTATGGAAGGACTTGTCTATTAATAGTAGAGAAGTAAGGATAAATGCATGGTGTGTATTTGTTTGAAAACCTAAAATGGATGCACAATTTGTGGTTTGAATACCCATTTTGCCATTTTTACTTTTGTTAGTAAATTATAATTGCATGTAAAATCTACATTGACTAATTAATAAGCTATTTTTATAATTTTTTGAGAAAAAAAAAACATGCTGGATAATGTGGTGGTGGGGTAAGAACGGTGAATCCGTAAAATCACTACTTCTAAGTTCTAAATTCAAATATATAGAATATGGAATATCAAATATTAATAAAATATTTACGATATCAAAGAAATCACATAAAATATATATAGTTTACGTGGATTTTCTACCATATATGTAAAGTTTTATGTTTTTGCTCATTTTACTTCTGGATGGAGTTGTTAATTGTAACATATGTAAAACTTTAAAAGTATGAAAAAATTAGATTTTTTTTAATTACATATAATATATGTATCATACTATTAATAATGTCAATTTTTCTATAGTGTTCACATTAATAAAAAATATATTAAAAAATAGTGTCACATTTGTTAAGTATAGCTATGCAATAATGAGGTTCTCTTACCTTATTCGGTTGATGATGATTAGAAATCGGACCTTTTATTTATAAGTTGATAAAACTAGAAGGGTAAAATTGTAATAAATAAAGTCAAATGACAGTGGCAAAAAAAAAAGAATGACTAAAGTGGAATAATTTGAAATTATAGGGACTAGTATGCATTATTCATATACTTTTATTTTGGTCACTATATTCATCACTTTTATGAAGTTTAAATTTTTTATATATCGTCATGGAAATTTTGGTGTGGGTTTAAGGTAGGGATGACAACGGGGCGGGGTGGAGCGGGTATCGCTTGCCCCGTATCCGCCTCGCGGGTCGAGATGGTCGACTCGTACCCGGCCCATACATCTCGCGGAGCGAGGCGGGTCGATCCGCGGGTCGTCTACTAGAAACACATATTTTATTAACAACAATTCTAAACCCTATATTATATATTTATATATTCAAATTTAGTTTAAAATTCGAATTATAAATTTAAATCCAAATTAAAATACAAGTCACCAAACTCATTAGAATTCTTATTATTTTGACAATGTAGTATATTATCTATATAGTTTTATATAATATACATGTAATATATATACAAATGATACATGTGCAGGGCGGGGCGACGAGGCGAGTCGACCCCAAAAGCGTACCCGCCCCACGGGTCACAAATCATGGGTCGACGGGGCAAAAATGGGGCGGGGCCCGGAGGGTCGGCGGGTACCCGTGACCCGTTGCCACCCCTAGTCTAAGGTGTCACAAGTACTGCCCAAAAAATAGAAAAATGTGTCACATTTCACAGGATTCAGATCACCTGCTCCACTCTTCGTGCCTTAGACCGTGCCCTACTATTAAGATATTGACACACGTCCTTAGATTTAATATTTTCCTTTTACGATTCACCAATCCCAATAAGATTTTAGAAAATAAAAAAATTAATTACACTCAAAACACGTGTCAAGATCTTAACATTGAAGCACAATTTGAGACATCGATAGTGGAGCAGGTGATCTGAATCCCATTTCACCGCCTCCTAACCTATTGTCATTTTTTTTTAAATCTTAACCGATTGTCATTCATTCAAAGTATGGGCTATTTCAATTTTAGGCCCATTCCCAAAATTAGCCCAACGTAAGTTTATAATAAATAGTTATCCAGTTAATTTTCTATTGAATTTTTAATTAACTAATGATATTTTAGTGTTTTTTTTTCTCTTATGATATTTTTGTGTTATAAAAGTAAAAACACAAATAAAAATCGTTTTAATTAAAAATGTGTCAAGACACTGACTCCACTCTTTGTAAACTTTGTATTTTTGGGCTACTTTTTGTTTTGTTGGAAATATGACTAATTTGTTGAAATTTATAAAGTTGACCTAAAAACATATAAAAAAAAAAATGAATGTGATCCAGCAAAGTAAGACAATCTCCTTTTGTGGCTTTAATTTTAGTTACGTTTAAAGAAAAAAAAAAAATTGCAGTGACAACTATATTTACATCTCACTACGTAATGTTTTAACTTTTATATTCATATTATAAAGTTTTTTCTGATTAGATTTAGTGAACAACTAAGTCCGATTATACTTGCATACTGACGCAATATGTGATTATATCAGACCTAATATTTTAATCAAATTTTATCAATACACTCGTAGTAACTTAAGATTTCGAAATCAAAATCACATAAAAATAAACATTCTTAACCACTGTACCAACACATTCGGTGAATTGAAGACGACGTGGAATGAGCAATGAATGGATTGAACGCCCGCGACTTCACGTAATTATATGTTTGTGAATTAAATGCATGACCTAATTTTGTCATCTCCATATGGTCAAACTGCAGTTATTTGACCTATTATTTCCTCAACTGTTTTTTTTTTCTCTCAACTAACTTGATTTCATCAAGTAACTTGATCACGTAACTTGTACATGTCAAAAAATAGACGGAAGGTAACGGTCGGACCAAAACTAGAAAAAATATGCAAACATATGGTACTAAAACTAGGAAAAAAAAAACATCATGGACCAAAACCCAAAAATGGTCAAACATCATGGACCAAAAGACCTGTTAACCCTATAATCTACTTAGATCAGGAAGACTTAACAAGTTAGCTTGATATTTCAAGTTTTTATTACTGCGTTTGCCTTGCATGTTCTTTCCATGACATTAAGAAACAAGCTAGTGAACTTTGTTTTGAGGTCGAGGATGTGGATTAGTTAAGAATTGATTGCGTAGTTTGCAAATCGCACAGGTGAAAATATTGGGAATGAATATGGTAAATATTCTTTAACTTCAAATTAATATGATCATGATTTTATTTTTTTTTCACGAAAAGTATTGGGTTATTAGTAACTGACAACCCTATATTAATTCCGTTACAATGTTCAGACTCTTCTATTTATGGTTGGAGGTTTTCCGACAAGACTTGGTGAATAGTTAGCGTATGTACTGACACATTATCGTACCAATAGTCTAGAATAGTTAAGACGCTGACTGTTAAATCTAGTTATACTCACATTTTTTTATGCCTAATGTGATATATGGGATACATGTGAACCGAACTTCCGAGTTAAATTGTATAAGAGCGTAGAAGAATCCATGAATTTCGTTAAGGGGTAATAATTGAACTAGGTCAAATAATAATAATGTAAAAAAAAAATTAAAAAACAAATGTAGTATTTTAAGATAGCCAAACTGAAAAAAAAAAAAATTATAATTAAAATTTCACGTGACCAAAATATAAAGGAATCAGCCCATCATTCCAACGTAGATTTATGAAAATAATTAATTAACCAATTTGTCTCAGATAAGCGTGGTCGACAGAAGCCACCATCGAATTCACAATATATAATATATATATATATATATATATATATATATATTTGGTAGAATGATCACAAGATTCATATGGCGATTCATCAAATCAAGGAAACTATATATATGATGATTATGAAATATGAACCAACTAACTAACCAACTTCACATAAATATTTCTCTCTTTTTCATCCTACTCGACTGGAGCATAGAGGAGATCGCCAGATTTAACATAACACGCATAGTTTCTCACGTTGTTACGTGTCCTGTCTCCTCCTTCCCTTCCCATAAATCTTGGCACCTCTTCTCTTCTTTCCTCCGCCCGCCCTCCTGGACTATTCTCTCTCAATCTAAATGGCTCCGACATTTGAGTCCCGGCAAGCTTCGTCGGAGCAGCAGGCAGTCAATCCGTCTTCCGCCGTTCGCACCACCGACGCCGCCGTCAAATCTAGAGTCACTGTTGTCGGCAGCGGCAACTGGGGCAGTGTTGCCGCCAAGCTCATCGCCTCCAACACCATTAACCTTGCCTCCTTCCACGGTCCCCCTCTCTCTCTCTCTGCATTTGCATGTCAAAGTTTCAATTTTTATCCCTAGAAATGCGGAATCGATTGATTTAGCTAGAATCACAATCCTTGGATTGGTTCAGGTGAAGGAATATCGTTTTCTTTGTTTGTGATTCGGGTTTTGTTCTGCAGATGAAGTGAGGATGTGGGTGTTCGAGGAGATACTACCCACTGGAGAAAAACTCACTGATGCCATCAACAGAACCAACGTGAGCAACTAATCAATACAAAATTCCAATTGAATTCAATCACTGTCGCTTTCTTTTCTCAGCTGCTTCGAATATGGCATAATTCTTGCTATCTTTATTCACATTTATGCGTTTCTCAGGAAAATGTCAAGTATCTGCCTGGAATCAAGCTTGGACGAAACGTTGTGGCCGACCCCAGTCTCGAAAATGCAGGTAACCAATATCTTCCGAATCTATTTCGAGTTAATTTTTCCAATTCAATACCTTGTTTTGTACTTAATGATGAGTGTGTAACATTGGAAAGCAAAGTGCAGTAACTAGTAAGCCCCGGAATTGTATTTTGTGTCGGTATTCCGCATTAGAATCTCGTTCAAGGCGTGTTGTAATTTAATGATTAGAGATTATTGGTGATGGTGTTGATGTTATGATGGTGTGAGCATGTATATATTATTTATGCAGTGAAAGATGCGGACTTGTTGGTGTTTGTAACGCCGCATCAGTTCATGGAGGGAATCTGCAGGACACTTGTGGGGAAGGTGAAGGAAGGTGTGCAGGGCATTTCCCTTATTAAGGGTATGGAGGTCAAAATGGAAGGCCCTTGCATGATCTCGAGCCTCATCACCGACTTCCTCGGCATCAACTGCTGTGTCCTTATGGGTGCTAACATTGCCAATGAGGTAACCCAAAAAAAGTCATCTTTCAAAAGTGTAGAAAAAATATATTTTGCATACTGAATTTTATTGCCTTTTGTAATTTACGTTGATGATGTTGAACTGAGGTACCAAAACTAAATGAATGCATAAAGTTTAGGATCCGATAATGCATGAATTAAGTGAAGTTTAGTATGCAAACTAATGTCCAGATAGCAGTAGAGAAATTCAGTGAAGCGACAGTTGGATACAGAGAGAACAGGGACATTGCAGAGAAGTGGGTTCAGCTCTTTAGTACTCCATACTTCATGGTCTCAGCGGTAAGTCCGTAAAATTTTGCCCGTAAACATTCAGACTTTTCCTGAAACACTTGCTAATAGCTGCCAATCTACGGTGAAGAAAACAGGTTGAAGATGTGGAAGGAGTCGAGCTTTGTGGGACATTGAAGAACGTTGTGGCCATTGCTGCAGGTAAAGAGGATTTGCTCTGTTTCTTGGTAAAAATGAATATTTACAGGCTTACAGCCCCAATAGATTGCGAAGAATAACGTTTTTATTTTCCAGGTTTCGTTGATGGATTGGAAATGGGAAATAACACGAAAGTACGTTTGAACAAACTGAGATTGATTGTCTCTCTATCTGGCTTAGATTAGACAATTTAACTGAAGTGTGTAAATGTTGATGTTGTACTAGGCTGCGATAATGAGGATCGGTCTAAGAGAGATGAAGGCCTTGTCTAAGCTCTTGTTTCCGTCCGTTAAGGACAGTACATTCTTCGAGAGCTGTGGTGTGGCAGACCTAATCACAACTTGCTGTAAGACAGACACACATACACTCCTGTTTCTAACTAATTCTAATACATATACATAAACACTGTTTTTAGAAACTATTATAACAGAACAGCACTAATTTGGCAGTGGGGGGAAGGAACAGGAAAGTTGCAGAGGCATTTGCAAAACATGGAGGGCAGAGGTCGTCGGTTTTTGACATTTTAAAGTACATATATATACGGAGAAATAGCTGAGTAATAAATACCATTGATCGATTTCTTCTTCAGGTCATTCGACGAACTTGAAGCAGAGATGCTACAAGGGCAAAAATTGCAGGTATTTTTTTTAAACTACGTTTATGATCCAGCTATTGCCGCCTTCCTAGAAATGCTAAAATTTGGACACTAGATATAAGAAAAGGGTTGAGAACCTAAAAACAGTCTCAACTATAGGCCATGTTGCTAATCACTGCCCCAGATTTAAAATATTGATATCTGGTGTTTCAACTATTAGATTGTTGCTTTCCATTTTTTTTCCGACTAATTTTGGCGTTGTTTAAGCAACAAAAACATGTTTTTCACTTTTTTGAAGTATCAGATTTGTTGCTTATGGTTTATGCTGATTTAATGCTTAAAAAACATAGTTTTGTTCCGTCAATTTTAAGAGAAAAAAGTGAAAATCAACAAATCTTTTATTACTTGGCCAAAAGAAACAAAACTGATAGTTGAGACACCGGATATCAAAATTTTAAATCCGGGACAGCGATAAGCAACATATAATTGAGACTGTTTTCACTTTTTCAGTTCTCAACACTATAAGAAAAGTATCTCTGCATTGTTCTATTTATATGGTAGTAGTAGTTGTTAGCTGCAGATAACCGTGTTCTTTTAGTATTAAAGCAGCAAAGTAGCCATGTTTTGCTTGTATTTATTTACTCCGGCCGAACTTTAGCATTTTTAGGTGATCCCCTTGAGATTCATGACAGAACTTTAAAAAATCTTTTTTTTTTTTCTTTAAGGGTGTCTCTACGGCGAGAGAAGTGTACGAGGTTTTAAGGCACCGAGGATGGCTGGAGCTGTTCCCACTCTTCTCAACGGTGCATGAGATATCCACAGGCCGGCTTCCTCCTTCAGCCATTGTTGAGTACAGTGAGCACAAACCAGGTTTCAAATGGTAGTAGCAGTAGAACAAGGCTACGAGGATGTTGCTACTGGACTCTTCCACGACAAAGACATGATCAGACCGATACGCCGAGTCTTTCTGTCTAAAGACAGACAAAAGTTGTAGGAAAACTCAGTGTTTTTCTTGTTTGAGGAACACAGTAGGGGATATATTTATGCTTATGTATTTGCTTTTCTGTTTTTACCAGTTTGAAATGTATACATATCAAATATATAATAAACCCAGAAACAGTGGGTCAATCTTCAGGCCTGAGTTTAGCTTATCAATTCTGTTCTCAGACTCTTTACACCTTGTAAGATTGTATTTGTATCAATTTTAGACTAGCTCTAACGTTATAATAGTTTAATTTTATCAATAAACTTTAATATTTAAATTGAACTTTTAATTTTGTTTTCAAAATGATTAAAATATTTAAGTTTTGGAAAGGTCCAAGTTGAGTTGGAACCTCAAAGATGATGAAATGCTTGGTTCTAAGGAAAAAGGATTTCCTTTTATGTCACAACCACAAACCCATTTTTGTAATTCTATTCCTCAGTTCTCAGACATTACACAGCTCAACAACCCAACTACACAACCAATTAAATACAAAGCCAGAAACAAGAAACCAAACAACTGCCCACACCAGTAAAGCAAAAACAATGAATCACTGATAAGAAAGAAATTACCCGGATCCCGATCGTAATCTATCAAGCCGATCCACACTCTTTCGAGATCTCCCAAACAGTTGATGGGCATCGACGCTTTTCCTAGACTTATCATATAAATCCACACTTCTACGCGACCGATCAATCTGTTGATCCAATGACAACCTTAACTTCTCGAGTTTGTCAGAACTGATAGTTGGAGGTTTCAGCTTCTCGGGCGCCCTGTCAGTGCTGTGCCGAGGAGGCTTCTCTCTGCTGTCGGTGCTCTTCCTTGAGATCTCAAAGGCATCTGTACTTTTTCTTGGGTGGTCAAATTTCTCAATGCTTTTTCTAGGGTAGTTATACCTCTGTGAAGGGGACTTCTCAACTGTGGCAATGAACTTCTTCAGATGCTTGATGTATTCAGGGTACAGCTCTAGATCGCAGTGGTTCCCTCCTTTGACCCATAGCGGTTCGTATTTTTCCTTGCACAGTTCCCAGAGTTGTTTCCCGTGTGAGCAATCCACAACTTCATCAGAAGTGCCCTGTAAAAAAAATGGGTCCTTAGTTAGTTATGAACCTCTTAACCACATTAATTCACACGAACAGCTAAACCAGGCAAACCCATAACACAGTTTGCCATCAAAGTAATGATTTGCCAGAAAAAATATAGATTAAGGTTGTGTTGTTCATGTTCATTACTGGTGTTTGAAGAAGTTTAAGATGGTCAGATCAAATACAAACCAAATATTTATTAGATGCAAAACTTTCCATGGTGTGTTCCCATTTTTAAGGTCTCACTTGTTCATTCTTTCTTTCTTTCTCTTTCCTTTTTTTAATACACAAAATGTATATCATAGCAGCCAAAACGTTTCATTTTTCAGCCTTAACATGTGTTTATGGAAAGAAAAAAAAAATTAGGATGTTCATGGTAGATATTTATTTCTCGTTCAGTCAAGCAGAAATTAGGCCACTCTCTACATAACATACATGCCTCTTTCTAATAATGGATAGCAGAATATAACCAATACAAAACAAAAGCTGTACTCTTCCACTCTTTTTGGAGTTTGCTGTAGCATTTAAGATTTGGAGGTAATTAAAGATGGTGAGAGCAAACCCAGCGTAAATATTTAAAGGGCCTTTTATTAGAGCAGAAGTTAGTTCATCTTCCTTGGACCACCTATACCTTCCTAGTTAATGGCTTGTCAAAAGAAGATAGAAGTAGGTTGTACTTGTACATCCTGCTTTTTGGGCGTTAGTGAAAAATATAAGACGGTGAATCAAAACGGCAATGACCCTTTGAGTCCGACTTGCATGATGCAACCACCAGAAATATTTAACATACAGTGATTTGTGTCTCACATTCCACTAACCGGAAGAAACTTTTAGCAAATGAATCTCCTTTGAAGCAAATTATATTCGTGATTTCTTCACTAACCACTCAATTTCTAAACTACTAAAATCATGGAAAAAATAAAGAACTAATGACATGATGATCATCGAATTTAAGGTAATTTAGCAGCTGTTTGGAGTTGGATACTTACATGAATTATAAAGATTGGACAGTTCACAAGTGGGATTTTGTCTAAACTACTAAAATCATGGAAAAAATAAAGAACTAATGACATGATGATCATCGAATTTAAGGTAATTTAGCAGCTGTTTGGAGTTGGATACTTACATGAATTATAAGGATTGGACAGTTCACAAGTGGGATTTTGTCGATATTCTGCAAATCCATTATAAAAAAAAAAAACAGACGTCAGATGCAAAGCATCATAATTCAACTTGAGAGGAACAAAAGTTAGTTGGATCACCTTGTAAATGTCAAACCAATATGTGCGCTTCACAGGATACATCACCCTGACTCCAGAGAGGATCGGGCTATGAAGAACAACAGCTCTCAATTTAGGCAACCGTGGTGCAAGATCCAATGTCGGGCCACTTCCAACAGATTGTCCGTAGAGAATTATGTCTTCTTGTTTTGTGGCATAGTTATCTTCGAGGCATTTGTACACGGCTTCTATATCTGCATAAGTGTTCTGCTCACTTGGCTGCAACAAACCAGAGATGGTTCAGTTTAGCAGGGTTCTGCCCGTCACATAAATACATTTAATTAAACTTCAAGTGAAACCAATGAGAAAGTGAAATCTTTTACTATTTCCCAGAACTTTTGATTATTCCGTCCAATCAATTTCTTCCCGAAATTTCTCCAAAAAAAAAATCTCATTAACTTTCTTATTTTCTATAATTTACTTTATATTTAAGAATTTCGAGATAGACCTTTCCAGATGATTGCCCATAGCCAGAGTAGTCATATCTGTTAAAAATCAAAGAATCAGAAGACAACCGGGTATCAGAACACAGCAGTATTACAAAACACCGACGACCGAAAAAGATAATAAAACTTATGATAATTCTGGAGGCAACGAAATAAGTGGAAAGAAACTTGCATTAAGCACAAAACCCAGCAAGTTATCTATCATACTGATGGAGTGTAAAAACAGTGGGGATGAATTATCAGCTAGGCAAGGAATTATGGAGTGAAAACAAGAATATGCTAACTGTCAATAAGGAATTCAGAGCTTACTTAAAAACAGGCAATCAAAGCAGAAGGAAACATATCAAGATTGAGGTGTTACTTCTAAAAAAGATGTATAAAAACTAATATAGCAATCACATCAAATTTGGTAAAAATGAGATCCAACAAATTGACCTCATCTATCCTCTGGTATTAAATCCGTGATTAGTATTATCTAAATAAGTCACCAAAACTTCAGCTAGTAGATACAGGGAAGAGTTTGATTAAAATTGCTCAATTGATGATAAGACTATCTATCAAGCCCTACAGTAGAATGGCCAGTCTCTTTCCTAGGAATCCTAGAATTGTATAGAGAAGATATAATGCTCATAAAGAGTAATATTGAAACCAGCCTGCCACCCAGACCTGAAAAAATAGAGCTTTCTGCAAAATCTTGCTAGTGAAGGAAGACCTCCTAGGGATAAGAGATTCTCTACACTGCATATACTCTGAGTAACCAAAAAGGATTGAAATTTAATCAAAATTATCAAGTTAACATCATGACATCTCTTTCTAAACACATCCATTATACTCTTCATCAACTCACTCGAACTGGTGAGATATAGCCCGAAAAAAGGAAGCTTGAATGATAAATAGGGCAGAGAAACGCAAGTCCAGATGCCAGAACACTCTAAGCAACCATGAAAAATGTGATCACAAGCTCAAATCTAAATTCAGTTCAGCAACAGAGAGAAGTGAGGGTAGCGAGAGATAAGAAGGTAGTACCCAATAAGATTGACTCTCAAATGAATGGCTAATTCGATGAAGAGCTCGTACATCTGACCCAGATCGGCGGCGTTTCCATGAGAGTAGAGGAGAGTAGAAGTAGCCATTGGGTGGCGAACATACATAGCTACAACCTCGGTGCCTCTGCGGGTGGGCAATTTGAGAATCTCCACATTCTCCCGGTGAGGGTAGGAGCTAAGGAGGAGGAGTCCAGTGAGGTCGTCCTCAACCAGCTTGTACGACGGCGGGTTCGGCGGGAAGAAGGCCAGCTTGGCCGCCATGGATGACGTCACTCCACCCATGAGGAAGTATCACTTGGGTTGGTTGGTAATGGTACCACCTTGCTCTGAAACTTGGCTTTCTCAATCAAGATTCCTCCGCTTTGCTCTGTGCTTGCGAATGAATGAAGTGATGGGAGTGGGCATGTGAGGGACACAATTCAGATCGTCTCGCGCTTCAAATCGTTTCCTATATTTTTCCACTCCTTCCAAAAAAGTAAACAACACAACACACCAGACTCGAGCACGGAGATGAAAATGGGCCTCACATTTCTTTTCTTTTTATTATTATTATTATATATATTTCTTGTGGGCCCATGTTATGGTAAAAATCGAATCATGTGGGTGGGGGTGAAAAATGTAAATGAGTCGGACGGGAGCCTAAATAGTGATGTCATATGATTTGACAACTACTTACTAAGTACTAACTGTCTATTAATGGGGTGATTTGACGAGCAATAAATAGAGAGGTTTACCAAATAAAACTACAGCTAGAGGGAGTGAATTTATTAACTAGTTTGTTTGTATTTTCTCGATATTTTTTCTATACAAGTTATTAACTAAATGTTTTTTTTTTTAATATAAAGGACTTATATAATTTTATTTTATTTTTTCTAAAATTTTATTGACTTGGTTGTACAATTTATTGAATAAACCTTAAAGAGTCTTTCGATTTATAAAATCTAAAAATTCAAAACAATAACAGCCAAAAATGATAAAAATAATAATAAAAAGATAGCATTGTTGCTGTTTTGCGTTGTTTAGAACAGCGGTGTGGTTGTTTCAGACAACATTGGTATTGGGTAATTTAGTTTACAAAAATATAATTTTCGACAGAACTTATTTATATTTTATTTATTTAAGTAGTCATTTTACAAAAATCAAATACGAAAATGGCAAGAAAAAATATTTATGCATCTAACCAATGAAGTTGTTTGAGGCAGTGGCGTAATGTCACATAGGTGTCTCAAATGACTTCAATGGTTAGATGCGTAAAAATATTATTTCCTTGTTATATTCGTATTTTATTTTTGTAAAATTGCCAGTTGGGTAAAAAAAATAAAAAATTACACTTATGTTGCGATTTTGACAAAAAAAAAAGGTAATAAAATGGAAATAAATATTTAAATATAAATATAAATATAAAATAGAAGCTCTATCTAGTCTAGATATACAAATCTTAAATGAGCATCAACTATACATATATGTTACTATTAGTTGTCTCAACTCTCAACTCTTTCTTATTGTTATTTCGTAATACAAGTACACAAATAGTTGATTAATAGTTTTATTCCATTTGTTCGTCAAGATGAACATAATGTCACTTGTCAATCGCATGCCCCTGTCAATTACATTCTAAAATATATCGCACAACCAATTTAGTCACTAAAGATCTCTAGAAAAGAAAAAAACAAAAAAAACTCAATTTAGTCCCTAAAGATCTCTAGGAAAAAAATCATGATTATTTCATGACTCAATTAAACGAGACAAAGGGTTCGGCCTGTCCTAGGCTCGGGCTAGACCTGGTTGTCCAAACCAAGCGACTTGGTATGGCTCGAGTCCGGACCAGGACGAACCCTCTAGCTCGCTCAATTGAACTCTGATTGATTGAGCCTAAATCGGATCAGGATTTAATTGAGTTGGTCCGGGCTCACTCAATTGAGACATGGATTACCATGGTCAAAATTAAGTTTTTTTTTTCATTTTTTTTTTCAAATTTTAGAGACTAAATTAATTTTGAGATAAACTTTAGTATACAATTTATAAGGGCATATGAGTGACATACTGCCACGTGACATTTCAATCCATTATGACAGAAAAATGGACGGAAAACCATCAATGATATGTAATATCTGAAGTACTAAATAAAAGTAAAAAACATAATTGAGCCAACTAACGACAATATAACATATAAATGAGATTCTTTTAAAAATCTTGCTTATGTATATATAAGAGTCAACTTGATCATCTTCCTCAGATATATAGGAAGAGGGAATCTTAGGAGAGTCGCGAGCTTAGCTCGACGGGACATATATTTCTTTTTAATAGGCCAAAGTCTGAATTTTCGAGCTTTTTAACTCATGCCCCGAGTCCGAATCCAAAATTATGGAAAAAGTCACGTCCACTTCGGATTTTTATATTTCGGTACATGATCGGATCATTCCGAATTTTACAAAAAAAAAAAGAAATTGAAAATTGAAAATAAAATAACATATCATTATTATTTTATAAAATTTTCAACGCATATATCAAGTTCACATACAAACATCAAATTTCAGAAATCCAGAGTTAAGATAATTACTATTGAGTTAAAATAACTAACACTAGGAAGTTAAAAAGATTAATTACAAATTCAAAACAAAACCGTCCGAATTTTACCAAAAGAACCTGAGTCCGTTTAGATGGTCCCCAGCTTTTGCGAGCTCAGCTTAGCCCTGATCTCTCATCCGTGGCTGAAGAAATGTTTTTTTTTTTTTTTTTTAACTAAGCCCAGAAATGTATGGCTCAGATTATGGTTATTTCAATATTTAAAAAAAAAAAGTGAAATTGAAAAGTTAGAGTAAATCATTATGGTAGTTTGTCATCTAAAATTAAAGAGTTGAAACAAAGGTGAAAGTAGTTGGAAGGACACAGCTCAGCAGCTAAGCTTCGATTGGATGGTTTATTTATTATTGCTTTATAAGTTAATTGGTACTCACATGCTTAGTAGGCTAGGCTAGTACTAATCACATATCTAATTGATTGTCTGTCTTTTTAATTTCCAGCATTAAGTGGTTTTGGAGTACGGTCCCACATATTACATCTTCACTCTTCATCCGTTTTTTCTTCTTCTCAAAGCTCACTAATTCAATACTAAATAACAAAAATATCACTTATAAAAAAAATATAACAAAAATATCATTCGGTCAAAACTATCTATATCTATCTATATCTATATATAATATAATTCTGATAAGTTTAATACAGTGTTGACACATACTAAAACCCAACGATGACATGTAAAAATAATAAAACTTAATAGGTCCATATAACTTCTTACTCTCTTAGATGATGTGTCATTCTCCAACTAAGGAGCTCTCCAAGCTTGGATGGCCTCCAAACTCTCATATTTCACTATAGGAACCGTTACTTTTCTTAATGGGAGTTACAAAATATTAAGCCTTTGACTACCAATGTATAATATATGAAAAAACATGCACCATAATACACCTTAATGTGTAGCAAGTTTGCCACATTGCTGCCAGCCTGCTACGTTAAAAATAGGGATTGATTGATCCTAAGGCAGATGATAACACATTACCTTAATTGGCTTTATCAGGTTCATTCCAAATACCATGGTTTTGTTGAATTCATTTAGAACCAATATGTAAGAACTCTGTTGATAAAAGATCACTACATGAGGACTCGATAGTCGATACGTTCTATAATAGGCACCACATCAATATAATTTGTAAAATATACACTAATTCAAAATTGACTTATATAATTGTGATTAATAGAATTTATTTAGATTTTTCTCTTATTTTATTGTTAAAATCACTTCTTCAAAATGATCCATTCATTAGTTTCGGTAAAAAAATTATCCATGTTAGTTTGTAAAGAAAAAATAAAATAATAAATTTACACTTTTTGTAATGGAAAAAAACATAATCCAAACTTTTTCAAACTCTTGGTATTTAGTTTTTGTAAGTTGATATTTTTTTTGGCCAAATTGTATGTTGGTATCTATATCTATCTATATATAATATAATTTTGAAGTGTATTATGAGAGATTGACAAGTAACAAAAATGAGTATTGACGTGTACAAACATTGTAACATCATTGGTCCATTTAATTTACTCACTTGTGTTGATGTGTAATAGTCAAAGTAAGCTTATGTGTGTGCTTGGATGAGCTCCAAACTCTTCTCTTGCTTCTAGATGATGTTTTCTTTTCATGAAGCAATAAAATAAATTTTCTAAACGGTCAATAAACCAAAATCTAATCATTCCTCCAATTTTTTGCAACAAAAAAAAATCCTCCAAGTACTATGACAATTAAATTTCTTTCTATTATAAGTGTTACAAAAAAAAGTATGAAGCAAACCCTTCAATTGGGTTTGGAAAAAAAACATTTAATTATTGCAAAAATAAACAAACCCTTCAAATCTTAACTTCAAATGCGACCATTACTTTGTTCAACATAATGCATTCTCAGTTTCTAAAAAATGTCTCTACTGCAGTCCAAATTCAATCATCGTTGTTAGTTGTTACCATAGTCTTGCATGATCCGCCATAGCCTCTCCCGTCGCTTCACCGTGGCCCATAGATCCCCTCCTATATATATATATATATATACTAGTTGATTTCGCGCATGCAATTGCTGTTTCTAACGTGGTTTCTCTATATAAATGTTATATATTTGGTAGTATTAATAACATATATAAGAAGTTAAAATACAGTTGTAAGTTTATAACGATTACATTTGAAATAGTAAGTTTTTGTATGTAACATGTAACATATATCATATTTAATGTTTGCTAACAAAGCAAAAGAAAATATGACTTTTTATTATATTATCTCTTAATCGTTTGGATATTGTTAGGTTCCGAGTCTAGGGTCAACGGGCAGTCGACTCAAGTCTCGTTCCTCACTGGAGATGTCGCGGATCTGATTCTCTCGGGTTGTGCTGTCCTAACTTGTGTCCTTCCGTCCTTAGCTTTTCTTCTCCTTCGCCCTGCAGAAGGGGCAATACCAGGCACAGAGGGGGGGGGGGGGGTGGTGCCTGATGAACCCTCTCCGATGCCTAAGTCAGTACGGTTTTAGAGAGATAAAGCTAGAGAGATGTCAGAGCAAAATTATCCAACTTGCCAAGATGATCAAATGAATAGTGGAGACGGGGTATTTATAGGCAACGGTGTCATTAAGGTGGCTTAATGACATCGTTAACCTTTAAACACAGTTAATTAAACTTTAAACACATAATTAAGACCTTAGGATACGGAGAAGGTTGGCGGAATAAACCGAGTATGGGAGTCCGTAAATGGTGCCGGGGCCCTTTGGGGGGAGGAAAATCCGACCCCCAAGGGTAGGGGTTGGGTGAGGCCAGGTTGGCTGACCCGATCTCCCCTATGGGAGGTCGGGTGTGGCCACCCAACCTCACCTAGGTGAGTTTGACTCGGCCGGATGAGCGCTTCGGCCTCGTCCGGACCGTTGGTGTTTTCGCGAAGTGTTCGGGTTGAAGTTTCGATTTACAATCATTAATGGGATGATAAAAATAGAACGATTCGGAAGTCAACGGGTTCAAATTGGGCGTATATCCATCACATGCCCCCGAGTCAACCAATGGCCTAACCCTTGATTGACTCTATTTTAGGATGGTATGACACGCGCAATTTGAAACCGGGGTTTTACCTTTCGTCTGAATGCTTGCTTACCCATGGATGCGTGCCTCTAACTCTGCCCCCTGTCTTATGAGATAGAGGAATTGTAAACGTCAGAGTAGCACGGACGTGTGCCTAAGCACGCGTCCGTCTGAGGTGGGAGTAATAAATCTATCCTTGCTACGGGCGCATACTCGAAAAATACACGCTTGCATAAGGATGTAATACGGATACAAATAAGCGACTTATGCTTCAATTTCATGCCGGGATTTCACTTAAGCAGAGAAAAATTTAATTTTGGCCTAAATTTTTTTTCTAAGTATGGGATGCTCAAGAATAAGCCTAATTTGAGTGGAGATATACTTGGCCATAGTTAAAGGGGGTAAAAGTGATGGTTTTTCTTTAACCCTTAGATCTCACTTAAAAATAAATGGAGGGTGGTGATTAAAACTCTTTAAAAAACCCTACCATCTTTCAAATATATAGGAGAGTTAAGAAAATACCTTAGTTAGTCACCATAGCCATCCTTTTCCCTCTTTTCTCACCCTTGGAGAGCAAGAAAGAATTTGGAGCACACCCAAGGAGGAGGGCCGGCCAAAATTCTGGTGGTGGACCAGAAATTCCGACCGGCACAGGAGAAAGGGAATCACCGGCACGGTAAGGAGCTAGGTCGACGGCAGCACGGCAGAGGCGGGGCGGTCCGACGGCTTGAGGCGGCGTGGACTAAGGCGGGGACGGCGACGGGAGAAAGTCCAGCCGGAGACGACGACTTGGCCTCAGGCGGACGGCAGCTGACGGTGGTGCGAGGTGCGACGGAGGCGACAGGGGCCGCCATTCACGACGGCGAGGGGCTCCACAACTTCGACGGGCGGCCACGGCGGCGGGACAGGCGGGGATAGACGTAGCTCGACTCCGGCGGCGGAAAAATCGAGGTTCCGGTGGGGGGCTGATTCCGGCCAACTCCAAAATTCGACTTCCGGACCCGCTTATCACATCGGGTCGGGTTTTCCGAAGGTCCATTCTTTTCCTTTCCGTTATCGCGTAAAATGTTGATTTTTGAATTGCCGATACTTGATTACCGATACTTGATTGAATGTGGAATTGCCGTGGGTAGCCGTAGATAGTCGTGGATTTGGGGAAAAACTTTGGCCGGTCGTCCGGAGATAGTTTTTTGTCCGATTAAAATATCCCCATTTTGAAATTTGATGTTGAGTCGCCATTTGTGTGTTGATTTCCGTTTGGAGGGCGTAACGGTAATTTTGCCCGAAAACCGACTTTAGGTTCGGATAAAATTGTCCGATTTGGTTGTCGTGGTGTCCTTGGCTCATGTTTGTTATCTTGGTTATGTTTTCGAATCTTTGGTTGTTGTCGTTGGTTGAGTGCCGGAGTACTCCCGGTTTTTCGGAAATTTTCTCGTCTTGATATTTGTCATGTCGTGGCAGGTACTGTATTCCTGGTGGTGTCCCCGCACACAGACTCTACAGAGGCGTTACATCCTCCGAAGGATGAGTGAGTTCCTTTTCTCTTCTTTTCGTCGCATTACTTCGTTTCCTATCATTAGCTTAGTGTCGCGATCTGAGCTGGAGTGTTAGTCGAAACTTGATTCGGACTTTGGGATTTCCTGCTACCTTTGACTTAGGTCTCGCTGCTCTGTCGGAGAACCACCTTACTAGGTCTGATTACAATGAGCACGTTACCTTAGGTGATATCTGTCCTTTAGATGAGCCTCTATATCCTTTCCTCCCTTCCATGGGGAATGCCCGCGAGACGGTGACAGAGCCCCCTAGGGGGAAGGTCGTCGTTTACCCCTCCCAGATTCGATTTGGGTTGAGGTTGCCTTACTGCGATGATCTCATAGAGTTGAGTAGGTTCTTCAGGATTTCTCCTGTGAACCTTGCTCCCAGTGCCCTCCGCGTCTGGGTGGGCTTCCGGGTGTTGTGCCACTGGTACTCCTGGAAGTACTCACTGGTTCTGTTCCGATGCTTCTACCGGTTCCAATATCAAAGGAAAGTGGGCTTTGCGAGTTTTGTAACTCGCCATCCGTCCCTCAAGGATTCCCGATTTGCTGATTTCGGGTTGAGTGGGGTCGAGTGGGATACCTCTCTTCGCTTCGTGGCCCGGAGTGACAACTCGGCCAGTCACTGGGCCAAGCACTATTTCTTCATCACGGATCGATATGTCACTTGGTCGGTCTTGAATGAGGATCGGTCGGATGGTTGGCCTGCCTTCGGGGAGTTTTCACCTGTTGATTTAGAGACTATGAAGACGATTTATGGGAGCAACAGGACCCGATCGTACTGCCATGTGTCCTTAGTGACAGAGACGGATCTTTATGAGGCAGGGATCAGTTTGACTCCTGACTCCGGGGGTTCGGTATGTTACTTAGTCTTCTCCTCTTTATTTACTTTCTGCTTTTCCTTTGTAGGTTGGTTTCACGGAAAAACCTATAACGTGCAGGCAGCACCGGTCGATCTGACCAAGAGGAAGGCTCCATCTGGCTCTGCTCTGAAGAAGTCCCCCATGCTTGGGAAGAAGGCTGGGGCCTCTGGTATACTTCCTCCTGCTTGCTTCTTTATGGTATACTTGTGTTTTCCTTATCTTGTTTTTCTTGCATTGCTAGGGCGCTCTCCCTTGGTGACAGAGAGGGTTGTCTCCGTAGGCAAAGACTCTGGACCCTCTAAGTCCAAGTCGCGGAGATCTGACTCTGAGGCCGGGGCCTCGGTTGTCAAGAGGAAGAAAGCTGCGGATCCTCCTTCGCCTGTTGCTCGTCCCCCGACCCTGTCTCGTGATAAAGAGATGGTGGTCGAAGAGGCGCCTTCCCATACTGATAAAGGGAAGCGACCTGTTGGTGGTGGTTCCCCTGCCCCCCAGCCGAGGGCACGGTCATCAGGTTCGATCTCCACTGTATCACTGATTCTTCTATGTTTATATTTTCCTTTGACTTGTTTCGTTTGTATAGGTGGGCCTCCGGCTTTAAGTCGGAAGGATTTCGCACGTCTTACTGATGAAGATGTCGTTGGGTCTGAGTGGACTCCTTTCGCTGGTTTGAAGGAGTTCCACCTTGATAGCGGCTCCTCTTTGCGGACTCCTGAGGTTGGCATTCGCGTACTTCGCGGTGCCATCCCCCCTGGCGATCGTGTTGCTCAGCCTAAGTCTCCTGGGGAGACTCGGCGCTTCGTTCAGGGCGTACTCTCTCGTTATGCGCCTGTGAGTTGTTCCTTGCTTTCTCCTTTTTGCTTTTAAGTGGTTGGTTTTTCGGGTACTCATCTCTTGTTTAAATTTTCAGGGTATGTCTGACATGGTGAACATGTCATCCCTTGTTCTCGAGCTATCTGACGAGAAGAAGACTCTAGAGGACAGCCAGGTCTCCCTAAAGGCGGAGCTCGCCACTGCTGCTGAGAAGGCGCGCCTATCAGATCTGAAGATGCAGGAGCTCAGGGACCAAGTGTCCTTACTTGAGACTACCGTAGGTAGCTTGCGCCGGGAGGCTGAGGTCGCAGCTTCACTCCATTCTGAGGAGTTGCGGAAGTTGGAGGCTAGGTGTCGGGCAGAGGAGAGGACTGTCGCAGTGTCTGAGTACAAGGCTTCTTCTGCCTTCACTGCTGACTATAGCGTGCGGCTCACTCAGGAGATGAACCAGTTTGGTGAGTATCTGGTTGATCATATTTTCCGCATTGATCCTCAGTTTCCAGTTGGCGATCTTGGTGACTTCGGGCCATACGCTATTGGCTACATGGCTGTCCTTAGGGGTCAGGCTGCTGTTGCAGACGAGCCTGCCCCTACACAGGTGGATGCTACGCCTGTGGATATCGATACTTCAGACTCCTCCTCTTCCTCCATCTCTGCCGGTGGTTCAGTTTCAGGGGGTCAGGGTGACTCTCCCGAAGGCTCTGATTGATGTATCTACATCTTGCTATCTTTGTATATATAACCATACTCTTTCTCCCCTTTGATGGGTTGAGTATCTTTTGGGATTGTTGTGGGGTTTTGTGTTGCTTTCCTTTGTCGTATTTTGTCGTTGGCTGTGTGGTTCACTTGCCTTTATATTAGTACTTCATATTCTTTTGTATGTACTCCTTTGATTATGGACTCTTCTCTTGGTGTGTTTCCTTTACTTATCTTTCTTTCGTGTTTTCCTTCATGCCATACCTGTTATTTCATTCAAGAAAAAACATTATGTGTTCTTCATTGCACTTTACTTTGAAATTACTATCTCATGGGATCCTTCTCAGTATGGTGTAAAGTTCTCTTCTGATACCCTTTGCATGGTATGTATGGTATTGTTAGACCAAAGATACGCTCTTGGTGGGCGTCGAAATATGTTCACGAGACTGGCTCTCGGAGGGCACTTAACGTTTCGCAGGATAGGCTCCCGGAGGGCACAGGTTAGACCAAAGATACGCTCCTGGTTGGCGTCGAAATCTGTTCACGAGACTGGCTCTCGGAGGGCACTTAACGTTTCGCAGGATAGGCTCCCGGAGGGCACAGGTTAGACCAAAGATACGCTCCTGGTTGGCGTCGAAATCTGTTCACGAGACTGGCTCTCGGAGGGCACTTAACGTTTCGCAGGATAGGCTCCCGGAGGGCACAGGTTAGACCAAAGATACGCTCCTGGTTGGCGTCGAAGCTGGTAGTTTGAAATCTACCTCAAGATACGCTCTTGGTGGTGTCGAATCTGGTAGTGTTTTTTCTACCTCAAGATACGCTCTTGGTGGCGTCGAATCTGGTAGGTTGCAAATCTACCTCAAGATACGCTCCTGGGGGCGTCGAAATTCGTAGTTTTTGGAAACCACTCTCAAGATACGCTCTTGGTGCGTTGAAGGTCGTAGTATAATAACTACTCTCAAGATACGCTCTTGGGGGCGTCGAAGGTCGTAGTATGAACACTACTCTCAAGATACGCTCCTGGGGGCGTCGAAGTTCGTAGTTTTTGGAAACCACTCTCAAGATACGCTCTTGGGGGCGTCGAAGTTCGTAGTTTTTGGAAACCACTCTCAAGATACGCTCTTGGTGCGTCGAAGGCCGTAGTGTTTAAACTACTCTCAAGATACGCTCTTGGGGGCGTTGAAGGTCGTAGTATGAACACTACTCTCAAGATACGCTCTTGGGGGCGTCGAAGGTCGTAGTATAAGAACTACTCTCAAGATACGCTCTTGGGGGTGTTGAATCTGTTGTTGACTTGAAGTCATATCTGTGTAAGGATAACTTCATGATTATATCACCACATTCATTGGAAAATACCTTTGAAGGAAATCCTACTCCTTTAAGAGCATTCATGTTTTTTGTACACATGGGGTGCCTTGGGGGGATCCAGACACCCTTTGGAGGAAATCAAAGATAGTTGTAGAGTTGGAGTAACTTCGTGAGTTCTCCTTCTCAAAAGTTGTTTTTGGAAAACTTAAAAAACTTGAACATGCAGAGTGCTAAATATGAAACTAAGGATATGGGGTGGTCAATTTGTCCATTGCCACGTACTCCTTTAGGCCTCTATTGTAAATCATTTCCTCCACTTCTATCTTCAGCACCATGCAGTTGTTGGTTTGATGCCCCCAGATTCCATGGTATTCACACCATTCCTGTGCATCTCTTCCTAGGAAGGCCTTGCCCTCCTCCCTGCATGTGGGTAGCTCTTCCTTGAGGTGCTTCTGAAAAAGTTCTTCTATGCTCACTGTAAGGGGTGTGAATTTGAAGTTTACACCTCCTTGCAATGTATCAGTCTCTCCTTCTTTCTCCGGAACTTCCTCCGGCTGCTCTATCTCCTTTGCAAATGTCTTGTCTAGCTTTTCTTTGAGCTCTCATCGTGCTCGTCATGATCATCTCATAAAACCCTCCATAGGCCTCAAATGAGTTTGTATGCATGTTTCGAATGAATGCTTTGACGGCTTCTCCTCTTGTGATGTCCATATTGGCACCATAACTGGAGAATCTCTGGAAGTAGCTTGATATTGGCTCCCGCGGCATTTGCTTGATATCATCGATGTAACGGAAGCCTCTTATGATGGAGTCCCTTGTTCTTTTCCCTTCTATGGTTTCTGGCTGCCAAGGTATAGTTGTCACCTTCACAGCCTTGCTCATGGGTCTCTTCTTAGGCATTATTTGAAAAAACTGCCTGCTCAAACGGAGTACAACTCCCTTCTTCATCTTTCCTTGCCTTTGTCTCCTTTCCTTCTTCTTGCTGTCTTGTTTCGCTCCTACCATGACCATTGCCACTGTGTCTGTCCTGTGTGATACACGTCTCATGGAGTTCACATAGCACTGCCTTGCCGTGCGTTGGTCGCCCAAGACTTCTCCAACTCCATTCTCAGTGATGTACTTCAATTTCTGGTGTACGGTAGATGGCACAATTTCGTATGGATTTATGGTTGTTCTTCCTAGGATCCCGTTGTAGGCTCCCAAGCTTTCAACCACCAAGAAGTTAACGTTCACCTTTAGCTGTGTCCATCCTTGGCCCATGGTCACTGACAGGGTTATCATTCCTAGGGGGTAACTTGTTGCCCCTGAGAAGCCAACCAGAGGGAAGTTGACTGGTTTGATGTCTGCCTTTGTTTTCCCTATCTCCTCTAGGACCCTTAGGCTTAGGAGGTCTGCTGAGCTGCCCCCATCTACCAGTATTCTCTTTACATCGAAATTATCAATTTCTATCGTGATGACTAACGCATCGTCATGTGGGAAGACAATGTGGCTCTTGTCCTTCTCCGAGAATTCAATCTTCATCTCCACTCCTTCTCGTGACCTTTTCCTCCACCTTGGCACTGAACTTAGTTTTGATGCGTAAACCTCCCTTGCATTAGCAGTTGGGCCACCTGATGCCACTCCTCCGTGTATCATGTTTATGGTTCCTCTCTTGTTGGGTGGAGGATTGTAGTCTACCTTGCTCTTGCCTTTGTCCCTGTATGATGGCCCTAACTGTATGCTGTTGCCCCCATGATCTACGAACTGCTTTAGTTCTCCCCTTTGGATGACATTGTTGATGCTTAGCTTTAGGCTGAAGCATTCGTTCGTGTCATGCCCGTATGCTTCATGGTTATCACACCATCTATCCTTGTGTGTCCCCACCATTGGGGCTCTCCACCTTGCAGGGGGTGACCAGAGTTTCTGATTCCGCATCTCTCTGAGGACAGTAGCTGGAGTGGCGTTCAATGGGATGAACTTGATGACGTTGATTTCCCTAGCTTTCAGTGGTTCGCCCATTTGATTTCTTTGCTGGGGCGGACACCATTCCTGTTGCCTTGTGTGTTGAGGTGCCTGAGGTGGCTTTCCTTTGTTCGGCTTTGCATTGTCTTCCTTAGCTGCTTGAATCTTGGCTTTCTTACTTGCTCTGTGCCTTTCCAGGTCTATATGAGTTTTTACTCTCCCTGCTAGCTCCTCTAAGGTGCTTGCTGGTTTCTTGGCCATCTTTTCTGCTAGTGTGGACCCGAAGCGGCCTAGGTTTCTAATGAAGGCTCGTATTATCTCACCCTCAGTGATGTCGCCCTGGATGTCTGCTATGTTCTGGTTAAACCTAGTGTAGTAACTGGCCAAGGATTCATCATTTTCTTGCTTCACGTCATCAATGGAGCCTGTTCCTTTGAGGAGCTTCCTTTCCCCTAGATATCTCTGAAGGAATTTCGCCTTTAGCTGCTCCCATGAGTGGATGCTCTCAGAGGGTAGGCTGAAGAACCAGTGTGAGGCCACCCCTGATAGGGTGTTTGGAAATAGGAGTGCCTTGTATCTTTCATCAGTGGTTCTCCCAAATAGGGAGGCTTCATGCTGTTGGATATGCTCCAAAGGGTCTCCCTTGCCATTGTATTTTGCAATCTGGACTGTATGCAGGGAGTCCGGCACCTTGCTCATCTCCAATTCCCTCGTGAAAGGGTGGTTCGTTTTGTCACTTAGACAGTGCAAGCCGTGTTTCTTTGACTCATTCATTTTCCTTGTTATCATTGCCTCTATTTCTTCCGGAGTGATCAATATCGGTGTCGGAGTGTAATTTCTTTGATAGCCTCCGTAGTTATAGATAGGGCTTGCCGGGATCCCTTGTCCGTATTGATACGGAGTGTAGGTGTATCCTTGGTGTCCCTGCTGGGGTGCTTCATAGAATTCTTGCCTCCTTGGAGGTCTTGCTTGCCTGTCCTCCCCCAGTGGGGTGTAAGCCCTGGCGTTCTGCTGTTGCCTAGGAGGTACGAATTGTTGCCTTCCCTCTGGGGGTGGCTCCTGGTAATTTCTTCTTTGCTCTTCTCGCTGCCCTGCTCGAGGGTGCGAGTGGTGCTCTTCCGTTGGGATCGGTTCCTCTTCATGAGCTTCTGTATGTGTCCCATCGGTGTATGCCGGCCTTGTGTATGTTGTGTGGGCGCGGTTGTTATTCCCTTGGCCCGGCATCCCATACGGGTATCCTTGGGGTCGCGCTTCGTAGTAATATCCCTCAGGAGGTGCTGTGTGTTGGGATGGCACTCCCTGTTGCTCCCTTTCTCTCTGTGGCCTCCTTGCCAAAGGGGTTGAGGCTGTGAAGGACTCAGCCCCAGCTGGGCGTGAGGGTTCTCCCTCCTGGTGGTTGTGTTGAGGAGGCTGTGGGGTTCCTTGAGGTTCTTGTTGCATTGGCATTTTCCCTGGGTTGGGCTGCCTCCCTGGAGGTATAGGCTGCCTCCCTCGCCTATTGCCCCCAGGTGGGCGGTGGTGCCTAGACACCCTGCTGTTCGTCATTGCTCTTGTTATTGCCAGGCTTTCTGTCCGAAGCCCACTGACGGCGCCAAGTGTTAGGTTCCGAGTCTAGGGTCAACGGGCAGTCGACTCAAGTCTCGTTCCTCACTGGAGATGTCGCGGATCTGATTCTCTCGGGTTGTGCTGTCCTAACTTGTGTCCTTCCGTCCTTAGCTTTTCTTCTCCTTCGCCCTGCAGAAGGGGCAATACCAGGCACAGAGGGGGGTGGTGCCTGATGAACCCTCTCCGATGCCTAAGTCAGTACGGTTTTAGAGAGATAAAGCTAGAGAGATGTCAGAGAAAAATTATCCAACTTGCCAAGATGATCAAATGAATAGTGGAGACGGGGTATTTATAGGCAACGGTGTCATTAAGGTGGCTTAATGACATCGTTAACCTTTAAACACAGTTAATTAACCTTTAAACACATAATTAAGACCTTAGGATACGGAGAAGGTTGGCGGAATAAACCGAGTATGGGAGTCCGAAAATGGTGCCGGGGCCCTTGGGGGGGGGGGGGGAGGGGGAGGAAAATCCGACCCCCTAGGGGAGATCGGGTCGGGTGTGGCCACCCAACCTCACCTAGGTGAGTTTGACTCGGCCGGACGAGCGCTTCGGCCTCGTCCGGACCGTTGGTGTTTTCGCGAAGTGTTCGGGTTGAAGTTTCGATTTACAATCATTAATGGGATGATAAAAATAGAACGATTCGGAAGTCAACGGGTTCAAATTGGGCGTATATCCATCAGATATCATACACGATAAAGTGACTATCTTTGTGGATATCAGATTGCTAAATATGTAAAAAGTCTTCATATCTCCGACTCATAAACATCTAATTCATAATTTATTTTAAAAAACGTGTATTTCAAGAATTTTCATCAGATTCATATCAAACTTTAATGTTATCAATTACTTATCATAATCGTCCTTATAGAAATATAGTTCATTTCAAACATCTGAGTTTTTTTTTGTTTTTTATTGGGGTCGAGTAAGCCGGCTTACACATTAGGGTTCCCATTTATCTGCTTTGATACGACATTGGGGTTTACATTCTTTTATTTGGACAATAAGTTAACCCTTTATACATTTTTCTATTTTATGCCGCCCTCAATTATTAAATAACTAAAAGATACCTGAAAGATTTTTGACTTCAGTTTGTGCTGAAAAAGAGGTTTCTTCTCAACAATCTGCAAGTGAAAAAATGAGCACAAAAAATCGAAAACTCGAAAGTGGAGGAATTTTGTAACTCTAAAAATGACACTTCCCAATGAGACAAACACAATTTTGATTTATATATAATCAAAAGTTTCAACTTGAAGAATAAGCTATCAAACGACATATATATCATTAAACGTTTCAATTTTTACTCAAGAAATCGAGAATTATTAAAGGAACAATCAAATGGGCAATGAGAGAAATTCGGTACTTTGGCATGAGAAGGGGAGATGAAACCTAGAAGAACCAGGAAAGTTAAACAACAAAGATTCACTTTAGTAGCCATCTTGATTTCTTCTGAGCTCCTCGAGATGGAAGATTCTTGCGATGGGACTTCCTAAATTATTCTTTCCACATATTTTTACTTCACTTCAAAGTACTCGTGTTTCTATTTAAACTCAAACTTTACAATTAGTAAATTTAAAACATAACTCAACATAAATAAATGTAATTAAAAAAATTCAAATTCATTCATCGTACAATTAGCTTGTATTGAATTATAACTCAGAAAATCAACTTTTTGCTCATTCAGAACATTCATCGTACAATTTCAAGTATTTTGACAATGTTGGTCAAAAAAATATATTTAGATAACCAAATTACCTTTGGAGAGATGAGGCATGTCTGATTAGATGTGTCCTAGCAAGAGCTTTGCAAAGTAGAGGCAAGAAAACAATCACTGATCTCTTCTGTTTACATTTCTATACAAACCAGGTTATGACCATCATAATTCAGCAGTTCTATTACCTGTAGAGACATAGAGTACAATCATACAATCAAAACTCAAAAGGATGGGTAAAGAAATTATCTTTGTAACAACATCCTGGACCAACTTTTCGACCTGCATGACAGACCTTAAAAACAATTACATTGGAATTCTATGCTAAAAAGTGTTAAGCTTATTGATTCCCATCTCCACTTGTACTATTCTGAGTAACAATCAAACATACCATTTTCCACTTCGGCTTCATTGATAAGAGGGTTCCGTGAATCACATAAAAACATGGTGTGTTATTCATGCCAGCAACATTAGGATCTAAAGGAAGCTCAATAATGAAATATGTCTCTACCTGGAGAACACATTCACTAAATAACTTATCAAGTGTACCTTTCCTTGGTCCATATACAGTAAAAAAATCTTTGTTGCTTCAATCCCAAAGATAAAGACAACTTCAGCGAAAAGTATGAAACCACTTCTTACTGCAAATTGGGACGCCAATTTAGACGTTATGGCCAAAGTTCAATGCATTCATCTGAACATCTGCGTAAGAACTTATTTTTCAAATCCACAGTTAATATTAGAATTGGCATCTCACTAAGAAATGAAGCCCAGTTATGAAAATTCCAGAAACAAAAGTATCATAATTACCAGAAAAATGGTTTAAAAGATGAGATTTAGAGCGGCAAAATCAACCGGACAACCTTCTTCACTGTCTTGGAAATTTTCCCTGAATCCAAGCTCTGATATTCACCATCGTCATCACAATCATCTTCATCATTAGAGCTACTACCGTGAAAGAATTTCAGAACCGACCAACTGAAAAACAAACTTTTGATCATCCAAACCCACATTCGTCCAAATTTGTTCGTATGAAACTAACCCTAACATAGAACTCAAAAATTAAATTCGGGTTATTCTTGTATGATCTTCACCATCTTCATCATTAGAGCTACTACTGTGAAAGAATTTCAGAATTGACCAACTAAGAAACAAACTTTTGATCATCAAAACCCACATTGGTCGTAATCTTTTCGTATAAAATTAACCATAACATAAAACACAAAAATTAGATTCGGGTTACCTATTCATGTCAGATTTCTATGCTTAATTAGTTAAAAAAAAAAAAAAACTATATCCCACTCCCTAAACATAACAAATGTGTAGTTCAAACAAGTTTCGGTAGAACAGAGTCAAAACCCAAGCTTCCTAAATACATAACTGATCTTAAGCTAGAATATGTGTAGCACACTGCTCTAAGATATATAAACTATAAATCATGAACTTACACAACCAAATCCAATGAAAACTAAATCAAACACTATAATACAGAGAGTGATACAACGTTCAATTCCTCACTAGCTCTGGAGGTTGTTTCGCCTCACTGATAAGTAGTTCAGATTAACGCAATGATGCAAATCATGATACAAAATCAGCAGCTCAACAAACATACCAACGAAGTTTAAAAACTCACCTAGATAATCATAGAAGATATACAACTGCAATGAACCAGTAAAGTGACAGAATTCCAATGAATTTTCAATTAAGTTCTGAATTGAATAGAAATTTACTGATAAAAACAAAACAATATTCTTCTCATCTGATTCTAATAAGTCTCGAAAGTTCAGCAGATGAAACACTCTACAGCATGTACGCGATGGAGCAATCAATCAATGAAAATTATAATTTACTCATTCCAATCCAATTGTCAAAACAAAAATACTAACAACATCTAACTAAAAAAAGTTGAATAATGGAGACAGTAATCTTACCTCATGCCCTAAATTTAAGAAATGAATAGCCAATTGTGGTTTAAAATATGAGAACATAAAGATAAACCTTCGCAGAAACATGTTATCTAATAAAAGTACTATCTGATAATATCTATATAATATCGGTCATCGATGTAGTGATTCACAACAAGAGAGGAATTTACAGGAAGCGTAAACAGTTTATAGAAGACGAACATAATCTTCACATGGAAAAAAAAGACATGGGAGATGAGTGAATCGGAGCGGAAGAGAAGCGATGGAAGATCAGATGCAACAATTAAAGTGACTTGAAGAGTGACAGAGTAACATACACAATTGAAGATAGGAGAGAGGTGTAATTGCAGATGAGAAACGCAAGGAAGAAGGAAATAAGCCCTAATTTGAACGCACCGATAACTGACGAAGTCGGCTTCTGAGCGAAGAGAGCGGCGGATGGTCGTGACGGACGGGCAGACGGATTCGTGGGTTGTAATCAGCGGAGAACGGGGAAAGTAAGAGGCTGGGACTGGGAGGCATAAGTCGCGATGCGTTTTTCCTTTCTCTGGTCAGTGGTGGAATTGTTGAGAGAGAATACCGGTTCGGTTTAGAATTTATTTTAGATATACCGGTCCGGAAATTGTACCACTTGGGGTGTTGGTGTCCTTTGGGGGTGAGGACCCATCACAATATATATATTGGTATAAATAGATATATATATATATATATTATTATAAAAGTTAAGTTAGTTTTATGAACTATATAAATAGTATAGGTGATTAAAAAAACATTAATATTTATTTATCTTATTAACATTTATAATTTTATAGTGAATCTTATATATATCTAATTATAAAATTATAAGTAGTCTTATTAAATAATTTATGAAAATAGTTCAAATGATTAACAAGTCATTCATACATTTTCTTTATATTGTACTTATAATAATTTATAAAACTCTATATTTATAATAAGTTTAAATTTATATAATAATAATAATTTTGATATACTCTCCGCGCAAAGCGCGGGTACATTATCTAGTTAATCATAATGTACTTCACTATTGTGAATCGCACTAATCCACTTAACCAACACGGAACTTAATAACTTTGGGCAATTAAAATGAATTAATTACTAATTAAGATTAATTTGTATGCCAACGCGACTGAAAACCACGTTAATAAAAGCTACCTTATCTACTCACTTGATAAGGTATCTTACCCCTTTCATTTTATTTTTTACTTTTCAATGGCATTAAAAACTGTTTATAAAAAATTTCAGTTTTCAATAAATTGCCAATTCATTTAACATTTACGTTAAAAATGATAGATATAAAGTATATTTCAGTAACGTAATGTATTTTGATGAGTATCCGAGATGACTTCGTTAATAATAAATTAAAAAGATTGGAGTGAAATACATTTATCCATAAATGTCATCCACAAGTGTCCAACATATATATATATATATGTATATATAAGTTTATAAAGAGACTTTCCAGTGCATCGAAAAATTGATACCTAATAAAAAATTTGTGACTTATCGATACTTTGGGATTATAAAGTGTATTGCCGAGTTGGAGGAGTTGTGACAATCATCGTAAGCACATAATCTATTTCGTCCAAAGTGGACGGAAAAAATCGATAGTGATACACGTTGGAATTCTAAAGTACTGAAATGTCACAAAATATTTTCAAATATTAATTTGTCAAATCTTATTTTTTAAAACACCTTAAAGACTTCAATCTCTACCTCTTTCATGTGCATATAATATTAATTTTCACTCGCATTATATCAGAGGGCTCAGTCGGTGGTGCCTTCTGTGGCTCCGGTCGGAGCCATAAAGCCCGGATCTGAGCCACGGAGGGCTCCAACTGAACCCTCTAAAGCTCAATCAGAGTCGGGGGCCCCGAAATGGAGCACTCTGTCTCCGATTGAGCCACATAGGGCTTAGTCGGAGCCCTCTATGGCCCAAATCGGGGCCGACGACCCCAATTGGTGGTGGCCGACCCCGATTAGGGGTTGTAGCCACCACCAATTGGTGGTGGCTGGCCCCAATTGCAGTGGTCACCACCGATTGGGGCTGACCGGTCCGTTTCATGGCCACCGGCTCCGATTCGTGGCCGCCGGCGGCCTTAGGTGGTGGTGGGTAGTGGCTGGAGGCCTTGGGCGGTAATTGAAACGAACTATAGGGACTAAATTGTAAATATAAATTATTAGGAATATAAATTCGAGTACTATAAAACACAAAATAAAAGTATTTAACGGTTAAACTAACTGTTGACTAACGGAAACACAAAAAACATACAACTTCTGAAACATATAACACAAAAAACCTACAAAATAAAACTTGTGGCACCAAAAATCAATAATAATTAAACATGTGACATCAAAATACTATTTAAACCAATAATTTGATACTGACAATAAGTTTTTTTTTTTTTTTTTTATATTCACACAAGTCCAAGTCAAAAACCCTAATTAACAATGAAGGATTGAATATCTATATCTTTTCAGTATCAATCATTAGAAAGGTAAAAAAAACAAACATCTGAGACATAAAAAGTCGGAGATAAAGAGAGAACATGTTCGGCACATGCCATGATGGTATGGCCATCCTAGTAAAATGATCTAATCATGTATTACACATTATCACTTTTTAATAGGTGGTTATATGGACACATCAAGAAGGCAGGGGCATCATTTGTAGCATATTTTTTACATATCTAAATTAATCTTCATTCATACATGGTTATCTTGTAAGGTGAAAAATGCTCATTAAGAATAAATTAATCATCATTCGCATTTGGTCATCATTTATTATAAGGTATTAACGAGGTTTGAACGTTTAATCTCTTAATTAAAGGGTGACATAAAGAATATGTACATCATATTGACATGATTATCGCACATTATGTTTTTTTTTCCTCGTGGGGTTGTCTTAGGAGGGGCCCCTATAGGAGGACATCACACGTATTATGTTTGTTCCACACCTTAATTAATCACTACTCTAACTAGATCAGCCGGTAAGAGGTAAAATGTTAACATGAATAACTTGCAATTACCATGGCCACTAACGAGATTTTATAGTATGCTAACTCTATGTAATGTGATAGTAAAAGTGTAAATAGTTGTATCTTTTTAGTAAGGTAGATAGATCATTGATTACTTCACTTTAGAATATACCTTATTACTTTTTTCACCTCCATTTACTTTATCATTTTGGATTAAGTTATATATATTTTCTAAATAACAAGACTTGCATAATTTTTCATATTTTTTTGGTTTCTCGCGGCGTGGTCTTAAGAGGGGCCCCGTCAAGAGAGTGACACCAGTAGCATGCTTATTTCATATCTAAATGGCTAAACTAGTCCTCACTTGTACTGGATCAGTACATAAGAAATAAACTATTGTCATAAATATGTTTTCATTCTCATAGTCACTAATGGAATTTGAACCATCATAAATCCACAACTTTATATCCATCTTTCCAAGGTTGAAGGAATGCCAGCAGAATAAAATAAAGGGTTAATAGCTTTAATAATGCACAATATTTAACTTATGTGATTAGTCGATACTTTAAGTATGTATTTTTTATTATCGGATAGTCTGTTAAGTTTTTGTGAATGTATTTTTTTTTTTCATTGGTTAGTATTTTGTGAAAATTTTCTGCTAAATAGCTACACACATGATATGACAAATTAGGACAAGATTAGCGCCATATAAAAAAAATAATATAATATTTAGTTAAAAAATATATATAGATAAATTTTTTTTTTTTTATAAAACTTAAAAAATGTGAACATTTTTTTTAATTTTTTAATTAGACGCCAAATAATTATATATTTTTTTTTAAATAAAGTATTATCAGATCACAGTGGTGGACTTACCGGCCATATAATGAAATACTATTGGAGTTAATACAATTATAACATACATTCTCATGTATGTAGCAAAATGGTTAATCGCTAGTCAAATTCTAGAGTTTATGTACAAAGTCGGTGATAGTCTACCACGTGGCAAAATTTGTGACTTTAATAGTTAAAAATGCATCATAATTAACGACAATTTCATTTTAGTTATTATATCATTAAACTTTAATGAATATGAACACATGTGTTTGTTTTTATTTACTATAATTTTATTTACACTTAAATATTGTTACTAAATAGTCATTATTTTTTATACGATATTTTAATTTACAAATAGGTCACTGTGAAAATTAATGTGAAAAGTCTTCGAATATAATATAATATCACTGTAAGATATATATATTTTTTTTTTTCCGGTAACGAGGCCATATCATATAATAGATCAAAGAGGAAGCTACGAGATTAGAGATGCACATGGTCCAGTGAGATGATTCCTACAAGCCTTTTTCCCCACAACATGCACCATATGTACAAACTGACGCTTACGAAACATAACGACAACTAGTTTAGACCTACATAATTCGGCAATATCCGAAAGTAGTGTAAACAAAAATGAGGGTCTAGTTTCCGGGTGATGTACTTGACAAGTAACTGGCAGTCTGTCAAAGGACACAATTAGGGGTCGTACGAAAAAACAAAAGTAGACACGCGACAAGCCAAACATTCAGCAAAAAATGGTTGCATCCCGAGCATGGAGTGTACCGAGACACCCGTCATAAGGCCCTCCGCACTAAGCAAAACAGCAGCCCCATAGACCTTGTTGTTCATACGGTCTACAATACCATTTACTATCATACTAGCAAAATAGTTGTCCCCATCTGTCTCCAAGTTCACTGCATCGGTGGGCACAGTGGTTCGCCGGACGATGGAGGTGTTGGGTTGGCCTGCTGTAGTGTCAAAAGTAGAGTAATGTCATCCATAGTCCTATAATAAGTAAGCATTACAGACTCTACCGTAGGACTAGCATTACTAAAACCAAATAACCTATATTCCTAGCACTATTCCCCCCCCCCCCCCCCCCCAAACTCCTATCTTCGCTATCCAAATCCGACTGAAGCCACTCACTAGCTGTCCTAAAAGGTAATTGTTCTACCCTCAAACCTAGTCTTACAAAAAAACACAATAAAGACTAGCGGTTGATATCTGAATAGCTAAATTACTCCCATGTGGTAGGCTGTTGCGGCAACCCTTCCAGATGAATATCCTAATTTTGGGTAAAACTTTGAGATTCCAAAGTTTTACCCAAAAAATTCGGACTAGCAATCTCAGGGGGTGCAGACGTTGTGGGTTCATCAATGGCGGATTGGAAAAGTTGGATGTAATTATAGTTGGACTTCACCGAAAAAGCTCATGCCCTAGTGTGATTCCACATAAGCTTATCTGAAACTAGGAATACGGGTAAGGGAATATCCATAAAAGCTGAAACCGCCACCGGGTGGAGAATGGCTTGTAGTGTTGAGAGTGACCATGATCGAGTTGTTGGGTTTACAATTTGAGCCACTTTTGTTGGATTAGGGAGGATATGTGGAAGGCACCAATGCAATAGTGATGGTACGTTCGGGACCCAATGATCCGCCCAGAAGTTCACCGAGGCACCCGATCCAATCCTCCAATGTCTTCCTTCCACTAGGTGTGGTCACATTTGAATCAGTGTTCGCCATGGGAGGGATTAACTTGCATTAGGAATAACCTCCCAGAATGATGTGTTGCGAATGTATTTTTGTGTTAATGTACTCACCCACGGGGATGAGTGTCGTGAAACAATCCTCCAGGCAAGCTTGAGGAGCAACGCTTTATTAAATTCCTTGAACATACGAAAACCTAGCCCACCTTCCTTTTTTGGACACTCAATCGACTTCCACTCCACCCAATGTATGCCCTTCGAGTTTTTCGAAGTCCTCCACTAGAAAGCACGAATAACATGATCCATCTTGTCTAAAATTCTCAAGGGTAGTTATATTGACGACATAACATATGTTGCAATGGAAGCGGCACTGCTCTTTATAAGAATTTCCTTTCCGGCCGGAGATAGTAGAGAACTCATCCAACCCTGAATACGGCCAGTAATTCTGTCGATCATAGACACAACAATGACTTTCTTTTGGGAGGCCCAGTCTATAGGCAAGCCTAGGTATAAGTCATCGTCTTGCATTTCCCGGACTCTCAGGGCGTTGGTAAACCTCACCTTGTCCACATTTGAAACATTCTTACTAAATCTGATGCTAGACTTGGCATAATTAACAACCTGACCAGATTCCCATGCAGAAACATCCAGTATGCCTGTAAGGGTGGAATATTGGCATCTGATGCTTGAATGAACAAAAGACTATCATCTGCGAAGAATAAATGACTTACAGGCATGCAATACCTCTCTGGTTTGATACTCTGGAAACCCGAGTTCCTCTCTGCCCATGCAATTTTGGAAGACAGGGCTTCCGCACATAAGAGAAACAGGAACGGGGATAACGGATCACCTTGGCGTAACCCCGATAAGGTTTGATCGACTGAGTCGGGGTTCCATTAATGAGAATATAAAGATCAGAGCTACTGATACACTGAAGTATCCATTGTCGAAAGCAAGTCAGGAAATGGAGAGCTTGCATCACTGCATCAAGAAAATGCCACTCCACTCTATCATAGGTTTTACTCATATAAAGTTTAAGCACAATTCTTCCTGGTTCATCGTTGTTTCATGACATGCATAATCTCCTGTGCTAATAGAGTTTTATCCGAGATGAGTCGTTGAGGAACAAAAGCACTTTGAAAAGGAAAGATTATCTTCTGAAGAACAGAGCGTAGGCAGTTTGCTAAAATCTCGGTAATGATTTTGTATGATGTGTTACAAAGACTAATAGGCCTCAAATCCGTCATGGAGCTAGGATGGGGTGATTTAGGTATGAAGACAACGAACGTTTTGTTAATCTCCGGTAAAAGAACTCCTGTTGTGAAGAAGTGGCGAACAACGTTAAGTACATCCCGGGATACAACCTCCCAAGTGGCTTAGAAAAATCTGGTTGTAAATCCATCCGGTCTCGGAGCTTTATCCAGGTGCATTTCCAAGAAAACTGATAAAATCTCAGTGTCCGATATCGGGGAATCCAGATGTGCCATATCGTGATGCGAGACTCTTCCTGTTAAGAGTGTAGGAAGTGTGTATTCCGGAGGTGGTTGTGTAGCCGAGAATAGGTCAGATAAATATTGCGTCACATGCTGTCTAACACTGACTTGCTCCGTGAGCCAAATCCTGGCTGAATTTTGGACCCAATAAAGTCGATTACGTAAACGGTGGGTGATAGTTTGGGGATGGAAAAAATTGGTATTTCGATCCTCATTTTGGAGCCACAATTGTCGTGATTTCTAACGCCATTACGTTTCCCAGGCATCGTAAATATCATTCAAAGTTTTGGAAACAACACTTTGGAGGTCTTTCGTACCAGAGATGGATTCTAAAGAATCCAATTCCCGCAAAGCACCCTTTATTTGTGTTTTAAAATTGCCAAAGTGGTCATGAGACCATCTCTTGATCTGATAGCGTAGGCGCCGGAGCTTAAGAGACAAAATTTGTTGGGGATCACCCTGTATTCCTTGATTCCACGAATGTTGAACCATCATATCAAATGAAGGGTGTTTGAGCCACATGTGTTTAAAACGAAGCATGGATGTATGTGGTGAGGAAGATTGATGGTGGAAATGAGGGGGGAATGATCTGACGCAATAATGGGTAAGTGTAGTACCTATGCATTGGGAAAAAAAATCGCCAGTTTACGTTGCAATTGCCTCGGTCCAAACGTTCCCGTATAAGAGCTCCACCTCTCCGACGATTAGTCCATGTAAGTGGTGGGCCTCGATAACCCAAATCCATTAGGTTCAATTCATATGTCCAGCTATGTACATGTATTAGCCTGCCTGCTGAAACCGCATTGCCACCTTCCCTCTCCGAAATCGACCAAACATCATTAAAGTCGCCTAGGAGAACCCATAGATCAGACACATCATTTCTCAACCCCCTTAGCTGCGCCCAAAAGGGTGGTCTATCCGAGTAGATAAACTGGGCACGAATGAAGGAACAATACCATTGAAGAGAATTTGGGGTCAACTTGATAAGGGTATGGAATATATTGTCTGATTGGAATACGATTGACAAAGAAAATAGATTCCTCCAAGCAAGAAGAAGACCCCCCCCCCCCCTCCCCGAGTATTTGTAGGTAGATTTGGAAATCTCAAACGATTGAGGCCAAACGAGCTGTATTTGATTTAATCTCAGACATGAAGATAATATTCGGATTCCGGACATCTATGAGAAATGTTAGGTGTCTCATTGTCAGGGCTCTTCCCGCACCCTGACAATTCCAGATTAAGTAACTCATAATACCCGCGGAAACTGTCCTCCAGACAGATCCTCAATATAGAATTTCCTCCGCGACAAAACAGACTTGAACGGTTTACCAACTACCTTAATAGCATTCAAAGAACGTGCAGTGTCATTCCTAAGGTTGTGCCCTAGATAGTGTGCATCCTTAGAACTGCATTACCCTGATCTAAATATGTAATATCCAGATTCATCAAAGCAATTCCATAAATATGAATAATCTGGTACATGGTTTACGGATGTCACTGACACAGTGACTGACGCAAAGCTTGATCGAGTATTCCTACTCTGACACGGCTGCGAGAGAGGAATAGGTGGTCATGGTGAGTGGTCGGATGGTTCCCTAATCAGGAGGGATGTACGCCTTCTCTTCCTACTCAGAGCCTCCTCAATATCCTCCACCGGTTCTTTCCCTGGTCGGTGCTCATTAATTTCAGAACTCCATACTTCAGTCTGTGGCGCCTGGGTAAATGTAGGGTGAATACTCGAGGGAACCTGATTACTTGAGGAAAGCTGGCTCGGACCCTCCTGTTGAGTAAGCATGTGCAATTGCTCCATCAAAACAAGTTGTTCCGCAAGGAGATGATCCTCTATAAATTCATCAGTGATATCCAAACTCAAAGACGTAGCAAGTCGTGCTAATTGCGTCGCAGATTGATCAAGTAGTGGAGAATCAACTAGGGCATTTGAGAGAGGTGCCACAGTTGTATCCTCCACCACCTGAGTTGCTTGTTCAATCACCATAGGAGATGGTTGTGACTGCAATGGTGATTCCTCGACCACAGTGATCCTATCTCTTGCATGTTTCCCAGGGCTAGATCGAACAAATGTGGTTGCTCTGGGCGCGATAATGGTTGTTCCTCCATAGTAGATTCCGCAGTAATACCAGCAGGTAGGGCAGGAAATGATGGGTGAGGCGTAGCACCTGAAATATTCACCGGACGTAGCATCCAAGTCGGAATAAAAATCGGTATATACACTGGGATTGCTGGAGGACCTGCAGCGGGGAAACCCAAACCAGCAAAATTGCGAACCAAAGAATCAGAACCATGAAAAGTGGAAGGCTCACCAAACTGAGATATGGGGGTCATTAAATGACTTGTGAATGAGAATCCAGGTCGCGGATTCAAAGGAAAAGCTGGAAACCCGGTGGGACCATGCTGCTATGAGCATGCCTTTGGTGGGCATAATTAGGGTTTGCATTTGAGGGTGTTGCTGATCGTGAAACCGCCGACGGTTGACGAGGAACTTGGCGATGGTTATTCCCAACATGGCCATTTTCAGCTTGACGACGACGTGTACACCGGGGGCCACAATGGGGAGGGACATTTAAAGATGGATCGTCATTGTATGAGAACCAGTAATTTAAGGGACCAGAACCACTACTGCCATACGTGAACATATCCAAGGTGGTAACATGCACCGGCCTTATCCTTGGCACTTGAGCAGCTTCCCGGAGACGACTGTTAAGTACCACTAGAACCTGTTCATCTGGCTGATGGCACTCCGACAAAGTATGGCCAAAACGACCACACCTCCGGCAAGGCAGTGCTGCTCGATAACATATAAGAATTTCGTGATTGTCACCACCCTCCACCAAGCCCACCGAAGGAAGAGTTGGGCGTTCGAGATTCAAGAAAATCCTTACCCTAGCATAAGCAATCTCAAGGGCTCAGGTATCATCAAAATCCAATTGAGCAATTTGACCCACCCGTTCAACCAAGGTTGTCACATTCTGTTGATTCAACATATGCGGCGGAATTCCCCGTAACTCGATCCAGATGGGGACTATGGTAAAGTCGAACCGAATTTGGTGTGTTTGCTGATCAGCTCTGGTGAGTACGAACATGAGACCCTCAATCTGGTAAGGTCCGTTTTAGAGCACCTCCAAAGCCTGACGCTCTTCAGGGAACTCAAAAAACCAAAGACCATCAGCTCTACGATTCCCTTCCATATGCTGAGGGAGATGCCACTGTGCTTCAGTAAATCGATGAACTTCATCCTCAATATCCCGGTGAATTCCAAAATCCCTTCCAAATAAAATTTGATCCCAGTGAACTATGTTTTGTTGAGTTTGTGGGGTTTGGACAACTTGAACGGAAGTAAAGACACGGTGTAGCAGAGGAGAATCCTGGAGAAAATGTGTTTGCAGAAAAATTCATCTGAATTATCAGGTGGCCGGTTTATTTTCCCACACTTGGCTTCAATGATTTTCTCTGCCATATGGAATTGGGATGTCGCCTGAGCAGTCATGCATGCCATGATTAGCCGCAATGTCTGAAAAAGCGAAGGCAGAGAATGAAGTTTGGAGTAGTAATCGAGAATTACGAAGAGCAGGTGAGATAGTGGAGAAAGAAGGTGTGTGACTGAAGGAAAAAATAAGGCATGATTGAATATGAGGTGGCGGTGGCGGGTTGGGTACTATAGGGTTTCAGAGAGGCAGGGAAGACGAAGGTTTTTGGAAGAGGTTGTAAAACCGGCTTCTTTTTAAATATTGTTTCATATTTCACATTTATTTTCCGGGTTAGTTATTTCCTATTTCTAAAGTATTTCCGAAAATTTATTTTAGGGTTAAAGGTACTTTTGGTGCCACATGTTTGACCTGTGTAGGTTTTTGGTGCCATATGTTTCATTTTGTAGGCTTTTGGTGCTATATGTTTGAGAGGTTGTATGTTTTTGGTATTTCCGTTAGTCAACAGTTAGTTTGACCGTTAAATACTTTTATTTTGTTCAATTTAGTCCTCAAATTTATATTTCTAAAATTTAATATTTACAATTTAGTCCCTATTGTTTGCTCAAGTCACCGTCCAAGGCCGCCGACCACCACCCACCACCTCCAAGGCCGCCGACCGCCACAAAACGGGCCGGCCACCACCCCACCGGCCACCACCGCTTGGGGCCGAAAACCACCCAAATTGGTGGTGGCCACCTCAATTGGGGCCGGCCACCACCAATTGGGGCTGCCGGCCCCGATTGGAGCCTTCTGTGGCCCCAATCGGGACCGGCGGCCCCAATTGGTGGTGGCCAGCCCCGATTGGGGCTGTACCCACCACCAATTGGTGGTGGCCGGCCCCGATTGGGGTTGTAGCCTCCACCACTGGTGGTGGCCGGCCCCAATTGAGGTAGCCACCACCAATTGGGGCCGGCCACCACCAATTGTGGTGATTTTCGGCCCCAAGCGGTGGTGGCCGGTGCCATGGGGTGGTGGCCGGCCCGTTTCGTGGCGGTCGGCGGCCTTGGAGGTGGTGGGTGGTGGCCGGCGGCCTTGGACGGTGACTTGAGCAAACAATAGGGACTAAATTGTAAATATTAAATTTTAGAAATATAAATTTGAGGACTAAATTGAACAAAATAAAAGTATTTAACGGTCAAACTAACTGTTGACTAACGGAAATACCAAAAACATACAAACTCTCAAACACATTGCACCAAAAGCCTACAAAATGAAACGTATGACACAAAAAACATACACATGTCAAACATGTGCCATCAAAAGTAGGGCTGGGCATAAAAACCGGTTCGGGCAAACCGAACCGGAACCAAACCGGAACCGAACCAATACAAACCGGTTCTGACTGAACCGGTTCTTAAATGGTTCGGTTTTGATAAGGAATATATGGAGCGGTTTTCAACTGGTTCAAAACAGGTTCCGAACCGGTTTTGAACCAGTTTTTCAGAACCACTTTTATTACATAAAGCCTAAATTGTTAAATAGTAACACACTCTTGCATCTTTTTTTTTTTGGGTAGATTAAAGGGCTATAAACAAGCCGAGTATCCGGCAAGCTCGAACTCGACTCAGTTTACTCGAGATCGAACTCGACCGAGCCTTAATTTTTCAAGCTCGAGCTCGACTCGGTGCCATACTTGACATGTTCGAGTTCGGCTCGATAAGGTTAAAAATTCAATTAAATAATAAATGGTGCATCTTAGCTCGAGGTCGAGCTCTTTCTCGACTCAATATATACATATATAATATTATTACGTAAAACTCGAAAAACTCAAACTCGAACTCGACTCGAATATGCATAACAAAAAAGCTCGATTAGGATCGCGAGCCTCTCGAGTCGAGTACAAGTGAACTCGAACTCGACCCGGTATAAAAAAAAGTTCAACTCGACTCGAAATTTAGCGAGTCGAATTTGAATATCGACCAAACCGATCTCGAGAAGCTCACGAGTAGCTTGAATCGTTTACACCCATAGGGTAGATCCTTCACTATTTGGGTTTGGTTCATATTGGATATATAGGTGGTCGTAGCAGATTTGTTTACTTATATATAGTTATTATATATTATGTTAGCTCATATCAGTTCTACAGTCAATTGAGTTTAGTTTTGAACTCGAAACTTAACTTAGGAATAGTTTTATATTGGCCGTATATTTTGAATTTTAGTAAAAAAAAGGTGTGTATTTTGAATTTTAGTAAAAAAAATTGAAAAAAGGTTCAAAACCGGTTCGAACCGGTTCAAAACCGGTTCTCCTATGGTTCGGTTCTAGGACCTAAAATCTGGTTCGGTTCTTACTTGGTACAGAAAACCAACTAAACCTAAAATATGGTTCCGGTTCGGTTTTGAACCGGTTCGGCCAAAAACCGAACCATGCCCAGCCCTACTATAGGGTTTCAGAGAGGCAGGGAAGACGAAGGTTTTTGGAAGAGGTTGTAAAACCGGCTTCTTTTTAAAGTACTTTTAACGCTTTATTTTATATATATATATATATTCTATTAACCTCGCCACAAAATAGAATACAAGGCTTACGTATGAACGAACTCTCGAACCGCCAGTGTCTGGGTTCTTAATCTTTCTTCTCCATTTCTTCCCGCTACTCGGAGAACAGAAAGACGCAATCAAGTTAACCGCGAGCTCTTTGTTAAAGGTATGCTGATCGTGATTCGTTCGCTTTCTGTATATCAATAGTTGAAGTTGATTCCGGTAGGGTTAATTAAACGAAGGATCATTTATCGGAGTCAGTTTTCTATATCGTGATTCTGCCGTACTCTTTATTTGTATAGCTGTACCTACGAGTAAGTAGTATGATGCATTGTCAGAGATTTCGCAGTACTTTTGATTGACTGATGATGAAATACTGAATTGCAGTCCTTTATCTGAACCTTTTAGCTATATCTTTATTAGGTAGTCAGAAATTCATGGGGGAAGGTTTGTGTATTCAGGGCAATAAGGACATGGCTGTTAAGGCTGAATGTGGATGTAACTTGGCGTGTAGTTGAGATGAATCTTAGGGTGTTTTGGGAGTTGGAATTTTGGAAGTTCATTTGAAACTTCTTTTGTTTAAGAAATTAACTTTCGTCCAGATATTTTGCAATCCAAAAGACCGAATCTGAGCTGAGCAAGGGCCTCAGTGCATAATTAACTATTGGCTTCTTAAATAGAGATAGGATTCGTTCTTGAAAATGGCCTCATTACTGAAGAATGGACCAGGAATATGAGCTTATAATTACTTAGTATTGAACTATTTGCTTTTGAAGAGAATAGTTTTGCGAATCTGGGGGGGTACAAATAAAAGAGAATGAAATGTCATTTTTCTGCCCTTATGAGTTTATATTGAAACTGTCAGGCTTTTTTGTCTGTGAAACCTACCATGGCAAATGAATGGAGAAGGATTGGAAAGGGAGGCTGGTGAATCCTTTGTTTGTAATTTATATATATAAAGGAGGAAAGCTCCTTTATTGTTTGAATAGATTCTAATTGGGTTCTTGCTAAAGGGAAAAGTGTAGGATTTCTATTGATTCTCAATTTTGCTGATAACATACTTGTTTAATGAGGAAAAAAACTGAAATTATAACTTCACATTACAGACCATCCCGCCAAACAATGGGGTTCCCTCCATTACACTCACCTCTGTTTTTTTTCCATTCCCCTCATTGCTAACATTGTATTAATCACCATAAAGGTTTTGATTCAGCTTCATTCAAAGAAATTCCACCAAGGTAGCTCTGGTAAGATCTATAGGATTGGGTGATATCACCACCTCCGAATAAGGACTTATTTCCTTAGTCAGTTTTGTAGTTTGACATCGTGGTGTGAAGAAACTTTGTTGCTGGCCTAAAACGTTAGTATTTTTCTTTTTTTTTCTTTGATGTCGCGGTTCTGTTTATTTCTGCTGGCATGGACTTCCAAAGGGTGCGACTTATAATCTCATTATTAAAGTACAATTTTTTTATTTCTATTGAATTATATAGTTTATTAGTTTAGAATGTCATGAAACTTAGAAGTTGTTATTTATATATGTTAGTTATTGACTATTGTTTCTCAAATAAACAAAAGCTTTCTTTGTTGTGATATCAGAAGCTTGAATGGGTTCGGCTGATGGCAAAGAAAATGACTCGGATAAGTTTGGCTACTATGCTCGTGTTGTAGCAGAATTATTAGCCGGAGATGATGATGATGATGAAGTTGATGATAGAAAAAGGCTGAATGGCTCAGTCGTGTCTAGATCACCATTTGATAAAGCACTGGGGTCAGGTTTTTCAGAGTTGAAGAGGGAGAGATTGAAGATGTTGCTCAGGCAGAGCGTTACAGATCTGAAGCCTAAGATTGATGAGGTACTACTGGTTCTGCTACTTTCTATTCATTTTTAACAATTATGCCGTGTACGAGGATATATGTACATATTCTCCACCTGTGATGTGGATCTGCTTCTTTGTTGTGGTAATAACTAATATTTCTGTCGAACTCTACACTGCTAATGTATTATCCACTCTGTCAAAATATATGTATAGATCTTTTTTAGCTTAAGTATATCAGTGATTAACTGATCATGATCTTATTTTTACCAAAACAAATGCAGTGGAAAGTGCAAAGGACGGTGATATGTGTGTGCGTTTGTCACTTGTAAATAGTGCTTTGTGTATAGTTCTGCTTCTGCTCTTAGTTGGCTAATATTTATCTTATTCTTATTGTGCTGTTGGTGAAAAGAGTGTCCAGGTCTCATTTCTGACTTATATGGGTTTATTTACTTTAGTTTTCATAATGCTCATGGGGGTCTCTCTTCATGCTGTCTTGGTTGATGGTAGAGCTGCATGTATTGTAACTTAAGAGTAAGGCAAAAGTTTGAGTACCTCTAAATGAATCTTCGAGAAGTGTTTCGCTTATGCTTATGGTCTCTGAATTACCCCTAATATCGTCAATATGATGTCTCTATATGGAATTTTATGCACAAGCTGTGTTTTCTTTTATTATGATAAGTAGAGCTTTTGTACCTGATGATATTCAAGGAACTGACATTTTCAATTTATTTGTGCTCTCTGATCAGATGTTGGAACCAGTTACAAACATGAACAAACTACAGATGGAGCTTAGATACAAGAAGCAACAACAGGATCTTGTGGATTCCGCATCGGATATTACCAACAGTGGGCGTCCTCCTAAGAAGCGTAAATTTGCCTCTTCCATGTCCACAGCATGTGATTCTACTGCAGAATACCCTGTAAATGATGTAGCTAATGGAGAGGTATCTTTCCTCATATCCTCACATTTGGCTTCTGAATTTGGTTGGTATAATATCCCACGCTTGTTAGTAGATGCCTCCATGACCTGATACAGAACTGGCATTGCCAATTCCCAATATGCTCTAGAAAAAAAAAATCTTATGCTAAATCTCCGAATGGGTACCCAATTTGGTATTTGACGCGTGAATTATAAACAGAAAGAAATATAATCCAATCCCAGATTACTTCTAACTTTGGCTGATTTAACAGATCACAAGACACATATAAATTTGATTCACACTGTCATTGGAACTTACGATATCTTTTTTCTTCTCCTTCCAGTTGAATGAAGATTTGCAGCTCCTGCTGACCAATGACATCGAAGTTGTTGAGGCAGCAATGAAGAAACACCGTGATGGTCTCGCTTCAACTGTAATGTCTGAAACTCCTTTCATGAGCTAAGAATCGGGGCTAATAAGTTGAATATGTGGCCCAAGTAATTTTACATTTTCATTTTTCTGTTTTTGCTACCATTTTTACATAGTAGGATTGGTTAATTTAAATTGTTCATTCTATCTCTTTCCGGTACATTCAGCTGGAGAACATGAGACTTATGCTGGAGGAGGTACTCAATAGTGTCATATCCAAGTGCAGGTATCTTTATTTGTAATACCTTTTTCACTATACAACACAGAGATCATTAAAGACCATACTATTCACTATTGTATCTACATGGAATATGAATCCTCCTGGGTATTTCGCATAAATATTCGTGCAGTATATATGAGCAATAATTTGCAAAGGGTCAATAACCTGGGAGAGGTCTGAAGTTTGGCCCTTGTGAATTTGAGAGGTCTGAAGTTTGAAATGGTGATAACAAAGGTCTGAAGTTTCGACTTGTAGATAATAGAGGTCTCCGTTAGTTTTTTCCGTTAAAACTGACGGAAGTTGGTCATGTGCATTGCATGTGACCAGAAATAAAAAAAAATTCCAAAAATACCCTTCTTGCATCTCACATGATTCAATGAAAAGACGAAAATGCCCTTAAGGCCACCACCCAACTCCAGCCACCACCACGGCTCCGGCCGGCCACTACCCAACTCCGGCGACCACCACTCTCTCCGGCGACCACCACCCTCTACGGCGACCACCACCCTCTCCGGCCGGCCACCACCCTCTCCGACGACCGCCACCACGGCCCCAATTGGGCCCAAATCGGAGCCACCGGCCCCAGATCGGAGCCAATCGGAGCTCTGTGGCTCCGATCGGGGCCACAGAGCTCCGATTTGGAGCTCTGTGGCCCCAGATCGGAGCCACAGAGCTCCAAATCGGAGCTCTGTGGCTCCGATCTGGGGCCACAGAGCTCCGATCGGAGCTTTGTGGCTCCGATTTGGGCCCAATTGAGGCCGTGGTGGCGGTCGTCGGAGAGGGTGGTGGCCGGCCGGAGAGGGTGGTGGTCGCCGGAGAGAGTGGTGGTGGCCGGCCGGAGCCGTGGTGGTGATCGGAGTTGGGTTAGGTTTAAATTATGGACAGGGGTAGTTTTGTCCTTTCATCTTTATATTAATTAAACTTTTTATTAATTCAAATATTACAAAAGGGTATTTTTGACATTTCACACGGTTCTGTTAAATTTGACAGAAAATTTGGACGGAAAACCTAAAAATCACAAAGTCCAAACTTCAGACCTCAGTTATCACCATTTCAATCTTCAGACCTCTCAAATTAACAAGGGCCAAACTTCAGACCTCTCCCAGGTTATTGACCCATTTGCAAATGGTCTAGTCTAGAGCACTTAATCGGATACATATCACCCCTTTGAAATTTTCGGACTCCTGAACCTATGAACTTCTTCCTTAAATCAGATCAATGTCAATCACAGAGAAGCGGCAGCTTAAAAGACGAATTGAAGATCTACCAGAAGACAGCCTTGTAACAGTTGCTGAGATCCTCAAATGCAGTTCAGAATTGGAGGGAAAGTCTCGTGATCAAATCTTTGTCAACTTCAATGAAGCGGTACGTAATGTAGTGAATCTATCATTTATGGTTATTGCTTCTGTGAACATAGTCACTAAATTATCCCAATGTGTTGCATAAGGCAGATATTGTATAACAGTTCGATTTTCCGATATTTTTTTCCATCCCTCGTGTGAATAACCCAATATCGGCTCGTATGATTTGTTCAGGACAATGCGACGCTGTGGCGGTTGTATTGCTACGTTGAATCTGTCAAAAAGGAGAAAACCCGACTATCGACCGGTGATGCAATCTCTTGAGTCTCTATAACTGTGTATATGTAGAGTCTTTGAATTGCTGGTGTTTTTGCTCTTCAAGTGTTCATTCCTTTGTGTATATATAGGGCTTCATTCCGGTAGCAAGTAGATTCTTGAACTCTTTAGAGTCTGAATTATATGAAATGTGACTTATCAATTAGACATCGCTCGATTTACTTAGTTAGGTGGCTCGACTTGTCTTGAGACCATATCAAACATGTTCACCTGGTTTGGGAGACTATTTCTAGCATGAGTCTGGGTCAGGGCGAGCCTCCAACTAGGGTAGTTGAGCAATGACTAAATTAGAGTTTTGATCTGCTAGGGTGAGTCATGGGATTTGGCCTAGCTCGAGCTCGTCCTAGACATGGACTCATAGACCAAGTGAACATGTGTTACATGAATGCGGGTTAAAGCGAGCCTTCTAACGAGCTAAAAAGAGATGACTAAATGATATGTCACGTTTTAGTTGAGACTCCTTAAAGCTAAACATGTTTGGACCATTTGAAATTCGAAATCTAATTCAGGATGAATTCAGAAAACACAGACAAGGAATATGGAATCACTCTTTCCTATTCCTTAATATTTCAGTTAACAATAATGCCGTAAAAAATCTTCATTTAGCTAAAAGTAAAACTACCTGTCTCTCAAAAAAAGCACGGTAACTTTTGATAACACTTCCTTTTTTTCAGTATGATAACACTTGGTTTATAGTCTCATCTCTTAATTAGAGGTCAGAGATTCAATCTCCGCTAGTAATCATAGGAATGGAAAAATATTCATGGCCAAGTCCTTACCACTTATCGGGCTATCTAGGATCACCCGCTAGAAAAAAAGAGGCTGCCGTTTTTGCGAGAAACAATGAGTATGGCTGTTTAACACAATACCAGGGAAAGCAACAAATTAGGTAATGAGAGATGAACTGGCATGCTAACAATTTGCAGAGAGACGACCAGACCAAACCAGACGATGCCCATTCCTTTCCTTTCCTTAGGTGTCTCCCATTGGCTATTTCCTTTGGAAAAAATGTTAAGAGAATGTCTCACTATGGTGAGTTTAAAATTATTATGTCACACTAACTAATATCATTAAGGGGGTGTTTGGATGGATGTAATGTGGGATGTACATTCCACTTTACATCAACAGTACGTTGTTTGACAAATTAAATAATGTAATGGAAATTCTGTAATGTAATATGCATTGTAATTTGAGATTACTACGAGTTGGTCAAAACCCATGAAAACCCGTTGACTTCCACTCTCGATGTAATGTGAGATTACATCCGTTTTTTGATGTACTGTGAGATTACGTCCAACATTACAGAGTTTTTATTATTTTACTCTTACTTCTTATTTTTTTTATTGATCTCAACTAGATTTTTTTTTTCTTTTCTTCCACTTTTAAAGAAAAAAGTTTAATAAATAAGAAAGTAGAAGTATATAACGTTTACTATATATTGATCTAACTCTAATATCACTACAGTTAAAAGTTGCATCTCCACCACAATTAAAAGTTGCAATTAAGTAATGATTTTAATCTTAATTTACAACAATAACTTCTCTTTTTACTTCATTATTCAATGAGGTGACGTTAGATTTATTTTTGGTTCCCTTCATTATTCAAGGGAACTTGTTATTTCATAACATTGTATAATAAGTTTTAATTAATAGAATTCTAATAGGAAGTAAGAATGCAAAATTATCTCTAATATTTTCTAATTTAATGTTTAAATCTAAAACATAAAGTTAGGAACCAAGCTTGTTTTTATAATAAATCCATATTTAAATTTGTCATATTAAGATATAATGTATTTTTTAAATAGATTAATACTATAAAAATAAGTAAAATACATTACAATGTACATTATAAACCATACCAAACGTTGTAATATGACATTACACTCCACATTACAGCACAACCAAACACTATAATCTAACACTACATTGTTAATTACGAACCAACCCGTTGGGTCAGAACATTACAAGTAATCTCACATTTCAAGTAATCTCATATTACATCCATCCAAACGCCCCTGACATACCACGAACTGGTTTTATGATGGAACTAAATTGTAAAATAAAGTTCTTATGTGTATTATTGTGCTAAGTGATAAAACCGACGAGTTAGTGCTTTAAAATGCACCAGATTAATTTACGTCATTAAATATTATAATAGTTACAACTTTTTGTATAATTTTTTTTTTTGAACATTTTTTCACAATTTCATGTGAAAGTATAATTGAAATCTTTCAAATGACATCTGATATCATATAATTCTAACTTATATATATACTAATGTATATATTATTTTAATATATATTATTAATTTTGAAAATAAATATCCGCATAAAATGCGAGTTGATAAAATATATATTTTTATTGAAAAAAATCTCACACAATGCTTGAAAAACTGACTAATTATTTATATTTTTTTTTATTATAATATCGTTTATTCTTAATAAGATTTACTAGCTTCCTTATCATGTTTCTTACAAAACTAAATTATGCAGATTGGCAAGTCGTAGTTTAGTGGTTAATAGTGTTTGATTTTGAAGTTTTAAGTTCGAAACTCCTTCAGGAATCACTTTGCAGTGATTTTTAAATAAATTATCAGGTCTCGTTTGACTCAAATGTAGCAGGCATAAGTTGATGCAAGTCAAATTTGGCTTAACAGACCAACCTTTTAACCATACTCGGCTACCGGTGGGGCTATATTGTCTGAATATTACGATGAATATAGTTATTGATTTTTTGTGAAAAAAAATTGGCAAGCCGCTAAAGTTTTTTGAAAATAATTTAAAATATTTGACATAAAAGAAATATAAATCTACAACAAATTTCTCCTATATTACTCATCCACTTGACATTGTTTATTAAATGCATACCACCCTACTACTTCTATATAAACCCGCAAACATAAACCTCCCACATCACCTTCTCAAAATCTTTCCAAACAAAAAAAAAACATCATAATTTCTTCATGGAATTATACACTTCATTCTCAAATCTACTCAACAAATCGATGGGATCCCGCCACTGCCCCGACAAACCCACGGCGGTGATGAACGTGAAGACGGCGATGCACGTCTCCGAAATGCTGCTTTGCCTGCTTCTGCTATCGTGGTACTCCCCCACCCTCACGGTGGCCGTCCATGTCACCGGCGGCTGTCTGCTCGACTTCAGCCGCCTTCTTACCCGACCACTGTCTGTATTCCTCATCTGCAACGCGATCATCGTCGCAGTGGCTGTCTTGTCGGGCGATGACACTAGTAACAATGCGGCGCCGGAGCTGCAAACTCCATCTCCGGCGGCGCCGGATACAGTTATTGCCGATGAGGTGACGTCATCACCCGTTGGTGAGTTGAGTAATAAGTTGGTGGCCGGAGAAGAGGAAGAGCAGCGGTCGATGATATTGGCCACGGTGGAGGAGGTCGGTGACGGAAACCAGCGGTTGCAGTGTCCACCGGAGAGCGGCGCCGGAGAAGAGGAAGTGCGGAGGAATCCGGTGGAGGATTTGAGTACAGAAGAGTTCAATCTGACGGTGGAGAAGTACATTGCCAGGACAAAGAGCTTTCTACATAAGGAGCGTTTGGACGATATCTGCAAATTCGAGACCAGACATTAAACGATCGTAGTGGATTCTCATCTCTACCAAACGGCCTCTAAGAGCTTAATCATTATTCATTTCATTCATACGCTAATCTCTAATTGATATTCTATTATTATGCATTTTATTCTTCAGCATCCACATAGTTGTATTGTACATATATAGTATCTAATTGATATTTCTACGTAAAAATAGAGTGTAGCGTTTCGTTGCTTTATACTGATGTCTCTTGTTTAAACATTATTGAGTTCTTGGAAAGAAAAAAAAAATTATGGTCAATATTTTACTTATTACGGAAATGATTTACTATAACTAATGATTATTTTAGATTGGAGCAAACATGTCTACTAGTAACTAGGGAAAAACTCAACTTACCCTTGTAACGTATTCGGCTTTAGGAATGTACCTAATAGTAATTGGAATGTCTACTAGTATGGACTGCAAGATATTTTTGTGGCCAGATAGATTTTTTATTTTTTATGTTAGATAAGTAAAAAAAATTGAGCATATTATTGTATAAAAATATTGTGTTACATATGAAAATTCGTATTTGGCCAAAAAAAAAACGTATTAAAATTTGTCTAGAATCCAGCTTCAACTAGCATTCAATAATAATCAAAATCAATACAAATTACGTAAACGGACCTGAGAAACGATGAAGTTGGCATACAACCATACCTTATTTCTTTTTAGTATTTATTATTATTACTATTATATATATATCTAAATTTTGTCTATTTAAATTCTAAAAGAAAAAGTTAATGTGTTCTGTGCTGACTGCAGCAGAACACTGCCGCCATTTATTTATAAAGTCATTAACTCTAAATATCATAATTAAAGAGCTTATTACTGTTTTTTCATAATAAAATAGATGTGAAGATTTTCAGATAAATGCATCATATCATATATTTAGAACATATACATACAACAATAACAAAGTAATCGTCAATATGATGCATTTATTCTTATGATATATTTATTTAAAAGATGAATTTTCTTGCAAAATTTGAGTAAGTAATATATATTTAAACTAAAGTTTTACCTAGTAACATGTGTAATCTGTAAAGCATGTATGTATACATGAAATGATATTTTCTTTTTCCCTAGAATTTATAAAAGCGTAATATCAAACAATTATTTATTTATTTTGGCCAAACAAACAATAGAAATGATTCATTCTAAATAATATAATTCTAAAATATTAAAAGACTCGTTTTCTTCTTTAAAAACATGAGTAAACCTCACCTTTTCTACGGGCACTTTCAATGGTAGTTTCTACTATCTAGTTCCTAGTTCCATGTTTATAGATTTCCTAGTGCCTACTGCCTAGTGTTATGTACTGTTGATTCGTACTGGTAATGATTAAATAAGAACTTGTTTTCCAATGGGAGTGTCTTGTTCCAAAACGGGAGTTCCTAATTCTAATTTTTGCCACTAGGCGCCACTAGGCATGATTATGATTAATAATATAACTGTTTTGCCATTATGGAGTAAATAGTGAAGTGGGACAGTGCATATTAGTAGGAACTCCTACGTTGCTGTTCATGTCGATGCCAACTTTTTAATATTATTTTATTCAATTATTTTGCTTCTCTTTTTTATTGTATATATATTTTGTTACGCTAAGTCAGATAATGAAATGAGCCGTAATCAGTCATTTAAATATTAAGTAAGTTAAATAATAAAACAAACTAAAATTACTACTTTTAACTTCGAATCAATTTCAGAATTTTCAGATATAATTTGTTTATATTTTACCATGTTGAACAACCGTAAATTCTAAATTTTGAAATAGTATAAAATTCCTATTATTAAATATGAAAAAATTCTTAAAAATATATTATTTTAATGCAGATATATTTCTATCTAATTAGATATATTATTATATTGGGAGAGAATTCCAATTTTACTGTAGCAGTGTCATTTCGATGAGTTTGCAGTGACGTTATAACTGACGTGGAGGCACTAGGCACTCAACGTTAGAAGTTCTCTAACAATATCCTTACATTGTCCTTTCCTTTTTCTTTTATTATTATTATTATTATTATAAATCAATATTTCTTTTGCCAGCTCGTTGTGCCCTTTACTCTAGCTAGCATCTTGTCTTGTATATAAAAATCTACAGGTATGAACATTTATTGCCAAGAAATAAGTTGTTTAGTAACTTCAAAATTGTTTTATACTCATTTAAAATGCTTATGTGGATAAACATATAATATTTCTTTATAATAAAAAAAATCAAGCGGAGCAGTTTAGCACAGTGTTATCAGAACCGGACCGGAACGGCGGTCCGACCGTGGTCGGATCGGAACCGGACCCCTTCACGGTCCGGTTTGCTCATTTCCGGAGGATGTAAGCGAACCCGGTTCTGAGGTTCGGTTTTGGGCGAATCGGGCGGTTCACCGGTTCAGACTCTCCTTTCATTAAAAAAAACAAAAAAAACCAGGTCGAACCGGCGGTCTGGATTAGATATTACATTATATGGACCAGCAACCGAACCGGGTCGGACCGACGGTCTGACCGGTGAACCAGAAACCGGCACCCTTGCCGGTTCGACGTCCGGTCCGGTTCTGATAACACTGGTTTAGCAGCGTTTCATTCAATAATAAGATTTCAAGTGTTTTAATTACGCTAAGATTTTGATGATATAAAAATAGTTATAACTTATATTTTACTCCTATGCTGATTAAATGTGAGTGTGGATTAATTTAAATTTAAAACAAACATAAGTTCTAGGAAAACTCACGAAAAAAGTGCATAAGTGGATGGATGGACTGGATATCTGTTCATTTGTCCTTTTACAGTAAAATCTTAGATCCTACTAATATATATAAAATTTAAAACGTGATCTCTCATATCGGATATTTGATGTACTGTCAATATAGATTAAAATAATAAATATCCGAAATAGAATATATATATATATTATCCATTAGATATTTCGTTTATAAAATTACTTTCTCAATTTTAAGCCTATGATTAAAGCCATCTATCTGTAAAGAGATTTCTTCCATATGATTCAAATTTTCCCACTAAAACAAAATAGTTTTATTAGTTGGTTTAACCATCTATGTTGTCTAACATTTTCCTCTTGAATGGATGAACAAATACGAATAGTTTGCCCACTATTCCTCCCGTGGAATGGTTTCACGCGCCTCAAAGTTTAATAATTCGGTGTAAATTTTGAATTAAAAAAAAAAACAGATTGTTAAAAAAAACAAGGGTTAATAACTAGAAAACTGTCTAAGGTTTACCTTATGTTAAAATTAGGTGTCTGAAGTTTGAAATGTTAAAATGGACTGTCCCAAGTTTCATTTTTGTTGAAATTTGGTGTCTTTGTGCGTCTTTTCATCTCCATTCAATCTTTTCATCAACCCACCAACCCACTCATAATCCATCACTCTTTACTTTTCACCTAAAAATTGAACATTAAAAAAAAAGTTTCTAGAAGAGTGGTGTGGAGCCATTTTCCAAGGACAATAGAGCGAGATTTACTTGACCGGATGTGACCAACTTTTTAAGTGACGGTCCCGGCAAGATGACGAGCAGGGAGTGTGTATGGGAGCTCGAATTTGACAGACGGTTTCGTCGGAATTGACTTCTCTAAAGTAATCACACCGAGACACAAATTTCAACAAAAATGAAACTTGGGACAGTCCATTTTAACATTTCAAATTTCAAACAACTAATTTTAACATAGGGTAAACCTTGGACAGTTTTTTACTTATTAACCAAAAAACAAAACAACCATTTATAACGATGCATCTTTTAAGTTTCTCTCTTAATGATTTGGAAGAATGCATTGGATAGGAAAGAAAGGAAACCAATCAGAATGGTGGGACATAGACACGCAGTATTGATTTTTTGGTTGCTTTTTCCACCGGTAAGCACACCACCTCTAGGCCGAGTATTGATACACAGTCCGATTTTGAACCTCCGCCATATTCCGACTATACTATGAAAAGCTGACACGTGTCGATCCAAAAGTTGTTTTTCTCTGTCCTCTTTTTATATTGTTTGGACGCATCTGCCCTTTTCTTTAATTTTCACCGTTTGGCATTTATTACTCTTCTGGTCTTTCTTTCTCCTACTTAACAATTTTGTTTGGTAATATACTTAATAAAATCTACGATCTAGGAGTTGTATATATTATATATATACTTGTTTTTTCCCCCAAAATATATATACTTTGTTTATATAGCATTAATAGATAGATAAGCTATGCCTATACCTATAACTAAGAAGACTATGAAATTGCAAAACAGGTGCGAAGTAAAGGAAATAAAATTGAGAGGAAGTAAAAAAATAAATGATACTTTTATCTACGTGGTAAATATTTTTACCCTTTGTTATATTACTTAAATTTACAAATATTTTTTTTTTCATTCAGTACTACTTACTAGAGATTAAAAAAAACTTTCTAATGAGTAATATATATAATATAATATTATATATTTCTTACATTTATATACTAATAATATAATAAATACCAATAATAAATATATTCATTTAAAATACTAATTTAAAAATAAATTATTACGAATACAGATAATAAATAATATTATTATAACATATATTATTACTTAAGTAAAAATAAATTATTACGAATACCATCCTATGATTCTAATACGTTGTAAAAGTTTAAAAAAACAAAAAAAAACGTTGTAAAAATAATTATTCTAGTTAAAAATTTAATATTATTATGTATCTAATTTTTAATTTTGAAATTTAATCACTATGATAAATTTCTTAATATTAATTTTCTGATATTTAATTATATTTATCATCTCATTAGTTATTTAATTATCACCTGTTTAGTTGTACATAGATGTATATTTGGAATACATTTTTTTTTATATAAAAATTAGGATCGTATGAACTTGTGGATTAGCTTACCAATATATATACTTTTGCTTCTTATAAAAAATTAATTAATTTCATAAATAAATAAACAAAATAAAGTAAAAGATGGATTTCACAAATAAAGTAGGAGAGAATTTAGAAACAGTTGTGTCTTGCATCGGTCTACTACAAGGGTAAAAGCGTCCAAATATGAGAGAAAGTGGACAGTGAAATTAAAACACTGTCACAGACACGTGTCAACTTTTTAGGCAATAATAGGAATATCTCGGAGGCTCACAATCGGAATGCATATCATTACTCCCTCTAGGCCAGGGTAGCAATGGATAAGTTATGGTGCGTTATGATAAATTATAGTAACCATACTATTTTTTTTTACATACTATAATTTAGTAATTATGGATTCAATTTTTAGTATTATTATAATCTTATTTGTAATTGCCGTTTTACCCATATAACCATATTTCGTTTTAATCATATCATATTCATATTATAAGTTTTATAACAATCTAATTTTAAAAGTAACCGAAAAATAGAAATTAATCCAACTTTAATTAGGTTTAAGTATTTGCAAAAAAATAGGTTTAAGTAAAATCTATATTACTTTATTAAGTTATTAATTTTTTGTATCATGTATATATATAATTATTGTTTTATTTAGGGCGTCATATTAAGAGGACACCATCATAATATATTTTGCTCCACATTTAAAATAATATTTATTCACATTGGGTCCAACTTAAGAGGTCAAATGTAAACCATAATTAATTGTTCATTCTCAAGACTCAACCCTCTTTTAACCCGAAATTATGGTTAAGAGATAAAGGACATAATTTAAATGATTTTATATAGTAATTTTTATTCAACGACTATGTGTATTCATAATCCATAAGTATTACAAGTACATAGCTCGTATCACTATAATTGTTCCACTACCATAAATATAAAGATGCAGTTAAATATTTATATTTAAAAATATTGTGAAAAATGATAGCTTTTGTGTTTAATAATTCGCATCATTGATGACTCTAACGATCACTACCAACCTATTATTTTATGATAATCTTCCTAAAAAATCTCGTTTTTTTTTAGTTTTTCATTTGGCAGGTGCTGATTACATATCCTTGATCTGATCCATTCACAACATAATTAAGCCTAATTTATCAAGATTTAAACAGAGTCATCAACGATTCTTGTCATCAGTGTAAGACAATTTCAACCATAAATAAATAAATAAATTTGATACTTGTCTCCATATAACTAACTATTAAACCAGCTTATCTAATAACTTTGTATCTAGCTACTAGCTAGCTAGTATTTTTATATTTAGTATATCCTTGATCGGATCCATTCACAACATAATTAACCTTTATCAAGATTTAAAAAGCACTCATCAAAGATTCCTGCTGTCATCAGTCTATAACAATTCTCCCATAAATTTGATACTTGTCCCTTAGCTACCCAATTATTTATTATATATGTATATATTAATTAAACGCTTATGCAATATCTCAATCTATATATATTATATTCACATGCAGCGTCGTAACGAATCTATATACCCCATAATGGCAAGATTGCAGTTAGGACAGGCGATGCAGACCATGGTCTGAGTATGTTGTTGAATATCATACACTACTTGGATGGATCAACCGGCAAAACAAGTTTTTTTAGATGAAACGAGATCCAATTCTACAGTAGACATTATCTTAAAGACTAAAGAGAACTTTAAATTTAATACTTTTGGATTGAAATTGCGTAAGCATTTAAATAAAATAAAAAATTGTTGAATATCATAACCGCATCATAATCTTGTACTCACAAATACTATATATGCAATTGTCATTATGTGTAAATTTCTTGCGGTATCATAACTATTTTATAATTAAGACTTTAACTACGGTTACGTTGCACAAATATACACCCACCTCCATGGTATCCGAACTTTTTTGGGGTTTAAGAACATAAAAGCAAACCGAAGTATATATTATATTGAGATTTGGTATCTCTTTTTTTTTTTCTTTTCTCGATTTGATATCCAGTATACGATATTAGACTTTTTACTTTTCACTTTTTTTTACGATTTCTACGTTAAAATTTAACGTCAAAATCATAACAATGACATATATTTCAAACTACTGTTACACTTATAATAGTATTATTAAAGCACATTTTAAGTCAAAACTCGACAAGAAAAGTTAAAATAACAAATTTGATATATCAAACATTAAAAAAAAAACAACGTGCCACTGTTTTAGGTTTTAAACTTCACAAATCTCAAAAATGAGCTCAAGTATTAAAAAATGGGGGGGGGGAAGATTTTGTCTAGGTAGCAAGTTGAATTCTGATTGATGCATGTAAAGGGGTCAATAACAGATAGAGAATAGTTGTCCAACAAATAAATTATCAATCAATGATTCAGAGCAACAAGCCGTCCCGGTTTTGAGGATTCTGTCCCTATTATCTTAATGTTGATTCATAAGTATCCATCCACTTTGGTCTCCCTCTCCATCCACTAAAGTATTAAAAAAACTCACTAATTGTTTTATGGGCTAGTTTTAAAGAACAATTTTTATTGCACGTAATAGGTAAAATTGTTCGTTATATATGAATGTATTCTTATTATTGGTTTGAATTTAAAATCTATAGTTATAAGATGAAGTGTTTAACTGATATACCATATAATATATTACATAGTTACTTTGATTACTTGATGAGCATTCGTGTTGTTTCCATGGGTGGAATAGTTTATATTGACAGACAAAGTGTCCCCTGTTTTTAGAAAGAATTAAGTATACCCTAAGAATATATGATTAAACTGACTCTTATAGTTCTATTTTTAGTCTATCTATTTATTATATGTGTACTACGGCCTTAGTAAGACCCGAAGAAATCGTCGGGTCAAAGAGTCGAGTACACGGATTGTAATAACAAATAAAATCATTTCATAAATTTTTTTGAATAAAACTTGTGTTTCATTTCCAATGTTATCTAAGTGTAAAAAGATTAAATTAATTATGTTATCCATTTAGATATATATTGGAAAATTGTGTAAGAATAATGCATACGGCTTAATCAGTCTAACTTATTATGTATGGATTTGACCTCAAAATTGAGGTGGCATAGTGAAATTAATAGTATGAACTCAAATGATGTCAAAATTCAGGTGGCTTGACCGAAACTAATAGTATAAACTCAAGTAAGGTCAAGATCATTGTGGATGGTAGCACGTTGAAATATGTATAAGAATGTGTCCAATGTCTTCACACTTAAGTTCGAGTTTAAGGAACAATTTTCGGAGAGATTAAACTTGCGAGTGAGTCCACACATACTACATAAGTCCACTGAGATTTCTTATCAAAACTAATTGGTGATAGTATGAGTAGCTTAATAACCTTATATAGTGTTTCAACTTTTTCAAAAACTCCATATATTCAGTATTGGTTTTAGTAAGGAGTAGCTTTCAAAATCTATCCGATGTAGTTAACCGAAGTCCAATTTTTTCGGTACCAAACAGTGGAATTTTTCAAGAGGATGTTAAAATTACGGAGCAAGCTTATGCTCACTATATAAGCCCACTAATGTTCCTTGTTAAAAATTAATTGGTGAAAGTAGGAGTAGCCATTAAGCTTAATAGTATACCAACTCTTTCAACCTATGTGATGTGATACTATTCACTAATATGTAATCCGACCTTAACAACGGTTGGTTAAATAAATTGATTCTTAAAGGTTGGCCAAAATAATTGATTCATAAAGTTTTTCTCGCAGGGTGGTCCTAGTAGGGACCCATCTGGAGGGCAGCACCGTAACTAGGGATATCGATGGGGCAGATCGGGGCGAAAATTGACAATATCGTCCCCACACCACGAAACTTATTACATCTACCATATTTGCCCCCAAAATCGTCTTGGGTGTGAAAGGTTTTAGTAGATTTGTCTTGCGGTGATTTACATGGGGCATTGTCCCACCCTGCAATTTTGTAAGATAAAATTATTTTAAAATTTGTATTAATTAATTTTCATAAAAGTGGCATATATGCAAATACATTTATAATTCAAATACAACTACTAAATCATACTTAAACGAAGCAAAATTATGGGGTCTTTCTATCATGCTCCAAGAGTACCATGCTTTTGGTACTTTATTTTTGTATTTTGCTATTGCCCTAAAGGGAAATTTATATTATTAATAGTATGATGCAAATATTAAGTGTGGTTACAAAATTTCATATTTTTTTTCATACTTTTAAAGTTTTACATATTTACACTTAAGTCCACCACCCTAGTAATAATAAAACAAAAAACATGGTGCTCTTGGAGCATGGTAAAAATCTCAAAATTATTATTCCATAACTTCTTATTTCAATAACTTATTTGTTCACTAAATTTCTATTATTACATAATGACCCCTATAATTTTCTAAAATTATATATATAACCCTGGGGCGGAAGTTCGGGGTGAAACAACGCATTTACCACCTCAAATTTGTCTCGTAAGCGTTGTAGCTACTCCCGCGTGGCATTTTGCGGGTGGTGCACCGCGTAGTTTGGGAAATTCGCGCCCCGTTAACACCCCTACTTGTAGCATGCTTGCTCCACATCTAAACTAATCTCCACTCACACCGGGTCAGCCCTTACGAGTAAAGTGATGGTTATGAATATCTTTATATTCTCATGTTCACTAGCGGGGTTGGACTCCTGACTTTTGGTTGAGTGATGAAACGCTGAATCGCTACACCATATTATATTATATGATTTGATTCATAAATTTAATGAATCATTTGATGGATTAAAGTTTTGTGTGTATAAATCAAGTTTTGTTGGCGAATCCATGGGAGCAAAAACGATTTGTTGTGTGCTTTGTTTTGTGGGTTTTGAGTGGTGGTGCCGTGGTGGCCAGAACAATTATTTGTGACATGTTAGGGGAAGCCACAGCAGAAGCAGTTCGTCTACAATTAATATTTCAGTCCCTTTTTCTGGCACATCGGAACTTGCACTGCAGATATCTAGCGTTAGCGTTAGGTTGGAGTTTGGCGGTTCGACAACCAACTGCAACTTACACTATAAATTATAATAATGAGAGATTATTACTTACAACCGAGCCAACACGTGGAGCCTACGTGTTAACCCGGCAACCAATCAAAGCTTGACACGTGTCAGTTATTAGCTAACTCACAAATAGTTGTCAAACATTGATTGATTGCCAGGCCAACACGTAGGCTCCACGTGTTGGCTCGGCTGTAGGTAAGAATTTCTCGTGTAATAATATAGCGTAACAGTTTTTGCATTAGAAATCTCAAATTGACTTCTAATAATGAAAAAAAAAATCTTCATGCCCAACATTGTACTTTTTACGAACTTATTAAAAAGTGCGTTTGTGAATTATTCTAGATACTAATATCGAAAACACCCCAGCTCGCGGTAAAGATTTGATCGGATAATGTCACAATAGTAACATGAGTTCATCCTATGATATGCACAAGCACTTCATATAAACATAAACTTTGTTTAGTTGTTGAAACCGAGTTGGTGTTGGTGTTTATTGCAATTCTATTTTTGGATATATTTAAAAAGTTCAATTTAAAGGCTCTTTACTTGAAATTTTTTGGAGAAGTGAAAAATGGTTATAATTTTGAGGATGATTTGAACACTTTCCTTAAGTTTAGGGTGCAATGGCGATCAATTTGTGACTGAGTTCCTTATAATGTAGTTTTGCTTAAATGAAATCAAGTTTTTTTTTTTTTTCAACTTAAATTTGTAATCGTTAGATTATAAATATCAAAATTTGTGTAAGAAACAATTTTTTTTTTTTGAACTATGATTCATTCACTTCTGATTTAACAGCTGATGATTTCAAATAAATTCATTTTCATTTAGTCAAACCTCCTAAATAAAACCCGGTGTACGTCTAAAGTTTAATGCTATATACTAAAAATAAAAAAGTTTAATGAAAAGGTTGCCTTCTGCTTTTTTAGTCGAAGCCCTCAATGAGGTCCAATTTCTTCTGATGGGCTTCTTGGATGGATCAACACATGTATTAAATACTTCATTATAAATAACTTTTGTTCGGCCGAAAGAACTTTTGTTATGTTAATAATTGTTTCGACCGGGTTATTGCGGGTTGTCCGCTGAATAACTCGTCGAAGTCTTCGGGTTGGGTGCGAGCCAAGTCCGTTCTCTAAAGTCGCGTGCGGGCCTTAGCTTCGTCTTCTGAACGGCGGTAAGTCCTTTGGGCTCTCTGGAAGATCGTCTGTCTGCACCTGCGAAAGGAGCATTACCAAGCAGTCCCCATGGAGAGGGGGGGGGGGGGGTGTGCTTGGTGCGCTCGCTCCGACGATCAACATTAGTCGGCTTCTAGAGAGAGAAAGAGAGGGTTTTCTAGAGAGAGGTCAGAGTTTTTCCCATTCTCACCCAAAGTGACTTAAAAATGACTTGAAAATGTTTACCCCCAAGGTGACTATTTATAGGCAACCTTGGACCGTAAACCGGTTTTGACACGGTTCGATGTGGAAATGTGAACCGGGATGCAGGGGAGAGCTTTGGGAAAAAGGACTCTGACGCGCGTCTCAGGCGGCTGTCACGAACGAGACGCGCGCGCCTTTGAAACATAGGTCTCGGACACATAGGAGTTAGTTAAAAATCGAGTCTCCCATACGTTCGGGACGAAATGGGGGGTGTACGCGACACCCCCCGGGTGTTGGGCTTACCCGGAATTCCGGGTAAGCCTAGGCTTACCCGGAATTTTCCGGGTAAGCCCCCCGGGGATGTCGGGCAAGTTCGCGACTTGCCCGGTTTCCCCCGGTTAGCTCGAAATTGGGGAATCGTAAAGGGTCTTGCGCGTGTATGAGGTCCGAATAATTAAGACCGAGCCCGAATCATGCGTATATCCATCACTTGCCCCCGAGTTAAATAACGGCTTGACCTTTGTTTAACTCTATTCTAAGATAGGGTATACGCGTGATTCGGGTCGTCTGCTCACCTTGAGTTTTGACCTACCAAGGGTGGATACGCGCGGCTCAGGCGAATTCCGTGTCTTAATTTTTTGAGGTGGTCATGCTTGACAACTGCACAAAGGGTTAGTAGCACAACGGACTACAAGTAATATGGAAAATGTGATTGTTTGGAGAATTAAGGCGCGAGCGCACATGAAATCTTTCGGGTTTGCGAGGTGATCAAATAAAGATGGAATGCTCTTGTTACGACTAATTGTACCAAAAATGATAATAAATCATGAAAATTTTGGCAAAACGTTTTTCATGCAGTATGATGGTTTCCGGGAGCCCGTCGTCCGAGACGGCCGTCTTGACGGCGAGGCGACGGTTTTAGTGAGTGATGCAATGCCGGGTTTGGAAAATCACATGTGACGTGCGTAATACGAAAAATCATAAACCTAGCGTTTTCAAAAAGTTGAAACCATTTGAAATGACTTAGTTAAATTTAGCTAAGTCATTTGATGGTGAAAACCCAAGCTATCAACACTTTTTAAAAAATGAAGGGTGGATGAGAGTATACCTCTTGGATGTATGGTACTTACTGTGTTGTGTAGTCCAACTCCTTCATGATAGTTTATAAAACTATCAACATTTGAATTGGTTGTGGTGAGAGTTTTGGAGGGGCTAAGGTAGTGATTTTAGGAATTCACTTTAGGGTGCTAGTAAGACCCCATTTCGGCCGGCCACCACCAGGAGTACCACCGGCGAGGTCAGGGCGGCCCAGCGGCGGCGAGGCGGCGGCGACAGCGGCGGGAGCGGCGGTGGTAGCGGACGGCGGCTGCAACATTCGCGGGTCGATTTCGAGCTCGATTCGACCCGTTTTCGAGTCCTTCTTGTCGAGTATCGATTGGTAACGTCCTCCCCTCCCTTTTCTTGATGTTAATTAGACCTTTAGGGCTGCACATTTTGAATTTCAATAAGGTGCATGGTAGGTGTTCGATGAAATGCCTTAGTGAAATTTTGGCTTGATTTTCAAAACTTGTTTTTGGCTAAGCTCTAAATGTAGGTAGATAGAGTTAAGGATAGTGAACTCCCTTTGTGAAGAGGTCCCTAAGTTCCGACCACCCCGGGGGGGAATCGTGGAGGTTCAAAGTTGGACTTATTCGAGCAAAAAATTCGACCCTTTGTATCTTGATACGGGTGGCTTGATATGATGTCCCCTATGGTGATAATGCCCCCTTGATTGTTTGTGAGTGGATAACCATGCCCCCGGAGTTTATATGATTGCTTGGTAGTTCGCGTTCATTAGTGGCTTAGTTGACCCGAGTGTTCCTCGGATTGCTCGGGGAAGAGTAAGTCTCCCCGTGACATGTAATAGGCTTGCTTAAGTGCATTTGATCTGCTTGTATGTGCCCCCGGAGCCTTGATCCGTTTTGGGGATAAAATTTGATCGAGATGTGGTCGGATGGCATTTTGGTAATTATAACCAACTTTGCATGTCTTTGATTTCTTTAGCTCTTGAACTTGTTGCTTTGTAGAGCGCTTGAATCCCTGTGTCACATTGCACAAATGTATGAAAATTTGATTAGTAGGTGGCCTAGGCCTTTGATGAGCGTAAGGATTTTTGACTCCCGAGCGGGAGGGTCCCTAGCTGTTTGCTCGCGGACAGTTGGTCCGTTGGGTTGGATATCCTTGCAAAGGACTTTGATGAATGTGGTTGATGTGTTGCCTTGGTTTTTGATTGAGTTGTGTATGGTTTTTGCAGGGCTTGGTTGACGGGCTTGCAGGCGCACGACTTTGATATTTAGAGTGTTCCTGATAGGAAACGGTTTCTGCTTCTTCGCACAATGAGTAAGTCTCATCCCTTTGTTTCGGATAACTTTGAGGGAGAGGTTGATGAGGGCACCATGGATTCCGATTCTGGGTCTCGAAGTGGTGTACTTTTGGGGCCGTCGGGTGACCGCGTGATACTAGAGAAGACTCAGGTATTTTTTCCCAACAAGCTTCCACGTTCCAAGTTTGACCTCTATGTCTCGACCCGGGGCTGGTGTCCCGGCCTAGAGGTTTTGTATCCTTGGGATGTTGTAAAGGGGGTTGAGTTTGGTCGGCCCACCGTTCCTCCAGCTGAGTACGAGGCAGTCTACCTTTCACAGTTTCGAGAAGGGCTGCGGTTCCCCTACTGTCAGGATCTGGTCCGCCTTTGTCGATATTATAGGATTTCTCCCATCTCTATTACCCCACCAGGGTTTAGAGCTTGGACGTGTTTTCAGGTGCAATGTCATCTAAACTCCTGGGACTACTCGATAGTGTTGTTTCGAGCCTTCTACCGCCTGGGTAAGGCGGACGAGTCTGGGATGTGCACCTTCAGCTTGCGTTGGCCTCATATGACCGAAAAGGGATTTTCTTCCCTTGGCTTGCGCAGGGCGGGGTGGAATACTGAAGCGCGATTTTGTGAACGGTCGGACACTTCCCAGAATAAATGGAAGTGTCAGTACTTCTTTATAAAGGATGCAGGCACGACTTGGACGACTTCTCACATATTGGATGCCGATCCCGTTCCACGCTTTCAGGAGTTCTCCGATAGAGATAAGGTCGCTTTGAAGAAGATCCACGCGGCGAATAGGGCGGGGGAGTATAGCCCCCTTTATCGTGCTTCTGACGCCGAGCTGCTCGCGGCGGGCATCCACGTACGTCCTTCGGGGGAGGAGTTGGTATGTTTTGAAGTTTTGTAACATCTGCTCTTGTTTCCTTGTAGGTTGGTTTCTTAACAGACGCCCCTGTTTACAGGGTGGAGTTGCAGGCGGGTCTTCTCAGATTGTCCCCGGCCTAGACGATACTCTTCCTGTTGGCCCGGGTATGGGACTTGTGCCTTTTAAAGGTTTTGTTGAGATTTTTCCCATGCTAACATGTTAATGGTCTTTTTGTGGTCGTCTTTGTAGGCTTGGAATTCCCGACGGCGGGGGGAGTTGTACCTGTCGGGGAGCATGATGCTGACGTTCGTTTCCCGAGCGATCCTAGGAGGTTGACATCTGCCGGCATGCCTCTTGCTCCTTCCTGTGACAAAAGGAAAGGGCCTATGTATGCAGATTCGACCATGCCTGTCCCCCGGTCGGGAGCGGGCGTTCAGTGGAGTTGCCTCCCTTGGCAGGTGACTGTGGTTGACTTCTTGTTGTATTGGTATGGTTTGCCTTCTCCTAATGTGTTTGCTTTTGATGTGTAGTTGTTCCTACTCCTCCGGCTCTCCGCAAGTCTGATTTGATTTGCCGGCTTGATCGGGATGTGTCTGGGAATGAGTGGGCTCCGTATTCTCAGTCTACTGTCCGTTTTCCCAAGGATGTTTCCCTGAGCACACCTGCTGTTGGTGTGCGTGTGGTTCAGCGGTCTGTTCCGCCGGCTGACCGCAAGACGTGTCCCCGGGACCCTGAGGCTGCGCTGAAATGTGTCGAGGACTCGCTCGCGCGCTTTGCTCCTGTACGTTGTTTTCCTTTTATGTTGGATCTATCACGTTTGTCTGGCTTCTTTGTGTGTGATGTGCTTGTGTTGTTGTTGCAGGTGAATGCCGTGATGACCAACCTTTCCTCCTTCGTTGTTGAGCTTGTTGAGGAGACGAGGGGTTTGCAGGATCGTCATGAGCACTTGTCTCAGGATGTTGTTGTGTTGAGGGAGGAGGCGCGCGCACATTCAGATGCTTCTTCCAAGGCTTCCGCTGATCTCAAGGGAAGTCAGGATTGTGCGTCTCAGCTGGAGGCGGAGCTATTTGCCCTACTGCGCCAGGAGAAGGTCGATGAGGAGGCGCATGCTGTGGCGCTGAGGGACACCAAGGAGTCTCACGTTGCCCTGGGTGATCAGCTTGGGATGATTGAGTTTCCTACTACAGCTGATTACCCAAAGCTTCTCGAGAAGGCACGTGATGATCGCATGGAGTCCTTCTCTGTGGATTACTTCAGGAGGGTATACTCTCTTGCCCCTGATTTTCCTTTCCAGAGTGCTGGTCCATATACTGGCTATGCCCTTGGGGCTATTGCGGGGATCCGAGCGGGTGGTGGAACGAGTGGTTTGACGGGACAGGTGTCCGTCCCTGTTGGTGATGATCGCCGTGGTGCTTTCAAAGGCCCTGCGCAAGATGTTTTTATGACTGACGCTTTTGGTTCTGGTGCTCCTGACGTTGGGTCAGGTTGATCTTTCTTTGTTTTTTCTTGTGTATATACGGTTGCTCCCCTTGCATAGGTGAGATTTTGACGGGGTGTGTCTTGGGCTTAACTTTTTATGCTGGCTGGATGTCTTTACTTTTAGTCCTGCTATATTATATATATATATATATATATGCCTGACATGAGATGTTAGAAAGATATAATACTTAGTATTATTTTGCATCTTCCTTTATTGCTGTCTCAATAACTTGTTCTCTTTTTGGAAGAGTGTTGCTCTATTGACTGGTCGATTTCCTTGATCCGATGGTTTTCCTTAGGAAATTGCATCTTTGTTGGTGGCGGGGTGTGGGTGAGTTAGTATTACTGTCACCTGTGGCTTGGTAAGGAGGATGATCCTTGTTGAACTGCTTGTCTTCCTTTATAAGGATGTGAATGGACTAGCATGTTCACATACTTGATGCTGCGGCGAAGTGTGGATAGATTAGTACGTCCGACCCTTGCATTTGTTTGCGAGGGAGGATTCCTAATGATCCGTATGTCCCCCGACTTTTTGCAAGGATGTGAATAGATTAGTACGTTCACATCCTTGTATTGCGGCGAAGTGTGGATAGATTAGTACGTCCGACACTTGCATTTGTTTGCGAGGGAGGATTCTCAATGATCCGCTTGTCCCCCAACTTTTGCAAGGATGTGAATAGATTAGTACGTTCACATCCTTGTATTGCTGCGAAGTGTGGATAGATTAGTACGTCCGACACTTGCATTTGTTTGCGAGGGAGGATTCCCAATGATCCGCTTGTTCCCCGACTTTTTGCAAGGATGTGAATAGATTAGTACGTTCACATCCTTGTATTGCGGCGAAGTGTGGATAGATTAGTACGTCCGACACTTGCATTTGTTTGCGAGGGAGGATTCTCAATGATCCGCTTGTCCCCCAACTTTTTGCAAGGATGTGAATAGATTAGTACGTTCACATCCTTGTATTGCTGCGAAGTGTGGATAGATTAGTACGTCCGACACTTGCATTTGTTTGCGAGGGAGGATTCCCAATGATCCGCTTGTTCCCCGACTTTTTGCAAGGATGTGAATAGATTAGTACGTTCACATCCTTGTATTGCTGCGAAGTGTGGATAGATTAGTACGTCCGACACTTGCATTTGTTTGCGAGGGAGGATTCCCAATGATCCGCTTGTCCCCCGACTTTTTGCAAGGATGTGAATAGATTAGTACGTTCACATCCTTGTTGAAATTATTTTGTCTCCTTGCGTGCGTCGCGCTTCCTCTGTTTTGAATACAGGCATGAGCTTCGCTTAGTCTTGCTTTGATATCTTTTTGATGGCTTTTCTTGTTGGTTGCCCTTTCTGCGTATAGAGTTAGGGCCTTTGTTGATGATGTACGTGGCTTGTTCCTGGTTTTGGACCGGGGTAGCTTGCCATTACATAGTGATTTTTCCTACGCAAGGAGTGAACTTCATTAGTCTTCTTGTTTATTTACAAAGGATGTGCATGGATGGAGTCAACTGATCTCCCATCCTAAACGTTCTATTCAGTACTTGAAAAGTAAAGATAGAGTATGTGCATGTCATAGGGGAAGGATTATTCCCTTAGTGACGGTTTGATAAAGCTGGCTTCTCGCATGCAATGTAGGAGCGCAGAGCTCCTTGTTTGATCAGTTCCTCGATTCTGTTGCATAGAGAGGGGCACCCATTCGTGCTTTGACCCCATCTGTTGTGGTAGTGGCACCACGTTTCTGGATTCTTCCCGAGGAAGGCAATCCGGATCTCGCTTGGAGGAGGTAAAACATCCTTCAGGATGGTCTTGAACAACTCTTCCACTTCTATGTTCAGAGGTGTATATTCGCCATCTTGGTTGTTGTTCATGTCCTGTCTTGCACGCTTGTGTTCGCGCGCCTCCTCTTGTTCTGCGGGTGGGATAAACCACCCCAGCTCGTTTGCGACCTCGATTGCTGTTTCCATCTTCTCTTTCAAGTCAGCCATAGAATTGGTTGTTCTCCACCCTTGTGTTCGTCCAAATAGGAGGAATGTAGGTGAGTTCATGTTCAGGAAAAAGGCATTGATCACGGCTAACTTTTCTGCCAAACTTGAAGTTGCATTTATGGCGAATCGCTTGAAGTAACTCTGGATGGATTCCGACTCCCCTTGCTTGATGTCCCATATGCTTGGGAGCATTGGGGTTTGAAATGCTGGGAGTCTTTCTCCTTTGCTCATCATTTCGTCAAATCTCATTTCAACTTCAAACTTGGAACATTGTCCCCTTTCAACGACTGCTATGTCCAGGCGGTTCTTGCATCTTAGGGCGTTGACATAGCATTTTCGTGCTGTCGTCTGATCGCCCAAGACTTCACCAATTCCTCCCCTTAGGCGGTATTTCAGCTTTTGATGTGCCGTTGAAGGCACCATCTCGTAGGGGTTTATCGTTGTTCTTCCGAGAATTCCGTTGTAAGCGCCCAGGCTCTCGACGATCACGAAAGTGATGTCGACTTTCATTGCGTTCCATCCTTCTCCTATCACAGTGGGAAGGGTGATCATCCCCAGTGGGTATGTAGCAGCTCCAGCAAAGCTTACTAACGGGAAATTTCCCGGCTTCAGGTCCTCTCTCTTCATTCCAAGCTGTTCGAGTACATTGATATGGAGGATGTCTGACGAGCTTCCTCCGTCGACTAGAATTCTTTTGACGTCGAACCCGTTGATTTCCATCGTTATTACTAACGCGTCATCATGCGGGTAGACGATGTGTGCCATGTCTTTTCTCGAGAAGCCTATCACGGGGTCCTCCTCTTCTGGTTTCTTTCTTTTCCCATACTTGGGGAGTGTGCTTGCCTGCGCAGCGTATACATCCCTTGTGTTGGAGACTTGTCCTCCTGCAGCTGGACCACCATGAATGACATTAATAACTCCCCTCTTTTTAGGAGGGGGGTTGTCATTGGTCTTCTCTTTTCCTTTCTCCTTTGGCGTGAATTTTCTTTTCACCTTCTCAATCTTTCCCCCCTGGTCGACGTAGTGCTTAAGTCCGCCTTCTTGTATGATTCGATTGATTTGGAACTTAAGGCTTCTACAGTCGTCTGTTTCATGGCCGTTGACTTCGTGGCTTTCACACCACTTGTCTTGCTCCTTCCCTAGCTGGCCTTTTCTGAAACCGAATGGCTCTTTCCAGAGGTTTTGTTCTTTCATTTCTTTCAGTATGACACTCAGGGGAGCGTTCAAAGGGATTAGCTCAATGGTGTTGACGTCTGGATTCTTGTCTTCTTCAATGTTGAATGTTCTCTTCTGGGGCGGAGTCCACTGTTTTTGTTGGGGGGTTTGGTTCTGCTTCGGGGGGCCTGGCTTACTTTCATCTTTCTTGTTGCCGGGCTTACCCCACTTGTCCCGCGCTGTCATTTTGTAATGCTCAGCGTCGATGTACTCTTTTACTCTTGCCACGAGTTCTTCCATTGTTTCCGCCGGTCTTGTAGAAAGCTTTTGGCCCAAGTCGTACCCGTGCCTGCCCAGGTTTCTGACAAAGGCATGGATGATTTCTATCTCTGCGATGTTCGTTTGGATTTCCGAGATGTTTTGATTAAATCGGATGTAATAGCTTGCGAGGGACTCATTCCACTCTTGCTTGACGTCATCCAAGGCATTTGATCCTTTGATAATCGAACGTTCTCCCATGTAACGTTGGATGAACTTTTCTTTGAGGGACTGCCACGAGTCTATGCTTTTCTTTGGCAGGGAGAAGAGCCAGTGTGCGGCTGGTCCGCCTAACGTTTGGGGGAACGTCATGGCTATGTGGTGAGGGTTGTCTGTCCTTCCCAAAAGCATTACTTCATGCTGCTGCACATGCTCTATCGGGTCTCCCTTGCCTCGGTACTTTTCCGGTCTTAGATTATACAGTGCGTCTGGGACGCGACTGTACACCAGCTCGTCAGTGAAAGGGTGGGATGTGGTGTCCACCAATGTGTTCATCCCTCTCATTTTCCTTTGCTTTATCTTCTTTTCGATCAGCTTTTCAAGCATCTCCTCCGTCAGCCCGGTGACTGGGTTACCCTGATTTGGGGGGTATGTTTCTTGTCCCATGCTTGCGCCTTGTTGGGTTGTACTGAGAATATCCACCTTGATATCCCTGGAATGTTTGAGACGGCTGCCTCCAGGCTCCTTCATTGAATGGCCCTGCTTGGTAAGGTGTTTGGGAATGTGAGAGCTCCTGTCTTGTCCCTTGTTGGGGGAACTGCCTGCTTTGCTGTGCGTTCCCGTGAAAGGTCGGGGTTTTTGAGATTGTAGGCCCTCTCTGCTGAGGTGCATTCATTGGAGGCGCCTGCCTTGTTGGCGGGGGCATATTTGCTTGTTGCGCAGGAGGGGGTGGTGGCGCCCCGTATCCTTGGTTGCGCAATGCCTCTCTCAGATGAAGCAGCTGTTCGAGTGCTGCCATCATTTCCGGGGTGACTGTAGGTGCAGTCTGTGCCCCTGGCGCCTGGTTGTATGCTCCAGCGTTTGGCATTCCATATGGTTGTTCCTGCGTGTTGAAGGTTTGATGGGCGAAGCCTGGAGGAGCGTTGGTTTGCTGTGTGCCCCCTTGCGCGTTACTCCGAGAGTGTGCGCTTCTTGTTGGCATAGACGAAGCGACTGAGGCCTCGCCTTGGCTCTGCGGGGGGTTTCTCTGCGGAGGAGATCTCGTGCTTGACTCCGGGGCCGGAGTTTTCCTTGGACGTCCTGGTCCTCTTCTCTTCGTCTTAGTCGGCGGTGGCTGCTCGTTGCTTGCCATGCTGTTGGTCCTGTGGGTGATCCGCAGACGGCGCCAAGTGTTTCGACCGGGTTATTGCGGGTTGTCCGCTGAATAACTCGTCGAAGTCTTCGGGTTGGGTGCGAGCCAAGTCCGTTCTCTAAAGTCGCGTGTGGGCCTTAGCTTCGTCTTCTGAACGGCGGTAAGTCCTTTGGGCTCTCTGGAAGATCGTCTGTCTGCACCTGCGAAAGGAGCATTACCAAGCAGTCCCCATGGAGAGGGGGGGGGGGTGCTTGGTGCGCTCGCTCCGACGATCAACATTAGTCGGCTTCTAGAGAGAGAAAGAGAGGGTTTTCTAGAGAGAGGTCAGAGTTTTTCCCATTCTCACCCAAAGTGACTTAAAATGACTTGAAAATGTTTACCCCCAAGGTGACTATTTATAGGCAACCTTGGACCGTAAACCGGTTTTGACCCGGTTCGATGTGGAAATGTGAACCGGGATGCAGGGGAGAGCTTTGGGAAAAAGGACTCTGACGCGCGTCTCAGGCGGCTGTCACGAACGAGACGCGCGCGCCTTTGAAACATAGGTCTCGAACACATAGGAGTTAGTTAAAAATCGAGTCTCCCATACGTTCGGGACGAAATGGGGGGTGTACGCGACACCCCCCGGGTGTTGAGCTTACCCGGAATTCCGGGTAAGCCTAGGCTTACCCGGAATTCCGAGCTTACCCGGAATTTCCGGGTAAGCCCCCCGGGGATGTCGGGCAAGTTCGCGACTTGCCCGGTTTCCCCCGGTTAGCTCGAAATTGGGGAATCGTAAAGGGTCTTGCGCGTGTATGAGGTCCGAATAATTAAGACCGAGCCCGAATCATGCGTATATCCATCAATAATTAATTAATTTACAAGTTTAAAAAAAATTACAGTAAAAATTAATTATTAAACTTGTATATATTGAGTAATTTTATAATTACGTATAATCAAACTATAGTTAAATAAAATATTAAATAACTAATGTATACTCAATAAATAGTGCATAAAAATATATTTGTTTATTTATTTCATATATTTTGTGCCTATTATTATTTCCTTAAGAATGTATAGTCATTAGTTTTTATTTGCCAATTAATTCATATAATTTTTGTTAGCAGTACAATATTCCATCATTTTCGGCCATCGGTCCATTTTTGTGTATAAGATTTCTTTTTCAATCTCGGAGCGGAGTATTGTGATTGAAGTCATCTACACTGGAATTTTAACACATCTAATTTTACTAATTGGTTCAAAATCGGTAATAACAATCAATCCATATATTTTTGGAAGTATATATAGTGTAACAGTCGACCTATGTCGAGCTCGAATTTAATAATACTCGGCTCGAGTTACTCGTGAACCAAAGCGAATTTCAAGTTCAAATTTATAAGTCGAGTCGAGTTTGATTCTTATTTTTTTTTTTTTGGCAAAAACGAGTTTGATTCTTATTATTATTCTTATTTAACACTAATTAATTATTATATAAGTCAACCGAGTTCGAGATTAATCAAATCGAGTTGAGCTTATATATTAATTATTAAAAATTATTAATTTATTGTGATGTATAATTGATTAACAAGTTGAGTTAAACCGAACTCAATATTAAACTTGGATTGAAGTCGAATTCGAACTTCAAAATTAAAAGTCGGCAAAGTTGGAATTCAGCCCACTATATTCCAATTTTACGCTCCGTCTCACATGTCACACTATGACGGTCCAAATGTAACTTAGGCCTTAAATCAACAATACTTTCTGGTTATATGTAGTAGTATTTGATGATTGTCTTCCATCAATCGAGAAATAAAAGACGGTCAATAATAAACAGCAAAAGAGATGGAATGCAATTTACTCAGTTTGTGCCAAAAATTCAAATTCAAACACGAACCCTATTTTGTCGGTGTCTACCTCTACCATCCTCCGAATAGACAGACTATGGATTGCGTTATTAGCTAATTTCCTCCAATATATAGAAATTACACGGTCGAACAATTACCGGCGTTGACCACGTGATTGTTGTAAAATATAAAAATTGAGATAATGACGGCTCAATTTGGTCGAAAAAAAAAGAAGATAATGACTGCTCAACATTATGTACCATCATCATCATTTATGTTACCAACAAAAACCATCATCATTTATATATTTATATAAACATAACAATAATGATAATAAACTCGTGCACTAAGCTGGTCAGCAAACATTGCCATCATCAAATAATAAATGTGAGACATCAAACATGACGATGACAGCATAGTATGGGTTCTGCAGACAAACTATTATTTAATTTAATGAACATTATTATTATTACAAACTTATAATAATAATTGATTTGTGCTCTCGTCTCATCCGATTATTTTAATTTTACGTCACGTACCTCCATTTACCAACAGTGACGTGAGATGAAATCTCATATTACGTTTCACATTATATTCATATTACGTTGTTTGATTTGTCAAACAACGGAATGTGCATTGTAATGTAATGTCTATTGTAATATGAAATTACGTTCAAACTCTATTCAATGTAATGTAAAATTATATTATTTTATTATTATTATTTATTAAATAGATAAAATATTTTGTATTATCTTTATAGTTTATTATGATACTAATATTTTTATTACTAGTTTCTTTTAATTTTTTATATACTTTTTGCCATTATTTTTAATATATACTTTATAACTCGTTATTATAATAAATAATAATGCACGTGATATTCGTATAAAATGAGTAAGTCTTTTTGTAATGGATATATATTTCCTTATTATATATTTCCATATAATATTCTTCCTATAGAGATTTTATGTAAATATACCGGTTTCCCATTGTAAATTATCTCTTTCCTTATTGTACAGATTTTGTATATATAATTCATCTATAAGAGGAAAAATAATAAAAATACTAAACTCACGGCAGAAAGAATATTTTTTCTCTTTAAATTATTTTTATCAAAACATATTATGGTATCAGAGCAATAACGATCTGGTCTCATTATTTTCTTTCAATTGCAATATCACTGCGATTATTTTTCTTCATCTCTTCTTCTTGCGTGCTGGACCTTTTCTCTAATGGCGGACTCAAGCGATGATAACGGCTCTAATCCGTTTTACATTCATCAATCGGACAATCTAGGAGTTATTTTGGTGACCACATTTCTCACATCAGACAATTTCAACACATGGCTTCGAGCAATGGTGATGGCCCTCTCAGCCAAAAACAAACTTGGCTTTGTCGAAGGGTCAATTAGCAAGCCGGATTCGTCTTCTCCGAAGTTTTCTGTTTGGGTTAGCTGCAATAACCTTGTATGTTCGTGGCTTGTTAACTCTGTTTCAAAGGATATCGCCACTAGCATCCTATATCATGATTCTGCAGCAGCTATATGTGATGAATTGGCGGAGAGCTTTCAACAGATGAATGGTCCTCAATTGTTTCATCTGAAACAACGTCTCTCTGAACTCAAACAAGGCCAGTCAACTGTGACAACATATTATACAAACTTGAAGATATTGTGGGATGAAATCTATGCCTCTAAACAGGTTTGTAAATGCTCTGATTGTACTTGTGGGGTGTAAAATCTATGTTGAATGATATTAGCACAGAGCATGTTATGATATTTTTGATGGGATTGAACGAATCATTTGCTGCGGTTCGTGATCAAATTTTGCTTCGTGACCCCTTGCCACCGATCAATAAAGTTTTCTCCTTGATTGTTCAAGCTGAAAATCAACGATCCGTTATGATATCTAATCCAATTACTGAAGCTATTGCCCTTGCAGTAGAGAATGATGTTCCAAATACAGGTTCTCAAAATAGTAATCTGGCAGTTCGATCAACTCCTAGGCAAAACTCTGCAGGTGGCCAATTTTCTGTCGGAGGTGGTCGTCAATCGCGTCCCCAATGAACCCATTGTGGCCTTCTTGGCCATGTCAAAGCCAAATGCTACAAAAAGTGGGGGTATCCTCCTGGTTATCAATCTGGACCAAGAAAAAATCAACCTGCAAATTTTCAATAGCAGCAGCAACGCGGCAAGGCGATGGTTAATTCTGTCAGCTCGTCTTCAAATGCAAGCACTGACTCAATTTCGGACTCACTCTCTATGCAGCAATGTCAACAACTCATTGCCCATTTGACAGCCCAGATGACCTCCTTATCCACTGTCGTGGATGGTGTCGCATCCAACACCATTAATTCTGCTATGCAGGGTAAAATCCTTGCTCAGATCTCCAAATTTGATGAATCTGCTTTAAACTTGTGGATTATTGACTCTGGAGCTGCTCGTCATATATGTTGCGATCGATCCTTATTTACACATCTTCATGGTGTGCATGATATGTTCGTGTATTTTCCAAATCAAATCAGATTGGCTGTCGAATTTGCAGGTCCAATACAGTTGAATTCACATCTAGTATTAGACGACGTGCTATATATTCCTGACTTCCGGTTTAACTTGCTATATGTCCGTTGTTTTTGCAACATTCAGCTCTTACAGTCCTTTTTTCGAACACTCATTCTCTGATTCAGGACCTGCAGTAGGTGATTGGGAAGGGTGATTCATATCAATGAATCTGTTTGCTGCGAATTCCGAAACAAAACGCAAATTCAACATTCACCAAACCATCTCAGAAGAACGTTGCAGCACTTAGTACCCTTTGGCACGATAAGCTTGGACATCCAAGCACTGATATTTTAAAATTGCTTAGTAATGTTGTTCCTTCATTAGACTGCTCCTTGGGACCATGTTCTGTTTGCTCCATGGCGAAACAAAAACGTTTACTGTTTAATAAAGTGAGCAAAACTGTATTTACTAAGCCATTTGAGATTGTGCATATTGATATTTGGGGACCTTATAATACCCCGACTCATTCTAAGCAGCGTTATTTTCCGACGATTGTGGATGGATTTTCTCGTTGTACTTGGACGTATCTTATGCAGCATAAAGCCGATGTCCATACAATTTTTCCGAGATTTTTGGCCATGGCGAATAATCAGTTTCATATTCAAGTACAAGCGGTGAGATCAGACAATGCAAAAGAATTGTTGTTCGACGAATTATTCGGCAAGTTGGGTATTCATCACCAATTCTCGTGTGTCGAAACTCCTCAACAAAATTCTATAGTTGAACGAAAGCATCAACATCTCCTGAATGTTGCACGAGCTCTTTATTTTCAGTCGCAAGTACCCATCTCATTTTGGAGTGAATGTGTGCTCAAGACCCCTTATTTGATCAATCGAATCTCATCAACAGCTTTATCCAATAAAAGCCCTTTTGAGTTGTTATTTGGAAATGCCCCGATACATGATCATTTACGGACGTTTGGATGTTTATGCTTCGCTTCCAGATTGAAAAATGGGCGGGATAAATTTTCTCCTCGAGTCGTCTCCGTCGTCTTCATGGGATATCCTTATGGAGTGAAGGGTTATCGCTTATATAATCCTCAAACTAATTCTTTTTTGTCTCTAGAAACCTGATATTTCAGGAGCAAGTATTTCCATTTCACACTCTTAATCCACGACAAGGTGAGCTGAACAATTTTTCGGATATCGTCTTACCTAATCCTGTCGAGGAGATTTTTCAGCAAGTGCCACCAGATACTGCTCCTATTCAGCCGATGGAATAGGAGCATTACGCAGCTCCTCCCGACGACCCTTCAGTTGTACGTCAAGTACACGCTCCTTTCGACCTCCCAACTATCTTCGGGATTTCATCACTGGCACTGTCACCGGGAGTTATCCAATCCAAAACTACCTTTCTACTAAGAGACTATCATCTGATTATAAAAGCTTTATTGCATCAATGTCTTCTCATTACGAGCCACAATATTACTCTCAGGCAGTTAAATACCCAGAGTGGTGTAAAGCAATGAAGACGGAGCTTGCAGCACTGGAATCTCAAAAGACATGGTCACTTATCCCTTTACCAGCCGGCAAACGTATCATTGCTTGCAAATGGGTTTACCGTACCAAATATCGATCTGATGGGAGTGTCGAACGTCTTAAAGCTCGTCTCGTTGCAAAGGGCTTCACACAAATAGATTGCGTTGATTTTACTGACACATTTTCCCCAGTGGCTAAAATTGTGACTTTTCGTATTTTTCTATCTTTGGCCGCTCAAAACGATTGGCACCTATTCCAGCTCGACATCGATAATGCATTCCTCAATGGCACACTCAATGAGGAATTCTATATGCAGCTCCCTCCAGGTTATCAACCTGCATCACATGAGTTTGTTCTCTTCTGCAAATTACACAAGTCCTTGTATGAAATTCGTCAAGCGTCTCGTGAATGGTACAAAGCATTTTCCAACGCACTTCACCAATTTGGCTTTGCTCAAAGCACTGCCGATAATTCATTATTTACTAAGGGAACGGGTAATACATTCATTGTTCTGCTCGTTTATGTTGATGCCATTATTATTGCCAGGAAATCCATTAATTATATTGATCAGGTCAAGAAACATTTGCTTCACTATTTCAAATTCAAGGACCTTGGTCCTTTGCGGTTTTTCTTAGGGCTAGAAGTGGCTCGTAATTCCCGAGGCATCACAGTAAACCAACGTCAGTATACCCTTCAGTTGCTTCAAGTGGCTGCCTAGGGATAAAGCCTTCAAATCTGCCTATGTCGAGTGCCAAGTTAGACGCCACTAATGGCGACCTTTTGTCCGATCCGCAACAATACCGTCGACTAATTGGAAGACTACTTTATCTTAATCATACTCGTCCAGATATCATGTATGCAGTTCACAAGCTCAGCCAATTTGTCTCTACACCTACAGTTCCTCACTAAAAGGCAGCGCGACATTTACTTGGCTACCTCAAAAAGGAACCTGGTCTTGGTTTATTTTTCCCAACTAATTCCCCCTCAAAACTTAGTGGGTTTGTTGATTCGGATTATGCAGCGTGTTCTGACACACGTCGTTCGGTTTCGGGTTTTTGTGTGTTCATTGGAGGATCTCTTATATCTTGGAAATCCAATAAGAAAACTACGGAGAGCCGTTCATCGGTCGAAGCAGAGTATCGAGCCATGGCTTTAGGAACTAGTGAGCTAATTTGGATAGCTTCTCTCTTACGGACATTCCATCATGACGCGTCTCAAGTTTCTCTTTATTGTGATAATCAAGCGGCTTTACACATAGCAAACAATCTGGTTTTTCATGACGCACTAAGCATATCGAAGTTGATTGTCACTTTGTCCGCGACAAAATTCGTGATGGTTTCGTCAAATTGTTTCATATTCGTTCTCAAAATCAGCTAGCGGACGTGTTTACAAAGCCTATCCATCAACCACAATTCAACGATCTTATAGTCAAGCTGGGTTTGGACAATATCTACTCATCGTAACTCCAGCTTGAAGGGGCCTATTGGATATATATTTCCTCAGTTATATATTTTCATATATTATTTTTCCTATAGAGATTTTATGTAAATATACTAGTTTCCTATTGTAGATTATCTTTTTCCTTATTATACATATTTTGTATATGTAATTCATCTATAAGAGGAAGGAATAAAAATTCTAAACTCACGGCAGAAAGACTATTTTTTCTCTCTAAATTATTTTTATAAAAATATATTATTTTGTGGCATTTTCTATGAAAGTTATCTTATAAATTATATATATGGTTTTAATTAATAGAATTTTAGTAGTTGTGCGCACTGAGTTTAAATATTTGGTCTTTAGAATTCATAAATGACTATAATATTAACCACTCACATAATTTTTAAGAAGTTAGTTGTTCTCAAAATATACATTCTTTTAAATCTTATCATATTAAGATATAATATACTCTCATATATATTAATATAATAATAACAATGTCACATTACAATGCACATTACAACACATACCAAACACTGTAATTTGACATTACATTCCACATTACATCACAACCAAATATTGTAGTATAACATTACATTACGTAGCTCACATTACTTGTAATCTCACATTTCAAGTAATCTCACATTACGTCCATCCAAACGCCCCCTAAAAGAGTAAGGAGAGAGCAATTGTGATTTTGATTAATAGAAAATAAAATATTATAATTATTAATTTGCTTACTAATGTATGGAAAGTTGAACTATTTGATAGCTAAATTTTTGTTTTTTGAATATTTAGTTAGCTGGTGACAAAAAAAGGGTTAAATTTGCTATTTCAGTAAAGATTTTCTTCTTTTAGCTGATGAAAAAATTAAATAATAATTTGTTTGATTGTCGAAACATATATTAGTAATGTGTGGTGCTTTTAATTTGTTCATCACGTGCTGGACACGTGACCATTTCATCCAAAGTCCAAAGTCTTCTTCAGAATGATAACCCAGTAAAAAGTTTCATTCACATATTCACTATCTCCCCCTGTTACAAATTATTATTTCTTTCACAAGTGTCTTAGGGTGTCCTTATTAGGATAGGACAGGGACACCCATTAGGCTGTTAGCACTATGTCCTTTTTTTTTTTTTGGTAATAACTATGTCCATCCTTAAGAGCACATTCAATGGTAGTGCTCCTAGTTCTATATTGTAAATATATCATCGTAGAGAGTTCATAGTGTCTAGGGGTGAGCAAATTACCCAGTTGGAACCGGAACCGGAACCGGATCGGAACCGGTCATTTGGTAGGTTCCGGGTAAATGTAAATGGTTCTGGTATGGTTCTGGGATTAAATTTCAAGAATCGGTATTTTCGGTTCCGGTTCCGGGATAAGCTTTCGGGTACCCAAATACCCGGAACCGGAACCGTTATATATATATAAATTAAAAAAACACTAAACATTTAACAAATTTAAAATTGGTTTGTGGAAAATGTTATAATTATTTTTATGATTCACTTGGTATAACATAAATTTCAGTTTCAATTGGCTACCGAGAACCCGGTTCCAACTGGGTATCTAGAACCCGGTTACAACTAGTACCTAAAATTATATTATTTAGTTTGAAAATTTGTAACCGGTTCCTTAACGGGTACCCGGAACCGATTGGCTCTTAACGGTTCTGGTACGGTTCCGGTTCCTAAATATTCTGGTACGGTTCTGGGTAATAAAGTTAGGAACCGTTTAGTATTGGTCTGGTTCTGGGATACCCTAAAAGTACTGGGTACCCGGAACCGCTCACCCCTAAGTGTCTAGTGTTATTTACTGTTGGTTCCTACTTATAATGATTAAATAGGAACTTGTCTTTCCAATGAGAATGCCTTGTTTCAAAATGAGAGTTCCTAGTTCCAATTTTTACCATTGGACGCTGACTAGGCGCCACTAGACGTGACTAGAATTACTAATATTACTATTTTTCCATTATCGAGTGAATAGTAAAGTAGGACAGTGCCTACTAGTAGGAACTCCCACGTTACTGTTCATATCGGTGCCAACTTTTTAATATTATTTTATTCAATTGGTTTGCTTCTCTCTTTGATTTGTATATATATTCTGTTACGCTATGTCAGATAATGACATGAGCCGTAATCAGTTATTTAAATATTAAGTAAGATAAATAATGGTACAAACCAAAATGACTACTTTATAACTTCGAATTAATTTCAGAATTACCAGATCTAATTTGTTTATATTTTAACATGTTGAACAACCGTCAATTCTAAATTTTGAAATAGTATAAAATTTCATATTATTAAATATGAAAAAAAAAATCTTAAAAAAATATATTATTTTAATGCATATATATTTCTATCTAATTACTTATATTATTATATGAAAAAAATTGTTCATGATAAATTGTTATAAAATTTATAATTTTAGAATGATATATAATATATTTATGATTTACGTATATTGAAAATCATTAGTAAAAATAAATTATTAATATATATGTAACTGATTTACTAATATGATTCGATGGATATGCATAACATGAATCGACCGACGGTAATGAATCAAGATATGCCAATCATCGTATAATAGATCTTGTATAAAATATATATCGAAATATAATATTCAATTACGCGATAAAGAGAAACATAAAAAATTACAAGAGGATTTAGTCGAACATCTCTGTCAATTTAGTAATGTGTGTGACAATTCTATGTAGTCTCAAAATATATATATATATATATATATATATATATATATATATATATATATATTAATTTTTATTTTAGTTGGAAACTTTAATGTATTATTTATATATTTTTTGTACTGTAATTCTTAAATTTTTGCGATCATTATTTAAAAAAAATAAAAATTAGGTGTTCATACCAAAAGAATCATTTTTAAAAAAGTTATAGTACGTAAATAACTGAACTATTACCCTAACGACGTCGAGTTTTGAATTTCGGGTTAACGATACATGTCGGTCAAAGTTGGAATCCAAATATTTAATATAAAATTGACCAACTTTGACGAATTTGTAAAAATGTAAAATCAATTACTTTTTTTTTTTATGATTTTGTATATATTTTTTCTAAATATGAATATTTAAATTATATATAATGTAAACCAACACCAATCACCCGAACCATCACGCTAGTTAAATTCTATGGTTTCCTTTCAACTTTCAAACTTCACATTTGATACCCTTTCAAACGGTCCCACCCAAAAGCCATTTTCCTTCAACCTCCTTCAGTCTATCGGTTTTCTCATTCACACTATAACGGGTTGTGGAACTAATAAGAGACATCGGTTTACTTCATCGACGAAGAAACAATTTGCCATACATAATAATATATGGTGCCTAATTCATTGCTCTCACTATTTATCTTATTTTAACTTCATTTCACTGTTATATTATCATTGGTTGAATTAAAGGTCGTAAATGAATTTGACAGTTTACACTTGATTATGATTTATAGTGATCCTATATATGGCGGCGATATGCAAGTCTCAGAACAACCCATGGGTAACCAACTCATTTTTGTTTAAACTTTACGTTGATTTTTTTTTTCCAACAATACTTTACATAATTAATAAGACGAGTTTGGTGTCTCTTATTAACGGTTTATTGATTTTTCCTTGATTTTTTAAACAATATGGATGGTTTGCCAAGTACCTTTCTAAAACTCCACTAAATAGGCTTCTACATTTTAAACTACGTAGACCCACTATATATTTAAGGGTAATGGTGTCATAACTAAATCTATAATATGTAAAGATTTAAAACCCTATAACCCACAGCATAAGTTAATGTGTATATCCTTAAAAAAATGTTATTTAATAAATTTTTGTTCAACTTTTAATTATTCCGCTTAACTATTTGTTTCTAGTTTTCTTAGTCTAAAATTATGCGTATTACAATTACAATTATTTTCTTATAAACTTGGTTAACAAATTAAGAGGAATCATGACCAATTAACATATAAATGAGTATTCTCTATTCCATGCAAATCACATTTACTGTCATATGTTATCCTTTAATAATTGTTATATTCTAGATTTAACACTGAATATTTGCTTTCATTCAATATTCCTAGAGGCTATTATCTATATATGGAAATTAATTAGGACAATATGGAAATTAATTAGGACAATCTAACAATAGAATCTGAAAAGTATATATTTTCTTTATACAGTCACTTTTTAATGACCACTTTTAAATTTGATAATAAAATGGCCATTTTAAAGTGAAGAGAAGACTGAAAACATGCTATTGTATGTTCGTTCGATCATTCGTTTAGTGAGGTATTAGCACTTACTCTATCCTTATATAATTTTTTTTTATTTTGTATCTCCTCCTGAACATAAACGCTACATGTGTGCAACGCACACGAAAAAATTCTAATGTTTTAAAAAAAAAAAAAATCATACTGTGAGTATGTAATTATGTGGGTCTCAATATAAAAGTCGAACTTGTCTTCCACCATTGGAGAGAATTCCAAGAGAGTTCCAATATTACTGTAGCAGAGTCATCTCGATGAGTTGGCCATTTCGATGAGTTGACAATGACATGACAGCTGACGTGAAGAAACTAGGCACTCACCATTGAAAGTGATCTAATGAGTGAATTCTTTACTATACTTTTAAAATAACTTTCTTTCCATCGAATTAGCTTGTATATGATAAACCACTGGTATGGAAGATTTTATCTATTCCGAGAACTCAAATTCGAAAACTTTAATTGCACCATCGGGTCCAATTGACCCAGCCATGGATCGCACCATGGCTATGTCAATTGGACCTTAGAGTCCAATTGGGTTCTTTTAGTGTTAAATTACAAAAATTAAAAGTTAAGTGTATAAATTTGAGTACTAAATTAAACAAAATAAAAGTATTTATCGGTCAGACTTAACGTTTGACTAACGGATGCACCAAAATCCTACAAAATGCAAATACTTGACACAAAAAATCTACAAAATAAAACATATTACACAAAAAAAAAAACCTAGAATGATCGAACATTACCAAAAAGACTCTTTAACCCTATAATGTATATATAGTACAACTAAAATAAAGTCAACGTAATTTAAGTTAGTTTTAAATTATTATTTTTTTCCAGCCCTTAAATTAAGTACGTTGATATTGGATTTTTCTACCATGCTCCAAGAGCATCATGCTTTTGGTTTTTTTATCACTAGGGTGGACCTAATTGTAACACATGTAAAAATTTTAAAGTATGAAAAAATATAAAAAAAATTAACCACACCTAATATTTGCACCATACTATTAATAATATCAATTTCCTTCTAGGGTTCACTTTTAGGGCAATAGAAAAATACGAAAATAAGTACCAAAAGCATGGTGCTCTTGGAGCATGATAGAAAGATCCATTGATATTTGTGTAAGAAAAGTTAACTATTTTTATTTATCACTCATGTAATATGATTCATTCTCTGTCATAACTCATAATTAGGTGTGAAACGAATCGAGTATTTGTTAAGCTTGACTCAAATTGATTATTATTTGTCAAGCTCGAACTCGAACTCGACCGAACTCTAATTTTAAAACTCAATCTCGACTCCAAAATCGAGCTCGGATCGACTTAACTCGTTAGCCAATTATACATTACAATAAATTAGCTTTTCTAATAATTAAAAAAATTGAGCATGACTCGACTCGAAATCGGTTGAGGAATGTATAATTGATTAGTATTAAATAAGCATAATAATAAGAATCAACTCAATCTAACCCGACTTATAAACTCAAGCTCGAAACTAATTTAAACATGCGAGTAACTCGAGCCGAGTATTATCAAGCTCGGGCTCGGCATACCAAAAAGCTTGACTCCAGCTTGGCTCGACTCGAAATTTTTCGAGTAAAATTCGAGTTTTGACTCATTAACACCCCTAGTCATAATCTAACCAATACAAAATCAACTTTAATTATATTCAATTTTATTTTAATTACATGGTTAATAATATATATATTATAGAGTAAAAACTAAAACCATGCAGAGTACTGAATTAAGTTTTTTTTAAAAAAAGTGTTAGCATGTCTTTTGATACAATATGTTTGACAGTTTTTGGGTTTTGGTCCAACATTTTTTTTGTGCCTAGTTTTTGTAATATATTTGACAACTTTTAGCTTTTGGTCCATCCGTTAGTTGACGGTTTGTCTAACATCATTTTAAAGTATTGATGCTTTCATGCATTATTTTTGTTTAGAAATTATTTTATATATAGTTTAATCCTTCAATTTTAAGAGCATTATACTTTGTCTCTTATTAGTAATTATTTTATTTTTATTTTTGCATTCCAAATTTTTTTTGGTGTTTTTTAAAAAAACTGTTATTTTTATTTTCTACAATGTAAACCTTAACATTTAAATTAAAAAAAAATCTTAAAATTCACATTTATAATCAGTGTGATTATTCAGCTTAATTTTACAAATTTTTGGGTAAAATTATAAATAAAATATTTGCAAAAATATGTTTAAAGCATGGATACTTTCAAAGGATCCTAGCAAATCCCGTTGGTTGACCGTCAGTTTGACCGTTAAATAGTCACATGACTTGCACATGACTAGCCTCAAATTTTAATTTTGTTAAGTTTAGTCATCAAATTTATTATTCTAACTTTTTATTTTTGCAATTTAGCCCTTAAACATTATCAACCGCACCCTAGGACTAAATTGACTTAGTCATAGTCCGACTTATGGCTAGGTCGGACCATAGCTAGGGTCACTGGACCTAGGCGACCCTAACCATGGTCCGATCTAGCCATGGGTCGGACCCATGGCTAGATCCATTTAGCCCTAGGGTCTAATTGTGTCAACTAAATCCTACTGTTAAATTGACCTAGTCATATTCCGACCAAGCCATGGGTCAGACCATGGTTAGGTCAATTTAGTCCTAGGTTACGGTTGATAATGTTTAAGGCTTAAATTGCAAAAATAAAAAGTTAGGAGAATAGATTTGAGGACTAAACTGAACAAAATAAAATTTTGGAACTAGGCAAGTGCAAGTCACGTGACTATTTAACGGCCAAACTGACGGTTAACTAACGGATGGACCAAAAGCCAAAAGCTGTCAAACATATGGTACCAAAACTAGACAAAAAAAATCGTTGGACCAAAAACCAAAAATTAATAAACACGTTGGACCAAAACACCCATTAAAAAAATATACCGAGTCATCAACGGTTTTTTCGGCCAAAAATAAAATAAATAAAATCATTAACGGATTTAATTTAATATTGAAATGCATTGTTAATTAATGTTCATCTCCTTCGAAAGAAAAACGCAGCCACGTTCTCTGACAGTGACCCGATTCCTTCCGGTGATTTAATTTATACTTCTTCGACAGTCTCCTCCACTCCTTACGCGTTCAGATTTAAATAATTCTCCGTCTCCTTCTCTCTCAACCGTCCGTTTCTTTCAACAAGAAACCCCATTTCTTTGTAGCATTACCCTTCTGGAAACTCGAGAGCTTCTTCTAGCAATCATCTACAGTGGTATTCGTTTCTGTCTTTCCTGATTTCATCCATCTCTTCCAGAAATTCAATTCTGGGTATTCATTGAATCCATTAATTATTAGCCTCTGAAAAACAGCATGTGGGGTTGCTTCCTAAGTGATTGATTACTCGGAAGGGTATTGAAATTGATTCTCTGTTCTTGGAAACTTTCCTAAAATAGTATAATCTAGGTTTGTTCTTAGTTGCTGTCTCTCACTGTGTAGTAGTAGTACGAGGAGGAAATCGAATGGGTTCTGGAAGTGGGTTTTACGCGCCTGCAGATTTCAATCTGGATTCAAAGTGGTTAATAAATCCTAAGCTTCTGTTCATCGGTCCTAAGATTGGAGAAGGTGCTCATGCCAAAGTTTACGAGGGAAAGTGAGTCAAAATCGTTAATTTTTCCTGGATTTCGCAACTGTTGAGTAATTTGAGTTCTGGGTTACTTAAAAATCTGCCTTTTTTGTTTATATATATAGGTATATGAATCAAATCGTCGCGGTTAAGATAGGTCACAGAGGAGAAACCCCAGAAGAAATCGCCAAGATAGAAGCTCGATTTGACAGAGAGGTCGAAATGTTATCCCGGGTTCAGCACAAGAATTTAGTTAAGGTTTGTAAAGCTCCGATTCACGTCTAATTTGAACAGAACGAGTTTTTCAGCACATGATGAACAAAAGATGTCAATTTGCTAGTTGATCTTTGTATCAGTGTAACAAATTTCTATTTATTTTCTTCATCATGTATATATGATACGACAAGTTGATGATTCCGTCTAAGAAAAACGGAATCCTGACAAAGTAAGCAAACTGTACGCATGAAATAGTTTAAACTTGCAAAATGTTTAAAAACAAACTTCAATCAGTAGTTTATAATTTATTTGACGGCCTAAATACACTAATTTGGATGAAATAGGTCAAGTTCAGCATGTAATGAGCAAAAACGTCTCAAATTGTTAGTTGATGTTTGGGTAGTCGAACAAATTACTAGCTGATGTTTGGGCAGCTGACTAAATTGTTAACTATTTGCTTCATCATGCGTACGATACGGGCATGGATGATTCTGACTAAGAAATACGGAAATTCTAACAGAGACACTAAGTTAGTAAAATGTACTCAAGGAATAACTGAGCTCGCAAAATGTTCAAAAACAAACTCAGTTTATAATTAACTCTCATTGGTAATACTTTTGATTAATTATATGTTAAGATAGACGGTGATTTTTTTTTACTGTTATATGTTTTGATGAGCAGTTCATCGGGGCTTGCAAAGAGCCGGTAATGGTAATAGTAACCGAGCTTCTGCTGGGTGGAACTTTACGCAAATCTCTGCTGAACCTAAGACCAAGAAGCCTAGACATGAGGGTTGCAGTGGGTTACGCCCTTGATATAGCTCGTGCTATGGAGTGCTTACACTCCCACGGCATCATACATCGAGACTTAAAACCTGGTACGAGTTTTCTGAAATAGAAAAGATAATATATTTACCTTAAATTTCACACTTTGTATCATTACCTAAATCGGTATATATCCATTCTTCTTATATTAATAGGATTGGAAACACTTGCATATGATCGATGTGCTTTAAATGGTTTTTCCTCTTATATATAAATGGATATCTCCTCTTATCACAAATTTGTTTTATGACGAAATTCCACTTGCATAAATAGTTACTCTTTGTTGACCTGTTAAGTTTGGCTCAGCCTAAAGTGGAATTTAACAGGTTTTGGTTTGCAGTTAAAGTAACAAAATTTGAAATTGTTGGCAGAGAACTTGTTCTTGACAACAAATGGCTCTGCCTAATGCGGAATTTAACAGGTTTTGGTTTGTGGTTAAAGTAACAAAATTTGAAATTTTTGCATAAAACTTGATCTTGACAGCATATGACTAGGCCTAAATGCGAAATTTAACATGTTTTGGTTTGTGGTTAAAGTAACAAAATTTGAAATTATTGCAGAGAACTTGATCTTGACCGCAGACGGGAAAACAGTGAAACTCGCAGATTTCGGGTTGGCAAGGGAAGAGTCACTAACCGAAATGATGACTGCGGAAACCGGAACATATCGATGGATGGCTCCCGAGGTTAGGATTTATTAAGCCTGTGTTTTTGGTTGATTGGCTACAGAATTAAAATTTGGCTCAGTTGGATGAGTTGTTTGCAGCTCTACAGCACAGTCACATTAAAGCAAGGAGAGAAGAAACACTATAACAACAAAGTGGATGCTTATAGCTACGCCATTGTCTTGTGGGAGCTCATCCATAATAAGCTCCCCTTTGAAGGAATGTCTAATCTCCAAGCAGCTTATGCTGCTGCCTTTAAGGTACCTACCTCCTATTTACCTATATGTATTCAATACGCCATGTTGCTAATTGCTGTTTCAGACTTAAAATGTTGATGTTCGATGTCCCAATTATCATATTTGTTGCTTTCCACTTTTCTGGACTGATGTTAGTGTTAAAATCGGCATTTTATGCAACAAAAACATGTTTTCCACTTTTAAGTATCACGTTTGTTGATCGTGATTTAGGCTTATTTGATGCTTACAAAACATGTTTATGTTTCATCAATTTTAAGAGAAAAGGAAATCAACGAATCTAATAGTTAATATGGTACAACGATTAGCAACATGACATATAGTTGAGATTGTTTTTAGGTTCTAAATCCTATTTATATACTGAAATGTTAAAGTATGAATAAGAACTCACCGAAAACTTTCACTCACAAGTTCGAGATTATGATACAGTCGGTTAATTCGTTGTGCGCCTTATTCTTTACATTCAAACCTCAAGGTGCAAGTTCGAGCTATTAAGGGTGTATGATCAAGTATGAATAATAGCATATCAAACGTTTTTACTTACAAATTCGAGTTTACGGTACATTTGGTTGGTTTAGAAGCGTGTATTACTGTTAAAACTCGAAATCAATCAAATTTGTATCTTTATTTCAGAATTCCAGGCCAAGTTTGGAAAACTTACCAGAGGATCTCGCACTGATCATTGAGTCTTGCTGGAAGGAGGATCCGAACGACCGGTCGACATTCACTGAGATAATCCGGATGCTCCTTCACTACCTTTCCACCATTTCGCCTCCCCAGCCGGTGATTCCTCAAAGAATATTCCCCTCCGAAATTGCGGTCTTTCCTCCGAAATCGCCAGGCACCAGCGCCTTAATAATGACCGCGAGAGATAACTCCGTCCACAACCCAACGAGCCACGATCTTCAGAAGCCAAAAGGATTCTTCTTTTGCTTCCACCAGTGTTGCTAGCTAGCTCGCTATTCGAGGTCTGACAGCGTGGATATGGATTAACATTGACTGACTGACTGATCATAACTAGTGTCCGTACAAGATTTTGAGGAATCAAAGGGTTGCTGCGATGTGTTTGTTGTATAATAATAAGTGTAAGTGTTCATCCAAAGGCCTACTGACTCCTCTCATGTATTCTTCTAACAATTCAAATGTATGGATTGATTGATGATTAAATGCAATATTGCTGCTTCTTCTATCTCTGCTGGTGAGTGGTGTGCTCAATCTGAATACATTACCGGTGATCGAACCTGGGTCGTCCGGGAATACTTTATTCGAAACTTTACAATTATGAACTATTTAACGTTTTTTTTGTGCAACATGGTTGAATTTTTTTTTATTTTTTTGAAAGTAATAGTAAATAGTGGCGACTATAAATTCATAAAAGTACGTAATAGTTATATTCATTGTCTCAAAAATTAAATTAGTTGATTTACGCTTTTTCTCTTAAAATTGAAGAAATAAATTTTTTTTTTTTTTTTTAAATAAGTTGAATACATGAGCAACAAATCTAACACTTCAGAAAAGTGAAAACATGTTAAAACGTCAATTTTAACATTAAAATCACTATAAAAAACAACAAATCCAATAGTTGATACAACATAAATCAACTTTTTAAATATTAAACAACAATTAACAACATACACTGTAAACTATAGTTCAGACTGTTTTTAAGGAAGTTAACCCCTATATAAACTTTAGTTCCTCTCTATGAGCTCACTCACTCTACAATAACAAAGAGTCACGTTGGCAGTAAACTACTAAACTAAAAAACATAGTACAAATGTTCCTAGACTGTCAGGAAACATCCTATATACCAACAAGAGGGCACATCATTTTGAATCCCACTTTTGGCTTGCATAATAAGGGAAGCTTCATCTACTTTCTTGCAACACAAGGCATCAAAGCTCTTCACTTTCCGCACATAAATCCGATTCTACCGAGAGATTATCGCTTCGTCTTAGAGCAACACTCCTACCAATCACAACTTTCTGAAATATCTAGGACGACTGTGATCACATAGAGAATGCCACGTCATCCACGACTTAAGGCCAACCAAATGGTCGAATATGGCCATCAATCCCAATCCTGTGATTGGCTAGGAGGATCGGATCGTAGCACGCTCTAAGACTAGCCAATAATTTTCTCAGTTCACACTTTCTCTCTTGCAGTTCCCGGGCAAGAGGTATTTATACTCGTCGGCATTTCGCAACAAGTGAGACGGAAGATGGACGCCCGAATACGAATGAGGAATGGGACCCATCTTTCCAATGATCTCCTTGAAAGTATACTCTTCAGGCAACATATCGAAGAGATCGGTGCCTTTGCAGATCACCTCCTGGACTCGCTTCGGGTCCATGTAGTGCTTGAACCGAACTCGATCACAATGGCTATAAGCTTTCATTTTGAACACAAAATCATTGATGTATCGGAAACAAAAGCTGCAATGCCACCCTGAATCGGCCAACATCGTATCGGTCTGCCTATAATGAGCATACCGGGTCCCACCCTCCTGGTACCGATGCACAGACGCCCTCCAACTGTTATCATCTCGATAGAACTCAAAAGAGTAGAGGTAGTTCCTCATCTGTAAGTGTAGAATTTTCGGGATTTCATCACACCACCGTAACAGATTAATTGTGTGAGCGCTCGGGATCTCGTCCACATCAGACATGATCAACAAATCATCATCTTCGATACCTGCTATTCTCAACAGCTGATCTAATGCTACTCTCTGGTAAGCCTCTTCCACAAAAGGGTTCTCCCCTTTCTTGAATCGGCCCCCGACCATTCCGTAACTCAATCTCGGTTCCACAAACTTGAACCGACCACGATTCTTTGCGAAATTCAGCTTCTTGGGTAGTCCGGTGAAGGTGGAATTCGACTCTAAAAGAACAAACTTCGTCACGTAAGGATAAAGTTCGTTCCAACGAAGCGTTAGAATATCGAGCTCGTTACTGAACAACACCGCATCGTAGACTTTTCTCGGGAATTCACGTATTCCCCATCCATGGAGGCTGCATAGAGTTTCCATCGACACGTTCTCGTGGTAGTAGTGCGGGATAATATTGAACGGTTTCAGAGGGGATCCCCAGATCGGCCGGAAGAAGTACGAAATCTTCTGGCCGTGAATGTAGATGGTGAAGGCGAGCATTGGGATGGAGATCAGCAGAATTAAACATGTCTTGAACTCGACACCACGGAGGAAACATCGGATCCTTGACAAGTTCGATCCCGAACGAGGTCCCTGTTCCATATCCAAACACAAACACTGATTATAATTGCAGATGATGTCGTTGCTATTCAAAATCATTCCTTTTCCGGTGAAACACCGTTGCAGAAATCGAAATTTTCCAACCTAGTTTCCAAATTTAAGCCTTGAACAGAATCAGATTGTTTCAGACAATATTACGAAATTAGAAGAACACAGAAGGTCATTATATCTTAGAAACGCACGAATGCAGTACCCTAAAAATCAAATTTTTATCGATGCAAATTCATTATTGCAGCAGATTGTAACATCAATGTCGCATTTAAGAATCTATCTACTACGCAGTTTTTCAATTTTTTACAAAATTCCATAAAGTTGATCAATAATGCGCTGGAGATTAGCGAGTGCCGTAAGAATTTCGCAAGTACCTGGCCGCAGACGTCTTCGCAGAGATCGTCGCATTTCTTCGAAGGGTAGTAATCTTCCGACATCTTTCCAGCACCGAAAGCGGAACGGCGCAGAAAGATTGGATTGAAACAAGCAAAATGCTGCTCCAATCCTCTCTTCTGCGATTCAGTTATGTTCTCCTTGGATTCTCTGCCTATGAATCTTTAAGAAACCTCATTTGACGTGTATCCGTTGCGACCAACAGAAAATGGGAAAAATTGGAGGAGCGATAATTTGGGAATAGTAATGGTGGATTATTGTCAGAGCGCTGTGATTCGGCTTTGCTGAGTTGTGGAGGGATGAGGATGTAGAAACAAGCCCTAATTGGAGCGTCCGTTTGGTGGTTTTGCGCTCTGTCACAAGATTGCTCTGTTCCAAACTTGTGTTGTAGAGAGACTCGGGAGAGGAGGAGGTGGTGAAGGTGGAGACTACTGGATACGCAATAAAAATAGGCTTTCCACCCAATTATATTTGATTTTTGGGGAACTACCTCTGCGCAATAAAAATAGGCTTTCCTACACCCAGATTTAACAGTGTCTTTCAAATAAGCGTCCAATTGAAAGTATATTTGCTGCAATCTATTCAATTTATTTTCCTATTTTGAGAACACATAAAAAAAACCAATGACATTGGTATATATCATTTATGTCCAGTTTGTCGGAAATTATAATGAATACACATATTTGTCTGAAAATTAAAATGAATACACATATTTGTCGGAAATTATAATGAATACACAGCCTCGTCGAGGTCCGCCTGGAGCTTGGCCAAAGCGTCGGGGTCCGACTTGGCTTGTGCCTCCTCCAAAGCACCCTTGAGAGCCAGGATGAAGCCAAAGCAGCGCTGTTGGTCCGCGGTTTCCTAAGACGAGAGGGAAAAAGATTAGAATCTGATAATCGAAGAAAAGAACAAGGAAGGGAAGAATAAAGTAAAGGTAAAGTTTTACCTCCATCCGACGGATAGCCATATTGCGGAGCTCCTACTCGATGTCCTCCCGCGCCAAGGAGATTGGCCGCTTCAAGGCTGGAGGAATTGACCCTGCCAGCAGATGCAGGGCTAATTCTGGCTGAAGGTCCCCCCGTTGGAGTGGGACCCCTTGGAGAGACTCGATCGGGTTCCAGGGAGCCGTCTCCTGGTCGGGGGTGAAAACCTTGTAAAGATTTTCATCCACGGGGAGAGGAGGGATGACCCTGGAAGCCTCAGCCGGAGGAGCCACCTCGGTCGGAGGCTCGGGAGTCGGAGTGCGGAGCTCTGGAGGAGGACTCCGGGACACGTCCTCCACGGTTGGCCTCAGGATGCTCCGACCTGGCCTTCGGCGGAGCAGGCCACCTTCATTTGGCTCCTCAGAGGAAGGAGAAGCCTCCAAGTCGGTCACCTGACGGAACTGAGCTTCCGTCGGGGTCTCCTCCATCATCGGCGCTTGTGGAGTCGCGGCCCGTGCTGGAGTAGCATCCCTCCTCGGAGTGAGAGCCTCCGATGGACCTGCGGTTGCGGGACGAATAAAATCAGGAAGAGTATCGTGGGGGCACCAGATGATTTGGCGCTTAAGATGTTGGTCCTTTCCAATGAAGTTGTAGTATCCCGCCTTGAGAACGCGGGGGGTTTCTCCTCGAAGGATGTATTTGATTTCTCGAACCCGCGATTCCCGATCAGCGGGGATAAACTCCTCGGGGACCAGCTTCCTATATTTCTTAATAGCACGACGAACACACTTACCTTCCTCAGCGGTAGTGACCCCGAAGGCTTGGTCTATCTCCTCCCTTCTGGCCCGCTTGGCCACAGTCTGCTCTTCGGTCGGGAGAGCAGCAGAAGAGGAAGCTCCCTTCTTCAGCGACTTCCGCTTCCGCTTGGAGCTACCCTGGACGGCATCGGTCTCCCCCTGCTTCAACATGAGATGGGTCAACAGAGATACCTTCTTGGCTGCAAAAATGAAAAGACAAAGTAGTTAGAAGTGTTACCCAGATAACCAAATCCTTGGAAACGGAATCGAGGAGCCGGACTCCGATGTGAATCAAATCTTTCTCCACGAGCTTGTTGGCGTCGAGGGGAATGAAGGATTCCCCCCCAACGATAAAGCTGGACCAACTGGAGGGTGTTGAGGTCATCCTCGGTGTAGACTCCGAGCTTGGGGGCAGGGTCCGCCACAACCTCCCATCGGGGCCATGGGATTGAGCTATTTTGGACGAAGAAGTAATACTTCTTCCATCCGCTATTGTCAGACCCCGAGTCGCGAATCAGCATTCGATCCTTATTGAACTTCCAGGTCTCGCTATCCCAGCCAAAATGTGAAAGTTGCTCCTTTGTCCACTTGGGGAGTCGAGGAGTGAATGAGGAAACACCAGCCTTATTACACTTCATTCCGTAGAAGGTGCAGAAGAGAAGCAAACTGTACGTCCACCGCTGGCGGAGGCATAGAACCTGAAAAGCGTTCCACACGCGGATGGCATGTGGAGAGAAGGTGCAGGGGTGTGTCTGGTAGAAGTTGCACATCTCCACCAGGTTCCCGCAAAAAGGGAATCGAATCCCAGCACTTATCTGCCCGGAGGAGACGAACACTTCTCCCTCTCGAGGACGCGTGACGATATGCTTCCTCCTGGTGGTGGGCTGAGACTCGTAGGGGAAGCGGGGTTCCCAGTCTGAAGTGATGCATCCTTCTCGGAGAGCAACCTCGTACGAGGTCTTAGAAATCTCGTTAACAGCAAGCTCAAAGGTAAAAGGGGTTCTTGCCCCAGAACTAGCATCGTCTAAAAACGGTTACAAACAGGAGAATTCAAGAAAGGAGGAGGAGGAAACATCAGCAAATCACGAAAACAGAGAAGGAAAATCTTACCAGACATTGTTGATGGTGGCTTGGAGAAGATGAAGAAGGATCTGGAGGGCTGAAGGCCTTGGATCACTTGAAGAGCAAAGGAAACTTGGAGAGGAAGCTTCGAGTTCGACAATGGCAGAATTCCAGAAATCAAAACGGTAAGGAAGAGTGAATAGTGCCAGGGTTTTAGCTTTTATAGGCAAAAGGACAACTGGACGGATTTAATCTGGACCGTTGAAGACGAAACGATTCAATCTTGACCGTCGAGATTAGGGGGACGGTACGGAAGAGACGTTGGTGACGTAATGAGTGCTTTTTCAGAAACCAGCAGTCACGCCGGTTTGGGCGTCGTTTCATAATCCCTAGCATTTAATGCTGCAGTAACCGAGGAGTCTCCTCGGATTTGGCAACTGCCCATAGAGCCCAGTAGGGCCCAAAGCAGTCATGAGTGAAAAGCTCTGTCATTCGATAATTGTGCGCAAGGTAAGAGCCTCCGATGGTAATATCGGGAGGTATGAAGACAAAAGCCTCCGATGGCGGTATCGGGAGGTATGAAGACAAAAGCCTCCGATGGCGGTATCGGGAGGTATGAAGACAAAAACCTCCGATGGCGGTATCGGGAGGTATGGAGACAAAAGCCTTCGACAATGAAGTCGGGAGGTCCGAGATTGGAAGACACGGCGGACTGTAAGTCCCCCATGTCTTGGGGGCAAATGATGGGTTCCGATGTAATCGTTAGCCCCGTTAAACAGTCAATAGACGGCGAGTAAGTCCAGTGGGCCTCGTGAAAGGCCGAGGAGGCCCAAAAGCCCAGTATGAAGGGTCCCGACCCTAGTGGTCCCGATATATGAGCTGAATGCTCCTGACAAGAAGCCTCTGAGTAGGCCCCGATATGCCTTTGTAAAGGCCCCGATAATAAAGCCCTGCGGAGGCTGGACCTCTCTCGTGAGACAAAGGGTCCTGGGTGGTGACCTAGAATGAGATAACTCTGGAGTCCCCGACAAGAGTTGGGACTTGTGATCAGAGGATAAAACCGAGAAACCCGCCTACTAGATAGAGTAGTGGGGAAACGGTTGAGATATAGATAGCCTCCCCCGAGATACGCAGGGCGTGCCTGAGATACTCGGAGAGTGGGCGAGATACGCGGAGCGTGGGGCGAGATATATGGAATCCCGAACGAGATATGCGGAATCGTGGGTAAAACTGCCAGGCGCAGTCTCAGGTAACTGAGTAACTTCCCCTCTTATATAAAGGAGGAAGTTACCTCAGAAAACACATTCTCTAATACGAACTTAGATTACTGCTTACTACCCCATTGATCACATACTCATTTAGGCATCAGAGAGGGATTCTGGGTCACCACCCAGGTCATCCCCTTTTGCAGGATTACGCGGAGCCCAGGAGTTCAAACTTTCCGTCAAGAACGTAACGGAGCTTCGCCCGTGATCCAACAGTTATGATAGCCAACTTAAAAAAAGAGTTAAAATAACAATTCGTAATTGACTCAAAGTTTATGTAGCGATAGCAAACCATTTTTAAAATGTTGCAACCTCAACACTTTTGAGATAGAGGCATGTCATCATATTTGGGGTAAATAAAATAACATGTGGGATGTCCTACTTATTGTCATGTTGGATGAAGATTATACAGGTTCATAGTATTCTGCCTAAATTCGATTTCGAGTATCTAAGCACCAGAAATGGATTATCAAGGGTGAGTGCGTATGGTCGCTTAATTCTACTGACACTTGAATTGGTAAATCAATAAATGAATAACTTGACCGAAATCCTCCTAGTCATAATTCCACCTTTGCAGACATTAACTTATATACTAGGTGCTTACCCCGCGCATAGCGCGGGGCGACCTGTTAAAATATAAATATTAACATTATACGTAAAATATTAAAAATCTGTTTTAAGTTTCTTGATTTTGGACATAATATACAGCAAGTCTCTAATCTTCATTGTTGATACTGATCTTCTCGACTCGCATAATGAATATAATTTAGAATTGTCATAATGCATTGGTTTCAAGTTCTTCTATCATCATTCCAATTCGTATTGACCTTGTTGTCATATTCACATTCTTAATCATCGGAAAAGGCCCAAGCATCTTCATTTTCACTTTGTAGATTAAACAATTTAATAAGAGCGTTGTCTCAACGCAACACGCAAGATGATTTGTTACAAAATTGTATAAAAATGCTTATCCCACATTACGCTATATTACATTGTTCCAAAATTATTGAATTTGTGTTAATCACATTTTTAAATGTTAGTTTAATGTTTGATAAATGTTATTTTTATTATAAATTGTTTATTAGAGTTAAGACTTAATTATTATGCGTAATTAAGTCCAATTAATAATTTGAGCCAAATGTATTCAGCTGAATACCTTAGTATGTAAATAAAATAATTCTTCCCAAGTCTAAATATTTAATTTAACATGTCGATCTCAAACTTAGAGTGCTAAAATAATTCAGCCTAAGCCCAAATATAATTTAACATGTCGATCTCAAACTTAGAGTGCTAAGTGTGTGCTAACGTGGCAGCCTCAGGATTGCCTTAATCTCTGATGTGGCAGCATTAGGATTAATTAATCTCTTTCCTATTGCTTTATTATATATACTGCGCGGGGTATCTTCGTTAATATGTACAAATAATATACTCTTATTTAATAAAATCCCAATGATTTAATGGAATTATATAAAGAATAAGATAGCGTAGAACCAAATGAATTATAATTGCATCTGAAGAAATAAACTCTAAATAATTTATAAGAAATTTATGAGAACGTACACTTTTTAATATTTATTTGTGAAAAATATTGGTTCTTACCCTAATTGTAGTTTCTAATTTTTATATCTTTGCTAAAATTATAATGATTAACTTGTTCTCACATATTGCTTTATCTATATATATAGATAGATATAGATAGATAGATAATTAGGGGTTGTTTGTTGATAATAAATTTTTAGGGTTAACTAATGAATTATATATATATTTAATGAGATGTGAGAAAAAAAAAAAAAGATGAGGTGGCACTCCATGGGTAATCTAAAATGTTGATGTGGCAACTTTATACTAAAACACCCTCTCACATGTTCCCTTATATATATACTAGATACTAACCCCGCGCACCGCGCGAGTAATAATATCGAACTAAAAAATTAAATTTATTGTAAAAAAAAATAGTTGAAATTTGATATGAGATATAAAAATAATTTAAATATTTTCATATATACAATACTGAAAATTGTATTTATTTTAACCACTATTAACCTAATAAAATTAAATATATATAGATTTTATATTACATTTGATTTATGTAGCTGGTTATAGTAAAATTTTATATTTTATATATTTTATATTTATGTATATTTACATATCGTGATTATTTTTATAAATATACGGTTATAAGCAATAACATAGAAACTTTTAATGATGTATAATTTGTATTTTGCTTTTGAATAAAGAAAATCCCTGGAGTGAATATTACATTTACATTTTATCATTTATATAACATTAGACATATTAACACTACATCATTAAACATTTTGATAATTGCTGAAAATAATCTAAATTCTGTTAAAATATTCTAGAATAATCAGTTTAAAAGCTCTTACCTTGTTAATATAGAGTAATTCTCGAGTCCAAGTTAGATAAATTTAACTAATGCCACATTTGAGGTCTCATATAAACCTGATATTTATTGTTATGTATATAAAGTTATTGTATATATTTGACTTATAATACCTATGAATAATATAAGAAACATAAGAAGTCATAAAAAAAAACTAAATATTTACCCAAACAAAACTAAATAGATATAATTATATTGACTGATGAGTAAAATGATTTATCGAGAATGTGATCCATCTCTTAAAGTCCGGACCATAAATGATCAGTATTGCAAATGCTATAACCATTAATTTGAATAGACGTGTAAGAAGTTTAAAAAAAAAACAATGATCTTGAATGATGATTGATATGATCAATGCAACAACAAACTTACTCTAGAAAACTATCTAAAAGATGGGACGATATACTTGTTCTCTATCCTTCTCTATCCCGATAACTCCTTGAGCTCCTCAATTAGTGGCTTCCCATGCAACAACGAATTGTTCAAATTTATCGTCCCATCTGACCTTCATAGGACAAACCAGTCATCGGACAAACCAGTCATCTTCACATGATGATTAAACATAAATGAGAATTGAGTTTATTCATTGGGAGATGATTTGACCAACAATTAAAAAGGCACATGCCAGTTATATTTTTATAAACCAAATTAACCTAAATTATGACATATATATATTGGTGTCCCGACCAAGCATTCTTGTGGGTGATCATATATAACGTCGGATAATCCTCCCCATGACACGATTTCCTGCGGCAGCACTAACTACATGCAAATCCTAATGGAAATCATATTGAAATAAGTATGATATCAATATCCCACAAACAATCAATAAATATATAGTTGTATCAACTGTCATGTGAATAAGTATATTATACGGATTCATATAATTAACCCTAATTTACATACTAATATATATATATATATATATATATATTGTATATATTCTAAAACACACTGAATTAATTTTAGCAACGGTGAATTCATTTTAACACTTATCTCAGTATAATTATATATGTAATATCTTGATTTTGTGTGTGTAAAAGAATGACTTTACCTTTGATAATCACCGTCTTTTTGCCCCACAGCCGAAGGTCTTCGTGGATCACACCCGAAATTATCGTACGTACTCTTCACCGTTCGAACCCTTTGACTGATTTTGTGAACGAATCAATGACGAATATAGAGTTGTAGTGCAACTTCTAATTGATTAAAATACATGGATTTGACGATGAGCAAAAGAGCAGCGATTCTGTATTTTTATACATAATTATAATGTTGCATAAATATATGGTGTTGTTAAATTGACGCGTGGTAAGTAATATCTATATTAGAATGCAATAATAGGGTACAGATTCAATTAAAAAATAATAAAAAGGGCCTTAAGATAGTAAATACATGAATCTGGCGATGAGCAATAGAGCGGCACTCCAACTCACTCCAACTCTATCCGTGGCAGATGACTTCCTCTACACAAATCCTATTTGAAAGTTGGATGTGCGCCTATATATAAATAAAGAGGTAAAGAGCTGAAAAATCCATAAACCCTAATTGGACACGAAATAACCTTAACTGGTACTTGCCGCGTAACCGTAATTTATATATGTTTTAATAATATATATGTATTTCCGTTATTATGCTTGATTCCATGTTTATTTTTATTTTAATATAATAAATATATTGTTTTTCCATATAATTATTTGTCCATAATTATATAAGCAACATTTGCTTGTCCGTGTATATACCTATTTTAATCCATATATTATTTTTCCATAATGCTAATCACTTGGGTAATATTTGCTTGAACATACATAGGTAATATTTTTTTGTCCGTGTATTTACCTATTTATTATATTTATATAGGATATATGGTTTGTCAGTGTAGTTACCTATTTTAATTTATTCATATTTAATTAAAGGTTAAATACAAAGTAGTTACATATATGTATATATATTGATGGCCCACAAAACATGGTATTTAATTATATAATTAATAGTGAAATTATAAATCTATTTATATATACACACTTACTACACAATATATAATATTATATTACTATTATTAAACAATATACACCTACGTTTATGCCCATCCGGGTAAGTTTATTATATAAGACGTTTTATTGCATAATATTATTTATTATTATCTATATATATACTGTGCTTACGTGGCGGCCTATGGTCTTCCGGAACCAAACTGTATAGATTTACTATTTAAAAGGAAACTTTTAATTAATTTGTTTCTTTAAATTGCGTAGAGATAAAAAAAAAAGGAGATAAAAATACTTCTTAATTTTCAATCAATCAATATTATGTATCTAAATTTAGAGAACTCCAATTAAATTAGGAAACGGTGACTGCGTGGACTGTCCACGTGTCAGTCAGATGGCTTCCAGTGCCGAATTAATATAATATAGTAGATATAGATATTATATGAAGAGATATTATAAGTTTAAACCTTATAGAGATCTAAAAATATAAAAATAAACAGTATGTTACCATTTACAAGCCGAGTCGATGAAAGTGGTAATTAATTTAGTTATAGAATAAGTGTGCTACAAATATTGTTATGCTAATAGATACCTAGTACCACTTTTCCCAAAAAAAAAAAAAAATCAACATATCATTTCTCTACATGACTAGTGTCCTAAGTCGGTTGTACTATGGCGTACAAGCTAGTCACCATGGACATGACCATTTATTTCTAGAGAACTAGCAAAGTATTTTGGTCACGGCCTTATCTGTGGCTAGGGTAGCGCTATAAGAGTGGATGGAATATTCCATAGAGCCGGTCCGATCATGAGATTCATGACTATACCATCTGCCGAACTCATCATTGCAGTGGTTTGGTTTCGTAATCTTTAGATGAGTCATATCGTTGTGACTTTATTAAAATATTAAATGAGAGGATGTTGTGTTAAGCATAAGAGGAGACAGTTTAATGAGTTGATTTCTAATTATAATAAGTTGTTGGTAGAACTACGTTGATGAAGTCAATTCATACGCTGATTGTACACTAAGTATGGTCGGAAAAAAATTTCAAACCGTGTGACAAAAAGTTCGAATATTACGTATCTGAATGAGTCTATAACCACTACTACTTAACTATTTCTATTGATGGCAACAAAAATAATAAATCAAAATTTAACTAAATATGCCAAGTTTTAACATGAACATTCCCTCTCAGAAAAATTATGAATATAATTATGGTTGACATAACATAACGTGCAAATTGCAAATACACTACAAACCTTACAACTAACCTTTTTTTTTCCCTTTAATTTCTTTACTTTGGGCCGGGGAGTTTCTTTTCTTCTTGGTCATCTAGGCTCTTGTTTTGCAAGCTACAAGGTCCAGGTGTGGTAGGACATGCCTTTTGGCATTAACCACAAACTCAAATAGCTAAGCAGCTTCCTCGAAGCTTCTGTGGAAAGTGATTTTTGGTAGCGTTTATTTATTGCTTCCTAATATCGCGCTGAAATTGGAAACCGACCTACAAGTTTATAATTTTTTTACGACAATTTTATCTTTTGGCGAATGAATTTTTAGTTTTAGCGACGGAAAAATTATGTCACTAAATTTGGGATTTTCAGTAGTGCAAAGTGGTGTGTTGTGTGGATGTCTGACTCCTGGGAAATTTAGGTGTTTATATTATCTTTTTTAACACCAATATTTGACGACTATGTCTAGTTTTCGCTCACCGTTATTTAGAAAGTACTCGTTTTATCCGTTGATTCAATCAAATAATAGGTATAGTGATGTTAGATTGTTGTGTGAATGTCTTGACTCCTTCCGGGATACAATGCTTATATATAGGAGTCCATATTATCTTTTTAAGACCGGCTTTAGTTCATGATTGGTTTTTGCTCACTCTATTTGAAAAGATAACTCGATTTACTAGTTGTTCTAAAAAATGTGGGTATAATTGTTTTTAAGTATTGTGTTGGAACCACTAAAATGAAAAAATATTTATAACTAATATTTTACACATTATAAGTTGACCTGATACAAATGATGATTAATTTAGAGAAGAAGAAAGCATAATACATATATTGCTTTTTTGATGTGACCCCTTAAGACACCACCCGAAAAATAAAAAGTGTTGTGTGGATGTAGATTGTTATAAGTTTGGAGTTATATTACATTGTGCACGTCCATTTACGATTTTAGCTAAAACGTATATATAGTGTTAGAAAAGGTAATTAAAGTGCTCCTAATTAGGCCCAAAAATTAGTGCTCACAATTAATTAGGCGATGAATTTACTTCTAATAGGGTCTGGATTTTGGCCCTCTAATTAACAAATATATTTATGTTTGATTAATTAAGTATAGTCACACGTGATAGAATTTACAATTTATAGGTATAAAATCAATTCTGAAGTGTTCCATCCAATATTAGCAAAAAAAAAAAATGTTGGACCTAAATTGCGTATTATTCTACATCTCCAACATGACATAGCTAACGATTATAAACTTTAAAATATTACTTGACAAAAAAGGATTAAACAAGATTATATAATTTTTCTGTTAATAAATATATTTGTTATGTATATTTATTAAAATATTATCTAAATTTTATATTGTAATCAAATACGTGTAAATTTTTCCTAAGATTCTATAATTTACGAACATTTTTTTCCCGTAAAGTCGATTTGAATTTATTTCCAATGATATGATATCATATATTGTTATCTTACGGATAAAATTGTAAAATTAATCGATAATTATATGCATATATTATTTTAATATATATAATTATATATATACTAATTTTGAATAAATAAATTTTCATAGCGAGTTTATAAAATTAAAACATATATATTTATTTATTTGAAACTTCGCACAATATCCCGATCAATATATATGGCAAAAATAATAATAATAGCATATACATATTATATAGATTTTATAATTAGTGGATTTTAAATTAGTATCTCTTACTCCAAATTCCTCCTAAAGCAAGTTCCGGTATAGCTCTCTTCTTTGTTTCTACATCGCTGTCTTCATCCCAATTCCTTGGACTCCATCATCGATTGGATGGTGTATATTTATTATTTTGTTTATATCCTCGCCTAGTCGTAGAATTTGAACTTATTGAAACTTATTTAAAGAGAGTTTACATTATTATTATAATAATTATTAATTTACACTTTGTGCGGGAAGTATTTTAAATGAATATATATATATATATATTCTTAATTAATTTATGAGCGGTGCTTAAGAGTTAAGACTGCGATATTACCGGTGATTTTTTTTACGGGTGTTGCTACAACCTGTGAAATTTCTTGTGAAATTTCTATAGAAAGTGATATAATGTCCCACCAAGCACCAATACATTTGTTAATTTACATTCTCTTTCCTACTTTCTATTGAAATTTCACAAGAAATTTCACATTTTAAAGATTTACTCTTTTTTTACCGAAAGTGAGGTGGGCTACACAAGAAAAACGGTAAGTTCTATTTTTTGTTCAAAACAGATTTTTCCTATTTCGATGCGACTTATAATTAGTTTAGACGTAAATTAAACATTTTATGTGTTGTCCTTTTAATGAGGCATTCTTAACAAGAACGGCACGTGGAAAAAATATTGTAAAAAAAAAAACTGTTCATTCCATTAAATCATTTCCCTAGTATAGAAAAACAAGTACTTATGCATATAATTTTTTTCTGACTAACTTGATAAAATTGAGTATATCTCATTTATTTTTATGTGACGCAATTAGTCGGTTTTAAAATAAATATGTACTATGACATTTTTTTTTAATTGTAAAAAAACACGATATTTAAAATATCCGATAATAAAATTACAAACTTTGGAAGTTTATAATTTTATTATTGGATATTTTAAAATAAATATTCGTTTGGAAAAAAAAAAATTATTATTAGTGAAAAAGATAGTATTATTATTAATGAGAGGGGATTTCTTTTTAAATATTAAAAGGGAAAGAATGACTAGACCTAAGAAATCTCTAACACCTCTTATTTATAAAAGGAGGTGAGCGAAACCCTTGGTGGGTTTACTTCACTATTTCGGCCAAAATTCCTTGTCCAATTGGGCCGGCCATTTTGGCCCGCGCATGACCCATGGGAATTTCGGCCTGACCCGAAATTCCCTATGTGACATACTCCAAATTAGACTTAGCATGTTGGGCTTATATTAATGAGCTCCTATTACGACATATTTACTCCAATGCCAACATGACTATCATTTAAATATAAAATAGATGTGAAGACTTATCTAGTGACATATAATATAATATTATATTTCTAACTCTCACACAACGCTTTAAAAATATAATTTAATATTAATATATTAATTAATTGAAAATATAAATTATGTTGCAACTTGAAAGCGCAATTTAGTTATATTTTAAAATATTTGTGTTAGTAAATTAATGTGCGAATTGTGGGATAATAATAATTAATATATTCACATAGTTTACATAGTAAAGATGAAAAGTTAAATTTATATAATTAACTAAAACTGTAGTACCTCATGGAAGTAAATAAAAATTTATACATGATAAATTTTAAAATAAAACAAACATGAAAAAAAAAATTGATTCAGAAAATCTTTGAAATCTATGTATAACTATAATAACTATAAAGCAAGGAAGATTGGACTTTATAATTACTTTTCAGAGATTATTATAAATATACAATCATTTAAATTATTTACTACAAACGAAAAATAGTTTGAGATATTCTTTTCTTGCCTCAATAAAAAAATGTCTACTTCTGTTAACTTAAGTTCTTTCATAGTTTAGTTCATTAGTTGTATTAGGTAATGAGGGTAGAATAGGAAATTAATAGATATAAATTAAAGAAATTAAAAATGAAAAACAAATAGCATTAATTACCTTGCGGAGAATACTTTCGGTAGAACTTTCACGGTAAATTTCGTAGTTTAAATCATTTCTCTTAATTTATATTATAGCAAGATTAGTTATAAACTATAAATATATTTTATATTATATCAATGAAAAATTTTATACATTTATTTTCCAATAAAAAACACTCAAATTGTGGTAAACTCTTTGATAAGTTTTTTATAGCGACACTTATTTTCTTTATTATTATAAAAAATAATATTATAATGGTAAATTAAAGTAAACAAATATATTTAAAAAAATAAAAATACATAAATATATGCATTAAATAATATATTATTATTAATTAAAAATGCAACATTTTTGGGTATGTTTTAAGATTGCTAGAATTTTCGATTATGGAGCATGATAAATTTTTGTGTATGTTTAAGATCTAGCTAAAATTTTCTGAAACTGAAGTTAGATATCGTCAGATTCTAGCAGTTGGAAACCATTTCTAACGGTTTACAGGAGTATATAACTACAAAATATTGTGATTTGACACATCATTTCACTAGGAAGCATTTCATAATCCGTAAATAGTAAATACCCTTATTTAAACAAAAATGTAATATATATATATATATAATGAAAAAATGTAATATGATTTAACATTTAAATACGTTCATGATATTTCAAGTTTAAAATAATCAAAATCTTAATATTAAGCATGAAAAGTATTAATAGTCAGTGTTACTATTTACGAACTGAACTCTTCATTGATTTTAACTTGACCTCTATTTATCGGGTGATAGATAATCGAAGATAAAACTTTATAATTATCCATGTTTTTCTTTCGCAGGGTGTCATAAAGAGCATCAATATCATCCACATACTTCATACCTAAAATAAAATTCATACTTATACTGGTTAGTTCGTAAATAGTAAAATATTGTTTAAATATTTTATTTTTCATTATTAGATATCATAGGGGGTTTGAATTTGAAACATATAATTAAAGAATGAAACACTAAACTACTATACTATATTAACGTTACATATGATATCGGGTTCGGACCCTATTTGAGCATTGAGTATAGAAAAATATTAATGACCAACAATTTATTATTTATGCACTGATTCAATGCAAATAAATACTAGAGTCTAACATTTAGGACACACCATTAGAAATACAAACAATATATTAATATTACATGGTTAAAAAAGAAGTATACATGGTTATAATCCTCCATATGTTGCTACTGAGCTCCTTTTAATTTACCTTGGAGTTTATTTCTTAGTTATTTTGCACAGCTTCTATTTATGGTAGGAATAAAAAGTGAAAGTGATACATGAGACTTAGAAATTGGCCCAATAGAAATTTTAGGTGTCTATTGATTTCAGTTAGGTTAGTTACAAATTGGCCCATGAGACTAACGGGTGGAATGTGGTTCTTTTTTGTTAAAGTTAAGTGTCCCATTTTGTAATTGCACAAAAAACTATTGATCATTTTTTTTTTGGCGGAGAAAAAAAAAAAAACTATTGATCATGATTTATTGTATTCCATTCCATATGGATACGTCGGTTTGGTTCGGACTTTTTTTGGAATGAGTGAGATGGTGGTTGAGAAAGTTAACCTAAAAGGAGATGCCGGTGAACTTTGAAAGGAACGGCGGCATCGGAGTTGTGGTCGGACTGATTTTGGAAACTTAATAGCAGGAAGAAGACACAGTCGAGGGAACTCAATGCAGCATGGCAGAGGCTAAAGCAATATTACAAGGGTTGAACTTTAGTTCAACATCAATGGAGGGTTATCGGTTTAATGCATAGTACATAATAAACCAAATTCGACATACAATGATAAAACCCTACTGAATGTTCGACAACATTATTAATTCTATTTGTTATGTTGCAAACATGATTCAAAACGTTACTTGGAAGGTTATTTGACGATGCGTCAATTAGTGTGCAAATTGAATTGCAATCCAATCTAAACTATAGACGTGTCCGGTTAATTGAGTTGTAATATTCCATTATCCTGATAAAAAGACTATATTACTAGTTGAACTATATATGTTAATTTCTTATTACCCAATAAATTATCATCCATTGTAAAAACAATGGAGTAGATAATATGCCTCGTCTTACTACCCAGATCACGCCTCACCGTTATGATCTTAACATATATCTTTAAATTTAATACTTGGATTCTAAGATTCACAAATCCCAATAGATTTATATAAAAAAATCCACAAAAATAATTACAAGGCGCGATATGGGGTATGAATAGTGAGGCATGTGATCTGAATACGTAATAAAGTATAATGGTTGATCACTTCTTTCATTTACCATAAGTTTTGAGGTTCGAGTACTGAAAAAATTATATATTTATAACCAACACTTTATTATTACAGAATGATTCAGTGCGTAAAGATTATTATACGTGTAAAGTAAACACATCAATATGTTTGCCGTTCTGATAGTAGGGGTGAGCTCGGGCCGGGACGGGCGGGCTTTTACCTGAGCCCGAGCCCGAAATTTTCGGGACACTAATTTTTAGCCCGAGCCCGAGCCCGAAAATGAGGAAAATGGCCCGCCCGAGCCGGGACTTCGGGACTCGGGCTCGGGCTAGCCCGAATTTTAACAAAAAAATCTGAAAAAATAAAAATAAAAATTCAAACATGGAGGAAGATGGTTAGATACTAACTATAGTTAGTGGGGAATATATATAATTATATATATTTATATAGTATTAAAAAAAATTCGGGACGGGCTCGGGCTTTTCGGGATTTTGGCACAAAAGCCCGAGCCCGAATTGAAAATAAAAGTCCCGCCCGCTCGGGCTCGGGTCTATTCGGGACCGGCTCGGGACGGATTTTTCGGGCTTTCGGGCTTTCCTGCTCAGCCCTACTGATAGAGCCCCCTAGGAAACCCAACGTTAGGGGTATAAACAACTTAAACTACTTATAAGCTACTTGAGACCAACTCGGTCAATACACAATTTGAGTTTAGATTTACGGCTCGAACCTGCTTGCTCACCATATCAAGTTTTTATGCATACATTAATACATGTTGAGTTTGCAAAAGTCATGTACAGCTCGACTTCAGTCAAGTAAACTTTGAGACGAGTTCGTCTATACAATTTCACTTCTAACCTTATGATTTGAGTTTAATCGAACGGAGAATGAGCTCAAGTCCGACTTACTATTTTAGTCAAATTCGAAAATTCAAGCTCGAATTCGACTTATTTTAGCCGAGTCGAGTTAGAACAGTCTAATACTCGGCTCGATTAGTATACACGGAAAACAAAGTTCCTTTTTAATGATATATATATATATATAATACAGGGGAAATATATTTTCTGGATAAAACACAGGGACTGATTTTGCCTTTTCTGAAAATATATATATAAAAGAGAGGATAGAGAGAAAACAGTTCGTTCCTTCTTCAAGAAACAGAGACTTAAAAAATGGCGGAACTTTAGAAGAAACGAGGAGCTAGCAGCTAGCACTAGTGCACAGCCACCACTATCGCTCGTTACACCTTGAAACAATGGCGAAATCACTTATCCTCACCCACAAATCCCTCCTTTTTCGCCGCCCAACCGCCAATATCTTCCAGCTCAACCCAATTCGTCTGCTACCCGTATTCTACTCCACCACTAAGACCCCATTCCCCCTCCAATACGACATGATCATCAACCACCCAACTCAGTCCTCACTCTCCACTCGCACCCGAATTCGCAAACCAACTACCCCAGAAAATTTCCCCGAATCAGAACCGCCGGAGAAGCCCGACGTTGAGCTAGGGTTCGACGATTGGGTCGACAGGAAGCTGTCGTCGGAGCGAAAAATTGACCAGCCCCGATCGGAGAGCGCGGAATCTGGGATGGACAAGTCGAAGAGGAAGTACTACAACAAGAGAACCAGGAGAATGTACGGGACCGATTCAGAAGACGAAGAGAGGAGGAACAGCAGAAACGAGGGGTTCGTGGAGTTGCAGCCGGAGGTGGTAGAGTTCAACAGGCTGCACAAGAGGGAGGAGGAGCTTTACTTCCATGACGCGTTTGCTTATCCGTGGGAAAAGGATAAGCATTACAAGATGGTGTACCAATTGGAGAAGAAGTATTTCCCAGACCACAGCCTAGATAAAGCCTTTCTCCAGCCGGGACAGACGAATGCTGATGGGAGGGAGAAAATGGGGAAGGTGAAGAAGGAAGCTGAGAGTGGCAAGGATGAGAAAGGGATGGTATTCTTTGATGATGAGAGCAAGGAATCGAAAGAAGAGGCGAAAATAGATTTGGTGGGGAAGAAGGTGGAGGAGTTCTTCAAATGTTTGAAGAAAGTCCCCACTGAGAAGAAGAATAATGAAGTTATTAGAAATGGGGAAGAGGGACCTTATGTTTTGACACGAACCACCCAGCTTCCACCTAAATGGGATGGTCCAAACGGTACCATGGTTTTGATCAACAAACCCAAAGGCGAGTTCACCTCGAACTACTTTATTTGCTCCCTGTGTGTGAATTTTCTTGTGTCATGAACTCGAACTACAAGCCAGCTATGGATGGTCATGATATAATAGATGGTAGGCTAGTCAGTGATGTAAAATCTATGCTGCCCAGTACTTTTAGTCTTTTGGCTAAGCTAATGATGCTGTGTTTAACTGCGGAGAATATTTCCGGATTACTAAATTTATTCAATGCAAGGCAGGATGGACCTCTTTTACTGTTTGTGGGAAGCTTCGACGATTGGTCGGTGTAAAAAAGGTTCCATATTTATCACTGCTTGTCTCTGGAACTAGATCTTCTCTTTTTACCTTTTGTGCACTTTCTGATTGTTGTGTGTTAATGTTTTGTATAGGTTGGACATGCTGGGACTCTTGATCCTATGGCAACCGGACTGTTAATAGTTTGTGTCGGTAAAGCTACAAAGGTAGTGGACAGGTAAGATTTGAGTTTCTTGGTTGAATTACTTTAACAGTTCCTCCACAACAGAAAACTTCATGTAAAGTAGTTCTACCCTGCATTCTTTGTTTCTTCTAATCACACATGAAAAACAAGGTTCCGGATTTATCATGATTATCAATTGAAAATGCTAAATTCTTCAAAAGAATTCCCTAAAAATTTGTCATTCGAAATATGATGGAGGTTTACACGAATTGCTTGGATAACTTTATCTTTTCTTTCGTTTTATGTATTTTGATTGTAGCTATCAAGGTATGATCAAGGGTTATAGTGGCACTTTTCGGTTAGGGGAAGCTACACGCACTTTAGACGCTGATTCACCAGTAAGTAAACATCTTTATGGTTGTATAAGCTTATTTACATAATGATTCTTAAAAAAAAAAATTTTGGACAATTTGGTTTGAAGGTGGAACTGTTATATAAACTTATAACACATGATTCCAGTCCTTTGCTGTTGATGTTGCCTGCTTCTATAGGTTGAGTTTCGTGAACCATGGGAACACATAAAGGACGAAGACATTAAGAAAGCAGCTGCATCTTTTCTTGGGGAAATCTGGCAAGTCCCTCCAATGTTTTCAGCCATCAAAGTAAGTTGATAGACTAGGACCGGAAATCTCTACTCCTGTACATGATTATTTCTCTCGAGTGAAAGCATCAGTGTTGTTGATGGTCTGGTAGGTTGGTGGTGAGAAGATGTATGATAAAGCAAGGAGAGGGGAACATGTCGAGCTTGCCCCAAGAAGGATTTCGATATTCCAGTTTGACATTGAACGTAGCTTGGAAGACAGGTCTCATTGATTTCGATAACTGTACTTGTATTATTCTTCTGGATTAGACTGTTAGTGACCTGGGTTTAGCCTACATTTTCCATTTCTGCAGACAAAATTTGATTTTTCGAGTAACATGCTCGAAAGGGACATATATCCGGTCTCTTTGTGCAGATCTTGCAAAGGCTCTTGGCAGGTTTGTAAATTTTTCGTTTTTTTTTGTTTGTTGTTGAATATCACTTGTAATCGAATCGTTGAGGATCCGTTCATCTACTATCTGGACCCTGACTTGATATTTTCTGGGTGAAACTGCAGTTGTGCTCATTTGACAGCTCTAAGAAGAGACTCAATTGGTAATAAATAAATGGCACATCCATCCATTCTTCAGTTATGATTTGTTCAGCAACAGCAATGGCATTTGAATCTTCCTTGGATTTTATGTTTGTTTTTCTGGTTTTTGTATTCAGGGCAATACTCGGCAGATGATGCTTGGGAGTTCAAGGATCTTGAAGAAGCCGTCCCTAAAGGATACCTCTAGTTATGATATCTTAATAGATTCAAAATGTTGCATCAAAAAGTGTTCACATTGCGGATTTTTGGGTTCGAATTATAGAACCCAAACCAGAGCGAGCCTGAATAAACTATTTGTACGACTTGCCTCCAAACAAAACATACAAAGTTCAAACTAATTGATTTTTATGTTAAAAAGATATTCACGTTATATAATTTAAGTTATATACATAAACAATTTAATATAATTTCAGTTATATACATTGTGTGATGTCATGAGTTTAATTTTTATAATCTTTTTATAGAAAAATCAATATAGTTTACATTATGTTATGTTTTAAAAAGTTAATTTATTTTTTAAATCTGACTTTTTTTTTAAACACGCAAATTTGAGTTTTTTGTTTAAATAATTAGCCCAATAAATTCACCACCAACTTAATCAACTTTTTTAGATAGTTCCGGAAAAAAAAAGATGACACTAGTAATGAGTGTAGGATGTGAAAAGATACCTTTTTTAGGTCGTAACGAGTCGTCTGGGTCAATACGGTTATTAACCCAAAATAAAATAAGAAAAATACGTGCACTTCCTCGACCGAAAACCAGAGAACTCGCTAGTATTCTATTCTTCCAAAGTTCAAACTTGGAAGCCAAACCCTAGATCCTCGTATCATTCACCGATCAATTTGGTTAGATTTTAGCAAGTATAATAAAGAGAAAAAGGATTATCTTTCGCTCGATTGCTTTTGCCGCTAAAATTTTGGCGGCATTTGATTGAAATTTCGTGCCGATGATTTCTCCTTCCCGCTGCTGAAGGACTACTGGTCGGCGATTCGCTCTCTTTCAGGTGGAAGTAGAACATTGAGTGAGTAACCAACTGCTTAGTTAGCTGAGTATTATTAAATTTACTTTATTTTTAGAGATTTGGTAACTGTTTTGGAGATAACTGAATTCTTCATTTTTGGAGGTTCGAATTCAATCATGCAATGTTAAAACATGATCTTCTTTCTTTTGTCGGCTAATAATCTCTGACTACTTTGAATCTTTGATTCTTAAATTCATTTATTTAATTTACTATAATCCGTATTTAGGTCTTTGCTTTAAGTAGTTATTATATCCTTAAAAAAAATAAAAAAGATTTCTCCCAGCTGGGGGGTTATTGATGGAGTCTTTAGGATATCTGCTTATTCTGAATGATCGTTAGTATCTGCCTTTTCTGCTTGCTACAATATTATTATTTTCGACCATCAGTGTCATTTTTTCGACACAATGGGGGAGCAGTAGTTGAACTACACATCGGGTTAATGAGGATAGAATCATTCCGTTTGAGAGACCTCTCACATTGAGGTTGTGTATTGCATTGAATAGGAGGTAGAAAAGGAAAATCTGGAGAACTAGAGAGAAAACGAGTACTGTAAATTATGAGCTCAAAACTAAAGATGCTTGCCCAAGGGTCTAGCCTATCCACCGATTAGGTTGAATTACCTCTGAGGTCTGATTCCTGCACGGGTTTTGAATTCCTAATGCTTACATATGTTTTCTAGCAGCTGCTTCTGGAGAAAACTTATATTTTTGCTTTATCAATATATGAAGATTTTAAGTAAAGCACCAAAATTTGGCCAAAAGAAAAAAATGCCATGCACCTAAAGGAAACAGTCGTAGGTATTAAGTTCATCGTTATTGAATAACTAACCCTAGAGTCAATGTAAAATGTGGCTGCCTGAAATTCCATCATGCATGCTTTGCTGCTAGCTATAGATTGTAATTGAAAGTACTTTATCCTATTTTTTTTTGTTTAAAAAAATCCACTTAATAATTTTTTCTCTTATTTCAGTTTCAACTGATACATGCAAACGATAATGCAACTAGGCTAAAAAGACGAGCTGACAGCTTGCAGCAAAAAGTTCCAGCTGTGGAATGGAATGGTTGAGTAATTTATGATTCAACTTATTTTGGGGTTAAAGAGGAAAAAATGTCGTCTTCACCAGACATTGCTGGAATTTTGGATAACGCCAAGGAGCTTGATCGACTGAAGAAAGAGCAAGAGGAGGTGATCATCGAGATAAACAAAATGCATAAAAAGCTCCAAGCTTGTGAGTTTCTGGAACATTTGTTTGTTTGAATTTTTTCTTTGAGTATTGATCTTGCTAGCTGGGTATGTGCTAGTTTGTTTGTTGGTATCAAAGTTAGTGGCTTTTATAGGATCACAGCATTTACCAGCTGGGATTGAATCATTGAATATGATTTGGGAATATTAACTTGCCTTTAGAGGAACTAGGAAGTAAATGAATCCTAATTAGGTAAATCCTAATTGGGTTAGCTCAAGTCAAGTTATATGAACTTTCCTTTTATGATGGGCGAATTTGATCTGTTATAGCTTAAATTTTAACGGTATTTTTTGCATTTTTATAAAACAACCTTATATCGTTTTAATCGGACATTTACTTGAAAGATCTTTACAATTGGGGTTTTTCCTTGGTAGTTAAGATAGCTGGATTTTGGAAACTCCCATTTGGTTTTAAATGACCAGGTCAAACTGTAAATTAAGGTTCTCGTGAATGTATTGTGGATTTCTCTCGGGTCTGGCGCATTAAACAAAGCTCATGCCATCTTTTTTACTTTTTAAAATTGTAGCTCCTGAGTTGGTTGAGAAGCCCGGCGACAACTCACTGTCAAGGTTAAAAACCCTTTATGCCCATGCCAAAGAGCTTTACGAAACAGAAGTGAGGTATGCTTCTTTCTCACGTATTCTTTTATAAATGACTGAAAATTGATATTTATTTTTGGTGATTTTAGTATCACACACAAACAAGTACTATTGTTTCACACTGCATTATTTTTCGTAACAGTAATGATTAGTCACAACCTTTTTTTCTACTTGACAGTGTTTCCAACGCTTTGCTGAATCAATTAGACAGTCTACTGCCATCCGGAACTCCTGGGCAACCACGAAGAAGGATAGGTTTGTTTGAGAACCCCAACTTCTCAACTAGAACATGTTATTTGAAAACTCTAAATAACGACTTGGATCATTTGCATACTTTAGCAGAAGGAAATGAACAGAAAATGAGGAAGCGGATGAAGAGTGATCCAGATAACTCGAGGTTTACTCCTGCCATAAAAAACCAGCTTGAGGCATTTGCTAGTTTGAAAGGTCATCAGGTATAATCTACCTCTTTTCCGTACAATTTTGCAATTAACTGTGTGAATGTAGCCCTTTTCTCCATATTCATACATTGGAAGCTCAAGTGGGTCTCTGAGATCTTTCATTATTTGCAGGTTGCTGCTAAGGTTACTGGAGAAGATGCTGAGAAGGATGAATGGTTCATTGTGAAAGTCACACATTTTGATCGAGAAACAAAAGAGTAAGCTTGATTAGTAACACAATAAGAAGGTTCAAGTGCTATACTGTATATGTAAACCACTATGCTGAAATATAACTACTAAGATATACTATTTCTGTGTTGTTGCTGACTTTCGTACATTTATCTGCAGATTCGAAGTTTTAGATGAGGAACCAGGTGACGATGAAGAGGGTGGTGGGCAAAGGTATGCAGTTTTTATTACTGTCGTGGATTGTAAAATTACTTCCCTCTCGGGAATTTGTGTTGATTACAAATTACGACTGAGAGATGTCTCATTTTTGCTGATGGATGGATACTCACAGGAAGTATAATTTGCCAATGTCGTGCATTATACCTTTCCCGAAGCAAAACGACCCTTCTAGTGCCCCAGAATTCCCTCGAGGAACACATGTTTTGGCTGTATACCCGGGCACAACTGCCCTGTACAAGGCAACTGTGGTGAATCCCCCCAGAAAGGTAACCCTTCTCAATTTCTAAGTTTTTTATAGATTGAAATGGTGGTATAATACTGCCTGCCCCTTGTATTTCTTTCCCTTCATCTCCAGCTTTTCATATTATTTATTTAGGGTTAAAAATCTAAAAACAGTTATGTTGCTAATCGCTTTACCAAATTTAAAATGTTATTATTCGGTGTCCCGACTATGATAATTTTTTATTTCCACTTTTTCCGACTGATTTTAGCGTTAAAATTGGCAACAAAAACATGTTTTCCAGATTTCCAAACTATCAGACTAGTTACTCATAGTTTAGTCTTGTTTCATGCTTAAAAAACATATTTTGGTTTCCTCAATTTTAAAATAAAAAAAGTGGAAATTAACTAATATGATAATTGGGATACTAAATATTAACATTTTAAATCTGAAGGCAATGATTAGCAACATGACTTATCTTGGACTGTTTTTAGGTTCTTAACCTTATTATATGTTGCTAACTCGTCTATCGCATCCTGCTGCTATTTGTCGGTGTTGGGTCGTGCTTATGCTGGTTGTTCTGTTTTCCACAACAGAGGAAGTCCGATGAGTAAGTAACACTAGTTAGACGAACTTGTCCTTATAAGCCATTTATTTGCAAAGCTTTGTAACTAGTTTTGTTTCTGAAGAAGCTTTCTTGCTCGTTAAGCTATCATAAATGTGGTGCAGATATGTGCTTGAATTTGATGACGACGAGGAAGACGGGGCTTTACCGCAGAGGTCGGTGCCTTTCTACAACGTTGTTCCCCTGCCGGAGGGACACCGTAAATGACACGACACGATACGACAATAAATGTATCATCCATCCTGTTAGTTTATATGATGAAATATATATAATGTAAACCTCTTCCAATCATATCATCTGTTGTAAATGAAACACATTTGGAATAAAATATGTAATATTATGTGGGGTTAATAATGTAATCTTGTTGGTTTTAGGTATTTCAGGATTAAATTGTTGCTAATAGATATTCTAAGTTTCGTTTTTGTTGCTTTTTAATTTTTCATTCGATTTTGTTCATATGTCTTTATAAATTCAATATCGAGAGCATTTAAATTAGAAAAAAATAAAATAAAATTTAAATTATGCTTTTTTTTTTTAAACTTATGTCATTTAGAATATTAGTGTATATACACGTTGAAACTGAAGAACCTATGAAAACTGAGATTTAGTTTAATTCAATTGAAATAAATATAAGAAAACTTATATCTAAATAAATCTGTCGAATTTAATAGAAAGCAATAAGAATGCATCTAAACAGATATCATCAGTAACAATTTAAACTTGAAATATTAAAAACAATATAGTACAAACTTGTAAATGTTAAAAATTACATAGTACAAACTTGACTACTTGAGTGTCAATAGATTTTTAGCACTATTATATCTGATTTATGTGCAGTGTCTTGTGAATGGCTTTGGGGTGTTCGGTTAGTTTTTGTGTGTTTATATATGGGGTGTAATTATGTACGTATCAATGGTTGGTTTCTTGGGCAACAAGTTACTTAAACAGTGATTGTGTGCAACAGATAAAATGTATATAAATGTTCGAATGCAATAGATATAAATATTATTGCCGATTGCATGGATATATATATATATCTATATACCAATATATTATTTGTGTTGGGTCCTCACCCCCAATAGACATCTTTGACACCTTTTCATTTTATTAATAAAAAAAAAATTATATTTGATTTCTATATTTTATAAAATTAATAATTTACTCATTACTATATTTAAGAAACATTTATTTATCTTTAATATTATTACTAAATCATTATTTAAATGTTGTTATTTTTTTAAGGTCGCTTAGTCGGCATGTCATAGTAATTATAATTAACTTACAATCCAATATTCATATCAATTTAAGTCAGCCCTATCATACTCATTCCGTTCAAATTTCAGATACATGTTAAAAAAATTTATTCAACGAATTATATAGATCGAGTGATATATGTTCCGCATGTTGAGATTTTTCTGTCACATAGATCAGCCACTTACCAAATTATATATATAACAAGTCATATTGGTGAAATGTGGTTCTTGAAGTTTGACCTCATACAAATAACATTTTACTCATCGTCCAATTTTTATGGACTCAAACTATTAATTTAGTTCTTCTATTTGTTAATACAATCACATTGTGTACAACCTAATTAATGTTAACTAAATATTTTTTGTAAATACAAGTCTAAACATTATATTTTTTGTGATTTAATTGTATCTTTATTGTTAAATCAAATTTTGTTGGTATTGTGATATTGTATATAATTACGTTTGTATATGTCAAATTTATCCATTGATGACTCTAAGTAGTTAATAAGAACAAGTTTACATTCTTGACACCTCAACTTGATGATTTAGATACAATTGAGCCGTTAATGACCAACGTAATGCTCGACCCAACTTATTTATATATCTAACTATAAAGCTAACTTAGTACCGTAACTGAAGACATAAGTTGATTTTTTACTTAATTATCCTCTTCTCTTTCTTATGTTTTGAATTACGTTATGTCGCTCTTCTCTATCACATATATTCGTTTCTCACAACGAATCAACTTGCCCAAATTTTACTTTGATTAATTATAAATATTAGTAAACTTAAGATATATTATATATCTTGAAATTTAAATGATCGATGCGCGTGCATAGCACGCGTTGATAACTAGTATATATATATATATATATATATATATATATATATATATATATATATATATATATATATTTCGATTGCAATAGATATATTTATTATTTCAGATTAGATATATATATATATATATTGGTTTCCTATCTATTATATATGTATGTATATATATATAGAGGTTTAGGCAAACCTTGTTTAATTATCTTACTGATCAACTATTCTTCTCAGTTACTCAGCAAGCCAACGAAAAAGCAATCCAAATTATGATGACGATGAATTCCAGTGGTGATCTCCTTGCTAATCTAAGTTCTGGCATTGCCAGCTTGATGTTCATCTGGGCCATGTTCCGCCAATTCGTTCCCCAAAATTTCCGAGCCTTTATCCTTCGATACACAAACCAAATCGTCGACGCCTTTTCGCCTTACATCGACATCACCTTCTCCGAATACACCAACAACAACCTCGACAAGCGCAGCAAAGCCTTTTCTTTAATACAAACCTACCTCAGCTCCAAAACTCTCATTGCTCAAGCCAAACGCCTCCAAGCCGATTTCCCTAAAAAGAACAACCATTCCCGACTCCTCATTGTTGGATCACGGGCGAAGCTCTGTTACGTCCTTGACGGAATGTTTGGACTCCTAAGCTCCGCGTGGTCCTGCACAAGGGGATGACCTGGGTGGTGACCCAGAATCCCTCTCCGATGCTTAAATGAGTACAGTAATCAATGGAGTGGTAAGCAGAAGTCTAAGTTCGTATTAGAATGAATGTTTCTCTGGGGTAACTGCCTCCTTTATATAGGAGGAGAAGTCAGCCAGAGTTACCTGAGGCCAGGCTTGGCCGTTGTAACCAAGATTCCGTATATCTCGCCATGATTCCGCATATCTCGCCACGATTCCGTATATCTCGCCCCACGCTCCGCGTATCTTACCCATACTTCCGCGTATCTCGGGCACGCCCTGCGTATTCTCGGGGAAGATAACCGTCTTCCCACTACTCTTACCTAGTAGGCGGGTTCCTCGGTCTTATCCTCTGATCACAAGTCTCGACTCCTGTCGGGGACTCCAGAGTTGTCTCATTCTAAATCACCACCCAGGACCTTCAGTCTCTACGGGACAGGTCCAGCCTCTGCGGGGCTTTATCATCGGGGCCTTTACTAAGGCATATCGGGGCCTACTCAGAGGCTTCTAATCGGGAGCATTCAGTTCCTACATCGAGACTATTAAAGTCGGGACCCTTCGTATTGGGCCTCTGGGCCTTCTAAGTTTTTACGAGGCCCACTGGACCTACTCGCCGTCCATTGGCTGTTAACGGGGCTAACGATTACATCGGAACCCATCATTTGCCCCCAAGACATGGGGGACTTTAGTTCGCTATGTCTTCTAATTCATGCTTTTTGACCTCGTTGTCGAAGGTTTCCATTTTCGCATCCTCCGATACCACCGTCGGAGGCTTTGACCTTTGCCATCTGAGGCTTTTGTCTTCATACCTTCCAATACCACCGTCGGAGGTTTTGATCTTCGCATGTGATCATCACGTGTCGGAGTCTCTTTCTTATGATTGTCTTGGGCCCACTAGGCCCCACGGGCAGTTGCCAAATCCGAGGAGGCTTCTCGGTTACTGCAGCATTAAATGCCTGAGGATAGAGAAACGGCGTTTAAATCAGCATGACTGCTGTTTTCTGAAAAGGTAACCGTGACATCACCCCCGTCCTTTCCGTGCTTATAATCTCGTCGATTAAGATCGCGTCGTTTCCTCTTCAACGGTGCAGATCCAGCCCATCCAGCTGTCCCCTCTATACCGTCTCTCTAGTTCAACGGTCACGATCAAATCGTTTCGTCTTCAACGGTCACGATTATGTCTCTTCAGTTGTCCTTTGGCCTATAAAAGGAAAGACCTCGGTCCCATTCTCCTCTTCTGCACTTTCTTGCTCTCAGACCCTCCTGCCTTCGAAGTTCTCTCCTAGCTTCTCCTGGTGCTTCAAGTGATCAAGGCTACTTCAACTTCTCCGATCTTCCTCATCCTTTGACCACCGACCATGTCTGGTAAGGACTTCTTTCCTACATTTTCGCAACTTGATTACTGTTCATCCCTCTTTTCTCAATTTTCCCTGTCTGTAATTGTTCTAGACGAGGCTAGTTCTGAGGTTAGGGCTCCCTTCTTCTTTGAATTTGCTGTCAATGAAATATCCGAGGGTTCGTATGAGGCGGCCCTTAAGGAGGGGTGTATCACCTCGGATTGGGAGCCTCGCTTCCCTTATGAATCCCACACTGCTGGCAGAAGGAGGCACATTATCACGCCTCCTCGGGCTGGGGAGGTATTTGTTTCCGCTGGACAGATAAGTGCGGGGATTCGGTTCCCCTTCTGTGGAAATATGGTGGAGATGTGCAATTTTTACAAAACACATCCTTGTACTTTCTCCCCACACGCCATCCGCGTGTGGAATGCTTTTCAGCTCCTGTGTCATCGCCAGCAATGGACATACAGTCTTTTGCTATTCCGCACTTTTTACGGTATGAAGTGCAATAAATCCGGCGTCTGCTCCTTCTCTCCCCGACTCCCAAAGTGGACAAAGGAGCAACTCTCTCGTTTCGGCTGGGACAGCGAAACTTGGAAGTTTCACAAGGATCGGATTCTGATCCGCGACTCGGGCTCCGACAATAGTGGGTGGAAGAAGTATTACTTCTTCATCCAGCATAGTTCCATTCCTTGGCCCCGATGGGAGGTCATGGCGGACCCTGCCCCCAAGCTTCAGGATTACTCCGAGGATGACCTCAACACCCTTCAAATGGTTCAACTTTACCGCTGGGGGGACAACTTTATTCCCATGGATGCCAATAAGCTTCAGGAGAGGCATCTGATTGCCACCGGAGTTCGACTCCTGGATTCCGTTTCTGCGGATTTAGTCGTCTGGGTAATATTTCTAATCATCTTATTTTTATTTTTGCAGCCAAGAAGGCTTCTCTGTTGACTCATCTCGTTATGAAGCAGGGCGAGACCGATGCTGTTCAGGGCGGTTCCAGGCGGAAGCGCAAGTTGGTGAAGAAAGGGGCTTCCTCCTCCACTCCCCTAGCTGTCGCTCCTCCGACTGAGGAGCCAGTCGTGGCCAAGAAGGCCAGACGGGAGGAGATAGAACAGGCCTTTGGGGCCACCACCGTCGAGGAAGGTAAGTGCGTTCGCCATGCCATTACAAAATATATAAGGAGTTTATCCCTGTCGATCGGAAGACGCGGGTCCAAGAGATTACATTCATGCTTATTCGTCCCGCTACCGCAGGTCCCTTGGGGGCTCCCATCCCGACGGAGGTTGTTAATCTAGCGGGGACTGCGGCCCCGCGAGAATTGCTGTTAGAGGATATTCCGGCGGAAGCTCAGTTCCGCCCAATAACTGACTTGGAAGCTTCTCCATCTGCTGAAGGGCCTGAAGAGGGAGGCCTGATTCCCCGTGGCAGGTCGAGGTCTGGGAGCGCACGGGCTGCTGCTAGGGACGTGTCCAAGAGTCCTCCTCCTATTTTTCGCACTCCATCTCCCGAACCTCCTACAGAGGTAGTTCCTGCCACCCCCGGGGCCGAGCCCATTCCCCGTCTTCCAATGGACGAGGTGTACAAGATTTACACCCCCGACCAGGCAGCGCTTCCCTGGCGTCCGATTGAATCCCTCGCTGGGTTTTCGATCCGTCGGGGAAATCTTGAGGCCGACTTGGCCCTTCACTTGTTATCAGGATCGATTCCCCCTGCTCTGAGGAAGCCTCTTTATCTCTCGCGAGAGGATATCGAAGAAGAGTTCCGTTCCATGGCCGTCCGCCGGATGGAGGTAATAACCTACCGCCTTATTTCCTTCTTGACTCCTACCTTCAGTCTCTGAGTTTTATCTTTTTTCCTCCCACCTTAGGAAACTGCGGACCGGCAGCGTTGCATCGCCATCGCCTTGGCTTTGAAGAGCGCCCTAGAAGAGGCAGAGGCCAAGGCGGACCCTGAAGCTTTAGCCAAGCTTCAGATGGAGCGCGACGAGGCGGTGGCGGCCAAAAATAAGATGGCCAAGGAGAAGGCTCTCCTCGATGGCAGGTCCACAAGCCTACTCAAGAAGGTCCATGACCATGAGGCTGTCATGCGTCGAGAACGGAAGATGGCCCAAGCGGATCGGCAGCGGAATGAGCAGGAGAAGCAGCAACTCATCCATGAGAAGGACATCCTCGCAGATCTTCTGACAGAAGCCAAAGCCAAGCTCGAAGCGGAAAGGGCAGAGTTCTCTGCCAAACTAGCTGAGGCAAAGGCTCAAGGTCTCGAGGAAGGCCGTGAGGAGGGTCGTCTTCAGGGCCATAAGGAGTATCGGGACTCTGAAGAATTCAAGCTGGCTGCTGTGGAGTTCTGCAAGTCCGAGGTGGAGGACACTTTATTCAACGCTGTCGAAGAACTTTACACAGTCTATGCGGATTCCATCGACTTCAAGAAGTCTGAGACCCTTGCCCCCTTCGCGGAGAAGTATTTCAGCCTCCCTGCGGAGAGTGAAGAGACTGCTGCTGTGGACCCGACTCCGTCAATTGCGGAGCCTTCCGCCCAAGCCCTTCCAGACCTTGCTCCCCTCGACGCTGCTGTGGATCCATCTTCCCCCAAGGACCAAGTTTAGCGCTTACTTTTTAGTCCTTGTTGTCCTTCTCCCTTATCTCTTGTAATGAATTCCTCTGGCTTTCGAGCCTTTATATGAATAGTTTTCTTTCCATCTGTTTTGGCTCCTATACTTATTTGCGCTTTATCTAAAGCGGCTTAGGATTCATTGTTCTCAATGTGCCATTGAGATGACTTCATGCGTCTTTCCAACGTTTTACTCGCGACTTTACCACTTAAGGCTTCTCGTCAAAAATCGGGACTTCACCACTTAAGGCTTCTCATCCAAGATCGGGACTTCACCACTTAAGGCTTCTCATCCAAAATCGGGACTTCACCACTTAAGGCTTCTCATCCAAAATCGGGACTTCACCACTTAAGGCTTCTCGTCCCCGCCTTTCAAGGCCATTTTCATACCCCTTAGGGCTTCCATTGCGTCTCTACTGGACGGCTTATTCATGCCTGTTAAGGCTTTTTCATACCCGTTAGGGCTTTTGGCCGCATCATATAGACGACTTACGCGGACCCATCAGGGTCTTTTCGTACCTAGGCTTTTGGTTGCATCATATAGACGACTTACGTGTACCCCGTAGGGCTTTTGTCCATACCTGTTAGGGCTTTTGGCCGCGCCATATAGACGACTTACGCGTCCCCCGCGGGGCTTTTATCGTACCTCGGAAGGCTTTTGTTGCGTCACTCAGGACGTCTTATTAACAATTAGAATAAATTCGAAAGCAATTTAATCGAAAGGCAACTTCTTTTATTCACTAATAATTAAAAGTAGGCTTACATCGGATTTTATTGATTGACAATTTACGCCATTCGCGGCGGCTTCATATCAAACATGATACTTCTTCAAGTGTTCACCACTGAAGGAGTGCTTCAACGTCTTGCCTTCGAGATCCTCTAACTTGTATGCATTGGGCACTGGCATCCCCACGATCTTGTAGGGTCCTTCCCATTTTGGTGACAGCTTGTTGATCTGATCCTGATGAACAAACTCGTTCCTCCGCCAGACAAGTTCTCCCACGAAGAATTGTCGGGACCTGACACGCCGATTGTAATATCGGGCTGTTGCCAGACGCATCCGGGCCTGGACTTCATCAGCCTTCCATCTCTTCTCCTCGAGTAGGTCTAAGTCCAGACGTCTTATTTCCTCATTTGTCAGCGGCTCATAATATTTTGCGCGGTGGGACGCCACCGCTATCTCCACGGGAGCAACTGCCTCCGTGCCATAAACCAGGCCAAACGGAGTTTCTCCTGTTGATTGCTTGGGTGTTGTTCTCACAGCCCATAGCACATTTTCAAGTTCATCCAGCCAGTGGCCCTGCAAGGCATAGACTCTCTTCTTCAAGCCATCCATCACGATCTTGTTGGCTGACTCTACCTGGCCATTGGTCTGGGCGTGGCGGACTGAAGCGGTCCGATGCTCAATATTTAATTCTTCCAAGTATTCCTTCAACTGGGCTCCATTGAACGGAGGGCCGTTGTCGCTGATCAGAACTCGCGGGACCCCGTACCGGGATATGATCTGAGTCTGAAGGAACTTGAGGATCTGCTGCCCCGTTGTTCTAGCCAATGCTTTGGCCTCTATCCACTTTGAGAAGTAGTCGATAGCGACGAGTAAGTACTTACACTGACCTCTCGCCTGGGGAAGTGGTCCCACCAGGTCGATTCCCCATTGCGCGAAGGGCCACGCACTTCTGATGGGCATCAGGTCCGCGGCGGGAGCCACGATATTTGGGACGTACCTCTGGCATGCATCACAGGATTGGACCAACGCGGTCGCTTCTTTGTTCATTGAGGGCCAGTAGTAGCCTAAGTTTAATGCCTTCCTCACCAGAGATCGGGCTCCCTCATGACAGGCCGCGACTCCTTCGTGTAACTCCCTCAGGATCCGATTTGTATCTGGCTCTGCTACACATTTTAGAAAAGGCTTTACGTACCCTTTTTTGTATAACTGGTTGCCCACCATTGCATAGTTGTCCGCGATCCTCCGCAATCTGACAGCCGCCACTTTGTCCTCAGGGAGTACCCCAGTAGTCAGGTACGTGATCATTGGGGTCATCCAAGTGGGCTTCTCCTCTTCCTCCGACCCCATCTCAACAGCACAGATCTCCGCTGGGTCAATGTTTGAGATGATTACCTTCTCTAGAAAGTGCACCTTCCGATTCTCCTCGGGGGCTACTCCCAAGGCGAACTTGCTCAAGGCATCTGCTTCCGCGTTTTCTTCCCTCGGGATTGCCTCGATATCAAAACTTTTGAAGCTTCCCTTCAAAGTCTGTACCTCGTGCAAATATTTCTTCATTGTCGGGCTCTTAGCTTCGTAGTTTCCCTGGACTTGATTTACAATCAGGCTGGCATCGCACTTCACCTTTAAATGGTCGACCCCCGTGCCCTTGGCAATCTTGAGACCTGTGATGAGAGCCTCATATTCTGCTTCATTGTTGGTGGCTTTGAATGTCAGTGCCAGGGCGTATCGTAAAGGCTCGCCTCCGCCGGGCGGTATTAATACGAATCCTGCCCCCGAGCCTTCCACACTTGATGATCCATCAGTGTACATCTCCCACGTATTCTCCTCATTTGGCTGTTCCGGCTGCTGTTCTGTTGTCGGGACTTCCTCCATGGTTGCCCCCTCTGCGGGACCCGTTACTTCCAGATCGGGTGCCGTGGACTCAGCTATAAAATCTGCTAATGCCTGGCCCTTAATAGCGGTTCTCGGAGCGAAATGAATGCGGAACTCCGTCAGCTCGATGGCCCATTTTACCAATCTCCCCGACGCCTCCGGTCGGTTCAAAAAGTGTTTCAAGGGCTGATTAGTCAATACCGTGACTTCATGGGCATGGAAGTAAGGTCGCAGTTTTCGAGCGGCAATAATCAACGCGAAGAGATACTTCTCAATGGCGGGATAATTTATTTCAGACTTGGCAAATGCCTTGCTTACATAATAGATGGGCACTTGATTACCCTTGACAAGCTTAATCAAAACAGAACTAACAGCTACTTTAGAAACAGCCAAATAGAGATAGAGCGGCTCGCCTGGAACTGGTTTCGCCAACGGCGGTAGGGTACGGAGGTGCTGCTTTAATGCTTGAAACGCCTCCTCACACTTGTCGGTCCATTCGAACTTCTTGTTGGCCCTCAGTACGTCAAAAAAGGGCATAGCTCGATCACTCGCCTTGGATAAGAAGCGATTCATTGCGGCCAACCGGCCATTCAGCACCTGGACCTCCCGATGATTCCTCGGGGACTGCATCTCCTCGATCGCTCGCAGCTTCTCAGGGTTCACCTCGATTCCTCTCTGGCTCACCATGAACCCTAGGAACTTCCCCGAGTTTACCCCGAAAGCACATTTGTCGGGGTTCAGCCGAACCTGATGGAACTTCATCCGCTCAAATGCTGCCGCCAAATTCTGGACATGGTCTCCTGCCTGTCGGGACTTCACCAGCATGTCGTCCACATATGCCTCCATGGTTTTCCCCAGCATGTCCCCGAACAACTTGTTCACCATCCGCTGGTAAGTTGCTCCGGCATTGATCAATCCGAAGGGCATCACGTCGTAATGGTAGACGTCGCTGTCAACGTAGAAAGCTGTGTGAGGGGCATCCTCCTTCGCCATCTTGATCTGATTGTACCCGGAGTAGGCATCCATGAAGCTCAGCAGCTCATGTCCCAATGTAGCATCCACCAGCTGGTCAATCCTTGGAAGCGGGTAGCAGTCCTTCGGGCAGGCTTTGTTTAGGTCGCGGAAGTCGACACACATTCGCCACTTTCCATTACTCTTTCGCACCAGCACTGGGTTAGCCACCCAAGTCTGGAATCGGAGCTCCTTGATGAATCCAGCATCGAGCAGTCTGCCCACCTCCTGCTGGATCGCGATCCTCTTGTCCGCGCCCATCGGACGCCTTCTCTGCGCGATAGGCTTGATTGCAGGGTCTATCTTCAGCTCGTGCACTATCACGTCAGGGCTGATTCCTGGCATATCTCGCCACGATTCCGTATATCTCGCCCCACGCTCCGCGTATCTTACCCATACTTCCGCGTATCTCGGGCACGCCCTGCGTATTCTCGGGGAAGATAACCGTCTTCCCACTACTCTTACCTAGTAGGCGGGTTCCTCGGTCTTATCCTCTGATCACAAGTCTCGACTCCTGTCGGGGACTCCAGAGTTGTCTCATTCTAAATCACCACCCAGGACCTTCAGTCTCTACGGGACAGGTCCAGCCTCTGCGGGGCTTTATCATCGGGGCCTTTACTAAGGCATATCGGGGCCTACTCAGAGGCTTCTAATCGGGAGCATTCAGTTCCTACATCGAGACTATTAAAGTCGGGACCCTTCGTATTGGGCCTCTGGGCCTTCTAAGTTTTTACGAGGCCCACTGGACCTACTCGCCGTCCATTGGCTGTTAACGGGGCTAACGATTACATCGGAACCCATCACTCATCACCTTAGACGACTACCAACAGGTCACCGACGTATTCGACGGCATCAAAGTATGGTGGTCTGCCGATAAACAAACTTCTAATACAAAAACCATCTCCTTTTACCCATCTAATAATGCATCCAACTCCAAGAGGCTATTAACCCTAACTTTCCACCGAAAATATCGTGATATCGTCGAGAATTCGTACATCGAACACGTTATGGAAGTGGCGAAGTCGGTCCAATCGACGAACCGGCAGAGGAAGCTCTTCACTAATTGTGAAGATGATTTTAACTCCAAAAGGAGTGTGTGGAACCATGTGTTGTTTGAGCATCCTGCGAGCTTCGAAACCCTAGCTATGGACCCGAACAAGAAACAAGAGATTATCAATGATCTCATCACATTCGCAAAGGCGAAAGAGTATTACGCGAGGATCGGGAAGACTTGGAAGAGGGGTTACCTTCTTTACGGCCCACCCGGGACTGGAAAATCGACCATGATCGCTGCCATGGCGAATCTATTGTGCTACGATGTTTATGATCTGGAGCTCACGTCGGTTAAGGATAACACCGATTTGAGGATGCTTTTAATGGATACTACGAGCAAGTCGATCGTGGTTATCGAGGATATCGACTGCTCGCTCGATCTCACCGGGCAACGGACGAAAAAGAAGAATAAGAAGAAGTTTAAAGGGAAGAAGAGTGATGATTCGGAAGGAAGCAAGGTGACTTTGTCGGGGCTTTTGAACATTATCGACGGGTTGTGGTCGGCTTGTGAGGGGGAGAGGATTGTTGTTTTTACGACTAATTTCGTGGATAAGCTCGATCCGGCTCTTATTCGGAGAGGGAGGATGGATAAGCACATCGAGATGTCGTATTGCCGGTTTGAAGGGTTTAAGGTTCTTGTGAAGAATTACTGGGGAGTTGATGAGCATCCCTTGTTTGATACCATCAAGACTTTATTGGATCATGAGACTGACATGTCTCCGGCCGATGTTGCCGAGAATTTGATGCCGAAATCGTCACAAGATAATGTGGATACTTGTTTGGCAAGTTTTGTGGAAGCTCTCAAAGCGAGTAAGGAAGCTGCCTTGTCAAACAAGGAAGAGAAGGAAGCATTGGATTCAGAATCAGAATCGAATTCAGAGTCAGAGTCGGAATCGGATCCAGAGTCGGAACCAGATTCGGAACCGGATTCGGAGTCAGCATCGGACTAAAAATCGGACAAAGAAGCGAGCAAGGAAAATTTGGATTTGAAGTCGGAAAAGAAGAGCGAATGAAAGCTACTTTTAGGAATTAATTAAGCATCGATTTTGTCTGAATAATTTAGTGCATGTAGTAAGATTAGTTGGTATGGTTTGTATTTTTCACTGTTGGAATGAATTAGTTTAATTTATTTTTTGACCAAAAATTCGTTTGATTTCTCATTAATTAGTTTGTAGGCCTAACTAAACCCAATCGTAGACAAAGATTATAGGGCCATCTATGATTGCAATTAGTGTTGGTAACACATATAGCTATAACCATAATTACAGTTTTTCACCATGATTTACCTATTTTTCCTTTTAATTGTATACATATCAATAACTAAATCTATAAACAATAACAACCTAATTTCAAATCTACTAAAGTCCAAAAGTAATCCAAACGCGACATACAAGAAATCCATACTAACATAATATTTAAAAGGGTTAATAGGTCTTTTGGTCCATGATGTTTGACAACTTTTGGGTTTTGGTCAATGATGTTTTTTTTTACATAGTTTTGGTACCATATGTTTGCAGATTTTTTCTAGTTTTGGTCTAACCGTTACATTCCGTCCATTTTTTGACATGTACAAGTCACGTGATCCACCCTAAACTTTCAATTTTGTTCAATTTAGTCCCTCTAATACTTTCCTAACCTTTTTTAAGTTCAATTTAGTCCCGAAGTTTCAAAAATTCAATTGGACCTATTGTCCAATTGGGGTCAATTTTGAAACTTCGGGACTAAATTGAACAAAAAAAAGGTTAAGAAAGTATTAGAGGGACTTAGAGTGGATCACGTGACTTGAACATGTAAAAAAATGGATGAAATGTAACGGTTAGACCAAAACTAGAAAAAATCTGCAAACATATGGTACTAAAACTAGGTAAAAAAAAACATCATTGAGGATCCTCTTCATTTCGAATCCACCTACATCCAGTGTCACGACTAGGGCATCCTCGTGGGGGGTCTCTACTCCCTCCAGATCCTTCGCCGAGAAGGTAATCTCCATTTCCTCCTTCGAGGTCCATGACCGGGACCTTTTTCCCAAGGCCACTGCTACGGGCACCTGGTTGGCGTAACGTTCCCGAGAAGACGATGTGTCTCCTCCCGCAGCGAACCCTCCATGGATCACATTAATGACCCTCTTCTGTCGGGACCCTGATGGGCCCTCCGAAGGCTCCGCTTCGGACCTTCTCTTCCTTGGGGACCTCGATCGAGATTTGGATCTCGACCGAGATCGTGAATGGGGCTTGCAGCGCGAATCCCCCACGAACTCCTTCAGCTTACCCCTCTGGATAAGCTTCTCTACTTCCTTCTTCAGCTCCCGACACTGGTCAGTGTCGTGACCAGTGGCCCGATGGAATCGGCAGTAACGGTCGGTGCGGGAGCCCAACTTTTCGCCTTCCTTCTTTTTGGGGAAACGAGCGAGGTCTTGCCTCTCCATTACGGCCAAGACCTCTCTCAGAGGCCTGTTGAGGGGGGTAAACTCCTCCCTCTGACTGTCCTTCTTTGTCGGACGCCTATCCTCCCTTCGATCAGGGCGTCCGCGACTCCGACTACTCTCGGAGCTAACCTTCTTGTTTTGGTTGTCCAATGGTTTGGACAACTGCTTCCCCCCGCGCCCCTTGGGAGGAGCCAACTCTCCGGCAGCGATCTTCGACTCTTGGACGTCGATTTGCTGTTTCACCCTCACCTGAAGCGTCTCCATGCTCCAGACGTTTTTGGCCGCGACGCTGTGCAGTAAGTCGGAGCCGTAGGGGGGATTGAGGTTTTTCAAGAAGGTACGGATGGCCTCGCCCTCCGATATCTCCTCATCCAGCTCGGTCATGCCAGCCGTGTAACGCTGGTAGTATTGGGCCAGCGATTCGTCGGGCCTCTGGACCACCTCCTGCAGGGTCCGAACACTCTTCAGCAGCCGTCGACGCCCTTGGTACTGGGCGATGAATCGCTGATGCATATCCTCCCAACAGGTTATGCATCCGGTGGGCAGACTGTAGAACCATGTCAAAGCTTTCTCTCCCAAGGTACTCGGGAACAACGCGCAGATAACATCCTCATCTGGGGTCCTGCCCATGCACGCTGTCAGGTGCTTCTGTACGTGGCGGACCGGGTCCGCGTCCCCGTCGTACTCCTCTATCTTCGGGATACCCAAGCCTGGAGGGGCCAGGGTATTGATCAGCCTGGGAACGAAGGGATGGGTCTCCCGACTCCTCAACTCCGACATCATGGGCTTCTGATCTCCCATGCAAATACCCACAATCTTCACCACCTGATCAGCAGTGAGGGGACCATTCAGGGGAATAGTCCTTTGCTGTACTGGCCCTGGTCCATCGACCACAAAATTCTCCACCGGTGCTGGATTCGAATGCCTGGGGGGAACGGGCTGTTCCCTCAACGGGGGAGGTGGCGGCAGATTGTCGTCCCCCTGCCTTCTGGAAGCATCTCGCCGCGGAGGGAGCGGCGGTAAATCTACGGCCTGCCTTCTGGCAGCCTCTCTTTGGTCTAAGAGGGCCTCCATGGCTTCCATGAATAAGGGCATGGCCTCTGCCACTACCCTGGCCAGCTCGGGGCTCTGGGAAGGCGCCTCGTTCCTGGATCCACCAGGGAGCTCGTTCCTGGTCGTCGACCTGGTTTCTCTTCGCGGAGGAACAACCTCCCTGGTGGTGTCATCTCGGTGAGTGCTGTCACCATCGTCTCTCAGATCCTGATGCTGTGTAGCATCCTCAGGGGGATTGCTGGTGGTCGGCACCTGCTTGCCTGAGCGCTGCGGCCTGTTGCCAGCCATGGTATGGAGTCAAAGAGAAGCAAACTTACTTTGGCTTTTTGTTGCGTTCCCACGGACGGCGCCAATGTTGGATCACGGCAGGAACTCTGGTTACGGTGACGGATTCCTTAGCTCCTCGCAATCCTGCAGAAGGGGAATAGAGGGCGGTGGCCCAGAATCCCTCTCCGATGCTTAACGTAAGTACGGTGATCAACAGGGCAAGCAAGCAGTATGTGTATGTGTGTAAGAACGTAACCTTAACCTGGGATAACTTCCCTCCTTTTATAGGGGGAAGGCTATCCCAGTTACCTGATTAGGCGGTTGGATTGTGATCCACTATCCCACATATCTCGCCGTATATCTCGCCACGTATCTGTACAGTTATACGTATCCCACATATCTCGCCCATTATATCACTACTGTAATCATAGCGAGATTTCCGGGATTGTGCTCTTACTGGCGAGTCTCGATCATTATCGGAGACTCCCAAGTTGCATCATTGAGGATTCGGTGTCGGGGAGTGGTGTCAACTCCCATATCGGGACCGACCACGTCCAGGTCCGATATCTTCGGGGCTTTCCCCTATCGAGGCTATACTCACTCGGAGCTATTCCATGTCGGGGCCTCCGTCCGTCGGAGCCCTTAGCCTTCCAGCGACCCAGCTCCTAGCCCAACGGGCCTAGTCGCCGTTTGTCAATCGTTAAGGGGCCTAACGGCCTTAGCCGGGGCCCATCAGTCGTATTGCCGGTTTGAAGGGTTTAAGGTTCTTGTGAAGAATTACTGGGGAGTTGATGAGCATCCCTTGTTTGATACCATCAAGACTTTATTGGATCATGAGACTGACATGTCTCCGGCCGATGTTGCCGAGAATTTGATGCCGAAATCGTCACAGGATAATGTGGATACTTGTTTGGCAAGTTTTGTGGAAGCTCTCAAAGCGAGTAAGGAAGCTGCCTTGTCAAACAAGGAAGAGAAGGAAGCATTGGATTCAGAATCAGAATCGAATTCAGAGTCAGAGTCGGAATCGGATCCAGAGTCGGAACCGGATTCGGAGTCAGCATCGGACTAAAAATCGGACAAAGAAGCGAGCAAGGAAAATTTGGATTTGAAGTCGGAGAAGAAGAAAGAATGAAAGCTACTTTTAGGAATTAATTAAGCATCGATTTTGTCTGAATAATTTAGTGCATGTAGTAAGATTAATTAGTTGGTATGGTTTGTATTTTTCTCTCTTGGAATGAATTAGTTTAATTTATTTTTTTGACCAAAAAATTGTTTGATTTCTCATTAAATTAGTTTGTAGGCCTAACTAAACCCAATCGTAGACAAAGATTATAGGGTCCTATGATTGCAATTAGTGTTGGTAACTAGGCTGACAATTCGTGCGGGTTCTTGTCGTGCCGTGTTCTGAGGGTCAACCCAAATACGGCCCAACATGAAAAACTGACACAAAAAACCTATAATAAATTGAATAAAATAATTAACATTTAACCATTTTAGTTTAAAACATCGTGTTATCATGTCGTTCCGTGTCACTAATATCAAACTCAAACTCGTAATTTTCGTGCCGTGTTCGTGTCGACCCATCGTGCCGAGCCCGAATTGCCAGCCCTATTTGTAACACATAACATATGGCTATAACCATAATTACAATTTTTCACCATGATTTACCTATTTTTCCTTTTAATTGTATACATATCAATAACTAAATCTATAAAAATAGCAACCTAATTTCAAATCTACTAAAGTCCAAAAGTAATCCAAACGCGACATACAAGAAATCCATACTAACATAATATTTAAAAAGTTAGAAATTAAAGGTGAATGAGAGATGTCGTCAATAGCAATGAACAATTGAGACTTGAGATTGTAATGTCAGTACATGAATAATAACTCAGATTGCAAGGTTATGAATGAAAATGAGCCGTTTGTAAACTAAAGCTCCTACTACGTACTGCTATTAGTTCATAATGGATAATGGGTAAAATGATAGTCATGCATTTTTTAAAGCTTGACTTTAAGAATTTTGATTAATAGATGAAATGTTGAATCATTATGTTATACTTCATAGTTGCAAAACTGTAGTATAAATACCACTAGAAGTAGTATTAGGGAAACATTAAAATACATTGTGTAAAAATAGTTACAACTTATAATTATATGCAATGTTGCTAATTGTTGTTATAGATTAAAAATGTTAATATCAGTGTCTCAACTATCAGAATTGTTGCTTTCCACTTTTTTCGATTGATTTGGCGTTAAAATTGGTATTTTAAATAACAAAAGCATATTATTTTCACTTTTTCGAAGTATCATATTTGTTGCTCATGGTTTAAGCTGATTTGGTTATTAAAAACATGTTTTTACTTCGTCAAATTTAATAGAAAAAATTGAGAATCAACAAATCTGATAGTTGAGACAACGAATATCAAACTTTTAAATCCGAATAATGATTAGCATCATGATCTATATTTGAGACTATTTTAGATTCTTAGCTATTAAATACCTCTATCAAGAGTGAACAGACCGTATAAGATTAATTATATATATATTATAAATTCAGAAAAAAGATAATAACAGAGTGACGGTCATTTTATATTGACCACTAATATTACTATAAAATGACTAATCTATTAGATTGGATATTGCGCGGCTGTAGTTTTTTGTTTTATGATTCTTAGTTTCAAAAGACAAGATACAAGGCATTTTAAGTTGATCAATGTCGAATGTGAAAAAAACTAAGTTATGAAATTTTAAAAATACGTTCCAACGGCAATGAAAGTGATGATGAAATAGTAATTGCCTATTGTATCAAACATTTGAACATGTTGTCAAAGATAAAAGACACAAACATACAAAAGAAATTTGAACATAACATTTTGTCAACTTTTTTTTTGGCCAAATTGTCTCAACATAATAGAAAGTAAAACACAAACTTCTTTCTACCGAACTTTTAGATGATATGAACATAAAACCTTATTGGTAGCACTAATAATCGGAAAGATGTATCAAATGAACATGTTGAACATACATAAGTAACAATCTTAAGAAAATCAATTATTTAATTCTATTGTCGATATATTTAACTGAAAACTCAATGACGGGTGTGAAAATTGAATTTAAAGTTGTAATATTTATTTGATTTGACAATGTTGGAGAATTTAGCATTACAAAACAACTGACCTTGGATTTCCTACATTAATTATGTAGTAATCGCAATGAGCTCGTGCATAGTGTTATCTCGTTGTGGCGAGTTTGCTTCTCCACGTGTCATATTTTCTGGTTTGTGGTTGATTCAAGTATATATAAGTGACCGAGATTCAAAAGAGTGATTACATAGATCCTATTGTAATCTATATAGAAACTCAAAATGACGTTAGGCATACTTGTTCACCATTGGTTGTATCGGCATAATGAATACCATATGAAGAGAATGAGTGAGATTGAGAGGGAAGACAGAGACTTGATATCAGTATAAAACATATGTAATAATAAGACAGTATAAAACATATGTAATAATAAGACAATATAAAACATACATAATAAGGTAAGAGAACAGAAAGTACAATTGTCGGTAATAATAGTAGAGATTGCGAAAATTAACTTCAAGAAAGCTTCGATAGCATGTGATTTTTCCTAGTAATTTAGGAGGCATTTCATCAACTGCCTCGTTTTCCATTATTATATCAAACTATCCATCACCAAGCAAGAATTTGCTGTCACGTAATGTATGTGATAGAATGTACCGTGCAGTGATCTTTCTGCTGAAACAAGCACTTTTTTTTTGGGTAAAACTTAAACAAGCACATGATAGTTGTCAAGTTAGGGCGTTTTTAGCTAAAATAATGCATTTAATATAAGAACTTTTAAAACGGTAGGTGACTATTTTTAATATTCCGGGCATCTTAATGAGGAAATAATATTAAACTTCATCTTTCGTGTTATCTACAATTCTTAATTACTATGAAATAACAAATGAATGATGAGTGGTAAAAGGGTATCAAACCTTGTACCCTCTCGATACTATGTAGTGTACGGTTGATACAATTCAACAGCAGAGATGAACTGAACCAACCTATCCTCCCCAATCCTGATTTTATCGACGATATTACAGTGGCCAAGCTTTACGGACTCCGAATTATCAAAGGTGGATGCAATCTCTCCTCAAGTGACAAGTCCAAGCCAGTTAATTCCATCAAAATCAGTATGGTCAATAACAAATTGTATATAAACTTTCTTTTGACAAAAAAAAAAAAAAATTAATTCCAAGCGCTCTGAGCTTTTGCACCTTTCCCATGAGTTCTTCTATACACCTTCTATAGCAGCTACTTTAGACATTTAATCTACACAAAGAAAAAAACGGTATGTATTTTAGCTGGCCAATTCCCAATTTCGCGCCAAGAATAAATTTGCATAAATGCACATAACAATATTCAAAGAAACAAACAGATATCATTCAGATAAAATTGTAACATTTCTCATGAAAATGGTAGGTATGCTTGATGAAGACATTATTGAAAGAATGTGCAGCAATTATTGACTATGTACATGAACTTTGACAAGCATTGGTGGAGAAGAAAATTCAAAGTTACTTCATCCATAAAAGAAACTATCAAATATTTTGTAGGGTTCTTGATTAATTAAATTAGGTTTATACTGCCCTGCAACCATTACAAATTTAATTTAGAATGACCGGAAAATGAAGGGGTGTGGATGATATCTTATAAGTTTAACAATTTGAAACATATGTAATAAGGTAAGCAAAAAAAGAAAGCATCTACGAAGTAAGATACGATAACAAAGGTAGAAACAAATGAATCATTCTATGTTAGAGCAAATGCAGATAGCGTTAAAACATTTTAGATCCTACTAATTAAAATAAGCAGAATTGAAGAGTATATACACTTACTGGAGTATTAGTTAGAACACCAAATAGAGCAGTCAGAGCCAAACAGTCTAACATCAATCTAATGGTTTGGACGTGTATATTCCACATATCAGATGAGGGTCTATCCAATCTGATTATTCTCATTCGTGAGCTTAACATGAGTAATATTCATTAAGAGTTGACGATGAACTATTATAGTCTAATACTAATAAGAGTCAATAAATGATAGTTGAGTTGCCTTAGCACTAACCATATACTGACAAAAGGGGAAATGAAATTTTGGTAGTCATCTTCAATAGAAGTCGTTTTGTATCGTCCAATTTACTTTACATTTGCATGGCCATAAAATAACAATATGAGTTCGTGATTAACCTTAAGAAACTCAATCAAAACACCCCACTGTGTAACACTTTATTTATTGGTAACTGATAGATCGTAATAACTGGTATTGTACAAACCAGATCTGAAAAAGGAAGAAAGACTCGCCTGTTTGTTCTATAGCATGTCCTCCACAAGATTTATAGTCAAATCATGTTGATTCACAAATTCAACCTCATCACTATTGTTGTTTAATACAAGTCCAACAATTCACAGATAATTGCAACAACTTCATCTGAAGCCTAGTGTAACTCTAACTGCGCATAATGATACTGAAAATTGAAGTTGTTGCCTATGACAACATCAGTGGTAGGATAGTATGTCCATGCTTGGGCTGATTATGCCTTTCGAGCAATGGTTTACTAAATATCTGCCAATTTTATTGGCCCAAATTTGTTGGGTGAATGGAGAAACATTAAGTGCATCTGATTAGTTCATCAACATTTGAATGCAGACTTTTTAAAACAAAACTTGATGAACTGTGAGACAAGTTGTAAGTTGGCACTAACCATACGATCCTAATGCTAGTGACCATATAATGTCTAACTGGGAGATGAGAGTTTGGTCACCATTACAAGCATAAAATTATTTTTTATCACCATTTGTATCCACCTAAAAGGAATGTCAAATGTACTTTCCAACTGTCCACTAAATTGTTGCATTAGTTCATGATTTAGCTTAAGAAGACCAAAAGGAGACACCATTAGATTGGAGTTGATATATCGTAATTGATCATGTTCGACAATCCCATCAGGTGGAACGTAAATGTAAAGAAAGGAAGAGAACCTGATTTGTTTTCTATCGAGCAGATGCTCCAGAAGATGTTTGACCAAATGCTGCAGATTTCCAAAGTTAATATAGCCATCACTGTTGAATACCGAGTACATGAATTCAGTAATATTTCCGATATAAAGGCATTAGCTTAAGGTGAATCCCGCTGAAGCTTCCGGTCTACCTGAGGATATGCCTTCAAGCACCGGTTAAGTTAACATGTGTGAAGTTTCTTGCTCCAATTTTATTGGATTCATGAGAAACATTAAGTACGTCAGATGGTAAGACATGAAATATAGTTGTGTTCTTTACGAATCTATATATAAAATATTAATTCAAGAAAAAGAGTAATTATAAAAGACCATGATTCGAGGACTTAAATCAACGATGAATTATAACATGTTGAGGTTTGGGCCCCGACGAAAAAGGAAGCCAAACACACACAAATCAAGAGTTGGTAGTGAGAAGAGTCAGTTAAGGAAGATTAATTGGCTTAGTTGTCAACCATATCTACATCCTCACTAAACGAATAACAACCTTATACACCCATTCAAATACCAAAAGGTAAAGAAATCTGATTCACTTAAGTCGTAACCATGTGGTTGTAGCTATTTCTACTCATTGCCTTCCCACTTGAAAAAGTAGAGCTCAATTCCATTCTGATTAAACATTAACATTTATTGCAAAACAGTCTGCATATGTATCTTTTGCTGCAAGTTTCCATTGCATTTTGTATGTACAATAACAAGAAGAACAAGCTTGGGAATCAACCATTTCAACTAAATTCCTAAACTGACATTTTTTTTCTTGAATTGCTTTTGTTCAAACTGAGGTTCGCTATGCAGTTAAAAACGAGTTTCTACCTGGAGACGGAAAATGGTAGGTAGAATCGAGTCGTAAAAACGGAACGTAAAAACGTAAGTTTCTACATATATGCTAAAATAATTATAGTAACGAAGAGTATAATGTACATATATGTAATTATGCAACATAAATATAAAATAATAAATTTACTCATTAATAGTTGTTAACATATTTTCAATAACATATATGGATCTGCCCCAATAATCACATCAGTCGTCATAATAAGCAATTGTTATGGATTCGTGAGAAGAATCGGCGAGTCAACTGAATTAAGAATCTGAAATTTTAGAGTTTGAAAAATGTAAAAAATAAATTAAAAAAAAAATTATATTGAATATTGAAAAGGTGTAATATACAAGCCATGGTTTAATCTTTTAGAAAATCATGGTCACATTCTTAAAATAATAATTTGGAACCGTTATTAGTTAGTTGAAAATTTAAGAGTCTAAGATGAATTTTAGTAGTTAATATTAAGTTTAAAGTTTCGGTTTTTCTGGTTGAGGTAAAGAATAATGAAGAAAAAACATAATTCTATCTCTTTGCAAAAAAAAAAAAAATCTAGTAAACTACCTTTGTGTTTGTGGCGTTTCTTTCTTCTACTCCATACAAAGACAAAAGAAATATTGGTTTGAAAACTGAGATTTAGTTTAATTCAATTGAAATAAATATAAGAAAACTTATATCTAAAAATCTGTCGAAACAGATATCAGTAACAATTTAAACTTGAAATATTAAAAACAACATTGTACAAACTTGTAAATATTAAAAATTACATAGTACAAACTTGACTACTTGAGTATCAATAGATTTTTAGCGCTATTATATCTGATTTATGTGCAGTGTTGTGAATGGCTTTAACTATTAGTAGTTTTACTCTTTAACAGTTTGAATGGGTTGCCACTTGCCACGTAGTTGGGGTGTTCGGTTAGTTTTTTTGTGTTTATATATGTACGTATCAATTGTTGGTTTCTTGGGCAACAAGTTACTTAAACAGTGATTGTGTGCAACAGATAAAATGTATATAAATGTTCGAATGCAATAGATATAAATATTATTGCCGATTGCATGGATATATATATATATATATATTTCGATTGCAATAGATATATTTATTATTTCAGATTAGATATATATATATATATTGGTTTCCTATCTATTATATATGTATGTATATATATATAGAGGTTTAGGCAAACCTTGTTTAATTATCTTACTGATCAACTATTCTTCTCAGTTACTCAGCAAGCCAACGAAAAAGCAATCCAAATTATGATGACGATGAATTCCAGTGGTGATCTCCTTGCTAATCTAAGTTCTGGCATTGCCAGCTTGATGTTCATCTGGGCCATGTTCCGCCAATTCGTTCCCCAAAATTTCCGAGCCTTTATCCTTCGATACACAAACCAAATCGTCGACGCCTTTTCACCTTACATCGACATCACCTTCTCCGAATACACCAACAACAACCTCGACAAGCGCAGCAAAGCCTTTTCTTTAATACAAACCTACCTCAGCTCCAAAACCCTCATTGCTCAAGCCAAACGCCTCCAAGCCGATTTCCCTAAAAAGAACAACCATTCCCGACTCCTCATCACCTTAGACGACTACCAACAGGTCACCGACGTATTCGACGGCATCAAAGTATGGTGGTCTGCCGATAAACAAACTTCTAATACAAAAACCATCTCCTTTTACCCATCTAATAATGCATCCAACTCCAAGAGGCTATTAACCCTAACTTTCCACCGAAAATATCGTGATATCGTCGAGAATTCGTACATCGAACACGTTATGGAAGTGGCGAAGTCGGTCCAATCGACGAACCGGCAGAGGAAGCTCTTCACTAATTGTGAAGATGATTTTAACTCCAAAAGGAGTGTGTGGAACCATGTGTTGTTTGAGCATCCTGCGAGCTTCGAAACCCTAGCTATGGACCCGAACAAGAAACAAGAGATTATCAATGATCTCATCACATTCGCAAAGGCGAAAGAGTATTACGCGAGGATCGGGAAGACTTGGAAGAGGGGTTACCTTCTTTACGGCCCACCCGGGACTGGAAAATCGACCATGATCGCTGCCATGGCGAATCTATTGTGCTACGATGTTTATGATCTGGAGCTCACGTCGGTTAAGGATAACACCGATTTGAGGATGCTTTTAATGGATACTACGAGCAAGTCGATCGTGGTTATCGAGGATATCGACTGCTCGCTCGATCTCACCGGGCAACGGACGAAAAAGAAGAATAAGAAGAAGTTTAAAGGGAAGAAGAGTGATGATTCGGAAGGAAGCAAGGTGACTTTGTCGGGGCTTTTGAACATTATCGACGGGTTGTGGTCGGCTTGTGAGGGGGAGAGGATTGTTGTTTTTACGACTAATTTCGTGGATAAGCTCGATCCGGCTCTTATTCGGAGAGGGAGGATGGATAAGCACATCGAGATGTCGTATTGCCGGTTTGAAGGGTTTAAGGTTCTTGTGAAGAATTACTGGGGAGTTGATGAGCATCCCTTGTTTGATACCATCAAGACTTTATTGGATCATGAGACTGACATGTCTCCGGCCGATGTTGCCGAGAATTTGATGCCGAAATCGTCACAAGATAATGTGGATACTTGTTTGGCAAGTTTTGTGGAAGCTCTCAAAGCGAGTAAGGAAGCTGCCTTGTCAAACAAGGAAGAGAAGGAAGCATTGGATTCAGAATCAGAATCGAATTCAGAGTCAGAGTCGGAATCGGATCCAGAGTCGGAACCAGATTCGGAACCGGATTCGGAGTCAGCATCGGACTAAAAATCGGACAAAGAAGCGAGCAAGGAAAATTTGGATTTGAAGTCGGAAAAGAAGAGCGAATGAAAGCTACTTTTAGGAATTAATTAAGCATCGATTTTGTCTGAATAATTTAGTGCATGTAGTAAGATTAGTTGGTATGGTTTGTATTTTTCACTGTTGGAATGAATTAGTTTAATTTATTTTTTGACCAAAAATTCGTTTGATTTCTCATTAATTAGTTTGTAGGCCTAACTAAACCCAATCGTAGACAAAGATTATAGGGCCATCTATGATTGCAATTAGTGTTGGTAACACATATAGCTATAACCATAATTACAGTTTTTCACCATGATTTACCTATTTTTCCTTTTAATTGTATACATATCAATAACTAAATCTATAAACAATAACAACCTAATTTCAAATCTACTAAAGTCCAAAAGTAATCCAAACGCGACATACAAGAAATCCATACTAACATAATATTTAAAAGGGTTAATAGGTCTTTTGGTCCATGATGTTTGACAACTTTTGGGTTTTGGTCAATGATGTTTTTTTTTTACATAGTTTTGGTACCATATGTTTGCAGATTTTTTCTAGTTTTGGTCTAACCGTTACATTCCGTCCATTTTTTGACATGTACAAGTCACGTGATCCACCCTAAACTTTCAATTTTGTTCAATTTAGTCCCTCTAATACTTTCCTAACCTTTTTTAAGTTCAATTTAGTCCCGAAGTTTCAAAAATTCAATTGGACCTATTGTCCAATTGGGGTCAATTTTGAAACTTCGGGACTAAATTGAACAAAAAAAAGGTTAAGAAAGTATTAGAGGGACTTAGAGTGGATCACGTGACTTGAACATGTAAAAAAATGGATGAAATGTAACGGTTAGACCAAAACTAGAAAAAATCTGCAAACATATGGTACTAAAACTAGGTAAAAAAAAACATCATTGAGGATCCTCTTCATTTCGAATCCACCTACATCCAGTGTCACGACTAGGGCATCCTCGTGGGGGGTCTCTACTCCCTCCAGATCCTTCGCCGAGAAGGTAATCTCCATTTCCTCCTTCGAGGTCCATGACCGGGACCTTTTTCCCAAGGCCACTGCTACGGGCACCTGGTTGGCGTAACGTTCCCGAGAAGACGATGTGTCTCCTCCCGCAGCGAACCCTCCATGGATCACATTAATGACCCTCTTCTGTCGGGACCCTGATGGGCCCTCCGAAGGCTCCGCTTCGGACCTTCTCTTCCTTGGGGACCTCGATCGAGATTTGGATCTCGACCGAGATCGTGAATGGGGCTTGCAGCGCGAATCCCCCACGAACTCCTTCAGCTTACCCCTCTGGATAAGCTTCTCTACTTCCTTCTTCAGCTCCCGACACTGGTCAGTGTCGTGACCAGTGGCCCGATGGAATCGGCAGTAACGGTCGGTGCGGGAGCCCAACTTTTCGCCTTCCTTCTTTTTGGGGAAACGAGCGAGGTCTTGCCTCTCCATTACGGCCAAGACCTCTCTCAGAGGCCTGTTGAGGGGGGTAAACTCCTCCCTCTGACTGTCCTTCTTTGTCGGACGCCTATCCTCCCTTCGATCAGGGCGTCCGCGACTCCGACTACTCTCGGAGCTAACCTTCTTGTTTTGGTTGTCCAATGGTTTGGACAACTGCTTCCCCCCGCGCCCCTTGGGAGGAGCCAACTCTCCGGCAGCGATCTTCGACTCTTGGACGTCGATTTGCTGTTTCACCCTCACCTGAAGCGTCTCCATGCTCCAGACGTTTTTGGCCGCGACGCTGTGCAGTAAGTCGGAGCCGTAGGGGGGATTGAGGTTTTTCAAGAAGGTACGGATGGCCTCGCCCTCCGATATCTCCTCATCCAGCTCGGTCATGCCAGCCGTGTAACGCTGGTAGTATTGGGCCAGCGATTCGTCGGGCCTCTGGACCACCTCCTGCAGGGTCCGAACACTCTTCAGCAGCCGTCGACGCCCTTGGTACTGGGCGATGAATCGCTGATGCATATCCTCCCAACAGGTTATGCATCCGGTGGGCAGACTGTAGAACCATGTCAAAGCTTTCTCTCCCAAGGTACTCGGGAACAACGCGCAGATAACATCCTCATCTGGGGTCCTGCCCATGCACGCTGTCAGGTGCTTCTGTACGTGGCGGACCGGGTCCGCGTCCCCGTCGTACTCCTCTATCTTCGGGATACCCAAGCCTGGAGGGGCCAGGGTATTGATCAGCCTGGGAACGAAGGGATGGGTCTCCCGACTCCTCAACTCCGACATCATGGGCTTCTGATCTCCCATGCAAATACCCACAATCTTCACCACCTGATCAGCAGTGAGGGGACCATTCAGGGGAATAGTCCTTTGCTGTACTGGCCCTGGTCCATCGACCACAAAATTCTCCACCGGTGCTGGATTCGAATGCCTGGGGGGAACGGGCTGTTCCCTCAACGGGGGAGGTGGCGGCAGATTGTCGTCCCCCTGCCTTCTGGAAGCATCTCGCCGCGGAGGGAGCGGCGGTAAATCTACGGCCTGCCTTCTGGCAGCCTCTCTTTGGTCTAAGAGGGCCTCCATGGCTTCCATGAATAAGGGCATGGCCTCTGCCACTACCCTGGCCAGCTCGGGGCTCTGGGAAGGCGCCTCGTTCCTGGATCCACCAGGGAGCTCGTTCCTGGTCGTCGACCTGGTTTCTCTTCGCGGAGGAACAACCTCCCTGGTGGTGTCATCTCGGTGAGTGCTGTCACCATCGTCTCTCAGATCCTGATGCTGTGTAGCATCCTCAGGGGGATTGCTGGTGGTCGGCACCTGCTTGCCTGAGCGCTGCGGCCTGTTGCCAGCCATGGTATGGAGTCAAAGAGAAGCAAACTTACTTTGGCTTTTTGTTGCGTTCCCACGGACGGCGCCAATGTTGGATCACGGCAGGAACTCTGGTTACGGTGACGGATTCCTTAGCTCCTCGCAATCCTGCAGAAGGGGAATAGAGGGCGGTGGCCCAGAATCCCTCTCCGATGCTTAACGTAAGTACGGTGATCAACAGGGCAAGCAAGCAGTATGTGTATGTGTGTAAGAACGTAACCTTAACCTGGGATAACTTCCCTCCTTTTATAGGGGGAAGGCTATCCCAGTTACCTGATTAGGCGGTTGGATTGTGATCCACTATCCCACATATCTCGCCGTATATCTCGCCACGTATCTGTACAGTTATACGTATCCCACATATCTCGCCCATTATATCACTACTGTAATCATAGCGAGATTTCCGGGATTGTGCTCTTACTGGCGAGTCTCGATCATTATCGGAGACTCCCAAGTTGCATCATTGAGGATTCGGTGTCGGGGAGTGGTGTCAACTCCCATATCGGGACCGACCACGTCCAGGTCCGATATCTTCGGGGCTTTCCCCTATCGAGGCTATACTCACTCGGAGCTATTCCATGTCGGGGCCTCCGTCCGTCGGAGCCCTTAGCCTTCCAGCGACCCAGCTCCTAGCCCAACGGGCCTAGTCGCCGTTTGTCAATCGTTAAGGGGCCTAACGGCCTTAGCCGGGGCCCATCAGTCGTATTGCCGGTTTGAAGGGTTTAAGGTTCTTGTGAAGAATTACTGGGGAGTTGATGAGCATCCCTTGTTTGATACCATCAAGACTTTATTGGATCATGAGACTGACATGTCTCCGGCCGATGTTGCCGAGAATTTGATGCCGAAATCGTCACAGGATAATGTGGATACTTGTTTGGCAAGTTTTGTGGAAGCTCTCAAAGCGAGTAAGGAAGCTGCCTTGTCAAACAAGGAAGAGAAGGAAGCATTGGATTCAGAATCAGAATCGAATTCAGAGTCAGAGTCGGAATCGGATCCAGAGTCGGAACCGGATTCGGAGTCAGCATCGGACTAAAAATCGGACAAAGAAGCGAGCAAGGAAAATTTGGATTTGAAGTCGGAGAAGAAGAAAGAATGAAAGCTACTTTTAGGAATTAATTAAGCATCGATTTTGTCTGAATAATTTAGTGCATGTAGTAAGATTAATTAGTTGGTATGGTTTGTATTTTTCTCTCTTGGAATGAATTAGTTTAATTTATTTTTTTGACCAAAAAATTGTTTGATTTCTCATTAAATTAGTTTGTAGGCCTAACTAAACCCAATCGTAGACAAAGATTATAGGGTCCTATGATTGCAATTAGTGTTGGTAACTAGGCTGACAATTCGTGCGGGTTCTTGTCGTGCCGTGTTCTGAGGGTCAGCCCAAATACGGCCCAACATGAAAAACTGACACAAAAAACCTATAATAAATTGAATAAAATAATTAACATTTAACCATTTTAGTTTAAAACATCGTGTTATCATGTCGTTCCGTGTCACTAATATCAAACTCAAACTCGTAATTTTCGTGCCGTGTTCGTGTCGACCCATCGTGCCGAGCCCGAATTGCCAGCCCTATTTGTAACACATAACATATGGCTATAACCATAATTACAATTTTTCACCATGATTTACCTATTTTTCCTTTTAATTGTATACATATCAATAACTAAATCTATAAAAATAGCAACCTAATTTCAAATCTACTAAAGTCCAAAAGTAATCCAAACGCGACATACAAGAAATCCATACTAACATAATATTTAAAAAGTTAGAAATTAAAGGTGAATGAGAGATGTCGTCAATAGCAATGAACAATTGAGACTTGAGATTGTAATGTCAGTACATGAATAATAACTCAGATTGCAAGGTTATGAATGAAAATGAGCCGTTTGTAAACTAAAGCTCCTACTACGTACTGCTATTAGTTCATAATGGATAATGGGTAAAATGATAGTCATGCATTTTTTAAAGCTTGACTTTAAGAATTTTGATTAATAGATGAAATGTTGAATCATTATGTTATACTTCATAGTTGCAAAACTGTAGTATAAATACCACTAGAAGTAGTATTAGGGAAACATTAAAATACATTGTGTAAAAATAGTTACAACTTATAATTATATGCAATGTTGCTAATTGTTGTTATAGATTAAAAATGTTAATATCAGTGTCTCAACTATCAGAATTGTTGCTTTCCACTTTTTTCGATTGATTTGGCGTTAAAATTGGTATTTTAAATAACAAAAGCATATTATTTTCACTTTTTCGAAGTATCATATTTGTTGCTCATGGTTTAAGCTGATTTGGTTATTAAAAACATGTTTTTACTTCGTCAAATTTAATAGAAAAAATTGAGAATCAACAAATCTGATAGTTGAGACAACGAATATCAAACTTTTAAATCCGAATAATGATTAGCATCATGATCTATATTTGAGACTATTTTAGATTCTTAGCTATTAAATACCTCTATCAAGAGTGAACAGACCGTATAAGATTAATTATATATATATTATAAATTCAGAAAAAAGATAATAACAGAGTGACGGTCATTTTATATTGACCACTAATATTACTATAAAATGACTAATCTATTAGATTGGATATTGCGCGGCTGTAGTTTTTTGTTTTATGATTCTTAGTTTCAAAAGACAAGATACAAGGCATTTTAAGTTGATCAATGTCGAATGTGAAAAAAACTAAGTTATGAAATTTTAAAAATACGTTCCAACGGCAATGAAAGTGATGATGAAATAGTAATTGCCTATTGTATCAAACATTTGAACATGTTGTCAAAGATAAAAGACACAAACATACAAAAGAAATTTGAACATAACATTTTGTCAACTTTTTTTTTGGCCAAATTGTCTCAACATAATAGAAAGTAAAACACAAACTTCTTTCTACCGAACTTTTAGATGATATGAACATAAAACCTTATTGGTAGCACTAATAATCGGAAAGATGTATCAAATGAACATGTTGAACATACATAAGTAACAATCTTAAGAAAATCAATTATTTAATTCTATTGTCGATATATTTAACTGAAAACTCAATGACGGGTGTGAAAATTGAATTTAAAGTTGTAATATTTATTTGATTTGACAATGTTGGAGAATTTAGCATTACAAAACAACTGACCTTGGATTTCCTACATTAATTATGTAGTAATCGCAATGAGCTCGTGCATAGTGTTATCTCGTTGTGGCGAGTTTGCTTCTCCACGTGTCATATTTTCTGGTTTGTGGTTGATTCAAGTATATATAAGTGACCGAGATTCAAAAGAGTGATTACATAGATCCTATTGTAATCTATATAGAAACTCAAAATGACGTTAGGCATACTTGTTCACCATTGGTTGTATCGGCATAATGAATACCATATGAAGAGAATGAGTGAGATTGAGAGGGAAGACAGAGACTTGATATCAGTATAAAACATATGTAATAATAAGACAGTATAAAACATATGTAATAATAAGACAATATAAAACATACATAATAAGGTAAGAGAACAGAAAGTACAATTGTCGGTAATAATAGTAGAGATTGCGAAAATTAACTTCAAGAAAGCTTCGATAGCATGTGATTTTTCCTAGTAATTTAGGAGGCATTTCATCAACTGCCTCGTTTTCCATTATTATATCAAACTATCCATCACCAAGCAAGAATTTGCTGTCACGTAATGTATGTGATAGAATGTACCGTGCAGTGATCTTTCTGCTGAAACAAGCACTTTTTTTTTGGGTAAAACTTAAACAAGCACATGATAGTTGTCAAGTTAGGGCGTTTTTAGCTAAAATAATGCATTTAATATAAGAACTTTTAAAACGGTAGGTGACTATTTTTAATATTCCGGGCATCTTAATGAGGAAATAATATTAAACTTCATCTTTCGTGTTATCTACAATTCTTAATTACTATGAAATAACAAATGAATGATGAGTGGTAAAAGGGTATCAAACCTTGTACCCTCTCGATACTATGTAGTGTACGGTTGATACAATTCAACAGCAGAGATGAACTGAACCAACCTATCCTCCCCAATCCTGATTTTATCGACGATATTACAGTGGCCAAGCTTTACGGACTCCGAATTATCAAAGGTGGATGCAATCTCTCCTCAAGTGACAAGTCCAAGCCAGTTAATTCCATCAAAATCAGTATGGTCAATAACAAATTGTATATAAACTTTCTTTTGACAAAAAAAAAAAAAAAATTAATTCCAAGCGCTCTGAGCTTTTGCACCTTTCCCATGAGTTCTTCTATACACCTTCTATAGCAGCTACTTTAGACATTTAATCTACACAAAGAAAAAAACGGTATGTATTTTAGCTGGCCAATTCCCAATTTCGCGCCAAGAATAAATTTGCATAAATGCACATAACAATATTCAAAGAAACAAACAGATATCATTCAGATAAAATTGTAACATTTCTCATGAAAATGGTAGGTATGCTTGATGAAGACATTATTGAAAGAATGTGCAGCAATTATTGACTATGTACATGAACTTTGACAAGCATTGGTGGAGAAGAAAATTCAAAGTTACTTCATCCATAAAAGAAACTATCAAATATTTTGTAGGGTTCTTGATTAATTAAATTAGGTTTATACTGCCCTGCAACCATTACAAATTTAATTTAGAATGACCAGAAAATGAAGGGGTGTGGATGATATCTTATAAGTTTAACAATTTGAAACATATGTAATAAGGTAAGCAAAAAAAGAAAGCATCTACGAAGTAAGATACGATAACAAAGGTAGAAACAAATGAATCATTCTATGTTAGAGCAAATGCAGATAGCGTTAAAACATTTTAGATCCTACTAATTAAAATAAGCAGAATTGAAGAGTATATACACTTACTGGAGTATTAGTTAGAACACCAAATAGAGCAGTCAGAGCCAAACAGTCTAACATCAATCTAATGGTTTGGACGTGTATATTCCACATATCAGATGAGGGTCTATCCAATCTGATTATTCTCATTCGTGAGCTTAACATGAGTAATATTCATTAAGAGTTGACGATGAACTATTATAGTCTAATACTAATAAGAGTCAATAAATGATAGTTGAGTTGCCTTAGCACTAACCATATACTGACAAAAGGGGAAATGAAATTTTGGTAGTCATCTTCAATAGAAGTCGTTTTGTATCGTCCAATTTACTTTACATTTGCATGGCCATAAAATAACAATATGAGTTCGTGATTAACCTTAAGAAACTCAATCAAAACACCCCACTGTGTAACACTTTATTTATTGGTAACTGATAGATCGTAATAACTGGTATTGTACAAACCAGATCTGAAAAAGGAAGAAAGACTCGCCTGTTTGTTCTATAGCATGTCCTCCACAAGATTTATAGTCAAATCATGTTGATTCACAAATTCAACCTCATCACTATTGTTGTTTAATACAAGTCCAACAATTCACAGATAATTGCAACAACTTCATCTGAAGCCTAGTGTAACTCTAACTGCGCATAATGATACTGAAAATTGAAGTTGTTGCCTATGACAACATCAGTGGTAGGATAGTATGTCCATGCTTGGGCTGATTATGCCTTTCGAGCAATGGTTTACTAAATATCTGCCAATTTTATTGGCCCAAATTTGTTGGGTGAATGGAGAAACATTAAGTGCATCTGATTAGTTCATCAACATTTGAATGCAGACTTTTTAAAACAAAACTTGATGAACTGTGAGACAAGTTGTAAGTTGGCACTAACCATACGATCCTAATGCTAGTGACCATATAATGTCTAACTGGGAGATGAGAGTTTGGTCACCATTACAAGCATAAAATTATTTTTTATCACCATTTGTATCCACCTAAAAGGAATGTCAAATGTACTTTCCAACTGTCCACTAAATTGTTGCATTAGTTCATGATTTAGCTTAAGAAGACCAAAAGGAGACACCATTAGATTGGAGTTGATATATCGTAATTGATCATGTTCGACAATCCCATCAGGTGGAACGTAAATGTAAAGAAAGGAAGAGAACCTGATTTGTTTTCTATCGAGCAGATGCTCCAGAAGATGTTTGACCAAATGCTGCAGATTTCCAAAGTTAATATAGCCATCACTGTTGAATACCGAGTACATGAATTCAGTAATATTTCCGATATAAAGGCATTAGCTTAAGGTGAATCCCGCTGAAGCTTCCGGTCTACCTGAGGATATGCCTTCAAGCACCGGTTAAGTTAACATGTGTGAAGTTTCTTGCTCCAATTTTATTGGATTCATGAGAAACATTAAGTACGTCAGATGGTAAGACATGAAATATAGTTGTGTTCTTTACGAATCTATATATAAAATATTAATTCAAGAAAAAGAGTAATTATAAAAGACCATGATTCGAGGACTTAAATCAACGATGAATTATAACATGTTGAGGTTTGGGCCCCGACGAAAAAGGAAGCCAAACACACACAAATCAAGAGTTGGTAGTGAGAAGAGTCAGTTAAGGAAGATTAATTGGCTTAGTTGTCAACCATATCTACATCCTCACTAAACGAATAACAACCTTATACACCCATTCAAATACCAAAAGGTAAAGAAATCTGATTCACTTAAGTCGTAACCATGTGGTTGTAGCTATTTCTACTCATTGCCTTCCCACTTGAAAAAGTAGAGCTCAATTCCATTCTGATTAAACATTAACATTTATTGCAAAACAGTCTGCATATGTATCTTTTGCTGCAAGTTTCCATTGCATTTTGTATGTACAATAACAAGAAGAACAAGCTTGGGAATCAACCATTTCAACTAAATTCCTAAACTGACATTTTTTTTCTTGAATTGCTTTTGTTCAAACTGAGGTTCGCTATGCAGTTAAAAACGAGTTTCTACCTGGAGACGGAAAATGGTAGGTAGAATCGAGTCGTAAAAACGGAACGTAAAAACGTAAGTTTCTACATATATGCTAAAATAATTATAGTAACGAAGAGTATAATGTACATATATGTAATTATGCAACATAAATATAAAATAATAAATTTACTCATTAATAGTTGTTAACATATTTTCAATAACATATATGGATCTGCCCCAATAATCACATCAGTCGTCATAATAAGCAATTGTTATGGATTCGTGAGAAGAATCGGCGAGTCAACTGAATTAAGAATCTGAAATTTTAGAGTTTGAAAAATGTAAAAAATAAATTAAAAAAAAAATTATATTGAATATTGAAAAGGTGTAATATACAAGCCATGGTTTAATCTTTTAGAAAATCATGGTCACATTCTTAAAATAATAATTTGGAACCGTTATTAGTTAGTTGAAAATTTAAGAGTCTAAGATGAATTTTAGTAGTTAATATTAAGTTTAAAGTTTCGGTTTTTCTGGTTGAGGTAAAGAATAATGAAGAAAAAACATAATTCTATCTCTTTGCAAAAAAAAAAAAAAATCTAGTAAACTACCTTTGTGTTTGTGGCGTTTCTTTCTTCTACTCCATACAAAGACAAAAGAAATATTGGTTTGAAAACTGAGATTTAGTTTAATTCAATTGAAATAAATATAAGAAAACTTATATCTAAAAATCTGTCGAAACAGATATCAGTAACAATTTAAACTTGAAATATTAAAAACAACATTGTACAAACTTGTAAATATTAAAAATTACATAGTACAAACTTGACTACTTGAGTATCAATAGATTTTTAGCGCTATTATATCTGATTTATGTGCAGTGTTGTGAATGGCTTTAACTATTAGTAGTTTTACTCTTTAACAGTTTGAATGGGTTGCCACTTGCCACGTAGTTGGGGTGTTCGGTTAGTTTTTTTGTGTTTATATATGTACGTATCAATTGTTGGTTTCTTGGGCAACAAGTTACTTAAACAGTGATTGTGTGCAACAGATAAAATGTATATAAATGTTCGAATGCAATAGATATAAATATTATTGCCGATTGCATGGATATATATATATATATATATTTCGATTGCAATAGATATATTTATTATTTCAGATTAGATATATATATATATATTGGTTTCCTATCTATTATATATGTATGTATATATATATAGAGGTTTAGGCAAACCTTGTTTAATTATCTTACTGATCAACTATTCTTCTCAGTTACTCAGCAAGCCAACGAAAAAGCAATCCAAATTATGATGACGATGAATTCCAGTGGTGATCTCCTTGCTAATCTAAGTTCTGGCATTGCCAGCTTGATGTTCATCTGGGCCATGTTCCGCCAATTCGTTCCCCAAAATTTCCGAGCCTTTATCCTTCGATACACAAACCAAATCGTCGACGCCTTTTCACCTTACATCGACATCACCTTCTCCGAATACACCAACAACAACCTCGACAAGCGCAGCAAAGCCTTTTCTTTAATACAAACCTACCTCAGCTCCAAAACCCTCATTGCTCAAGCCAAACGCCTCCAAGCCGATTTCCCTAAAAAGAACAACCATTCCCGACTCCTCATCACCTTAGACGACTACCAACAGGTCACCGACGTATTCGACGGCATCAAAGTATGGTGGTCTGCCGATAAACAAACTTCTAATACAAAAACCATCTCCTTTTACCCATCTAATAATGCATCCAACTCCAAGAGGCTATTAACCCTAACTTTCCACCGAAAATATCGTGATATCGTCGAGAATTCGTACATCGAACACGTTATGGAAGTGGCGAAGTCGGTCCAATCGACGAACCGGCAGAGGAAGCTCTTCACTAATTGTGAAGATGATTTTAACTCCAAAAGGAGTGTGTGGAACCATGTGTTGTTTGAGCATCCTGCGAGCTTCGAAACCCTAGCTATGGACCCGAACAAGAAACAAGAGATTATCAATGATCTCATCACATTCGCAAAGGCGAAAGAGTATTACGCGAGGATCGGGAAGACTTGGAAGAGGGGTTACCTTCTTTACGGCCCACCCGGGACTGGAAAATCGACCATGATCGCTGCCATGGCGAATCTATTGTGCTACGATGTTTATGATCTGGAGCTCACGTCGGTTAAGGATAACACCGATTTGAGGATGCTTTTAATGGATACTACGAGCAAGTCGATCGTGGTTATCGAGGATATCGACTGCTCGCTCGATCTCACCGGGCAACGGACGAAAAAGAAGAATAAGAAGAAGTTTAAAGGGAAGAAGAGTGATGATTCGGAAGGAAGCAAGGTGACTTTGTCGGGGCTTTTGAACATTATCGACGGGTTGTGGTCGGCTTGTGAGGGGGAGAGGATTGTTGTTTTTACGACTAATTTCGTGGATAAGCTCGATCCGGCTCTTATTCGGAGAGGGAGGATGGATAAGCACATCGAGATGTCGTATTGCCGGTTTGAAGGGTTTAAGGTTCTTGTGAAGAATTACTGGGGAGTTGATGAGCATCCCTTGTTTGATACCATCAAGACTTTATTGGATCATGAGACTGACATGTCTCCGGCCGATGTTGCCGAGAATTTGATGCCGAAATCGTCACAAGATAATGTGGATACTTGTTTGGCAAGTTTTGTGGAAGCTCTCAAAGCGAGTAAGGAAGCTGCCTTGTCAAACAAGGAAGAGAAGGAAGCATTGGATTCAGAATCAGAATCGAATTCAGAGTCAGAGTCGGAATCGGATCCAGAGTCGGAACCGGATTCGGAACCGGATTCGGAGTCAGTATCGGACTAAAAATCGGACAAAGAAGCGAGCAAGGAAAATTTGGATTTGAAGTCGGAGAAGAAGAAAGAATGAAAGCTACTTTTAGGAATTATAAGCATCGATTTTGTCTGAATAATTTAGTGCATGTAGTAAGATTAATTAGTTGGTATGGTTTGTATTTTTCTCTCTTGGAATGAATTAGTTTAATTTATTTTTTTGACCAAAAATTTGTTTGATTTCTCATTAAATTAGTTTGTAGGCCTAACTAAACCCAATCGTAGACAAAGATTATAGGGTCCTATGATTGCAATTAGTGTTGGTAACTAGGCTGACAATTCGTGCGGGTTCGTGTCGTGCCGTGTTCTGAGGGTCAGCCCAAATACGGCCCAACATGAAAAACTGACACAAAAAACCTATAGTAAATTGAATAAAATAATTAACATTTAACCATTTTAGTTTAAAACATCGTGTTATCATGTCGTTCCGTGTCACTAATATCAAACTCAAACTCGTAATTTTCGTGCCGTGTTCGTGTCGACCCATCGTGCCGAGCCCGAATTGCCAGCCCTATTTGTAACACATAACATATGGCTATAACCATAATTACAATTTTTCACCATGATTTACCTATTTTTCCTTTTAATTGTATACATATCAATAACTAAATCTATAAAAATAGCAACCTAATTTCAAATCTACTAAAGTCCAAAAGTAATCCAAACGCGACATACAAGAAATCCATACTAACATAATATTTAAAAAGTTAGAAATTAAAGGTGAATGAGAGATGTCGTCAATAGCAATGAACAATCGAGACTTGAGATTGTAATGTCAGTACATGAATAATAACTCAGACTGCAAGGTTATGAATGAAAATGAGCCGTTTGTAAACTAAAGCTCCTACTACGTACTGCTATTAGTTCATAATGGATAATGGGTAAAATGATAGTCATGCATTTTTTAAAGCTTGACTTTAAGACTTTTGATTAATAGATGAAATGTTGAATATTACGTTATACTTCATAGTTGCAAAACTATAGTATAAATACCGCTAGAAGTAGTATTAGGGAAACATTAAAATACAATGTGTAAAAATAGTTACAACTTATAATTATATGTAATATATGTTGCTAATTGTTGTTATAGATTAAAAATGTTAATATCAGTGTCTCAACTATCAGATTTGTTGCTTTCCACTTTTTTCGATTGATTTGGCGTTAAAATCGGTATTTTAAATAACAAAAGCATATTATTTTCACTTTTTCGAAGTATCATATTTGTTCCTCATGGTTTAAGCTGATTTGGTTATTAAAAACATGTTTTTACTTCGTCAAATTTAATAGAAAAAATTGAGAATCAACAAATCTGATAGTTGGGACAACGAATATCAAACTTTTAAATCATAATGATTAGCAACATGATCTATATTTGAGACTATTTTAGATTCTTAGCTATTAAATACCTCTATCAAGAGTGAACAGACCGTATAAGATTAATTATATATATTATAAATTCTGAAAAAAGATAACAACAGAGTGACGGTCATTTTATATTGACCACTAATATTACTATAAAATGACTGATCTATTAGATTGGATATTGCGCGGCTGTAGTTTTTTGTTTTATGATTATTAGTTTCAAAAGACAAGATACAAGGCATTTTAAGTTGATCAATGTCGAATGTGAAAAAAACTAAGTTATGAAATTTTAAAAATACGTTCCAACGGCAATGAAAGTGATGATGAAATAGTAATTGCCTATTGTATCAAACATTTGAACATGTTGTCAAAGATAAAAGACACAAACATACAAAAGAAATTTGAACATAACATTTTGTCAACTTTTTTTTTGGCCAAATTGTCTCAACATAATAGAAAGTAAAACACAAACTTCTTTCTACCGAACTTTTAGATGATATGAACATAAAACCTTATTGGTAGCACTAATAATCGGAAAGATGTATCAAATGAACATGTTGAACATACATAAGTAACAATCTTAAGAAAATCAATTATTTAATTCTATTGTCGATATATTTAACTGAAAACTCAATGACGGGTGTGAAAATTGAATTTAAAGTTGTAATATTTATTTGATTTGACAATGTTGGAGAATTTAGCATTACAAAACAACTGACCTTGGATTTCCTACATTAATTATGTAGTAATCGCAATGAGCTCGTGCATAGTGTTATCTCGTTGTGGCGAGTTTGCTTCTCAACGTGTCATATTTTCTGGTTTGTGGTTGATTCAAGTATACATAAGTGACCGAGATTCAAAAGAGTGATTACATAGATCCTATTGTAATCTATATAGAAACTCAAAATGACGTTAGGCATACTTGTTCACTTGGTTGTATCGGCATAATGAATACCATATGAAGAGAATGAGTGAGATTGAGAGGGAAGACAGAGACTTGATATCAGTATAAAACATATGTATTAATAAGACAGTATAAAACATATGTAATAATGAGACAATATAAAACATACATAATAAGGTAAGAGAACATAAAGTACAATTGTCGGTAATAATAGTAGAGATTGCGAAAATTAACTTCAAGAAAGCTTTGATAGCATGTGGTTTTTCCTAGTAATTTAGGAGGCATTTCATCAACTGCCTCGTTTTCCATTATTATATCAAACTATCCATCACCAAGCAAGAATTTGCTGTCACGTAATGTATGTGATAGAATGTACCGTGCAGTGATCTTTCTGCTGAAACAATCACTTTTTTTTGGGGTAAAACTTAAACAAGCACATGATAGTTGTCAAGTTAGGGCGTTTTTAGCTAAAATAATGCATTTAATATAAGAACTTTTAAAACGGTAGGTGACTATTTTTAATATTCCGGGCATCTTAATGAGGAAATAATATTAAACTTCATCTTTCGTGTTATCTACAATTCTTAATTACTATGAAATAACAAATGAATGATGAGTGGTAAAAGGGTATCAAACCTTGTACCCTCTCGATACTATGTAGTGTACGGTTGATACAATTCAACAGCAGAGATGAACTGAACCAACCTATCCTCCCCAATCCTGATTTTATCGACGATATTACAGTGGCCAAGCTTTACGGACTCCGAATTATCAAAGGTGGATGCAATCTCTCCTCAAGTGACAAGTCCAAGCCAGTTAATTCCATCAAAATCAGTATGGTCAATAACAAATTGTATATAAACTTTCTTTTGACAAAAAAAAAAAAAAATTAATTCCAAGCGCTCTGAGCTTTTGCACCTTTCCCATGAGTTCTTCTATACACCTTCTATAGCAGCTACTTTAGACATTTAATCTACACAAAGAAAAAAACGGTATGTATTTTAGCTGGCCAATTCCCAATTTCGCGCCAAGAATAAATTTGCATAAATGCACATAACAATATTCAAAGAAACAAACAGATATCATTCAGATAAAATTGTAACATTTCTCATGAGAATGGTAGGTATGCTTGATGAAGATATTATTGAAAGAATGTGCAGCAATTATTGACTATGTACATGAACTTTGACAAGCATTGGTGGAGAAGAAAATTCAAAGTTACTTCATCCATAAAAGAAACTATCAAATATTTTGTAGGGTTCTTGATTAATTAAATTAGGTTTATACTGCCCTGCAACCATTACAAATTTAATTTAGAATGACCGGAAAATGAAGGGGTGTGGATGATATCTTATAAGTTTAACAATTTGAAACATATGTAATAAGGTAAGCAAAAAAAGAAAGCATCTACGAAGTAAGATACGATAACAAAGGTAGAAACAAATGAATCATTCTATGTTAGAGCAAATGCAGATAGCGTTAAAACATTTTAGATCCTACTAATTAAAATAAGCAGAATTGAAGAGTATATACACTTACTGGAGTATTAGTTAGAACACCAAATAGAGCAGTCAGAGCCAAACAGTCTAACATCAATCTAATGGTTTGGACGTGTATATTCCACATATCAGATGAGGGTCTATCCAATCTGATTATTCTCATTCGTGAGCTTAACATGAGTAATATTCATTAAGAGTTGACGATGAACTATTATAGTCTAATACTAATAAGAGTCAATAAATGATAGTTGAGTTGCCTTAGCACTAACCATATACTGACAAAAGGGGAAATGAAATTTTGGTAGTCATCTTCAATAGAAGTCGTTTTGTATCGTCCAATTTACTTTACATTTGCATGGCCATAAAATAACAATATGAGTTCGTGATTAACCTTAAGAAACTCAATCAAAACACCCCACTGTGTAACACTTTATTTATTGGTAACTGATAGATCGTAATAACTGGTATTGTACAAACCAGATCTGAAAAAGGAAGAAAGACTCGCCTGTTTGTTCTATAGCATGTCCTCCACAAGATTTATAGTCAAATCATGTTGATTCACAAATTCAACCTCATCACTATTGTTGTTTAATACAAGTCCAACAATTCACAGATAATTGCAACAACTTCATCTGAAGCCTAGTGTAACTCTAACTGCGCATAATGATACTGAAAATTGAAGTTGTTGCCTATGACAACATCAGTGGTAGGATAGTATGTCCATGCTTGGGCTGATTATGCCTTTCGAGCAATGGTTTACTAAATATCTGCCAATTTTATTGGCCCAAATTTGTTGGGTGAATGGAGAAACATTAAGTGCATCTGATTAGTTCATCAACATTTGAATGCAGACTTTTTAAAACAAAACTTGATGAACTGTGAGACAAGTTGTAAGTTGGCACTAACCATACGATCCTAATGCTAGTGACCATATAATGTCTAACTGGGAGATGAGAGTTTGGTCACCATTACAAGCATAAAATTATTTTTTATCACCATTTGTATCCACCTAAAAGGAATGTCAAATGTACTTTCCAACTGTCCACTAAATTGTTGCATTAGTTCATGATTTAGCTTAAGAAGACCAAAAGGAGACACCATTAGATTGGAGTTGATATATCGTAATTGATCATGTTCGACAATCCCATCAGGTGGAACGTAAATGTAAAGAAAGGAAGAGAACCTGATTTGTTTTCTATCGAGCAGATGCTCCAGAAGATGTTTGACCAAATGCTGCAGATTTCCAAAGTTAATATAGCCATCACTGTTGAATACCGAGTACATGAATTCAGTAATATTTCCGATATAAAGGCATTAGCTTAAGGTGAATCCCGCTGAAGCTTCCGGTCTACCTGAGGATATGCCTTCAAGCACCGGTTAAGTTAACATGTGTGAAGTTTCTTGCTCCAATTTTATTGGATTCATGAGAAACATTAAGTACGTCAGATGGTAAGACATGAAATATAGTTGTGTTCTTTACGAATCTATATATAAAATATTAATTCAAGAAAAAGAGTAATTATAAAAGACCATGATTCGAGGACTTAAATCAACGATGAATTATAACATGTTGAGGTTTGGGCCCCGACGAAAAAGGAAGCCAAACACACACAAATCAAGAGTTGGTAGTGAGAAGAGTCAGTTAAGGAAGATTAATTGGCTTAGTTGTCAACCATATCTACATCCTCACTAAACAAATAACAACCTTATACACCCATTCAAATACCAAAAGGTAAAGAAATTTGATTCACTTAAGTCGTAACCATGTGGTTGTAGCTATTTCTACTCATTGCCTTCCCACTTGAAAAAGTAGAGCTCAATTCCATTCTGATTAAACATTAACATTTATTGCAAAACAGTCTGCATATGTATCTTTTGCTGCAAGTTTCCATTGCATTTTGTATGTACAATAACAAGAAGAACAAGCTTGGGAATTGATGGATATACGCCCAATTTGAACCCGTTGACTTCCGAATCGTTTTATTTTTATCACCCCGTTAATGATTGTAAATCGAAACTTCAACCCGAACACTTCGCGAAAACACCAACGGTCCGGACGAGGCCGAAGCGCTCGTCCGGCCGAGTTAGACTCACCTAGGTGAGGTCGGGTGGCCACACCCGACCTCCCCTAGGGGAGATAGGGTTGGCCAACCCTATCTCCCCTAGGAGGGGTTGGGTGGCCTCACCCAACCCCTACCCTTGGGGGTCGGATTTTCCTCCCCCCCAAGGGCCCCGGCACCATTCTTGGACTCCCATACTCGGTTTATTCCGCCAACCTTCTCCGTATCCTAAGGTCTTAATTATGTGTTTAAAGGTTAATTAACTGTGTTTAAAGGTTAACGATGTCATTAAGCCACCTTAATGACACAGTTGCCTATAAATACCACACCTCCACTATTCATTTGATCATCTTGACAAGTTGCATAATTTTGCTCTGACATCTCTCTAGCTTTATCTCTCTAAAACCGCACTGACTTAGGCATCGGAGAGGGTTCATCAGGCACCACCCCCCTCTGTGCCTGGTATTGCCCCTCTTGCAGGGCGAAAGGAGAAAAGAAGCTAAGGACGGAAGAACGCAAGCTAGGGCAGCACAACCCGAGAGCACCGGATCCACAACATCTCCAGTGAGGAACGAGACTTGAGTCGACCGCCCGTTGACCCTAGACTCGGAACCTAACACTTGGCGTCGTCAGTGGGCTTCGGACAGAAAGCCTGGCGATAACAAGAGCAATGACGAACAGCAGGGTGTCTAGGCACCACCGCCCACCAGGGGGCAACAGGCAAAGGAGAGAGCCTATACCCCCAGGAAGGCAGCCTAATCCAGGGAAACTACCAATGCAACCAGAACCACAAGGAACCCCACAGCCTCCTCAACACAACAACCAGGAGGGAGGACCCTCACGCCCAGCTGGGGCTGAGTCCTCCACAGCTTCAACCCCTTTGGCAAGGAGGCCACAGAGAGAGAGGGCGCAACAGGGAGTGCCATCCCAACACACGGCACCCCCTGAGGGATATTACTATGAGGCGCAACCCCAAGGGTACCCGTATGGGATGCCGGCCCAAAGGAATGGCAACCGCGCCTACACAAGGAAGGCCGGCATACACCCAAGGGACACATACAGAAGCACATGAAGAGGAACAGATCCCAACGGAAGAGCACCACTCGCATCCTCGAGCAGAGCAGCGAGAGGAGCAAAGAAGAAATTACCAGGAACCACCCCCAGAGGGAAGGCAACAATTCGTGCCTCCTAGGCAACAGCAGAACACCAGGGCTTACACCCCACTGGGGGAGGACAGACAAGCAAGACCTCCAAGGAGGCAAGAATTTTATGAAGCACCCCAGCAGGGATACCAAGGATACACCTACAGTCCATACCAACATGGACAAGGGATCCCAGTAAGCCTAGTCTACAACTATGGTGGATATCAGAGGGATTACACTCCAACGCCGGTGATGATTACCCCGGAGGAGATAGAGGCCATGATAACCCGGAAAATGAATGAGTCAAAGAAAAATGGCTTACACTGTCTGAGTGACAAAACGAACCACCCCTTCTCAAGGGAGTTGGAAATGAACAGGGTGCCAGACTCCCTGCACACAGTGCAAATTGCAAAGTACAATGGCAAGGGAGACCCCCTAGAGCATATTCAACAGCATGAGGCCTCTCTATTTGGGAGGACTACTGACGAAAGATACAAGTCACTCCTGTTTCAAAACACCCTATCAGGGGTGGCCTCACACTGGTTCTTTAGCCTACCCTCTGAGAGCATCCACTCATGGGAGCAGCTAAAGGCGAAATTTCTGCAGAGATATCTAGGGGAGAGGAAACTCCTCAAAGGAACAGGCTCCATCGATGATGTGAAACAAGAATATGATGAATCTCTGGCCAGTTACTACACTAGGTTCAATCAAAATATCGCAGACATCCAGGGCGACATCACTGAGGGTGAGATAATACGAGCCTTCATCAGAAACCTAGGCCGCTTCGGGTCCACACTGGCAGAAAAGATGGCCAAGAAACCAGCGAGCACCTTAGAGGAGCTTGCAGGAAGAGTAAAAACTCATATAGACCTGGAGAGGCACAGGGCAAGTAATAAAGCCAAGATTCAAGCAGCCAAGGAAGACAATGCAAAGCCGAACAAAGGAAAGCCACCCCAGGCACCCCAGCACGCAAGGAAGCAGGAATGGCGTCCGCCCCAGCAAAGAAACCAAATGGGCGAACCACTAAAGGCTAGGGAAATAAATGTCATCAAGTTCGTCCCATTGAACGCCACTCCAGCTACTGTCCTCAGAGAGATGCGGAATCAGAAACTCTGGTCACCCCCCTGCAAGATGGAGAGCCCCAATGGTGGGGAATCACAAGGACAGATGGTGTGACAACCATGAAGCATACGGGCACGACACGAATGAATGCTTTAGCCTAAAGCTAAGCATAAACAACATCATCCAAAGGGGAGAACTAAAACAGTTCGTGGATCATGGGGGCAACAGCATACAGTTAGGGCCATCACACAGAGACAAGGGCAAAAGCAAAGTAGACTACAATCCTCCACCCAACAAGAGAGGGACCATAAATATGATACACGGGGGAGTAGCGTCAGGTGGCCCAACTGCTAATGCAAGGGAGGTTTACGCATCCAAATTGAGTTCAGTGCCAAGGTGGAGGAAAAGACCAAGAGAAGGTGAAGAAATGAAGATCGAATTCTCAGAGAAGGACAAGAGCCACATCGTCTTCCCACATGACGATGCTCTAGTCATCACGATAGACATTGACAATTTTGATGTAAAGAGAATACTGGTAGATGGGGGCAGCTCAGCAGACCTCCTAAGCCTAAGGGTCCTAGAAGAAATAGGGAAGACAAAGGCAGACATCAAACCAGTCAACTTCCCTCTAGTTGGCTTCTCAGGGGCAACAAGCTATCCCCTGGGAATGATAACCCTGCCGGTGACCATGGGCCAAGGATGGACACAGCTGAAGGTGAATGTTAACTTCTTGGTAGTTGAAAGTCTGGGAGCCTACAATGGGATCCTAGGAAGAACAACCATAAACCCATACGAAATCGTGCCATCCACCGTACACCAGAAGTTGAAGTACATCACTGAGAATGGAGTCGGAGAAGTCCTGGGTGATCAACGCACTGCAAGGCAGTGCTACGTCAACTCCATGAGACGTGGATCACACGGGACAGACACAGTGGCAGTGGTCATGGTAGGAGCCAATCAAGATAGAAAGAAGAGGGGAAGGAGACAAAGGCAAGGAAAGATGAAGAATGGAGTTGCACTTCGTTTGAGCAGGCAGTTTTTTCAAACAGTGCCTAAGAGGAGACACATGAGCAAGGCTGTGAAGGTGACAGCCATACCTTGGCAGCCAGAAACCATAGATGGGAAAAGAACAAGGGACTCCATCATAAGAGGCTTTCGGTACATTGATGACATCAAGCAAATGCCGCGGGAGCCAATATCAAGCTACTTTTAGAGATTCTCCAGTTATGGTGCCAATATGGACATCACAAGAGGAGAAGCCGTCAAAGCATTCATTAGAAACATGAATCCAAACTCATTTGAGGCCTATGGAGGGCTTTATGAGATGATCATGACGAGCACGATGAGAGAGCTCAAGGAAAAGCTGGACAAGGCGTTTGCAAAGGAGATGGAGCAACTGGATGAAGTCCCGGAGAAAGAAAGGGAAACCGATACACTGGAAGGAGGTGTAAACTTCACATTCACACCCCTTACAGTGAGCATAGAAGAAATTTTTCAGAAGTACCTCAAGGAGGAGCTACCCACATGCAGAGAGGAGGGCAAGGTCTTCCTAGGAAGAGATGCACATGGATGGTGTGAGTACCATGGGACCTGGGGGCATCAAACCAACCACTGCATGGTGCTGAAGATAGAAGTGGAGGAAATGATTCACAATGGAGGCCTAAAGGAGTCCGTGGCAACAGACAAATTGACCACCCCATATCCTTAGTTTCATATTTAGCACTTCGCATGTTCAAGCTTTCTAAGTTTTTCAAAAACAACTTTTGAGAAGGAGAACTCAAGAAGTTACTCCAACTCTGCACTACCTTTGATTTCCTCCAAAGGATGTCTTGATACACCCAAGGCATCCCATGTGTACAAAAACATGAATGCTCCTAAGGGAGTAGAAGTTACTCAAAAAGTATTTTCCAATGAATGTGGTGATATAATCATGAAGTTATCCTTACACAGATATGACATCAAGTCAACAACAGGTTCGACGCCCCCAAGAGCGTATCTTGAGAGTAGTTCTTATACTACGACCTTCGACGCCCCCAAGAGCGTATCTTGAGAGTAGTTTTTATACTACGACTTTCGACGCCCCCAGGAGCATATCTTGAGAGTAGTGTTCATACTACGACCTTCGACGCCCCCAAGAGCGTATCTTGAGAGTAGTTATTATACTACGACCTTCGACGCACCAAGAGCGTATCTTGAGAGTGGTTTCCAAAAACTACGAATTTCGACGCCCCCAGGAGCGTATCTTGAGGTAGATTTGCAACCTACCAGATTCGACGCCACCAAGAGCGTATCTTGAGGTAGAAAAAACACTACCAGATTCGACGCCCCCAGGAGCGTATCTTGAGGTAGATTTCAAACTACCAGCTTCGACGCCAACCAGGAGCGTATCTTTGGTCTAACTTGTGCCCTCCGGGAGCCTATCCTGTGAAACGTTAAGTGCCCTCCGAGAGCCAGTCTCGTGAACAGACTTCGACGCCAACCAGGAGAGTATCTTTGGTCTAACTTGTGTCCTCCGGGAGCCTATCCTGTGAAACGTTAAGTGCCCTCCGAGAGCCAGTCTCGTGAACAGACTTCGACGCCAACCAGGAGCGTATCTTTGGTCTAACTTGTGCCCTCCGGGAGCCTATCCTGTGAAACGTTAAGTGCCCTCCGAGAGCCAGTCTCGTGAACAGACTTCGACGCCAACCAGGAGCGTATCTTTGGTCTAACCTGTGCCCTCCGGGAGCCTATCCTGTGAAACGTTAAGTGCCCTCCGAGAGCCTGTCTCGTGAACAGTTTTCGACGCCCACCAAGAGCGTATCTTTGGTCTAACAGCACCATACATACCATTCAAAGGGTATCAGAAGAGAGCATTACACCATCACTAAGAAGGATCCCATGAGAAAGTAATTTCAAAGTAAAGTGATATGAAGAACACATAATGTTTTTTCTTGATGAAATAGCAGGTATGGCATGAAGGAAAACACGAAAGAAGGATAAGTAAAGGAAACACACCAAGAGAAGAGTCCATAATCAAACGGGTATATACAAAAGCATGCGAAGTACCAATGTAAAGCCAAGTAAACCACACAGTCAACAACACAATACGACAAAGGAAAGCAACACAAAATCCAACAACAATCCCAAAAGATACTCAACCCATCAAAGGGGAGAAAGAGTATGGTTATATATACAAAGATAGCAAGATGTAGATACATCAATCAGAGCCTTCGGGAGAGTCACCCTGACCTCCTGAGGCTGAACCACCGGCAGAGATGGAGGAAGAGGAGGAAGAGTCTGAAGTATCGATGTCCACAGGCGTAGCATCCACCTGTGTAGGGGCAGGCTCGTCTGCAACAGCAGCCTGACCCCTAAGGACAGCCATGTAACCAGTAGCGTATGGCCCAAAATCACCAAGATCGCCAACTGGAAACTGAGGATCAATGCGGAAAATATGATCAACTAGATACTCACCAAACTGGTTCATCTCCTGAGTGAGCCGCACGCTATAGTCAGCAGTGAAGGCAGAGGAAGCCTTGTACTCAGACACTGCGACAGTCATCTCCTCTGCCCGGCACCTAGCCTCCAACTTCCGCAATTCCTCAGAATGGAGTGAAGATGCAACCTCAGCCTCCCGGCGTAAGCTACCTACGGTATCTTCAAGTAAGGACACTTGGTCCCTGAGCTCCTGCATCTTCAGATCAGATAAGCGCGCCTTCTCAGCAGCAGTGGCGAGCTCCGCCTTCAGAGAGACCTGGCTGTCCTCAAGAGTCTTCTTCTCGTCAGATAGCTCGAGCACGAGGGATGACATGTTCACCATGTCAGACATACCCTGAAAATTTAAACAAGGGATGAGTAACCGAAAAACCAACCACATAAAAGTAAAAAGAAGAAAGCAAGGAACAACTCACAGGCGCATAACGAGAGAGTACACCCTGAACGAAACGCCGAGTCTCCCCAGGAGACTTGGGCTGAGCAGCACGATCGCCAGGAGGGATGGCACCGCGAAGTACACGGATGCCAACCTCAGGAGTCCGCAAAGAGGAGCTACTATCAAGGTGGAACTCCTTCAAGCCAGCGAAAGGAGTCCACTCAGACCCAACGACATCCTCGTCAGTAAGACGTGCGAAGTCCTTCCGACTCAAAGCCGGAGGCCCACCTATACAAACGAAGCAAGTCAAAGGAAAATATAAACATAGAAGCATCAGTGATAAGGTAGAGATCGAACCTGATGACCGTGCCCTCGGCTGGGGGGCAGGGGAACCACCACCGACAGGTCGCTTCCCTCTATCAGCTTGGGAAGGCGCCTCTTCGACCACCATCTCTTTATCGCGAGATAGGGTCGGGGGACGAACAACAGGCGAAGGAGGATCCGCAGCTTTCATCCTCTTGACAGCCGAGGCCCCGGCCTCAGAGTCAGATCTCCGCGACTTGGACTTAGAAGGTCCATAGTCTTTGCCTACGGAGACAACCCTCTCGGTCACCAAGGGAGAGCGCCCTAGCAATGTAAGAAAAACAAGATAAGGAAAACACAAAGTATACCATAAAGAAGCAAACAGGAGGAGACATACCAAAGGCCCCAGCCTTCTTCCCAAGCATGGGGGACTTCTTCAGGGTAGAGCTAGAAGGAGCCTTCCTCTTGCTCAGATCGACCGGTGCTCCCTGCACGTTATAGGTTTTTCCGTGAAACCAACCTACAAAGGAAAAGCAGAAAGTAAATAAAGATGAGAAGACTAAGTAACATACCGAACCCCCGGAGTCAGGAGTCAAACTGATCCCTGCCTCATAAAGATCCGTCTCAGTCACTAAGGACACGGGGCAGTATGATCGAGTCCTGTTGCTCTCATGAATGATCTTCATAGTCTCTAAATCAACAGAAGAGAACTCCCCGAAAGCAGGCCAACCATCCGACCGATCCTCATTCAAGACCGACCAAGTGACGTATCGATCCGTGATGAAGAAATAATGCTTGGCCCAGTGACTGGCCGAGTTGTCACTCCGGGCCACGAAGCGAAGAGAGGTATCCCACTCGACTCCACTCAACCCGAAATCAGCAAATCGGGAATCCTTGAGGGACGGATGGCGAGTTACAAAACTCGCAAAGCCTACCTTCCTCTGATATTGGAACCGGTAGAAGCATCGGAACAGAACTAGGGAGTACTTCCAGGAGTACCAGTGGCACAACACCCGGAAGCCCACCCAGACGCGGAGGGCACTAGGAGCAAGGTTCACAGGAGAAATCCTGAAGAACCTACTCAAATCTACGAGGTCATCGCAGTAAGGCAGCCTCAACCCAAATCGAATCTGGGAGGGGTAAACGACGACCTTCCCCTTAGGGGGCTCCGTCACCGTCTCGCGGGTATTCCCCAAGGAAGGGAGGAAAGGATATAGAGGCTCATCTAAGGGACAGATATCTCCTAAGGTAACGTGCTCATTGTAATCAGACCTAGTTAGGTGGTTCTCCGACAGAGCAGCGAGACCTAAGTCAAAGGTAGCAGGAAATCCCAAAGTTCGAATCAAGTTTCGACTAACACCCCAGCTCAGATCGCAACACTAAGCTAATGATAGGAAATGAAGTAATACGACGAAAAGAAGAGAAAAGGAACTCACTCATCCTTCGGAGGATGTAACGCCTCTGCAGAGTCTGTGTGCGGGGACACCACCAGGAATACAGTACCTGCCACGACATGACAAATGTCAAGACGAGAAAATTTCCGAAAAACCGGGAGTACTCCGGCACTCGACCAACGACAACAACCAAAGATTCGAAGACACCCAACAAAGATAACAAACATGAGCCAAGGACACCACAACAACCAAATCGAACAATTTTGTCCGAACCTAAAGTCGGTTTTCGGGCAAAATTACCATTACGCCCTCCAACGGAAATCAACACACAAATGGCGACTCGACATCAAATTCAAAACGGGGATAGTTTAATCGGACAAGAAACTATCTCCGGACGACCGGCCAAATTTTTTCCCCAAAATCCACAACTATCTACGGCTATCCACGGCAATCCCACATTCAATCAAATATCGGCAATTCAAAAATCAACTTTTCACGCGATAACGGAAAGGAAAAGAGTGGACCTTCGGAAAACCCGACCCAATGTGATAAACGGGTCCGGATTTCGAGTTTGGAGACCGCCGGAGATCAGTCCCTCGCCGGAGGTCGGACCTTGTCGTCACCGGAGATCGTTCCTCGTCGCGCCGGAGTCGTCCCACTTCGCCGTCGCCCGCCCTTGCCGGACCAGACGTCGCCTCCGCCAGCAGCAGCCTGGCCGTCGTCCTGCTGCTCCTCCACGACTTCGCTCGGCTCCGACGTAGTCCGAGGTCTGCTCCGCCGCCGCCTCTGGTCGCCGCCTCTGGTCACGCCGTCGTCCCCGGCTGGGCCCTCTCCCGTCGATCGTCCCGACTGAGCTGCTGGTCGGGATTTCTGGTCCCTCACCGGAAATTTCGGCCGGCCTCCTCCTTGGGTGTGCTCCAAATTCTTTCTTGCTCTCCAAGGGTGAGAAAAGAGGGAAAAGGATGGCTATGGTGACTAACTAAGGTATTTTCTTAACTCTCCTATATATTTGAAAGATGGTAGGGTTTTTTAAAGAGTTCTAATCACCACCCTCCATTTATTTTTAAATGAGATCTAAGGGTTAAAGAAAAATCATCACTTTTACCCCCTTTAACTACGGCTAAGTATATCTCCATACTTAGAAAAACCATCAAGTTAGGCTTATTCTTGAGCATCCCATACTTAGAAAAAATTTTAGGCCAAAATTAAATTTTTCTTCACTTAGGCAAAATCCCGGCATGAAATTGAAGCATAAGTCACTTAGTTGAATTCATATTGCATTCCTATTCGAGCATGTATTTTTTGAGTATACGCCCGTAGTAAAGATAGATTTATTACTCCCACCTCAGACGGACGCGTGTTTAGGCACACGTCCGTACTACTCTGACGTTTACAATTCCTATATCTCATAAAGCAGGGGGCAGAGTCAGAGGCACGCATCCGTGGGTAAGCAAGCATTCAGACGAAAGGTAAAACCCCGGTTTCAAATTGCGCGTATCATACCATCCTAAAATAGAGTCAATCAAGGGTTAGGCCATTGGTTGACTCGGGGGCATGTGATGGATATACGCCCAATTTGAACCCGTTGACTTCCGAATCGTTTTATTTTTATCACCCCGTTAATGATTGTAAATCGAAACTTCAACCCGAACACTTCGCGAAAACACCAACGGTCCGGACGAGGCCGAAGCGCTCGTCCGGCCGAGTTAGATTCACCTAGGTGAGGTCGGGTGGCCACACCCGACCTCCCCTAGGGGAGATAGGGTTGGCCAACCCTATCTCCCCTAGGAGGAGTTGGGTGGCCTCACCCAACCCCTACCCTTGGGGGTCGGATTTTCCTCCCCCCCAAGGGCCCCGGCACCATTCTTGGACTCCCATACTCGGTTTATTCCGCCAACCTTCTCCGTATCCTAAGGTCTTAATTATGTGTTTAAAGGTTAATTAACAGTGTTTAAAGGTTAACGATGTCATTAAGCCACCTTAATGACACCGTTGCCTATAAATACCACACCTCCACTATTCATTTGATCAGCTTGACAAGTTGCATAATTTTGCTCTGACGTCTCTCTAGCTTTATCTCTCTAAAACCGCACTGACTTAGGCATCGGAGAGGGTTCATCAGGCACCCCCCCCCCCCTCTGTGCCTGGTATTGCCCCTCTTGCAGGGCGAAAAGAGAAAAGAAGCTAAGGACGGAAGAACGCAAGCTAGGGCAGCACAACCCGAGAGCACCGGATCCACAACATCTCCAGTGAGGAACGAGACTTGAGTCGACCGCCCGTTGACCCTAGACTCGTAAAAACGTAAGTTTCTACATATATGCTAAAATAATTATAGTAACGAAGAGTATAATGTACATATATGTAATTATGCAACATAAATATAAAATAATAAATTTACTCATTAATAGTTGTTAATATATTTTCAATAACTTATATGGATCTGCCCCAATAATCACATCAGTCGTCACAATAAGCAATTGTTATGGATTCGTGAGAAGAATCGGCGAGTCAACTGAATTAAGAATCTGAAATTTTAGAGTTTGAAAAATGTAAAAAATAAATTAAAAAAAAAATTATATTGAATATTGAAAAGGTGTAATATACAAGCCATGGTTTAATCTTTTAGAAAATCATGGTCACATTCTTAAAATAATAATTTGGAACCGTTATTAGTTAGTTGAAAATTTAAGAGTCTAAGATGAATTTTAGTAGTTAATATTAAGTTTAAAGTTTCGGTTTTTCTGGTTGAGGTAAAGAATAATGAAGAAAAAACATAATTCTATCTCTTTGCAAAAAAAAAAAAAATCTAGTAAACTACCTTTGTGTTTGTGGCGTTTCTTTCTTCTACTCCATACAAAGACAAAAGAAATATTGGTTTGAAAACTGAGATTTAGTTTAATTCAATTGAAATAAATATAAGAAAACTTATATCTAAAAATCTGTCGAAACAGATATCAGTAACAATTTAAACTTGAAATATTAAAAACAACATTGTACAAACTTGTAAATATTAAAAATTACATAGTACAAACTTGACTACTTGAGTATCAATAGATTTTTAGCGCTATTATATCTGATTTATGTGCAGTGTTGTGAATGGCTTTAACTATTAGTAGTTTTACTCTTTAACAGTTTGAATGGGTTGCCACTTGCCACGTAGTTGGGGTGTTCGGTTAGTTTTTTTGTGTTTATATATGTACGTATCAATTGTTGGTTTCTTGGGCAACAAGTTACTTAAACAGTGATTGTGTGCAACAGATAAAATGTATATAAATGTTCGAATGCAATAGATATAAATATTATTGCCGATTGCATGGATATATATATATATATATATTTCGATTGCAATAGATATATTTATTATTTCAGATTAGATATATATATATATATTGGTTTCCTATCTATTATATATGTATGTATATATATATAGAGGTTTAGGCAAACCTTGTTTAATTATCTTACTGATCAACTATTCTTCTCAGTTACTCAGCAAGCCAACGAAAAAGCAATCCAAATTATGATGACGATGAATTCCAGTGGTGATCTCCTTGCTAATCTAAGTTCTGGCATTGCCAGCTTGATGTTCATCTGGGCCATGTTCCGCCAATTCGTTCCCCAAAATTTCCGAGCCTTTATCCTTCGATACACAAACCAAATCGTCGACGCCTTTTCACCTTACATCGACATCACCTTCTCCGAATACACCAACAACAACCTCGACAAGCGCAGCAAAGCCTTTTCTTTAATACAAACCTACCTCAGCTCCAAAACCCTCATTGCTCAAGCCAAACGCCTCCAAGCCGATTTCCCTAAAAAGAACAACCATTCCCGACTCCTCATCACCTTAGACGACTACCAACAGGTCACCGACGTATTCGACGGCATCAAAGTATGGTGGTCTGCCGATAAACAAACTTCTAATACAAAAACCATCTCCTTTTACCCATCTAATAATGCATCCAACTCCAAGAGGCTATTAACCCTAACTTTCCACCGAAAATATCGTGATATCGTCGAGAATTCGTACATCGAACACGTTATGGAAGTGGCGAAGTCGGTCCAATCGACGAACCGGCAGAGGAAGCTCTTCACTAATTGTGAAGATGATTTTAACTCCAAAAGGAGTGTGTGGAACCATGTGTTGTTTGAGCATCCTGCGAGCTTCGAAACCCTAGCTATGGACCCGAACAAGAAACAAGAGATTATCAATGATCTCATCACATTCGCAAAGGCGAAAGAGTATTACGCGAGGATCGGGAAGACTTGGAAGAGGGGTTACCTTCTTTACGGCCCACCCGGGACTGGAAAATCGACCATGATCGCTGCCATGGCGAATCTATTGTGCTACGATGTTTATGATCTGGAGCTCACGTCGGTTAAGGATAACACCGATTTGAGGATGCTTTTAATGGATACTACGAGCAAGTCGATCGTGGTTATCGAGGATATCGACTGCTCGCTCGATCTCACCGGGCAACGGACGAAAAAGAAGAATAAGAAGAAGTTTAAAGGGAAGAAGAGTGATGATTCGGAAGGAAGCAAGGTGACTTTGTCGGGGCTTTTGAACATTATCGACGGGTTGTGGTCGGCTTGTGAGGGGGAGAGGATTGTTGTTTTTACGACTAATTTCGTGGATAAGCTCGATCCGGCTCTTATTCGGAGAGGGAGGATGGATAAGCACATCGAGATGTCGTATTGCCGGTTTGAAGGGTTTAAGGTTCTTGTGAAGAATTACTGGGGAGTTGATGAGCATCCCTTGTTTGATACCATCAAGACTTTATTGGATCATGAGACTGACATGTCTCCGGCCGATGTTGCCGAGAATTTGATGCCGAACTCGTCACAAGATAATGTGGATACTTGTTTGGCAAGTTTTGTGGAAGCTCTCAAAGCGAGTAAGGACGAAGCTGCCTTGTCAAACAAGGAAGAGGGTAAGGAAGCATTGGATTCAGAATCAGAATCGAATTCAGAGTCAGAGTCGGAATCGGATCCAGAGTCGGAACCGGATTCGGAACCGGATTCGGAGTCAGCATCGGACTAAAAATCGGACAAAGAAGCGAGCAAGGAAAATTTGGATTTGAAGTCGGAGAAGAAGAAAGAATGAAAGCTACTTTTAGGAATTAAGCATCGATTTTGTCTGAATAATTTAGTGCATGTAGTAAGATTAGTTGGTATGGTTTGTATTTTTCTCTCTTGGAATGAATTAGTTTAATTTATTTTTTTGACCAAAAATTCGTTTGATTTCTCATTAAATTAGTTTGTAGGCCTAACTAAACCCAATCGTAGACAAAGATTATAGGGTCCTATGATTGCAATTAGTGTTGGTAACTAGGCTAGCAATTCGTGCGGGTTCGTGTCAGTCCAAACACGGCCCAACATGAAAAAACTGACACAAAAAACCTATAGTAAATTGAATAAAATAATTAACATTTAACCATTTTAGTTTAAAACATCGTGTTATCATGTCGTTCCGTGTCACTAATATCAAACTCAAACTCGTAATTTTCGTGCCGTGTTCGTGTCGGCCCATCGTGCCGAGCCCGAATTGCCAGCCCTATTGGTAACACATATAGCTATAACCATAATTACAGTTTTTCACCATGATTTACCTATTTTTCCTTTTAATTGTATACATATCAATAACTAAATCTATAAACAATAACAACCTAATTTCAAATCTACTAAAGTCCAAAAGTAATCCAAACGCGACATACAAGAAATCCATACTAACATAATATTTAAAAAGTTAGAAATTAAAGGTGAATGAGAGATGTCGTCAATAGCAATGAACAATTGAGACTTGAGATTGTAATGTCAGTACATGAATAATAACTCAGATTGCAAGGTTATGAATGAAAATGAGCCGTTTGTAAACTAAAGCTCCTACTACGTACTGCTATTAGTTCATAATGGGTAATGGGTAAAATGATAGTCATGCATTTTTTAAAGTTTGACTTTTAAGAACTTTTGATTAATAGATGAAATGTTGAATCATTACGTTATACTTCATAGTTGCAAAACTGTAGTATAAATACCGCTAGAAGTAGGGATGGCAACGGGTCTCGGGGCCCCGCTGACCCGCGGGGCCCCGACCCGGTTTTGACCCGCCGACCCGCTGACCCGCGGGTCACGGGTCGGGTCCGGGGCGGGTCGGCCTCGGGTCGGGGCGGGTCCGGGTCTAGAGACCCCGGGGCCCCGTAGACCCGCCCCGAAATCCATATGTATATAATTTTTTTTTTAATTTTTTATGTTAATATGATCTAACATTTAATAAAAAAATATGGTTAATATAGTACCTATATAAATAACATGGACCAAATAGATTTATATTTAGATTATTAGGATTTGTTAATTTGGTGTTTGGATTTAAATTTGTATTTGTAATGAATTTGATGTGTTTGTTGTTTATATTTGATTGATGTTAGATTTATGTTTTGAATTTATATATAATGTAATATTTTGACCAAAAAAAATTGTATTTAATATTGAAAAGTAAAAAAAAAAAAAAAAAAAAAAAATTGTTCATATGACGGGGCGGGTCGGGGCCCCGCGGGTCGACCCGTAGGATTGTTGACCCGACCCGAACCGAAAGGCCCATTTGGCCGGGGCCGGGTCAGCCAGGCCGACCCGCGGGGCGGGTCCGGAGCTGCAAAAACCCGCCCCGACCCGCCCCGTTGCCATCCCTAGCTAGAAGTAGTATTAGGGAAACATTAAAATACATTGTGTAAAAATAGTTACAACTTATAATTATATGCAATGTTGCTAATTGTTGTTATAGATTAAAAATGTTAATATCAGTGTCTCAACTATCAGATTTGTTGCTTTCCACTTTTTTCGATTGATTTGGCGTTAAAATTGGTATTTTAAATAACAAAAACATATTGTTTTCACTTTTTCGAAGTATCATATTTGTTGCTCCTGGTTTAAGCTGATTTGGTTATTAAAAACATGTTTTTACTTTGTCAAATTTAATAGAAAAAATTGAATATCAACAAATCTGATAGTTGGGATAACGAATATCAAGCTTTTAAATCTGAATAATAATTAGCAACATGATCTATATATGAGACTATTTTAGATTCTTAGCTATTAAATACCTCTATCAAGAGTTAACAAGACTCTATAAGATTAATTATACCGATTAGAAAACGAGTTACGATTTTGCAAGTTGAGAGACACACACACACACCCCCCCCCCCATAATTTACCTATTTTTCTTTTTAATAGTATACATATCAATATATAACTGAATCCATAAACAATAACGATCTAATTTCAAATTCACCTAAGTAATCCAAACACGACCTACAATAAATCCATATAAACACAATACTATTAAGAGTGAGAAACTGAATTTGAGTGAATCTATATATATTATAAATTCTAAAAAAAATAATAACATAGTGACAGACATTTTATATTGACCACTAATATTACTATAAAATGACTGGTCTATTGAATTGAATATAGTAATATTAGTGGTCTATTATTTTATAGTAATATTAGTATATTGACTAATAAAAGTGGAAATCATTTTAATAAAGGGTTTAATTCGGTGCCGCAAAGATTGAATATGCACACTCTAATAACATGTGAAGGAAAAACTAATACTACGCACTCTGATATCATATAACCGTTAATACTACCTTCTTAACCAACTGTCATAAAACCTTAAAGTGATTAGTGAATACATAATTTAATCGTAATACTTAAACATATACTTCAACAAGAAGTTACTGGATAGGAATAGATAAAGATTCATTCATTCATTGATGACTAATTTTTGTTCCATGGATAACACATCCGTTTATAAGGTTGAAATTTAATAATATGACAGGGGCCAGTGGTCTCTATCGCCCATGGACAGTAATGACCTTTGGATGTATCCCTTGTCTGGTTATATATTTCAAAGTACTTCAACGCCTCGCTTCTCCATTGGAAACTGCAGTAGAAAAGGGTGTTGTTAAGAAGGAAGTTTGGACGGAATTTGAAAGTGAAATTAGCGCCCGGTGCGAGCTCATGAACTCCAAGATCGTCGTCTTTCGATTTACAATGAACTTGCAGCGGACCACCTACATCATCTCTTATAATCACTTCTGTTTTGGGGAAAAAACGGATTTTATCCGTGTCTTTTGAAGGAACTTGCAGTGAAGTGAATGAAGAAGATGGTGGAGAAGTAACTCCAGTTTGAGTTTTGAGCAGAAAGATAAACAACAAGAGAATTGAAAAACCATTACTCATATTCATACCCATTTGGTTAACTATTTTTTAGAGTACATCTAGTATGTATATATATATATATATATATATATATATGAAAAAGTAAGTTTATAATACATACATTGAATGATTCATGTACATACCATATATTATATTATAGAATTGGCTCAACAATGAACAAAAATCTATATAGGGGTTTTGACTTTTGACCAAACGCATTTTGGTAGAACATTATTGTTAAAGACGTTAACCAGCTTTTAATACAGGTCTTTCCAAAATTGCTTTGCTAATCATTTATGGTCAAATAGCTCTTTCAATATAGAGTCTTCTAGTAATTCTTTTAGTTATTATTTAATTTTTTTTTTTTACAATTTTATTTCTTATGGTTTAGGGTCAATAACCTGAGAGAGGTCTGAAGTTTGGCCCTTGTTAATTTGAGAGGTCTGAAGATTGAAATGGTGATAACTGAGGTCTGAAGTTTGGACTTTGTGATTTTTAGGTTTTCCGTCCAAATTTTCTGTCAAATTTAACAGAACCGTGTGAAATGTCAAAAATACCCTTTTGTAATATTTGAATTAATAAAAAGTTTAATTAATATAAAGATGAAATGACAAAAATACCCCTGTCCATAATTCAAACCTAACCCAACTCCGACCACCACCACGGCTCCGGCCGGCCACCACCCTCTCCGGCGACTACCACTCTCTCCGGCGACCACCACCCTCTCCGGCCGGCCACCACCCTCTCCGACGACCGCCACCACGGCCTCAATTGGGCCCAAATCGGAGCCACCGGCCCCGATTGGGCCCAAATCGGAGCCACAAAGCTCCGATCGGAGCTCGGTGGCTCCGATCGGAGCTCTGTGGCTCCGATTTGGGGCCACAGAGCTCCAAATCAGAGCTCTGTGGCTCCGATCTGGGGCCACAGAGCTCCGATTTGGAGCTCTGTGGCTCCGATTTGGGCCCAATCGGGGCCGGTGGCTCCGATTTGGGGCCAATTGGGGCCGTGGTGGCGGTCGTCGGAGAGGGTGGTGGCCGGCCGGAGAGGGTGGTGGTCGCCGGAGAGAGTGGTGGTCGCCGGAGTTGGGTAGTGGCCGGCCGGAGCCGTGGTGGTGGCTGGAGTTGGGTGGTGGCCTTAAGGGCATTTTCGTCTTTTCATTCAATCATGTGATATGCAAGAAGGGTATTTTTGGAATTTTTTTTTATTTCTAGTCACATGCAATGCACGTGACCAACTTCCGTCAGTTTTAACGGAAAAAACTAACGGAGACCTCTATTATCTACAAGTCGAAACTTCAGACCTTTGTTATCACCATTTCAAACTTCAGACCTCTCAAATTCACAAGGGCCAAACTTCAGACCTCTCCCAGGTTATTGACCCTATGGTTTATTTTATTTATTATTATTATTATTATGATATACGTCCAATTTGAACCCGCTTTAATTCGGTTTGTCTTATTTTGGCCACCCCACTTACTTTATAATTCGAAACTTTGACCCGAACACATTACCCACAGCGCGAACGGCCCGGACGAGCAAAAAATACTCGTCCGGATTTGTCCGCTGGTCCGACCTCACTTAGTAGGTGAGATCGGTTTGGTCTCTCCTAGGAGAGACCGGCCCGGCTGGACCGATCCAAGGACCTAGGGGTCGGATTTTTTATCCGACCCCGAAGGTCCGAGACCCTTCCCGGACGTCGTACCCCCCACCCCCAATGGCGTGTGTGACGTCTGAACCTTGTCACACAGATCTCTTCCCGCGGAGTCCTGACATCTTTTTACCCGACTCACACTTAGACTTTTTCACCAACCTCTCCATGTCATTAAGGGTTTAACTCCTTCATTATGTGTTACTTAAGTGCGCTTAGGGATTAACGGTGTCATTAAGCCACCTTAATCCCCTTAAAATCTATATATAGTGCTCAAGTTCTATTCATTTCTATCGTGTTGCATCTTTACTCGTTTTAGCTCTGCCTTCTCTCTAGATTTCATCTCTCTAGAATACCGAACTTACTTAGGCATCGGAGAGGGCTCACCGAGCACCACTACATCCGTGCTCAGCATCGCCCCTTGTGCAGGTTTGCAAGGAGTTGGGCGACGGATCATTTGAAGCTAACGGATCATCTTCGCGAGCTATCAGATTACGAGGAAAGACGTTTTACCTGTGAGAAGTGTTATTCGGATCGAAGACCCGCCGACCCGATACACACGTCTTAACAGTTATTATGAGTAAATCCTCAAAATGTGAAATTTCTCGTGAAAATTGTTGTAAAAGTAAGAGAGAGAAAGTTGGTGTAGTCCAAATTCAAAATATTGTTGTGGGCCCATTTTAAAATTTCACAATATTTTTCATATTTTGTAGCACCACTCTATTATTATTAAATCATATGACGTGTCAGATACGGTAAAAATTAATTTACAACTTAATATCAACCAACCACTCTGAGCTTTTATATCAAATCAAAGTTAGCATCCATATATATTCTTTGTTTTTGGTAGTTATATGACATTCTTAAGCTGAGTAAAGTACAATCTGATAGTGTTGTCGCAGAAATGTAATTATATCTAGAGAGATTATTCACTACATCGGTGTCAACAGGTGGCACCGATGTGGTGAACCTTCACCCAATGAAAGTCTGACACGTGGCACAATTTTGCCACATGTCAATTTCTTATTGGGTGAAGGTTCACCACACGGTGCCACCTGTTGGCACCGATGTAAAGAATAATTTCTCTTATATCTAGCTCGATGATGTAGTCCAAGAGGGAAGGGAGATACTCTGGAATATATGGTGTATATTATTATTTTTTAATTTATAATCTGCAGATAATTTGGTTTTCATTTTTCGTTGTCTTCAATTTAATATGTAGTCTATGTATTCTTATAATTAAGTTAGATATAATATAATTGAAATGCGTTTAATATTAATAACACAATCATCAATGAATTAGTGGGTACCAGAATCAGATATACTAGGTATTTTACCGTGAAAATGTATTTCAGTCATTACAGAAACATTGAATAAGATAAGCTACTAACCTTTTCAATTTGTGTATATCAAAAGATAGATCGAAGCATTCACAATATTCAGTCAGCTACATCAGCTTTCAATATATTAGGCAGCCTTATTAGCTAGTGTCAAATCTAAAAGCTTGAATTAATATCACTGTACAATGTTTTTGGATTAAAGAGTAGTTTTTGGTGTCATATGTTTGAACTAAGTTGGTTTTTGGTTTCATATATATTTTTTTGTAGGTGCTATAGATTTGCATTTTGTAGTATTTGGTGCATCTGTTAGTTAACCGTTAGTTTTAAATGTTAAGCATCCATGTGAAAATCACGTGACTTCCCTCTAAGTTTCATTTTTGCATAATTTAGTCCATATTATTTTCTCTAACCAACCATTTTTCTTCCGGCCACTGTCGAAGTCCGCCGACCACCACCAATCGTGTCCGACCACCACTAGATTGGAGTCAGACACCACCATTCGAGGCTGACCAGCACCAATTGGAACTGGTCGATCCCAATCTGGGCCACAAAGGGCTCTGTCTGTCACAGATGGCTTCAGCTGAGCCATTTGTTGCTTATTCGGAGTCAGGGGCCTTGATCTGGAGCCCTATGTGGTCCAATCGATTAGTGGTGGCCGGCCCCGATTGGTGGTGGTTGCCAGCTCCAATATGGTGGTGGCCAGCCCTGATTGGTGGTGGTCGACCCCGATTGGTGGTGGCCTGCCCCGATTGGTGCTGATCGGCGGCCTTATGTGGTGTTCAGAAGAAAAGTGGCTGACCGGTAAACAATATGGGTACTAAATCGTGCAAAAAAGAAATTTATAGGGAAGTCACGTGATTTCCACATGGGTACTTAACGGTCAACTAACGGATACACCAAAAGTCTACAAAATGCAAACATATAAGAAACTAAAAGTCTACAAAATTAAGAAATGACGTCAAAAGCCAAAATTGGTCAAATATATAGCACCAAAATACCATTTAACCCGGTATTTTTGCATAATAATATATAAGAGCTTCCCGTACAGTAAATTTCTCATTTTCCTCCAAGATTTAATCATATCATTGGATTGGATAGAAGAAATAGGTAGCTAGAAATTCATTAATTCATCATCATTCCACGGAAAACACATCCTTTTTTCGTCCTTAAGAAGATTACACGGCCCATTCGGGCCTATCGACCAAGCACAGTTAGTATTACATCTCCCAGAATCCCTTCTCCATATATATATATCAAACCACTTCAATGGCTCACTTCCCCATATGAAACCGCAAAAGAAAAGAGTGTTCCGAGGAAGGAAGTTTGGATAGAAACTAAAATTGTAATTACCGCCTGGTGCTAGCTGATGAACTCCAAGATCGTCATCTTTCGATTTACAATGAATTTGCAGCTGAGTCCCCAGATTATTTATTGCAGACACAACTGTTTTGTGGATACGGATCTTATCAATGTCTTTTGAAGGAACTTGCAGGGAAGAGGTGAATGAAGAAGAAGAAGGTGGAGAAGTAACTCCAGTTTGGGTTTGGAGTAGGAAGAAAAATAAGAGAATTGAAACACCATTACTCATATTCATTCCCATTTTCATTAACTACTATTAGAGAAGATGTTGTATATATATGGAGAAAATAAGTGTATAATAAATAAATAAATACAATGAATATGTATATACATACCATATATATTATTATTGAATTGGCTTAGTAACGTACCATAGTTTGGACAGAAATTGATGTAGGGGTTTTGACCAGACTAATCTAATTATATAAGAGAAAAAAATCTAATTGATGACTTATGTCATAATGGTTTTTTTTTTTTTTTTTTGTCATGATTGTTATCTTTTTTTCAAATAATTTAATAACTTTCGGCCAAAAAAATAATAATTTAATAACTGCTACCTTAAATATTATAGTTAAATATAAATTAGCTATCTTAACTTTTTCTTAAAATGTAAATATCTAGGTAACCTTTTCTTTTAACAAAAAGTTAGTCGAATTTTCCTGAAAGTACCAATTAGGTAGTTAAGTTAATTTTCTTTTGTTAAAACTAAAGGAATTCATCACGTGAAGAGCACGCGAATGTCTAAAATTGAAGATAATATATTTCTTGTTAATACGCTTGCATCTTTTTTTTTAAATACCCATTTTTCTACTGAAGCATTTCAATCAAATTTTTTTCGAATCAATTTGCTCCGATAAGTAGTTTCGAATCAATTTTTCGAATCAATTTGCTCGAATCAAATTGGATTCGACTTCTAAAATGCTCAATAAGTAGTTCTCTGTGGACGTTGTCAATGAGGGTGTACGACACGTAGAATTTATTTGCTATGTGTCATCACATCCTTCTTATGTGAGAATTTATATTAGTTTTTAATATTTAATATAGAAATTAATAGAGCTACCTAATTGCTAATTATGGAAAAAATCAACTAGTTATTTATTATTATTAAAAAAAAAAAACTAGCTATTTACACTTTTAGTAAAAGCGAGGCTAACTATTTGATATTTAATCCTAAGTCCCTAAATATTATAAGGGTTATCTCTGGGTTTTTTATAAATTCATTAAATATGGATTGGAAATTAACGGTATTACGTGATATTATATTAATTTAATTATATTTTTAAGTTTAGTATCAATATATATAGACCATGGCTTAAATGACCCTCTTAAGAGGCTATCTCAGCATGAGTTGTTCATATAACCCTATATAGACCTATATGAATAACAAAATACACATATAGGCTACATAAAAAAATAAAATACAAAACTAGATCTAACTGTGATTTGAAATCTCGGTAAAATTTGGGCTACACATAACCATATCTCGTTTAAGTGCCCAAATTCTTGTCAGGCACTAAAACACAACTTTGTTGTGCCCCACGTGGAGGACAACAATCATTGTTGACCCCTACTCGGTCATTCTAGGGTTTTAGGGTTTACCCGGTCATTCTAGGTTTATCCAGTCAAGTTTCTCCAATTTTAGCTCACAAGGGTTCGCTCTATAAACTGCTCACCCATTCTAATAGTGTTTTAAGAAAAAAAAACTTAAGCTACATAAACCCTAAAACTGCTCAAATAATAATTTTAGCACTCTAATATTCATTCATTCTAATAGGGTTTAAGGAAAAATAATAAAACAACATAAACCCTAAATTTACTTATATCATAATTTCAACCATTTATAATTCACTCGGCCAAACAGTGTGTTCAATTTTAACACTCTAAGATTCATTATGTCAAATTGTTCATACATTCTAAGAAAAATTTATAAATTATAACTATAATATATATTTAACTAAAAAAAGCCAAAAAAAAAAAAAGTAAGCCTACATGGGCCAACAATGATTGCTGTCCCCCTCGTGAGGCACAACAAAGTTGTGCTTTCGTGCCTGACAAGTATTTGGGCACTTAACCGAGATATTATATCTCAGTTATGTGTAGCCAAATTTTACCGACGTTTCAAATCTCGGTTAGGTCAACTTTTGTATTTTATTTTTTATGTGACTTATATACGTATTTGGTTGTCTATATAAACCTACATCAGTCAAAAACTCATTTTATAACGTGTCATCCTTTATTGGATGGTGAACTTCACCATCTCACATGAAGTGGGTGTTAGTATAAGGTGATTGGGCGCCGTAATTGGTAGCCCGTTACTATGTATGTGTTACCTAAGAAAAGTGGGTAAATGTCACATTAGGGTAATTGGGTTAGGCCCAAATCCCAATTGACATGAGAGGCCCAAAATTGGGCCTCCCGCATACTAGGTCCGGCCGAATTGTTTAATGGAGGGCAAAGTGGACTTTTGTCCACTTTGCTCCTCCTATATAAAAGGAGTGTTATGAATTTTTCATAAGTGATTAACAACTCCACATTAGCGTGACTTAGAGAGAAAATCCTTCCTCCCCTTCTCCTAGTTCGGCCGAACCTCTCTACTCACCAATGGTGTGCCAATTTGTTTTCTAAGCAAACACTCTGAAGATGTGTCCCCGCCGAAGAACTGATCAGAGGTTTTGCTGTGGAGCTATATTTCGTGGGACTTCTTGAATAAGAACTTGCACGAGGTTCCGTCCGGTGGATCGAGAACTCCCTCCACAAGTTCTTGGTGAAGAACACTAAAAGGTATGTGCAAATTCTTCCGCTGCGTAATTCATATTACTAGCATGTACACGTTTTAGTGTTTCCTAGATTTAAGTCCCCGTAATCCAACAGTGGTATCAAAGCCTGTGTTAGGAGTTCGGGATTTTGATAAAATTGGTGTTCTTGAATTTTTGGAAAAACCGAAATTTTGATCTTGACATTTTAAAATTTTCGAAGTTTTTGTGTTTATGTAAGTGCCGAAATTTTCATGATGTTCATAGTTAAATTTGATGTTCATGATCTTCAAGAAAAACTTGAGTTTTATCAAAATCGATATTTGGATTGTTGATCTTAGTAATTTTTTATCTTAAAATTTGACAATTTTTTTTTTCCAATTTTGGGTGTTTTTGCCCGAAACCCTAGTAAATTATTAGGTAAAATTTTTAATTTCTTAGGGTGCAAGAAAGATAAATTCGGCCGGCCACTTAAGGATATACTGTTTACCATATTTTAATTTTATTAAAGATAACAATATATCTCTAAATTGGAAAGATAAAGATAAGATTCACTATATATTTTAAAAGATATAACTATCAATATTTATCTAGTAAATTAGGGATAAAGATATATTGATAGGATTTAGTTACCTAAAAGTTTGAGAAAATATATTGTCTATATATTTAATCCCTAAACATATATTTGACAATAAATAAAATATATTATATATATTCTGACCGAAATTTACATATATATATATATATATATATATATATATATATATATATATATATATATATATATATATATATATATATTGTTAATTAATTTATATATAGATAGAATCTTGACAATATATATATATATATATATATATATATATATATATATATATATATATATATATATGTAGATGATTAGCCGAAATATATATGAACATATTAGCAATATTGGAAATTATTTTATAATTAATATTTTTTGGGTATTAAGTTAAGTTTTTAGTGGATTTAAAACCCTACTTTGCCTCCAAGTTATATTTCGGCCGAACCCTAGGGTTTTAGACCGGTCCAAATTGCCAAACCGGTCTGGGTTAAGCTGGACTGGGTTTTCTCAATCGGTTTGACCTTTTAGGGTTGGGTCGGACCAGGGTAACTAAGTGAATCTAACTGAATCGGTTTTGAGTGATGAACCAAACCGAACCCTATTTTATTGAACCGGTTTGACCGAACCAGATTTTTGAAATTAAACCGGACCGAACCGAACCAGATTAATAGGAACGAACCAAACCAGACCGAAATTGACTGAACCGAACCGAAATTTAATTCGACTTCAAGTCAATTAATAAAATAGGATGTGATGTCAAACTTTTAAATCCAAATATTTTTTAACTTTAAATTAGCCTAAACAGTGCTCGAAGGTTTAAAATTTTCACATTTTCGATAAACCTTCATGCCAAGTTACGATTATGGGGATGGATCTCGGAGATGCATGTTTTTGGGACTGGTTTAATTAGTGAGCTGAATTGCAATTGTTTACTTTCAATTCCATATATTGATATAATTAGAACTGTTGTCTTGACTATGTCAAGCTAGCTGGATATTGCATGTTGGAATTGGGTGGGTTAAACCCCGTTGATAAAGTGCGTCCAGAGTACGCCTCTGTAAAATGTTTTGCAATGACACAAATCATTTGATGTGATTCACTCGTGAATCTACTCAGGTGTGAGTTTCAACATGACTCAAAGTTCTCGACTATATGTGCGTCAAGCACGGGTCAAATATGCGTCTTTCAGATCAAGAACCATACTATTGTCATTTATCGTTCGTTGTTCGTTCAGTTACTAAAATTTGGTTATTTCGAAATTCGGAGTAATTGAATAAGGTAATTGTAGCTCGATTCGCAGCACAATTTTCTTAACAATTCAACGACCCGGTTAAACGGGAACGATCCGAAACGAAAATTCAAACCCAAAGGCCTTGGGACCAAATTTTTCGGCCATGTAAAAGAGGTTGAATGAAACGAAACGACACACATACTCCTTCTTCTCAGTCGGGATAACTCAACTGAATAAACCCATCAATTGCGTAGCTAGATCGAAAGATATAACATTCCTTATTTGTTAGTACTCCATTGAATGTAATTCCGAAATGTTTAATCATGTGCGAAACCGATTGGATTAAATTTATTTGAATTTGGAAACGAAAAGATTTAAACCACAGGTTAAACATGGTATTAGGCGCCACGCGTGCGTGCACCTCGATAGATGGAGCACATCGTTTCAAAGTACGAATTTAATGATGAAGTGTTTTAATGAATGAATGCTGAATTTTCGTTTGTAATCCTTTGGGAATAACTCATTGATTACTTATACAACAATAAGAAATATGCTTTAAAAGCTACTACGAACTAGTATAGTATCAACTGTTGCAAAAGGCGAAAGCCCAACGCACAGTCCAATAGGTGGATAAGTCTCTGGATGGGTTAACAAACAAAATGAAGTAAGTCAGTAAAATGACACTCCCACTATATGCCTTGAATGAGAAGTCTGGCAAGCAGTCATATCAATAACACACTTCAATAAAGCATAGTTTGAAATTACATAATGTTAGAGTTCAACGACAATACATTCCCGCTGGATGAAAAACAATTGACTCACGTGAATGTAATACTATGTTCCAATAAAATCGGATAAACACGTTACCATATAGCTAAAGAATGATACAGGTCAAACGTTATCATCATGCGCCATTAATTTGTGCATTAAACAAGTATTTGGATAAAGAGTACGGACTACTCTCGAACAATACATGTTTAAATTAGCTTTAAATGATGGTACTGTGGTCGAACATGAAACATTATAAACCTTGAGGATGGAATTCCAAGGCTTGGAAAACATACAAAGTCATGATCGATTGGGAGATTTTGCGGCGATTTTCAGGTCCCACTTGCCTCGAGTGGGAGATTTGAGTCACAGGATAAGTGAATGACCTGTTAAATGATGATGGAAACATTTTCATAGTAAATCCAGTGGGAGGTCCCCCCCCCCCCCCCCCCCCCCCCCCCCACCCACCCCACACACACACACATAAATCATGACTAATGCTGCGAGTGCGAATCAAGTCGAACCTGACAATCACATTGCTGAACCGATGGATGAGAATCCAATAACGACACAATTAACCATTGTTCCCAGTGGGAGTGGATCGACCAACTTGGTTCCATGTCCTAGTGATCAAGGAATTAATCTCGAAGGTAGAATCCCGAGACCGAGAGGTCGTTCAAGGGAAGTTGTAGATCAAAGTTCCAGCACTGCCATTATTCCCACTGGGAGTGATACTCCGATTAGAAGCATTATTCCGAGTGGGAGTAAAGATCAGACTCAATATGGGATTAACGAGCCTAGACGGACTCTAAGGCAACGTACTTCTCCCAAGAAGTATCCTATCGAGAGGGATGAGTAACGGTTGACAAACCGCCTGTTGACAAACCGGTAACGGTTGAGCAACCGATGGAAGGGCCTCAAGCGAAGGAATGAAGGAAAACAATGAAAGAGGAAATCGACCGAATGAAAGCCATTATAGTCTTCAGTTGATTTGCCTGTTAACCACGTGGACACAGGGAGCCAGTGAGTTCTAAAAGAGACTCACTAGCTGATGGAAAGGTGGTCGGGCGGTAGAAAACCCGACTTATTGCGAAAGGATAAACCCAACTTCACGGAGTGGACTTTGAAGAAACATACTAACAGACTGCGCGTTAAAACGTAGTCAGGGCCGTCATGGGCCTAGGTGTAAGCCTCGATTTCGAGTTGCACCAAATGTATGATAAAGACCGCGTTTCTCCACGGAAACCAGGAGAAAAAGATCTACATGGACCAGCCGGAGGGTTTCATTACTCTTGGCAACAAACGTAAAGTTCGGAAACTCCAGAGATCTATCTACGGTCTTAAACAATCGTCTCGGTGATAGTATCGCAGGTTTCACGAGGAAATCGCAGTTACCACGAGGAAATCGTCTTCAAAGTCCAAATGGTCTACTTCACTCTCAAAAGGCGTTTTTTTTCAATGCTCACAATAGACGTTATAAATGTTACATAAGTATACAAATATTTATGTAAGTAATATAAAATAAAACATAATATAATAGTAAAATTAACTTTGAATTTGAAAACATACTATATATATATTGAATATAATATAATTTAAATTTATATGTTTGTTATTATGAAATATTCTTTTTTTTTTTTTTATCAATCTTATTGATGTTTAAATTTCGCTTCATTTATATGTTAGTCACTTTGCATGCTAATAATATAAAGTTGCAATTGCACACTAACAAATTTATTAATAAATTTCACTAATATATGATGCAAAATAAATACAATAAAATAAACACACACTAAAATACGTTGAAAATAATAAGATTAGATAGAAGTATTAAAAATTTATATAAATACTATTTAAAAATAAATTAATTAATTAAACTTCAATATATAAGACTTAGTTGTTATATCTTTTACTGAACACTATTATTATAAAACTATAGTTAGCTTGATGAGTTTATAAAATAGAAGAAAAAAACAAGATGAGGATAATAAGTAAAATACATTATGTGAAAAATACATTATTCAAAGTGAACTCAGTTGTTTAAAATACATAAAATTTAGGAAGCACAATTTGTGTTTCGTTTACATATTAGTCACTTTGCATTCTAACAATAGAAAGTAGAAGTTTCACCGTTAAGAATCTATTTAGAAAATTGCATAAAAATATGGGAATTAATAAATACATAAGAAAATATGTGAAAATTAATAATATTATATACAAATAAAATATGTAAAGCGTAATAGTATAGGTTTAAACCTATTAACTAATAAATAAAACATATGTTGACACACGCTAATATAAAATTATATGGAAATATATAAACCTTAATAACGTGTAGTAATATTTCATTTGCATTTTTTTTGGCCAACATATTTCATTTGCATTGAATAAATTATTTCAAATAATAGAAACCAATCAAATTAATTATCAATATTAATTATAAATTTTTATAATATCCTAACAGATATAGAAATAAATAATTATGCGCAACACGCGAGTCTACTACCTAGTTTAAAAATAAATGCATTAGAGATTGATATATAGTATACTCATACGTGATGAGATTGATGATCTCTTTCGCGTTCATTTAAATATAAATAAATTAATTTTATATTTAAATTCTTGCTAAGTTCAATATGTGTTTTAAAACCTATAAAAAGATTATTAAGTAATTTTCCTTTAAAAATAATTTTCAACTAAAAATTATTTTTCGGCCAATCTAAAAATTATTTATTGAAGTTTAGTATAACAAAAATTATCTATGTTTACAAAAAAAAAAAAAAAATTATCTGTAGAGTACACCTCACCAATACATAATGAATGGAAGCGGAATTTAGAAATGAGTAATAAATTAATAATTGTCCTCAATAAAGTTTCCATGTTCAATAAAAAAAAAAAAAAAAGTTTCCATGTGAATGTCAAATTGGCCATTGACGAAGACAAAAACCTAAGCAACCTTTTAAATTAATTAATTAATTAATCCATCAAATTAAATACAATCAATTACCCAATTAAATATCACTAATTTCAAATCAACTTTCAGATCCCCCCATCATTGATTATCTGTTCCCTCACCAGTCGCTGCATCAATCTTTGATCAGATTCCAACAGTGACCACGTCCGATGTCGATGCAACTCAGTCACCGACATAGATTCTCTCACCTCCGACAAGGTAAAGTTTAGTGCTTAAGTTTCTTTCTCTCCATTCGTATGCAACACAATACACGGTACTGCGGTCTATGTTCGGCAAGACTCCTGATTAAGAAGGGAATGTTCAAGGAACTGCCGCGTTTTCTGTTTCTGTATCCAATATTAGGTCTTGTTTATTTCTCATTTCACTAGAAGAACAGAAGTGATATTTTCCGTCAATACTCTTTCATTAATCTTGCAATTGCGTGCCCTGTAAGGTTAGATCACGAGAATGTGACAGAGTTTGTTTCCTTGTGGACCACTCTCATCCATTTCAGGAATTTGGGTGTTGACTGTAAAATTTCCTGTCTTTCTTGGAATGTCCTTACGGTTCTAGTAATTTTAGAAAGTAAAAAATGTTTTTTTTTTAGCATTTCCTTCATTAATTAATAGATATTTTTCTGGATAGAAGATGTATGTCTGGTCTGAAGATTTGGAAAGAAGATAACTTAACAGGGTCATTGTTTTGAGTCGGTCATATAGAATAGAAGTACTATAACATGTGGAAGTTCATGCCTGGGAACTGCTTGTTTAGAAAAAGTCTGTGCTTGTAGTTGAAAATTAGCAAAGTTCCTAGAAAAGGTCTGTGCTTTACGATAAAAAAGCTTTGATTTTTGCATCAATACATACACTGGATTGAGTTCTGTTCTTTTTCTTCTTCTTTTTTCTGATTTTACAGATTTGATTGAGTAATTGAGTTCTCTTCCTATCCTGCTTCTCCCGCTCCACAGCAGCATAATAAGCAGTGAGTGAAGAAGTTGAGAAAAAGTTATTGGAAATTGTATAGAGTGTTGAGTTGATGGGAGGTAAGAGTTCGAGTTCGAGGAACGGGAGCTTTAGGCGGTCCTCTTCATCTTCCTGGGATTCGCCACCGGTTTATGGTGGTAATTACCCTCCAACACCACAGCCACACCCCTCTTATGCTCATCCCTATCCTGCTTCTCCCGCTCCACAGCAGCATAATGGTGGTGGTCAGGTTGGTGATCATAGAAAGAGGCTAGAGAGAAGGTATTCCAGAATTGCAGATGACTACAATTCCTTGGACGAGGTTAGTGATAATCCTCTCTGTTTAATTCCTGCGACCCGTTGTTGCATATCGTATATCCGTCCACTTGGATTAAGAATTGTCTATATCTAATCGAAAAGATAAGGTCTTTGTTTTGACCTTTTTGTCTCTGTTGCATCATTTTCTCTATGGTTTATTGTCCTACTCTGTTTTTGTGCAAATTGCTAGCTGATGTTTTGAGAAATTTGCCAGCTAAACTTTGTGAAAATATGCAATTTGCTAGTTGAACTTTAGAGAAATTTACAATTTGTAGCTGAATTCCTCTCTGTTTTGATATCCTCTCTGTTTAATTCCCGTGACCCGTTGTTGCGGATCATATATCCCTCCACTTGGATTAAGAATTGTCTATTTCCAATCGAAAGGCTAAGATATTTTGTTTTGACCCTTTTGTCTCTGTTGCACCATTTTCTCTATAGTTGGTTTATTGTCTTGCTCTGTTTTTCGTGCAAATTGCTAGCTGACATTTTGAGAAAGTCGCAAGCCAAGTTTTGTGAAAATATGCAATTTGCTAGTTCAACTTTGGATAAATTTACAATTTGGTAGCTGAATAATGATGACATGTATGTGTACCTGTATTTCTTGTCACTGTTTACAACAAATTAGACGGAGTTAGCAAATTGCAACTTTACATAAAATGAATGCTCACAAGTAAATTTCTTAGTGGTGATGGCTATCATGTGTTAGCTACAAAATACATTGATTTATTTGCAGTCTAAACTTGACAGATTATTTGTACCCTTCCATTGCTTCTGATGAATGAAATTCATATATGAAGGATTCGTAAAGGTTTCTTCTTTCTTTAGTAAAACGTAACGAACGGGATGCCTTGTAGGTAACTGCAGCTTTAGCGCGTGCTGGGCTAGAGTCTTCTAATTTAATCGTTGGTATCGATTTCACAAAAAGCAATGAGTGGACAGGTGAGGTTCTGTTACTAATCTATCCCTTACAACAAGAACAAATTTTTGTTTAATCAGGGATTAGCTAACTCTTGATGATTTCATAGGGGCAAGGTCGTTCAATAGACGTAGTCTACATCACATTGGAGACGGTGCTAACCCTTATGAGCAAGCGATATCTATTATTGGGAAAACCTTGGCTGCTTTTGATGATGATAACTTGATTCCTTGTTTTGGATTTGGAGACGGTACCTTTTTTCTTTTATGCTACCTCCCGATGTTTTAGTACATTTTTTGTGGTATTGTTTAAATATTTCTTGAGTTTTTGTGCAGCATCGACACATGACCAGAACGTCTTTAGTTTCTACCCAGACGAGAGGTTCTGTAATGGGTTTGAGGAAGTTCTGCATCGGTACAGAGAGATTGCTCCTCAACTGAGGCTTGCAGGTCCAGTTCTTGGCTGCACTTTATTGATCTATCTGCATTATGATTTCATAATTTGACACGGATTGTTCGGTTTCTCTTGTAACAGGACCAACATCATTTGCACCCATCATTGAGATGGCCATGACCATTGTTGAACAAAGTGGTGGCCAGTACCATGTATTACTTATAATTGCAGATGGACAGGTAATTCTGAATCATAGTTTCTTTCTAGTTTAACGCGAAAAAAAAATTGTCCTAAAACCTTGAGGTGTTAGATAAAGGTCCAGTTAATGATTTTAGGGTTAAGAATCTAAAACAGTCTTGACTATATAGCTCATGTTGCTAATCGTTGTCACAGATTTAAAATGTTGTTATTCAGTGTCCCAACTATCAGATTGGTTGATTTCCACTTTTTTCTCTTAAAATTGACAAACAAAAACATGATTTTTAATCATCAAGCAAGCCTAAACCATGAACAACAAATCTGATACTTCGGAAAAGTAGAACAACATGATTTTGCTGCATAATACGCCATTATTAACGCCAAAATTAGTTGAAAAAAGTGGAAATCAACAAATCTGATTGTTAGGAAACTGAATATCAACATTTTAAATCTGAGACAACTATTAGCAACATGACCTATAGTTGAAACTATTTTAGGTTCTTAACCCATGGTTTTATGATCTAACATGCATGTTGGAGCTTAAAGCATGTATGATGGATGCACTGCCTCTCTTTATATTATATGTGCTCAATAAGCAAGGGTAACAACAATTGAACTTAAGATCTTACCGTTAGAGACGCTCTGATACCATGACGTGAAACCAACTATCCTAAAACCTTAAAGTGTTGTTCCCACAGCTTACTAAATATCTTGTCGGTTTAGGTAACGAGGAGTGTTGACACCGAGCGGGGCCATTTAAGTCCCCAGGAGCAGAAGACAGTCGAAGCAATTGTAGAAGCAAGGCAAGTCAAGTTTGGTTCTTTTTGTCAATGTCATTGATCGATCATCAAGCAATGAATCTTTTGTCTTACAGCATTGTTGTTATTGCAGCAAACTACCTTTATCAATTATTCTAGTTGGTGTTGGAGACGGACCGTGGGACATGATGCGGGAATTTGACGACAACATTCCCGCTCGTGCTTTTGATAATTTCCAGGTAGTAATTTGTGCTGTTTCCATTTCGATACTAAAGAAGTTATTCGGATTACTTAGTAGAAATGCTTTTTTTGTCTTGGTGTTCAGTTTGTGAATTTCACTGAGATTATGTCGAAGAATGTCTCTCCGTCTCGGAAAGAGACGGAGTTTGCTCTTTCAGCCTTGATGGAAATTCCTTCACAATACAAAGCAACAATGGAGCTCAATATACTCGGGTAAATACTCTTCATGAATCAAAAAGATATATACTTTACCCAAACACATAAATTTTCTACTAAGTTCAGGTAAAATTTGTTCATTTGCAGCGGTCGGAGAGGCAATGTGGCTGAGCGAGTTGCTCTCCCACCACCGATCTATGGCGGTGGCCCGTCGCCATCATACGGAAGTGCAAAGGCGTCTTCATATGGAAGTTCGAAGCAGCATAGTTTTGGACCAAGTGTTTCCTCTTATCCTCCTCCTCAAGAATTCCGGCCAGAACCGACTCCTCCACAAGCTTCTACTTATGAACACCAGGTAAAATTTATTTTGCACATAAAACTGCATTTTTACATCTTCTTTCAATAGTTGTAGCATGCTTACAGAAAGAATTAACTTGTTCGACAGATCTGCCCGATATGCCTCACAAATGCCAAGGACATGGCTTTCGGGTGTGGCCACCAGGTGACTTTCATTCTTTAAAACTCGACCGCTTCTTTTTCTTCTTCTTATGATTTAAATCGGATGGTGATTCGTATGGTGGTTTGGTTTGTTATATGACTACAGACATGCTGCGAGTGCGGGCAGGACCTTCAATCGTGCCCGATTTGTCGAACCCCGATCCAAACTAGAATAAAGTTATACTAGAAGAAGAAGACATGCAAGTTGTTGGTCTCCCACTGTTACATACATTACTGCTCTTCTTGTTTGGCTGTTCAATCTCGTGATTTGTTGGTTGATTCAGATGCTTTCAGCTGTTCATATTTTAGGTACGTTGTACATTAAATCCAGTCCAATTATTGTGAATGAATCATCTTTTTTTGGTTATAAGTTTCTGGGCACCAATAAAGCAGCTACAAACTATCTTGCGCGCATCTTTTCCGATCCAAACGATTTCAATAGACAAGTTTTACCTGTTTGTTGGCGGCTTGATGATTAACTCCGTGTTTATACCAAGTCAACATAAGTATGTCTGAGAGTTCAAGAATATGTATGAATACATTATGTTTGGTTATTTTCGTTTGTCAATGTGATTATTTAGGTTAAACGTGTGATTTTTGGTTACCTATATTTGTAACCATTCAGTTACATTTTAATGCTATGTCAAAAATATCATTTCTATTTTCACTTTCATCATATTCTTTGTCGTGTTCATCTAATTCAATAATTAGTCACATTTTGAAACATACATAATTAACCAAATTATCACCTTTATTTTTTAAGTAACTATTTAATCATATTGTGCAAATATATAAATAATTAAATAATGTATTAACTCATGAATAAATGAATTAGGTGTTACATATAATAATTTAATTAAGTTGAAAACGAACATCAAATTGAGTGGCCGATTCACTAGAAGGCCTAAACCAAAGGGATAAAATACCCCAAAAAAAAGTTGTAGTTAATTGCTCCAGGTGCAGTTAGTCACCAAATGGAATAATCTACACATATAGTCTTCCTACCACCACCTGGGTTGGATTTTACGTCTCGAAATATTGCTTCCAATGCGGAAGCAATATTGTACACACTAACAAAAACTCTAGTCTTCAGCAAGAAAGTACCCCATCTTCTGTCCCTGCACAACCAATCCATCACTCAATTTCAATACTTGGTTCAATTCAATTATGTTAAAATACTAAAAATATTAGGACCAGCATACTTCTGCATCCTTGCGTTTTTGGTTTAGGAGCTGAGACCGCGCTTTGCTCTTAGTAGAGTTGGAAGACTTGTTCATCCTCTGCAATTGATTCGAAACAAAACATAAAAAACAGCTACTGATGATGTTGTCTTGAAGAAGGAACAGTCCCAACTATTGGTCAACTTGCTTATCTCTATACCATACTCATAATGTTGATATTCGGTGTCCCAACTACCAGATTAATTGTCTTTTTTTTTTTTTTTTTTTTTTTTAAATTGACGAAACAAAATACCAAATTTTATGCCAAAATCAATCAATAGAAAAAAAGTGGAAAGCAACAAATATGATACTTGAGATTGTTGAACATCGATATTTTGCATCTGAAACAGTGAGTAACAACATGACCTTTAATTCACACTGTTTTTAGGTTCTTAAACCCTTAAAGAATGCTGTTCCAGGTGAAAACAATGCATATACAACATCTAATATAGAAGGGTCAATAACCTGGGAGAGGTCTGAAGTTTGACCCTTGTTAATTTGAGAGGTCTGAAGATTGAAATGGTGATAACTGAGGTCTGAAGTTTGGACTTTGTGATTTTTAGGTTTTCCGTCCAAATTTTCTGTCAAATTTAACAGAACCGCGTGAAATGTCAAAAATACTCTTTTGTAATATTTGAATTAATAAAAAGTTTGATTAATATAAAGATGAAATGACAAAAATACCCCTGTCCATAATTTAAACCTAACCAAACTCCGGCCACCACCACGGCTCCGGCCGGCCACCACCCAACTCCGGCGACCACCACTCACAACTCCGACGACCACCACCCAACTCCAACGACCGCCACCACGGCCCCAATTGGGCCCAAATCGGAGCCACAAAGCTCCGATCGGAGCTCTGTGGCCCCAAATCGGAGCTACCGGTCCCGATTGGGTCCAATCGGGACCGCGGTTGTGGTCGCCAGAGTTGGGCGATGGTCGTCGGAGTCGGGTTGTGGTCGCCGGAGTTGGGTGGCGGTCGCCGGAGCTGTGAGTGGTGGTCGCCGGAGTTGGGTGGTGCATTTTTGTCTTTCATTCAAACATGTGAGATGCAAGAAGGGTATTTTTAGAATTTTATTTTATTTCTGGTCACATGCAATGCACATGACCAACTTCCGTCAGTTTTAACGGAAAAAACTAACGGAGACCTCTATTATCTACAAGTCGAAACTTCAGACCTTTATTATCACCATTTCAATCTTCAGACCTCTCAAATTAACAAGGGCCAAACTTCAGACCTTTATTATCACCATTTCAATCTTCAGACCTCTCAAATTAACAAGGGCCAAACTTCAGACCTCTCTCAGGTTATTGACCCAATATAGAATCGACGGGATTGAAACGTATTCATACCTTAGAGATTGCTTTATCCTTGTCACTGACAAAAGGCAATAGATTATCCTCTGTATCGGCTTGGACTACAGGAACAAAATAATGTTTCACACGCTGCGTAATCAGATGTATCATCAGCAGTCAAGTCGGTAAGTAAATCTCATCGAATAATAATATGCTCTTTTTATTCTTCATTCATTACTAGTGATGTTTCAATTCGAGATAACTAATTAAGGCACCGCGTGTTATTCATATATCGAATAGAACGACTTGCTTACGGACCTTCTCTTTTTCGGATACATAGAGATTGATAACAGAACGAGGAGCCCGATCCATAACTTCAAAGACATCTTGCACGAGTTGATTTTCCTAATTTTGAAGTACAGCAGAAGAGTAAGAAATGAATAATATGGACCAGTGAGCGAAACAAGAAAGAAAAATGCAGAAATTGATAGCTCAAACTAACCCGAATGTGTGCTTCCAATCCTTTGATTCCCAGAAAATCACACAAGAAATTTAGCTATTCAAGAAACACAATTTGAAACAAGTCAAGATTCAGCACAGTTGCAGATACAAAACGAGGCAAAGAAGGAGAATGTTCAATACCTGTCTCCTTTGGCTATATGTTGATAATGTTACAACCTGTTTTCCGATAATCTTATTCTCTTTTTGGAATTTCTGTAGAATCAGAAATTCGGGTTAGGTCAATATAGAAGATACATCTCCAGTTCTCTGCATGACTACGTGAATGAATTAAGGATTTGCTTACCTGAAATTCACTAGAATCAAACTTAAAGAGTGTGCTTGCGTTCGTGGTCACGTTTTCTTCCCCCACAGCCACATCTTTCTCAGAAGATAAAGACAAGCTTTCATCTTTAGTTACCTTCATTCTACTGCCAAATTTTTTAACTGCTCCGATTTCATATATCAGGGCAAGTGACTCTGATGCAACATCATGGAGTGTTTCATTTTCATCCTTGAGTAGACTTGAAAAGTAAGGAATTGCACTGCAATAAGTACCAAGGAATTACTCATATTATATATATTGAAGGGTTAAGAACCTAAAAACAGTCCCAACTATAGGTCATTTTGCTAATCGCTGTCCTATATTTAAAATGTTGATATTCAGTGTCTCAAATATCATATGTGTTGCTTTCCACTTTTTTATACTGATTTTGGCGTTAAAATAGCGTACAGTTGAAATATGAAGTTTTTTAATCCAAATATATCTATGAGGTGCCTAAACCTTTTATTGTATCACAAAAATCTATTTGAAACTCACCCTCTCCACTGTTTGTAATTGATTCTCCATCCATCCAAGGCCGAAAGTAGAAAACACCACGCATTTATCTTATCAGCTACGCCAAGTTTCTGAGAGGGACATAACATTGTTAAACAGGGGGAGAAAAGGAGTATGTAACATTAGAGATTGAGAACATACAGTGGAATTAGGAGCTTTATGGATGCTATCCCATATTATCTGCATCGTCTTCTCCGTTTCAACTGAGTTGGCACCACAAAAGAACCCGATAATAGCCAAAGAGTGCAATATCTGTGTTGTAGCAACATGATACGATGAGAACTTGTACTAGGAAGTAGTTCAAACCATCTGTACAACTATGAAACCATTCTTACCCTTGAATTGTTTGCATCAGGCTTTATAACTTCCGAAAGCAACGATATTGATTCTTCATACAGTTCAGACGCTTTAGTTCTACATTTAATAGTCATTGCAAATAATCCTACAAAAAATATGTACATCAAATTTACCATTGGGAAAGAAAGAGATAGATGCTGGATTCAATGGGTTAGAACATAGAACCATATAACAACACAAAAAGGTAAACTCACCAAGTGCATGAGCAGCTAGGTCTTTCTCCTTGGCAGAACCTTTCTTTATTGAATTTAGAAGACGGAACATAATGGTAGCAAAACTACATGAAAAAAGACGGCGCGTGATTATTCATACTTCATTCCAAGAAATATGCAAAGAGGTATCTTATCCACCAAAGATAACTAAAAACATTCAAGCTGACACATGATACATGGCACTGGCCACTGACCAATGATCGTTTTAGATTAGATTCACCAGATCATTGGTAAACAAAAGTACTTCTTACATTGCCTTGCAGCACACTAGTAGCAAAAGTGTTCAACAGGAAGGCAAGTTAGGCAACTTACTTTTCCTCCACAAATTCAATCTCCCTATAGTTGGTTAAAATATGAATAACTGATGGTAGAGCTGCTTCTCTCCTTGAACTCCTGTATTTTCACATCAAAGGAATTAACATGAGAACAAAACTATGGTGCTATTGAAAAAAAGACCTCATAGACTAAATTGTCTTATATTACATCAATAGTAGCAACACTACTCAAGGAAAAGAAAAGGAAGAAAAACAAGACATGAAGTCACAAAAGTACCTTTTATACAATTCTTCAACATAGTAGCTAATGGATTTGCTTGGTGTAGCCATAGCCTTGTCAGTGTTATTAACTTCTCCACGGTTTAAATGACTTCTTTCGGGATCCACACCTGCAGAAAGAAAAAAGAAAAAAAAATCATGTTTGGCTCTGAAGTGCTAAGATTCCGAAAAAATCTACATTGAGTCGGCAGCAGTTAATGGACTCCTGAAAAATCTTATACAATTAAATCCAAGTTCATATTCTGAAGAAAATAGTCAATTTTGCTGCATCAAACTTAACCCTTAGGTTTAACATGATTCTCAAATGGAAGGAATTCTAGTCACTATCCTATTTAAAAATCGATTAATGTACGTAGGCGGACATATCCTATACAGTAATTGGGAGGAGACCAATAGCAGGAATGAAGGTTTAAGCTTACAGCTAGCTCCGATGACGGTAACCATGTCACAGATTCCAGAATCGATGTACAAATCAGCAGTTGTATCGCGGGGACACTTCAAATTTAGGACTTACGACACGCCATAGCTATGATAATAAAGATACAAACAGCTGAATTAGGACAGGTTAAATCTCCGCCGCAAGAAAGCTGCTATTGCACTAGAATAATCGGATTCCGGTAAAGCTGTCGTCTTGGTCGAAACGGCAAGCTGAGGTTGCGAAAAGGACCCGAGGTCGAAATCCATAGAGGTCGAAACCCGCCGGAGACGCCGATTTAGTGAGGATTTTAACGCTCCCGGTCCGAACGATAGCAATGTAAATATATAAAAAAAAAAAAACTTTTATTAGGGAATAAAATATATAGTAATTATATTTTATCATAGGGTTAAAGCCTTAAAAAGACTTTTGATGCCACATGTTTGATCTACGTATTGTGGTGTCTTATGTTTTAATTTTGTACGCTTTTGATGCCATATTTTTTAGAGGTTGTATGTTTTTGGTAGGGATGTCAATGGGGCGGGTCGGGGCGGGTATCGCCAGACCCGGACCCGCGGGTCAATATGGTCGACCCGTCCCATGCACTTTCGAATCGGGTCGGGTCGACCCGTGTGAGGTATAATTTATCATTTTAAATCTTAAATTCTAAATTCTATGTTACCGTATCCAAATTCAACTCCAAATTTAAATCATAAATTATTAAATTAATTCATAATCCAAATATAAATCACCCCATTCATTAGAATAATTGTTATTTTGACTATGTGTTATATTACCCGTATAGTTTTATGTAATATACATATATTAAATATATATGTAAAATGAAAGGTCGGGTCGGGTCGGCGGGTCACCGTGAACCCAAACCCCGAACCCGCCCCGCGGGTCGCGGGTCGGCGGGTCATCGGGTCGGGTACCCGCGGGTCGGCGGGTACCCGTGACCTGTTGCCATCCCTAGTTTTTGGTATTTCCGTTAGTTAACAGTTAGTTTGACTGTTAAATACTTTTATTTTGTTTAATTTAGTCCTCAAATATATATATATATAATTTAATATTTACAATTTAGTCCATATTGTTTGCTCAAGTCACCGTCTAAGGCCGCTGGCCACCACCACCACCTCTAGGGCCGCCGACCGCCACAAAACGGGTCGGCCACCACCCCAAGGACCGGCCACCACCCCACGGACCGGCCACCACCACTTGGGGCCGAAAATCACCCAAATTGGTGGTGGCCACCTCAATTGGGGGCCACCACCAATTGGTGGTGGATACCGCCCCAATCGGGGCCGGCCACCACCAATTGGGGCCGCCGGCCAATTGGGGCTGCCGGCCACCGGCCAATTGGGGCCACCGACCCCGATTGGGGCTGTAGCCACCACCACTGGTGGTTGCCGACCCCGATTGGGGATGTAGGCACCACCAATTGGTGGTGGTCGACCCCAATGGAGGTGGCCACCACCAATTGGGGTGGTTTTCAGCCCCAAGTGGTGGTAACCGGTGCCGTGGGGTGGTGGCCGGCCCGTTTCGTGGAGGTAGGCGGCCTTGGTGGTGGTGGGCGGCGGCCTTGGACGGTGACTTGAGCAAACAATAGGGACTAAATTGTAAATATTAAATTTTAGAAATATAAATTTGAGGACTAAATTGATCAAAATAAAAGTATTTAACGGTCAAACTAACTGTTGACTAACGGAAACACAAAAAACATATAACATCTCAAACATATGGCACTAAAAGCCTACAAAATTAAACATATGACACCAAAAACCTACACAAGTCAAACATGTAGCTCCAAAAGTATCTTTAACCCTTTATTATATTTAGATAAGTTTATATTATGAATAGATATATTCTTAATATGTTATTAGATTATATTTTTCTTTTTATATTGTTATAGATTTTGTTTCGTATCTATATTTATATAGGTACATGTACTCAACCTAATATTAATAATACAATTTTCATTCTTCAATATAGTATCAGAGCTTTTCTAACTCCAACGAGTATAACTTACAAGTCGCTGCCCACCATCGTCACTGTCTAGGGGCGGTCGGCACCGCCGTTAGCTATGCAGATATCATGCCGGCCGCCCCCTATCCCATTCTGATTTTTGTTTTTGTTTTTCTAGCAAGAAAACAAATTCATGTTTCCGTGTCGACGATTTTTGCGTCGCTTCCCTGCTTTAGCACCAACTGAAGACCCCACCACACTGATGGCATCTACTATTGTCATGCTCACCTCCACTATTCTCCGTTGATGCCGACTGGATTTCTTCGGGTTTCCGTCGATGTGAGTGGACCTCCGGGCTTCCGCCATTGCCGATTAGACCTCCGGACTACCGCGTGCCGACTGGATATCATCGAGCTACCGCCGTGCCGACTGGACATCTCCGGACTTTCGCCGTTGCCGACTGGACATCTCCGGGCTTCTATCGTTGCCGACTGGACCTCTCCGGGCATCCGCCGATGACGATTGGACTATTCGATCATTCATCAATATTCTTCGTATCAAGATCAGTATTCTTATCAGAACATCTGTATTGCGGGGGTGTATTAGGAAATAAAATATATAGTAAATATATTTAATTTATATTTAGAAAAGTTTATATTAGAAATAGATATATTTTTAATATATGATCAGATTATGTTTCCGTATTATATTGTTATAGATTTAATCTTTTATATATATATAAAAGTACTTGTACTCAACCCTCCTAATTAAGGTTAATAATACAATTCTCATTCTTTTATAACTCTGAGGCGATGAATGAAGAGATGAAACGAAGTAGGGACGCGGTTGGAGTTGAGAGTTTGTCTTGTTTTAAGGATTATAAAAATTTCAATAATGCCCGAGATATTCACTTTGAAGACACGTGCACCCTAAACTTTTTAATGCTGCAAATTCTCTCACCCTTTTAGTTTTTTTTTTCAACTAATAGCTTCTTTATTTAAAAATCAACAAATGATAAACGTCGGATTACAGAAACTCACTATAAAGTAAAGATAAAAGAAAGGGCGGAGGTTCAAGCATCCAATTGTCTAAACACGACCTATTTCTTGCTTTAATAGCAATCTAATTAGACACTTCGTTTGTTTTCCGCAGTATCACGCTACATTAATGCTGCAAATTCTCTCACCCTTTTAGTTTGTTACATTACATCAGTGATATTTTATATGCTCATAGTAGTGACCATCTTAAACTCATTTAGCTACTAATATTAAAGTTTTTCTACTTATGTTTTTTAGATTCTTTTCCTGACAGGCCTAGTAAACAAATCGTGCATGCTTTGATACCGTCAATATAGACCCAGCTATACTCGAATAGTAAAAAAAAAAAGTCTGTTAAGTTTTGACACTGTATATGGGTCACCACTACAAGTGGTAAACACTACAAAATTCATAACTAAACCTACTTCTATAATATTTCGAGATTTCACTTATTGCTAGCTAGAATCGTTCACAAAGGGAAATATGAATTAACAAAATTACAGCAAAGCGAAACTTGAATTGGAAAATTATTCAAAAAAAAAAAAAAAAAAAAAAAACTTTAGCTAACCATTTGTTCAAGTGCTCACACTTGAACTAATAATCTGTCCCATATTTTACTTTTTTAAACTTAGCAAATTGTCTGAATTCCTGAACATGAGCTCAACTTAATAATTAATCTTAATTTTTTCCTAAAAAAAATATAAAATTGAGCTACTAATTATAAACATATATAATACCTAAATGACTTATTGGCCTTTATTTTGTCAATATCGGCCCACCATATTCTTCCAACATTACGAGAAACCTAACACAAATGATGATGGTACTCATAAATAAGTTTGATCACAAGTTTTTGCAAATTTGCATTATATTTGACCATAAGCATCATGGTGTCTTAGATACAACAAAATTTAGGTTCCAGTATACAATCGAATCTTTAACAAAAGAAAACTTTATTCAATGTTCGCAATTGGGTCTGTCAAAAACGAATCGGTTATGCGCCCGAACCGCCTTTCTCGGTTCGGTTTAATACTGTGGTTTATAGCATTCAGGAGGCATATCCCCATTGAACCTCAAGTTGTCTTTGCAGTAGTCATAGATCATATAGTTGTCTTTAGCCCACTGCATTTGACCCTGTTTGTCATAGCTTAGTTGACTATACTCGGGTGCGGTGTACCAGTTAGTCGGGGTCGGGTTACCACACATGGTAACACTACCCGGGCCATACCATGTACAAGCATTCGGCCTAAAGTTTCGGAACCATGCATTGAACGGTGCAAGGGTCCAGTCAGTCTTCACTCGCCCACCCTGTGTCGCCCAGTCATCGGCACACCACAGGCTAGCATACAATTGCATCCCTTGTTTGTTCGGAAACGCGATTCCTTCGTTCTCGTAGTTCCTGAATACTCGGATTGGTACACTGTCGACGTACCAACTGAAAAGTTATGTAACAAAACAAGTTAGATATAAACATGGGATTTAATTAAAGGTTTGTTGGACTGGCTGGTAAAGTAAGTTGTATTTACAGGGGAGAACCGAGTTCGAATATAGCTGAAGACGCCCGTTAAGGACTGAAATTGCGGAAGCAATCTTGTATATAAAAAAATGATGGAATAGATAGAACGACTTACACTACTTCATTAGGGTTCCAATGGATGGTGTAGTTGTGATAATCGGCAGTTGGATCGAACCAAAACCGAAACTGTACTTCCTTGTTTCCTTTTCCCTGAGTAAAGATGTTTGTGTGGAGAGTGTAAGGCTCCCCCGAAACGTTTCCCAGGAACTCAAAGTCGATCTCGTCGTGCCAGTCTCCAAGGGAAGATAGCTGCAAATTGCACCATTTTCATTATTATTCATGAAATTCTAGTTGATAACTTGTGAACGGTAAAAAAATGCATTAATTTCCGTTATTTCACGAGAAGAAAACAGGGGCTTGTTGAATTTCAAGTAGTTAGCTTCACCAATAAGATACGAACTAGGTTATATATGCTACACTAGCTAGCTTACATAGTATGCTGTAACGGTTCCAGCAGAGTTTCCAGGGACAAGTTTGATCAGCATTTCCATACTTCCAAAGAGATACGTACTTTTCGATTGAAATGCCGAGCCTGCAATTTATTACGCATTTTTCATCATTCCATGCACACGAAAACAATATGAGTTTGAGAGTATAAGAATTATTAATTACCGGATGTTTTGTCTAGTACAAGCTGAAGATCATCGCCATTGCCTTGAATCGATGAATGGTCCGCACCCCAAGTGAAATACGTGGTGTCGTAGAAGTTTGCTTCGGCTCCAAGTAATATTGCAGAGAAAAGAAGAGCTAGCAATGCTACGTGAAGCTTAGCCATTTCCTCTAGCTTAAATTATCTAAATAAAATCGTTGAGATTGATGCTTCTATTAATTTGCATTGTCCTGAGGCTTTATATAAGGATCTAGTTACTAGTTAGCCAGTTCTGCAAAACATACATATGGTCAACGTACATGCACCATGAAATGAAAAAACAGATTGTTGGTAGAAACCCCAATAAGCTAGTACTAAATGAAGGAAATCCAGCTTGTGGGAAGTAGTCATTCAATTCAATTGAGGTTTCCATCCTTCAAATATAACAGACGTGCACAAGTCGATTTCTGGGCAAGCTGCATATATTATGAGTTTGACCTTTGTTTTAGATTTAATAGGTATTTTCGTACAATATGTTTGGGTGATGTTGTCTTTTGGTACATTTTTTTTTATGTAACATGTTTGGAACATGTTGTCTTTTTGTGTACCTATTAGTGAGCTATTAATTTTTTTTCACTAAGTACCCATGTGACTTGCACGTGATAGGTCATCCAACTTTTATTTTGTTAAGTTTAGTCCCTCTAAAATATCTCCAATTTTTTTTTGGTATAATCCAGTCCGTGAAGTTTTTCAATCAGACCATTGACTCAGTGGACCTAGGTCAAATTGGAAAACATTCTCAACTATATGTCATATTGCTAACCGATGTCCCAGAATTAAAATATTGATATTAGGTCATATTGCTAACCTAAAAACAATCGCAACTATAGATCATATTAGGGATGGCAACGGGTCTCGGGGCCCCGCTGACCCGCGGGGCCCGACCCGGTTTTGACCCGCCGACCCGCGGATCACGGGTCGGGGCGGGGCGGGTCCGGGTCTAGAGACCCGGGGCCCCGTAGACCCGCCCCGAAATGCATATATATATAATATATATTTTTTTATTTTTTTTATGTTAATATGATCTAACATTTACTAAACAATATGATTAATATAGTACCTATATAAATAACATGGACCAAATTACAAATAGATGTATATTTAGATTATTAGGATTTGTTAATTTGGTGTTTGGATTTGAATTTGTATTTGTAATGAATTTGATGTGTTTGTTGTTTATATTTGATTGGTGTTAGATTTATGTTTTGAATTTATATACAATGTAATATTTTGACAAAAAAAATTGTATTTAATATTGAAAAGTGAAAAAAAAAAAAAAATTGTTCACATGGCGGGGCGGGTCGGCCCACGGGATTGTTGACCCGACCCGACCCGGAATGTCCATTTGGCCGGGGCCGGGTCAGCCAGGCCGACCCGCGGGGCGGGTTCGGGGCTGCGAAAACCCGCCCCGACCCGTCCCGTTGCCATCCCTAAATCATATTGCTAATTGTTGTCCCAGATTTAAAATGTTGACATTTGGTGTCACAACTATCAGATTGGTTCTTTCCCTTAGGGTTAATTATCAAATTGCTAGCCCATATTTGGGTCCACGAACAAATTGCTAGCTCTCGTTTCTTTTCGGACAAATAACTAGCTCATATATTCCTAAGTGAATATATAGCTAGCTCCGTTCACTTTTACATTAATTTTTTATGAATGACACATGCACGGCTTGTGATGACCAAAATGTTCACACCCCATCATCTTCTAATATTATTGACTCAACCTACATATGTAATGTTTATATTAAAATAAAATACATATGTTCAAAATTAAGTAATCACATTTAATAGTGAATAGGTCTTAAGCATGTTGATCTCTATAATATTAGAAGATGATGGGTTGAGACATTTTGGTCATTTCGCATAATCACATGCCGTGTACGTGCCGATTACGTTAAAAAATAACGGAAAAGTGAACTTGATCTAGCCATATGTTTACTTAGGTAAACCCGAGCTAGCTATTTGTCTGAAAAGAAACGTAAACTAGCAATTTGTTCACGGACCCGAACGTGGACTAGCAATTTGATAATTAACCGTAACCCTTACTGTAATTCTCATACTGTTTTTTTTTTCTTCTCAAATTGAGCTACTAATTGTAAACATATATATATATATCTATATATACCAATATATTATTTGTGTTGGGTCCTCACCCCCAAAAGTCACTTACCTTTCAAAAGGTTCCTCACATACTTTCCAAAGGTCACCTATATTCTAAAGTTTAAAGCAACTTATTTCGTTCTATTTGGATTAAATTTTGTTATCAAACCGGCTTAGACCGAAATCTTACCGAGCCGGTACAATCTATGAAAAAAACAGGGCCTTTGGATATAGAACCAAACTGGGACAGTTATAAACGCCGATAAGCCGAAGAAATCTGTAACTGTTGTAGCACTAAACTATGATTTAATATATGATATGTGATGCATTAAAGTTTCAACATATTTAGGGTCGTACGTTTATTTTTTTGTATGCGGTTCAGAATTTGAAAAAATCACAGTGAAACTGCCCGTTTAATTACATATGATGTCCAAACTATCAAGAGACAATCATGCAAAAACTCTGATTTTTTTCCATAATGATCACTAAATTCTATACATGTTGCTAAATAAAAATAAACTTATTATATTAAACGTAATTATCATAGTTATACTTTAACAACTTATATAAATAACAATCTTAGAAATATGCATGTGCAAAGCACATGCAGAAATAACTAGTATATATAAAATAGCTAAGTGACCGACTGTTTGGGCTTTGTTTTGTCAATGTCAGTCCACCAATATTCTTCTAACATAATTATGAGAAACCAAACAAAAATGAAGGTATGAATAAGCTCGATTACAACAAGTTTTTGCAAATTTGCATTATATTTTACCATAAACGTCATGGTCTTAGATACAACAAAGTTCAGGTTCCAGTATACAATCAAATCTAAAACAAAAGAAAACTTCATTCGATGTTTGCAATTGTGTCTGTCGAAAACGAATCGGTTATGCACCCCGAACAGCCTTTCTCGGTTCGGTTTGGTTTTAGTACTGTGGTTTATAGCATTCAGGGGGCATATCCCCATTAAACCTCAGGTTGTCTTTGCAGTAGTCATAGATCATATAGTTGTCTCTGGCCCACTGCATTTGGCCCTGTTTGTCATAGCTTAGTTGGCTATACTCGGGTGCGGTGTACCAGTTAGTCGGGGTCGGGTTACCACACATGGTAACACTATCCGGCCCATACCATGTACAAGCATTTGGCCTAAAGTTTCGGAACCATGCATTGAAAGGTGCAAGGGTCCAGTCAGTCTTCACTCGCCCACCCTGTGTCGCCCAGTCGTCCGCACACCACAGGCTAGCATATAATTGCATCCCTTGTTTGTTCGGAAACGCGATTCCCTCATTCTCGTAGTTCCGGAATACTCTGATCGGTATGCTGTCGACGTACCAACTAAAAATTTACGTAACAAAATAAGTTAGGTATAAATATGGGATTTAACGCAAGTTTAGTTGGACCAATTAGTAAAGAGAGTTATGTTTTCAAGGGTGAACCGAGTTCGAATCCCGCTGGATATGTTGTGATGGAATAGATAGATTAATTGAAGAACTTACACTACTTCCTTAGGGTTCCAATGGATGGTGTAGTTGTGATAATCGGTAGTCGGATCGAACCAAAACCGAAATTGTACTTCCTTGTTTCCTTTTCCCTGGGTAAAGATGTTTGTGTGAAGAGTGTAAGGCTCCCCCGAAACGTTTCCCAGGAACTCAAAGTCGATTTCGTCATGCCAGTCTCCAAGGGAAGATAGCTGCAAATTACACCATTTCCATCTTTAGTCCTGAATATCTAGTTGATAACTTTTAAACCAAGTTATCTATATATATATATAATATCTAGCTGATAACTTGTGAACCAAGTTATCTACATATACATATATATATATATGATAAACTAGCTAGCTTACATAGTATGCTGTAACGGTTCCAGCAGAGTTTCCAGGGACGAGTTTGATCAGCATCTCCATACTACCAAAGAGATATGTATCTTTCGATTGAAAAGCCGAGCCTGCAATTATTTACGCATGTAATTACGACGTTTTTTTCGTCCATGTATCATGTATGCACACGAAAACAGGAGGAGTTTAAGTGTAAGAATTAATTACCAGATGTTTTGTCTAATACGAGTTGAAGGTCATCGCCATTGCCTTGAATCGATGAATGGTCCGCACCCCAGGTGAAATACGTGGTGTCGTAGAAGTTTGCTTCGGCTCCAAGTAATACTGCAGAGAAAAGAAGAGCTAGCAATGCTACGTGAAGCTTAGCCATTAATTTCTTCTATCTTAAATTATCTAAATAAAATCGTTGAGATTGATGCTTCTATTAATTGGCATTGTCCTGAGGCTTTATATAAGGTTGTAGTTACTAGTTAGCCAGTTCTACAAAACATACATTTTTGATTTCTGGATTTTGAGATAGGAACCCTAGAAACAACTGAGAGAAACGAAGAGAGCAGGACGCAGCACTGGCGGGTTCATCTAGATGGGTTCCTTCAACTGGCCATCTATCACCCTTAAAACACTATATAAGGGGAACTCCAAATAGGGAATTCAGAATTAACCCCCTGAGTTTACAAGAAGGAACACTAACCCTTAAAAGAAAAACAATAACAAATAACAACAAAGTCCTTGAAATATAAAAACACAATAACTAAGGACAAAACAAATTCCAACTTGACTGAAGAGACCCAAACTCCAAAACTCCCCCTCAAGTTGGAAGCTCCAAATGACCATCACCATCTAATCTCCCCCTTGCTCCAAATATATTCTTCATTCCCAGTTCTCTCATCAACTGGTAATGCTAAGCAGCAGGCAAGGACTTCGTGAATATGTCTGCTGGCTGATTTTCAGACCTGATATGCCTTGTTTGAATATCACCTGCAAGAAGCCTCTCACGAACAAAGTGACAGTCTAAGTCAATATGTTTAGTTCTCTCATGAAAGATTGGGTTCGATGAGATTTGAATTGCCGCCTTACTATCACAATGTAAATACAACTCTTAGTTTGAAAACAACCAAACTCTTTCAAAAGAGACCTAAGCCAAACAATCTCTTTAGTAGCAACACACATACTGCGATATTTAGCCTCTGCTGATGATAACGAGACAGTATCCTGCTGTTTTACCTTCCAAGATAACAGAGATTTACCTAATTTTACACAGTAACCTGTCACAGATTTCCTGGTTTCAATGCAGCCTGCCCAGTCTGAATCACAGTATGCAACAAGCTCAGGAACAGAGTCTGATGAAAGCAAAACTCCATTTCCTGGTTCATTGCGCACATATCTGATTATCCTGAGGGCTGCATCAAAATGGGATTTCTTGGGATTCTGCATAAACCTGCTAAGATACTGAACAGAGTAACTGATATCTGGTCTGGTCACCGTTAGGTAAAGCAACTTTCCAATAATCCTTCTGTAAGCGGTATCATCTTCCAGGACATGGTCACTTTGGTTCACCTTAAGATACTTATCATATTTAACACTGGTAAGCTTTAAATTTGCATCCATAGGTGTCCGAGCAACCTTGCCCCCAGATAATCCTGCTTCAGAAATAAGTTCAAGAGCGTATTTCCTTTGACACAACAGAATCCCTTTACCAGCTCTAGCAACCTCAATGCCAAGGAAAAATTTTAGATCACCCAAATCTTTCATTTTAAAGTTTTTTTTAAGAATTTCTTTCAATTCATCAATTAAGCTAGCACTGTTTCCAGTGATGAGAAGGTCATCTACATATGCAAGCAATACAACTAAATCATTTCCTTCTCTTTTTGTAAACAAAGAATAGTCTAGCTTTGATTGTGAATATCCAGCAGAAATAAGGGTGTCAGTAAGTTTAAAATTCCATTGCCTTGAGGCTTGTTTTAACCCATATAGGGATTTGCGCAATCGACAGACTAAATTCCTACTACCCCCCTCATGATTGGCAAATCCTGGAGGAATGTTCATATACACCTCCTCATCAAGGTCACCTTGCAAGAAGGCGTTATGGACATCCATTTGATAGAGGGGCCAGGCAGAAATGGCAGCTAAGGCAAGTACTGTTCTTACAGTTTGCATCTTGACAACTGGGCTAAATGTTTCAAAATAGTCAATGCCCTGTTGTTGTTTGTACCCCTTAGCTACCAACCTTGCCTTATAGCGTTCTAAACTACCATCAGAGTGATATTTTAACTTGAAAACCCATTTACATCCGATGGGAGTTTTACCTTTTGGTAGAGCAACTAAGTCCCAAGTTTTGTTAGCTTCAAGGGCATCCATTTCCTCCTGCATTGCAGCCACCCAGTGAGGGTCCTCAGCAGCCTCTGTGAATGAATTTGGCTCTGTTAACTTCGATATTTCTGTCAAAAAAACCTTAAAACTGGGTGAGAGAGAATCATAGGATATGCAGTTAACAAGAGGGTGAGCAGTAGAGCTACTGAATGACTGATAGTCACTGTGCCAGATAGGTGGTTTAACCATACGACCTGATCTTGTGGTAACAATGCCTGGAGGGATGGGAGTATGATCAGGAAAATTGGGAGAAGTTGAGATACCATCAGAAATATCAAGATTTTCATCATTTGGTGAGATATCATTTCTTTTGCTGTCAGGAGATAAATCAGAAGATTCCACAGGAATGATATCTTCATCATTTGATCCAGGATCATCAGAAACATAAGGCATCTCATCATCATCAAGATTGTGAATATCATTGATGTCCATATAAATGGGGTTGTCAAGTAAGGATGGCAATGGATCAAGTTTGCTACCTTTAAAAGGGAAAATGTGTTCTTTGAAAATAACATCCCTACTAACGAAAAAGGTTCCAGTTTTTAAATTGAAAAGTCTGTAGCCTTTCTGGGTGTTTGAATAACCAAAGAACACAGCTGGAATACCTTTGGCAGCAAATTTGTCCATCGTAACCAAATCCTTAGCATAACAAAGGCAGCCAAAAACTCTAAGGTGATCAACCTTAATTTTTTTGTTTTGTAAGATCTCAAGGGGGCATTTCCCATTCAAAATTCTGGAGGGCATTAAGTTGATGAGATAACAGGCTGTTAAAATACAATCACCCCAGAATTTTATAGGAATATGAGCTTGTAATCTAATTGCTCTAGCAACTTCCAAAAGGTGGCGATGTTTTCTTTCTGCTCTTGCATTTTGCTGTGGGGTGTAAACACAGCTACTTTGGTGGATGATTCCCTTTTTTTGAAAAAGTTCACTTAATTGCTCATTTTTAAACTCACCACCATTATCTATTCGAAAAATTTTGGTGGTTTTATGAAACTGATTTTCAATAAGAGCAATGAAGTTTTTTATAAGAAGAGGCACATGATATTTGAACTTAAGCAGAAAGATCCATGTGACTCTAGAGAAATCGTCCACCAAAGTGAGAAAAAATCTGTTTTGATCATAAGTGGGAATACTATAAGGACCCCAGACATCAGCATGAATAAGATCGAAGGCAGCATCAGCACGAGATTCAGATAATGCAAAAGGGGCTCTAGTAATTTTGGCCAAAGGGCAAATATTACAATCACTGAGACATTGCTTATTTCCTTTTAAAATTTGTATTGAATCTACATGCTGGAGTGCCTTGAGAGAAGCATGTCCAAAACGTTGGTGCCAAAGATAAGCTTTGTTTTGAACAGAGGTAACAAGAGCTGAAGGCTCAGTTTTATTTGAAATAGACTTGAAGAAATATAAACCTGAGTCTTCAATGCCAGTCCCCAAGACCCTCCCATTTGAGAGGTCCTGCAGTATGGCAAAAGTAGGGTAAAAGGTTGCAGAACATCCTAAATCCTTTGTAATTTTTGAAACTGAAATTAAATTGTGTTTAAAATCAGGCAGGAAAAGAACGTTCTGCAATTTTGTTTCAGGAGTAATAAAACAATCACCAATTCCTTCAACTCTAGAAAAATCTCCATTTGGCATATGAACTTTGGAGTTGGTGATTTGTCTTTTGTTTGAAAAACAGTTTAAAATGAATGACATATGGTTAGTAGCTCCTGTGTCTAGAATCCATGTGCCATTTTTGTTTTTACAAAGAGAGTTTGAAGAAAGTATACCAGCAGAATTAGCATGGTCGGCAGCTGCAGTCCCAGCAGAGCTGTTGATGCTGCCACCCTGTCCCATGCTAGCCAAGAATCTTTCAAACTGATCATTGGTGAAGGAGATTATTCCTTTAGATCCACCAGAGGAGGTGTTAACATTGGCAGTGTTGACATTGCTTCCATTATCAGTACTGAAGTTGGAGCTCACATCTCCTTTGGCAACAGAGGCCTTAGCTTTCTGCAGCTCCTTATATTTGAAGCAAATGTCCATCACATGACCTTTTTTCTTGCAGAATTCGCATCCCTTGGCAAAACATCTCTCTGAAGAATGCCCTTTCTTGTGACAGTAATCACACTCCACATTAGCATTGGGATTCTTCCTGGCTTTGTTTAGACTTAGGGCAGCATTGGTCACTAAATTCTCAGATTGACCAGTGATGCCAGAAGAAATGTTTCTTTGTCCTTCTTCTTGAATGAGCATACTATAGGCTTGGTTAACAGAGGGTAGTGGATCCCAAAGAAGCAGCTGGCTCCTTACATTCGAAAAGGCATCACTTAACCCCATGAGAAATTGGAAGAGCCTTTGGTTTTCTTTGTGATCAACATGTTTTTTGAAGGCATCTCCCTCAATATGAGGAAGTGAGCAAGCAGAATCATAATCAGACCATAGGAATTTCAGCTTCGTGAAATATGTGGAAACATCATCAAGACCCTGCTGAGTGAGACAGATTTCCCTATGTAACTGATATATCCTAGATCCGTTCGTCTTGTCAAAACATTGTTTCAGCTCTTCCCAGGCCTTATAAGCACTCTCACAATACATGATACTGTTATAAATCTCTTGAGAAACAGAATTTAAGATCCAACCGAAGACAACAGCATTGCATCGGTTCCACATATGGTGCAAAGATGGATCAAACTTATCAATAGTGTAGGTTCCATTCACGAAGCCAAGCTTGTTCTTACCAAGAAGAGTAATGAACATAGCACGACTCCATTTCGAGTAATTGTGAGAGCCAGTCAGCACATGCGATATTATACTAAGGCCAGGATTATCAGAGGCGTGCAAATACAGCGGGTGAAACGGATGGATACTAGGCATATCATCATACTTCTCATAAGCATCAAGTGTAGCATCAAGTGTAGCATCAATAACCTGCTTACCGGTTGCAGAGATCCCTGCATCCTTGGTTTCAGGATTGATATCCGTCATGATTCAAGAAAGAATTGGAAGATCTGCCTTTGGAGAAGACGATTGAAGACTGTGAGAGCGCGGAATCTTCGACGAACTAGTCACCGAAGCGTCAGGAAGGTGCGTCGAAGACGAAGGGTCAATCAATCAACAGGATGATTGAGGGAAAGAAAGAGCGACCAGGATCGAAGAACGGAGAAAGTCAATCATCTCCAACTTCGCTCTGATACCATTTTGATTTCTGGATTTTGAGATAGGAACCCTAGAAACAACTGAGAGAAACGAAGAGAGCAGGACGCAGCACTGGCGGGTTCATCTAGATGGGTTCCTTCAACTGGCCATCTATCACCCTTAAAACACTATATAAGGGGAACTCCAAATAGGGAATTCAGAATTAACCCCCTGAGTTTACAAGAAGGAACACTAACCCTTAAAAGAAAAACAATAACAAATAACAACAAAGTCCTTGAAATATAAAAACACAATAACTAAGGACAAAACAAATTCCAACTTGACTGAAGAGACCCAAACTCCAAAATACATATGGTCAACGTACATGCACCATGAAATAAAAAGACAGATTGTTGGTAGAAACCCCAATAAGCTAGTACTAAATGAAGGAAATCCAGCTTGTGGGAAGCAGTCATTCAATTCAATTGAGGTTTCCATCCTTCAAATATAATAGACGTGCATAAGTCGATTTCTGGGCAAGCTGCATACATGGGTTTGACCTCTTTTAACACATCTCGTGAGTTGTGTCTGAACTCAGAACCACTCTTATTTGTTTTAGACATAATTATTAGGGTTAATATATTTTTTATACAATATATTTGGTTCGTCTTGTTTTTGAGATGTGATACATAACCCGGCAAAAAGTTCCAAGAAATCACGAATCATGACACAATAATAGAACTTGTAAATACTGTCAACTTTTGAGGTATTTTTTAACTCCATGGTCGGAACAAGTTGAAACGTCATCATCATAATTTCTAACATTATGTTTTGTTAGTGCAAGTCACGTGACCCACTCTAAACTTTCGATTTGTTCAATCTAGTCCCTCGAATGAATCATTAACTTTTATTTTGTTCAATTTAGTCCTAAAATTTCAAAATCAAACCCTTGGCCCAAGAAGACCTAACCCTAGGCAAGGTCCGGCTAGGTCAATTAAGACCCAATTGGGGCTAGGTCCCAATTGACCTAGCTGGAACTAGCCATGGGCTAGGTCCGGTTAATTCTTCTTGGGTCAATGATTTGATTTTGAAATTGTATGACTAAATTGAACAAAATAAAAGTTAGGATGTATTAGAGGGACTAAGTGGAACAAAATAAAAAATTTAGGGTGGGTTACGTGACTTGCACATGTGATTTAACGATCAAAACTAACGGCCAACTAGCGGATACCAAAATTATACTTTCTTCAAACATTTGGTATCAAAAGTATACGAAAAGAAAACATTTGATACCAAAAGCAAAAAACTGTTAAACATATGGTACCAAAAGTACATTTAACCCTATATATAATGGACGGGGTGGGTTCACGAGACCCTGCGATCCCATACCTGAACCCGAATCTTCAGAAATTAGACCCATACGTCCCATAAACCACAAGATGCGGGGCTGCGAAGCAAAATCGAGACGGTTTCCACGGATCGATGGGGACCCATGACACGTTGACACTTCTAAGTAGACCTAACTCAGGTTAAGCACTTGGTTGGTCTGATCTGGTTAGAGCTCATAGGTCTCAATCTAACCCTAGAAGTCAATTGACTTAGCAAGATTTAATTAGAAATTAACTTCAGTTGACCTAGAAATTTCATATAATAAGCATATCAGATTTAATTAGGAATTATGCAGCTTCTTTTGTTAGCCGGTAGAAATTTGTAGCGCGAGATTTTACTTAAATGAACCCAACAAGTGTTGCAAATAGCAAGCATTAGTTCAAACTGATTCCAACTAGCTTCCCTTTTGCTTCTTGACAGAAAAACAACCGCAAGAATTAAACTACACAAAATCCAACAACATCATCATCTATAGCTCCTAATTGATCATCATCAGAAATGAACTAACTTAGACCATTTTCTGGGCATGATGATGTAGCCAAATTGAATTACAGTGATGGTGGAATAGGAAAGGCTTTGATCTGCATCTGCTTGTACATCCACTGCCAATTATCCGGGGTTACTTCACCTCCAAGGGAGCGAATCACGGATGCGCCACTGCACGATCCCACTTTGCAGCATTCCTCCAGAGACAATCCTTTCACCAGTCCATACAAAATAAGTCCCCTGCTCCAGTCGCATCCACTGCCTTCGACTCGCCTATTGCTCCTACTCTCACCATCTGCTTAACAAACTTCTATTTAATAATAAGGGTTGGGAACCTAAAAACAATCTCAACTATAGGACATACTGCTAATCACCGTCCCAAATTTAAAATGTTGATATTCGGTGTTCCAACTATCAGACTGATTGATTTTCACTTTTTTCTCTTAAAATTGACGAAACAAAAACATGTTTTTTAAGCATCAAATCAGCATAAACCACGTGAAACAAATCTGATCTTTCGAAAAAATGGAAAACAACGTATTTTCCATTGAGAAAGAAAGAGATAGATGCTGGATTCAATGGGTTAAAACCTAGAACCATATAACATCACAAAAAGGCAAGCTCACCAAATGCATGAGCAGCTAGGTCTTTCTCCTTGGCAGAACCTTTCTTTATTGAATTTAGAAGACGGAACATAATGGTAGCAAAACTACATGAAAAAAGACGGCGCGTGATTATTCATCCTTGATTCCACGAAATAGGCAAAGAGGTATCGTATCCACCAAAGATAACTAAAAACATTCAAGCTGACACATGATACATGGCACTGACCAACGATCGATTTAGATTATAAGCTTCATCACAAGTTTTTGCAAATTTGCATTATATTTGACCATAACATCATGGTCTTAGATACAACAAAATTTAGGTTCCAGTATGTTAGGTTATAAAGTCTAGGTCAACGGGTCGTCAATCTAGAATTTATCTCCCACTAATGAAATGTCGGGTTCAGTGCTCCTAGGACTAGTCGTTCTGAGATGTGTCCTTCTCTTCTTTCCTTCTGACCTCCTTTCCTTCTCTCCTTCTGACCTCCTTTCCTTCTCTCCTTCTGACCTCCTGAGGCTTGTACTTCTTACCCCTGGGGCTTGTCCTACTGCTCTATGCTCTTCTGCTTCCTTGGTTCTCTTCTCCTTGCCACCCTGCAAGAGGGGCAATACCAGGCACAGAGGGGGTGGTGCCTGATGAACCCTCTCCGATGCCTAAGTCAGTACGGTTTTAGAGAGATAAAGCTAGAGAGATGTCAGAGCAAAATTGTGCAACTTGCCAAGATGATCGAATGAATAGTGGAGGTGGGGTATTTATAGGCAATGGTGTCATTAAGGTGGCTTAATGACATCGTTAACCTTTAAACACAGTTAATTAACCTTTAAGCACATAATTAAGACCTTAGGATTCGGAGAAGGTAGGCGGAGTGGACCGAGTGTGGGAGTCCGAAAATGGTGCCGGGGCCCTTGGGGGGAGGAGAAATCTGACCCCCAGGGGTAGGGGTTGGGTGAGGGCACCCAACCCCTCCTAGGGAGGATGGGGTTGGCCAACCCCATCCCCCCTAGGGGAGATCGGGTTGGCCGACCCCATCCCCCCTAGGAGAGATCGGGTTGGCCGACCCGATCTCTCCTAGGAGAGATCGGGTTGGTCCACCCGATCTCCCCTAGGGGAGATCGGGTTGGCTGACCCGATCTCCCCTAGGGGAGGTCGGGTGTGGCCACCCAACCTCACCTAGGCGAGTCTGACTCGGCCGGACGGGCGCTTCGGCCTCGTCCGAGCCGTTGGTGTTTTCGCGAAGGGTTCGGGTTGAAGTTTCGATTTACAATCATAAATGGGACGATAAAAATGTAACGGTTCGGAAGTCAACGGGTTCAAATTGGGCGTATATCCATCACAGTATACAATCGAATCTTAAACAAAAGAAAACTTTATGTAATGTTCGCAATTGGGTCTGTCGAAAATGAATCGGTTATGCGCCCGAGCCTCCTATCTCTGCTCGATCGGCTTGGTTTTAGTACTGTGGTTTATAGCATTCAGGAGGCATATCCCCATTGAACCTCAGGTTATCTTTGCAGTAGTCATAGATCATATAGTTGTCTCTAGCCCACTGCATTTGGCCCTGATTTTACTCGGGTGCGGTGTACCAGTTAGTCGGGGACGGGTTAGCACACATGGTAACACTATCCGGCCCATACCATGTACAAGCATTAGGCCTAAAGTTGCGGAACCATGCATTGAACGGTGCAAGGTTCCAGTCAGTCTTCACTCGACCACCCTGTGTCGCCCAGTCGTCCGCACACCACAGGCTAGCATATAATTGCATCCCTTGTTTGTTTGGAAACGCGATCCCCTCATTCTCGTAATTCCGGAATACTCGGATTGGTATGCTGTCGACGTACCAACTGAAAAATTATGTAACAAAATAAGTTAGGTATAAACAAGGGATTTAACCCAAGTTTGGTTGGACCAAATTAGTAAAGTGAGTTATATTTTCTAGGGTGAACTAAGTTCGAATCTCGCTGGAGATGCTGTGATGGAATAGATATATTAATTGAAGAACTTACACTACTTCATTAGGGTTCCAATGGATGGTGTAGTTGTGATAATCGGCAGTCGGATCGAACCAAAACCGAAATTGTACTTCCTTGTTTCCTTTTCCCTGGGTAAAGATGTTTGTGTGGAGGGTGTAAGGCTCCCCCGAAACGTTTCCCAGGAACTCAAAGTCGATCTCGTCATGCCAGTCTCCAAGGGAAGATAGCTGCAAATTACACCATTTCCATCTTTAGACCTGAATATCTAGTTGATAACTTGTGAACCAAGTTATCTATTTATATATATATATGATGCACTAGTTAGCTTACATAGTATGCTGTAACGGTTCCAGCAGAGTTTCCCGGGACAAGTTTGATCAGCATCTCCATACTTCCAAAGAGATAAGTACTTTTCGATTGAAAAGCCGAGCCTGCAATTTATTTACACATGTAATTACGACGTGTTTTTCATCCATGTATGCAAATGAAAAGAAGAGGAGTTTGAGGGTATAAGAATTAATTACCGGATGTTTTGTCTAATACAAGTTGAAGATCATCGCCATTGCCTTGAATAGATGAATGGTCAGCGCCCCAGGTGAAATACGTGGTGTCGTAGAAGTTTGCTTCAGCTCCAAGTAATATTGCAGAGAAAATAAGAGTTAGCAATCCTACATGAAGCTTAGCCATTTCCTCTTGGATTTATCACCCAAAATCTTTGAGATTGATGCTTTTAAATTGCCTTTGTCCTGAGGCTAATTTATATAGCCATTTCCTCTTGCCTTTGTCAACGTACATGCACCATGAAATTAAAGACAGAAAGTTGGTAGAAGAAACCCCAACTACAATTACTACTAAATCCAGCTCGGGGGGACGGGACGATTGTGGGAAGCAGTCATTCAATCAAATATATAATAGACGTGCATGAGTCGATTTCTGGGTTTGACCTCTTTAACACATCACGTATTCACGTGTAGGGCCGGCAATACTGCGGTAAAAATCAAATAATCATGGTTATTCGCATCATTTACCGCAATGGTTAACCGCACCATTGTGGTGATATCTGGTTATGGTGATGAATTTTGTACCCATAATGGTTATGGTTATGGTATTGAATCAATAACCGCGGTTATAACAATCACCGCTATATATACATTAGTAACATTACTAATATTTATATAAATATTAATCAAATCTTATAATATGCATTCAATCTAGACAATTCATTTTTCATTCATTCAAAATAGTGCATTCATTCTATTTGAAACCTAATATAGAACTTAGTCTCAATCTCTCATTCAGACGGTCTCAGTTCACTTCTTTGCAATTAGTTGCGCTAGCCCTAAAATGATTAAATAAGTGTTTTTTTAATTAAGTGAACATGCTTATGTTAATTTGGATTTCGTGTACGAAACAATGAGTGTATGTTTTGTTTGGATTTTTTATATGAAACAATGGTGTTGTATTAATTTGAATGATTGTAGTTAAATGGTTCAACCGTGGTTATGGTTATGATATGAAGAATTATAACCGCAATGGTACGGTTATAGTTATGGTTTGAGTGAAAAAAAATGTGGTATGATTATGGTATTAGTGGTATTCGCACCATACCCTCACCGTCGTCAGCCCTAATCACGTGCAATGTTTTGAAAACCAGACCGAGTTGGCGGTCTTAATGGGTTGGACTGTGAAGCGGTTATACTAACGGACTGATTCTAGTAAAATAGCAGGATCCATAATAAACCGGGGTGGGCCAGATAAATTGGTCCAGGTTCGTCAGGTTCAAATGACAAAAAACTGGACTGAAGCTAAAGGTTTATGAATGAAGAAGAATGGACTGGGCTGATTTTTTGTTGGAACCGGTCGATCCGTGTTGAACCGGATCTGGCCGATCAGACCGGAACTTGCCACCCTGCTTGTTTAAGGCCCAGTTCGGTTTTCTAAACATTCATCTCATGTCTGAACAATTTCCATGTGTAAATGTACGCATAATTACGACTAGTTATGGTGTTACTCTGTAGTCTGTTGATATCTTCCCCATACACATTCGTTATTTTCGTTTTACTGCTAACTCTAAGTCATACACCTTTTATCTTGTTATTTTCGTTTGGATGGACGTTATGTGAGATTATTTAAAATATGAAATTACATATAATGTGAGCTGTAATGTGAGATTACTTGAAATGTTAGATTACAGTGTTTGGTTGTGCTGTAATATAGAGTGTAATGTTAGATTACAGTGTTTGGTATGTGTTGTAATTAGGGCTGGCAATTTGGGCTCGGCACGATGGACCGACACGAACACGATACGAAAATTACGGATTTGAGTTTGATAATAGTGACACGGCACGACACGACACGATATAACACGATGTTTTAAACTAAAATGGTTAGATATTAATTTTGTTATTCACTTTACTATAGTTTTTTTGTGCCAACATTTTGGGCCAGGTTGGGCCGTGTTTGGGCTGACCCCCAGAGCACGACACGAACCCGCACGACCCGCACGAATTGCCAGCCCTAGTTGTAATGTATATTTTAATATGACTTTATTATTATATTAATTTATAGAGAGTACATTATATCTTAATATGATAAGATTCAAAAAAGAAAATATATTTTGACAACAAATAATTTCTTAATGTTATGTTTTGTGGTTAATATTATAGTCATTAATGAATTCATAAAATAAAATATGTAAACTCAATATGCACAGCTATTAAAATTCTAATAGTTAGAACATTATATGTAGTTTTATAAGATAATTTTCATAAAATGCATTGAAAAGACCGTACTCATTTTATACGAACATCATGTGCATTATTATTTATTATAATAATGAGTTATGAAATAGATTAAAACAAAAAACAAAAAAAATACTAATAATAACAAAATTATTATCATAATAAACTATAATGATAATACAAAGTATTTTGTATATTTAATAAATATTAATAAAATAATAACACTCTGTAATGTTGGACGTAATCTCACATTAGATCTGTTTTTGGATGTAATCTCACATTACGTTGAATGAAGTTTGGACGTAATCTGATATTACAATGGACATTACATTACAATGCACATTACATCGTTCGACAAATCAAACAACGTAATGTTGAAGTAATGTGAGACGTAATGTGAGATTACTCCAAACACTCCCTTAAGTCATACACCTTTTATCTTCAAAACTTGATTGGCCCCTAAAAACACTCGTTTTACTAATTTATCCAACTAACATTGAATTGAAAATATTAAAGCTAAACTCATTTTTATCGGTTGGTCAAACTAAACTTAGAGTATTGAATCCAAAAGTTACCTTTGTTCAGTTAGATAAGAAGATTATTCGGATATATATATATATATATAGAAATTTCATATAAGAAGCATATATCAGATATAATTAGAAATTTTGAAGCTTCTTTTTATTAAGCCGGTAGAAATTTGTAGTGCGGAATTTTATTTAAATGAAATCAACAAGTGTTATTAGCCCGGTAGATTTTGTAGTGCGATATTTTACTCAAATAAACTCAAGAAGTTGCAAATAGCAAGCATTAGTTCAAACTGATTCCAACCAGCCTTCCTTTTGTTTCTTGACAGAAAAACTACACAAAATTCAACAACACCATCATCTATAGCTAAATCGATCATCATCAGAAATGAACTAACTTGGACCATTTTCTGGGCATGATGATGTAGCCAAATTGAATTACAGTGATGGTGGAATAGGAAGGGCTTTGATCTGCATCTGCTTGTACATCCACTGCCAATTATCAGGGGTTACTTCACCTCCAAGCGACCTAATCACCGATGCGCCACTGCACGATCCCACTTTGCAACATTCCTCTAGAGACAATCCTTTCACCAGTCCATACAAAAACCCGGCTGCAAATAAGTCCCCTGCTCCTGTCGCATCCACTGCCTTCGACTCGCCTATTGCTCCTACTCTCACCATCTGTTTAACAAACTTCTACTTAATAATAAGGGTTGGGAACCTAAAAACAAGCTCAACTATAGGTCATGTTGCTAATCACTGTCCCAAATTTAAAATGTTGATATTATGTGTCACAACTATTAGATTGATTGATTTTCACTTTTTCTCTTAACATTGACGAAATAAAAATGTATTTTTAAGCATCAAATCAACCTAAACCATGTGAAACATATATGATACTTCAGAAAAGTGAATAAAACATATTTTTTAAGCATGAAATCAGCCAAAACCATGTGAAACAAATATGATACTTCGGAAAAGTGAAAATCATGTTTTTTTATGGTTAAAACACCAATTTTAACGCCAATATCAGTAAAAAAAAGTAGAAAGCAACAAATCTGATAGTTGAGACACTAAATATTAACATTAAGGATCAGCAGCAACATGACTTCTAGTTAGAACTGTTTTTAGATTCTTAAAACTAATAATAATATTCAAACCCTTTTTATCAAATAAAAATAAAAAATATCGAACCTCGTTCTGGTGCTTTGCTATGCATCCATTGGGGCCTAATGTGACCACAGACCACTTGCAGTATCTAGAAAGAAACTCAATTGCAGCCTCTGGTTCGGCTTTTTCTTCACCCCTGAGACCACCATCATATAGTAGTTTAGTATATGGGATTATGACCAAGAACTAAATGATCTTCAATTTCAAGGTCTTAACGCCGTAAAAGAAGAGTGAGTAACCTTAGTAGCTCTGCTGCTTCGTCTTCATTAGCAAAGCAGAGGTCTACATTCCCAGACTCGAGCAACTCTAGCAGCGACTTTTTGAAGTTCCGCACCATCTAACAACATAAAGTTGACATGCAATATCTACTTATCATACTTATAAATCAAGTGATTCGATACTACTGGTCCAAAAATCTAATAATATTTGAATAAGATCCATGAATCAAACCTCGAAACTGGCTAAATCTAGAGAAACAAAAAGACCCTCTTCCTTGGCAATCCTTATAGCTGCTTGGATTATTTCGAGATTGTATATCCCATATCTCAACACCAACCACTGGAAATGCAAGAAATAAAGTAAGACATCAGATTCAAAATAAACCTCTCAAAAATATTAATGTTGAAGGACATAAGAGTCGGACAAATACATGTTATAGCAAGTACTGCTAACCCAGATACGATATATAGTTCTTACAGGTAAATGATTGCTTTTTCTGTTATCGTTATGTTAATTTTACTATGAGAGGCGAACCTTAGAGCCCTTGAAGTCCTCTCTTGTCAATTCATCTGCCTGAGTAAAATATGAAGAAACAATAAGACCCCAAAAAAATAAAAGAGTTTGTTCCGAGCTCCTCCACATTTTCAAATCAATCATCATATAGTGTGGAGAATGCACCTGAACTCTCACGGCACTCGAAAGAGAGGGCCGCATTGTACGGTTTCCCAAGGCATCCACCAAGCAAACACACTGTATCATAACACACAAGTCACAAGCTAAACTTTTTTTTTTTTGGCCAAGCTAAACTACTACCAAAAAATTATCAACAAAAATTTACAAAGCTGATTAATGAAATCCATCAAAGATGATTACTGCTTACCTGACCTGTCCGACCCTTCTTCTGCCTCAGCCTCGAGAGGTCGACTCCGTTGAAGCTCATATTACTGACAAATTGCTGCCCTTGAGCATCATCACCATAACCACCTATAATTCCAGTGGAGATTCCAAATCCTGCAGTGAGACCTCTAACAGTGTTGGCAACACTGCCACCAGCCATTGTCTTTACTGAACAGGCATCCTCAGGGCAGGACAGGGTATGGCTTTTCACTTCACATAGTATGTGCTCAAGCTCTTCTATAGCAACCTACAGAGTATTGAATTGACACGAAACTCCGTTTAATAATTGTAATAATAAACCCATCAACTTGCAAATACATGTTCCGCAACTTGGATTAAGAATCTAAAATCAGTCCCAAATCTAAAATGTTGATATTTGGCGTCTTATCTATCTGATTGGTTCTCCTAAACTAAACTAAACAAAAATATGTTTTTTAGGCATAAAGTAAGTGAGGAAAAAAAAAAAAAAAGAGAGAGAGAGCAACAAATCAGATACTTCAAAAAAGTGGAAAACACCATGTTTTAGTTGCTTAAAACATCAATTTTAACCCAAAATCAGTCGAAAAAGTGGTTAGTAACAAATTTGATAATCGGGACACCGAATATCAGTATTTCATTTTAAATCTACGACAACGATTAGCAACATGACTAATAGTTGGGACTGTTTTTAGGTTCTTAAAAACTGCAACTTTGTGAAAATAGATTTTTTTTTTGTTGTAAATCTCTGAGACATGAAGTCTCAGCTAATCCAAAACCGGTTAGGCAAACATAACGATGTTCATAGTTAGTATTTGTAATCGGATTCAATGCCTCTTTATACAAAAGAATTGAGGTTCAGTGGGATCTGATCTAAGTACTAAGTTTCCAATCTAACTGCACTTAAAAAAGCTCGATCTTGCTGAAACAGAGTAATGATTAAAATGGTCAGAACTGCAGTAAACACTGTAATTGACTTAATACCAATGCAATTAACTGAAATTCATATAAAACAATCCACGAAAAAAGATGAATACAGGAATGGAGCCGCCACGCTCTCCGGGAATGCTTTCAAGGATGGACCAGTCGACGCGCGCCACGTGGTCAATGAGGGCCGCCGGCTGTAGACCTAGAATCAGCGGCGCCGGTGCCGGAGAGACTGCTGCGGGCATGAATTCAGCGCCCATTATCTTTGGAAGAAAGTTTCTTCCTTTTGGTATCTGGATTGTGGGATTCGGGCGGGAGAGACGAGGAAGAACAGAAGAGTATTCTCTCTCAATCTCTCTACTTTCTCTCCCTACTTCCCTCCTCTACTGGGCTGCTATGTTATCTCTTGCTGGTGAACATACTATGCCCTCTGCTTCTGTTGTGAACCCGAGATTATAAATACCACTGACGTTGATGATGATGATTGATGAAATTCGGTGCCGCAGATCACGATTTGCAACCTGCGCAGAGATGTTTTAGTTCTCTTGCCCCTAATCTTCAGTTAAGTTGAAAAATAACCCTCATATTTTATGCACTTTACTAATTTAGGCACTTTTATCATGTATATATTATTATTATTACACATAATATATGTATATATATAAAGAAATATAATTCTACTTATTAAATTAGATAATAATACGTGGTAAAATCTTGATATTTAAAATTAATTCTAAAATTTCTGCTCTAGTGCTTATTATTGTTCCATGTGTAGGTGGACATAAAAAATTGGAACCCAAAATGCGAGAAAAATCGTCTCGAAAAATCCGAGCTCATTTTAAGAAATTTGAAAGAACCGGTCAATCTTTTACAATAAATAATAACCCTTAAAAAAATAGCATTAGAGATAAATGTTGTATTTAATGACGTGAACATTTTGCAAGAAAATTTTGTGTGTATAATCAATGTAAACGTATGATATAAAGTGCATTTTTTTTAACGGTGTGAAAATTTTGTCCTATTTAACAAAAAATAACATAAATATGGTATTAATTGGTTTAAAAATCGAACATAAATTCCATTTTTTAATACATATATAGATTTATTTATAATATACATTTCTATATATGTGTTAACTGGTTTGAAACCGACCCGCTCGAGCCCGAGAATAAAAACCCCGAAAACCTAAGCGGTTTTATTCTTCAAAAAACTTGTCCGTGCCCACTCTTAATCACGTGACATAATCGGCGATTCTAAGTTTTAAAATGCACTGATTTTAATATCTAACAATATATTTATTTATTATAATAATATTTATTCTTAAATATCGTAATTAAATAGTTATAACTCTTTCTACTATAATTTATTTACCATTTTTTTTAACTTTTAAATTTTTTATTTGGCTTTTTTTTTCTTTCTCATTTGGCTTTCTTTTTAGAAAATATGTGCCCCAGTTGGGCATGCCTAAAAACATTATATCAAAAATGAATTAACCACCATCCAACTAGCTACCTATTTATAATTAGAAACAAAGCTTTTGCTTTTTAAACCAAAATCAACTAGCTAGCCACCTAGAAGTAGATGCGGCATTGGTAAATGCCTCTAAATTATTGCCATTAATTTATTTATTTCTATACATATTAATTATTATATATATAATAATATAAATCGAAGTTTAAATGTTACTGTGTGGTGAAAATTCAGTTTGTTTGTAACTTTATATATATATATATATATATATATATATATATGTAATATAATAAAATCTCTTTAATTTGTATGAAGATATTGATTTGCAGTAATTAATAAGAATGTGGCTAAAATAAAGCGCCGTATAACCAGTATAAAAAACATTAATTTGTATAAAAAAACATTAGTGAGGATATGCCGTTTTTTTTTTAATCTTATTTTATTGAAATTTGAAACTATTACAATCTACCAAAAGACCGTAACCGCTGTGGAGGTATTTGTTAGCGTCTAATACCCGAACAAGTAGAGCCGGTGCGGCTAAAACAACAGAGACAAGAATAACAAGGTACGAACCAGAAATACAGCTAGTAAAACATACAGCTAGTAAAACATAAGCTAAAGCAGCAAATTAGCTTATTGACGGAGATGACCCTAGGAAAAAGATAGAAGCTTGGAGAGGAGGAATCCATCGGATGCAGCAACGAACGCAATCCTTCGGAGGGTACGAGAACCTCCCTTGAGTCTAACATAGCTGGCAACGGACCTGCACAACAAGCGATACCATACCGGACCCATAGTATGTCCGAAACACAAACAGTTTCGTTCATTAACGAAGATGACCACATAACTGGTGTAGAGATTTCTATAAAGCGCCACTGTCATAGGAACATCCGTGAAGGACTAGCGCAAGGTGGGGGTGCTACATAAATGCTCTGTCTCACCGAAGGAAGATGAGAATAGGATGCGACCGAAGTCGTATCGTGGGTACCCCGAAAGGTAAATGTCATGTAGTGGTTCGTTTGTTGAACAGAGTGTTGGTTTTGACTAACTATGAGTTCGACTGGAAGGGGTTAGAGGGGGAGGGTAGAGGGTTGCACCGTCAAGATATAGTCACGTTTGAGCTTAAAACGGTGAACAGCATCCACGACGGCGCGTGGAGGGACGACGACGACCGACGCACGACATGGCGAGAGTGGAAGTGGACCGCGGCGGCGCGTGGAGCAGCGTCCCAGCGCGTGGGGGCGCGTGTCATCGCGCAAGGTGGCACATGGATTACACGCGTCGCTGCAGTGGACGCGTGGGCAGGATTTGGCCGGCGCGTGTAAGCGCGTGGGTGGCGCGTGATCTGCACGCGCCGGCGCGTTGGAGTGCGTGGGGGCGCGTGGTGGAGTCTGGGGACGTCTGGAGGTGGCTGTGGTGGTGGTGGTGGTGATGGTGAGGTTGAAGGGGGACGTGAGGGGGGAGGGGTGAGGCGGACTCCGCGAGTTGGTGAGACGGATGCGAATAGTGGGATGAACGCGAGGTTGAACAAGGTCATCCGCTGTGAAAGGGTTTCCGACTTTGGTTTTGGCTTAGGCTTTGGCATATGCTGGAGGAAGAGTTGCTCTATGCTCATGACCGACGAAAGAGTATGCAAGGAGCAGTGACTACCCATCGGTTTTTGGATCGAGAGAGGGAGTTATCTAATTACGGTAGAGGCAAAACTATTTAGAAGTTAGAGGGCTTCTAAATAATGCCCATCAAGAGTGAAAAATAAAAATTAAAAAAAATGAGGAGATGCCCATGCCGGTTGAAAAATCGACTTGGTAAAACAGCTTATAATTTAAGAATTTAAGTCGTTTTCTCAGTAAATTAAACACATTAATATCAATATAAAAAACATTAATGATGATATGATGATGGCTGAGAAATCGATTTAGAAAATGCGTGCAGAAGGTAAACAACCAAACTGCTACCACGCACAATAAAAAGCAAATTACACGTGGTGTTATCTCTTGTCAAAATTTAATCATCTTGTTGGGGTGGCAGTTAATAAAAAACATTATTGGAATGGATGCAAAATATAATCATGATGATTTCTTATAATTACAACACGTATCAGTTAAGCAATGACCAGTTGATCACTAAATTCAAATTACTACTAACACCAATATCAGTATGCTAACAAACTTAACTAGATATTTCGTATTCAAAACTTGTTAAGCTATGTAACTAAAAAAAATATTCATAATTATTCATTTTTTATGAACTAGTCCAGTATAACTGAAAATTATTTTAGATATAAATCATGTATACTACAAGTAATGCCTTCTGCGAGAAAAAAAAGCTTAAAAATAAAAACCAACCTTAAAGCGATGAAATGCCTTTCATCACATTTTGTTTATAGTTAGAACTGTTTCTTGTAGTTTTCATGGAGATATATATATATAGTGGGCCCTATTTTAAAATCGGACCGGCGGCCAGAGCCAACTGAAGTGTAAACAGTCAAAGCAACAGGCCAATTAAGTAAAATACCAAAATGCATAACAAAAGGATTGAACAGAGGTCAGAATCAGACCATGAAAATCGACGCCAATTTATTGATTCGATTGGCAAAAGAATTTTGAGCTAAGTCGAGCTTAAGTGTTAGTGATGAAAACTAAGTTGGACTAATTTTTTTTTCTTAAACTGATCAATTCGGCATAATCTTGACTGGATTGTGAACCGGCCACTCGCCGGTTCGCCATTCGGTCCGTTTTTTTTTTTAATTGAGTGGAAGGAAAAATGGGGCATAATGAGTCCAAGGGCAAGGGCGAAAAAGAGAATCAACGTGACAATCCTTTTAAATGATTGATGCCAGAATAGGAGACGGCGCCTTTGTCTGCTTCAGCTTTTTATAATTGCTACTTTCTGAGATTCCTTCCCACTTCAAATAACCCGATATCCATCCATCCAACAAAATAAAACCATTTCACTCTTGCGTAATTATATATTCCTTTTCATTGGTGGCAAATATATATATATACTAGGTGTCAGCGCATGCGTTGCACGCGCGGCGGTCGTTTTTCATTACTACGAATGTACAAAACTATAATACTACGTAATCCATGTCTGCATGCTCCCAATAACAACCACCTAGTATCAACACTTTGAGCAAGTAACTATGATGTAGTTAAGATGAGAAAATAAAAACAAATAGGTTGATGTAGGTTTTCAAATCTAAATAAATCAACTGAACAAGAATGAAAAAATCAAAGTAGGATTGGACCAATATGAGTCGACAACTATTGAATTATGTTGGTAGGTAAGGCCACATAACCATCAAGAACGAAATATCAAACTATAATCGAAGAAACAATGCAAAACTTCTGGTTTTGTAGTATCAACTGAATTCAAGGGAAATACAGATTTTACAGCAAATAAAGTCTAAATGTTTCACTATAATGAATGTACTTATATGTTGTTGTGGAAGTTTTCTATAAATGAAAATGTTGCAAAGTTTGTTTGTTTATGTTAACTTATCAATGTTTTCTTACACGTTTTCTTCCATTATTAAGTTGTTCAAGTTTTAATTCGATCATTGCAGGTGTCGTAGTATCGACATATTGCTAGCTAGGGTTTAATCTGATCCTAGACCCTCACCTATCAAACTGAGCTTAAAATTGTGGCGACTGTTACTCGTTCATAAGAGATTGTTAATCATAGCTAGTGTGTAGTTGAAAATACACTTTGATTTAAGGTCATGATTCATGAACCCTCTAAAAATTGTGATAAAAGGAACGTTTACTCACAGTGAGTGAAAATTAGCCGAGTTGCACAAGCGGAATTGAACCACCAAAGATCTACAACACGAACGATTAGAACAACAATTATGGAATTGATTTAAATTTATATGAAGCTTGAATTGAATGGATCAAATAAGACTAAACTGTCAGGTATATCTGCACACAGGTATGAACAAAACATCTTCGCAAAGAAAAGAGAGATCTCAACAGCATATTAGAAAGATAAAACACCACACAACTAAAATAGTTTGACATTTTTCAAGAAAGGAATAACAAATCAGTCATTAACTTTCCCTGAAGATGACTGAATGCTAAAGTAGAGAAAAACATACCTTTACTTTATAAAGGTCAAGCAACGGCTAGTTCATAAACACAAATCACAGATTACTGAAACATCAGTGGACTTATCTACTTGAATTGAAACGATAGTGTTTGAAAAATTGAGTTTGTGCTGCAGAGATTAAAGAAAATTGAAAGAAAACCTTTAATAGTCATGATCATAGAAAACACCACTATCCTGAACAAACTGAGATTCACACTATGAGAGAATTGTGTTGTATTAGGCAAAAAAAAAAAAAAACAAAGGCCGGTCACTCAAATCTTAATCACAAAAACATCCTGCATTTTTCGAAACAGCACTGCATAATATCCTCTTAGTAGAGAGAGAAAGAAAGAAAACACTTTGAAAACTTAACACTTGAATGCTTTTGAAATAAGAAAATGAATATCCTTTTTGAATGAAAGAAAATGAAACTCAATTGCGACAAGATGACTTTTCTTTTTCTTTTTTTTTTATGATAGAAGGTTTTTAGATTGACATTCATCTTCACTCCTTGTTTTTCTTAGCAATGGAGGCAGTAATCATCATTCCTTTTGTATTGATTTTTTATAATTTGATTCTCATTTTTTTTTTGGGGAGAAAGCAAAAGAAAGAAAGACCATGTTGTACAGAAATTGAGTCAACTATTGAGATTACACCCAGTGAAAACAAAGAATAAGCACAACTTTGTAATGCATTTAAAGAGTAGTCATTGTAGCTTGAGCATTCCTCAATGCAGTGACACAGAGATTCACTATTCAGAATATTTAAAAGAAGACTAAGAAAGTTTAATTTTGTTGAATAGAATCAGCTAAGGGAGCAAGATTAAACAAAGAAGGAATTTTGTAAGAAAAAACAACATAAAACAATATAGAGAATAAAACCTGTTTTACAACATGGTCAGTTGCTTTGACATCCGAAATATATCGGTATAAAACAAATGATTTCTCATCAACAAAAGCAGGCAGAGATTGCATCTAAAAGAAGTTTATTCATGATTTGTAAGAAAACGAGTGGTTATTATCTATGATTCTGTAAGAGATCTGGTTTTTTTATATGATGCAGAAGAGTTTTCATTCTAAACCGTTCCAGAATACCAAAACTAAATATATATGAACTAAGGGAAAAGGGAAAAAAATGCTTTTAGAGAAGATTTGATGCAGCAGTCCCTCAGTTCATGATTTCCTTTTGTAATTCATCTATCATTATCTCTATCACTGTTTAATGACACAAGAAAGCTTGTCTTTAATATATTTTATAAAGCATGAATGGATCCTCTGAAACCTTGGATTTCACAAGGTCATTTGGACAATTAAACAAACAACTTGTGTGCATTCTCAAATGTATAAATATAGATACAAAAGAGAGAACCACAACTGTAGTCTAGCCAGAGGCAATTTAAGATTGGATTAGTAAACAGATTAAACTTGAAGGGAACATGAATCAATGAATGAGATAACAGATCATACCCATTCGGAATAGTGTAATCATGCTTTCATTGGAGATAACATATATAGCATGCATTCTAGTTCTACTTAGAGTGATAATAATTAATAAGAACTACCTTCATCTAATGGAATAATTAATAAAAACTACCTTCATCTAATGGAGATAAGGTAAGACCCACCTTGTTGATATAATTTTTTGAGAGAGCCATAGGAGCTGTGTCACATGCTATGCTATGAGGAACGACATGGTTGGTCCATTCTATGACCTTGTTAATGACTTTGTATATAACAAGTTCATATTGCATGCTCGTAATCTCTTCGTCTAATAAGCAAACACTGGATATGCAGCAAAATACACCTCAATTCCATGAATCAAACATTTACCTGAAGGACGACAAACACAATAGTAGTGACTATTATTCTTCAAGTATGAAAAAAAGGAAGAATAATTAATAGCAATAGAGAATGTGCTACATATATACCATGCTTTTGAGCAGCTAAATTATTATTATTATTATTAAGCAGAAGAAGATAAACCTGCTCGTGTGGCATGTGTATAGGATCATCTATAAAGGAGAGACTCCAAATAAAGCGGCTCTGCTTTATCAAATCTCTGCATAAGCCTATATAGCTCTGCTTGTCACACGCACAGTTGAAAGCAACAAAATGTATCTAAAACATGTCAAGTTGAGGATATATTCAATTTCAGATTGAGTCACTAAGGTGCGTATAGCTAATTAAGATGGAAACGTACCTATAGTCTGGTTGCCTACTTGTAGATGAGTAGTTCGTTGACTTAAGTTTGATATCGGACTAAGCAGTCTCCACTCTCCACAACCAGCAGTACTTTGTTGGTGTCAAAGAAACCATGGGGTGCTGAATTGGAAGAACAAATCGTTATACCCGAGCATAGATTAGTTTGGCCTAAAATTGAAGCAGAGAATGACCTTAATAGAGGGGAGAATATGAGTTACCATGGAGGAGACCATCATTGCCGTCGGAATATGGAATATGGAGCTTCCACCACCGTTGTTGCTACTCGTTGGGTTGTTATAGAGCCGTCAGTGACGTTGTTGGTACCAACGCTACTCACCATTAGAAATGCAGCGGAAGGGGATGTAGGGGAGAATTAGACATGGGAACGTAAGAGAAGCTTTAGTCGCAATAATAGTTGGATGAATTGGGAAGGGTAATCTGGTGGGTTTGGAGACGGAATCAAAACGGTGTAATAGAACGGCACTGGCTTAGTGGGTTGATCAGATTACTCCATCAAAGACAGATTGTGATGGCGTTAGAGGGCACATAGTATTACAGTGGAAATTAAAAGGAAGATGGCAGATTACACTAAAATTTGGAAGGAGCTTACACGTATCTTGCCGAAGCTGCTTCCACAACGCAGAACTTGGTTGGTTGAAATAGAATGTAAATTGCAAAGCGTTCAGTAAAATTGCACCGTAGTCGACCGATTGTAGAAATTGATTTGGTGTGGGTAGTTGCCACTGTCAGAGGGAGCGGTTGAGAGGGGGCTAATTTGGTTTAGCTTGCCAGTTGGAAATTTGTAAAGGAGCGCTTGGAAGGGGTTTGGGGATCAGTACTTACCTGGAGTGATCTGGTTAGAGGACGATCCCGCAGAAAGATGGCGTTACAAGATATGCAGAGGGAGCGAAGATGGGAGCGCCGATTTGCGAGGGAGCACCGATCAGCCAGGGAGCGCTTGATAGGGACTGAAGTTGTTTAGAGTGCCTGATGATAAATGGTGAAAGTTGCGTTTGGAAGGGGCTGAATGTGTTTGGCCGAAAAGGTACTAACCGAGTGGTGACTATTCAGTGGTGACTATTTAGTGTGAGGACATCTCCAACTTTTATTATAGGTATAGTGGTGACTATTCAGTGTGAGGACATCTCCAACTTTTTATTATAGTTATAGATATAGATATATTCATTTTGATTTCTCCAAAATTATGCTCATTCACGTGGACTGTGAGACATTTCTTATCTTGTAACGATGACAAACATGCTAAAATTAAAAGTTTAACTTGGTATTGCATTGACTCAGATATACGCATTCTTATTCTGATAATATATAAAAATTTATGCTAAATAATTAACCAACTATTATAAAACGGATGCTTTGGCTAAAAAAAAACTATTATAAAACTTTAAAGTAATTTAATATTATTTATTAATTTTTTATTATCTCATTTTTAGTTAATATATTGTTACAATTGAATATCGACTTAGCTAAGGCTCGACTACACACCAATCATGCGGATCATGGTTTACAGTTGCACCTGATGATCCAAACAAGCCCCACATGGTTCTAGCCGGCGTCCACGAACTGAGCTATTAAAGGACGAGGAGGACAATTGCTCCCTATACTTTTGATTATGTTTAATTTTGACCTTTAAAAATGTAATTTTTCGTTATATGACCTTTTAAAATTAAAATCTTACATTTTTCTCCTGAAATTTTTACATCGATTATTTGTCTCTAGATCAATTCTTGATCGCTGAACAAAATTCATAGCTTCGCCCATGCCACCGGAACTCATTTTGAACCCTATGCTTGAACCGAACCTCGAGCCTCAACACAATCATTACGGTTGAGGATCGACCGAACCCGAATCGAGTTTTATTCTCATAGAGGATATCACCTTCCCTTATACATCAAACACCATCTTTTTTTTGTGGAAATAGTAACAAAAACCAACAAAAATGTTCATCTGCCATCAAACATGGCTCCAATTAGAAAGAACAATGAGGGACTTACATTAATGGATGATATCACAGCTTTTACGTAGCCTTGGCCGCTGCCTTGTCGGGAAGAACATTGTCGGGGAGGATGAGTTCTGGAGGAGTTTCTCGCACAACACCAATCATGGAGTCGTACTCCTCGTCTCTCCTAGCAAATTTCTTGCGCAGGACCTTCTCAAACTCGATCTCGTCGAATGGCTTCGCGTTCTCGGCTGCATGGACCTGTGCAAGGTTGGTGTAGTTGGTCGCTGATTGGGAAATGAAGGCTATTTCTTCGTCGGTTAGCTTCCGAAGGAATTTAGCCGGGTTTCCAGCCCACACCTGCATGAGAAGAGCCAGACAAAACAAAGCTCCGATTAATGGAAGAAATCTCAATCAACAAATCTTCCATAATTAACAAGCATGCTATAGGTGTTGCACGGAAAAAAAAAATGCATAATTCTCTTCCATTGACGTTATAATAAGCAATCAATTGTGAAGAGATGGTTGTTGCTATTTTATCATAAACTGATTCACTTGTCAAGAGATGGTTCCCGTATATACCAACAAATCTATCATAGCAAGCATGCTACGGCTGGTGCCCTACTGATGGGCCCCCTAAACACTGCACAGGAAGAAAACTTCCACAATTCTCCTCCCTTGGCGTTGTAAAAAAGCAATCAATTGTAAAGAGATGGTTGTTGCTATTTTATTATAACCCGATTCACTTGTCAAGAGATGGTTCCCCTATATACCAACAACTCTTCCATAATTAGCAAGCATCTTACGGGTGTTGCAATCCTGATGCCCCCCTACACACCGAACTGGAAAAAAAAACTTCCATAATTCTCCCCCATTGGTGTTGTAAATAAGCAATCAATTGTAAAGAGATGGTTGGTGCTATTTTATTATAAAACGATTCACTTGTCAAGAGATGGTTTCCCTATGTACCAACAAATCTTTCATAATTGGCAATCAGGTGCTGCTCTTCTGATGAAACCCCTAAACAACACACTAAAAGGAAAAAACTTGCATGATTCTCCTCCCTTGGCGTTGTAAATAAGCAATCAATAGTAAAGAGTTGGTTTTTTTTTATTTTAGTATAACCGATTCAATTGGCAAGAGACGATTCCCGGATTTACCTCTCCAGAAGGAATTCTTGTGTTCTGCCTCACAAGTGCACCTGCAGCAACCATTGCATGTTTTTGCACGATAACACCATCGAGAAGTGTAGCTCCCATGCCAACAAAAGCCTCATCTTCGACGGTACAGCCATGTAGAACAGCGCTATGGCCTGCAAAAAGTCGAGATTTGTGCTCATGGCAAAACACGAGTTTGGAGAAAGTTTTTTAGGACAGAACAAACTTACCTACTGTAACATTGTCGCCTATGATAGTTGGCAATACCTTCCCACTTAGATTGGACTTAGCCACATGGACAAGAGAATTATCCTGAATGTTAGTTCCGGATCCAACGCTGATGCTGTTGACGTCACCTGTGCACAGGATTTGTATTAATTGGACAAGCTCACGGGGTTTGTAAAAGCAAGTTAACGTAAAATACAAGGTTCTGTTCAATAAAACCAAGTAGTTTTTTCCAATAAAGTTCAGTAAGCACTGTTTTTTAAGCAGCCAGAGTTGTAACACTAGCAGTCAAGAAGTGAAGCAACAATCTAAATCAAAAGCATAACTTCAGCTCTACATAAGTAAAACTTGGATTGTAAATTTTGTAGAGCTTTGAACAAACATACAACGTTTTCAGGCAAGTTTAGAATAGTCTAGACTTGAATGATTCTGAATTTCTGATCTCTTGACAAACACCTATCGGATTTTCTTGGCATATAAAAAATATTCAGGTCATAACTTAAGCTGAATTTGATTATATTGCTTAATGGTTGATCACTATAGCCATTAATATTGAGTAAATCATGTAGACAAAATTCCCATTAAATAATAAAAAATTACCTGGCGAAAGCATCTATTAGTATTCAATCAAGAAAAAGCCCTTCAGCTGTCCAATGAAGCTATTTCATTGATAATGAAGGACAAGAACGCAGAAGCTAAAAATTGCATGTCAAAGATTATACTAAGACTAACCTCTTAGAACACATCCATACCAGATAGATGATCCCCGTCCAAGTTGGACATCTCCAATGATAGAAGCACTTGGGGCAACAAATACATCCTTGTCCACAACAGGGGCTTTGTCAAATACATTCATGAGGGTACGGTGCCTTGATACTGGAAAAGCAATACGAATGAAATTATTTCGTTCGTTTAATAATAAAATAAGCAACTGACTACATATATGGATCATAGTTATAATGTTCCCGGTGCTAAAAAAATAGCTAGATAAAATTTGGAATACTGTCCCTCTTGACAAATAGGCAAATCTTTCTCACCTGTGACATTTGGGTTTATTAGAAATTACGATAGATCTCTGGAACGGGATTTAAATCAAATTGGTACCTGAGTTAACAGACCAAAACAAATTGGTACCTCCACTAAATTTTGTGACAAATTGGTACCCGAGTTAACCTGGGTGTTGCACCGTTAGAATTTCTGGTTAAAACTAACGGAATCTCATTTTTGGCGCATGAAAAGACTAAAATACCCTTATTGCAGAATAGCTACGTAATAGCAATTCAAAACTTTGGAACCCAATATCTCACTCATTTCTTCATCTTTTAAGACGATTTTTTTTTTGAAACCACATAATTTTTCGAGATCTATGCAACCCAAATAGTCGTAAAGTGATTTTCCCAGTTTTTTTTTCAATAAATATCGTTTTCCATGTTAATTCATTCTTTTTTGTATCAAACTCCAACGCATTCTAACACTTATCACCCTTGATCACCCAATTTTTTTACTAATTGGATTCCAATACTACAATCAAACCATTGCTTTTGGATTCCAACACTTCTGTTTAAAAATCAAATTGATGTTATACCTTTCATCCAAAAGAAAACCAAAAATGAAAGTTTGTCGAATTAATTGTTATGCAATCTATAACTTACTGGAATTTTTCTTGATGTCTCCAATAAACTATACTGGTGTGTCTCTAAATCAATAAACGTCACTGCAAGAGAACATATGGATCTTAGATAGATAAATATGTTTCATACTTGAAATAGAACAATATGAAAAGTACTTTTAAGGGTATTGGAAGAACTTTTAGAATGGACACCAAGAAGAAATAGTTTATTTTCTCATTTAATCTACATGTGGAAATTGATACTCTCAGTATCCTGAGGGATGACGTAATGTGAGAAAATAAGATGAACTTCATTAAAAGAACCACACAAAGAATTTTACCACTATGTGGCTAGAGACAAACAATAAATTTTCTTTCGAGATATTGCCAAAACTGTTCCATTTGCAATTTTATGTTGGACCATGTCAAGCTTTTAAAATCGAAGACCTGTAGAACTGGTCAATTTTTCAGCATGTCCAAAAAATATATAAACAAAAAAATTGGTAGCTTATCATGCTAAGATCCATATATTCTCTTGTAGAGACGTTTGTTGATTTAGAGACACGCCAATATAGTTTACTGGAGACATCAAGAAAAATTCTAGTAAGTTATAGATTGCATAATAATTAATTCGACAGATTTTCGCTTTTTGTTTTCTTTTGGATGAAAGTATAATATCAATTTGGTTCTTAAATAGAAGTGTTGGAATCCAAGAGCAACAGTTTGATTGTAGTATTGGAATCCAATTAGTAAAAAAAATTGGTGATCAAAGTTGATAAGTGTTAGAATGCGGTGGAGCTTTATACAAAAAAGAACGAATTAACATGGAAACCAGTGTTTATTGAAAAAAAACAGGTCAAATCACTTTAAGGCTATTTGGCTTGCATAGATCTCGAAAAGTTATGCGGTTTCAAAAAAAAAATTGTCCAAAAAGATGAAGAAATGAGTGAGATATTGGGTTCCAAAGTTTTGAATTGCTATTACGTAGCTATTCTGCAATAAGGGTATTTTAGTCTTTTCATGCGCCAAAAATGAGATTCCGTTAGTTTTAACCAGAAATTCTAACGGTGCAACACCCAGGTTAACTCGGGTACCAATTTGTCACAAAATTTAGTGAAGGTACCAATTCGTTTTGGGCTGTTAACCCATGTACCAATTTGAAATGTTTGAAGAAATAGATTCAAGCAACTAACAATTACAAACCTTCAGTAGCCAACCCCGCGAGAATGATCACCATAAGACCATTTTACAAGCTAGTGACTAAAATCTTGAAGCATTGGCAAAGTATTCTAAGAATATCTATCTTTGCAACAGAACTCCTATACACTAACAGTGAAATACTAGAAAGTCACCCAGGAAGAAGCAAGAAAACCCCATTAGAAACTAACTAGTGCATCAAATTCCGCTGATCAATGTCATTGCAAAATGTAAACTAACACCCAGCAAAAACCATAGCACTAAGAAATTGAGCATTTCTCCACGAAATCAAATTAGTCCTAAGATTTCCACCTTTTGGGAAAATATGGTTCTCCCATTAGAATCTAATCTCCCGCGGAATGCGACAAAGAAATGTTGAATTGACGCTCAGATCTTAAAAAAATCGTTGTGATGAGATAAATCAACTCACATTGCTCTTGGAAATGGTAATTGCCTTGGAAGCGGCATCCTAGACGATCAAGCGCTTGACCAGTCTCCCTAATCCAGAATCCAACAGTGTATATGGCCCTTCCTAGGGTTCCCATCTTCTTCCTCAATCGCCAATCGATCCGTGACGCTGCAGCACAACCCCACTCGGCGGAGATCACTGTAGAATCAAATTCAACCTCGTGTCAGCTCCGTAGCTGGAGGAGAACTCAAAACTTCGTTGGGAGAGAGAGTGAGTGAATGGCAGGGTAAAATGGGGATTTCATATTTCAGAGACTTTCCCATGGCCCGGATTCTTATATCCCGCTGCGGAATGGTCACGCCTGCTAAAAATAGTAATCTAAAATAAAAAAGAAAAGTTTGTTATAATATTTTAGGAAATAATTTAATTATTTAAACTTGTAACCTATCAAGAAAGTTCTTTAAGACAAAATAATAAATTGTCCTAAAAAATAAAAATCAACTTTTTTTTTGAAAAAAAAATATAAATTTCATTTAATTTTTAGATTATATGTTATATTACACATATTAGTTTTTACAAAATTAGAAACTACGCCTGAGTTTATATTATAAATAATAATACTACATATATTAATTATTTTTTATTAATTTTTTAAATCAAACCATGACTAGTTAATACAAAATTACATTTGCATATAATTAATATATTTGTGAGAATATTTATATTAAAATTTTATACATTACTTTGACAAAATATTTATATGCAACAGTCTTTATAATAGATATAACTTAACAAAAGTTTATATATAACATAATATACCTAGCTAGCATAATATATATATTCAATTCAAACCGAGTTCGAGCTTGGTCTAAGATACACAATTTCATGATTTAGTTGAACAATTTAAAGTTTGCGAGTCGAGTCGAGCCGAGAATGAGCTCGTCGAGTATGGCACCGAGTCAACCTCGAGTTTGAAAAATTTACGTTCAGTCGTGTTCGAGCTTGAGCTCGAGTACAATGAGTCGAGTCGAGTTTGCGAGATACTCGGATCGACTCGGCTCGTTTACAGCTCTACATTGTGTTAACACTCGATTTTTAATTGAGTTGTAAATTTCGAATGCGTTAAGTAGGAGGTGTAAACGAGTCAAGCTACTCGTGAGCTGCTCAAGATCGGCTTGGTCAATATTCGAATTCGACTCACTAAATTTCGAGTCGAGTTTTTTCTAAAGCCTAGTCGATTTTGAGTTCACTGGTACTCGACTCGAGAGACTCGCAAGCTTAATCGAGCTTTTTTCTTTTTCCTATTCGAGTCGAGTTCGAGTTTTTTTATTTTTAAATAATAATTTTATGTATGTATATATTGAGTTCAAGTCGAGTTCGAGCTCGAGTCAAAAACCTAATCGAGTTGAGTTCGAACTCGAGCTAAGGCGCACTTTTTATTAATTAATTAATTGATTTTTTTTTATTTTATCGAGTCGAGTTGAGCTCGAACTCGTCGAGTATGGCACTTAGTCGAGCTCGAACTCGAAAAAATTAAGGCTCGGTCGAGTTCGAGTAAAATGAGTCGAGTCGAGATTGTCAGATACTCGGCTCGACTCGTTTACAGCCCTAGCGTTAGGAACATAATTCAAGCAGGTATATTTTTGGAAAAATAATAGAACTTGACACGTGTGATTTGTGAGACAGTTGTGAGCTGCATACATTGCAGAGAAATATATCAATATGGGTCTTGAATCGAAGCTCGTAAAATAACGAATGCAACACAACTGGCCGTGAATCATTTGGTCTTATAAAACAAAAGTTATGACCAATTGAAGCTAAAAGTGAAAAAAAAATATATATATAAAAAACCTGCAACCTGTTAAGCAGGTAATTATACATTTTTATTTATTTTTAATAATTTATGACATATATAACCGCTTTGTAATATTTCTATTTAAGGTAAGCGTGACGATTCCGCAGCGGGACTGAAGCGAGGTCCGGCCCAGAAGTCCAGAACGCGGTTGTATCCAAAACGGCGGGAACAAGCCGCGTTTTTTACATTACTCGTGATCGTGACGAGAGCTGCCTACCTGGTGGAAGAATTCGGTGATTGATTCTCCTTCCTGGTGGAAGAATCGTTGATCTAATCATCAGGATTTCTAATTCTTAAGGTAATTTCGCTATTTCTTTTTGGATTCAACAGGTTTTTCTGGCCGTTTTCAAAATTATGTGTCTGTTGATTGGTTACTCCACCGATTCCATGCTTTTTGCTTGAGCTGTCACCAAATCATCACGTATTATCAGGAGTTTTCTGCCTTTTCTCTTCATTTCGCACCGATTGATCTCTTTTCTGTCCAAGTTTAGATCTTCCAAAGCTATTCTGTTAATGGTTGAAGGTTGCATGAAGGAATTTTCAATTGTTATCTCGATGAGCTGTTCGTACTAAGCTTAATCAATGGACAACAAGTTTTCCTTGAAATTTTACATTCTGGTGAATTTATATGCTGTCCCTTTTGTTTATCGAATTCATTCTTGACTGGGTAACTTGGATCTGCTGAGTTTGTGTTTATATATATCTATATAAGCTACTAGGTCAAATTTTAGGTTCAGATATTAGGGATACTCAATTGCATTGAAGGTGTAGTATTTGAGACATATGCATCTTGCAGAGCTTTGATGAATCCAACACTTCAATATCGAGGAATTGTTTGTGTCACTACCCAGTTTGACGATTTTCTTAATATTTTTCTTCAGGGAAAAATCAGTGCTGATCCAAAATGGAAGGAGTAGCCGGTGATGGTGCCTCATCAATGGCACCTCTAGTAAAGTGGAGGAACAAATTCTCGAGGATGTTTCAGTACTACTTGGACCGTTCCACTCCTCACTCCGTGGAAAGGTGGCTGGGAACTCTCGTTGTTGTTCTAATTTACGTGTTGCGTGTTTACTATGTTCAAGGGTTTTACATTGTCTCGTATGGAGTAGGCATCTACATATTGAATTTGTTGATCGGGTTTCTTTCGCCAAAGGTTGATCCTGAGCTAGAAGCTCTGGATGATGCTTCACTGCCTACCAGAGGATCTGATGAGTTTAAGCCTTTCATTCGCCGACTCCCCGAGTTCAAATTCTGGTAACTTTATGTCATTTCTGCCTCTCCATCAATTAGCATATCCATAACACACTTTCGCCAGCACAAATTGTACGAACTTATCAAGCATTAGAAATTGGTCCCACTGTCAAATTATTGTTCACTTTTGATGTTAGCTTGTCGGATGAAACTGCTCTCCTTTAGTGATAGGGAATAGAATTTGCTGTTGAATACATTTTTTTTGTAGAAAAGAAAGTAAACAACTAGAACGAAAGGTTGTACCTGTTTAAACTGATTCAACCAAAGTTCAACCTAACTATACAACATGCATAACTAATTGAGACTATAAAAGATGTATTCAACAATATTTTAAAGACGTGTTGAATACATCTTGTCTACTTCATTCGTGGCTTTTCTCCTTTATATTTTAATTATTTAGAATTAAATTGACATTGATTATAGTAGATTAGACCGTCGTAAATGGCTAGATCGCTTTGTTGATGATTCTTCAGGTACGCAGTCACAAAAGCTTTCTGCATAGCGTTTCTGATGACCTTCTTTTCGGTGTTTGATGTACCCGTTTTTTGGCCAATACTGCTGTTTTACTGGATGGTTCTGTTCGTTCTCACGATGAAGCGTCAAATCATGCACATGATCAAATACAAGTACCTACCATTCAGCATTGGAAAGCAGGTAAAATATGTATCTTCATTCCCCAATGGTAATTTCGCGAAGTTTGCTTTCTTGAGGAAGTTATCTTACGAGACAAGCAACTTGTTTGCATTTTTTTACAGAGGTACACTGGAAATAAATCTGGTGCAAGCAACAGTGGTTCGAGAGCAGATTGAATTGCATCGAATCTCCAGGTGAGATGATCATGAAGGCCTTATACATGAAATTTTAAATATATTTTCAGCTCTTGAAGGATTAATCTTTGTAAATAAGCAGTTAGAGCTATACTTACTGGTATCTATCTATCTGGTTGTGTAACTTGTTTAAGACCGCCTTTTTCTGGGTTCAGTTCTGTATAGATTAAAGCTGTCCATGTTGAACATGGGTGATAAAATGATAATGTATCATATTCTTGACCATGTTCGTGTGATATTGCTAATATTTGAGTTTGGTAAAAATTTGCCTTAAAAATAAATGATTGTATCGAGAGTATATATATAACTTCATCAAATGACACTATTTCTATCCAAGTCAATCTGCAAACAAACCTCTGATTGTGATGTAATTTCATGTTACGTCTCACATTGCACTGCATCGTTTGGCAAACCAAACAATTTAATCCATTGTAATATGAAATTATTTCCAAATTTTATTCATTATAATATGAAATTAGATTCATAATTAGGAAGTGTTTATCATTTTGCTATTATTTATTTAATATATAAAGTATTTTGTATTTTTATAGTTTGATTTACTTATTATTGTTACTGTTTTTCTTTAGACTCATTATACATATTTTTGCTTTTTGTAGATTGATGATTTAAATTTTAAAAAAAAAATCATAAAGACACGAATTAATAAATATTATAACAATAATAATTTCTCATTTAGGTGAAACTTTTTGCAATCTTGATTCTGGATCGGTTTGTCTAACATCATTTTAAAGTATTGGTGCTTTCATGCATTATTTTTGTTTAGAAATCATTTTATTTATAGTTTAATTTTTCAATTTTAAGAGCATTATACTATGTCTCTAATTAGTAATTACTTCATTTTTATTTTTGCCTCCGAATATTTTTTTTGTGTTTTTTTTTAAAAATGTTATTTTTATTTTCTACAATTTAAACCTTAACATTTAAATTAAAAAAAAAATCTTAAAATTCACTTTATAACCATTGTGATTATTCAATTTAATTTTACAAATTTTTGGGTAAAATTATAAATAAAATATTTGCAAAAATAAATTTAAAGCATGGATACTTTCAAATGATCTAGCAAATCCCATTCTAGATGGATGGCTAGTTAGATACAATATATATATACTAGATACTGACCCCGCGCACCGCGCGGGGAAAATTCAAAATGAATAATTTTGAAGTGCAATAAAACAAAAATTAGTGATTGTCTAATTAGAAAATTTTAGAAAACACTAATTTATCTCTCATACTAAAAGTAATTATTATATAATATTATCATTTTTTTTTTTTTGATAGTTAGAGTACTTTTGTAGCCGATTTACAAAAATCAAAATAAAAAATTATATATAGGTTTTATATTATATTTTTATAGTTGGTCGTAATAAGTTTTTATATTATATATATATATATATAGTTGACTGTTGTGAATTGTTATATTATATACATATTTTTTCATACAATGTCAGCGTATTGTAGTTTATATATTGTTGATTAAAAATAGAAACACTAAGTGACAAATATACTTTAACGTTACCATTATTGCAAGCATGCACGTCTCTGTCTCTAAGTGATCCATGATGATGAATTGAAAAATAATATTCGCATACATTTGGATATAAGCATATTTTCTGTCATGATTGCATGCATCTCTCTTTTCAATGGATACCTCAAGAATTTGATATGAGAATTATACAGACCGAGATTTACATTTAATGAGATCTTCATTAAAAATAACTCGAGTACACGATCCCAAAATAAATTGTATGAATATGTGCTGAAGGAATCTTCCTAACATGATATATATATATATATATATAGAAGCTAGGGTGTGCTCCCTCTTCAACAACGTTTTATGCTTTCTAGTGACGACAACAACATGTACATCCTCGGCCACCATCAACGACGCTTTTGTGGCGCTGCTCTGATGTTGTCATGTTCCAATATCCCCATATCTAAGATTTTCTACTTGTTCCTTGTCAAAATATCGTCATCATATTCTTGTATGCATCGATATAATTCATATCTTAGAGCTACCCATATTTGACGTTTTGCATCATCTTGTTATCTTTATTCTCTTTTCAAAGCATTCCTCATCATCACCCTAAATTTAACACAAAATATTACAGTAATTATATAAAACAACATTCTAAATTAATAACTTTTATATTTCTGACATAACATAGAACTACAAATAAAATTATATTAAAAAAACTATGATTCCCCAAAACATGAATATATTGGTTACTTATATTATGGAATATTAATATATTTTATTCCCCAATAACTTAACCTTCCAATCTGAAATTGATATCAATAATTTATTTGAATGCACATCTTAAGCAGCTACCTGCATTACTTTTTAGCTGATCAGTATCATAATGTATAGTTAATCCACTTATATGGTGACCCAGTGCATGTAAGTTTCGAATTTCATAAAATAATTCACCTAAACTTGTATAAAACATAGAATGCATAAAAGAATTTATATAATTAAGCAAGTTTGATGGATTACTTACAAATAATGCAGGACAGTGTCAAATTATATGTGAGCCCTGTTGTATGAACTTGAGTATGGTCGAAGCATTATAGTTTATTGTACTACTCCCTGCAAAACGCATCAAATTCTTAATATATAAGTTCAAATATAAATAATGAACCAAAATTTATAAATTCATATATATAACATTGACTGAACTACGTTTACAATCAACCCTCGCATCCAAATCCAATTATTAAATCAAAACAGACAGGCGACAACATTACAATTTCATTGGCATGGTAGAATATCTATCTATATATATATAAATAAAGGGCCGCATATTTTTTTTGGTAATGGTATATACATAAGTTGCCGCATATGTTTGTTTTGGTAATGTTTGTTTAGTTTATTGATTATATAGATAGTATATATATGTTTTTAATGTAACGTTTATATAACTTGAAATATTATTTGTTATATATTGCTTTATATAAGGTTATCTATATTATATATTATATTCTATATATATTGTGCTTACGTGGCGGCCTACGGTCTTCCGGAACCAAACTGTATAGATATACTATTTAAAATGAAATTTTTAATTAATTTGTTTTTTTTAAATTGCGTAGAGACCAAAATAGGAGATTAAAATATTTCTTAATTTTCAATCAATTAATATTATGTATCTAAATTTAGAGAACCCCTATTAAATTAGGAAACGGTGACTGCGTGGACTGTCCACGTGTCAGTCGGAGGGCTTCCGGTGCCGAATTAATATAATACTAGAGGCTAACCCCGCGCACCGCGCGCGGGTAAAACTCAAAATGAAAAAAAGAACTTCAAATTGCAATAGAAAATTAATTACTGTCATTATAAGTGTATATTCATCATAATATAATAAAAAGAAAATATATATATTTATGTGTATATTTCTCCACACATCGCAAAGTGAGATTATAAAAAAAAAAAAAAAAAGTTAATAAATTACGTATGATAGTTATTTCTTATTACAATCAATTGAAAATGAAAAAATCAAATCAATTTAAACAAATAGATTGCATAAATACAAAACCTTCTAACTAAAGCAAGTTTAATTTTAATAAAAAAAATGAAAGCAATATATTAATGAAAAACAAAACATCAAACTTTAATAGTGGATATATATTTATATATATATTAGGGATATCCCTATATATTATAGAAAGAGAGGAGGAATACGGAGAAACCATACTTTTTCAAGTATTCGAGTGATTTGAAAGTAGGGCTGGGCATGGTTCGGTTTTTGGCCGAACCGGTTCAGAACCGAACCGGAACCAGATTTTAGGTTCAGTTGGTTTTCTATACCAGGTAAGAACCGAACCAGATTTTAGGTCCTAGAACCGAACCATAGGAGAACCGGTTTTGAACCGGTTCGAACCGGTTTTGAACCTTTTTTCATTTTTTTTACTAAAATTCAAAATATACACCTTTTTTTTTTACTAAAATTCAAAATATACGGCTAATATAGAACTATTCATAAGTTAAGTTTCGAGTTCAAAACTAAACTCAATTGACTGTAGAACTGATATGAGCTAACATAATATATAATAACTATATATAAGTAAACAAATCTGCTACGACCACCTATATATCCAATATGAACCAAACCCAAATAGTGAAGGATCTACCCTATGGGTGTAAACGATTCAAGCTACTCGTGAGCTTCTCGAGATCGGTTTGGTCGATATTCAAATTCGACTCGCTAAATTTCGAGTCGAGTTGAACTTTTTTTGATACCGAGTCGAGTTCGAGTTCACTTGTACTCGACTCGAGAGGCTCGCGAGCCTAATCGAGCTTTTTTGTTTTGCATATTCGAGTCGAGTTCGAGTTCGAGTTTGAGTTTTTCGAGTTTTACGTAATAATATTATATATGTATATATTGAGTCGAGGAAGAGTTCGACCTCGAGCTTAGATGCACCATTTATTATTTAATTGAATTTTTAACCTTATCGAGCCGAACTCGAACATGTCAAGTATGGCACCGAGTCGAGCTCGAGCTTGAAAAATTAAGGCTTGGTCGAGTTCAAGCTCGAGTAAACTGAGTCGAGTCGAGCTTGCCGGATACTCGGCTTGTTTATAGCCCTTTAATCTACCAAAAAAAAAAGATGCAAGAGTGTGTTACTATTTAACAATTTAGGCTTTATGTATTAAAAGTGGTTCTGAAAAACTGGTTCAAAACCGGTTCAGAACCTGTTTTGAACCAGTTGAAAACCGCTCCATATATTCCTTATCAAAACCGAACCATTTAAGAACCGGTTCAGTCAGAACCGGTTTGTATTGGTTCGGTTCCGGTTTGGTTTAGGTTCGGTTCGCCCGAACCGGTTTTTATGCCCAGCCCTATTTGAAAGTGATAAAACGGATGATGTCTCCACCGCCTATTTTTTTTTTTATATAATAATAATATGTTGATATGTGGCGATATTTTTTTTTCTCCAACTTATCTTGAACTACTTTTCCTATCTCCAAGCATGTTTGACGGACCATGTCACTTTTTTTTTTTTTTTTTTGTAATCTCAGACATTGTCACTACTTTACCACACCATATATATTATCGCTTCCATAGGAGAAACTTACACCAAATATTTTGCACGGATTGGTTATACACATAAAAAATGGGTATGCATGATACACATTAACAACAAATATACTTTCTAAACAAAAAAATAAATAAAAAATTGTAGCTTATCCAATGTTTAACCTCTGAAGTTGACTGACATGAGTTAGTTTTTTATATTTTCCGCAAGGAGTCGGTGGACATACCTCATTCATACCAATCCAAGTTTACACCTATGAAAAATGGGTCTTGGGTTCAATTTATTAACTTTCAAAGTAATAAACATACAACACTCTAAACTAAATATCATTTAAAAGACTTTAGTTTTCCATATTAAACAACACTTACATTTTTAAATATTTTCGTGCCGGTTAAGGTTAAAACCTTCCTCAAGGCGGCGTCTCCAAAACTATAAAATCATACCAACAAACAAAAATAAAAATTCATCAAATTAGAGATATAAAGCGGATTAATTACTTATAAGATAAATATTTTAATCAAGAAAAAAAATCGTCATATAATATGTTTCAATTCAAGAAAAAAAAATCAAATTGTTATTTTTGACTTAAAAGATAAAATTATGTTATAAAACAATATATTTATGCATTGACTTAACTTACTCTATAATAATTAAATAGAACAAAATACGATCCTTACATCAATCGTCGAGGCGTGGTAGCATATCAATGATTGTATTATCTTCCCGAAAAGAAACATTATAAGAAAAGAATACTTACATGACACGATAGATACACATTTCAAAGTTAGCTTTCGTAACTGTGCGGAGTATATATTGAAAACCCTAAGTGAGGAGACGAAGGGGACGTCTGCCTATATTCAATCACATCCAAAGCTCAATGTCAATTTCTTCATCCTCGTCACATGCTATCCTTTCGAGATCTCGATCTCATATGCAAAAATAAACCAACAGAGTAGTGATCAATGACATGCATATCAGAATATTTTGCATTAAACCACAATAACCACTCAAACACGCATTTCAAACACGTGTTAATAGAATACTCTCAGTCATTATTTACAGTACGAATAAAATATTACTTGCTGATGTTATTTCCCGTATGCCATCAATAAAAAATTAAAGCTAAATAAAATTGAATTAAGTAAATATTCAAATCTAAATATTAATTTTTGAAGGATAATAAACATTGAGTTAATTAGTACTGTCAATAGATAAAAAGTACAATTTAGTCAAATATATATTCATCGAATGTGGAAAAAGTTTAGAAGAGTATTAATCAAGCAGATTTTTTTTTTTTTTAAAGTATTAATCAAGCAATATGTAAAATATTAGGAACAATATAAAGTAAAGATATTACTATAGAGTGGTGATACTTCACGATAATGCATGATGATATTTTCCTCTAAGTTACATACGAATCCGAACTAATTAATTCGAGAGTAATTAAAGGTATCATGAGTATGTACATTCTACTTGAAGGAATATAAAAAATATAAATAGTTAAAACACACATCAAAAAGAGACTTATAAATTCTAGATAACAACCTATAAATTAGATTACAGATTACCTTGTACATTGTACAATTTATCCATGCTTTTCTCTTCCGTTCCATTGTAATGCCGTAAGTAATTGCACATACCGAATCTCACTTATTTATATTAAAAATATTTTGTCTCTAATTTTATGTATAAGTATCTATATAATATATTTTATACATTCTTATTTTATTATAATTATCTATTATATATATAATTTCTATTATTTCTATTATTTTATTGTATAATAGTTATATATCACTTTATATTGTTTGACCTATTATATTGTGTATTAAGGCTTGCCTTTTAATTGAGCTTGCCGTGATTTATAATTAAGTATTATTTTTAACATGCTTTATTGATATTGTTTGAGCTATTTTTTATCTTTTGTTTTAAACATGCTTTATTTTGAATATAAACATTGCTATTAAATAACGCCTATGTGGCGGCCAATGGTCTTCCGATACCAAACTGTATAGATAATGAATTTAAAAGGAAACTTTTAATTAATTTGTTTCTTTAAGTTGTGTAGAGACTAAAATAGGAGATAAAAATACTTCTTAATTTTCAACCAAACAATATTATGTATCTAAATTTAGAGAATCCCTATTAAATTCCGATTAGATTAGGAAACGGTGACTGCGTGGACTGTCCACGTATCGACCAGAGGGCTTCCGATACCGAATTAATATAATATAGTAGATATTGTAAAATGATGTTTTGCGCCGCCCCTTTCCTTATCTAGTCGGCATATTAAGAAGTGGGAGAAAAAACAAACAAAAAGAAGCAGAATATTTTTGTGTGGATACGAAAGAAACAATTAAGAGTGTGTTTTATTATGAATATTGTGGCAATGTGTATAATATGGTATGTGAGATCAAAATCATATGGTCTGCCGTCGTCCAAGCCACCTAATAAGGAAAAACCATCACATGAAATCTAATCTTACAAATCTTCCTGATCTCCATGCACATGCATATTCCATAATTAATTTGTATATTGCTTTTTAATCATATATCTAACCCCATATATTTATTTATGCATATACAAAGCTCTTTCTAGCCACATATAGCCATAAATAATATATAGTATTTATGAATTGTGATGACCCTAGTTGATCATTTGTCTTGTAGCACAACACTGCTTTGGTTTGTGCTAATTAAGAGGACAAGATTGGCGTACATTTTTAAAAGGTTTAGAATTTAAAAGTGATATTAACTATACATTATGTTGCGATTAGACGTTTCAGTTTTTATTTTTTTTTTCTTTCTATAGTTGGTTGTTCTATGTATTATATTTACCGTGTTTTACTTTCTAGTCCAAAAATCGACGATAAATCTAACGCAACGAAATCACATATATATATTACGTATAACGATCACTTTACTAGCGTTCCTTTTCAAATTTAAAAATTATTTTTTTGCCATCAAACTTAAAAACTTAATATAGTATAATTAAATAAACTGGTGACAAGAAAGAAAGTAAACCAACTTAACCAAGTAGTTGTTACAAAAGAAGCACCAAGTAGTTGGCTCTTGGCTGGACTATTCAGAAAAAAAAAAAAAAAATTGGTAGGGGTTGGCAGCCCATAGCACCAAGACCTCTTGCATAAGCCCAAGAGACATTTTCGGCCAGATATAACATAACAGTAACACTAATGTCTGGTCTGGTCAGAAGAAAAATAAATAACAATAATGAAAAGGTGCTGAAACTAATTTTTGTTCATATCGCACCAAATTAGCTGGTAAGTGCTAAAGCTGAAACTATTTATTTTCATATATTACCGGATCCGTCGCTAAAATTTAAATTGTTAATTATAAATATTTTTTTCATTCTCAAAATTAGCATACAGTTTGAACTCGAAATGTAGAGTAAAAAATGAAACGCAGAAGTAGTAAATATAATATTACATTATTTGAACTTTTTAAAGTAGTGAATAAAAACCATTTCTATAAGAAATAATATTCTAGATCTAAAATACTTATACTTTCTTAAAAAAATGAAATTGAGAGCTAAGCTTCAAGGCCCCCATTTGGAATTTTGTCTAGAACTGGAACTCTTGGACGAGGCAAAAGAGCAAACAGCAAAGAGTCATGTGAAATCGCTTTCATCGCCATAAAGGAAACACATTACCGCTCCGAATTTATTTGGCAATAAAATCGTGATAGGGATGGAGATGGAGACTTAAACTTGCACTTGATATTTTGAGCAACGAGATGCACGTCAACCAGACACTTCTTGCCAAAAATAAAAAATAAAAACAGACACTTTTCGCACTTCCAGCTGTTTTAAATCATAAATAAATAAAAATGGATGATCAAGATTTGGGACACGACACGGCTGCTGCTCTGTAACTCTAGTCTAGTCTATAGTATACACACTTGATCAGTAGTCTACCAGTACCAAACACAGACGGGAATATGATATTTGCCTTTTACTGATCTGACCAAACTTTCTTCAATCAATCCATTCCAACCAATCTTCTTCAATCGATCCCCTCTTCAACTCCATCTCTGCTCCCTCTCCGGCGGCGATTGTGTTCTGGAACTGAAGGAGAGATGAGTTTCAGAGATGATAATGAAGAAGGGAGAGATCTCAGAAAACCCTTCTTGCACACTGGCAGCTGGTACCGAATGGGTTCCAGACAATCTAGTATGATGTCGTCTCAGGTCTTACGTGAAAGCTCCGTTTCTGTTGTCGCCTGTGTCTTGATTGTCGCTCTTGGTCCTCTTCAATATGGCTTCACGGTAGTAACCAACCTTCCTTTAGATTATCAATGCCTTAGTAGTAATGAGATTGTTCCAAAATTGGATTTTAGTAACCAACCTTCCTTAAATCTCATTTCTTTTGATAATCAATGCCTTAGTAGAAATGGGTTTCTTCCAGAATTGGATTTTTTTGGATTTATTGATTGTACTAGGTTTAGTACTAATTTTGATTGCTTATATCAAGCCAATTATGGTGTTGTTGCATTGTACCAACATGAAAATGGAAGTTGTTGATTTTGATTTCTCAACTGCTGATTAGCTTAGGATGTAACAGTTGAGAGTATTTGTGTTAATGTTATGTGGTTGTGTCGTCTCAGTCGGGTTATTCCTCGCCTACACAAACTGCGATCGTGGATGAACTCGGGCTTACTGTCTCAGAGGTGTGCACACTCTCCAGTCTTGATGGATGTTTTATGACATTCAATGTTTGAACTAACTTGTTCTTTTGCCAGTTCTCATTGTTTGGTTCTTTATCGAATGTGGGAGCTATGCTTGGGGCAATTGCAAGTGGTCAGATTGCTGAGTATGTTGGTCGGAAAGGAGTAAGATGGAAAACCCTATAAACTTGTATCTTTTGCAGCTCTCTTTCTTTGTCTAGATGCTGAAATGTAATGCTTAACTACTTGCAGTCATTAATGATTGCTTCCATTCCAAACATCATCGGATGGCTTGCCATTTGCTTTGCAAAGGTGAGTTATCTTGTTTAGATTTTGATACAAAAGGGTTTTGTTGCATAAGGTTCGGGAAATGATCTTTTGTATGATTTAGGATACTTCTTTTCTCTACATGGGAAGATTATTGGAAGGATTTGGTGTCGGCATCATCTCTTACGTGGTACATTTTTATTTTCTTATTGGTAGCGCACGCTTCTCCTTAGCAACTTGGTTAATTGCTGCAATCATTTGCAGGTCCCGGTTTATATAGCTGAGATTGCACCTCAAAACCTAAGAGGTAGTTTGGGTTCAGTGAATCAGGTAACGTCTCTTACCCTATCAGTTCATTATTGATTGTTGTATTGAGGTTGAATTATTTTATAACTACTTCGCAGCTCTCGGTCACTATTGGTATCATGTTCGCATATCTTCTTGGGATATTTGTTGAATGGAGAATACTCGCTGTTATAGGTAAACCTCTTCGGTTTTCCTTAATACTTGCACTCATTTACTTTCCTTAATTGTTGATATTCAGTATCACGACTATTAGATTTGTTGTTTTCCACTTTTTTCGACTGATTTTGGCATTTTAAGCAACAAAAACATTTCTTCCACTTTTTCAAAGTGTCAGATTTGTTGCTCATAGTTTAGGCTTATTTGATACTTAAAAAACTTTTTGGTGCTCATGGTGTAACTTTATTTGATGCTTAAAAACATGTTTTTGTTCAGTCAATTTTAAGAGAAATAACTAGAAATCAACCAATTTGATAGTTGAGAACCGAATATCTACATTTTAAATCTGGGATAGCGATTACCAACATATCCTATAGTTGAGACTGTCTTAGGTTCTTAACCCTCTCTGCTATCTTGGTTGTATAATGTTGTGTATATATCTTCTTTTGAGATGTCTCCTTTCTCCGGAGAAAACACATTGGGAGGATGATAATCATATATTTGTTTTTGCAGGAACATTGCCTTGCATGATCTTGATACCCGCACTTTTTTTCATTCCAGAGTCTCCTCGATGGCTGGTAAATTTGTTTCCACCGGCACAAAAGATCGTCTTTTTCTTAGATTATTGATACTGATTTCTTTCATGAATTTAGGCTAAAATGGGCATGACAGAAGAGTTTGAGACCTCCTTGCAAGTTCTCAGAGGATTTGACGCTGATATTTCCATTGAAGTGAATGAAATCAAGGTAAATAATAGAATTCTATGAAATCAATCTTATCAAGTCCTATTATGTTTTCAAACTACTGACTTTACTCATTACTACATTTTATTTGAATGGTGGTTAATAGAGAGCTGTTGCATCGAGCAGCAAAAGAAGTAGTACTATACGGTTTGCAGAGCTTAAACAAAGAAGATACTGGCTTCCTCTGATGGTGATAATTACTTTATTGACAATTTTGTTTACACCCACTTTTCGTCCTTAAAGATTGCATTTTTATTTCGTCTTTTTGGCCAAAACTTACAGATCGGAATTGGATTGCTTATTCTGCAACAACTTAGTGGAATTAACGGTGTCCTATTTTATGCTACTGCCATTTTTGAATCTGCTGGTACGTATATGCCTACTATTCTGTCCTTGCTCGTTATTGTTCTCAAAGAATTTTATTTTTGTCAGTTGATCATCAATCTGCAGGCTCCCGAATCGTGAAGCATATGCTATTATGTTTCATTAAAGTTTAGGGTAGCTTTAGGAATCATTGACTGTAGTGTCAAAGAGAATAGTACTATCTTCTTATATCTTTATCATGAGGCTGCCTTAAAAATGGATCAAGAATTTTGTAAATGGAGGATCATTACTAAAAACCATAAATAAAAACTATATGGATTAGAAAAAATACTTTATTTTCAAAAAATGGTTTTTTTAATATTATACCATAATTAATTATTTTGTGTAAAATACTTGGAAATACATCAAAATTTTAAATTGTCCCCCATTCTCATATATAAATCCGCCACTGGCTAACTTATATCCCTTCATTGTCATTATATTTTAGGGGTTACATCGAGCAGTGCAGCTACTGTCGGTCTTGGTGCAATACAGGTCATTGCCACTGCAGTTACTACTTGGTTGGTCGACAAAGCTGGTCGTCGCCTTCTCCTTCTGGTGAGTTTTCAAACCACCGTCTTTTTAACTCTAATAATGTAAATAATCTCAGTTTGATATGTATTTTGTCCAAAAAAATTGTTTTTACGGGTCTTAGATGATATATAATCAAACAAGCATAATTAATTTTTCTGATAACATTGGTAGATATTTTTTTTTTTCTGATAAGAACGGACTGTCTGTTTCAGATTTCCTCATCGGGAATGACTGTTAGCCTCTTTATCGTTGCGGTGTCTTTCTTTGCGAAGGTAAATATCACATGAATACTTCAGTGACACTTTGTCACTCTAAGCCAATTGCTCATTTCACGAGTTTAACGTTTTTTTTCTCGGTTTTGTTGCTACTTAATGACAGGGCCATGTATCAGATACTTCCACGATGTACACTGTTCTAAGCATCATGTCTGTTGTCGGTGTTGTGGTAAGCTCAAAGCTAAAACACCATCCAAACTAGGACTATAGTAGTCATTAACTCGCGTGTTATGCGAGATTTTACTTAAATGAGAACTTAATTTATAATAATAGTTATTAACCCGCACTACTCAAACTTCTATCTTTCTTTGTTTCAGTCCATGGTGGTTACGTTTTCTCTAGGGATCGGTGCAATCCCATGGATCATAATGTCTGAGGTAATTTTGTTTAAATTGGATTAAGAGTCGTAAAGAATAATGGTGCTAAGTTTTGGACCAATGAATTAAAGTAACCCCATTGAGGTCGGGTTTGTTGTGATGTAGATTCTTCCGGTGAACATAAAAGGCCTAGCCGGAAGCATAGCAACTCTTGCCAATTGGCTTGTCGCGTTTATTGTCACGATGACTGCAAATTTGATGTTGGATTGGAGTAGTGGAGGTATTTTACATTGCCTTTAAGTTATCTATATCGACATGATCATGTACTTATAACATTCCTATGCCTGCAATGCGCGCGCGTGTAGCGCAGGCTGTTGTCTAGTATATATCTATGTATGTATGGTATAGTAACATTTTTGTCGACCGTGTATGGCAGGGACGTTCACGATCTACATGGTAGTGAGCGCTTTCACGGTCGTATTTGTTCAGATATGGGTGCCGGAGACCAAAGGTCGAACTTTGGAAGAGATTCAGAGATCGTTCCGATGATGATGACACGGGTTTTTCCGATTTGCTTGCTTGGTTTGCCTTTGCTGCTCCTCTCCTCAGGTTGGTATTGCATACAAGAGAGGCTTCATGGAGATTGATTAGCAGGGCGGTTAGAAGAATGTTATTGTGTTGTCTCACTCCTTTTGTGTAAGATGTTGGAGGCTGGGACAATGAAAGAAGGTAATAATTCAGGATATTTGTTGAGCTAGTAGTAGTGACTAGTGAGTGAGCCATTATGTTTATTTAATCCTTAAGACTGTTTCTCTTTTGCAAATTCTGAGAATGAACTTGAGATGTATTCTTTTATAAAAATTGATCATTATTTTTTGGTTTAAAAAAATGATCATTATTGTTATTTGGTATTTGTATTTGCTGGTTGATAAAGAAGATTAAGAACACACTTCAATAAGGAAAAAGCAGAACTATTATAACTATTTAATTAAATATTGCTATCTCGTGTATTATTTAGTCTAAATAGGGTTAAAGGTAATTTTGGTGCCACATGTTTGACCTGTGTAGGTTTTTGGTGTCATATGTTTCATTTTGTAGGCCTTTGGTGCCATATGTTTGAGATGTTGTATGTTTTTGGTATTTTCGTTAGTCAACAGTTAGTTTGACCGTTAAATACTTTTATTTTGTTCAATTTAGTTCTCAAATTTATATTTCTAAAATTTTATATTTACAATTTAGTCCCTATTGTTTGCTTAAGTCACCGTCCAAGGCCGCCGACCACCACCACCTCCAAGGCCGCCGACCGCCACAAAACGGGCCGGCCACCACCCACGGCACCGGCCACCACCGCTTGGGGCCGAAAACCACCCTAATTGGTGGTGGCTACAGCCCCAATCGGGGCCGGCCACCACAAATTGGGGCCGCCGGGCCGGCGGCCCCAATTGGTGGTGGCCAGTGCCGTGGGGTGGTGGCCGGCCCGTTTCGTGGCGGTCGGCGGCCTTGGAGGTGGTGACCGGCGGCCTTGGACGGTGACTTGAGCAAACAATAGGGACTAAATGTAAATGTTAAATTTTAGAAATACAAATTTGAGGACTAAATTGAAAAAAATAAAAGTATTTAACTGTTGACTAACGGAAATACCAAAAACATACAACATCTCAAACATATGGCACCAAAAGCCTACAAAATGAAACATATGGCACCAAAAACCTACATATGTTAAACATGTGGCACAAAAAGTACCTTTAACCCATCTAAATATTTATGTACTATATTTGTATAGTTTTATAAGTAAGTGACAATTTTAAAATAATAAAAATCATGATATCATGAATTTTATTTATCGTTTTTGTGATATTGATTCGTGCTATTGTGTAAGCCCGTTTGATTTGATGTAACACATTATTTTTCCGTTCAATCATGTTTGTGTCGTGTTATCCAAAATTATTATGTCATGTATATCTTGGTCCTAACATACTTTTATTTAAAAGAACTGAAACGAAATACTTTCAATTTGATCGCCGCATGATTCCAACAATGTTTATCAATTGAGCGTCCAATTGAATGTATTTCGTTGTAATGATTTCAATTTATATTTAAATTCATTAGATACACGTGAAAAGACCTACATGATCGGAATATATGCATTTTTTTTGGTCTAATATGATAGAAATTGTAAACGATGTAACAATTTGCTTGTAAATTAAAAATAAAATTAAGATGTAGACTATATTTGAGTCAAAATTTATATAGCAAGTTATTAAGCCTTCCATGGATTTTCTAAAATTACGGGTAAGTAGCATATTTCGCAAGAAGACGGCGCGCACCCGCGCTAACTACAAGGGCCGGCGGCAGCAGCTTCTCTTCAACAACCACTTAAAATCCTTGTACACTACTACTACTACTACATAAGACTTGGTCTTTCCTGTCGCGTGTACTCCACCTACTCAACGGCGAAGAACCCAAGAAAACATGAAGGCGTCTTTGAAGGGCAGATACGACGTTTCCAAGAACGGCGCCGCCGGAACTCTGGCCATCCCCTTCGGTGACGTCAAACTCGCCGCCTCCATCACCGATGCCACCATTGTCAACGGTCCCAAACTCAACGGCCTCGCTCTCACTCTAGAGAAGCCTGGTTTCTTCATCATTGACTACAACGTCCCCAAACAGGTCAAATCTCCTATTGCTTCTCCTCCCATCTCAATCCAGGGTTTTCGTTCGTAGCTTCAAATTTTTGTTATCAATTTAGCTGGTCTTATTGCGAAATGTTGGGATTGCTATGAAGATATGAGGCTTCTTCATTTTGATCTTGTTGATTAATGCCTGGATTTCAGCATTTTGTTTCTGTGTTACAATACAATGTGAATCCGATACAATGAAGCGACCATAATTAGTAAATTGTTCCACAAGAAAGAGGGGCGATTTGGTTACTTTTATCTACGGTGGCTTTGGTTCGATCAATTCACCTTTCTGTTATCGATTTGGGGTTAAGAATCTAAAAACAGTACCAACTATAGGCCATAATGCGAATTGATGTCCATTTTAAAATGTTGGTATTTGGTATTCAAATATCATATTCGTTGCTTTCCACTATTTTGACTGATTTTGGTATTAAAATTGGCATTTTAGGCAACACAAACATGTTTTCCACTTTTCAGAAAAATCAGATTTTTTGCTTATGGTTTAAGGCTTATTCGATGCTTAAAAACATGTTTTTTCCATCAATTTTGAGAGGAAAAAAAAGTGAAAACTAACCAATCTGATAGTTGACACATTGAAAATCAACATTTTAAATCTGGAACATCGATTAGCAACATGACCTATAATTGAGACAGTTTTTAGGTTCTTAAACCCATCGATTTCGTGATGCTACTCATTATGAAATTCCGAGAATGGTGCATTTAGATTAGAGAAATTCTTCATCTTCTTTTAATTGCAGTTTCAGTTGTTGCTCTTATCTTTTGGTCCATTTAATAGCATCCTGGATCAACCAGTAAGCATTTATGACCTCCATTTTCGAATTTGGATTTGCAGGATTTTCGGTTTCAGTTCATGAACAGAATTAAGGTTGCAGATAAACCGTTGAATTTAACCTACATCCACCACAAAGGCGACAACCGCACCATTTTAGATGGGTCCCTTGTATTTGATCCATGCAACAAGTTTTCAGCAAATTACATGGTTGGTTCGGGCAACTGCAAATTGAAGTACAGCTATGCTCATCGAGGGCTCACCACTTTTGAACCTTGCTACGAAGTATCCAAGAATTCATGGGACTTTGCCGTGTCTCATAAAGTATATGGAGATGATGTACTCAAGGCAACATACCAGACATCGAATAGAAATCTGGGGCTCGAGTGGTCGAGGAACTCCAAGTCCAGTGGTTGCTTCAAGGTAATATATTAGTTTTAGCTCTTTTCAAGTTCAAAATTAGACAATCATCAATAACGGCTAATGAACCCTAAATACGAACTGGGGAATTAAACAAAGAATCTATACAGAAAAAGTGTACATGGAGGAGATGATTTGCAGTTTCTTGATTTCCTTTACATAGAAACTACAGATTAACCATAACCATTCCCTGTAGTAGTAGATTATTCATAGTTATTATCCGTTCTGACGATGCTTTCCAAGTAAAGAAGCACACTTTTGTGGAGATTTTGATTTCCCAGTTCCCACACCTTTAGTTATCTGCCTTGTTCTATGAGTTTCTGGTTGATAGCTCGGTCGGTCCGTGCTGGGTTATTAGATACTGCTGTTGATTCCAGAAAGGGAGACCTGTTTGAAGAAAAGGAATTGAGTTTTGAAATCTGCTGGTGTTATTACTCAGACCTCATGATATGGCTTAACCGGGTTTTTTACGATTTCATCTCCAGGTTTCTGCTACGGTTAACTTGAATGATGAATCAAAAGTGCCGAAACTAATTGCCGAGAGCACGTGGAACTTCGACATGTGATGATAATGTTTGATGTAGCATGTGATCAATTCTTCTCCTCTGTTGCATACTTTTTTTTTATGTAAACTGCAAGCGAGCGAGCCTTGCTTTGGCATTGATATCTTTTTGCATCTTGGAGTATTGCTAATGATGACGGTAGTGTTTTGCAGAAACTGCTGCAAAGAGATCTAGTTTTGGGTTTGATGTTTTCGAAACATTCTGTTATATGTGAAATGAAGAAATAAGATCAAGCAGGTTGTTTACACTCTTAACTTCCCAGATTGTCGAATTTAGCAATTTCACGGCAGAATGGAAAATTACTGCACTAAATCGACTATACGGTCAAGATGGATACGTGGGTGTTCGATCATAAGCCAAAAATTTCCAACATTCAGAAAAGTCTCAACATGATCGCCCAAAAAAGGATTTCAAACCAAAACACTAAGTCAAGAAGCACCAAAAGGATATCCCAAGTGTTCAAAACTATGTAATTCTACCAAACTAAATGTATGTGAGACGATTCGGATGAGAAAATTCGGCATCTTGAGCTGAGTGCAAATACACGATCCTGATTCCCAATCCATCGCTTACTTACACTGGAACAGGAAGTCCTTTCTTTGCCATGCTGTCGAGGATGTCGTTAAGGGCTTGACAAACTCCCACAATCTAAATCAACAAAAATCAGAACTTCTCAAAATTATTCTATTTTGTGACCCATAAATTATTGGGTTAATAACTAAAAGACTGTCCAAAGTTTACTCCATGTTAAAATTAGGTGTCTGAAGTTTGAAATGTTAAAATGGACTGTCCCAAGTTTCATTTTTGTTGAAATTTGATGTCTTTGTGCGTCTTTTCATCTCCATTCAATCATTTTCATCAACCCACCAACCCAATCATAATTCATCACTCTTTACTTTTCACAAAATCGTCAAATTTCACCTAAAAATTGAATATTAAAAAAAAAGTTTCTAGAAGAGTGGTGTGGAGCCATTTTCCAAGGACAATAGAACGAGATTTACTTGCCCGGATGTGACCAACTTTTTAGGTGACGGTCCCGGCAAGATGACGAGAATGGAATGTGTATGAGAGCTCGAATTTGACAAACGGTTTCGTCGGAATTGACTTCTCTAAAGTAATCACACCGAGACACCAAATTTCAACAAAAATGAAACTTGGGACACTCTATTTTAACATTTCAAACTTCAGACACCTAATTTTAACATAGGGTAAACCTTGTACAGTTTTTTAGTTATTAACCCTAAATTATTCTTTGTGGCAGTTTGATAGAATAAGTTCAAGGTTTGACAACCACGCAAGATATCCTACAACTATTATGCAATTTTAAGTAAAGTCACCTGTTGATCCCATTGTTCCAGCTCTTCAGTGTCATCCTCAAAATGTATCACGGCCTCGACCTGAATGTTCTTTCATTTGATCAGGTCATCTTACAGTAATAAACCCTTTCAATTCCACGAGTTAAAGTTCAAAAAGTGGATCTTTCTGTACCTGATCTATGGATCCTTTCATTCTATCTTCGAGTATCATTCTTGATGCAATCTTCTCAGCCTGCCACATAAAAATTGTGTTGAAAGAAAATAAGTTACTTCCTTAACCGAGTCATAGGGTGTTATTATGACGATAATCTCTTCTCCCTGTCTCTAATGAACCCTATTTCACTAGAGAAGGGGATGCATAGTTGGCATCTTCTTTTGAAGTTATTAACTAAAGGGTAATGCAGAGTGCTAATAAATGATCCAAATTCCCAACATATTGTTATAAACTTAGTCAGGAAATGTTAGTTCAGAAAGAGCTCAACAGCTCCAGACATGTTGTTACCTTATTAGAAGGAATGCCCAATAATGTACCCAGCTCATCAAAGCTACACACGGCAAAGTGAACAAGTAAATAACAATTATGTGGCATAGATGAATAAATCAAAACCAGGAAACAGTAAACAGAACGTTTGTTCTACCGGATATTTTTGTAGAGTTTACTTGCACTCAATAGGTTATGCTCTATCATAGCACGATCTAGGACAGTAAAATTGTCTGGTAGAAGTGCTTTCTGTTATAAGAAACAAATTTTGTTAGTAGGGATTAGGCCGATTAAACAAGAACAGTTTCACCAAGAGTGTTCCTGACCTGATGTGCTTTCAGCTCCTCAGCAAATGCATCAATTTCAGGTTTCCTTAAAATCCTCTCTAGATATACCTGTCAAATCCAAAACAGAACTCTAAGCTAAAATCTTCGAGCATTAGATTGACTGAATCCGATAGGATTTGAAGAGCTTCACAAATGTGAGAGGTATGCATCCTATGTGGTATATTTGACTACCTTTTGTAAAATTGGATAGATTTTCAACTTTGAGCATCGTTCATCCTGCACAACAGTAAGACACATCCGGATAATGGTTCACAACACTGAAGCATTCTATAATCTAAATAGTAAGTCAAGCCTCACTCAAAACTGCATGCTTACTCCAAATTTCCACAAACAAAATTTTAGTCCATTATGAAAGTAAGATACTGACTGTTAATTTAGCATAGGCCTTCTTTAGTATCTTGATTTAATTAAGCCGCCTAAAACTGAAGGATACCTTATACAATGTAGCGAGAACGCGAGATCTTTGTGGACCTGCAGCAGCCAGAATTGTACATGTCACAGCAGCAGAAAGAGCTTGCTCAAGGGCTTCCTCATCTATTTCTCTGAAATACGCGGAATTCATTGTCACTAAACTTACTACTGAGCACACTAGCATTGAGAGGAAGTAACTTGGGAATAACACAAGAGAATAACACAAAGTACTTACTAAAGTTTTACTTTTCATTAGTGACACACCAATTTCAGTGACATACCGCATTAACAGATAATAGGATCTAAAGAAGAACAGCTGGTGCTTACTCATCTCCAATTTGTCGTTTCTCAATTTGAGATATGTCGTAATAACGCAAAGCTGCTTCCAAGAATTTCCTCTTCAGATCTAGAATTCTTGCATAACAAACCTATGGGATGAAACCAATTTAGAGAATTCGCTTAACACACATATTCAATATCCACTACATAACTTGATCCACGTACTTTATACTGTAGGTTCAATACTTCATGCTGACTGCTGCTGACCAAGAATGATGCTTTGTTAATGAAAGCTTCTGCATTAACAGCATCATCGTCCTACAAAACAAGCAGCAAACTGAGAGCTGTGATGATTGATCGGAGAAAAATATAGTGTCACCATCATTGACACCAAAAGCATGAAATGAGACTCAAGTTTTTTTTTTTTTACATATTTGGATTTTGGAGTTGTAACCCCCACCGATCGTCAGTAAGATACTGAAAATAATCACGACTATCATGTAGAAATTGCATATTTATTTATTTAAATCGAGTTTACATATTTGCAGTAAAAAAGGTACCTCAAGATACAACCGAGCAATTTGCACACACTTCGACAATCTGAATGTGTCATCAATCATCCTGATCCGATACCAAGTCACGGGTAGTATTAAAGGAAGGTCTATGACCATATTTGTGCATTAGTCAAATTTGACAGTAGCGTTCGTTTTCTCACCTCATTGATGAATCTAGGTCTATGCCACTTAGCATTTGAGCTGCTTTTGACCACTGTTGCTCTGACTCGTATAATTCTGCAAGTTTCTCTCTGATAACTAATACCTGCATTTCAATCAGTGAACTGAGTCTTTGAAGGATAAATCAGTTAAAACAAACCAAATGAAGTCATTTCAAGAAATATAAAACAACCTTGCACAATCCTTCCATTTATGTGCCAAACCTGGCTACTACCAACACGTTTACCCCAAATGGAAAAAAAAACTAATGGCATTAACGAAACTGTAAGTTGTTATTATTATAGAATATCTCGATGTCATATAATAAAAGAAGCACAAGTGCTGCTTGTCTTGACAGGAGTTGAGACGATGATTATGCATTCAAAATCATAACTCAAAAAGCTTAATTGGTGTTTCAGCAACAAAATTGAATTCAATATTTGAAATACCAATAAGATCACTAGGTATATGACAACAGAAGAAACATCTAGATTAGTGATTCTAGTTGTACTAACAACTGCCCGTAAGAATTCTATGCAACAAGCACAAATGCACCGGCAGCTTAATCAGTTTTTTTGCTAATAGACACTATCACAGAGTTAGCGATTTAAAGGCTGAGACTAACCTGTTCTTCGAACGACACAACCCTAGGTTGTATTTGCGCTAGCGTATAATGCGCGATCTCCTTCTGAATGTCCGCCGCTAGCGTCCCCAGCTCCTGAGCAAAATTCTGCAGCAGCTGCCTGGACACCACCAATGGCGTATCAGCAGATAGCACTGCAAGCAAAAAGATACAGAGTCAAATTTCAGCCGCATAAACCGAAGGTCACTAATAAGCGAGAGAGCAAACGAGATTCTTACTGTGATCGATGAACATTTTTGCCTGCGAAATGTCACTGGACGAGATAACGGAGGCTAGAATATGCTTGTACTGCTCGATCTTCTGCCTCTGGTCCGCAATCGCCGAGGCACCGGCAAGGGCACCCTCCATTGTTATGACTGCAAAAAAAAAAAAAACGATCGGCAAGGACCCTGGAAACCCTAACGAGATCGGAGTGACTACACTGCTGCTGTTTCGGTCGAAGGAGAAGAGAACTACGCCGGATTCGAAATCTGCCGGAAAATATCGGGACTAAACTTAGGAACGGCCGCTGCTCCCAAGCGGCCTAATTTCCTGTATTTAATGGCAAACTCGTAAATAACCAAAAAAGTGAAAAAATGCGGTTTAGTGGTTCTTGTCACATCATATCATATCACTTAAGTGAATCAGACCACGGTTCGAAGATTTATCCAGACCGGATGTGAAGTTTTAAGTGACGTTTGAACTTGTCGTTTACTATACGTTCTGTTTTGGGTCTGTAGTCAGTCCAGTTTGACGGAGCTTCAGACAGGGACGGAGCTATATAAGGTCCAGAAGGGGCAATTGCCCCTCCTGAACTCCATGGATGCTCAAATAGATACTTATAAGTTTTTGATAAAAATTGACTTGCTTAAGTTTGCCCCCTCTGAAAATATGTGATAATGTAAGAGATTACTTGCTTGCCCTTATGGTCAGATTTTGAACTGCAATGAAGAAAACAAAAATGTTGTTACTTTTGTTCTTCCGCCATTGATGTTCTTCTCGTGGTTGATGAGGAAGATGAAGAAGATAAGCAGGAGAGAGGGACAGAATCTTCTTTTCCCTTTTCTTAATATTATTTTTTAATAACCGTACCAAAAAGTAAGAGAGATAAAGACTCTTCTTTACTCATTTATTTAATATATATATATATATATATATATATATATATATTCATGGTCGTGCAAAAGTTATCTTACTATTTATTAACTGCATACATAGTTCTATTCTAGTATAATTATGTTCAAATTTACTAAATTCTCTTTTAAACCACCGATTCTAGCCAATAATTTTTTTCTATTCACTTATATTGATGTATACCTTAGGCATTATTTGGATAAATATATATTAATAATATCAAGTTATTTTTTTCCAATTATTTTAGGGTATCAATTTATATGATTATATTATATATTATAATAGTAATGATAAGGAATATAATATTAAAAAAATTCAACCACTAAGGCATAGTGGAAATACTAAACCCCTAGTCAAGTTTACTGTAAACCTTATCCATACCCTAAATGAAAACCACCACCAGAGTAAATAAAAAAATAGACATTTAAATAATTAATATTATGGAATATAATTCATGCACATAAAATAATTATAGTTGCTTCTGATTTCATATATCAATTGGAACAAATATAATAGAATTAAATTTTAAATTTTAAAAAAAAATTCAACCACTAAGGCATAGTGGAAATATTAAACCCCTAGTCAAGTTTACTGTAAACCTTATCCATACCCTAAATGAAAACCACCACCAGAGTAAATCAAAAAATGGACATTTAAATAATTAATTAATATTATGGAATATAATTCATGCACATAAAATAATTTTAGTTGCTACTGATTTCATATATCAATTGGAACAAATATAATAGAATTAAATTTTAAATTTTAAAAAAATTCAACCACTAAGGCATAGTGGAAATACTAAACCCCTAGTCAAGTTTACTGTAAACCTTATCCATACCCTAAATGAAAACCACCACCAGAGTAAATCAAAAAATGGACATTTAAATAATTAATTAATATTATGGAATATAATTCATGCACATAAAATAATTTTAGTTGCTACTGATTTCATATATCAATTGGAACAAATATAATAGAATTAAATTTTAAAAAAAATTCAACCACTAAGGCATAGTGGAAATACTAAACCCCTAGTCAAGTTTACTGTAAATCTTATCCATACCCTAAATGAAAACCACCACCAGAGTAAATCAAAAAATGGACATTTAAATAATTAATTAATATTATGGAATATAATTCATGCACATAAAATAATTTTAGTTGCTACTGATTTCATATATCAATTGGAACAAATATAATAGAATTAAATATTAAATTTTAAAAAAATTCAACCACTAAGGCATAGTGGAAATACTAAACCCCTAGTCAAGTTTACTGTAAACCTTATCCATACCCTACATGAAAAACCACCACCAGAGTAAATCAAAAAATGGACATTTAAATAATTAATTAATATTATGGAATATAATTCATGCACATAAAATAATTTTAGTTGCTACTGATTTCATATATCAATTGGAACAAATATAATAGAATTAAATTTTAAATTTTAAAAAAATTCAACCACTAAGGCATAGTGGAAATACTAAACCCCTAGTCAAGTTTACTGTAAACCTTATCCATACCCTAAATGAAAACCACCACCAGAGTAAATAAAAAAATGACATTTAAATAATTAATTAATATTATGGAATATAATTCATGCACATAAAATAATTTTAGTTGCTACTGATTTCATATATCAATTGGAACAAATATAATAGAATTAAATATTAAATTTTAAAAAAATTCAACCACTAAGGCATAGTGGAAATACTAAACCCCTAGTCAAGTTTACTGTAAACCTTATCCATACCCTACATGAAAACCACCACCAAAGTAAATCAAAAAATGGACATTTAAATAATTAATTAATATTATGGAATATAATTCATGCACATAAAATAATTTTAGTTGCTACTGATTTCATATATCAATTGGAACAAATATAATAGAATTAAATATTAAATTTTAAAAAAATTCAACCACTAAGGCATAGTGGAAATACTAAACCCCTAGTCAAGTTTACTGTAAACCTTATCCATACCCTAAATAAAAACCACCACCAGAGTAAATAAAAAAATGGACATTTAATTAATTAATTAATATTATGGAATATAATTCATGCACATAAAATAATATTAGTTGCTACTGATTTCATATATCAATTGGAACAAATATAATAGAATTAAATATTAAATTTTAAAAAAAATTCAACCACCAAGGCATAGTGGAAATACTAAACATCTACTCAAGTTTACTGTAAACCTTATCCATACCCTAAATGAAAACCACCACCAGAGTAAATAAAAAAATGGGCATTTAAATAATTAATTAATATTATGGAATATAATTCATGCACATAAAATAATATTAGTTGCTACTGATTTCATATATCAATTGGAACAAATATAATAGAATTAAATTTTAAATTTTAAAAAAATTCACCACTAAGGCGTAGTGGAAATACTAAACCCCTACTCAAGTTTACTGTAAACCTTATCCATAACCTAAATGAAAACCACCACCAGAGTAAATAAAAAAATGGACATTTAAATAATTAATTAATATTATGGAATATAATTCATGCACATAAAATAATTTTAGTTGCTACTGATTTCATATATCAATTGGAACAAATATAATATAATTAAATATTAAATTTAAAAAAAATTCAACCACTAAGGCATAGTGGAAATACTAAACCCCTTGTCAAGTTTACTGTAAACCTTATCCATACCCTAAATGAAAACCACCACTAGAGTAAATCAAAAAATGGACATTTAAATAATTAATTAATATTATGGAATATAATTCATGCACATAAAATAATTTTAGTTGCTACTGATTTCATATATCAATTGGAACAAATATAATAGAATTAAATTTTAAATTTTAAAAAAATTCAACCACTAAGGCATAGTGGAAATACTAAACCCCTAGTCAAGTTTACTGTAAACCTTATCCATACCCTAAATGAAAACCACCACCAGAGTAAATCAAAAAATGGACATTTAAATAATTAATTAATATTATGGAATATAATTCATGCACATAAAATAATTATAGTTGCTTCTGATTTCATATATCAATTGGAACAAATATAATAGAATTAAATTTTAAATTTTAAAAAAATTCAACCACTAAGGCATAGTGGAAATACTAAACCCCTAGTCAAGTTTACTGTAAACCTTATCCATACCCTAAATGAAAACCACCACCAGAGTAAATCAAAAAATGGACATTTAAATAATTAATTAATATTATGGAATATAATTCATGCACATAAAATAATTATAGTTGCTTCTGATTTCATATATCAATTGGAACAAATATAATAGAATTAAATATTAAAGGTTGTCAGGTGCAGCCACTACTATGCTGTTGGGTCACAGTACATCCAAACAAATTTAACGGGAGATCCTAACGCTGTTAAACCGGAATTAGTCGAACCAGACCAGACTGAAAATTATTAAACCAGATATTAAGAATAAAATACATTATTAATAGGCCGCATGAAGCAGCGGCCGCTCCATAGTTTAGTCCAAAATATCGACTGTGGCTATCAAGGATTTATATAATAACTTCCTATAAGTAAGCGAAAACCGAAAACCGCTAGTTAGTATATTGCCTATTGGTCCCAATCTTTATGAGCTGCACCACTTTTCTACTCTTTTGATAGTTCCTGATAATTGGATCCTAATATTTTAAAAATATTGTGTTAGAGATAGGGGTGAAACCGGTTCGGTCGGACCGGTTTTTTAGCTATTTTGGCGGAGTCTAATTTATTCAAACTGGATCTTTTCAACAAAAAATTCCGATAAGAAACCCTTATTAAAAAAATAAACCGTCTTCGGTTCGGTTTTCAGTTTAAATCGAAAATCCGAACATAAAAATCAATATTTAAAATATCTCCAATTTTTACACGTAGACCACATTAAAGTACCCGTTAATCAAATAATGTAGAATACTAAACAAAATTTAATACAACTCATACTTATAGAATATACACAAAGTTCCAAATTTAATAAAAAGAAAAATTTGAAACTACCGTGAAGTGAAACGTAAAAAATAAAATATATAGAATGGAGAATACGATAATTTGGTTACCACTAATAATAATAATAATAATAATAATAATAATAAGAGTCAATAATCTATGAGAGGTCTGAAGATTGACCCTTGTGAATTTGAGAGGTTTGGAGATTGAAATGGTGATAACAGAGGTCTGAAGTTTCGACTTGTAGATAATAGAAGTCTCTGTTAGTTTTTTCCGTTAAAACTGACGGAAGTAGGTCATGTGCATGACATGTGACCAGAAATAAAATTAAATTCCAAAAATACCCTTCTTGCATCTCAGATGCTTGAATAAAAAGACGAAAATGCCCTTAAGGCCACCACCCAACTCCGGCGGCCACCACTCACAGCTCCGGCGACCACCACTCACAGCACCGGCGACCGCCACCCAACTCCGGCGACCACAACTCGACTCCGACGACCACCACCCAACTCCGGCGACCGCAATTTATCAAATACAATTAATTAATACCACCCTAATAAAATACAATTAATTAATACCATCCTATATAAAGATCTTTCTTACAATTTATCATTCACTTAAAAAAAAATATATACAAAATGAAGCAAACAACACTTCTAGACCTTCCAAATGATATTCTACAGTTTATATTTATACTTTTAGCTCAACAAGATGGAATTGGCTTCCTCGCACTCGGTAGTTGGTACAGCTTTTCTTCTTACAATGATATAATATACTGATTCAACTAAGTTTTAATACAATTAATATTTATCAATTCCACTAATAATATTGTTGTGATCAGTTGCAGATTTCTTCGTTCAATTGCATTTGACAAAGATTCAAATTATTTGAAACAACTGTATCTTCCGACCCTATATCCTCAAATTCCAAGTTTGACATATACTGGTTTTTTATTTTTTAAAAAAAAAATATAGAACAAACTGGTAACATACATGTCCATCTAATGATAGGGATATCTTTTCTTCATACAAAAAAATATATATGAAGGAAAAATGTTTTTACAGATCGTGGTAAAAACAAATGGTACCTACCAGGCTATCTACAATTACAGCATCGCATTGTATACGGTAGACAAATATGCAGCAGCAAAAATATTTCGCCAATTTTGGAGACTCGAAGGTGACTACCATATGGTGTTGAGTTGCAGGGAGATATTCAAATTAATGGTCTCACCAGAAGATCGTGAAGAACAATTATATATATACGAACGTACCCATAGATATCTAATACACACTGATTCACAGCCCTCTATAGATATAGAAATATATAAACTTAAATATGATTTTCCTTAGTTTCTATATTATTGTATCAGCTTTATATATCAAACAATAAATAAAAAATATTTCAATAATATATACACTATATCATCTACTTAATAGTCATGATTGATGAAAAAAATAATTTTTCAATAAATTCCATATCTCATTTAATTTATGTCATCTCTGTAGATTATATATATATACTTTAATTAGATAAATTATTCTTATACATCAAACAATAACATGATAGGAAAAAAACCAAAAATATAAACAATCACATGAAATTGATCAACACAACTATTTACACTTTACGGTTAAAATTACTTATTAAATAATAACATTATCGAATGATTAAAAAATGACAACGTCTAAATTTAAACCTTACAATATTAAAATGTTAAGTTCATACACACACACACACACACACATATATATATATATATATATATATATATATATATATATATATATATATATATATATATATATATATATATATATATATATATACAACATTTAACTAATATTCTTTTTAAATAAAAAAAATATATACATAGCCTTAAAAAAAAATTACATTAAACTATCACAATTTAACGTGCCCCCGCGCGTAGCGCGGGGTCAGCACCTAATTAATTAATAAAGCTACATCATTTATAGTAAACTTAAATATAATTTGTACAAGTATTATGAAATTGTCAAATATGTTTGATCAAGTCTTCTTGTAGTTGTGATGTGTCGGTCAGTCACGAAATTGGATATTATTTTGGATATACATCTCATAGGCAGCCAAAGGCTCCTCACTGAACTCGGGCAATGATATACCACATTCAACATCATCATATGCAAGCACACGCAATGGGAAAAGCCATTTTGGCTGCTCTTTGTAGTCATATCATCGTCATATAAACAATGTGTCATAAAAGAGAGAAAAGTAAATTGGGTAAAACACTCACAATAGACAAAGAGAATTTGGACTTCAGACATTTTAAATCAATGTGATATTTATATAATTTAATATAAATAAAAATAAAATTATATTTTCTTGTAATTTATTTTTTAATTAACTGATTATATTATACGTAAAAATCACATTTTTATTCAAGTAATTTGTTATAAATTATAAGAAATATGTAATTTAAATAAATAATTTAAAGATATTATTATAAGAAATATGTAATTTAAATAAATAATAATATTGTAGTTAAATAGTCATATTTCTTATAATTTATAACAAATTATAAGAAATATGTAATTTAAATCAATAATTTAAAGATATTATTATATAGAAATATGTAATTTATATCAATAGGATATTAATATAATTTAATATAAATAAAAATAAAATTATATTTACTTGTAATTTATTTTTTAATTAACTGATTATATTATACGTAAAAATCACATTTTTATTCAAGTAATTTGTTATAAATTATAAGAAATGTGTAATTTAAATCAATAATTATATAGAGTAAATCATTATGCTACAACTTGTGAAATTTCCCTAGAAAGTGATATAGGGTCCCATCAAGAACCAATACATTTGTTCATTTACTTTATCTTTCTTACTTTCTATTGAAATTTCACAAGAAATTTCACATTTTAAAAATTTACTCGTTATAATATTAAAGATGTGGATTAATATGTTATGTTTTAAAAAGCTCAAAATTGTCTGTTGTGCCAAGTGGCACAATCATACGCACTTGGCTTAAAAACATTTAGAATTAATTTTAAATAATCATAACAAATTATATACCACAATTGTTTCTTGGGAAAAGTATGTAAAACATGCAAAATGTTTAAAAAAGATGGTTTTATGGACCAATATGTTTTAAAATGTACAACATGTTTGTAAAAGATGATAAAATAGTATTCCGTTAACTTGCCGTTAAATGCACCGTTAGTTGACATTTGCTGGTTTCCTTTTTTACAGAATATAATAATAATAATAATTAAAGCAAACAAAAAAAAGAAATTGGTATCATCTTATTATTTATCATCTACTAAGTACATTCTTCTCTTAAGATTCCACCCACCCTCGGTCTAGCTAGAACATCATATTCCTTCAAACTCGATCTACTGCTATACTAGTTAACACACAATAAATAGTAAATATACTATATCTTCCTTCCAAGATGATTCAGATTTCAGCTCCAAAAAAACCACAATTAAGAATTCGATAATCACAACTCAACATTAAAATAGAAGGTTGCATATGTACGTTAATTTGATTGAATTGGATTTGATTTATGACGATGTACTGCTGGCTCTGGAAGTTTCTTGTTCTATAGATGGATGGCAAAATAATCGGAGAATGTGACATTTCTATTCGCAAGATCCATCCACAACTTTTTTTTTGAAAATTCAGAAAAAATGAGTGAAAAATCCATTTGCAAGACTGAGTTAAGTACTTGTTGTCTCAAATGCTTTTCAGTTCATGAAATAAAAAATAAAAATTATATGGATGTTGATTCACCTTTTTTTTCTTCTAGAGAATAAATGAACAAGCTAATTTTTTGTATTTGTTTGCATTGTCTTACAATTCTTCATCAAATACTAAGCATTAGTATCTTAACGAACTAAGCTATGAGATCCCTTAAGCTAGAGATGCAAAACTCTTACTTAACACAAATTCATCAAATTTTTATGTTTTTGGACCTTAATCTGAAAATTCAAAAATTTATACCTCAACAACCCTAAACCCATAAAAGAAAAGAGTTTTCAAGATGAAATGGAAAATGTACTTACTGGACCGTTGCTCCGACGTTTTGGTCGGAATAAAGCAATGATCAGACCGAATTTGACATAGTAGAAACATAACCGAGCTCCTATCTCGTGAGACACAGCAATCCCCGTGAAAGCTGTTTCTAACGGAATACTGTTTTACCATCTTTTCCAAACATGTTGTACATTTTAAAACATATTGGTCCATAAAACCATCTTTTTCATACATATTTCATGTTTTACATACTTTTCCCTTGTTGCTTATGTCATGTATCATTACCGTCATTCATTTAAGCAGTGCCTTATAAATTGTATGTTGTAATACACATGTTTGATACACACATAATAATACGAGTTAATATTTAAAAAACGATAAAAATATCATATTAATTAATGGAATTTTATGAATAACCAAACAATTTTTAAAAAAAAATGGTCAAAACCAACAATCAAAATTAGCATTCATATATATATATATATTTAATACCAATATGAATATATGTGTAGAATGAAATAAATTTCTGATTTTTATAATAATTCTTTAAAGATCGTTTTTAAAAAAAGTTTGCCCCTGAAAATATTTCATAGCTTCGTCACTGTATACAAGTAAATCTGAGATGGAGATTCCATTAGTTCGGTAAAGCAGACTATGAAGAATATCATCATCTTCATCGCCATTTTCATTGAGGCGAAACTTGAAGGTGCTACATGCTCCCACCGGAAAAGTACGGTCAATGTGAACACCACTACCTCTCTTGTTAACATAACCATGAAGCATATACTCCCACTTAGAGAACACCGCTTCCTCGAATAGAACCAGTCCGACCTCATCAGCAAGATCCTCAACTCTCCACGCGCTGAAGGGGTGGGCTGTCTTGTGTGTGACATGCACTTCTCCAGAATCTGTCAGCATCTCTATTGCACTCCTAAAGAATCCCTTCAACAGATTCTGGTGAAGCCTATGCATAAAACATCTTTCATCATATGATCAGATCTCAATTGTTACGTAGAATAATACTAAAGTAGAAATATAATCAGATCTCAATTGTTATATATACCAATACTGTAATACGGCCATATATAAGTTTATTTTTCAGTGACAACATTACTGCAATAGGCCGCCACAAAAGGCTAATGAGTAACTGTATTTTTTTGCTTCAACTTTTCCAATCAGAAAAGTACATACTTTTAGCAGAACAATACATCGCTGCAAAAAAGAGTTTTAGCTACGGGTAGAGCTGAAAAATAGGTTAATGTACAGCAGCGACATAATTGGTTACCAAATTTTTTCCTGTACACAAATCGCCACTAAAAGTATATTTTTAGCAGTGAGAGAGCATGCTACAAAGAACTATTTTTAGCATCGGCTAAGTTTGATGCTAAAAGAGCTATTACTAGTGACAGCAAACTTTTAATGACAGCATCTATTTAGCTACTAAAAACTTTAGCAACGCTTTTTTTGAAAATAAATTGCAGTTACTATATTTTAGTGGCAACAATTAGGCATTTAGTATTAACTTATGGCCGCTTCTAAAAGCTGGTTTTCTGTGTCGGGCTATCAAATTGAGACAATATTTACATTTTACTGCAATTTAACTAAAACTTTAAAGTGTAAAGCATGCATACTCAATTTGTTTTTTTTGGGACTCCCTATAGTAAAAACCCGCGTGAGGGAAATTGAACACAATCCGATCGAACCGTTTGAGGCTGAGATCGGGGTGTTGGGACATAGTGTGAGCGTCCACACCGTGAATTACAGTGCACCCACTCTGCTCGAGCTCTTCCAGGTTCTGACACGCCTTCGAGTAGTTCATCAGTAGGAACCCTATTGTATTCCAACGCATAAATTCATTTAGAAGGACATTGCATATAATTAGCATACACATTTCAAGAAAATGAGTAAGTGAAGGATTCTCCATGGAATGTGCTTGATCACCGAACCTAGCTATGTAGAAACGAGGGTTAATTGTCTCTTCATTTTTTAGTGATAATGTAATTTTGATTCTAAAAAAAATGTCTCGGTTTAGCTCTGCAAAAAAATCTTTGAAAAAAAAAAGTAACGCTGCAAAAAAGTCTTTGAAAAATTTACATTTACTCTCTTAAAAAAAAATTACATCAGTTAATTCAATTCTTACAAAATTTCTGACATCATCCATGAACATACATCTATACCTTTGGAGTCGAGGGAAGTGGCTACCATGTTTGTAGCTGAACCGAAAGCTTTGGCCAAGCAGACGGAAAATGAGAAATCTCCCTCTCCAACCAGAAGTATCTTCTGCTTGTTACTGTAATGTTTCATCCACTTTTCTTCACCATTATTATTGTCACCTGTTATTGTAGCGTCTTCCATTATATTGTGCACCTCTATGCATATATCTATCATCGTTTATATAGTAATAATCGGATAAAGTCTATTTTGAAATCGCACGAAGATCCGTACTGAATAAACTCTTCGTTTTCTTCTAATTAATTCATTGTCATCAATGTTTAGCACAGTTTCTAGACCGGAACGTGAAAGGACACAGAAAATGAAGTAACGCATGCATTTCCTTTCATTGATTGATGAATGATGACCAATTTTTTTCTCGAGGAAAGGAATAGACTAGTAATAGAAATCATAAAGTTCATTTCGTTACGTAATATTAAGACTCATATGTTCGCAGTCTGAGTTTTTTTCCTATTAGACTTAGTAAATAACTAACATATTCACAGTCTGAGATTTTTCGGCCCAGATTTAGTGAATAATTATCGCATGCACTGATCTGTCAATGTAGCCCCACCAGTAACGCATTATATTAATGAGATGGGATAAAGTTCTTTCATATCACTTATTTACCGAAATCCAGTTTTGGTACCGGATCTTTTTTCTTTTTATACTTTTGATACCAACGTTTTGTAATATATACACTTTTCTTACCACTGTTCAAATTTCGTCCGATTTGGCTACTAAGTGTCATGTGTTGTGCACGTAATTAGCCCTAAACTTTTGATTTGTTCAATTTAGTCCCTCTAATACTTTCCTAACTTTTAATTTGTTCAATTTAGTCCTAAATTTTCAAAATAGAACCATTGACCGAAATTGACCTAGGCGGAAAGTAGCCTAAGGTTAGGTCTATTTGGGTCAATGGTTCGATTTTGAGAATTATGATTAAATTGAACAAATTAAAAGTTAGGAAAGTATTAGAGGACTAAATTGAACAAAATCAAATTTAGACCTAGTCACGTGCACGACACATGACACTTAACGGCCAAATTGGACGGAATTTTAATAGCGGTATGAAAAGTGTACAAAATGCAAAACGTTGGTACAAAAAAACGTGCAAAAAAAAAATCTAGTACCAAAAGTGGATTTCGGTCAAAGTAGTGGTATGAAATGGACTTTTATCTCTTTATTAATTGATTCATTACCATTTTTTTCTCTATTCAAATGAATGAAATAATAGTGGCAAATGACAATTATATATAGGTTCATTTCGCCACCTAGTGGTCAGACTCTTCTGCCTCTTGGTATGAATTATTTTTTTACTAGACTTAGTGAATAACTAAATCATGCACGCTTAGCTACTATAATCAAGAAATCGGCCCAGATCTAGTCTCCTATTTAGATACTTAACACAATACGTGGATTAAACCTAATATTTTAATCAGATTACCCATAATATAATGTTCTTAGGGTTTCGAACTTATAACTAATAACTTATAAGAGTAAATGTTTTTAACTATTAGTTTACAACTACGGGCGGCCGTTTTTGCTAGAAAAATTTGCATCCCCTCCCCTCCCCTCAACGAATCGAATCATATCATACGTACACCCACCACCTCTATATGCACCTACCATTCATTGTTATGTTCCTATCTATACCTTCCTTTCATCCATGATATATATATATATATATATATATATATATATATATATATATATATATATATATATATATATATATATATATATATATATATATACTAGTTGTTGCGCGCGTGCGTTGCACACGCATATGACTAAGTATTGTTATAAAGTTTCTTTGCAATTATATAAGTAGTACTAATAATAACACAATAAAATTAAGAAAGAGTTGAAAGCATAGAACATGTATTAAATTTTTTATGCTAACAGACTATAAAAGTAAGGATAGAGAAGGAAAACAATCTACAAAATTTTAGAAACAAGTTAGATAAGATGTGGGTTAATGTCTTTTTCTTGATATCATGTGAAGTGGATATACCTCAATTTTCCGGTCATAGTTGCACGACATATTTTTTAAATCAATATATATATAAGTATTGCAATTACATCAATTTTTTTCTATGTAGTGTAGTATATAACATATTCAAAGTTTTCTATCTACGGAAATGATATGAGATTTCATGACCATCGCTTAATAGTTTATACACACGTAAGGTAAAGCCACCAATAACTTAACTTTGTGGAGCGTTAATTTGCACATCATAATATCCTCCGTAGGCTTTTCCATCCTCTTTGGATTTCAAAATCTTATTTCCAACATCATCTGTTGATCAGCCAATGTCCGGTGACCACAATCAGATTCGCGCCCACTATGGCTAGTTATCATTTTGTTGGCATGTATTTGGTATTTCTAAACATGTGACTGCTAAAACTAACAATTGGAAGCGTGAGAGTACGTACGAGTCTGAAATATCCATATCATCGTTTTGTTGTTGATTTCACTTGCAGTCATCTTCTTATTCTTCTATTAATACTGCCTTTGAGCTCGAGAACTGCTTTTCCTAAGGAATGCAATAGACCGAAAGCCCACTAATTATCCTTTTGTGTTGAACCGCTCTGTAGAAAAAATATATTACAAATTAAACAGCTAGAACTTGAAGACATGCGTGTGGAAATGAATATCAGAACGATAAGATACTAAAATAGTATAAGTACCTGAGGACATGCCTACAGTTTGAGAATATGAAATGGCATTATAACTTGAGACTTCTTCTCAGCTTCTTTAGTAGGTTTCACCTGATTATTAATCAACTATAATAAAAACCCAATAACTGTCAGATGCAAAGAAACTCAAATTAAATTTGACAATGGAAAAAAAAAAAAAGTTATCACAATTTTTAGAGGTACCACACAGAGTTATTTTGAGATGTTGATCCTGAGCAAAGTTTAAAACAAGATTTTCTCCCTTCATTTTTATATAAGATACTATTTATTTAAACCTCCTAAATAGTTCGAAAAGCTATAAAAAGAACAAATTCTCAGTATATGAGATGCTTAAATAAACAATAAAGTATAACAATTTCCCAACGATAGGATTCTCTAATAGGTATATACCAACTATCCCATATTCCTACATTTCAAAAGCAAACTTCACCTATTAGAAAAAAATTCAGATAAAAAATATAATAATGAATTACCAGACCGATTACAAATAAAAAGAATAAACTTTGATAAACTAATTATATTCTTCACATACAATATGCATTGTCATTAACCTCGATAAGTTTAATGTTATTAAACACATCTTTCAACAAAGGGATCAAGTTTCTCCCTCATCTCGCAATCCACTACAACATAGAAGAAAACCGACAGTTTATAAATATAAAGGCATTAAAATTTTGAAGATGATTGACCCTAAAGCATAGTGGGAAGCATAAAATTGGCAGTTACCAAAATGGAAGTATTTTATCAAGTAGAGATGGTGGGCTTCACTGTTTGGTGCCCTTAATGAAAAAATTGGAGGGTGCGGCTGTAAGTGTTGATTCTAATTAACAATTCAGATGTGAATGAATCTAGTATACTTGAACTATTAATTGTAGTGTTAAAGATCAAAAGGCAAACATAGATACGGCCGTGGTAACTGTTGAGCTAGGAGGTAAAGTGTCGTGAGTTAGTCGGCAATGAAAAGCCACGACAGTGAGTAGCACAAATGAGTTTGAAAGAGTTTGCCTAGAGAAGCAATGAGGGGAGTATAATAAATCAAATTAAAGTTACTAAGTTTTGTAATTTCAAACCCTACTCAAGCAGTTAATTCTAGCTAATTCAAGCTACTGTCCATATTTAAAACCTTCATCTAGTCATTTTCTTGCTCATAGATTTCATTTCACTCAAGACAAGTGACAAGGAGGAAGACACCACTCAAGACAAATACATATAACAAAAGTAAAAGCACTCAAGTATGTATGTAAGGATAGCACTCTCCAAAGTCTCCATCTAGATTTCCTAAGAGGTCCCTTTTATACATCTACTTGAGTGGGAGACATAATGATTACTCCTTGAAGCCTTCTTCTCTATCTTCTTTGCATGCCATCCACGTTGAGAAGTCTTCAAGAGTTGTTGTCAAGATTCCCTCCTGATAGAAAATGTCCTTTTAGACTAACTTTTCCTTTTATGCATGGCATCCACGTATCTATTCATGCATCCATCCATCTAAAATAATTTTTACTATTCATAAATAATAAAGATTACTAATTAATTTTAAATTTACACTAATAAGTGCATAATTACTTACATTTAGACGGATTATTATCCGTAGACATTTATGCAAAAGGATCTTGAGAATCCTGCATAGTGTCATCTGTTTTTTGGCTGCTATTAGCCTCTACATCATTTTCACCTTCAGATTCGTGAAGAATCTCTTTAAGTCGTCTCTTCAATTCGAGCTTGGTCTCAGATGAAGATTCCAATAGTTCTTTTAGAACTTCAGAAAGATCTTTCTTCGAAGGTTCCCCGACTGAAGGGGGAGGTGGAGGTGGATCAAATGAAACTAAGCCCTTTTGAGTAAAGGCAGAGTCTTCTTTGAAAAATTCGAATTTGTCCCACCATTTAATTGAGACCCTTCTTCCTAAATAAGGAATATCGGCAACTAATTTTCCGAATCGATTAATAGGCATTTTAGCCATAACAATTTCCCATTTCAAAATCCATGGGACCTTGTAGAGAGCTGTAAAAATAAGCTCATGATGTTTTAGAGATGAATTTACCTCTTCAAATTGTTCATAAACTTTCCTGATTTTATCTGGGAAGATAATTGGATTTGCTCCCCATGTATAAAACCATTTTATAAACCACTGAGGAATTTTAGTGGTGTCGAAATCTCGAAATTGAAGAAACCATGTGTGCTTCTTTTGACGATTTTCATAGTAGAAAGCACCTTCCCATGCTTTGATATAATCAAAGTAATTGAATACGTGTTTTGTTTTTGGTATTTCGTGATAACGAAATAGATCACCATTCCATTGATCTGGTGTTAAAACCCTTTTGATGAAGGCTTTAGAATAAGCCCACTCCTGGCTGTTACCTCTGGTGACAGAGTCAAAGTCTACAGATTGAGTAACCTGCAGAATGGTTAGATAAAAATTGGTTTCTTTTGGATAAAAGAATGGATCTCCGAATTCTTTGAGATAAAAGGAGGATATTTCCTCGGAGTTAAATGAGCATATTTTTGCTCGACCGGGGCTACCCACATAGTAGCATAGGGGATAAATGGATAGACAAACTCATTAGCTTGCTCTGATTTATTTGCTGCTGCATAAGCATCTCCTCTAAGCTGCATTTCGGTAGGGATAGCCTTTAAGGCCTCAGCTTTTAGCTGATCTTTTGTTTTTGCGATGGCTGCCTTATAAGGCGTGGAAGGGGATGGAATTATGGCTTTATCCTTCGCTCTTTTCTTATTCATTTTCCTGCTAAAAATTCACGAGTTAGAAAATCAGGTAATGAATTATCTGATCCTTTAATAAACTCAATATCAAAATCAAATACAGATAATATTCCTTGCCATCTAGCAAAAATTTGTTTAGACGCGATATTTTTAACATCTTTTTCTAATATATTTTTTGCAGCTTTGCAATCAACTCTAATTAGAAATTTTTGATTAAGTAAATCGCTTTCAAATTTCTGTACACAAAGAACAATTGAAAGAATTTCTTTCTTGACGGTTGCATAATTTTTTCGTGGTCCTTGCCACACTCCAGAAGTAAATCTAATTAGAGTCTCTTTATTTCCAATCCTTTGTTTAAGGATTCCACCGTAACCTAATTCTGATGCATCAGTTTCAACAATTTTAAATGCATCAGGGTGGGCTATAGCAAGACAAGGAATTTCCTTAATTTTTGCTTTAATTTTTTGAACAGCCTTAGTGTGAATTTCAGACCATTCAGGAGGATTTTTCTTCAACCTTTCAAATAAAGGCTTTGCATCTATGGCTAGATTTTTATAAAAATCTGAAATATAATTAAGACTTCCTAAGAATCTCTGTAATTGAGTCTTATCCTTTATTTCATCTGGAAATTTTTCACCAAAACTAATTGACCGATCGATAGGGAATATTGTCCCTTCTTTGATGATATGACCAAGAAACCTTATTTCTGTTTGAAACAGTTTAATTTTCTTAGCTGATACCACCAGTCCTGCTCTTTTTACTGCATTTATAAATGCATTTAGATGTTTAAAATGTTGATCAATATTTTGTGAGAAAATTAATACATCGTCTATATAAACGATACAAAATGACATATATGGACTAAATATATCATTCATTATATTTTGAAATTCAGAAGGGGCATTTTTTAACCCAAACGGCATTACATTCCATTCGTAATGTCCAAATGGAACAGTAAAAGCCGTTTTATATCTGTCTTTCTCGGCAATTTGAATTTGCCAGAATCCAGATTTCATGTCAAATTTTGACATAACTTTAGCTGTGTAAAGTCGATTTAATAAATCTTTTTTATTAGGGATTGGATATCTAATCCATCTTAAAGCTTTATTTAAGGGCTTATAATTGATAACAAGCCTTGGAACACCTCGTTCTAGTTCAGCAGCATTCTCCACATAAAATGCTGGACAACTCCATGGACTATATGATTTTCTAATTAATCCTTTAGCTAAAAGTTCATCAAATTCTTTTTTACAAATTTCTAAATGGCGAGGACCCATAGCAATAGGTCTAGCTTTTGTTGGAATTTGTCTTTCGTCAAAGTTTGGTTCATATGGTAAATTTACCACATGCTTCTTTCGTTCCCAAAAGGCATTGGGAATATCAGAACAAACTGAAATTTCTATGTATTTTTGTAAATTAGAAATTTTTTCTATCATATAGGATGTTTGAATTTTTTTCAGCTATCTTTTTATAGCTTATTTCTTGAGTTAAGGAGCTTAGAAAATTTTCTTTTCTCTTAATTTTCTTTTGTATCAAATCAATCTCGTGATAACGAGGTTCTGTAACAAATTTAAAAGTTATATCTTGTTGATTAACGGTACTTGTAATTCCTTCTTCAGTAATGCTTTTAATAGGATAAAGCATATGAAGAAATGGATTTCCAAGAATAACATCATGGGATAAATTTTTAACCATTATAAATGGCATTTCTAAACAAATTCCTTTATTGCAGACTGCAGTATTTTGTAGCTTGTATTTTACAAGCATTTTACTACCATCTGCAGTATTTAGAATTTCAGTTGTTTTCGAGAAATATCTCGACGGAACAAGTCCTTCATTGATACAATTTAGGTCTGCTCCAGAGTCAACCATTGCAATCACGGAGAAAGAATACTCTCTATGAACAATAATGTTGACTTTAATATGCCATTTATGAGTAATAACTCTATCAAGCATATTGACGAATGTTAAGGAGTTCATAGCTTCTAAAGATTTTTCTCCTTCTTCACTGTCAGTTGCTTCATCTGTTTTAGATTCTAAAATGAGAACCCTGGATTTTAAATCATTTAATTCTTTTTTGAGAATTTTTACTTCATGCATTAAATTATTAATACAAGAAGAATCACTAATGTCTTCTTCTATAGGGGACTTAGCTCTCCTTAGAATTTCTTTGAGACTATAAGCCTCAGGTTCTTTTAATTTTAACTGCTTCTCAGGTTTTTTACTATATTGCTCAAGATAATTTTGTAGCTTTTCTCTCCTTTCTTTTGGATCAAAAATTTGATCTATCATATCTAGTATAAAGTTTTGCTCATGGGTAAGAACAAATAACCCATTTGCTTTGCAAAGTGATTTGTAATAATTACAATTTCCACTGCAATCAGAATCATTCGACTCATCCTCAAATTCAGATTCATCGGTCTGATCCGATTCATTTGCAGCGTAAAAATTATTTTTATCTGTAATAACAGACACTTCTAAATCTTGTCCTTCCTCATTAAGGAATAGTTTTTCTAAAGTTTTCTTTAGTCCTTCATCAATATCTAGACTATTAATTTTCTTTTTCAATTTACACTTATTAGCATAATGGCCAGGTTTCTGGCATTTCCAACATAGTGGAACTGTTTTTTGCTTAGGGTTTTCGAGTCTTTCTTTCTTCTTTCGTTTAGGAATATATTTTTTCCTAGGATATTTACTAAAGTTTTCATAAACTTTATTAGTCTTTTTCTTGTAAGATTTGTTTTTCTTATTAGAATCACCAATGGAGGGTAATCCCATTTGTTCACAAAAATCACCAATAATTCTTTTTCCAATAAGTTTCTCCTTTTGGAGTTGGCGATGTAATTTTATTTCATTGCATAAACTTATGCCCTCAGCGACGATCTCAGAAGACAAGTCGCCGTAAGTGTATATGGAATAAGGAATAATTCCATTATGTTTTTGCTTAATCCTATTACGGACCTTTTCAGCAAAAAAAAATGAGGAAGTCCAGATAAAAAATTTTCTTTCCAAAATTCATTTTGACTATCTTCTCTAGTAAAAACTTTAGAAAGAAAAACATCTTTATACCATTTAAACTGAGATAAGTTTTGACATCTTAAATTCATCATTGTTCTTGAGATTTATCAAGTTGTAAAGATGTAGTCCCTATAAAATGTTTTGCTATTGTATATAATAACGTATTGACACAATCGGTAACCTGGGTAGGTTGTCCGTTTTGTGTTTCAATTTTTATGGCTCGCATAATATGCAATTTAGCCTCTTCAGGTAGGTGAAAATCCCACCAACCTTTTAATTGACCAGTGAAGCCTTGAATTAAGGCTCTAGAAATATTCTCATCAGAAGCACCATTTGTTCTACAAGCAGTCGCATACATGGTCATGTAATTTAACACTGTTTGTATTTGGTACTCTGTCATACCATCAATATTCCATTCGGCAATTGAATTTCCATCAAACTGAACAGCATTGAACTCGTCACGCTGTTCAAGTTGGAGGTCAATGGGAGTTGGCCTATGATAATAAGGTTTTGCCGGAATATTGTAAACCAGTTTCTTCTTATAAGAAGTTAACTTATTAACTTGAAATTGATCTTCAGGTTGTTCGGATAAGAACAATTTTTCAAGCTGATCAATTTTTTCTTCTTCAGAATTAGAAGTTTCGGAATATTTGTCAGACTCGTTTTGCCCCAAAGGAGCACAATCCTTTTCTTTTATTCCAAGATTACTTAATCTTTTCATAAGTTCTTCTATCATCTCAGTATTTTGAGATTTAAAATGAAGTTTCTCGGAAGACATGGGTTTAAACAAAACCCTTTTATCTATTTGATATGGTTCTGAATTAAGAACTTCTTTTCCTTTAGTATGTACTAATTCTGATTTGAAAATTTCTTGAGAGACTTTTTTCTCAATTCGATTTAATTGATCTCCCATTGTTTTGAGAGTCAAGTTTGTAAAATTGTTTTGTTCAACAACAGCTTCTATTTTGTCACTTTTCCTATAAGGAGTTGCTAAAACTTCATCATCATTTATCTTTAAAGTTAAATTTACTTCAGGCGGGTGGATACTTTTAGTAACTTTTCCATTCTTAGCAATAAAATCTCTATAAGAGCTTTCAAGAGGGAGAATAAAATTTTGATCTTCAAAATCGGGATATTCTTTTTTCTCTGATATATAAAGAATTTGCATAAATTCAAAAAATTCGACAAACTCATCACTCCTTTTAAGGAATTTATTATATAAAGAAAAATATTTTCTCTGGCTTTTAATTCTTTTTAAGGAAAACCATTTTCTATGATATGAATATTTTGGGGAATAAAATAATTCCTTAGCAAGACCTTTTAAAGGACATGATTCAATTTCTTCATCAATGGTAATAGTAAATATGCCCATATCCGAAAGTGTTGGAGATTTAACTCTAGCCTCCGAGGGTGGTATATTAACTACATATTCAGGTTGATTAACACCGTCAGTAGTAAACCTAGTTCCTGCAATATTATCTTTTTCAGGATTGGACATAGGTGCAGAAGATAAAGACAATCTTCCTTGGGTGAAATTATTGTGGTCTGAATTAAGACTATCTTGACCTAGGTTTAGGCGAGCTATTCTCTTACTAGAGAATCTAATTTCAACGCTACCATCTGGATATTCTATTATTTCTTCAAGTTCACGATTTTCCTGTTTTACAGGTTCACTAGCACCTTCTAAAACCCAGTTTTCGGGTAATTTTACCTGACTCCAAGAAATAGTTTTTGGGACTTTTAAATTGCTTTTAGCAAGGTTTGTAATAAATAGAGTAGTAGATCCTTTTGGATCTGTAGATAACATTTTTAATTTTGGAACTACGGTATTCATAACTTTATATTGAATTCTATAAATAAGAATTATGTTCTCTGATCCTTGCATCATGTTAAAACCATCTGATTTGATGTCAAGACAGAGAGCATGCATGAGGTTAGGGTCATTTAATGACAAAGTAAAATTTGGAAAGCATGAAAAATATATTGGGCCATCACATAGACTAGATTCAATTATTCCTAATAAGGAATCATAAAATTTATTATGTAAAAAAAAAATATATATATATATATATATAATAAAAAAAAATAATAAAAAATAAAAAATAAAAAAATTTTAAGACAAAAATTTAGTCTATCTAAACAATTTCTTTTGTTGTGAAACCCCGGTGGGGCGTATAACCACCTTAAGTCGCGTTGCCTGAGTCCCGAAAAGGCCAAGAGGAGGCGTTAGGGTTGGCATAAATTGTTGACAGTGATCAACAAAGAAAATGCTTAGGTGGACTAGGTCTTTGTCTAATAGGCAAAGTGAGGCAAGTAGTAGTAGTAATAATCATAATAAGGAAATCCTTTTAAATGAAAATTTTGAAAAGGGTTTAGAAAGCTGGAAATTACCAGCACAAACATCTGTTTATAAACAAAAAGGAACTTTTGAATTTGCTTCTGATTATGTGATTAAGACGGTAGAAGAAGCCATTCCCTTAGCAGAGGGATATAATTCATTTCAATTGTTAACTAGATCTCTTATAGAAAAACATCAAGAGAATCATAAATTTCTGCATGTAGGCTTAATTCAAGTCGGGTTAAAACCAGCAACTAGATTAGGATTAAATACATCCGCAATAATATGTGTGAGAGACAAAAGACATAAAAATCTAACATGAATTCAAAGCAGTAAAGTGGCTCAAAATAAGATTTTTAATAAATCATGAGCATCACCAGAGCAGCATAGACATTCTAGAAAATTCAATGTACATTGAAGAAGCAGATTGTAATGACTAAAAAAATGATTTTCAATCAACCATGGACAAGTATAGAACAATAGATGCACGAACCTGCTGAGCCGAAAACATGAGAACCGGAGACATCAACCAAAGTGGTAAGCATCATTGGTAGTTCCCGCCATGCTAACTATCAATTTGCGGGACACTGAAAGTCCTACAAGGTAATAATGTCAACTGATTATATATGGTTTGAGAAAGTAAGAATATAATACAACTGAAACATAACAGCCAAAGATTCATCCAACAAGGGATCAAAAGAAAACACTCACAAACATGTCATGTTCAGACCATAATTTTCATAATTTACCACAAATTACAGCAGCAGAATCTTAATGAATATCTAGAGAAAAAGAACTAACCGTAAACTTGAGTTTGGACTGGTTTTGCCTTCATCAGTCCTTGATCGACAGAATTATGTACTGAAGACCTTACCACTCCCTCGAACGCTGGTTTAATTTGAAGACATTTTCAATATAACTCGACATGATGATCTGGACGGGCGGACGACGTCGTGGGTTGAAAATGGCGGTTTCCAAATTCGGATTTCAGGGCTCTGTTCGTGGGTGTGCTGAGGGAGAAGAGAGAATGGTGGATGAGGGGATGCAACGAATTAGGGCTTGCTGGTGGCGACTGTATGGAGCGACGCATTGGTCGGGAGTGATGTACGGTGGTGGGTGGCTAGCGGACTGGGCAGAACAGAGTGAGGTATCCAAAATTCGCGATGTCATTTTCTTGTGTAGCGGCGATATTGTTGACACTGAAGTCCGGTTCAGTTGCAAACGGTTTAGTTTTAATGTATTTAAACCGGTCCGAAAATTGTACATTTTGAAGGGTTGGTGTCTTTTGGGGGTTAGGACACAACACAAATTATATATTGGTATAGTATATATATATATATATATATATATATATATATATATATCTTTATACCAATATAAAATGTGAGAGTTGTCCTCACCCCCAAAAGGTACCTCTTGAACATTTTTATTTTTTTTTTTATTTTATTATATATATATATATATATATATATATATATATTTATTTATTTAGTTTCCATATTTTTTATTTTATTATATATATATATATGTTATATTTAGTTCCCAATTTTTATTTTTATTTTATTATGTATGTATATATATATATATATATATATATATATATATATATATATATATATATATATATATTTAGTTTCCATACTTTTTATATATATATATATATATATATATATATATATATATATATATATATATATATATGTGTGTGTGTGTTATATTTAGTTCCCCTATTTTTATAAAATTGGCGATTTAGTGTTTTATCTTTGAGACCCATCTATTTATCTTTACTATTACTAAAAAAAACATTTAGTTACATTTTGATATTTTTAATTTTTTAGGTCGCTTAATTGGTAGGTCACCGTAGTTATTATTAATTTCTCCATCAAATATAGAGTAAACATGCATTCAATAGGTGCAAATGTAAGGTAGATGCATTTTTCCATTCACTATATCACCGATTTTGGGATGTTCCGCTTGTTGACATTTTTGTATTAAATAAATTAGTCACTTGCTAACTCATATAACATATAAAATCTGGATCAAACGTGGTTCTTGAAGGTTGACTTTACATATAACATGTTACTCAATGTTTTATACTTAATGACTAGAACTATCGATTTAGTTCTTGTGTTTGTAAATTCAATCATATTTTGTATCTCCTAATTGATAGTTGAATAAATAGTTAAGTTGAATTCAAGTATAAACTTTAGACAGAAGTGTTTTAAAAAAAATTGATGATTTAATCCCTACAATATTTGAGTATTACTAAAAACTTCATTATATAAATTGCATTAACTTTTTTTGTTAAGGTCGCTTAACTGACATGTTACATTAATTATCATTAATTTATTAATACAATATACATATAAATTTGAGCCACCCATAAAGTATGATATGTACTCAACTCATGCAAACTTCGAGTACATGTTGAGATTTTTTGTATCACATAGATCAGTCACTTGTCAAATCATATCAAATGTCAAAATATGGGTCAACCACGGTTATTGAATTTTGATCTTTTGCAGATAACCTGGTACTCATTGTCCAACATTTAGGGTCTCGAATCATTAATTTAGTTCTTCCGTGTGTCAATTAAATCAAATTGTAACCTAATTAGAGTTAAATAAGTAATTGACGTATCAAGTATAAACTTTAGATTTTAATGAATTGAAATTTCCTTTAGCGTCCCATTGGCAAAAAAAAAAAATTCCTTTAGCGTTAAATCAATTTTTGTTGGTATTATGATATAAAATTGCATGAAAAGTGTATAGTTACGTTTGTATATGTCAAACTGCTCCACCGATGAATCTAAGTGGCTAATTACGGGCTTACATTCTTCACTCCTCAAGTTGATAAATTAGATACAACTTTGTCTTTAATAACTCACGTCATGCTAAATCCAACTCATTATTAGTTATAACAGTAAATTAGTATCGTAATTTGAAACAATAGTTAATTTTTTGAATTAATTATCCTCTTCTATTTTTCCTGTTTTGAATTACTTTGTGTCGTTCTCGCAACCCCTAAACTTGGTCATGTATTAACTACTTATTAAAATATTAGAAAACTGAAGATAAATTATGTATTTTGAAATTTAGACGATTGATACGCGTGCAACGCACGCGTTAATAACTAGTATATATATATATATATATATATATATATATATATATATATATATATATATATATATATATATATCTATTACCTAAATAAAAGACTGTAAATTTGAATTTGACCTCACGAAAAAAATGTCCTCACATGCGCGCTTCTTTTGTATTTTCTTTTTTTCAACAGTTGTTTCCTCAATTTCGTATCCCTACCAAGCGTCTTCTTCATCTCCATCACGTCTCATTCCAATTCGCAGTCACCTCCCCTCACAATTAAGATGACTCCACTACCATTAGATCGCTTTCTCAACAGACAGAATGAAGGTTACATCACATAATCAATTCTCCTTTTCTTTTACATCCACCACAAAGCTACGAAGCCATCCTCATACCTACACTCGACAAGCACTAAATTCATCTTCAACTCCTCGATATTACTCAACGCCATCTGCGTCCGTCGTTGTCTACTTCGTGAATCACAAACTCCTGCTGCAGCACCGTCGACCCTAACTTTCACAATCAGTTTACAGGTTTGCCTCCGGAATCAATTAACTTTATTTATTCCTTTAGACAAAAATAGTCACCAAGTTTACTTGTATTCAACAGCTAGATACAACCAACACTCCTCAAATTTTCAACTTCTGGTGACCATCTGTTATTGCCCACCACGTGCTTGATAAAATGCTCTATGTATCCTTGCTACAAAAATAAGAATAAAATACTAACACTGAAATAATATATTTCATCTGATAGTGGAAGTGAGTGAAAGAGGGTTCTATTAATTGCTAGCCGTTCCAATTTGTTCATATGACTTATGACTAACACTAATCAAATGCTTATTAGCATGAGAAACTGTTTCTCTGGTTTTGTGCTCAACCCTTTATGTCTACCTTATATGTTACATTTTGCTTACTATTCCTATATTTGCTATATGTTGCAAGGATTTGAAGTTTACAAGTCATTGTATAACTTGTTTTTCTTTACTCTATGCAACAACAATTTGTCAAGCATGGTGAGAACTATGAAGTGGTGCTTGCAATCATTTTAAAGAAACTTGTAAGTTTTTTTGTTATCATTTGTCTTTACTGGTGATATTACATAGTAGTTGTGGTATGAATAGTGTCAATCGTTGTCTCTATATTTGTTTTCACTCAAGCTAGAGTAATTTGCAATATTGTATGTAAATTCTGGAACTCCTACGATCACTTAAATGATGAATTCAACACTAAATTTACTGGGAACCGATAAAGTATTATTGGTGCAGCTAATAATAATGAACTATGATATTACACCTGGTGCTCAACATTTCTGTTTCTAACAAATATTACTGCAATTTTCTCATATATGAAGAAATTGATATATTATCGACATCGCTTTAACTAATGTTAACTGATTGATGCTTTAATATTTCAGTTGGATCCTTATGAACGAGATGCACTTAGCAAGGTATATATGTTTCACGGAGGTCAGTAATGCATGCCTTTAGAAATAATCTCCAGTTACAGAGCTTGAAAATCTTCTCCAACATTTAGAAATGGCGAACTTCCCATCTCTCTCATCCATCTATTCCGGGCGTTCTTCTCCAGGATAAGTAGTGAAGGTATAGAATATTTTATCTCAATTTATGTCGTATAATCACAGAAGCCCTCTTGTGCTTGCTCATTGTAGTTGCTGTATTGATTCGTTCTAGGTCCTGTCATTTTACGAGATTAAATTGGTTAAATGGTCTTTTTGGCACGTACGTTGCACGTGCGCGCGTGTTCTGTATAGTTTAAAAGTGTATTTTTGATGGATTTATGACGATACATCGCTAGAAAAAAATGGTTTGATAATAGCTATGTAGTTTAATTTTTTTTTAAATGGTATTATCAAAAGAAATAAAGTATCAATGAAGCTTTATTTCTTTTGATAACTTGTATAAAGGAAAAAAAAATGAACATTATAAATATACCAAAAGTGTATTCTTGATGCTTTCCGATATCTTGCCAGAAAAAAAAATAGTTTGATAATAGATATGTAGTTTTTTTTTTTTTTTTTTTTTTTTTTTTAATATGGTAGAAAATAGAGCTTCATTGATACTTGACACAACCATTTTGATTTTGAGAGTACATAATCTTAATATGTTATTGTATTTGTATATACATACACAGAGAAATTAGAATCAAAATTATAACACACAATATCATCTAGCATTGTAATTTACAGCTACCAAATAATCATAGCAAACCTTCTAGTTCCTTGATTGAGTATAATCTTATATAGATTTTAGGCCACAAACATCCAGAACCTGCAAATCATATGAAACATAAGCAAGCTTGTCTGAAGTTTTATGCATCATTCTTTCGTGGATTACACAATCGATACACAAACTTCAGACATCAATATATTGGAGACGTACCAGGTGCATTTTTAGTGCAATGAATAGCGGTACCACCCTATATTGGTGATTTCTGAACAAACCTTGTCAGAACAACAATCATACAATATGTTGATGCGCATTTATTGTCCATTCACTGATCAATCATATTTTCTTAAACCATGGAGCACATGAATGCATATATAAAAATTTCTGCAACAATCTGAAAGAGAAAAGAAAAAAGTAGTCATTCATAACTTCCTACCATAAGCCATATATTCATCTCTGCATATTTTGTTCAAAACAAACTGCATGTATTTTTTGGTTATCTAGAGCTTAAGCAATGGCTAGCAAGATATGAGAATATGAGAGTTGACATCAAAAGAAAGAGGAAAGTCAGTATTTTCTTCAAGGTAAAAATATAAAATAAGAGAAAATAACATAATTCTACCTTATTTCTTAAGAGAAACCATGGTCATTGAACTAATGTTAAAGTTGTTGGCAAAAAAAAAAAAAAAAACTACTGTTAAACTTCATCTACTGCTAGGTAGGTGCTAGGTATTGAAAGCAAGTCCATTTTCCTGAAAATACAACAGTTGTAAAAAAAAAAAACTCATAACACTAAATTGGGAAGATAATACAATATATATATTTCCTTGAATAAAAAAAGTGGATTTGTTTGAAGGTATGTGTTAGTAATGTAATATAGTTGGAAGTTATGACTTATGCCATAGTAAACGGAGAACAGTCTATCATCATGACCATTTCTATGGATTGGGTAATTAAATCTAGGTTTTAAACAACCAAAACAATCCGAACAAAACTTGTGCGCTCCAAGAAGCATAACATCATCATCTTGTTCCTGCAATACAATAACATGACATTACTATAATCGTGTATGATCGACCAAACTATGAAAGGGGTGTGATTTTTTCCATGATTTTTGAATAATATTTATTTTTAAAATAGAGAAATGAGATTGTTTACCTCATGTAAATATTACAAGATATTTTGTTGGTAGGAGGCATAAATTGACAATTGTGAATATGCAGCGCCAGAAATTCATATATAATGACAAACAAATGACTACCGAATTATATCTAATGTAGGTGGACATCTCAGTTGCAGATAATAATAATAAGAATTAATGCTCAAAATAGATACCTACAGTGGAGAAAACTACAGAGTACCCCATACTGAGCATGTAGATGTTTGTACTGGCAATAACGAGAGTTCCACGTTTCAAATAAAGCGCTGAGAGCCTGAGACGGAGTGGTTAGATGTTCCATTTGAAGAGCATATATGGATTGCGTAGAGACGATTGGAAAATAGTAGATGGAACAGTGAAAACTTTTCGATGTTCCATTGAAGATGCAGTGGTATGACATCGGTTGTCCGTGACTCAGTGAGGACACTTATAAAGGAACCGTCTAATAAAACCATGGAAGCTTGTAAAAAAAAAAAATGAAGCCAGGGAAGCCAAAAGGAGAGGTGATGGAGAAACGGGGAAAAAAATTTCCACCGAAGAGGCATATGAGCCAAATGAAGTAGGGGAGGAAGAAGGGAGAATATTGTTTTTCCATCCAAGAGGCATCAGTGGAAGAGACGCGTTTGTACGTAGTCTGTAAAACTGCATGAAAGGCTTTTGTGCGCCATTTTGCTTTTAACCAAGAGAGTGAGGACAAATTTGATGTGAGGACATTTTCAAATATTCTGATTTTTATGTATGTAATAGATATATATATATATATATATATATATATATATATATTAAATCATCATCAGTTAGGCTTTAATGTGTCATGTAGCAGTTGACCGTGGACTAATCGCTTACCCATAAGCTTGGTCAATATTGTGGTTGATTATCTTCTTTTTACTTCTTTTTACTGATCATCATAACAAACTTAATTACATTCTCAAGTTTTACTTGTTGTCCCAAGTTTAAATTGTTACAAATAGGTGTATTTTTTTTTTGCCGATAAAACATCCATTCATTGAAAGCAAGAAGGTTCAATACATCACGGGGGAATCCGATCCTTATTAAGCAAAACTAAAAGAGATGGCGGGGGTTGAAAAACCCAATTATCGATGTACGACCTCTTTCTGGATTGGATAGCGATCCAGTTAGCACATTCGTTGGCTTCTCGGGGTATAACTCGCCATTTAACGTCCGGGACTCTAGATGCAAAGTGTATAATGTTCTCTATTATCGGCTCAATTCTCCAATGGACTTGGTGATGCTCCCCGTTTAAAAATAACACCACTTCCATCGAATCCGTCTCAATCTCGACTTTAGACTACCTCTCCTGTAAGGCCAGACGAGAAGCTTTATGAACTGCAAATGCTTCTAGGGTAAGGTATCCCACATCATTTACACGTCTGTTTACTCCTCCAATCACCACACCACTATGATTTCGAGCAAGTATCCTGATGGCACCTATCTTGGTATGCTTCTCCCACGATGCGTCGCGGTTCACCTTAACAATAACTACATTCGGCGGCATCCAGTGCACTGGGCTCCGATTATTAAGAGCCTCCTGTTAAATTTTCTGACAAATAAGTGTATTAGAGTTCGTTGTTGTTGCTTTTTTATTTTACATCCGTTTTTTTCCTGTTAAATTTGACTGATTTTGGTCTAATATCTTCATAAAATTCAACAAAAATAGTATTTAAAGAAAATAAAAAATGACACTTATATTTCTCTTTAACTCATGTCAGTTAATATGTACATAAAGTCAAATTAAATAATGTTCGAGTACTTTTTTTTTTTAATTCAGTGAATGAAGCATATATATATATATATATGTTATAATGTTTATATATAAGGTTAAATTCTATAACTTCTGTAATATAGTATAACTACCATAACATTCATTCTATTGTTATTATTTTCTATATATAAACAATCAAGAGTCACATTCTATATATAACATTCAAATATTATATATATATATATATATACATATATATTATTTTTATTCCATTTTTTATTATGCCTTAAGTTCTATAATATCTAACTAGTATATATTATATAAGTATATACTAGGTGCATTTCCCGCGCATCGCGTGGGTGACTTACCAAATATGTATAATTAACAAACTAATATTCAATGAAATTTATACTGATTATTTGTAATATGTTGAAACACTATTTTTAAATAAAATATCAGTCTAAAATTGAAAAAGTAAACGAAAGACTGAAAATTTTGAACCATAAAATACCATTACGCAAATTCACAAATAAATTTTAGATGCCGTACCGCATGCTACCTTTGGTCGTCGGATCCGTGTTAAGCGTCTGTTCTTCAACAAATATGGCTTCGATGACCACCGACGATATCTTGCCGGAGATAGAGATGGATCTGCCACTGAGATTGTCAGCCGCCCGTGCCGCCTGGTATCTTCCTTTGCCGGCTCCGCGTCAAGCGTTTGTTAAAAATCAGCGAAATTCGATTAATTACATACATTGAATCTTGAACGGTCCGAAATTTAAATTGCGATTAATTGCATACATTGAATCTTGAACGGTCCGAAATTTTAATTGCGATTAATTGTATACATTGAACAGTTCGAAATTAGCGAAATTTTAATTGCAACTTAAAAACCCTCGGCTCCCTAGTGCAATCAATGCTATGGAGTTAATGACTACAAAACTCTTAGCTTAATTGTTATAAATGCATCGATTAATGTAAAAAATAAAATTTTCAGCTCAACATTTACTCGGTTATTATTTTTTCTTCAGAATTTATAATATATATAGAAGATTGATAATTTTATATGTATATATAGTGATGACGTGATAGATTTATAAGATCTCAACAGCTAAACTGTATAAATTAATATTTTAAATATAACTATTTTTTAGAGGTTAAATTGGAAGTTAAAAACTATTTCTAAAATTAACCGACTGTACAAAACGACTATGTACCAGAAAAGTTATGAATAATCGAATTAATTAAAAATAATGTAGCTACAACTACAATATTAACTACCAGAATGAGAGTGGGATACCTAAAACTACCATACTAGTAGAAATAAGTTTTTTTTTAATATCGGGTTATTAGCATTACTGTAGATACTAGAACTAAATAGTAACTAAAAAAACACACACACAGTAACTCAAAGTATAAGTCATTACAAAAAAAAAAAAAAAAAGTATAAGCCAAAACAAGGAACGAGTCAAATTAATGATACTTTCGTAGCAGATAGTAAAGTAGTATATCAGTATAGATAAATTTTTTTGGGTGAAAAATGTATATATTAGTATATATATATTTTATTGTGAACAAAAATACTATTGAAAGAAAATGACAAATTATAACAATCCAACAGCGTCCAATACCCTCGAAGGGGTGTTTGGGCCTGACCAACTACCCGTAATGTTTCTACGAGCAGCCTCACAAACAACATTGTGAATAGGGATGGCAACCTGCCGATCCGCGGGCTCCGACCCGGTTTTGACCCGCCGACCCGCGGGTCACGGGGCGGGTCCGGGTTTAGAGGCGCAGGGCCCCGAAGTTCCTAATATACATTTTATGTTAATATGATGTAACATTTACTAAACAATATGGTTATATAGTACTTATATAAATAATATGAAACAAATTATGAATAGATGTATATTTAGATTATTTGGATTTGGTGTTTGGATTTGAATTTGTATTTTGTGATGAATTTGATGTGTTTGTTGTTTGTATTTGATTGGTGTTAGATTTATGGTTTGAATTTATATATAATGTAATATTTTGACAAAAAAAATTGTATTTAATATTGAGAAGTGAAAAAAAAAAAAAAAATATATATATATATATATATATATATATATATATATATATATATATATATATATATATATATATATTGTTCACACGGCGGGGCGGGTCGGGCCCAGCGGGTCGACCCGTAGGATTTTTGACCCGCCCCGAGGGATTTTTGACCCGCCCCGACCAGCCTCGGGAGGTACAATTGTCCGGGTCAGCCAGGCCGACCCGCGGGGCGGGTCCGGGGCTGCAAAAACCCGTCTGACCCGCCCCGTTGCCATCCCTAATTGTGAGCTACCAGAACAAAAGAGCGACAGACAAAACGAAACACAACACCAATACAAGAGTTTAAAACAAACCGAATATCCGCTAAAATATGAAATAAATTAGGATTACACACCAAATGGGAACACATAACAAGATTTTTCAAAGTGATGGAATCTATGAAGACAACGCCAAGTTGTGTGGATCAGAAAACTTTGGTAGAAGTATTTCAGTCTTGCATGTTAATGCCTCCGCCAAAATTGGTTGATCACCGGGAAGCGACATGATTGAAACATATTTGATATGTCTATCCGCATCCAAAAGGACAACCACTCTAAAAATGGATTGAGTTAATGCGTTAACGGTGTGCCATCGCAGTAAACTGCTGGGTTGGTGACGGGGGCTGCCGCCGGTGGAGTGTGTACGCCCCTGAAATAGTCCCTCTGCCAGAGTTACGGCTTGTAGTTGTACATGTAAAAAAATGGACGGAAAGTAACGGTTAGACCAAAACTATAAAAAATCTGCAAACATATGGTACCAAAACTAGGTAAAAAAAAAACATCATTGACCAAAACCCAAAAGTTTTCAAACATCATGGACCAAAAGACCTGTTAACCCTAAATATAATTATCATAATTATGCTTTAACAACTTATGTAATAACAATCTTAGAAATATGCATGTGCAAAGCACATGCAGAAATAACTAGTATATTTATTAATTGTCTATCTAATTTCTTATTCTCTTTCTCTAACTTGTAATAAACATTTCTACATTTTTATGTTTTGTTATAGCTTTTTACTCTATTTGCATTGTATCTAATATTTTTATTATATAATAATCAATATTATTGGAATAAAAATTGTCTTTATCATTATAGGAGATTAAACCATTTCAAATTAAATTAATATTTTTATGACAATTAAGATCTGGAAGTAAGGAGACTACAAATTCTAAAAAAAAAGACTCAAAATTGGTTTTTTTTTTTTTTTTAACCAAAATATAGATATTTGTTAACTCAAATACACATATAAAGTATGGTGAGTTTGGTCCAAAATACCGTGTTGCGCAAATGGAAATAGCGCAACGTATTGTAGCGCAAATCAGAATAGTGCAACATTACCTTGTTTTTTGGATTAAAAAGATAGTATATAAATTTGCATTAATTACGTAATTATGGTGTTGTGCTACTGGGAGTAGCGTGCAACACTGTAATAGTCAAATTTATGACTGTTATAACCGTGTCTTGACAACCGTGTTGTCAGACACGACATTAACGTCGTTGCACTACTCTTAGTACCGCAACACCATAATTATGTAATTAGTACAAATTTCTAAATTAGGTTTTTAACCCAAAAACAATGTAATTGCGCAACTCCAATTTGCGCAATAATACGTTGCACTATTCTCATTTGTGGAACACGACATTTTAGGCTACCAAACTCACAATTCTTTATATATATTTGAGTTACGCAGGGCCGGCCTAAGGATAAGGCCACTAAAGTAAGGGTTTTAGGCCCCGAGTTTTATGAGGCCTCATATTAGGTAGTAACATTTTATATTTTGGGTTGAATGTCTTATGCAATTAAGTTTATAATCACCGGAAAAACATAATTAGAAGCTCAAAAAACTAAATTTTTTATTAAAAAAATTACATTTAATCATTAGTTTAATATTTGGACACAAAATTTATAATAAAAGGACGTCAAATTAAAATGTGGCTTTAAGCCTCAAATTCTCTTAGACCGGCCTTGAGTTACCTAATATAAGTATTTAGGTAAAAAATTCCAAAATTGAAGCCAAAATAATTTGTCCATATTGTAAATGCTTTTAGTACTCACTGCGAAAAAGAACAAAAAAAGGAATGGTAAGAAAATGACAAGCACCGACCGTTTGACTTCTCTTCCCCGACAAGGCTCATCTGCTTCCATTTTCCAATACGTGTCCTACCTAACCGCAGTTAGTCTAACTCTAACCACAGTTACCCGTCGCCGCATGTCTTCTTCTCCACGGACCCGATTTTTCCTTCTGCTCTTCCATTCCGTGTTTGGATTCAGAAGAGAAATTAACAGCGCCTCCATTAATGCAATTGTCTCACTTCAACCACATCCCTCCCTCCTCTGTAATCACTACTAATCGCGTCTTCTCCCTCTCCTCCATTTCTGTTCCAGTATTGCTCCACGACTTGAAGTATCTCAGTCGCCGCTTTTCTTGATTGAGCTAGAGGAAGTTGAGCTTGGTGTTTATCCGTTGATATCTTCTACGAATTAGCAGATAAATTGATCGTAGATTTGAATCGGAGTCGAGTGATTAGGTAGTAGAGATGGAGAGTTCGTCATCGGTAGCGGTTTCTACGGATTCAACGGAAGCTCCCCGGACGACTACCTCGGCAGAGCCGGCACCGAAGAAGAAGCGGAATCTCACCGGGATGCCAGGTGGAAGAAAGATCTTCAACTGAACGTGAATTGAAAAGAGTGTTATCGCTTTCGATTTTGGTTTTTAATTGCTAGGGTTTTGGGTTTCAGATCCGGAGGCGGAGGTGATCGCGTTGTCGCCCAACTCTCTTATGGCGACGAACAGATTCGTGTGCGAGATTTGCAGCAAGGGGTTCCAGCGAGACCAGAATCTGCAGCTGCACCGCCGTGGACACAACCTGCCATGGAAGCTGAAGCAGAAGGCGGCTTCGGATCAGGTGCGGAAGCGAGTCTATGTGTGCCCTGAGACCACCTGCGTCCACCACAGTCCCTCCCGGGCCCTCGGCGACCTCACAGGAATTAAGAAGCACTTCTGCAGGAAGCACGGCGAGAAGAAGTGGAAGTGCGAGAGGTGCTCTAAGAAGTACGCTGTGCAATCGGACTGGAAGGCTCACATGAAGGTCTGCGGGACCAAGGAGTATAAGTGCATCTGCGGCACGGTCTTCTCGAGGTCGCTTAGGGATTTTGATTGGTTTTTAACTCCATTTTTCTGTCTTGTTCTCGAGAAAACTGATAACTTTTTTCTTTGTCTTCTACAGAAGGGATAGTTTTATAACTCACAGAGCCTTTTGCGATGCTTTAACGGAGGAGAGCTCCAAGGTGCAGGAGGAGAGAACTGTTGCAGCACCACTACTGCCGCCATCTCCTCCACCACCGCGTAGTCCGGCCGCTGCAACTGTGTCTCCGGTGCTGTCCGTTGGCTCAGGTAACAAAAGCAACCTTACCCAACAGTTTTTTCGTTATGCTAGAACAATATATTTAGTTCATTCATTGGAAAAGGTAACTGGAGATGAATAAAGAGCATTTTAGGTTCATATTCTGCATTGCTAAAAGAATAAGCATTTATGTTGAGCTATACTCTATGGGGTGTCTGGGGAGATTTAAAAAACTTTATTTAGAGAGGCAACGAAATCATCCAAGTTCCTCCGATTCCCATTCCAAAAGACTGGATGTGATAATACAAAAAACATTAGTGGAATTAAATCCACTCAAACAAAGTTCAAGACATGGCATCCCTAATTTCTTCAAAAGATTCTTAATAGCTATTAGCCGCAAACCTTTGTTAAAGTTTGTTGATGTTTACCACTTCTTCAAGTAGCTTACCGACCACAAAAGAAAGCAAGTTTCTTGGCTTGCTAAAACCAATGTAGAAACATACTGCTAAGCTAACCTATAAATGTGCAGATTTCCTTGTCATCTATCCGCTCTCCTAATCTTAGAATTGTGTTCTTATTTGGTCGGGAGAGAACTTCAGCATTTAACTTTCTATGCCTTACCCTTTGAGAACTGCCCTTTCTTCCCCTACTACGCTTGTTTTGATGAATAGGTGCTTTTTGCCGTGCCAGAAAATTATCGCAGTCCCCTTGCTGGTGTTTTAGTAGTAGAGTAGCTTAGGTCATACCATTTCACCAGTGCTGTAAATATCTGGATTTTTGTATGTGCAAAGGCATCTTCCCTTTTTACAATCTAGGTTATAATAGCTACCTGTACTGGACAAGCATGATGGTGCCCAAATAGATTCTGTACCGATAAAATAAAAATCTGCATTATGCCCTTCTTTGGAACATGGCTGTTGGCTACATCAGTGTCCTGCGGCTCCTGCCTAGTAAAGAAAAGCTTGCATTTGCTCTGCTATTATAATGGACACTCAACACTTTTTTAGCCAAAAATTGCATTTATTTCCAGTTAACCTTCCAGAGACATAGGCTCTCTCAAATCTATGTTTGGGAACATCTTTGCTCCATAAAGTTCATTCTTCTGAATACTTGTCCAGTTGGTCTAGGCATTTTTGGGATAATGCAAGCTCAATCTTGACAAGGCAGCTTTGAACTGTGGCAATAATAAACTAGTTACTCAAAGAAAATTCAGACCTTCCAAATTAACTTTTGAAAATTCAGACCTCTCCGGTTAACATGGGGTCAAAATTCAGACCTTTCATAGGTTATTAACCCTGGAAAAAAAAGACTAATCTCTGATTCCTTAAATACAAGTTATAGTTCAAACTGTAAAATCGGTTGATATTGCATGTTGCGACCTTGACATGTTCGGTCTATGAGGATGGTAAAAGGACCTTATTTGGTCCTGCACTTTTGGAAAGCTTCAGATATCAAAATCTTTATCCATTAACTCAAGTTTCTTTTAAGAATGTATTGTCATTTCTTGAAAGGGTCACTCTAATTGCATTTGGATGTAATGCATTGCAGATTTGCCAGAAAATGGTCCGGAACCAGAGCCACTGCCACCACCACCACCAGCAGCAGCCATATGTGCAGTCCCTGAACCGACCCCCTTCGAAGCCACCACGAGTGGTGGTGCTCCACCTCCTCAACCGGCAACACCCTCCATCTCCAACATAGTTGCTGACCAGGTGGCTGATGAATCTCTCCCTTCACCATCATCAACAGAGCCATCTGCCTCTCTCTCTTTATTCCTCTCCACCACTGCATCCTCCATCTTCTCAAGACAAGACCAAAGTAACCGCCTCTACGCCTCAGCAGCCCAGCCTCAGCCGCCTGCCATGTCAGCCACTGCATTGCTCCAAAAAGCTGCCCAAATGGGAGCAACTTCCTCAAATGGTTCCCTTCTACAAGGTCTAGGTCTTGCAATCTCTTCAACTTATGACACCACCACCACCACCATCAGCAACCCTTCTAGCCAATGGGGTGAACCAGACCGTTTCGATCGGCTAGGCTATGGGCTCGGGCTTGGGCTAGCATCCGAGGAGAGAATGGTCCCGGAGTCATCACTGTTTGGAGCCCAACCGATGACACTAGATTTTCTAGGACTAGGTGGGCCCAGGGCGGGTCTTTCTGCACTGCTGACTACATTGGAAGGTGGTCTCGGGTCGGGATCATCCGCACCGTGTTCTAGTGGAACCCGAAGTTCAAAAGGTGGAACCTGGGAGGGTGGAGGAGCCATTTGATAAGAGTTCCTAGCTAGAAGCTTGATTCTTCTCAGTTAGAAGAATGCTAGATAAAGTGAAACAAACCATCAGGTTGGTTATCTATCTGATGGAATATAATTCAGATTAATGGCCTCTTTTGATGTAAGTTAAGTTGTCCTAAGTGATGGATTTAAATTTTAGTAGCAAAGAAAGTTGGTTGTATATGGTAGATATATCTATGTATGTGGATGATAGCTAACTTTCCATTTATGGTGGGATGTATTTTAATTAGTTTTTTATTTGAAATTTTACATAATAAGAAGCTATTAATGTGTTTTCGAGTAGAATTTTTATTTAAATTAATCTATTAATAAAATATATGTGTTTTTTTTTTTTTTTTTTTTTTTTTTGGCCAAGAGAATAATTCATTTATTTCATAATAGCTAAAACAACGTCTAAGGCGGGTTAAAAGCCCGATCCTTTACAATCAAATTCAAAAGAGAGGGCGGGGGTGTTAAAACCCAATTATTTAAACACGACCTCATTCTGGATTGAACAGCTACCCAGTTTGCGCATTCATTCGCTTTCCGAGATATGGCATTCCACTTCACTTCATGTAGACGTTCTGCAAGGCAAAGAATGTTCTCAACGATGGCATCGATTCTCCAATTTCTCTTTGACGATGGATTCTTCAACGCAATGATAGTCTCCAAAGAATCAGATTCCACTTCTACAAGATTCCAACCCTCATGATTTGCTAAGGAGATTGACTCACAGATTGCTGTCGCTTCCAAGCTTAGAATGCATCCATCTCGCAATGCTCTATGTCGGCCACCGACAACTTGTCCCAAGTGATCTCGAGCTATAATTCCTATGCCACCTCGTCTCGTTCTTTCGCACCATGCCGCATCACAGTTAAGCTTGATGAAGTGTCTTGGTGGGGATGCCAAGTCTCTTGTCGGACCAGGGGCGGGTTAGCCATCGGACTTCCTTGCGGTACTCTATTCTCCCAATACTCGCCAAATTCCCGAGTGATACGTTCCGCCGTTAACACCACATTAGGACGCTCGTTTGCATACATCGCCCTACATCTCTCCCTCCATATAGACCATGCAACGACACCCACTAGTGACCACCTCATTTCTTTCTCCTTCTTACTTAGGCCATCCATTTTTCGGAGCATCTCGAACCAAGTATGCATATCGACGGGCAGTGCACCATCCATCCTCAAATTCATCTTTGTGAACCATATTCTCTTAGCCCATTCACATTGGAAGAGCATATGTTCAATGGATTCATCACTATTGCAAAACGGACACCGTGGATCAATATCCATTCCTCGCCGTCGAAGATTAGCTCGGACTGCAATAGCTCCAGATAACAGCTTCCATATAAACATACGTACCTTGGGTTGTATTCTCATTGCCCATACCTCCTTCCATTTAGCATTGGTTGCTTCGTCATTTCCATTAGACACAATATGATGATATATAGAGCTAACCTTTGCTTCTCCACTTTTGCTGAAGGGCCAAATATATTTGTCTTCACATCTATTCATCCTTAAGGGAATGGCCTGAATTGCAAGTGCCTCCTCTTCAGTGATGTATGGCTGAATCACCTCTAAATTCCAGCTTAGTCTATGCTCAGGAATCAGATCCGATACACGCCTTTGCATCGTCAGTTCGTCCGGTGTTGTATTCACAAGCCTTTGTCCCTCTAAACTTGGAATCCATGCATCCTTAAAAACTCTAATTTTGGTGCCATCTCCCACGGTCCAAATCCCCTTCTCCATGAGCACATCTCTTCCCGCAAGGAGGCTTGTCCACCCCCATGAAGCTCTTCCTCCTTTAGTGGCTTCTCCAAAGGTACGATGTGGGTAGTAAAGTCCTTTAATCAGTTTAAATAAATATCTGCATTTTTTACATTAAAAAATATTATGTAATATTAAATTATAACTATTTTAATACTAACCAGATGTGGCAATAAGAAAATATTTATTGATCGATAAATAATATCCATAAGATTAAAATAAAATAAGGAATAATAAGAGCCACGTGTTATAGACATGTGGTACGCTTTATATATATTTTTCCCGAAAATTGTGGAATGGAGATGAGAAGCTTCCTATCCTACTATGAAGGAACGTGTGGTATCGTCTCGCGTCACCACCAAAGGCGTCAATCCAGACTGACACAACTACCCTCTACCTAGGCTGAGATATATTCTTACACTACAAGATTAGTAAGACAAGAATATATTAAAAAAAAAAGAATAAAATAGTATTGATACAAATATATGACAAAATGATAATAAAATAGTATTAAAATAATTTTCATAGTATGTTTTTCTATACAATACACGATATCACAATAAAACTCTAAAATACTTTTTTTTTTTTAACAAATTTGATTTAAAAGCTTTTAAGACTTAATTAGTATTTAGTTTTTTGAATTTGTCAAATTTATATTATGAATTTATAAATACTGACAAATGGATTCTTAATTTTTTTTGTTATATATATAAAATAATTATTTGATTTTTACTTAAAAATCTCATATAAAGATATACATTAATAACTTAACACAACACGATATCACGATATAAACACATACGAAAAATTATGTATCATGCTTATATTTTTAAAATATAATTTTGGCGTCCGTATTCATCTTTAGTAAGCTAACTGCTAAGTTATATACACACAATTATTTTCCCAATTATTGACACATATTTTTTTTTTCCAATAATTATTATCGACACATAAACGCACGAGAAAGTGTTAGGGTAAAAAAGGCAAAAAAAAAATCTTCCGCGTCTCCGCTAGCCCAAGACAAGTCAGAGGCCGCAGCTATCACTTTCTTCCCACCTTGCCAAAAAAATTAGGGTTTATTATATTATTCATCCTCGCGCATGCTCGCACCATCAAATTTACCGACTGCGCCTCTCTCTGGGCAATTCAAGAGATTCACAGCTCTCCTTTTTAGCTCTCACGCAGCTCCAGCCGAGTTTGAAGATCCTCGTTCTACGGGTGATTGCATATACCCGATCTGCGGAATTTTTGTTTGATTCGATAAGCTCACTGCTGAGGCGGTGGATGGATTTCCGTTCCTGTAGCTTCTAAGGCAACGGAGTGGGACGAGTGTACGGAAAAGAAGACGCTTGTTCAAGGAAGGTATAATTTTGATTCTTATGCTGTCGTTATTTTTTCTTCCTCTGTTTAGGGCGGATTATGCTAACTGTGTTCTAGATTTGCTGGTCTTTTTTTTTGGATTTAAGTAAACTAGCAAACCTGTATGCGCTTGGACATATCAGATTAGATCGTGTAATCGGTTCTTAGTGTTAGGTACATATGCTGCTGAGCTGCTTTGCTACTTCATATCTTGCAATTATCATTGAGCTTTTGGTTTTAGTTAATCTAGATAAGTGCTTATTGAAGTATCAAATGAACAAGGTATTATGCTGCATTTGATGTATATGGTTCTCGCTTTACAATTCTCAAACCCCCAAGTTTTGTAAGTTTCTTGGTAGTCAAGATAGCTTATATAGATAATATATATTAAAAAAATAGAGACTCGCACAGGAATTAACAAAGTCGAGGGATTCCTCATATTACCTAAGGAAGCTAAAGTAGTGGGTACCATCTTAGAGATTCTTCAGCACCAGGAATGCCGTAATTTTTAATTTTTAATTTTAATACTGCAACCATGACTTGACCCAAAATATCTAAGGATCCTGGTTAAGGGATAGTATGTGGAGGCTGTTTTTGGAGAATCGATTATCTTCTTTTGAATTTTAATATGGTATTGTAAATGTTTGTTCTCTGATTACTCCCTTAAGTTTGTTTTGTATGCATAATTGCACATAGCTTATTATTTTTGTCTATGTTACTCATAGGTTATTGAGAGGACCGTGGCAAGTATCATTTGCCCGCAAGTAGATGTATTTAAGTTATGGTAACATCTGTTGCCTATAGTAGAAGAGTGGTTCAACTTTCAAGAAACGATTCTTTCAAGGGGTTAAAATGCCATCTTCCTATCTCTCAAAGGTGAGGTCTGCATTGCAAAATGAAATTAAGAAATCAGTTCTAGGACATGATGGTGCTATTCAATGCTCAATGGAAGTTATAGCTGTGCAAGGGAAATTCTGGTTTGGGAATTCAAGATTATTTCGCTCAGTGCCATTTTCTGCAGTTGCTGACCTGAACACACTTCTACGACCCAGTACTGTTTCTGCAGCAGGATCAGATTCACAAATAGCTAATCAAAGAAGAAACTTTTCTGTTATTGGTGCACTTTCACGGACTTTTTCAACTCCATCTGTATCAAGCCCTCCATTTCAGGTTTGTGGGTACCACGTCGATCGCATATTTTCCAACAGTGGAGAATCCTCGGAGGGTTTCATTTCACTGAATAAACCAATGGCTGCATATGGTTCCGGAACTGTGTCAAGTGGTTTCCTAGTGGATAGATTCATTTCAAGACACAAACTTAGCTCGTCGTCTAAAAGCCACGGTACATCTTATAGCAATAGAAGTTTGGGGAGTTGCAAAGGAGCTACTATGAGTCTGAACAACACAGAGCAACCCAATAAGTATCAACTTTATGGGTACTACTTCTTAAATGCTATGAAAGGGCGGTGCAAGTCAGGATCAAATATTGAATCAGGAATCAGAGAATTCTATATGTCATCATGTAGATATTTCTCAGCAGACACTGCTTCTGATGTAACCTTCGACAATTCTGGCCAGGAGGAACAGCTCTCAAGCTCCTCCATTTCCTCTGAAGAGTATGTCCTTTAAAGTTTTTATTTTTTTATTTTGTAATTTACTTTCGGGTTAAGAACCTATAAACAGTTCCAACTATAGGCCATGTTACAAACATTTTTAGGCGTATTTAGTGCTTACAAACATTTTTTGTTCCATCAATTTTAAGAGAAAAATGTGGAAATAAAAAATCTGATACTTGATACACTGAATATCAAAATTTTATATCTGGGGTAGCTACAAGATGACCTATAGTTGGGATTGTTTTTAGTTTCTTAACCCTTTACTTTGTTGTGATTTTTAGATAAAGCAATGCAGTTACAAACTTTATCTTGATTGTATTGTCTTCTCATTCCTCAGAGCAAATATACCCAGCAAAAATCTGCAGTTACTGTCGGGATCCTGCTACTTACCTCATCCTGAAAAAGAAGAAACAGGTGGTGAAGATGCGCATTTTATCTGTACAGATGAACAAGCAATAGGTGTGGCGGATGGTGTTGGTGGCTGGGCCGAGTACGGTATTGATTCCGGGTTATATTCTAGAGAGCTCATGTCTAATTCTGTCAATGCAATCCAAGAGGAGCCTAAGGGCTCTATCGATCCATTCCGTGTTCTAGAGAAAGCATATTATAGCACAAAAGCAAAGGGTTCCTCAACAGCATGCATTATTGCACTTGCGGATCAGGTAATGCACAATCCTGTTTTAGGGCTTAGAGACTCATGTCGGTTACTTTTTATGTTTGCACGTGTGTCACTCCCTCAAGCCCAAGCGACTGTTCCCAGAAGTCCAACCCAGTCTTTTTTTTTTTTTTTTGGTTGCCCGCTGGTGGTCCTAGGGGGCCCTCATCAGGAGGGCAGCACCCGTAGCATGCTTGCTCCACCGGGTCAGCCCGTAAGGGGTAAAATGCTGGTCATGAACAATATTCCATTCCCATGGTTACTAGCGGGGATTGAACCCCTGATGAGGCGCTAAACCACCACACCATTGTTACATGGTACCATTGTTACATGTTAGCCCAACCCAGTCTAACTGAGCTAATTGTTCTCACCTAGGATTGGGCTTGAGTAGTATCTCTCTTGCTTATTAAGGCCCAAATCTCTTATTTCCAACCGATGTGGTACACAAACATATGGGTTGTTACACTCCTTAATGCGCGTGACATCCTCGTTGCGACCCATATCATATTTTTTTTAACACGGCAGTTCGAGTATTTATAGCATTTGCTCTGCAAGCTCGATCACGGTCCCCGGTCGGCTCTGTCACATCCTAAGTCCTAGTAACCGTCTCAACTAGCCCAATCCAGCCTAATTGAACCATTTTTTCTTACTTGGGCCTAGAAAATGAGAAATTCTTATTGAGTTTTTTTAGTACCTCTTTTGATTATTAAGACTTCAAATCTCTTATTTTCTGTAAATTTGGTATACAAACATGTAGGGTATCGCAGTGTGTGGACTGTCTTAATCTATTTGGTATTGTGGGTAAAATGGTTGATTATCTGCGGTCTAATTTGTTGCAATTATTCAGGGTCTCCATGCGATCAATATCGGGGACAGCGGTTTTATGGTGGTACGCGAAGGACATACAGTGTTCCGATCTCCTGTTCAACAGCATGATTTCAATCTCACATATCAGCTCGAGTTTGGAAGCAATGGAGATAAACCGAGTTCGGGTCAGGTAAGCATTGTGGCATATCTCGGATATTACTGCCCGCATCGTTCTTTAACCCAGTAAGTGATGATGTAGGTATTCACGATCGCTGTTGCACCGGGAGACGTGATCATTGCCGGTACAGATGGACTGTTTGACAATCTATACAACAACGAGATAACTGCGGTGGTTGTACATGCGACTAGGGCCGGGTTTGGGCCGCAAGTGACTGCTCAGAAAATTGCAGCATTGGCTCGACAAAGAGCTGTTGACAAAGACAGACAAACCCCATTCTCGACGGCCGCTCAAGATGCCGGATACCGTTATTACGGTGGCAAGCTGGATGATATCACCGTCGTTGTTTCGTACATAACCAAGTCGAAAGATGTATGTGATTTCTCTCCTTTACACTTTTTTCGATTTTATTTTTGATGATGGAGAACACTATACAATCTGGTCTGGGTGAGTTGAAAAATGGAATTTTCTATCTCATGATTTTTTGCAGGAAAAGAAGAGCTCTTAAGAAAAGCAAGCAGCAAAAGTGAGTGGGCTACTTTATTTCAATGTATTTTTAGCAAGTCCTATGTAAATGTGCCTTTTTTTTAACCGTATCCTATTACTACTGTTACTGCGGGGGTTTAGTAAGTACGATTATGAGCTTGTATTTGGAAGTTAATATATAATAGTTAGTTATTCAAGCTTTTCTGCTGATTTTCTCAATGGATGATCTATCATCTCTTCGAACCAAGACAGTTATTTACTACGCACCAAATATGTTGCTAAGAGCATGCTTTTACATAAATTGAATTCTTTAAAGTTGCCACGTAAACATTTATGTACACTTTAAACAATACGTAAATTTAAGACACACGTAAAAAATATTTTATCTGCAATCGTATTACTTAAACATATTCCTTAAATATATTTTATTATTAAATTTTCCAACAACCACCAATAAGATATTAACATTAACCAAATTGCTACCTGAACTTTGGCCCTCTTACAAATCGCTACATCAACTTTTAATTTTGAAAATTAGCTACCTCAACTTTGAAATTCAGATCAAATCGCTACCTCAGTCAATTTTTTGTCAATTTAGACAGAATTGAACCGCATGTGTTTTTTTTTCAAATATTTTTCTTCCAAAAATGCCATTGTCTCTCTTCCTTGCCTCCTTGCGTGAACATACTTCACCATATTCTCTCCGTTATCCTCATTGCTTTATTATTTTATTCTATGTCGTATGTATATCTTCAATTCCAAAAGTTCAGACAAACTTCTACATTATTAATTAACAATTCCTCCATCAAAACAAACTGTAGAATCTAAAAGTTGTTTTGTTGTTGTTTTGATGCAGTAATGGTGTTGTTTCATTGTTTTTTTTTTTCCCGCTTTTGCTTATGCAATTTTTAGTTCGGTTTTAATTATATTACGTTTAGGTTATGTGTTATTTTTCTATGTTATCTTGTTGCAGTAAATATGTTGTATCATTGCTGGGTTTTTTTTTTTTTTTCACTTTTTGCTGCTGCAATTTTCACTATTACGACATTTACTTTTTGTTATTTTGTTGTTGAATCATAGCGAATATTTTTCTTTATTTTGTTGTTCAATTGCTTCCAACGAAAGGGGTCTGGGTATTTGTGGATCAAAGTCATAAAAAAGTAATACGTCCTTAAAATATAATAATAATTAAGTTAAATTCACTCCACCTAGTAGCATTTTCAGCATTTGCACAAAAAGATAAAAGATAAGATAATAATAAGAGATAAAAGAGAAGTTGAAACACTTGAAAGAGACAACTTTAAATATGTATCTATGTCTAGTATACTTGGAACTAACATCAAAACAATTTGAATTCCTTTATATTTTCATTAGGATATATATGACATTTGCAAATTCGATACATAATTTTCAGGTGAACAGAGCAAGTAGAGCGGCGGAGTTAACATCTTTTTAAGGTGGAATTGTTAATTAGTAATATAGAAGTTTGTCTGAAATGTTAGAATTGAAGATATATATACGACATAGAAGAAAATAATAAAGCAAAGATGATAATGGAGAGAAGATGATGAAGTATGTTCACGCAAGGAGGCAAGGAATAAAGACAATGGCATTTTTGGAAGAAAAATATTTGAAAAAAACACATGTGGTTCAATTCTGTCTAAATTGACAAAAAAATTGACTGAGGTAGCGATTTGATCTGAATTTCAAGTTGAGGTAACTAATTTTCAAAATCAAAAGTTGAGGTAGCGATTTGTAAACGGGCCAAAGTTCAGGTAGCAATTTGGTTATTAACCCTAACATTAATTATAAAATGAATTAATTTATAATAAAAAATTGGTTACGTAATACATAGTGCATTACTTAAATTTAAGGAATGCTTTATGTAAAAACATAAATTTACGTGTGGGTCCCATCTTTAATGAATGCTATGTAAAACCACTGTAAATAGTTTTTGTTGTTTTACTTAAATAAACATGTAGGACCCACGTTTACGTAATCTTTACGTAATACCACTGTATGCTCTAATTAATTTTTATTTTTAAACCAATTAAGTAAACTTCCCTAATTTATACTATTCATAAGTATCCGTTACTAGACATGAGAGTAAAAGTAATTAATTAAAAAATTAATTTAGATATTATCCAAGGGGAAAATTACATTTTAGGAGTTTGAACCATCTACATATGACTTTTAGGAGAAACTTCAAGATATAAAAGTGTTAACTTATTAATCAAACATGGTTTGCATAGTTAGGGATCGGATTAGCCCGAGTCTGTTAAACATGTTTACATGGTTTAGAATGCCATTTAAATTATAAGATTCTGGATCAAGGCGAGCTCCCTAGTTAGCTCTAGCTAGCTAGGCCAATTGAATCTAACTAATTTAGAGTTTTTAGAGAAAAGAACCTATTTACTGTCTCAAGTTTGCCTTATGTTTCAGTTTGGTGTCTGACGTTTAAATTGAGTGTCCCATGTTTCATTTTGGTTGAAATTTGGTGTCTCAGTGTGATTGCTTTAGAGAAGTCAATCCCGACGAAACCGACTGTCATATCCGAGCTCCCAAGCATGCTCCCTTTTCGTCACTTTGTCGGGACCATCACCTAAGAAGTTGGTCACATTTGCCCAAGTAAATCATACTTTGTTGTCGCTCGAAATCGCTATGCTGGAAACTATTTTTTCTTTATGTTCAACTTTTGGTGAAGTTTGACGATTTGTAAAAGTAAAAAGTGATGGATTATAACTGGATGATTCGGTTGGATGAAATGGTTGAAAGAAGAGGAAAAGACGGGCGGAGACGCCAAATTTTAACAAAAATGAAACATGGGACAGTCCATATCAACACTTTAATCCTGAGACACCAAACTGAAACATGAGGTAAACTTGAGACACTATATAAGTTCTATTCCCGAGTTTTTATTAATTAGTGAGAGCAATGACTCGGCTATGTTTGAGCTTGTTCCAAACATGATATTCTAGATCAAGTTAAAATGTCTAGTATGAAATAGAATCAATGCAATTTTTTTTACTAGGTGTATCGATTCATAACAGGCAAATAAGTTATACTTTTTAAATATCGGGCTCCTAAAAAGAACTCCTTAAAATCACAATCCCATAGTTTAGGGTTTGACTCCTTCAAATCATAAGCCGATAGTTGATGTTTGTAAAAGTTAGATAGCTGTTTTCCCTTGAGCAAAATTAGTACACAATAAAATTTTAAAAATAAACAATTAAATCTTGTGAAAGGGCCGCACCATTAAATCTTCAAATACCAAACAATTTCCGAGTTGGGTTCAGGTACAGCTGTGGGTACCACTAAACTGTAAAAAAAAATGTTAAAACCCTATCCCATTCAGTTCAGCGTGTGCCTAAAGTAAAAGAGAACAATATGATGCAGATTAAGACACTGACTCTATTACTACCCCAACACCAGTCTAAAAAATATCATGTTTTTCAGTTCACAGTTGCAGATTCTGAATTTTACTTTCATGAAACCCACCCAAAAAAAAAAAACCTATGGAGAGAATATACAGAGTGCGTAGTAGTAGATCCAGATTTAGCATGTGCAAATCATATACCTGCATGGACACGAAAGACAAGTTTCAGCTAGCTATTTCATGGTACCCGAATCCCAATTTCGGCTCTTTATTTAAAAATAAAATACTCTTGGAAAGGAAGCTTATTCAATATATCTCAACAGAACCCACCACCAAGAAATAGAAAAAGAATATGTGCCTTTAATCATCAAGGACATTCAGAAATAGTATCTATCCAGAAGGAGGCATTTACTTGTGTGTTTTAGGTAGGTACACATCACAGCAGCAACTGCTTCATTACCTAACTAAAATAAATAGACTACTCCACATTCTAGGACAAGATAGATATCATTTGGGAGCCAGGCCAACCAGAAACTATCATTCACATTCATTCATTCTTCTTTCTGATGCAAAACACTAGGCAGTCGATTATTACCGTTCAGTGCAGCATGATATATTCGCTTCTCGGCAAGTCCTATATCTGACAACGTCATATTGCCCTGCAGCAGCCAATTATAGATTTGAAAGAGCAGTTCAGCTACCGCAAGGCAGCTTGTTAAGAATGGAATGAACACCTTTTGCGAGGTGGAACATAATCAGATAATATACCTCAGTTGCCATTAACTGTCTGACATTACTAGCATAAAGTTTTGGATCATCCATTTCTTGCTTGGAAGGGCAGTAAAGCGGTAACCGAGTAACTTCTATGTGATTTATGAACTGACAAAGAAGGAACAACACATGGCGTGCCTGCAATTTTTTTACAAGAAACACAAGAGTCAGGGTTGATTGCACATATGATTGTAAGAAATCATAATAATAATATTTAAAAACGTACGGAATTCTAAAAGAACACCGTTGCTAGAATACACACTGCTAATGCTAGTGAACTAATAATGATAAGCCCTTTTGAACCCAAAAGAATACCAAATCACTGTAAATTAAGCAACCTCAGTTAATAGAAAACAGAAAATCTAACTATCATCAGCACAGAATTGCAAATTAGAAAGGCAAGAATGGGTGTGTGCGAGTCTGCTGCAGAATTTACTTGTCACAATGTTCAAGTAGATATTATATTCAATACTTACCCCAGATATAGAATCCCATGCAGGACTGAATCTCCGATATGGGTATCTTAGAATCACTGGTAGTACAGGAGCTTTTGATAAAAATGCCCCCGTCTTGAATGGAAGCAAGTAGTCTCCATTTGTGGTTGTGCCTTCTGTTAATGAACAAAGACAGATAACCGCAAATCGTCATCCCTCAAATCAGAGTACATTAATAAGGAGAAAAGTATCCGTAATGCTAAAACAGTCCTACTTTTTAGCCAAAAAAAAAGTCCTACTTTATTGCCGAAACAGTCCTGATGAGTTTTACTAACCGCCTCTTAAAGTGTTTTGTTACAAGTTGTTTTTAATACAAAAAATGAAACACTCACCGTTTGCTAGTTTTAAAAAGAATTAAATTTCAAGGATAGGAAATAGAAGTTTGCAGAAATGAAAGAGATTTACGCTCCATCGCAGCCAATAACTGAAGAACCAGAACCTTAGTCATAACGGCAGGTAATTTTCAAAGTAGATGGTCACAAACTCAACATAAGACTTCAAATTTGAGGCCAAAATCCAGTGGCTAGAAACTTCAGACAGGAATTATGAAACGCTTTGGAGAAGAACAATAGTTGATGATTGAGCATGACAATTATGAGATACATTGAACGACCATGCGCATTGAGACCAAAGAAAGGAAGGTAGACTCTAGAATGCAAGGAGACTCCTTTCATCAGTCACTAGATTAGATGATATTTGGTAATTTACAAGATGACAGACCTAATCCTCTGAAATTACATAAAATTTCAACTTGAATATGTCTTCATTTTCAAATGTTATTCTCCATTTAAGTGAAAAGAAACAGTTAAGCAGTTGTCACTGAGCAATAAATGACTTGCTAACTGGTAGAGGTAGCAGTACAATACCTGGAAACAGCATCATCAGCGGAGCATCTTTATCACGATGAGCCTCCTTGATTCTTTCAGTCACAACAGCTAAGATAAATAATAATTAATGGGGGCTGATTAGACTCATTTGACAAAAACCTGTGCACTTAGCACTTAACTCAGGAAAATCTACAAGCACAAATGGAATTAAGAATCCCAGAAGATTGGCAGGAATTTTAGATTGAGTAGAGTCAATCTCACAGAACAAGGTAAGTGCTGGCAAGGGATTTGCAGATCAACCAAGGTATAGATCATAGAATTCTACACTAGGAAAATAAGAAGAATAGTGAGTGCTACATCAACTACATACTATGTACATGGCAGCTTTCAATGCGCATAAGCCAGTATTCTACTTAGGAGATCACATGCCCCAGTATACTAGTTCCTGCACCCATTAGATACTGCCATACATCATTGATGAAACCACCCTCAAAAATAAGTCAAAAGTAAGACATATCATTCTTTATGTCTCAAAATAGTGTGAAACTATTATCATCTATTGAATTGAATGGACTTCAGATTAAAATGAAGGCTAAATTTAGTTAAATCAAGAATATGATGGAACACAAACGTAAAACTCATATCAAATGAAATAGCTATCCAAGACCATCACAAGAATATTCCATCACCATTATGATGCATTTATGCAAAGCAAACCTCTGGAAGAATAAGTTGCAGCAAGTAACAGACAAAGCAAGAAATCGAGATGCAAAAGAGTATTCATATGTATAAATAAACAGAAGTTGTCAGCATTTTATCATGCACCAATAATCTAAACATTCAAATGTACATTATAAGCACCTGAAACACCCTTAAAGTCTGATGATTTAGATTCCCGCTGAACATAGACACAGCCAAGGCATTTGCTGCAAAAAGATCAGTTTAAGAGTTATTATAGATCAAGCACCACGACGGATTTAACAGGTGAAAGAGAGAAGTGCACAAAATAAATCACATTTCAACATGAAGCAGCAATATGGTTTTTTTTCTGCCAGATCTAACAAAGTTATCAACCCCAAAAAAGAGTGTAAAACAGTAAAAGTTATTTTAGGGACCTATTTCGCCAGCCCTGAAGCTTATTTAGTCTTAAAGCACAATAAAGAGGTATCGGCATAATGAAAAGAAAACACATTAGACACTAGACACTATTAGGGTGAATGAATAGGTGGATTTTTCTTTATAAAAAAAATATATAAGAGAGAAAGGGGTTCTTCAACATTTAGCACATCACAGAATGTGACTACTATAATAATTTCAAATCATTTGCACCTTAAGATTTAAGAAGCCACACTCACCTAATTAGACCAACCAGGGGAAGTTTAGCCACTGATCTCTTCAACATTGACAAAAAAAAAGGCAGATTGAGAAAGTGTCAGTGATGGTGTGGAATGATTAGGCATAACAAAGAGAACAGACAAGAAACACTACTAGTATAAAAAAAAGACGTGTAAGTAACGAACCTTGGCCACAAAGCTAGGAAAGAAATTTGACATGTGATACAAAATATCTATGTACGATACATGGTTTGATATAATGGCCCCTGGTCTTTCATCCTCTTCAGGCTGCTCATTCTGAAAATTGATAGAAGCAATAACTATTTTTTCCATTCTTATTATTTATGATGAAAGAAGACAGGGATATTCATAATGACAAAGTGCAATATATAGTTATTTCCTTTCGCAGTATCACTGAAAATCTTCAGGAAGAGTACTGAAAATCAGTAAGTCACTACTCAAAGATAAGGTAGGTTGCCTACAGGTTCATTTTGCCCCTAAACAGTCACAGACCAGCATGACCGTAAGAGAAAAAAAATATAAACAAACATATATACATATGAATCCTTAGATTCCCCCATGAATGAACAAGAAAAATTCATTACAATGTGTGCAAAAAGAATTTCCTGTAAGGACAGTGTATTTAACTTAGTCTTTACTGAGAAAAGGTTCGTATAATTCACGCAGAAAAGGTTCTAATGGCTAAACAGCTGAAGAATCTAGAAACTGGCCCCAAAGAGCTTTCAGGTTACTACTCCTTTGCAAGCCACGAATATCACAAACTGAATATTATAATGATCAGTATGGCTGTCTCAAAAAACCCAGCATCAACGCTCTAACTAGTTCAGTTCAATAATTGTTCCAAGAACATACCGATGATGCAACGAATTGTTCCAAGAAAATAATCCATGAGTAAGTAGTTGCTCAAAGATTACAATATTGCATTTACGAGACAATAGTAGTACAAGTCTACAAGAAAGAAACAGGAGAGAACAAGATTCACCGTCTATGTAAAGAAAAGTTACCTGGCTGCTGGACTTCGCATCGTTGACTTGAACTTCGCGATGAGTTTCACTAATCCAATAAAACCCGAACACGAAGAGCATGACCCTAGACAAGAATCTCCCGGTGGCAACAATCACGGCCCTTCTCCACCCTCCCATGTGGGCGTAATCCTCCTGCTCGTCCTCCCCCTCGGCCCTATTCGGTGCCTTCAGCGCCGTACAAAACCTGCAGATCAGGTAGTACACCACCAGCACGATCGTAGCAAGAACCACCCTTAACGGCAAGAGCGTCACCATTGCGAAGCCCAGCAGGACCTTCTCCTTCACCGGCAGCTGTCCCCGCCCCATGCTCCCGTACACGTCGCGGCGCACGTACGCCGCGAACTTCTGCTCCAGCTCCAATAGCTCCGATTGAGTGATGGTGGCTTGCTCCGGCTGGAGCAGGGGACGGTTGTCCTTGGCGGCGGAGCCATCATCCGCTGCTGGCGGCTCGGACCTGAGTTCGTTGAGTTCGTTTTCCATTGAGGCGAAGCAGATCTTCTTCTTCAGAGCAGATTCATGGATCGGAAAGGCATTGTGGCCACGTACAGATCTGCCATTCTCGCTTTTGTGAAGCTTTGTATTCGTGAATCCTCCAAATACGCCATCAGGATTGGGTAGGATTTCCTGCAGCGCGTACCACAGTAGTCCGATTAGAGGGTCTACTTGGAGCCGTTGGATTAATGAGATCAGTCCCAGGTAGATTCGATTATGCACGTGTCAAATTTTCTATTGGTGGTAGGATAATACTCATTGTAGTTGAGGTGGGCACTTCAGTAGAGAGGTTGGGAAGTTGGAGGAATATAAAAGAAACCGCTTTCAAGTGACGCCAAAAAGGTGCGAAGCGATATTATTGGGCCTTTGCTGCCACACGTAATTTTCGTTTGCTTTTGGATTTGGATATTTGGAGTCATCCAACTATTTATTTGGTTTACCAAAAAAAAACTATTTATTTACTGGAAATTTAAAAAAAAAAAAATGGAAAATTCTTATTATTAAATATACCATCTTAAAACGGGGAGAGTCGAACATAGTGTTGCGATCGGATCGTGTCGTATCTATTTGTGTCATGTGACTAGTGACACACGTGTCACTTATATCGTGTCAAAACGTGTTTAATTTATTTTTCGTGTCCTATCGTGTATGTACACCAACTTATTGTGTCGTGTTTGTGTGACATAATAACTGCTAGCTTAGGAAAATCAATAATACAAATATTATACATTTAACCCATTTTTTTTATAAATATATTACAAAATTACCTAAAATTAACTGGCATCACATTTTGACAAGTAAATTCAATTTAGATAAATTTATCATTATATTATTTTTAATTAGTTATAAATGTTGAGGGTCCCTGGTGCACTGAATATGGGTAACGTTGTAAATATATTAAGGATGAGCATGTATCCGGTCCGGAATGGGCTTGGAAACCGTTCGGACTGGGCCAATTCCGACCCGGATCAGAACTAATTTAAACAGTTATGGTATGATCTGACCCAAATTTTGTATTGGCTAAAGTATATGTGAGAAAAAATGGTATGGTTCTAGACTGTTTTGTCAAAAAGTATGGTTTGGTCCAGCAGTTTTACATACATATTTACACTAGATTAAAAAAAAAAAGTCCAAAACTATTTTGATCCAGTCTAAAACCAGTCCAGACCGATTAGTTCAAAATAAGTATACTAACGGTTATTGGTCTGGTTCTCCATTTGAAAACCTGGTCTTTTCCTTGGAAAAAAAAACGGTCTTTTTGGAACCATTTCGACCGGATCGTTTTTGTGCCCATCCTTAAAATATATATTAATTTAAGGGTTTAGTTGCAATATGAAAATGATGAGGTCTATATGTAAATATTAAATTTCAGATAACTGCGTCTATTCGTGTTTAGTTGTGAAACCGTGTCTATTCGTGTCTTAGTCGTGGACATGCAACTCTGAGCTACACGGCTCATAGTCGTGTTAGAGAGTTGTTTAGACACAAGTCGTGTCGTATCAGAGATATGAAAAAACAACTCTATTACAACTCGTGTATTCATGTAGTGTCAGAAATTGCCACCCTTAGTCGGATCTAAGCTATCCGCTCTCCCATATATACTTTATTTGTTTTTGTTTTTGAAAATATAAGTTCTATTTTGTGTAGTTTTTAAAATTTAAGTCTAATAATTATGTTTTTCTAAAATATTCACTAAATTTTAATCTATTATATCATATACTTTTTTTTATTTTCGTTTTTGAAAATATAATTAATTTAAATTCAATATATTCTGAATTTTTCATAATTTTTTCTGATCGTTATATATAATTTTTTCATAATTTTTATTTTATTTTGGCCAATCATAATTTTTGTTGGATATTTTACTTTATTCACTTTTTCCGACACATTTAAAAGAGGAAATAGACATCAGATAGCGGAGTAGAAAAAAAAACGCACATGTTTAAAAAAATGAGTAAATTTTTAAATGGTGAATTTTTTAGTGAAAAGTCTATAATTGTCAAGAAACACATTCATAAAGTAAAAAAGAATGTTGTTATGCATTGACATGTAGACATACAAGTGCTTTCTATTGAAATTTCACAGTTTTTTTCACGTGTTCTAGCCTTTTAAGGTACCAAGTCCTAGGATATCACTGACTACATTGCAAAACATTGTTGACTATTTAAACAATTCACCTTATATATCTATATACCAATATATTATTTGTGTTGGGTCCTCACCCCCAATAGACATCTTTGGCACCTTTTCATTTTATTAACAAAAAATATATTATATTTAATTCCTATATTTTATAAAATTAATAATTTATTCATTACTATATTTGAGAAACATTTATTTATCTTTAATATTATTAACTAAATCATTATTTAAATTTTGTTATTTTTTTAAGGTCGCTTAGTCGGCATGTCATAGTAATTATAATTAACTTACAATCCAATATTCATATCAATTTAAGTCAGCCCTATCATACTCATTCCGTTCAAATTTCGGATAAAATTTCGAATACATGTAAAAAAAAATTATTCAACGAATTATATAGATCGACTGATATATGTTCCGGCTGTTGAGATTTTTCTATCACATAGATCAGCCACTTACCAAATTATATATATAACAAGTCAAAATATGGGTGAAATGTGGTTCTTGAAGTTTGACCTCGTACAAATAACATTTTACTCATCGTCCAATATTTATGGACTCAAACTATTAATTTAGTTCTTCTATTTGTTAATCCAATCACATTGTGTACAACCTAATTAATGTTAACTAAATATTTTTGTAAATACAAGTCTAAACTTTATATTTTTGTGATTTAATTTTATCTTTATTGTTAAATCAAATTTTGTTGGTATTGTGATATTGTATATAATTACGTTTGTATATGTCAAATTTTTCCATTGATGACTCTAAATAGTTAAGAACAAGTTTATATTATTGACACCGCAAGTTGATGAGTTAGATACAATTGAGCCATTAATGACCAACGTAATGCTCGACCCAACTAATTTATATATCTAACTACAATGCTAACTTAGTACCGTAACTGAAGACATTAGTTAACTTTTTACTTAATTATCCTCTTCTCTTTCTCATGTTTTGAATTACGTTATGTCGCTCTTCTCTATCACATAGATTCGTTTCTCACGAATCAACTTGTCCATATTTTACTTTGATTAATTATAAATATTAGTAAACTTAAGATAGATTATATATCTGGAAATTTAAATGATCGATGCGCGTGCAACGCACGCGTTAATAATTAGTATATATATATATATATATATATATACTTGCCATATATGTGATGTCGTTTTAACTTGTTATGTGATGATTTTGTGACCACATAATAGAAACTAGCTAAAAACCCCTCGCACCGCGCGGGTAAAATTATCGAGATATATTATGATATTATAGAGATATATAAAATTATTAATTTATAACATTTTATTTATGACTTTGATGTGATTTTTAGTTTGATTTTATAGTTATTTTTTTAATAGAATAAGAATTAGTGTTATTCATGCGTGTATAGTTATAATATTGGTATTGATATAATAATAATGAATAAGAAAAGCAAAATAATAATGATTATTAACATATAATATTCTAACTATTTTTTAAACCGTTGACAACTTATCGATGATATTTTTGCAACTAAATTTATTGACCGCTAAATGTTAACTTTATATTATAATAATTTAGAAGGCTCAAGAGATTCTTTGCATCTATTATTTTCATCCTCTTTTAGTTTCTATCTTCATCTCGAGACCTCTACCTTTTTTTTTTTTGTTGCCTAAATTAGATACAAATATTTAATATTCGTTTTTTCAAAAGAAAGTTAATATTCCACTTACAAAGGATAAATAGAACCAAAACAAATAACAAAAAAATGCTAAAAAATTAGAAGCATCATTATTTGAAAAAAAAAAAAAGTTATCAGTTAAAAAAAAAACCGTAACTGTTGTCATAGAGTATAGTGAGTTAGATATCAACAAAACCACTTAATAGAATAATGAATGAATGAGTCATAAAATAAAATGCATGTAATTAATTTATATACAAACCTATATATATATATATATATATATAATACACATTCACTCGAGCTTACTTTTTTTGCCACTACTCGTCGAGCTTAATTAGAGTGATGCAATTTACATTATTGATGGTTTATCTTTAACCTCCATGCATTTTGCCTCCATAAATCCCAACATTCCTTTTGAAGTTTATTAACTACATGCCATAAATCAACAAATATATATCATTATCTTTCATGAAGCTATATAAAGTTATTTTTATCTTAACTTTGAGGAAATTTTGCAAGAAATATTCTTCACCAATTCTTACCATAAATGATCTCTGAGTCATATCATATGTGTGTTTTCCACTGTCGTTATTTCCTAATTTAATTAGGGTTGTACAGATTCAGATGTAAAATATTAATTAACTTTTAAGTTGTATTTAAATGATAAATATATATAATTTGATTAACAAAGCTGCTAAAGTCACTACGTAAACATTTTTATTTTTAATAAAAATCATATATAAATATCATCACGAAGCTCTTCTCTTTTTTCTTGCAAATATTTCTTTCTTTCTTGTCAGGGAAGTTAGAAAATTGCAACAATTTAACACTAACACTCACCACCATAAAAATACTGTCTATAACCCCCATCCATTGCTATACGGTCTCCTCCTCCACCACCACCATCTCAATTTAATTACTTATGCTCATAACCAATGCATTTTTCTCGTTCTCCTTCGCGCGCGATGCATATCTAAAAAAAAAAAAAAGATCCATATATTATATAATTTTGACGTTGCACGCGGGAGTAACATTTTTTTCTAGTTAGCTAGCTTGACAAATAAATGTGCTTTTTTCCATAATATATAGAGATGAAAATTAATTACCTAGAAATGTGGAATATACGGTAAGTATGAGTGCAACATTTTACGCGAAAGACACTGGAAACGAACTTTTTTAGAGTTGTTTGGCGGCAGAATATGAACTTTTTCCCACTTCTATATTAATGCCTTCTGCAACTCCAAAATAAATACATTTTATTTTGTAATCAAATTTATGATTTATTCTTTATAAATATGAACTTATAAAGAAACCATAACTATGTATTTTATATATATATATATATATATATATATATATATATATATTGCATCAATAATAATAAAAATCCTTTTTTTTTTTTTTTTTTCAGGATTTTGCATAGAATGTAACCTGCAAAAGTCTCTTGAGACGTCTCTTATTCATGGAAAATGGAGTTGGAGGTGGCGGTCATTCCAAAACTTGCAATTCGTCATCGTCATTGACGATAACATCTACGAAATTGAGATCTCTCGTCTCCTTGGAGTGTGTTCCATGGTTGTGGCAATAGACTTTGTTAAGTCCATGCTCGATATTGACTTGATACAAAGTGACTATCTACTTCTATGTTAATTACTATAATGTTAAATAACATAACTCTTTTCTTCTGAATATATATTGGAAAATTTTGCACGCATAGTAGGACCCAACTCCAATTCAAGGAACATCAACTAACCAGTATCGAATTAAAAAGAATTACAGCTTAAATTCAAAACTAATAATATTCATTGAAACATATTGAAATCTATCATAAAAGGCACTAAACATTAAAAATGATAGTTTACCTCTAAATTATTATAACTTGTTCCACTTTCTTTTTAATGGTGTTGGAGTGATGGTTGATTCTCCGGAATATACCTCCTTCACACCTTCTTAAGGTTTTGACTTTAGATAATCTATAATAGTAAAAAAAAACTTACCTTATAATGTTATACGTTTTTTTTTCCTACCTAACCTATATATATTATAAAAAAAAAAAAAAAAAACGTATAATGTTCCACGTTTTTCCTACCTTAATTAGCTCATATTTTATATATAAATACATAACTAATAATATATTTATTTCCATCCTTTCTACCTTATCGAATATGTATTTATTATTAAAAAAAATCTTAACTTATAATGTTCTATGTTTACCTTCCTTAGCCTAAATATTATTTTTCTATTATTTTATTTTAATTCTATATATATTGGTAAAAGAATTTTAAAGAATAGAATGTTGGCAAAAAAAAAATATATTAAAGAATAGAAAGAAAAAGTTAATAAATCAAGATAATAAATATATGTATATATAAAATATACGGTTATATGTTGTTGAGTTATATATATATTAAAAAAAAAGATTCAATAATTAGAAAGAAAAAGCTAGTAAATAAACACAATAAATATGTGTATATATTATATACATATTAATTTTAAGATAAATATGTATATATATTATATACATATTAATTTAAAGGTTATATATATAGCTTGCCGTGAGATATTTCTTCTTAAATTATAGATTGTTTTATTATTATTATTATTTACATATATGTATTGCTTACGTGACGGCCTACGGTCTTCCGGAACCAAACTGTATAGATAGTGAATTTAAATGGAAACTTTTAATTAATTAGTTTCTTTAAATTGCATAGAGATCAAAATAGGATATAAAAATACTTCTTAATTTTCAATCAATCAATATTATGTATCTAAATTTAAAGAACTCCTATTAAATTTCGATTAAATTAGACAACGCTGACTGGACAAACTGTCCACGTGTCAGTAAAAGGGCTTCTGGTACCGAATTATTATAATATAGTAGATCAGTCAAAGGGCTTCCGGTACCGAATTATTATAATACTAGATGCTAACCCCGCGCACCGCGCGGGTAAATATTGAAAAAAATAAATATATTAAAATTCTTCATTTATCTTAATACTAAAAAATCATATCGAAAAATTATTTATTGAAGTATAATATATTTTTATGTAATTATATGAGTTATAAGATAAAATCTATTAATAAATAAAATATTAGGATTGATTTTAATTTAATGAAATAAATTAACATTTAAACTGTAAAAAATAATTAGATTATCACACATTACACGTACTTGATATACCAAATTTTATATACTTCATAGATCAACATCTATTGTTTAATTATAAGTATCTAAACATTAACATAATTTATACAATTTTAACGATAAGACAATAAAGACTTTTGAAAAATTATATAGAAGGCAATGCATCAAAACCTCTAACAAAATATAATAATACCTTTTTGGATAATCTTCAAGCATTCTTTCGTCTTATCGATGCAACCTGCATCTTCTACCACATAGCAACGTATAAGACATCTATGAACATATTGTGACATGATAAACGTAGGTAGAAAATTAGTATAAAACATGCACATACCTTTGGTTAAAAAAAAATATGCACATACCTTAAATAGAGTACCTGTACATGAAACCTTCAAGCTAAATCCTTTCCAACTGTACATTCATGCACTTGGCAAATTGATATCATCCTCTTCGCCATTAAAGTTAGCTGACATCCCAATTTCTAGTTATGAATAGAATATATATAAATACTATCAGTAACCGATCGAATAAACATCTACATTGTCGACACTGTTCTCACCCTAAATCCCAATTAAAAATATCTTACTTCAACGCCGCTCTTACGTCCAATCCGCGCATAACATATCATACTCCATCTCCAAAAAAAGACCTACTACGAAAAGCATGTATATATAGTATACTATATATATATATACGTTTTGCCGTATTATTATTTTTTTTTGCCATGATTTTGTCTTATTATTTTAATATCTAAATATCAGGAAATTTTGATATGTGCATATATAACACAATATTGCCGTGTATAATTTTTATATTGCTTTATATTGTCTTGCTCTATATATGTTTAATAAAAAAATCTATACAATCAATATCTAGTGTTAAAAATTGATATTAATACATATATTTAACAATTTATATAAGATTTAAAAAAAAACAAACAAACAAACTACCTAAACATCATATTAGGTAGCAATTTGATAATTAATATATAACCCTAAAAAATTTAGTCAGATATCAATGTATCTATCTTTGATTTTGAATATCACATTAAAGTTACATTCAGTAATCAAGTCATTTATATATATGGAGAAATAATATTTATCACATATAATAAATAAAATAAAATTACAATTCAAACGCTGATTCTATCTAGTTTACGTGGTTTTGGCGAGGGAGAATTAGGTAAGTGCAGGCTGCCTCTTCAACACCATGGATGTAAGCTCTGTTATGTCTTCTTTATCTTCTTCATCATCTCTTCTTCAATTCGTAATGAAAATGATTGATTGATTCTTCCAGGACTACTACCGGAGAATCGGAGACGACCATGGCAGTTGTGAGGATGGAAGTGGATATAAATGGCTGTGTGGGCACAGGTGCCTCATATGTACATATATCATTAATTTTCAGTAACATTGGTATTCTTCTCGTTCAATCTCGTGGTTTTGGAACTTAAAGCAGCGACCCCTCCAACAGCCAAATGCATCAACATAAACCCGAAATTTGCATAATTTTTTTCCTGTAAATTGATTATATATAACACGCATAAGAATTAACTGTGGGAATTGAGTCGATTAATTGAGAGTAGAATTAGGAAAAAGAGTAGTAAAAGTAGTAATAAGGATGGGGAAACATACCGAGACGATGCAAGAACGCGTCAGGCTTTGGAGGTTAAAACGATGGTCAACATGCTTGGCAACCATGTAAGTGTACTGATTGATCAAGAATGATTGGATTAGATGGAACCCCAGTCTACAATAGTGATGAGCCAGGAATTGAAACTGAATATTCACGGCGGTTTAGGGTGAGGGCCAGTGACAATTATATATGTGTAGCACGTTTACATGTCGTTTGTCTAAAACCCTAACTCAATTTATTACTATACATTTATTACTAAACTTCGAATGTGTATATACCTATTAAATATATTACGGTCAAGCTTATTGATATATATATGTATAAACTTATTATCTATTAATTATTTTTATTAATTTCTATATATATATTGTTTTATATATAATAACTTAACCTATATTTATTTATTTATATATTATTATTATTATTATTATATATATACATACAAAATATGATATGTGGAAAGATACTTTGGTGGCGGCCAAAGGGAGTTTTCTTAATTTTACCTACATTAATTTTTTTACAATTTAAATAACTATTTTTAGAATTATTTTAATTTAATCAGTGAAGAAAAATTATATATACATATATTGCTTACGTGGCGTTCTATGGTCTTCCAGAACCAAACTGTATAAATTTACTATATAAATGGAAACTTTTATTTAATTTGTTTCTTTAAATTGCGTAAAGACCAAAATAGGATATAAAAATACGTCTTAATTTTGAATCAATCAATATTATGTATCTAAATTTAGAGAACCCCTATTAAATTACGATTAAATTAGGCAACGCTGACTGGACAAACTGTCCACGTGTCAGCTAGAGGGCTTCCGATGCCGAATTAATATAATACTAGCCACTAATCCCGCGCACCGCGCGGGAAATATCCAAATAAAATTTAAACTATCTTAATTTCTTGAATATGCAATGTTATTTGAAAAATATAATATATTTTTTTGGATATAAATTAATTAATATTAATGCATTAGTTTAATCAAATTATTTAACACTGATTATTATTATTTGAAAAATCTCATATAGACATTATAAATCATTTTTATAAGACTATAACTAATATAATAGAAAAGGAGTTTATAAAATTGTGTTTAGTGTTAAAAATATTTTAAAAATAAAATAGTTGAAATTGTATTTAAAAAATAAAAATAATTTGAGGATTTTTATATATTTATAAGGGAATTCAATGCATTCCTTTTTCCTACGATGCAATTTTTAGGGTGAATAATTAATACATCGTGAGTGTCATTAGTTTATATGATTTTTTAGGTTTATTTATGTTTAATAATTATTTATTGTTTTACATATAAATATTATTAACAAATACTTTAAAAATGAATATGGTTTTAGAGGCAGGTATTGAGTATAGCTTAATATAATTTTACAATTAAATAAATTGGCAATATAATAACTTAAATATTTTTCTTATATGATACCAATAAGATTAATAATATACCGACCTTTAATAGTTTGTGATGATAAAATATGACATGAACACTTATTTTTTTAGTTATCTCTAAGAGAAATAATTAAGTCAAATAATTAAAGCTAAAAACATGCAAATTCAACGAATGTATACAAATAGAAGAGGAATATAGAATTTTATTTTTTATTCTAAATAATTTATTTCATTACTTGATTAGTTGAATAATATAATGAAGGTTATGGCAAAAAATATATATATATATAATGAAGGTGAAAATAAATATTAGTTGTGATACCTTATTACTGAGTAGAAGTCAATATCAGAGTTTAAGTATATGTCTTTTTATTAGTTGTCCTTACACCTGTAAGTGCAGTAGCCTTTCAACATAATTTTATTTTAAGCATTGATTAAAAAAAATTAAGAACCATAAAATTATAACATTAAATAGAGTTATTACATCAAAAAAGAATGAGTGAAAGTAAAGTCCTTCAAAGAAAAAAAAAAGTATTGAAAGCAAATAAATAAGATACCTAAGCGAAGATGAGAGAAATAAAACAAAAATGAGTTATTACCTCTACTTAACTCTTTTTTATGGAGATGGTAATCATCCACGTAGTCATGAGATTTGAGAAGTTTAGCTGCACTTACAATAATATAAAAATGATCAACCAATTGTAAAGGAAAAAGAGTACCTTTGTTAAAATAGAATAAAAATATATTTTGAAGCCACATTTAATTTTTTTAAGCAGCTATAAAAAGCACGCTTTTTATTATGGACAGATTTATAGTTGAGGTTAGTGTAATTACTCTAAATCTTAAATGTTACATCATTTTCATCTGCAGTTGAAGCCACACGTTTCTTCTCTCACCATACGCATATCTATTCTCTTATTTAATTTCTCATCATCTTCTTCTCATTCTTTGTTTTCGTTAAGTTGTAATAAATCTTATATCCTCGCTTTCAACCTAAATAGAATAAAAAAAATCACGCTATAAATTATAGATATAGGTATATTAAGATTATGCATACAAAGATCAGTCAAAGGATAAAAAGTCCCGGTCTTGTTCTTAAAAAGAATAATAAGAAACAATAAGGAGTCGAGAAGTTTTGCAAACAAAAAAAATCATGTTTTTCTATTCATTGCCAGTTGCCACTGGTTCATACCAGTACAATCCGCCTAGTTCCATGTTTGTCCCTATAATAATGGCTACTTGCCGTCTGCCAACGTTGCTACCGAGAGCTATGTCCAGCTGAAGATAGTCGTTGCTGCCGCCATCTCCATTATAGTGGTCTTCATCATCCTGTGAAAGTACGTAGCTAGTATACACATGGAAACATGATAAAATAAATTGCATGAACGTGCATCTAAATTATTTAGGAATTTAGATATTGCTTCAGTCTGAGAGGTTACACAACGTAGGCAGCGTATACAGAATTAATTTAGGATTTATATATATATATATATATATATATATTTTTTATAATGTATATACATATATTACATGAATATTTTAAAATGTATAATATGGAAAGACAATTTTGGAACATTCATGAATATATATATATTTTTCTCTTAATATATTAATTATAACGAATTGAATTATATATATAATATATATGGAAAGAAACTTTGGTGGCGGCTATAGGGAGTTTTCCTAAACTAACCCTACGTTAATTTTTTGATAGATTGAAATTGAATAACTAATTTTAGAATGAATTAAATTTAATTAATGAAGAATTTTTTTTGTCATAATTAATTGACAAAAAAAGCGGCACATAAGTAAGACTAACTAAAGTAATATTATTAGGTTAGTTTTGTATAGTTTCTAAAATCGCCAAAGAAGTAAAATTGCTAAGAACGGATGATATTACCTAAAGTAACTATTAGGTTGAAAATATTATTGTGCTTACGTGGCGACTTATGATCTTCCGGAACCCAACTGTATAGATTTATTATTTAAAAGGAAACTTTTAATTAATTTGTTTCTTTAAATTGCGTAAAGACCAAAATAGGAGATAAAAATACTTCTTAATTTACAATCAATCAATATTTTATGTCTAAATTTATAGATCTCCAATTAAATGTCGATTAAATTAGGAAACGCTGACTGTACGAACCGCCCACATGTCAGTCAGAGGGCTTCCGGTACCGAATTAATATAATATAGTAGACTAGCCACTAACCCCGCGCACCGCGCGGGAGAAAAAATCCAAATAAAAATTAAAAATATAAGTTATTTAAATTTATGAAATATATGCACCTATATATAAATTATCAATATTTATTTAAAAAAATTTAACATATTTTAATAGAAAATTAATTCAGAATAATACATTAATAATTTAATTATTATTATTTAAAATATTTAATAGTAGTGAAATAATCAACATTATATATTATTTTTATTACACTTATAAATGATATAATATAAAAATATAATTTTATCACCTACTTATTTTTGTTTGATGATATTTGTTGAATAATTTTAAATTGTTCTTATTTAAATTAGTTAATATACACCTGTTAATTATTTCACATATTTTACATGAGTAAATGACTTAATTATAAAATTTTAAATATTTTAATTTTTATATACATGCAATTTTTTCTTGATAAAAATAGATACATGAATTTTTCAATTTAATTTTCTTATCTGCGTTAATATATATATATATTTATATAGTTTGATTTAAAATGCATGAATCTCAACATGATCATGAATTTCATGCACAACATGTTCAAGTTCAACAATAATAATATTAATTTTCCTTAATTTGTCGTAAAATACTATAAATTCTAGGTTTACATATATCTCTGACATCTATAATCCATTATTATAGTGTTTTCCCCCTATCTATATATATATTGTTTAATATGTAACATATTTTGTTTATGCTATTTATTTATATAATATTGATACTTTAAATTGGCTTAATTAAGAGGTTTAATTATCTTCCTGAATTTATATAAATTTGCTTCTTTTTTGTTGGCAACTTTATAAATTTGTTGATACCCTCCTTCCTTTATATGTTGTTCTATTTCATTATCTTTTGGAGAAAGAGCTTATGATATTAATATAAAATATTAATTTGCTTATTTCATGATTCGGCTACTATATAATTTGTTGCTACCCTTTCATTTTGTATAAAATTTTGTTCTATATAAGAGTATATATAAAATTGAAATTGGAATAGTTACATAATTAATAGAAAATATTAATTTACTTATTGCATGATAATTTAGGGTTTTTTTTTTTTTTTTTTTTTTTTATAAATAATATGAACTATTCATATGAAAAATCGTATAAATGATGCATATTACCTAGTTTTAACAAATTTTATTTTCCACTATCTTTAATCAAAACAAAGTTTCTTGGACCATCAAATTAAAACAGTGCAGTTAATAACGTTCTCAGGTCTAAACAACTAATAAAATTAGTAAAGCATTATAATATACTAATTTGATAATTTATTTTTCTAATAAAAAAATGAACTTATTCATATGAAAAAAATCTTAAAGTTGATGCATAGTACTCGATTTTATATTTTTTCTACTATCTTTGCCACAACAAAACTGCTTACAACATCATAATATAAAATAATTAGTTACGTTCTCATGTATTAATAATAACATTTCAGATAAAACATCTTCTAATAGAAGTAGCAAATCGTCGTAGAATAGAATACACATAAAGCGAGACATATTGATATAAATGCGTATCCATCTAATTGCAATTGCCAATACTACTTACGTGTTGGACAATATGACATAGTTGTATCTTTATGCATACGAATATTATGGATTGTAGTTTGACCAATTCTGTTTTTAAGGGGTTTTAAGAAATATAGATAAGTAAATTTACTTGGCAAAAAAAAAGAGAGTAAATTTAACAAATAATTATCTTAAGCATATACATAAAATATAATTATTACTTACTATCTCATCAAATAATATAGCATGTTGACATTCAATACTCATTTGTCTTAAACTTGCTATTATCGTAAAAACGGATTATACGAACTTGAATTATAAATTGACAAAACCAAGTCGTAAATTATTCATGAAAGAAATAGCTCTTCCATTAGAAGATAATTGACCTACAAAATAAAGTAGTTATTACCTTTAAAGATAATCAATCTACAAATTAATGAAGTTTTAACAAATTCATATATGATGGTGTGCGTCTTAGCAAGAATTGCCTCGTTATGTAAGATGAATCTCTTTAATCTTCAAAGAGACGAAACTATTGAAAATATTAATTCTCGACCAAAATATATATTATCTCTAGGATAGGTATATCACTCAGTGTTATCAGAACCGGACCGGACCGGCGGTTCGACCGGGTTCGAACCGGAACCGGTGGCTACAACGGTCCGGTTCGAAGAAATCCGGAGGATGTAAGCGAACCCGGTTCGATAGCCGGTTTTTTGGTGAACCGGCCGGTTTTTTATGAACCGGGCGGTTCGCCGGTCCACCGGTTCAAAAAAAAAAAGACAAAGAGAAAGAGAAACCCTAAATTCATTAGTCAGCCGCCGCCACTAACACCATTGCTGCTGTCCGGCCATGGCGGAGTTGTGTTCCCTTCCAATCGGAAAAACCCGGACGAATCATGTTCATGGTTATCCCAAAACCTTGGATGTGGAACCGGTGGTGGCGAAGGTGGGAGCTTTCTAGGCAAGAGCTGATTCTCAATTCCTCCATTAGCGCCATTAAATGTAGAAGAAGATGAAGAAGAAGAATTGGATAAAATCGTTGGCATATTTTGCAGAGGAGGTAGAGGTGGGGGTCGAGAAGGAGCAGAGAATTTCATCATCACCTCCGGGGAGCCTGATTTTAAGCTTTTAGGCCTTGTATTACATGGCGGTGATGGGGACTGAGTGTTAGATGGAGTATTTATGGAGAAGCACGAATTCGAGAAAGGGTATGAAGTAGTTGGTGAATTGAAGCTTCTGCTACCGTATCGAACAAAAATTTTGTCTAAGGAGATTCACGAACTGTGTTTGGATAGCTTTCAAGAGCTGAAGCATCTCTTCAAGTTTGGGAAGGGGAGGGCAGCGTGAGTGGGAAGGAGAGGAGAGGAGAGGGAAATAATTTTCTTAAAGTTATTAATTCGGTCGGACCGGGTTCGAACCGGGTCGGACCGTCCGAACCGGGAACCGGTGGCTTGGCCGGTTCGACCTCCGGTCCGGTTCTGATAACACTGATATCACTTATGTTGTGATTTTCTGTTACTCTATCTATTTGTAATTACGTATAAATATTGTAATCCATCTTTAAGTAAATAATAAGAACGAATACTAAGAGAAACCCTAGTTCTAATCTTCTGAGGATTGATAGACTCAACATACTAATCATAGTCCGAATGTAGACATATACGGTGGACATCAACATCCAGGTTCTTGCTTTCCTTGGAGGATCTAGTGTGGAGAATATCCAAGCCACCATCCAAAGCACATCCTTCCTAGCACCAAAAACACGGTTCCGGTGGTGGCTCTAATTAATGAGACCAACATCAATAGAAACTTTAAATAATAAATTCTTATTTTCCTCAAATACTCTCCATTGCTTTATAACCAACCGAATATATTTAGTTATTATTAATAAATATATATATATATATATATATATATATTATTAATTATACAACTTTCAATATAATATATTTTTATTATATACCTTATATTGTCCTTCTATTTTATTCTTCAACTCTTCGTTACTTTATATAATACCATGCTAATATATTTTATTTATATTTAGTTATTATTATTACTTATATACAATACTTTCCTTCTTGATTTCCTGGGTATTCTATATATATATTTCTTACGTGGCGGCCTGCGGTCTTCCGGAACCAAACCGTATAGATTTACTATTTAAAAGGAAACTTTTAATTAATTTGTTTCTTTAAATTGCATAGAGACCAAAATAGGTAATAAAAATACTTCTTAATTTTCAATATATCAATATTATGTATCTAAATTTAGAGAAACCCTATTAAATTCCGATTAAATTAAGAAACAGTGACTGCGTGGACTGTCCACGTGTCGATCAGAGGGCTTCCGATGACGAATTAATATAATACTAGATGCTAACCCCGCGCACCACGCGGGTAAGAAATCGAATTAAAAAATTGATTTTAGAGTTAAAAAATGTTAAAAATATAAAATTGTTGAAATTGGATTTGAGGAATAAAAGTATTTTGAAGATTTTCATATAGAATAATGAAAATTTTATCTATTTTAACGATTAAATATATTTAATTAGTAATATTATATGCATATATTTTTTAATATTTATTATATAGGTTTATATATTGTAATTTTATATATAATATATATATATTAAATATTTTTACATATTAAAACAAATTAATTCTTTATTTTTGTATATAATATATATTTCTGTTATATTTATGTAATGTCAATTATATGTATATATATATACTATTTGATTTAAAATAAAAACACTTACGTGCCAATCTTAGAAGCTTCTAGCACACAAATTTGGATGGTAATACATTACATGCTCTTCTAAAGACACTGTGGGAATGAATAATGAATCAAACCGTGATTTTAGAGCAGCACTAAAGTAAGTAGACAAAGATTTGGCCTTCGTTTTTTGCGAGAGGCAACATAGATATTCATGTCATGTTGGGTGGGAACCGTGTGTTCTTGATGCCCAGATTCAAAACACGAGAAACCAGAACACAAACATGATTGCCCAATAACGTGCAGGTCCGTATTTGATTTTCGTCAGCACAAACTGCAGAAAACGGATTTTCTAAGTAAGTTTATCAAATGATGCATTAGCTCGAGTTTTGTACGACATTTCGAGCTACAACAATATTCAATATGTAATGTCTATGTCATTGCATGTAATAAAATATTCGAGAGTCGTAAAATATATTGACAAAGAGAAAGAAAACCACCACGGTTAGAGCACAAACGCCTCCCAACAATATGTGGATACCGCTTCGAGCTCTTTTCTGGACATCATAACAGCACAACTGTGGATTTTATTTAAACAAAGCAACAGTCAGAATATACTATTCTGGTTTCTGGATATAGTTTTGTCGAGAAGAATATGATTAAATCACTTTCAGTATCTATAGAACTGTAACTGAGAAAAGGGTCGTCTAAAAGAGCAGATTTTCTAAACTTACGTGTCATTAGTCTTACAACAAATTCCAACTCAATTGCAATCATACACACAAAGAATTTTTAGGATGTACCATTGTGTTGATCCTTTCATCTATCTCCATAGAACATGTTGACGTCAGTTTCGATAATCATCCTACATAAACAACTGCTATTAGATTTCACAATTCAATCAATCAAATCCATAAAAATTGGACAAAACTGCAGACAATATATTTATGCCCATGATCAAGATATTGATGATCCATGCAAAGGTGGAAACTAACAAACATACATACTACATACTATGGTCAAGTTCACATACTTGGGAAGGAGTTATTGAAAGCCTTTGATTTCGATGAGGGAGTGAAAAGCATATATAATGGTTACTGGTTAGGGTTTCATGTGTATGTGTATTTTATATATAATAATTAGGATAATTAGCGTGAATTGAGTTCAAATAGTTATATAATATATATTGCATTTATTTATTCCTTATTTTGGAGACATTATTAATTTTGAAAAATATAATCTTTCGGCAAAAAAGGTAATATAATCTATAGTTTATTAGTTAGTGTTTCGGTATAGTTGGCGTGATTTGATTTCATTTAATAAGACAATCTATAATTTATTTATTTATTCCTTATTTTGGTAATATTGTATATTTATTTAGTTATTCCATATTTTGGTGATATTTATTGTTTTAAATATACATTAAACATAAACCATTAGACTTAGTGTTCTAGCCTCTAGGAGAAGTAACCGTCAATTTTAAGATTTTTTTTTTGGCAATTGTATGATACGATTGGTTAATACATGTATACATATATATATTTTGTCCTATTTATGAAGTACTATACGGTTAACACATAGTTATATTCATATTAGAATTTTTTTTAGTATTCTATATATATACTGCTTACGTGGCGGTCTATGGTCTTCCGGAACCGAACTGTATAAATAATGAGTTTAAATGGAAACTTTTTATTAATTTGTTTCTTTATTTGCGTAGAGACTAAAATAGGAGATAAAAATACTAAATTTACAACCAATTAATATTTTATGTCTAAATTTATAGATCTCCAATTAATTTCCGATTAAATTAGGAAACACTGACTGGGCGGACTGCACACGTGTCAGTCAGAGGGCTTCCGATACCGAATTAATATAATATAGTAGATAGTAGATATAGTAGATAAGACACGAAAACTAATAGATGATTAAAAAAAAAAAAAGACGACATTGGGACAAACATATATTATTCGAAAAAAAAATGATACCATACGATTACATTACCTTACTTTATGCAACTCATGGATTCTATTATTTCTAAATTTATCACATATAGTTTATTCAATCAAATATTAGTAAAATCAACTACGAATTATGGATAGGTGGGCTTGCTTTTGAACCACTATAATCAATTTCAAAATCATTATGTGTTAACTGTCCTTCGTCTTCGACCGACGACCTCTCACTTGGAGATGAATTTGGCGCTGGCGGGTGTATACTCGGACCATCATAATCGATTTCAAATCCTTGTGCCTTCTTCAAATATGCTTCTTCCCCACTAATTATTACTCTCCTTGTCGCTGTAAAATCATATAGTAACAATTAATCAAAAAAATAAAACAATTAATCACCTTTTTATAATTGAGATAACTTATATAGTTGGATTAAAATAAAGCCGGCTGAAATTCAAATCTATTTGGCAACCGTTAGATTAAACATATCGAGATTTATATAAAAATAATAATTTTTTTTCTCTCTACTTAAATTTAGTGTCTTATAAGTTATATCTCATGATATGACAGCTGAGAAATTGGCTTGAATTTAGTTGACTGTATTTTAATTAAGCGAAAAAGTAAAATATGTAAGATAAAGAGGATGCATAATATATATACCCATTGAAGAATAAGAAAAGGCAAGGAGACATAGAAGTAGCATCGTGGTGGTGATAGTGTATTCGGCCATCTTCAAAATATACTGAGTAAACTTGAAATTATCTATGTAGTCATTCGTGAAAGCATACATATATATATATATATATATATAGTAATGGAGATTTGGTTTTGGGAAATTAAATGAACGTATTTTTTGAAAAAGATTTGTTACTATATGAGACGGAGGCATTTAATCCCCTCCCAATTGCGATCAATCCCCACATAGTAAGAAAGTTACATTATTTCCTTAAAGTTGGAAAATAAAGGCCCTCTATTAACTTTTTGAAACGTCAAAATATGAGAATTTTTGTTGATTAAAATTTAAAACATTTCCTAAGGCGTCTTATATTAAAAGAATAATACTTTTCTAAACCCTATATTGAGGTGCACATTCCTTCCAAAATTAATGGTTAATAATCTTAAGATTTTATTTTCCCGTTGGTTGTTTTAGAAATGTCATACATGAAGTATTATGCTCGCTTCGGTTTATATTTATAATAATAATTTTTACTTTCACCGTGTCAACTCTCTAAGATCATTAATATTTTATCATTCCAAAGCTCGAAGTCGAGACCTATAGTTATGGAATGAAGTGTTGAACTACATAGCTACATTATATGACATGATTAAATTAATGCCTAAGTTTTCTTTTTTTGGGTTTCCCGTAAGAATGGAGTGTCGTAGAAGGGCTCTCATCACGAGGGCAACACATGTATGATGTTTTGTTGACTCTACACCTATAATATGTTAAGATTCAACATTGACTTGCCATCATGGGCCAAGAAGAACTTACCATGGGCCAAGATTAATTCACCATCATGGGTCAAGACTTTTAATGATTTGGGCTAAGAGAGATTGTGCCAAGTTGAAGAAATATCTAGAGATTAAAGTTTAGATAATGTGTCTAGATGATTCTAATGTTATAATTATTGTTGGATATTCTAGATAGTTTCTAGGAAGTTCTTGCTCTAGAAATATCTAAGACTAGAGTTCTCTCTAGGATAGTATAAATAGGAGTGAGTCATTTGTAAGCAAGCAAGAAAACCACCACAACTAGATCCACCACCACATGTTATAAGAGTCTCTTATCATATTTAGAGTAAGAGAGTATATATACGAGTTCTTCTATTATTATTGAAGTACGGTCTTGGGCAAGTGCAAATCGGCACTTCGTTATTTTTACATAATAATCTTCAATTACATCGGGTAAACTCGTAACGTAAGACTGCGAAATCGATGGAATCACTTATTTTACAAGCTCCCAAAGATCAGATTCTTCCTCTCGGGCTTCATTATATGATGTATAAAGATCCATTTGTATATTATATATTATCATCTAGATTCAAAAAACTGTATGCTTTGAAGAAGTTTTTATGGTTTGGGAGGAGTTTTGATTAATAAAAACAGTCCCCTTGTTTTAAAGAGAATATGACAGGTTATTTACATTCCATGTGGTCAAAGCGAACTGAAAGCTAAGTTGCGATAATTCAAAAGATTCCAAAAGAAAACATAGAGATGTCTCATCTCATATTTTTATCTTAGTGGGAGTAACGCCATGGTAATTAGGTGTAAGTCATCCAGTTCAAATTCGATAATGGGCTTTTTGTTCATAAGAGTAGACCTCACTTTATAAATATTATTCCAATTCGAAGGAAAATAAAATACTGATATATATTTTTTCTTTTTTATATTTCAAAAAACAAAAAATAACTAACTGTATCATTAGCATTGCATTATGTTAAGTTATCATTAGAGTTAGAGTATACTCATTGTCTTTATAAAAAATATTTTTATTTATAAAAGGAAAAATAAAGTGGAATACTTATTTATTTTAATGAACAAGGTGCTAATTATAAAATCTTTTCCATTCTCAAAACTCAATAAAATTTGAACATAAAAGTTAAAACTTTTACTTAAGAGATGAATAGTTGTATCATATGATATGGTTATAATGCATTAGTTGAGGAAGTACGTTGGCATTTTTGACTCATTGTTATCATTTCGGTTTTTGCATGCTTAATTTCGACATATGCCTAATTTGAAAAATTATATCATATACTTGTCTGGACTATATGAATTAACGGTTGTGTGCTACCTTTCCAACTAATTAACCGCTAGTCAATTACCTGAAAACTTAGTTGGGGTACGCAATATGCATATAGAGATATTCGAATACTTCTTTTTATATAGGTTTACAACACATTAAAATATAATATGTGAGATTTAAATATGGCATTTGTTCTTTGGTTTTTCCTTTATTTAATTTAATTAAAGGGAAGTTACTTAACTAAAGGGAAGTATAAATGATATGATATCGAGATTGTTCACCTAAAAAACATCCTCACAGTGAGTTGCAGAAGCCGCATTGTAAATTGTAATGACTAACTCCACTCATAGTGTTACTTGTTAGTGTCACAGCTGCCTTCAGAGCTTATCAACCGTCACAGACCAATTACCAACAATATATTATTAGTGCGGATCGGGAGAGATAGTTTGTTCGCTCAACCTCAATTTTTATCATTTTTTAAATTATAATCTAAGAGCCTGAAAAGCTTGAAAGGGAGTCAAATAGATACACTATTTGGATGCTTTCAACTCTCCCTGAAAAGTTTACAAAAAAAAAAAAAAAAAAAAACTGTCCCTAAAATAAATTCACTGTTTCAAAACCTAAGGCTAAGCTAAGACCGGAAGCCCCACCACAACGGATGACATTGTTCAACATCGCCTTCATCCCACTCTCCGCCCCGCCAAATCGTGGAGTCCGCCTCCCCCCTCACTTCCCCCCTTCACCCCAACCGCGATGGAGAGGTGAGTTCCATCTCTCGTAAGCGCGCACACCACCTCACCACCACCACCGCCCCCGAGCCCGCACAATAACCGCCCACCACCACCACAACCACCTCCGTACGCTCTCACGCGCCATCATAAGCACGCACGTGCCTCCACGCGCCACCACAAGCATGCACGCGCCGCCACACGCGCCACCCAACCCATTCACACGCTCACACGCACCATCCACAAGCCACCCGCGCGCCTATTGCAGTGATGCGTGCAGGCCACGCGCCACCGTAGGCGCTGACACGCGCCGCCGTACGCGCTGACACGCGCCTCCACGCTCTCTAGACCGCGCCTCCACGACCCACCTCCACTACCAACAAGTCGTGCGCCGGTCGCCATCGTCCCTCCACGCGTCGATGTGGATGTTGTTCGCCGTTTTAAGTTCAAACTCGAATATATCTTGGCGGTACAACCCACGAACCTCCTCCATCTACCCCTTCCAGTCGAACCCATAGTTTGTCAGAACCAACGCTCTGTTCATCACACAAACGATTGCATGATATGTACCCTTCGGGGTACCTACGATATGACCGCGCTCGCGATCGTATCTCATTGTAAAACTCTTCTCCTAATGGAGAAGCCGAGTATTTCTATGGAACCCCACTCGTGCGCTAGTTCTTCGCTGATGTTCCACATCTAGGGGCGCTTCGGTAACCTGGTTTCGTCCAGCTCCTACCAATCAGAAATCTTTACACCAGTCATGCAGTCATCTTCGTGTGTTAATGGAGTTGTTTGTGTTTTAGATTTACTGTGGGTCATGTCTGGTATCACTTGTTGTGCAGGTCCTCTGTTAGCCTTGTCGGCCTTGAGGGAGGTTCCTTTCTCCTCTGAACAGCTGAATTCGTTGCTGTATCAGTTGGATTCCTCCTCACCAAGCTGTTATCCTTTGTCTGGGGTCATCTCTACCGTTAAGCCGATCTGGTGTTTTAGTTTAGTTATTTCCGGTTGTAATTATGTTTTTCTGTTGGTACTTATTATACTTGTTCGGAATTTGGATGTTTACCAATCCCTCTAGAGCAGTCGTTTTCTGATTTGTAGCTTGTAATAGTTTTTCCTTCAATAAAATCGGCGCAGTTGATAAAAAAAAAATCTAAGAGCTTATCGAGAGGGCATATGCAAGCAGTTTAAAATAATTTATGTTAGATGGTGTTTAAATTCAAAAATATTATACTAGTCAACTTTTATCATAGCTGAGTGAAAAAATATATTTATTAAGAGGAAAGAAAAGATGAATTTTTAGGATAGGTTTTCAGTTAAAAAACTATATTTTGAAACCAAAACCTAGTAAATTAAATAATTCAGTGCTTCATTCATCAACTGTAAAGGTAAGCAAAAAGTTCCTTTTGACCAGTTCAGGACCAGGACCGGTCCATAATCGAAAGGACTAGTCCGTTTAGGACCGAGTTTATTGGAGTTTGGACTTGTCCATATCTGTCCTGGACTCAATTCGGTCTAAGACCATTAAGATTCATAGAGTTCAGGACCAAACCAAATTTAGTTTAATTTAAAAAAAAAAACGAATAAATTAGAAATCTGGAAAAGAGAAGTACTTTACCAAAAAAATAGAGGAGAGAAGTGGGCAAATCCCTCAAATTCAAAATTAACTCAGTAGAATAAAGAAAAGACTCTGACGGGACGAGCATCAAGTGCATGGTTTACATCACCGTCGTCTTCTCCATCACTGAACGAAATCCTGATGGCAGAGGTGGCGATTCTGAACAACTAAGAGTTCAAATCTCACTGAGATTTTCAGAATGCAAAATTATTCATAATCAGCACTTTATTCATTATAGACTGTGAGTGATAATTAGTTTATGTGTAGAATAAACATGTTATATATGTTGTCATCCTAATAATCCTCCAGCTCCGCGGGAAAAAAGATGTTAATAATTTACTTTATAGTACGGTAGTCAAGTTAGATTCCAAATTCATGTCTAGTGTAATTAGTTACTTAAACCTGCTCATATGATGGATATGTAAATATTTTTCATTTTTAAAGTGTAATATATTAATTTCTATGTGCGGTTAATATTTTTTATAATGTAAATCGATGGATATTGAATGAATTGGGGGTGACGGTCACCGGGACGTAGCCTTAGCGCGGAAATCAGTTGGTACTTGCCGTTCTCAAGTGAGTAACCAAACAACCATTCAAACACAAAAACCACGACTTCTTCTCCATTTTAATACAGTTACCAACTACCTTTCGAGACCCGCCAAAAACTCATAACCAGAATCACAGCTCCCACCTTTCTTTTTCTTCATCTTCAACAAACTCCGTATCTTCATCATCAGTCAAAACCCTAAATTCCTGTCTTCTCCTCCTCATATATAACTCAAAAAACCCCCACTTTAATTTCTCAGTCCCCAACGAACATTATATCTTGTAACAACACTGAAAATGGCGTTGGAGAGTCCTCTGCTGCTGAATAACAACCACAGCAATGGCAGCATTGGATCTTCAGACGATCAGCCGAAGCTCGGAAAGGTTAAGGAGTTCAGTCTCGAGTCGAAGCGGCTATGGAAGCTTGCCGGACCTGCGATATTCACCGCAATATGTCAGTACTCACTCGGCGCTCTCACTCAGACATTTGCCGGTCAGGTCGGGGAGATCGAGCTCGCTGCCGTCTCGGTCGAGAACTCTGTCATTGCCGGACTCGCCTTTGGTGTCATGGTAATTCACTAATTCTCAGTTAATAACTTCTTCTTGTAGCTGAGATTCGTTTGCATTGCATGTATACGCTCTAACATTACTCAAATATAACTTCTTCTCATAAACAAAGTAATATGATTTAAGAATTAGTTGAATTTATTTAATCAGAGTTTCTGAATTTAAACTCCGTTAAGTATTTTAAATGAAAAAATATTTATTATTAGTACTTACGGACTGACCCAATATAAACTACGTTGATAAAATATGCTACATGTCCTAGCTTCCATATGATCTTAAAACACCTGCGAAAAACAAAAAAATAAAATAATAGAGCATTAACACCTAGTTTCACGAGTTTTGTTTTGTTTGTTCTTTTTTCTTTTAAATTTTTGTAATTTTCAAACTTAGTATGAAGATTAGACATTATACTACTTTCGGAAACAAATGATCTTCTCGAATGACTTTTTCCCCATTTTTACAAGAATACATGGATTTTTCACATTAATTATTAATTCTGAAAAACTTCGGTAGGGTTGAAGATAGTTGCTCTGGTTTAGGTAGGAGCATTACAGAGTCAGTTTACTGTGGATGTCAGTGATAATATGTAATACATTCAGTAAACAATTAGTAAATACTCACAACTCATGAGCTACATTGTTATTATATATAAACATTTTTACTTATGTACTCATTACACTCTAAATTTCTCAATTATATTAAAATTCAAATGGTTTAACCGACTACATAGTCCTGACCTGCACAAGTATATGCATAGCGATTCATCTATTAATTAGAAGTCAGGAGTACAAACTCAACTGAGACTCTGATAATTAAAAAATGTTTATAATTGCACTTTACCGAGTGTCCAAATACTTTTATATTTCAATATTTTTTTATACTTATATTATATTCAAATATTTTTTAGATGGCGGTCACATATAATTTTAAAATTAGACAAACCAGTTGACCAGCAGGTATCATGCGAACATTCAAATATATGTGTTCTAATACAGTGTGAAATTTTAGACGAATTATTTAACCTAACTGTTATAAAGTAATTACAAGTAAAAACATGATTTAATATTTGTACTTTAACACAAATAAACGGTGATGGTTTATGGGTTGCAGTTAGGAATGGGGAGTGCTCTTGAGACACTATGTGGGCAAGCCTACGGAGCAGGGAACATCAGGATGTTGGGTATATACATGCAGAGATCATGGGTCATTCTACTAACCACTGCATGTCTTTTGGTCCCAATCTACGTTTGGTCCCCTCCCATACTCGAACTCATCGGAGAAACCGACGAGATCTCCGAAGCTGCCGGAAAATTCGCCTTGTGGATGCTTCCGCAGTTGTTCGCCTACTCGTTGAACTTCCCGATACAGAAGTTTCTACAAGCACAACGAAAAGTGATGGTGATGGCGTGGATATCGGCCGCGGTCTTAGTGTTCCACACCGTGTTTAGCTGGCTATTCATCCTCAAGCTCGGTTGGGGCCTTGTTGGCGCCGCCGTGATGCTTAACACGTCGTGGTGGCTCATCGTCATTAGTCAGCTCCTCTACATCTTTATTACCAAGTCGGACGGCGCGTGGAGCGGTTTCTCGTGGCTCGCTTTTGCGGATCTTTGGGGATTCGTCAAGCTATCCCTGGCTTCTGCTGTTATGTTATGGTAATACCACTGTCATTACATCTGTTTTAGTAAATCTGTTAAGAATAAGACGTGCGTCTTAATTAACTGTCTTATTATAAGCTTGTACTTATGGATGAAGAAATTCGACACACTCTTATACAATTTCAACAGAATCAACCTAGATCATATTGTATTAACAATTTAGATGATTTGAATTTGCAGTTTAGAGTTCTGGTACCTGATGATACTAGTGGTGATCACGGGACGTCTACCGGACCCGTTGATACCCGTAGACGCCATCTCCATTTGGTAACTTACGACACTGCCGGCTAATTATAACAACGTTTGCTAAATCGCGTTATTGTTGTATTAATACTTTCGTAATTCGTATATATTGCAGCATGAACATTCAAGGATGGGATGCCATGATCGCCCTCGGATTCAACGCCGCAATTAGGTGAGCTTTCAATTAAAACGCACGTCGTAACTAACTGTCTCATAAATAAGCTCGAACTTATAAACAAATAAGATGTGTGACTTAATCGACTGACTGCACACTTTTTATCCATACTTTAACAACTCTAACAGAAAATAACTTATTTTGATATTGTGCAGTGTAAGAGTTTCAAACGAGCTCGGAGCCGGCAATTCCCGACTGGCGAAATACGCAGTGAAGGTGGTCTCCGTCACGTCAGTGGCGATCGGAGTGGTGGCAATGTGTGTGGTCTTCGCTACACGGGATTACTTCCCTTACCTCTTCACTAACAGTGACGCTGTCGCTGAAGAAACCACCAAACTCGCAGTCCTGTTAGGTCTCACCGTCCTCCTCAACAGTCTCCAACCAGTCTTATCCGGTAAGTAAAAAAAAAACAAAACAGAGTACTCTGTTATGTTTAAAACATGCATATTAGTCGACATTTCCATAAGTTCGGATTAAGAAACTCAATCTGACCGTATTGACTAGGATGAATCACATTCAAACATTGTCACAAACATGAGCGTTTTGATACCATATTAGCAATACCAGTCCGTATTAACAAATTTTCCATAAAATCGAGTTTATGGGTAGAAGAAGAAATTCAACACACTTTTATACATACTTCATCACAAACGTTGTATGTATAGTCTCTCATATGTTGTGATTTTTCTTGAAGGTGTCGCGGTTGGAGCGGGATGGCAATCTCTTGTGGCTTATATCAACATTGGATGCTACTACGTTGTTGGGTTGCCTGCTGGCATTCTCCTCGGTTTCACTTTCGGATTCGGAGCCATGGTAAATTTTAAAAATATTAAATTAAATTGAGTTTTGGAATTGATCATAGACAAACAAGTACAATGTGTAATAAAATAAATGTCGTGATTGCAGGGTATTTGGTCGGGAATGATAGGGGGCATATGCTTGCAGACCATTATCCTCATTGTTGTAACCTCAATTACCAACTGGAGAAAAGAGGTTCGTTATATTTTACAACTTTGCACTTTTTTAACAAGATTGTTTCTGGAATATCTAGTATTAGGAGAGAATTATGTTTAAAACTCTTATCAAGAATGCGTTTTCATTGGAATTAGAATTCGTTTTAAAATTGTCTATTTTTCGGTAGAGAAGAAACTAGACCATTAATTAATGTGAGTTTTGGGTAATTTGCAGGCTGAGGAAGCTGGGGATAGAGTGAAGAGATGGGGAGGATCGTCGCATTGATGGATGGAGGAGATAGATGGTGTCCTTTCAAGTTTCACCTCTTAGCGTGATGATCCTTTTTTTTTTTCTTGTATTTTGAACATCTTCGATTAAGTTAATGCAATTGGAGGGTTTTGTAGATTTTGATATGATGCTTATTGTATGGGTAAAATGAGCAATGTTTGGATTTGGGAGTTGTTGAAATCATGAAATGCAATCTAACCTTTCAAAATAATCTTAAAATTTACAGATAGTCTAGATCATATATTATTCTAAGAGTTGTCACTTTACACAAGCAAACCTCACGCGAATGGCCATATTCGACAAAAGAAGCCACGTTTAGGATTTAATTTAACCCCTCCTTCACGTTATATAGGTTGAGCAAATAACGTGAGGGTAGGTTGAACAAATAAACGTGAGGGGTTACTTATTAACTCACTCCTTTGTTTTTTGTTTGTTTTTTTTTTTTAAATAGGGTTAATAGTCATATTGCTACGTAGATTTTGATCTAATTATAATTTGTTATTCATGTTTTTTTAAACTGGATATCTAAACTTTCAATTTATAAGTAAAAATGTTACAGTTTACGTAAATTGGACAGAAAATGAGTATATTTCGGTCACGTGGGATCTTTTGATGTGTACCTAAGATGAATTAGATATTAATTGAAATAATTCCACCGAAATGTCTTCAATTAGACGTTCAATTTGACTTCCCACAATTCTAATAGTGTCTTTCAATTGAACGTCTAATTGGAGATATTTCGTTACAATGTTTTTAATTTTTTATCGAATTCATAATCGAATATCCATAAAAAAAAAACCTTACTTGTCCGGAACATTCTCATTTTTATGTCCAGTCTAACGTAAACTAAAACAAATGTAGCAATTTGCTCTGAAATTGGAAGTTTATGTAGACAGTTTTAAAGTTTGGATAATAATTTGTAATCGAATCAAAGTTTTGTTTATTAACCATATACTATATATATATATTAAACTAACACAATACATATAATTTCTTTTCGTATAATCAACAAGAAAAAGAGAGAAGAAAACGTGAAATACCGTAAGATTTTAAGGATAATTATGAGTTTTTTAAATTAAAAAATATATGCTACCTCACCATATATGGTCTATAAATACTATGCATGTGCCTCAAACTTAGTCCATTGCTAACAAGTAACAATCCATGGAGGTAGCAACCAAGATGAACTGGGCTAAGGCACAAGATATCACATTTAGTGTCGACCTTTTAAGTACAGCAAAACAACAACTGAAATTTTTAGCTGCGGTTGATAGTACACAAAGCCTCTACGATGGTCCTGCTCTCAAGCGAGCCATATATAGGTAAAAGTTAAAAAAAAAAAAAAAAAAAAAAAAAAATTATTTTTATGTCGGGTTTGTTGATATCATGTTAATTATTGTTTTAGGTACAAAAACTGTTGGCTTCCGTTATTGGAAAAGCATATGAATTGCCCTGTTTTTACGGGACCTTTAGTTGTGCCTCTTGACTGCGAATGGATATGGCATTGTCATCGTCTTAATCCCGTAACAAATTTTTTTTTTGTCTTTACTATATAGGTTAGTTTAAATTTGAGCTTATGTTTTATATTGACTTATTTCTTTCCTTTAGATACAATATAAGCAAGACTGCGAAAATGTATTCGGAAAAATTCTTGAAAATTCAAACGTCGTGTCAACTGTTGAAGAATTTTGCTCCGAGGAAACAGAGTCTTTATGGAAACGAATTTACGTCACTGAGCCTTACAATCTTGACCTAGCATGTGTCGAGACTCAACAGCTCACTGATGAACCAGATTTGAAAACTCGAAGAGATATCGTCATTGAGTATGATCTAGAAGCGGCTGTTAACAGACAAAGTTCTTTCTTTAGTAAGGTATCAAATCATATACCTTATAAGTTATTTCACAACTTTATCTTATTTTAGCTAGGGTTGGACATTAAAACCGGTTCGGAAATGGACGGTTTGGAACTGGTCCAAACCGGTTCCAAACATACAGTTCTAAGCTGGATAAATCAGAATAGGAACATTGAGTATACTTCTTCAGTACCGGTCCATAACCGTTTTTGGACTGGTTTTGTTTTTCTAACATTAATTCAAATGCTCATTGAAAAAACGATCCGATTTGGTTCAGAATCGAACATAAATTGCTTTTTGCAAAACAGTTCAGAATCGGTTCCGAACAGGATCCAAACATACTAGCTTTTTTTTAAAAAAAATAAGCTGACCCAATTAAAATCTCAATCCATTGTTGGACCGGAACTGAAATAAAACAGTTCCGGACCGGTTCCATGACCATTTTCAACATATATGAACGTTTTATTTTTCTATTTTCTCAATAGGTTTCGAAAATGATGAATTACGACGATCGCTTCTATGAAGATGCACTAGCGAGATACAAGGCATTCATCCACTTAATCAATATAATCGAAGAAAGGCAGATCAAGTCCTCATGTGTCCCGACTCATGATATCGACCTTATGTGGCATTCTCACCAGCTGCACCCTGCTGCATACTGCAAAGATATGAAGGTTCTGGTTGGAAAGGTAATAGATCACAATGATCGAGATTCTAGCACTAAGGGTAAGAATACACTGCAGCTCCAGTTCTTACAAACCCAAAAGCTCTGGGAAGACGTCTATAATAACGTGTATTATTTAGAAGATGCACTTCCTAAGAGTCTGTTTAATTATGAAGATGTTTCGGAGGCTCATTCGCAATGTATAGCTCCAGCGGCTTGTAGTACTTGCTTTTGGGGGTGCATGTATTGTGAGCCTATGTAACAAACATTCTTAATAATGATCTTGAGTTGTATCCTCGAGCTCGTTCAGTTAAAAAAAAAATTGAAGTCTCAACTATCTAAATGGTGGCCTATCAGTCAGTTATGACTTAATTGACTTGTTTAGGAGCTCGCATTGGCCCACTCAGACCAAACATGTTCACCTAGTATATATGAGACAATGTTTGGGTCGAGTCAAATCTTGGGCGAGCCCCATGCTCATCATAGCTGTTCAAAACTCCAAATCGGTCATTGGTCAATTGGTCGAGCTAGGGCTTCACCATGACCAATGATCATGCTAGATATGATCTCTCAGATCAGGTGAACATGTTTGGTACGGGCTCGAATCAAGACGAGACCCCTAACTAGGTGAATCGAGTCATAGATTGATTGATAAGTCACTATTCAAACTAAAAAAAAAACTCTTAAAATTAACAGACCAATAGTTAAGACTCGTACTTGTTTTTCGCTACATGGTAAGTGATCAATACTCTAATAGTAAAGAGATGCATGCATCAATATTTATGGTGCTCCTCACAAGTTCATGACATTATTACACTCTAATTGTACAAAATATGCGTCAAGCTCTTTGTTACTCTTAGCAAGTTCAATTTTTACAATATTACTATAAAATATTGGAGCTTTAATTATGATATTTGAAATTAATTATTTAATTTTATAGATTTGAAAAGTATTTAACAATTGTACAGATGATTGGAATATCAGTTACCATTATTGTTTGACAACATGTATCATTCATAAGCAAGAAAAAAAATGTTATGTTATCGAAGGTTTTTTTTAAGGAATTGTGACCTACAAAAGAATTACTCCTTAATTAATCTGTGCATAGTCAAGTTACAGAAGCAAACTTCATGCAAATGGCCATGTTTGACAAAAGAAGCCACGTTAAACCCTAACCCCTCACGTTTATTTGCACAACCAACAAAAAAGAGTGTTGCCACCACCATATGGTCTATAAATTAAATACTATGCATTTGCTTCAAACTTAATTAGTCCATCATCCTTAGCAATCCATGGAGGAATCCACCAATGAACTGGGATATGGCACAAGATATCACATTTAGTATCGACCTTAATTATAGATGTTGCGAAGCGACAACTACGATTTCTAGCTGTCATTGATAGTACACAAAGCCTCTACATTCTACAATGGCCATGCTTTTGAGCGAGCCATATATTATATATATAGGTAAAAGTAAATCAAAGTATGCCAATTTATTACATCGGGTTTTGTTGGTATCATGCTAATTATTATTTCAGGTACAAGAACTGTTGGGCTTTCTTTGCTCGAGAAGTATATAATTTGCCCTGTTTTTACGGGACTCTTGGTTGCGCCTCTTGACTGCAAATGTAGGAGGGCGGAGAAAAAAGCCCGACAAACCCGAATTTTCGAAAAATTTGCCCTAATCCGTTCCGAAATTGGGCCCGAGTCCGTATGGGAGAAATTTTTACTCCCAACTGGGGCTACAGATTTGTTAAAAAAAATCTCGAATGTCCCGAATGTTCCTAGTTATTTACCCTAATTCAACAATTTACAACTTAAATAATCTAATTATACTTAAACTACATGTGCGAACTTAATAAATTTGTTTGTAAACTTGATGTATGTGATCGTAAATTCGATGTATGTGTTGATGAATTCAATGTATGTGTTCGTGAATTTGATAAATGCTTGAACTTGAATTTGTATTGAGTTGAAAATTAAGGTTTATTTTCATTCTTAGTTGTAACTAGGGTTGTCCCTAGCCCGTCCCAAATTTGAAAAGTCCCGACCAAGTAGGGACTTTTTCAGATGCTTAACTTAGAGTTAGGGTTAGGGACAGTTGTGGAAAATCCCGAAAACTAGGGCTAGAGAAATTTTCTTGAAAAACCCGTCCATTTGATATTACCCATCATCTTAATTCTGTAACAACATTTTACAATTTTATTTTATTTGTGTTTACTATTTAATTGTTACTATAAATTTTGTGTTTACTATTTAAGTTACTATAAATCTTGAGCTTGTTGTGTTTTATATTGTTTCTTTCTTTCCTTTAGATACAATATAAGCATGACTTTGAAAATGTATTCGAAAAAATTATTAACAATTCAAATGTCGTATCAATTGTTAGAAGAATTTTGTTATGAGGAAACAAAGTCTTTATGAATAATTTACATAACCGAGCCCTACAATCTTGACCTTGCCGGTGTCGACTCTAAGCGGCTGGCTAATAGATGGGGCATATGTGAAAATGTATTCAGAAACATTCTTGAAAGTTCAAACTTCGTGTCAATTGTTGAAATTTTTTCTTTAAGGAAACAAAGTCTTTATAGAAACGAATTTACGTAATCGAGTCATACAATCTTAACCTAGCTAATCTCGAGTATTGGCTGGTCACTAATGGACAAAATCGAAAATATATCACCATCCAGTATGATCTAGTTGAAAGTGAAACTGTTAAGAAAAAGGTTTTTTTTTTTAGTAGTTAGTAGGGTTAATAACTAAAAAACTGTCCAAGGTTTACCCTATGTTAAAATTAGGTGTCTGAAGTTTGAAATGTTAAAATGGACTGTCCCAAGTTTCATTTTTGCTGAAATTTGGTGTCTTTGTGCGTCTTTTCATCTCCATTCAATCATTTTCATCAACCCACCAACCCACTCATAATCCATCACTCTTTACTTTTCACAAAATCGTCAAATTTCACCTAAAAATTGAACTTTAAAAAAAAAATGTTTCTAGAAGAGACGTGTGGAGCCATTTCCAAGGACAATAGAGCGAGATTTACTTGTCCGGATGTGACCAACTTTTTAGGTGACGGTCCCGGCAAGATGACGAGAAGGGAGTGTGTATGAGAGCTCGAATTTGACATACGGTTTCGTCGGAATTGACTTCTCTAATGTAATCACACCGAGACACCAAATTTCAACAAAAATGAAACTTGGGACATTCCATTTTAACATTTCAAACTTCAGACACCTAATTTTAACATAGGGTAAACCTTGGACAGTTTTTTAGTTATTAACCCTAGTTAGTAACTAGCCTTCCTTATATCTGATTTAATCAGTATAAAACTATAAATAGATATAGTTAGTTGGGCCGAAAAAGATATAGATAGATGTGTGAGGCCCAACTACAGGCGTGAGAAGAACAGCCCAAACTCACGTAAGTTGATCCGTTCGGTATCATCGTCTTTTCAGTGTCCACCCCCTCACCATTTTCAACCTTCAAGAGTCGATCGCGAGGCTGCAATCCGATCTCAAACTCCCGGCCAAGCGGAGCGCAACGATGACGGTTTTCCACTTCTTTAACTGCGCGATACTGACCTTTGGTCCCCATGCCGTCTACTATTCTGCTACGCCACTGTAAGTCCCAGGGTTCTTTAGATCTATTACAGTTTGATTGATCTGGCTACTACTCTAGCTATATCTTGTATTCGTGTTTACCGGTGAATGCTTCCTTGTTCTGATTGAAGGAGGAGAGTGTGATTGACTCTGCTAGTAGTAGCTAGCTTGTTTCGAGCTACAATGGAGGATCTATAGGAACTTTACATTTTTCAACTGTGGAGGGAATTCAAATGTCTGATCAATCATGCTTATGTTGTATATTCTTTTGATTCGGTTGATTCTTGAATCGTTTCTTTGATGATCAGCTACAAGCTGTATCGAAATAATTGAATGATAAATTTATCGAAAGGCTATCGTAAATTTATGCATGATGCAAAGACACCGTCCCATCTTGTTACTTGTGGATTTCCAAGTTGATTTGACCAGTTACCTTTTGCATTATGAACGTCCAGCTCTGAGTATGACACGCTTGGAACCTCCATTAAAGCTGCTGTTGTTTATCTTGGAACTGCTCTAGTGAAGGTAGGTGAAGTGCCTTTTTTTTCTTTCTTTTGGAAACTGTTAGATTCTCAGGAATTTGATTGGAACCGAATTCTGTCTTGTCTGATTTAGTAGTTCATTAGCTTAGTTACTTCTTACAAAAGTAAATTATCTGAAGCTGTCCAATCTGGTCCCCGATTGTTGCAGCTCGTTTGCTTGGCCACGTTTCTTAACGTATCAGAAAACGAGAGCTTTGATCCTACACAGGTATTCATTCTCTTCCACTCTTAGTTTTAAACTACACAGTTGCTATACCACTTATTAAGTTAAATCTAATTCATTTATGATATTACATGTTCTAGAAAGCCCAACTTCCCCTTGTTATTTTGGTATCTAACTAGTTAAATATATCCATAATATTCTGCTATTCAACTTCCGCAGGAGTTGCTGAAAGCTTTGATTGGTTTTGTTGATGTTGCTGGTCTTTACTTTGCGCTAACACAGTTGACCCACCGAAACATCTCCCAAAACCATAAGTTTCAAGCTGTAGGTCTTGGTAGGTTACTTCTTGATCAGCACATTCCCTCATACTTCTATATTAGAGCACCTCAAAACAGAGCCTAATGCACAAAGCATTTTATCATTGGCAGGATGGGCTTTTGCTGATTCGGTTTTGCATAGATTAGCACCTCTTTGGGTGGGTGCCAGAGGATTGGAATTCACTTGGGACTACGTTCTTCAAGGCATAGAGTCGAATGCTAATCTGGTAGGTATCTTCTGCAGATCACAGAGATTCACCCGGTCGTAGAAAGTTACTTCCATATAGTATGATGCTCATATTCAATATAAATCTGATCGAATAACTTATTTCCTTCTGTGCAGGTTTTTAGCCTATCGCTTGCTGCATTGGGCTCACTAATGTGGCTGAGAAAGAATAAGCCGAAAACATTGATTCCCATTATCTACACTTGTGCTGGAATTGTAGCGACAATGCCCTCTATCACAAGGTTTGTATCTCAGTTTCCTTCATCTTGAATTACTCCTGTTCTTACCAGTTTGTGGGTTTTAGTGGATTGAAGAAGCCGTAATTAAGTTGATACTCGTTTTCCAATTCCTTTTTTATGTTTGATTGATGCAGCTACTTGTCGCGAGGCATAGGATGGCAATTACCCAAGGTAGTAGGGTTTGAGGTAGCCACTTCTTTAGTGATGGCCTTCATTAGTTGGCAACTATTCTCTGCTTGCCAAAGGCCTTCTCCCTGACTGTGCAAACTTGTCTTCAGATCATTGTTGCCATTTCAGAGATTTGGATATTATGCTTAATCCAGGCTTTTTGTAGGATTTGTACCTCTTCGTACTTTGTCCACTTACAATAGATTTTGCATTTCTGAGAAGATTTTGATATTATGATACAAGTTCTTAAATATGGTGCAGTTGTTTAACATTTTATCCCAAGATATTCATTTTCCGCACTTTTTACCTCCTACGGGTTTATTCATATGTGAATGGTGTTGCCTTCTTGATGCGTCACCGCTAGGAAACCCATGGGAAAGCTACACACTAGTAAGTAGTCATAATGTTAAGGGTTAAAAACTTAAAAACAAATTTAAATAGGGTTAACATTGAGAAATACAAATCCCCCGAACTCAATTAAACATTGAGAAAAGGATGTAGCATGTAAAAGTTTATCAAAGTTTGTTATTATATATTTAATCATTTAAATATTATTACAGGTGTAAAAGAAGTTTTTTTTAAAAAAAATAATTTAAAGTAACCGGAGAAGCTTCTCTGAAAGATGAGAATAAACATAGTAATATGTAAATACCTAATTTTGGATCACGCGCGACACGCGTGATATGTGGCGCACCTAAATGAGGAAGTGTCCAAATATGACAAGTCATGAAGCTTCTAAGAATGATTCCTGCAAAAATTAGGATAGTTTACGTATTTATTGCAGAAAATATTTGTTAAATATTTAGTATTAAATTTCTGAATATTTAGCATTTATTAGTAAAATAAATCATCAATATGTATTGCTCAAATTAGATTAGACCTAGATACTATATATAGGGTTATATATTTAAATTGTAAGAGAGAGGAAAAAAAATGTTGTACCAATGCTTTGAATTAATATAGTTCTTCGACAAGCGAGAAATTACCTCAAGTCTTAATTTAGTTTGTTAATATGAACTTTGTTTTATACAACTTCTTTGATTTTTTATTTTTTTTTATCAAATTATTATGCTATAGATCACGTCATACAACTTCTCTGACTTTGTTTTTATTATTATTATTATTAATATTATTATTATTATTATTATTATTATTATTAACTTCATCAGTCTTCTGCGTTGACAGAGACCACCACCGCAGCAACCATCCATCATCTCCGTTCACCCTCCACGTTTGTCCGCACATTCCACTGCGTCGATCCTCATCGTCATCGACATGATATGCCGCTCCTCCGCTCGCAAGCCACTAGACGTGTTCGACTCCGATGACCATCCACTCGCTCCTTATCGACGTTCATCCTCCGTCCCCGTCCACCGTCGTCCATCTCCATTAACACCGGACCTACACCTCCATTTCCAGATGACATTCCCTGATCGGAGTCCCACTTGAAACTCGAGTCGTTCGTCGTCCATTACCCACCATGTCCAGTTTGCAGCCGATCCGATGATGCTCTTCTTTTTATCTTACTCCGGTTTCGTTTCCGATCCCGTCCTGGCGTCCCGATTTTGCTGCATCTCTCGTATGTCCGGCTCTGACCGAGTCAGCTGCTCCGACATACAGTACACCCGATTCTGTCTGACCCGAACGCCTCTACTGCCCCAACCACTTCGCCTCCCACCGGTCACCGGGGTCCACCCTCGCTGCTCAAATCCGCCTAAAGTCCCATCGGTCGCTGTTGTACTCTGTTGGAATTATTGAGGATAAATATGCAAATTTACAAAGTCCGAGGACCAAAATGCAATATTCTAAAATTCAATGACTAAAAAGCAATTAGTCAAATTTCGGTTACTTACATGTAACTATACCAGTTAACGAATACGTATTTTATATACTGAGGCCCGTGCTAATCACAGTCTCCTTAAGGCAATTTCGCCCCTCCCCACCCTCGGGTTATGCAAAGGGGTTTATACAAGGGTCGCCCCTCCCCACCCTCGGGTTATGCAAAGGGGTTTATACAAGGGGCGATCACCTCCCAGGATTCAACATTGTCATCGAATCGTGTTATGCATGCAACACGCTCGACCGAACCGAACCCAATACCTGAACTCAAACAAAGAACAGAAATGCCGACGACAACGGCTAAAAACAACTAGAAAGGTTGAACACGACATAAGTCGAAATCAACCTAAGAAGAACTCTGCAATTCGTCAACACGAAGAACAGAGGAGGAGAAAAATAACTTGGATTCCAAAAATATGGATTCCGAAAATATTGGATACTCAACCAAAAGGAAGAGATCTCATTTTCTTCTACAAATGAGGAGAAGAATGAGCTTGTATTTATAGGAGGTGAATGGGGGATGAGAGGTGTCAAGTGGTCGATGTGGGACAAAAACTTCACAAATTCCATTCACTAAATAATGGGCTTAAGTGAGATTGGGCTTGAGTAAAAACAATTTAGCCCAAAATCCAACTCAAATAAAATTAGTTAAAATGACCCATTTTTTTTTTTTCTAACAATCCCCCACATGAATGGAATTTTTGAAACTTAGACACGAAATTTGAGTTCAACGGTCAATACCTGCAAATGATAGGTAGGGGTAACCCCTTTGAACCTATCCCTTGTGAGATCATGCCTTCTCTACTGACTGGTCGGTAGACGCGATGTCCTTGAACCGACTGTCGTTGGTGTAGATGACGACATAACCCACACAGGTACCTTCCTAGTATGGTTCGGTTCACGCCCTGTGATCCCTAGGCCCTGGATCACTCGCCTGGTTCTGCAAGCGTTTCTAAAAATTGCGCCCTCAACAATTCCTTTCGAAGCGGCCCCACTTCTCACTCGCATAGGTGATTCTATGTCTCAAGAGCATCTTCATGACTCTGAGTTCTCCTTACGAATCATTAAAGCTTTGTGTGAAAATGACCTTGATTAAGTAATTTCCAATTACTGTTATAAGATCAACACCAGCAAAAGCTTAACCTCTTCTCCATCACTGTTTGCATCATAGGAATGGGCTTTGGGGTTTGACCCCCACAGTGACAACACTCACTCTTGTGATTAGGTTGTCCCATTGAACCAAGTTCTTGGGATCTCCAGACATCATGGTTGGGTTTTCCATCTCAAGAGTGTTTCCTCGACGGGCTTTAGCCCCATTCCTTTCGACGCTTGGCCAAATAACTCTCTGGTTAACCCTTTCGGGTAGCGGATCCGCTATTTATCTGCCGACTTTACGATATCGGACACAATAAATATATTTGAGAGCAACTGTCTAATGGAATTATGACGTATATGTCTAAACATTCCATTATGCAGGTTATACTGTGTTATACAGATTGATCGTCGCAACGTTGCATCAATGTTCTGAAACCAACAAAGTCCTCAGACTATCATTTCCTGCAGGAATAATTTTGTTAATCCAACATCTAAATTTAGATTGATTCTTTTGTGAATAACAGCTTCGCAAAGTGTCCCATTTACCAACCTTTAACAAAGGTTTTCATGCCAAATGGGGGGTGCACCACTTATTTCTGCTTTAACCTTGTCTCTTAAAGAAAATCTTCAACATTTCATTAGATTGGATTTAATTTGGATTAAACCAAAACAAACCATCAATCTTTGCACTAACACAGGTTTTGGCCAATTAGTAAAATCCTCGAGAAAATGACATAGCCATTCTGCATCTTCGGCACATTTCTCCAGTACAATAACACAGACTTGATCGTCGATCTGGCTATGACTGTTTGTTTTGAGGATTTTCTACGACACTGTTGCACCTCGTAAGGTGAATATGTAACCCCTTATACTCAAGGTGATAGTGTCTAATCGGATATCCATTTTGCATCACTATAACACTCTATCACATAAGGATATCTCTTTGTGTAGACCATGATTACGAATATGTCTCAGATACCTAAGTACCCTGATTACCCCGTTCTAGTGGACAACACTAGGGTTACTCGTATATCGACTCAATACACTTACAATGTGAGCGATATCTGGTCTAGTGCATGACATTAAGTACATGACACTTCCAATAATCCGAGCGTACTCAATTTGGGAAAACCATTCTCCCTTATTCTTTGAAATTACTTACTCGTATCTATTGGAGTACTGTCCTCGTTCTTGTCATCTTTGTTGAATTTATCCAAATACTTGTCAATATATGAATTTGACTTAGAATGAGACCTTCTGATGATCTAATGAGTTTTAATCCAAAGATCACATCGACAAGATCCATGTCTTCCAGGTCAATACTCAAATTCAACATAGGTCCAGTGGACCGGACCACCTCATCGTTATTTCCAACGATTAGTATGTCATCAACGTAAAACGTTTTTCATACTTATTTATTTTGAAACGTTTCTCCAATAAAACGCTGTCAAATTTATAAAGCCATTGTCTAGGCATCTGCCTAAGACTATACATAGATTTGACAAGCTTACAGACTTTCTTTTCCTGCTCTCGCGCAGAGAAACCCTCAGGTTTGTTTTCACATCCATTTGATGTATTTCTAGAATTTGCAAGGCTGCAATCGCAAGCACCATCCTTATGAATGTGATTCTAGTTACTGGAGAATATGTATCAAAATAATTCCACCATTCCTTTTGTCTATAATCTTTTATGACAAGTCGGGCTTTGTAATTATCAATTGATCCATCTTCTTTCATTTTACATTTGAATATCCACTTGTAGCATAACGGTTTGTCTCCGGGCGGAAGATCCACCAGCTCCCAAGTGCGGTTCTGCAAGATGGACTCAATTTCACTATTGATTGCCTCTTTTCATAGAGGTCTCTCAGAAGAGTTTACATCTTCGTGGTAAGTCTAAGGTTCGGCTTCAAGCATATAGGTCAAAAAACTGGACCATAGGATTTTCAATCCTCGCCCTTTTACTCATCATGGGCTCGACCTCAACATGCCCTCCATGTTCATGGTCTTGACTATTTTTCCTCTATAGTCTCATATGCTTGCCTCTCCTCTAGATTTAGCCAAAAATACATTTTCCAAAGAAATATGCATTTATTGATTACATTAACGTATCTTTGTGTTTATTTGACACTTTCGACTCAAATCGATACACGTTACTATTCTGAGCAAACCCTATGAAAATGCAATCAACGGTTTAGGGAATGTATGCGTCTTTTCCGTAGAGGTATCATAATTTTTAGCAAGACACCCCCCACATTCGAAGGCACAAATCAAACATAGTTTTATCTTCCTTCTTATGGGGTACCTTATTCAAAAGGTAATTGCTAGTTAAAATAGCTACCCCGTCATAACCCTAAAACAAACATGGTCTCAACCATACTATTTTAATTTCTACCAGAAAAATGTAATGTGTTAACACACGAGTTGGGTATGAAGTTATTACTAATTCTCAACCACATCATCATTGATCCTCGGATCATCCTTTTATCGTTGTAGATCCTCAGACCATTAACACATCAACATTTTTTTTTTTTCCAGACCGTTGCGTTTCTCAAACGGTATGATCCTCAGACCAATAAAAGGCCTCGACAGTTGCACCGCAAGTGCCAAAACAACATTTTCATATTTTTATCTAATGCACACTAAGCCAAAACCTTGACCGTCGACAATGTTATTAATACTAATTAGTTCAAAATAAACATCAAAACGTTGCCCGGTTGGATCGAACCCGCAACCCAACTCCATCGGGGTTTTATGCGGTGTGCAATGACTTCACCGATTAAATCGTGTTTAAGTCAACATTCTCTAAACAGAGAATAATTGTTGCCGCTTTTCTCATTGCGAAAACAATTAATAGTTGAAACTCAAGTTTTTGTTTGTAAACCATGAATTTGTTAATTGTTTCATTTTTTCCTTCATCAAGTACACATAGCGATATTTTGTACTATCATCTACGAAAGTAATGAAGTACTTATTTCCCGCCTCGCGTTTGGACATATATTAAGTCACAAACTTCGCTATGTATTTAGACCAAGAAGTTCGGTAATCCTTTCGGCCGAATAAGTTTCGCTTCAACGCAAACTTCACATTTAAGTTATTGATCTATTTTGATTTTAGGAATATGAACCATGTTAGATAACCTCTGCAAGGTATCGTAATTAACATGTTCTAAATTATTGTGCCACAAATTTAGCACAAGAAGGAACATTCTTATCTCATGTTCACTATAGGCACTAGGCCCAATGCAAAAACATTTTTATTCATGTTTACTTCAGGCACTACGGCCATTACACTTAAAGTAATTCAACTTCATCCAATCAAATTTTTCGTCTATCTGTATTTAACGTACAGTTCTTTTGACGATTTCGAGTGCTCCCAATAGGGACGCTTCCTCCTCATTTTTTTTTTTTTTTTAGAATTGTCAAAAAGAATTCCATCTTTTGACTTCAACTTTTGAAGTAAGTCTCGGCGACTTTCCCTGCATTATAGACGGCGGCCTAAACGAGTGTCCAACCTCGGTAATCAAGGCGTCGGTATATGGGATAGCATCACTCGCTAGAATAATAACATTTATAGACCACATCGAGAAGATCGTGGTCTTTCCCAATTTTAGAGTTATCCGCCAAGTGTTAGCTACATTCTCATTGAGGAGCGTTCAAACATTGGACCTATGACCAACCCCTTGGGATAATTAATCCGTAACATCAAATTCGGATTACTAAAATTCAAATAACGATTTGAATTTCTGATTTCAGTAACTAAGTTTAATCACTTCAGTTACAAAAATCAAATTTTTTTTTTTTTTTCCGTTGGACAGAAAATAAACTTGGCACAGCTAATTTTGGTTTTAACAAAACCAGACCCACACGGGGCTTACTCTCGTATACAAACGCCACGAGGTACATACGTGCCAAAGTTCAGGAGTGTGCAATTGAAAACTTCCATAACAATTGTCATACACACTCAATCGACTTTCACCGATTTTTTTTTTTTTAAATCACATTTTCAACAATGGATTCAACGACCCCATAGGCCTCAACAGCTAAATTGGGTCAAGTCACCAAAGCCTCCTTAGCAAACATATCAATTTCGGATGCCTTAATAGGTTTAACAACCTTGACCATCTCGATTTTTCATAGTAGTCTCAACGACTTAGCGACCTCAACGGTCCTAATAGTCTCAACGGCTTTTGACGACTTTACCAGTCTCGACGACCTAAATGGCCTTAGCGATTTTATCAGTCGCATGTGCTCTCGAGCATGTTCACATTTTCAACATCATTGTTCGACAATATTTGTGAACTTTTAGAGAATAAATAATTTTCTCCAAAAAATTGAATCTCAAAATTCAATTAAGCATCCTCTCATAAAACCAACAAATAAAATTGCCTTAAGATTGTTGGAATTATTGAGGGTAAATATGCAAATTTACAAAGTCCGAGGACCAAAATGCAATATTCTAAAATTCAATGACTAAAAAGCAATTAGTCAAATTTCGGTTACTTACATGTAACTATACCAGTTAACGAATACGTATTTTATATACTGAGGCCCGTGCTAATCACAGTCTCCTTAAGGCAATTTCACCCCTCCCCACCCTCGGGTTATGCAAAGGGGTTTATACAAGGGGCGATCACCTCCCAGGATTCAACAGTGTCATCGAATCGTGTTATGCATGCAACACGCTCGACCGAACCGAACCCAATACCTGAACTCAAACAAAGAACAGAAATGCCGACGACAACGGCTAAAAACAACTAGAAAGGTTGAACACGACATAAGTCGAAATCAACCTAAGAAGAACTCTGCAATTCGTCAACACGAAGAACAGAGGAGGAGAAAAATAACTTGGATTCCAAAAATATGGATTCCGAAAATATTGGATACTCAACCAAAAGGAAGAGATCTCATTTTCTTCTACAAATGAGGAGAAGAATGAGCTTGTATTTATAGGAGGTGAATGGGGGATGAGAGGTGTCAAGTGGTCGATGTGGGACAAAAACTTCACAAATTCCATTCACTAAATAATGGGCTTAAGTGAGATTGGGCTTGAGTAAAAACAATTTAGCCCAAAATCAAACTCAAATAAAATTAGTTAAAATGGCCCATTTTTTTTTTCTAACATACTCATCCCCATCCAATCTTCGGCGTCGTTCCATTCCTTCCGTTGCTTCGCCGTCCTCCAGTCAGCACCGGCGCCTCCGACCGGTACTCCGCCTTTGTCTGGTCCAGTCGCTCTGTCTTCTCTCGCACTGCTCCGGTGTCTACTTCTGTAAAACCTGCATAAAATTAGAGGACCAATTTTGCAAGTTGGAAAATTCAGGTTCTAATACAATATAATGGCAAAGTTTAAGGTCAAAATCTATTTTCTCTCTACAAATCTATAATATATCACGCAGGTTTTGTGGCTAGGCATCCAAATCACTACAAATCAGGATTGATCTAAGGGTTCTCTCATCTGCTTTCGTAGCCCTATCAAACCCTAAAGAGTTTGGAGAGAAAGAGAGAATCTCAACACAAGAAAATTCTCGTAGTCCGACCAAGTCACCACGGTAGCAGACAAAACTGAGTATCTATGAGTGTCCGATGAAGTTTCAGATCACGATTAAGGTAAACTCCATAGCTTTCTTTGCATACTTTTAGTGTTAGATGTTTATTCCTAGAGAGAAAGTTTCGAAGGTCGTTAATGGTGGATTACGTTTTTGGTGGTGCTTATTCTCGTTCTGGTTATGGTTAGACTCTAGGGGACCTAAGTAATCTATTACAAGTGACGAAACCGAATTTTATCGTGCCGTTTGTTAGATATCGAGATTTGAAGTTTGAGAAATTATGTTGAACCGTGAACTTCAAGGCCATAAAAGTTGTATCTTTACTGATTATTTCGCAACAAGGAATTCATGATCTTGTAGTTCATTGTAAGGGTTTTCCATTGAGACCAAGAACACCCAAAACTGAGCCCGGACGAGGGAGAACCGAGCTCCCGAAATTGGCTCAGCAATCTGTAAAATCTGGTCTTAGGTTGAAGATGAAGTTTACCACGCCCGGCCAACTTTGATCGACTCGTGTGAGCCACCCGGATGTCGAAACGCGACACTGTTTCGACGTTGGACTAATAATTAAAAACTCTACTTACAGTAATTTTTGGGAATTTATCTGAGATGGTCGAAAAATCAGCGAATAATAGGATACCGGGTTTTTTACTAGTTTTGTGTGCCGTGACGAGAGCAGTGAATATGAAATCTGAATTGGACCCTAATATATTCGAGTTATGATTTAGTGGCTGAAAATTTAGAGGACTTTGTTGCTCAGACAGAAAGTCTTATACATGTTATCGTATCATTTTTAGGGAAATAGGTTCGACGAAGCTATTGACGTCGGATTTTGGGGTTCGGTTGAAGTAAGTAGTTTTAGCTTATTCCTATATTTACAAAGTAAATATTTTCTGCATTGCATGAAGCTTCAAAGATAAGCCATTTTCGAGCGCATGAATATAATTTTCGTATTTTGAAATTCGGATCAAGTGCTTGAAGTTCTGTTATGAATTACGTATATTTTGATATGATCGATTTTGCAAGAATGTTTCTGTTATACGTTTCGATATAATATTTTGATAGAAAATTAGTTACTAAAAATATATTTTAAGAAGCTCGTTATCTGTCTCTTATTCTGTGCTCGTAAGTCTGGCTAAGATCTGAACCCTTACGAGGGCCCCTCCGGCGTATGCATACGAAGATCGATCGACTCTGGCCGACCCAGCGGAATATCTGGGCTCTGTATCCTTCCAATGGGGGAAAACATTGGAGCCGACCCAGCGTCATACCTGGGCTCTGCATCCTTCCAATGGGGGGGAAAAACATTGGAGCCTTCCTGCAAGCATCGTAGGCGAGGTGAAAAGACTAGAGCAACCTCTGATCTGTTCTGTTCTGAATTTCGATTAAGTTCGAAACCTCTGATATGTTCTGTTCTGTTCCGACATTCGATTAAGTTCGAAGCCTCTGTTTCTGAATGACATCCGACTCTGATCCGTTTCTGAATTTTGATAAGTTATGCACCTATTGTTTAACCTCCGATTTTGATCAAATATGTTACGTAGAAACTTTTGAACTCTGCATTGTTTTGACGTTTTTTTGAAAACATTATGTTTATAGTCATCATGACCTACGTATAAATATATGTATAATTTCGAGAGCTTTATTCAATAGGAATAAGTGACCACTACTTACTGAGTTGCTCCCCAGCAACTTACTCCTATTAAACTCCTCAGTTTCAGGACGAGTGAATAGTACTTCAGATCATCAATACCGGGTGACCTTCTATGCGATATTCCGAGGCGTTGAATTTTGGATGATATTAGAGTGCGCAGCAGAAGCATGAATCATGAAGTTGTCAACAAGTTCAGGATAAGCAGATAGAGCGTCAGATGTTCCGTATTTAATGACGTGGATACGCTGGATTTTTGGATTATTTTAGAGAACGCATTAGAGGTATGCAGTTGGCGTTATTCCCTTGAATTTGATACTTATGTATAGAGAGATGTTGGATTATTTATGTATCATGATTCTTTATTTTATAATACCTATGGAATTGGAGTTGTTTTCAGTTAAATGATCTTTTGAGGCTTCGTTATTTACAAGTTTATTACTAGTAAATAACGGTCATCACCCCTAACTTCCAAGGTGGATTTGGGGCGTGACAACTTCTGTCCTGCTTAGCCTTCTGTCCTTTAGCCATCGCCAATCATTGCGCTCCTGTTGCAGCTACGAGCGTTGCTAAGATTTACTCTCCTCAGGTAATCCTAAACCGATTAGATTATTTTATTATTATATAATATAATATATAATGTAATATATAATAACTTAGCATGTATATATATATATATATATATATATATATATATATATATATATATATATATATATATATATATATAAATAACAATGTCTTATATTTTAATTTTAGCGTGATAATTGTTTTATACTTTTGGGATTTACTTTGGTATAATTGTTTAGAATAGGAATATAAATCTTATTTGACGATTTTCCATAAAAATGTATGTATATCAGCGTAGTGACAATTTATGAATTGAGTACCGAAAGGGCGAAACTCTAACTATGTTTTTGTTTACGTAATAGAACCCCCAAACCTAATATCTGATAGTAGGCCGATTTAGACCTAGGTGTTTAATTCGTTATTCGCTTAGGCAATTTAGGTTTCTAGTTAGCCTTCTAATTAACTAGAGGCGACTCTTTCAAAATCCACGTTTTAAAAACGTATTTCGCCGTAGGTCAGATTTTAGGGTCTGACAGCATGGTTGAAGAAAACGTATATAAAAAAATGTTTGAAGCAAATTAACGATATTGGAACAATTTTAGAGTTTCTTAATATGTATGTGGAAATTTAAACAATATTATTATTTATTTATGTACAATAAAATGATATAAATTATTATATGTTACTCTTACATTAAAACTATCCAAAATTTATTTTATTACATATAAATATACATAGATCGTTGTATTTTGTTAAAAAAAACATGTTCAAATAAATCTTCACTTTAAAAATAATGATAGTATGGAAAAACTTATAACTAACTGAATATGATATTCAATCTTACAAAGATTTATAGTAAATAAAAATAAATAAATTCTACTTATCTCCAAAGACTATCTATTCAAGTTATTAGTAGAACTAGACGAATTTTTATAGTTGATCGCCTCGATTTGGCCAGTAAATTTGCGAAGTAAACTTTAATACCGCGGGGTGGTCCTAGGGGGGCCCTCATCAGGAGGGCAGCACCCGTCGCATGCTTGCTCCACACCTAGACTAATCCCCACTCGCACTGGGTCAGCCCGTAAGGGGTAAAGTGCTGGTCATGAACAATTTTATATTCCCATGGTCACTAGCGGGGATTGAACCCCTGTCCTCTGGTTAAGGGATGAGGCGTTGAACCACCACACCATTGTTACATGGTTTATGATGACTACCGTTGGTTGTTTGGGTGGTTGGGTCACCAGAATATCGGTGGAAACGATGTATTCCACAAGGCTGACGAGGAAGATGTCTGGTGTGGATGTTCAACGACCAAAATATCAAGTTGATTGAATTATCGTAAAAATCGCCAATTCCATCAAGCACATTGCTCATATAGTACCTCGTAAATATTGGAATTAGTTTGAAGTAAAACACATAGATGCGCCACTAGATTTCTAAGCAATCTAGAAAGGAAGACGCATATGTAAACACCTAATTTTAGTCCACGCGTAGCACGTTCAAAATGTCATAAGTGACGAGCTAAGAAATGAAGTATTTAAATATGAAAGGTCGTGAAGTTTCTAAAGATAGGACTAGCTTAAAATAGGATAGTGTATATGCATATTATTGTAAAATATTCAGAAAATATATTATGTGTATTTATGGTAAAATACATAAATATATATATGTATATTTTCGGAATATTGATATTGCATATTTTTCAGATTTTATTTTCCAAATTTGGGGTCCTAATTTAGCTATAAATAGGGTTCTAATACATGTAAAAAAGGGGAACAGTAAAATAATAAATGGATATTCTCAGATTTCGTGTAAAATTTGTCTTCTAGTGCAAACTAATTTTTTTGTTTGTTTCCTTTCGTTCTTCCTTCGCTTCCCCTCCCGACCGGTGGTTACCTGTTCGCCGGCCACCCTGTTCTCGCTCCGCCTGACCCCCTCTCTCTCTCTCTCTCTCTCTCTCTCTCTCTCTCTCTCTCTCTCTCTCTCTCTCTCTCTCTCTCTCTCTCTCTCTCTCTCTCTCTCTCTCTCTCTCTCTCTCTCTCTCTCTCTCTCTCTCTCTCTCTCTCTCTCTCTCTCTCTCTTATTCTGTCCGCTACAACTCTTCCCCGACCGGTGACCACCGCGTCGCGCCACAAGCACCGTCGTCCGCTCTGGCTCCCCAGTTCCAACCTCCGTCGTCGTTCCCCCCGTTCGAGCTTCATGTGACTCGCCGGACCTCCAGAAGTCCCCTGGCGTCTCGGACGAAGGCCACAAGCCCACAACACCACCGTCCGTTCAGTCTTCCTAGCTCTGACCCGTCGTCAACCGCTGTTGCCGAGCCACAGTCTCCCGTCATGTCGTTAACCTTCTTCATCGTCGTGGACCTCTATCCCTGTGTTGCCCTTCCCTGCGCAACATGGACCTCCATTCCTGCCCGTCCCTGCGCCGCCCAGTCGTCCTCCCTCGTGCCGCCAGATCGCTGCCCTTGCCGGTGTTGTGTCTGTAAAAATAACGAAGTGCCGATTTGCACTTGCCCAAGACCGTATCTAGTAGCTAATGAAGAACTCTCTATATATATAATTATCTTACTCTAAATATGATATCTTAGAGACTCTTACAACTTGTGGTGGTTGATGTTGTGGTGGTGCTTGTTTGTGGTGATTGCTTCAACTACAAATGACTCACTCCTATTTATAGGTTGCTATAGAAACCTCTAGGCCTAAGGAAAACTCTAGACTAAGATGTTACTAGAAGATCTCTAGAAACTACATAGTATCTAGAATTATCTAGATATACAAGGTAAGTCCTTAATCTCTAGATTATTCTTCAACTTGGATTAAACTCTATTTTAGCCCAAATCTTCAAGTCTTGACCCATGTTGATAAGTTAATCTTAGCCCGTGATGGTAAACTAATCTTGGCCCATGATGGTAAGTCTTAGCCCATGAAGGTAAGTCTATGTTGATTCTTAACACTCCCCCTCAACATTGACTTTCCTTCATGATTCTTCTTGTAAATGTTGTACTCTGATTTGTGCCGCTCTCGATTCTTCAGTCGTATTTCCACCTCGATAAAGTCTTCTCTTCTTGTCGATTATGGTGAAACTTTTATTCATCGGCTCAAATTTTCCGCCTCGATAAATCTTCGTACTTTCACATATTTCTCTTCTCGAGGTCTTCATTCTTCTTACATTGTCCGCTACACCTTTAGTCGACCAAGAATGTCTTCTTCTGTTAATCTCTTCAGGTCTTGAAGCATTTCCTCCTTAATTATAGCATTAAAGAACTTTGGAGCAATGCACATGGATGTAGAAAGTCGGGGGGCTTGTTAACCTTAATTTATTGTGTATAAGCTCATTGGCTGAGACGTTAGTTATAGCAGTGAAGAATTTTACAGAATGGACTAAATCCTAGTAGAGCAATACACATGGAGGTAGAAAATTAAGAGCTCATGAACCTGAATATACAATGCGTTCTTTCCTTTAAAGTATATTTGTAGCGTGTTTGCTTCGTAAGTGAAATGTTACGAGTTCAATCCTCGTCGAATATTTTTCTACGACAACTGCGTACTAAAATATCACTTGCTTGCAATTTAGGTACTAAATAGAAACACCATGTCTTGCAGTATTTGACCACGTACATATATATTATTTAAAATGTGCATAAATGACTTATAATATTATGTAGCATGTTTAATGAATATACAAATTAAGTAATATAATTATAAATGCTCTAAGATGATAATCAACAGTTGTATGAAAGGATAATCAACTATATTGGGCTAAGATGTTGGCCATACAAGTATTTTTTTAAGAATGGATGAAAGCTCGATGAAGCAATAAGCGTGGAGGTAAAAAGATGATAACTTTTGAACCTGAATTTATTATGTGTTCTAGCCTTCGTAGTATAGTGGTAGTGTGTTCGCTTCGTAAGCTAAAGGTCGCTCAATCCTCGTTGAATGCTTGTTAACCTTAATTTATTGTGTGTAAGCTCATTGAGAGGCTAGTTAGAGGCTTGTTTGTAGCGTGTTTGCTTCGTAAGTGAAATTCCACGAGATCAATTCTCGCCGACTTTTTTTCCTACATTAACTGCTTACTAAAATATCATTTGGTTGCAATTTAGAAACCAAATATAAACATTATTTTTTGCAGTATTTGACCATGTACATATATATTATTTAAAATATGAATAAATGACATATAATTTTATGTAGCATGTTTAAGAAATATACAAATTAAGTAAAATAATTATGAATGCTCTAAGATGATAATCAACAGTTGTATGAGAGGATAATCAACTACATTGGGCTAAGACGTTGCCCATACAGTCAATTTTTTTAGAATGAACGAAAACTCGATGAAGCAATAAGCGTGGAGGTAGAAAGCTGAGAACTCTTGAACCTGAATTTATTATGTGTTCTAACTTTTGTAGCATAGTAGTAGTGCATTCGCTTCGTAAGTGAAAGCTCATGAGTTCAATCCTCGTCGAAGGCTTGTTAACCTTAATAATTTATTGCGTGTAAGATCATGGAGAGGCTTGTTTGTAGTGTGTTTGCTTTGTAAGTGAAATGTCACGAGTTCAGTTCTCGCTGAATTTACCTTAATTTATTGTGTGTAAGCTCATTGAGAGGCTAGTTAAAGGCTTGTTTGAAGCGTGTTTGCTTCGTAAATGAAATCTCACGAGATTTTTTTCCCTAGAATAACTGCTTACTAAAATATCATTTGGTTGCAATTTAGGTGCCAAATAGAAATATTGTGTTTTGCAGTATTTGACCACGTACATATATATTATTTAAAATGTGCATAAATGACATAATCTTATGTAGCAAGTTTAAGGAATATACAAATTAAGTAAAATAATTATGAATGCTCTAAGATGATAATCAACAGTTGTACGCGAGGATAAACAACTACATTGGGCTAAGACGTTACCTACATGCAACTTTTTTAGAATGGACGAAAGTTTGATGAAGCAATAAACGTGGAGGTAGAAAGCTAAGAACTCTTGAACCTGATTTTATTATGTGTTCTAGCCTTCGTAGTATAGTGGTAGTACGTTCACTTCATAATTGAAATGTCGGGAGTTCAATCCTCGCCAAATTCTTGTTAACTATAATTTATTGCGTGTAAGCTCATTGAAAGTCTAGTTAGATGCTTGATTGTAGCATGTTTTCTTAGTAAGTAAAATGTCACAAGTTCAATTCTCGTCGGGTTTTTTTCCCTACAATAATTGCTTACTAAAATATCATTTGATTGCAATTTAGGTACCAAATAGAAACATTGTGTTTTGTAGTATTTGACCACGTACATATATATTATTTAAAATGTGCATAAATGACATAATCTTATGTAGCATGTTAAGGAATATAAAAATTAAGTAAAATAATTATGAATGCTCTAAGATGATAATCAAGAGTTGTATGAGAGGATAAACAACTATATTTGGCTAAGACGTTGACCATACGTGCATTTTTTTAGAATGGACGAAAGCTCGATGAAGCAATAAGCGTGGAGGTAGAAATATGAGAACTCTTGAACCTGATTTTATTATGTTTTCTAGCATTCGTAGCATAGTGGTAGTGCGTTCGCTTCGTAAGAGAAAGGCCGCGAGTTCAATCCTCGCCGAAGGCTTGTTAACCTTAATTTATTGCGTGTAAAATCTCATTGAGAGGCTAGTTAGAGGCTTGATTGTAGCGTGTTTGCTTCGTAAGTGAAATGTCATGAGTTCAATTATCGTCGGGTTTTTTCCCTACAATAACTGCTTACTAAAATATCATTTGATTGCAATTTAGGTACCAAATAGAAATATTGTGTTTTGCTGTATTTGACCACGTATATATATATATATATATATTACTTAAAATGTGCATAAATGACATAATCATATGTAGCATGTTTAAGGAATATTGAAATTAAGTAAAATAATTATGAATTCTAAGATGATAATCAACAGTTGTATGAGAGGATAAACAACTACATTGGGCTAAGAAGTTGGCCACACATGCAATTTTGTTATAATCGACGAAAGCTCGATGAAGCAATAAGCGTGGAGGTAGAAAACTGATTACTCTTGAACCTGATTTTATCACGTGTTCTAGCCTTCGTAGCATAGTGGTAGTGCGTTCGCTTCGTAAGTGAAAGGTCGCGAGTTCAATCCTCGCCGAAGGCTTGTTAAAATTAATTTATTGTGTGTAAGCTCATTGAGAGGCTAGTTAGAGGCTTGATTGTAGCGTGTTTGCTTCGTAAGTGAAATGTCACAAGTTCAATTCTCGCTGTTTTTTCCCCTACAAAGTTTTGCAGTATATGGCATAACATTATGTAGCATGTTTAAGGAATATAAAAATTAAGTAAAATAATTATGAATGCTCTAAGATGATAATCAACAGTTCTATGAGAGTATAAACAACTACATTGGGCTAAGACGTTGGTCATACATGCAATTTTTTTAGAATGGACGAAAGCTCGATGAAGCAATAAGCGTGGAGGTAGAAAGCTGAGAACTCTTGGAGCTTATTTTATTATGTGTTCCAGCCTTCGTAGCATAGTGGTAGTGTGTTTGCTTCGTAAGCGAAAGGTCGCGAGTTCAATCCTCGTCGAAGGCTTTTTAATCTTAATTACGTGCATTTGGTTGTGCAATTTAGCTACATGATAAACACTTGATGAAAAAAAATGGCAATAGTATACACAATAACGAATGTGCCTCCATTATTCGTTTTATTCTTATTACATATTGACTTGACTTGCCCCGATGCAAGCAAGCACATCGGACATGGTTTTGCAAGCTCGATGAAGCAATAAGCGTGGAGGTAGAAAGCTGAGAACTCTTGGAGCTTATTTTATTATGTGTTCTAGCCTTCGTAGCATAGTGGTAGTGCGTTCGCTTCGTAAGCGAAAGGTCGCGAGTTCAATCCTCGTCGAAGGCTTGTTAATCTTAATTACGTGCATTTGGTTGTGCAATTTAGCTACATGATAAACACTTGATGAAAAAAATGGCAATAGTATACAAAATAACGAATGTGCCTCCATTATTCGTTTTATTCTTATTGCATATTGACTTGACTTGCCCCGATGCAAGCAAGCACATCGGACATGGTTTTGCAAATTTTTTTTAGAATGGACGAAATCTCGATGAAGCAATTGGCTTGGAGGTAGAAAGCTGAGAACTCTTGGAGTTATTTCGTTATGTGTTCTAGCCTTCGTAGCATAGTGGTAGTGCGTTCGCTTCGTAAGCGAAAGGTCGCGAGTTCAATCCTCGCTGAAGGCTTGTTTATCTTAAAAAGTACGTACATTTGGTTGTGCAATTTGCTTCATCGAGCTTTCGTCAATTATGGCGCATTCGTTATTTTGTATAAAACAAAAAGCAAAAAATGGCACATTCGTTATTTTGTATACTTCTCAATGACGAATTGTGCTTTTCTATTTATGGTGATTTCATCTCAATGCAACTCAAATGTGCTTTGAATTCTCAAGATATTAAGGAGAAACTGAACATTTTGAGGGCCATATCTAAAATGTGCCCTCCAAATCGGGGACAGAAAGTCGGAGACATAATAGAAGCTCTATAAGAAGACAATGATGAAAGGTCGGCAGGAGCGTGTCAAGAGGCGACGCCCTAAAAGTCGACTTCTCCCACCATAGAAGAAATCCTTCCTCTTAAGGCAATGTGAAGTGGCGGTCTGCTTGGCACTAACTAGAGGAAACCCTTCCTCTTAATGCAAGGTGTGGTGGTAACCTGTTTGTCACCAACTAGAGAAAATCCTTTCTCTTAAAGTAAGGTGAGGTGACGACATGCTTGTCAACAGCTGACCCACTACCGATTTCCTATGCTAATCACAAACGACAGCCACCACTCTAGAGCAACCAATCAGAGAAAAGGACAGCCGATCACAAAAGACGATTTGACAATCTCTATAAATAGCAAATTACTTATCATTATTCAATATGTTACATCTTTCTCTACAATGGAGATCCACATACTAACTTAAACTTCAGAGTGGAATCAGGGGTCATCTCCACCCCTCTCCCAAGTCTTCGCAAAACCCTAGGGACCAAGAGGAGCTAGCGACTACCAAAAGCCCAACTGACTCGAAGGCGTAAAGACGAAAGCCAAGAGAAGTACACACCAAGTTCAGCCAGACGACCTTGATCCAATAAGTCATAAGTTATATTACTTATTTTATTTTTTAAAATAACAAAAAAATGCATAACTTTAAAAAAAAAAAAAAAACATTTACAACAATTTAATAAATAAATATATAAAAATAGAAAATATATACTGCAAAGTATATTTTTCTTAATAAAAAAAACCCTAATATCTATAGTTTAATTTATGATTTTTTTTTTTTTTCCGTTTTTACAATATACTATATATATTTGTAGGAACTTCATTTTTCCTTTTTTAAATAGTTTTATCTATTTTTTAATATTTTTATAGAATAAAATATATAATAAAAATGAAAGAGTAAATTCGTAAAATTTACAATTTTAGTATGTGTAAAGCAATTGATGATTTACAAATAGAACCTCCATTTTAATAATAAAGAGAATTTACTTTCAATTACCAACATTTCAATTTAATTTTTGTAATAATCTATTTAATATGTTTTTAGTCAATATTTTTGTTTTTCCTATTTTACTTAAGAGAAAGAAAAAACTCATCGAATGCTTAAGACGGCTCGAGTTTTTTTTTTTTTTTTTTTTTAAATATAACCTAATAATATACGAGTCTCACTTATATATATACGTCCTTTTGATATCTTAAAATTTTCCTGTTAAAATAGTTAGCATCATAGAAATTGATGATTGTGAGTTTTCTGTCTTTTAGGGGATGTTTGGATGGATGTAATGTGGGATGTTATTTCACATTACGTCCCACATTACGCTGTCTGGTTTGCCAAACAACGAAAACTGCATTGTAATTTAATGTCCACTGTAATATTAGATTATGTCCAAACTTCATTCAACGTAATGTGTGAATACATTCAAACACTAATGTAATGTGAGATTACGTACAACATTACATAGTGTTATTATTCTATTATAGTTTATTAAATAGATTAAATATTTTGTATTATCTTTATAGTTTATTATGATAATAATATTGTTATTATTATAATTAGTTTTTTTTATATTTTATATACTTCATGTTAGCATATGGTGACGTGACACCGTAATAGGAGCCCGTTAATTAAGGATTTACCTAAGTTAAATTGGGTAATTGTCATATTGGGCTAATTGGGCCAAATCCAATTAGTAATTGACAAGGGAGGCCCAAAATTGGTCCTCCCCCTTTAACATGCAATTCGTCCAGCCTATAGTACCACATTGGTTGGAGTTGCCTTTTGGCAACTCCACCAATACTATATATAGGGGTGTCTGTTAAGGGTTTATTCACTCATTCATAAAAACAAGGATCTCCATTGAGAACACTTGTTTCCCTTAGTTAAATTTCGGCACCATCACATCCGGTCTGAGGTTCCATCTCCGTTGAAGAATCGATCAGAGGTCTTGTTGTGGAGCTACATCGCGTGAGACTTCTTCTAACGAAGAACTTGCACGTGGTTCCGACCGGAGGATCAGAACTCCCTCCACATCATTCTTGGGCAGGAAAGCTAAAAGGTATGTGTATTAATTCCGCTGCGTAGATTAGATTTCTTGCTAGTACACGTTTAGCATTCCGTAGTATTACGTGCTCGTAATCCAACAGTGGTATCAGAGCCAGGTTAGGAGTTCTTAATTTTTTTTTGATAAACTGATGTTCTTGAATCTCGAAAAAAAATCCGAAATTTTTAAGTTCATGAACACCATGAAGAATCCGAAATTTTTAAGTAGATTTCATTTGTTTGATCTTTAAAAACTTAAAATTTTCAAATTTACATGTTTTTCAAGATCAAAACCGAATTTTTCATGATAAATTCAAGTTTGATGTTCATGATCTTCAAGAACACCATGAGTTTTATCAAGAACACTATTTGGATTTTTTATCAAGGTAGTATTTGATCCTAAAATTTGATAACTTTTCCAACTTTTTGTGTTTGTGCCGAAAACCCTAGGAGTATTTTAGGTAAAAAAAATTAATTTTCTTGGTCACCAAGTTATTAAAAATTCGGCACAAATATTTTAATATATATGTTTCCATTTTTAAATTTTATTAATTGTTAACTATATATCTATAAGTTGGAAAATATGGATAGGTTTATAATATAATATTGTAAAAGATATTAACTATATAGTTAAGGATATGGTTAATATATATTGATAGATTTAATTACTATATAAGATTAAGAAAATATATTGTCTACATATTTTAATCCCTAAAGATATATTTGACAATATATATATATATATATATAACCGGCTGAATATACTAATATATATACATATATTGTTGATTAATTTACATCTTAAAGATAGAATCTTGACAATATATATATATATATATATATATATGTGTGTGTGTGTGTGTGTGTGTGCCGAATTATATATATATATATATATATATATATATATATATATATATATATATATATATAAGCATTATTGGAAATTATTTTTAAATAATTATTATTTCTTGAAGGCTAAGTAGAGTTTTTAGTGGACATTAAAACACTACTTAGCCCACAAGAATAATCCGGCCGAACCCTATGGTTTATGGGCCGGTCCAATTGCTAAACCGGAGCGGGATAGACATGCTATGCTGATTTAAAGTGCCTAGAGTCCATGTCTAGAAATTCGTATGATTAATTGTAAGCATGAATTGCAAAACAGCCCATAATATTTTCAAAGCGTTTTATAAAACCGAAAGTTCCAGTCGCCAATTTTGCATGATGTGTGCGGATGTTGCATATTTTGACGCCTATGCTAGGATGTTCATGATAGAACGCATGTGATAATTTACTTTACGTAGAATTATATATGCTAGAAACATTAAACGCATGACGCGTAAGCATGTTTTGTTTGATGTTTATGGCATGATATGGTGATTTTCTAAGTGTGGTAGAACTATAAATATGCATGCGTAAATTATCGGACAATTTTACAAAATTATAAGGGCCTTGGGAAAGCCAAGACCGGGTATGCTTATTTGAAAATTCCCGTTCCGGTAATTTGCAATAGAATAACCGTTTTCAAAAGACTGATCTATCAGATTGAAAACGACAATAGTGTGAATTCTTTCACGACACCCCTTCCTCGGTTTACTGAAGGTTGGTTTGGTTTAGTGACTGAAGAATCACTATTCGTCGTATTCCATCTTAATAGATAATCCGATGTTTGCAATTCTGTCAAAATGTTGTTGTCTTCCTGAATTAGCATAATTATCAATGTATTAGTTTTCATGGCTAAGTCGGTACACTTCTATGAACCTTGCAATCTTGCTGGTATAAATTATGATGACATAAGGAATATGTATTGGACTCCTCTCTGCTACGATTCTGAAAAGCAGAGAGGACAACTACGAATGAATATGGTAGTTCGTATGATTTTGACAATGAGAGATGAACGTGGTAGTTTATTTCCAAGAATTGGAGTAGGTTCTTTGATAATCTGAATGCATATGTGGCGATACATTCAACCCTGGTTTAAGGGGGTTGAAGAAGACTTCAATTGCAACCAGACAATGACAAAGCTTGGTGTTCCATTGCATCTGCCTCGGTAGAAGCAAGGATGCTGAAGCTAGAAATGTTTCGGTTGAATGTGATGTTCTTTTCTTTGTCCATGGATGCCGGTGAAAAATCCGTTCAAGACCTTCGCAATGAAAGGTCAACATGGAAAAGATGTATAAGGTTGCCGTACATTGACATGATTCAATAACCTTGAGTCTAGTTAAGCAAAGGAACCAAGGCAGTGAAGCGACAACCTTCTCAGCTCACCACAAGAGATCATCTGAAGTCAATTGTGATCCATATATCATGAAGTGAACTAGACCGTAAAATATTTTATACGATAATCTGGTGGGTCAAACCCCGTAATTAAAGTGCGTCTAAAACACGCATCGTATGACATGTATATAAAGTCGTGAAACGCTTTATTTGAACACAAAACATTTGATATGATTCACTAGTGAATTTAATCAGATGTGATGTTCAACATGACTTAAAGTTCAGATATGTATGGATCGAACATGAGACTTTCAGATCAAGAACCCTACTATTGTCATTTATCGTTCGTTGTTCGTCTGAATTACTAAATTTTTTGGTTATTTTGAAATTTGGAGATATTGAATAAAGAATTGTTGCTTGATTTGAAGCACAATTTGCTTATCAATTTAACGTTCCGGTCAAAGGAATGATCCGAAACGATAATTCAAACCTACGGGTTAGAACCAAAATTTCGGCTAGGTAAAAGTGGTCGAATAAGACGAAACGATTCACATACTCTGTCATCTCAGTCAGGTCAAACTGAACTGAATAAATCCATCGATCGCGTAGTTCTAAAGGGGCAGACCGACTTTACTCATCTTGTTTGTTAGTACTCCACTAAATGACATATTCCGAAATAATGTGCATGTAAAACCGATTTGATTTTAAATTTGGAAACGAAACAATTTAAACCACAGGATAAACTGGTTTTAGGCGCCACGAGCGCGTGTACCTCGAAAGACGGAACACATCGTTTCAAAGTACAAATTTAATAATGAAGTGTTTTAATAAATGAATGATGAGTCTTCGTTTGTAATTCTTTGGAAATAACTTAATGATGACTACTGTGGTTAGAGATATGCTTCAAAGCTACTACAATCTAGTAAGAACATCAACTATGACATTAAAGCGAACGCTTAAATGCATAGCCCTTGAGATGAATAAGTCTCTGGGTGAGTTAAAAAAACGAAAGGAAGAAGTCAGTAAAACGACTCTCCCACTATAAGCCTTGAACAAAAAGTTTGGCAAAAGTAATCATTTTATCAAATACTTCAAGAAACATAGTTCAGAATTACATAATGTTAGAGTTGCACATTAATTGTTCCTGCGGGATGAGATTAATTTAACTCACATTAATATAAAACACTATGTTCTGACAAAATCAGTTAACATGTTACCATAAAAGCTAATGAATGATACAGGTAAAACCTTATCACAAAGACGCATTAATTTGCTCATTAAAACGAGTATTTATTAAGAGTACGCACTACTCGCGAAGAATACGAGTTTTAAAATTAGCTTGGAACAATGGTTTCGTGGATAAACATGACACATTATAAAGGTTTGAGGATGAATTTCCAACGCTTTGCAGAACGAAACAAGCTAGTACTGATTGAGTTAACAGATGGTTGATGGAGATTCTCAGGTCCCACTTACTTCGAGTGGGAGAATTGATATAGCATAAGTGATTGATTTGGTAAATGATGATGGAAACGTCTTCATAATAAATCCAGTGAGAGGGCTCACTCCCCCTCACACATAATCATCACTAAATTTCAAAATGCGAATCAAGTCGGACCTGATAATCATGATAATGAACTATTTCAACTACCTATTTTTCCTAGTGGGAGTGGAACAACCAACTTGGTTCCAGATCCTAGTGATCGAGGAATACATCTCGGAGGTAAAAACCCGAGACCGAGAGGATATTCCAAGTAAGTTCAACCACCACCATTGTTCCTAGTGGGAGTAATGCCCCGATAAGAAGCATTATTCCGAGTGGGAGTAACGATCAGACTAAAACATGGGATTAACGTGCCTAGACATAGTCAAAGGCAACGAACTTCTCTCGAGAAGTATCCCATCAAACGAGATGTGTTAAACATCTTGATGTTCGTTCTTGAACCAGCGATGGTTCAGCAAGCAAAGGAAGGACCTCAAAACGAGGGAATGGAGGAAAACAATGGAGGATGAAATTGCATAAATAAGAACTAATTCAGTTTTAGTCTTTAGTTGATTTATCTGTTAACCACATAACTAGAAAGTGAAATATTAGAATTCACTTCTGGTGGAGATTTTGAGTGGTGCAAAACTCGAATAATTGCGAAAGGATATACCCAAATTCACGGAGTGAACTTTGATAAAGACGGACTCACCGACTATGCGTTACACCATAGTCAGGGTCGTCATTGCCCATGACTGCAAGTCTCGAACTCGAGCATGCATCAAATGGACTTTAAGACCAAACCTCTCCAAGTAAAACTGGATAAAGAGATCTATATGGAGCTGCCGGAGAGTTTCATTACTCCTGGCAAAGAACGCAAAGTTTGCAAACTCCAAAGATCTATATACGGTCTTAAACAATCGTCTCAGCAATGGTATCGCAGATTCCATGAGGAAATCGTTGGAAAAGGATTCGTGAATCTTCACAAGGATCCCTGTGTATACACTAAGACCTCCGGGTCTAAGTATGTCATCATAACACTATACGTGGATGATATACTCATTGCTGCTAACGATATGAGTTTCATGAATAAATCAAAGTTCTGGTTAGCATCAGCATTCGAGATGAAAGACATGGGAGATGTCACGTACATCTTAGGCATCAAAATTGCCCGAGATCGTACCGCCCGGAGATTATGTCTATCTCAGGAATCATATATCAACAAACTGTTGAAAAGATTCAGAATGTTGGATGTTAAACCCGTGGATACGCCGGTTGTGTTCGGGTGTGCGCTATCATAGCCTGATGGCCCGAAAAACCAGCAGGAGCGTGAACAGATGAAGAATGCAGATTATCTGAGCATGGTAGTGAGTCTAATGTACGCCATGCTCTGTACTCGGCCAGAAATCTGTTACGCTGTGGGCCTAGTAGCAAGATTCCAATCAGATCCTAGTTATCAACATCTAAAGGCCGTAAAACGAATTAACAGATATCTGAAAGGTACTACCGACTACATTCTGTGCTATGAGGGCGATCGGTTCGAATTGACCGGTTATAGTGACGCCGACCACGGTGGCGATCCGGATGATCGTAAGTCCACCACAGGAGGAGTTTTCCTCCTTGCTAATGTTGCCATATCATGGGTAAGCAAGAAGCAATCTAGTGTCGCGCTTTCCACTATGGAATCAGAATTCGTTGCCCTCTCCAAAAACGCACAAGAAGCGGTCTGGCTGAAATGGCTTCTTACTGCATTAATTGGCACCGACAAGAAGAGTCAACCTGTGAAGGTGTACTCCGACAGTCAGGTGGCCATTGCGGTAGTTAAGAATCCAAAGTACCATAGTAGGACTAAACACATTGATGTGAAATACAATTATGCTAGGTCGGTTCTGGAAAACAACATAATCGCTTTAGAATACTTGCCTACAGACAATATGGTTGCAGACCCTTTAACTAAGTCGTTACGTAGGGAAATTTTTGAAAAGCACGTAAAACTGCTTGGATTACGTAGGGCTTAAACTGTGTGGCTTGTAAAAGGTGATAACATTTTGACATTTGAAATGATATTTCAATTGAATAAAATAATTGCAATTTGAGTTTATGTTTATCGACGTCATAATGATTAACAACATCAGATTTTACGGTCTATAAACTAAGTCGTAGGAAGAAGTAAAATTCTTCCACAAAAAATTATGTCGAATGTGAACCTTGCCTCGTCACACAGGCACGGTCATCTTGTTAGGAGAGAGGGACCTCTACCATAACAAGATTGGCTAAGAATCAGGGGGGTAAACCTGATTAAGCAAAACGATAACATTGTCACGCTTAACAGCATGAGTTAATCTTCGTTTTGTAAATCGCCGAGTTGGACTTTGTCCATCACAATATCACATTCAAGGCCAGATGAGAGATTCTGCGATAAAATTATTGACATATCCCATCCATGGCTTTACCAGGTGTGCTATCGACTCGTGCTTCATACTGCGCGTGTCATATACGACCACGGGGTCATGCTCGGTTGTGCTAGCTAGAATCCTTGTGATTCAAAGGGCGCATACTTCTTCACCTTGAGCGTGTGATTGATCCCGGATGTCTTATGAAGAGGCATCCAAAGTATCCTCATGGACTCATAACTTATACCTAAGGTCTGGCTTAATGCTCGCTTCCCGGCGTACGAGCGTAGTGCCAAAGAAAACGGCCAAGTGACCACGTCTTGGAAACCAGTTGAGTCAGACTAAGGGTATAAACGATGGGGATGGTCAAGTTCACCTTTAATTCACCGACTCTCGTGTTCACTAGGTGGCCACCAACCGGATATTAGTTGAAGGTTGTGAACACTTGTACGGATGCCCTGGAGAAGTATTCCTTTATGGAAAACTAGGCAATTGGAGAATTAACAATTGACCAAGGATACAGTGCGGTACATAGTTTTATTTCAAACAATTTTGGTTCATGAATGGGAATCAACGTTCTGAGGGCGCTACAATACTCATAACAGATGAGTAGTACGATGCCCGTCGTATCCGCCGGTCGCACGGCAAACCTCTTATGAACTATTCGGAGGCGGAGACGAAGACTGAAGACTGAGATGTTGATATTATTGCATAACCATATAGATTAACAAGCACCCTCCCATTTCGGCGAGTGGGAGCTGTTAGCATATGGTGATGTGACGTCGTAATAGGAGCCCGTTAATTAAGGATTTACCTAAGTTAAATTGGGTAATTGTCATATTGGGCTAATTGGGCCGAATCCAATTAGTAATTGACAAGGGAGGCCCAAAATTGGGCCTCCCCCTTTAACATGCAATTCGGCCGGCCTATAGTACCACATTGGTTGGAGTTGTCTTTTGGCAACTCCACCAATACTATATATAGGGGTGTCTGCTAAGGGTTTATTCACTCATTCATAATAACAAAGATCTCCATTGAGAACACTTGTTTCCCTTAGTTAAATTTCGGCACCATCACATATGGTCTGAGGTTCCATCTCCGTTGAAGAATCGATCAGAGGTCTTGTTGTGGAGCTACATCACGTGGGACTTCTTCTAACGAAGAACTTGCAGATGGTTCCGGCCGGAGGATCAGAACTCACTCCACATCGTTCTTGGGCAGGAAAGCTAAAAGGTATGTGTACTAATTCCGTTGCGTAGATTAGATTTCTTGCTAGTACACGTTTAGCATTCCGTAGTATTACGTCCCGGTAATCCAACACTTCATAACTCATTATTCTAACAAATATTAATGCACATGATGTATAAAATGAGTAAATCTTTTTTCGTTGTATTTTTTTTTTATGAAATTTATCTTATAAAACTATATGTAATATTTTAATTAATAGAATTTTAGTAGTTGTGTGTATTGAGTTTAAATGTTTAGTCTTTAGAATTCATAAATTACTATAATATTAATCACACACATAATCTTTAAGAAGTTAGTTGTTGTTAAAATATATATTCTTTTAAATATTATCATATTAAAATATAATATACTCTCATATAGATTAGTATAATAATAATAAAGTTACATTACAATGCACATTACAACACATACCAAACACTGTAATCTAACATTACATTCTACATTACATCACAACCAAACACTGTAATCTAACATTACATTACATTACGTATCTCACATTACGTCCATCCAAACGCCCCTTATGGTAGTTAAAATAGACGGAAATATTACATGACACTATTAATTCCGTCCATAATTAAAAAAAAAAAAAAAAACCCTCTTAATATTGACTATACTTAACCCATAACTCAATTGGACGAAAATTTTAGTCCAATTTTCGAATCTTAATCTCGCCCAATTGGACCAAGTTCCTTGCCTCGTCCAATTAAGTCAAATATTAGCCACATTTAAAAATAAATAAATAAATAAAGGACTAAATTAGTCTTGAAATAAACTTTAAAATGCAATTGATAGGAGCCGGAGTGGAACTTGTCATGTGTGTCAGTTTTGATTGAAAAATAAATGTAAAACTCACATCCAACACTTCAGATATCTAGCGTATCAAACACTAACAATTATTTTTGTAAGGTACTAAAAAGTAGGCTTGGGCATAAAAACCGGTCCGGCCGGACTGGTTCGGAACTGGTCTGGAACCGGACCGTTTGGAACCGGTCCGGAATGGACCGGTCCAAATTGGACTGGTTTGTAACCCCTAAATTGGAACCAGTCCAAGGGGTATACCAAACCAGTCCAATTAACCAGTCCGGACCGGACCGGTTTTGAACCGCTTTTAAGTAAAAAAAAAACGTTTTGACTGCATTTGACTGAGACTAGTTTTTTTTTTTTGTTTTTTAAAAAACCGGTTTTTACGGGTTTTTAATGATAAAACCGGTCCGACATATAAAACCGGTCCAGGACTTGTTTTTTTTAAAAAACAGGCCAAAACCGGTTCTGGACCGGTTCTAACCAGTCCAGTTTTTTTAGACCAACCTAAGCCAATATAAAACCCTAGTCATTACTGGACCAGACCGTTTAAAACAGTTCTGGTCCGGTTCGGAACCGGTTCGGGCTGAACCGGTTCAGTGCCCACCCCTACTAAAAAGACACAAGTTCAATATGTGAGCTTCTATTTAGGTTCTATTTATAATTTTTAAGAATGTATAATTATCAAATTGCTAGCTGGCATTTGAGTACTCGAATGAATTGCTAGCAACATTTGTTTTAGATAATTTGTTATGTAGCTTTTGGACAAATTGTTAGCAATATATATATATATATATATATTTAGCAGGAGAGAGAGTATAAGCACTCTCATATTGTGTCACTTCAGCAAGAAGAGACTCTAAGCACTTCCAATGGTAAAAGACGCTTTGAGGGACATTTACTGTCACGTCATCGTCATGTCATCAAAGAAAGAGAATAATGAAATTTGGCCAAAATACTTACAATGGGCAAAAGTCATTTTGGACACATTAGATAAGTCATTTTGGATTTATATGATTTTTATATGATATAAATGAATAAAATATATTTTATTCAAGTAATTATCTATGAAATATTAAAAAAATATACATAATTTAAATCATAAATAATATTATAAAATAGAAAATTTTATTGCATTTTTTTATTGCATTAAATTTTATACTAAATAATAAAATTACATAATTAATCACTCAAAGTAGACTTAAACGAAATTTGCACGAGTATTATGAAACTGTCAAATATGTTCGATCAAGTCTTCTAATAGTTGCCGATGTGTCTGTCTATCACGAAGTTGGATATTATTTTGATATACCCAGGCACGAGGCCACATGGTGACGAGGATGGGCAATTGCACCCTCTGAACCTCGGTGAAATGATGAATCTATGATATGAACTAAGGAAAACTAAAAGTGTATTTTGTTGTAGTGCATTTAACTCGGGAAGTGATATACCACATTCAACATCATCATATGCGGGTAGCTCTGCAAAGTTCCCAATGTAACTTGTTCTCTCATCCTCAACAATCATGTTATGCAATATGATGCATGCTCTCATTATTTTCTCAAGTTTCTTTGTTTCAAAGAAACGTGCGGGACCACGTACAATGGCAAATCGAGCTTGTAACACTCCAAATGCATGCTCTACGTCTTTGCGTTGTGCTTCTTGATATTTTGCAAACAACTTACGTTTGTCCCTTTGAGGTCGAGAAATTGTTTTGACGAATGTTGCCCATTGAGGATATATACCATTAGCCAAAAAATATCACATATTGTAATTGTTACCATTTATAGTAAAATTTACCTTTGGAGCATGCTCTTCCAAAATTTCGTCGAACACTGGCGAGCGATCCAACACGTTAATATCGTTATTAGAACCAGCAACTCCAAAGAATGCATGCCATATCCATAGGTCTGATGATGCCACTGCTTCAAGTACTATAGATGGATTCCCTTGGTAACCACTTTGATACATACCTTTCCAATCAACTGGACAATTTTTCCACTCCCAATGCATACAATCGATATTACCCATCAAACCAGGAAACCCACGTTCCTTGCCTATTTGTAGCAGACGCTGGACATCAGCTGTGTTTGGTTTCAGCAAATATTCTTTCTCAGAAACCAAAATCACATTCTCAGTAAACTTTTTAAGCATTTATTTGCAGTTGTCTCGCCAATTCGCACGTAATCATCAACAACATCAGCACTTACTCCATATGCCATCATGCGAATGGCAGCGGTGCACTTTTGCAAAGGTGATAAACCTTTTTATCCTATAGCATCATACCTTTGTTGAAAATATGAATCGGCATTGGAAAGGGCATCAACGATTCGAAGGAAGACATGTCTATGCATTCGAAACCTTCGCCGGAATGTCTCGGGAGGATACACTGGATTCGTGGCAAAGTAATCCAACACAATACGTTTGGCTCATGCTTCCCGATCCCTCTTTATCGTTCGACGGGTCTTGGGCGAAGAAATTTGCTCGTCGATATGCTCAACAAGTTCAAGCCAACGATCTTCGAGTGAACATCGAACATTAAATTAATAATCTCTTGATCCAAGTCATAAGATTGATTATGATTTCCAGCCATAAATTTGGAAATAAATATTAAGTGGTAGTGGTAGATGAAAATGTTGATTTTTAAGGAGAGTTTGAAGTAGATGAAGACTAGGTAAGTGATGAATATGAGCTCCGTTTATACAAATGAGCTCTCATTTACTAACATAACATTACTAACGGCTAGGAAGAGATCTTACAAGACTAGTAACGGCTAGTCTTATATTTTGTCTTCTGGGAAGAGAACAAGACAACACTACATATTAGGCTAGGAACAACTCTCTCATTTTCTAGACTAGTAACGGCTAGTCTTGTTATGTTAAAAAAATATAATATACTAGCAAAACTTATTTAATTACTAGTTTTTACAGCAAAAAAATAGTACTTTCTTTTTTTGCCAAAGCAGTTAATATGACTAGTTAATAGGGTTAATATATAGCTTACTAATGACTATTATAATAATATATAATATGCTAACAACGATTTTTTCTTTGGCTAATATGGAATTGAAATTACATTAATTAAGTAAAATACAAACTACAACTAAACTTAAAGGGTCAATAACCTGGGAGAGGTCTGAAGTTTGGCCCTTGTTAATTTGAGAGGTCTGAAGATTGAAATGGTGATAACTGAGGTCTGAAGTTTGGACTTGTAGATAATAGAGGTCTCCGTTAGTTTTTTCCGTTAAATCTGACGGAAGTTGGTCATGTGCATTGCATGTGACCAGAAATAAAATAAAATTCCAAAAATACCCTTCTTACATCTCACATGATTGAATGAAAAGACGAAAATGCCCTTAAGGCCACCACCCAACTCCAGCCACCACCACGGCTCCGGCCGGCCACCACCCAACTCCGGCGACCACCACTCACAATTCCGACGACCGCCACCCAACACCGACGACCGCCACCACGGCTCAAATCGGAGCCACCGGCCCCGATTGGGCCCAAATCGTAGCCACAAAGCTCCGATCGGAGCCACCGAGCTCCGATCGGAGCTTTGTGGCTCCGATTTGGGCCCAATTGGGTCCGTGGTGGCGGTCGTCGGAGTTGGGTGGCGGTCGTCGGAGTTGTGAGTGGTGGTCGCCGGAGTGGGTGGTGGCCGGCCGGAGCCGTGGTGGTGGCCGGAGTTGGATTAGGTTTAAATTATGAACAGGGGTATTTTTGTCATTTCATCTTTATATTAATTAAACTTTTTATTAATTCAAATATTACAAAAGGGTATTTTTGACATTTCACACGGTTCTGTTAAATTTGACAGAAAATTTGGACGGAAAACCTAAAAATCACAAAGTCCAAACTTCAGACCTCAGTTATCACCATTTCAATCTTCAGACCTCTCAAATTAACAAGGGCCAAACTTCAGACCTCTCCCAGGTTATTGACCCAAACTTAAATGATAGAGCATAAAAAATACACAAAACTACTAATAGTGAAGTTACACCACAATCTTGGCAAAAATAAAAAAGTTACACCTCAATCTAAGAGAAATAATTTGCCTTTAGTACCTCGAGTGCTCTTGAATGAACATCTCGTTGTTCCTGTGACACATTCAAAGTATCAGCGTAAAGAATTTGCATATCAGTATCCCTACGCTTAACTTCGTTTTGCTCTTTTTTAGCTGCAACCTTCTCACTCATGATTTCATTAATTTCTTGCATAAGGTCTAATTTTTTAGCTACTACGGATTTTATTACTTCCTTCTCTTCGACATTAGTTTTTGCTTTCCCTTTTCCTCTTCGTTTTGCCGCTTTTGTTCCAATTGGACGAACCCGCGGAGACGCAACCGATACATTGTCACTGGTTTGACTTTCTTGATTTGACGATGATGAGTATACTCCAGAAGCATTGTTTTTTGTACGCTTGAAGCCACCGTTCTCATTTAGTGAAGATCTCCATTTCGGTTCTCTCTTGAGTTCGTTCCAATGCATCACAAAATTGCATCTCACCTTGTATTTGGCTTCAAAAATTTGATTAGCTTCCTCCATAAGGTCATCATTATTCGAGCCACTCTTCTTGCTTCGAATAGCTTGATCATGACAACTTCCAAATCTTTGAACTCCTTGATTAATTCGGCACCACCGTTTCGTTATCACACCTTTGCCTCTCTTGATCATACCAGGGTTAGTTTCTTCACAGTACTTCATAACTCGCGCCCAAAATGGATCACATTTTTTGTCTTTGCCAATTAACGGGTCAATTGATACATTCAACCATGCACTTATGAGGAGCTTATCCTCTTCCCATCGCCAATGAGAAGTATCATGCACGATATCTTCGACTTCATCATTAGCATCAAGGTTAAGATCTATTGGTGTTTCAGGAAATTGTTCATGCAAATGGATACTTGCATTTCCATATGGTGTGTTAGAATAAGTAGGAAATGGATACGGACAGGGTGATGGAATATTGTGTTGTGGAGGAAAAGGAACATAGAATTCACGATTGTTAGGTCGGATGGAGTTTTGGGTTTGGAAAAACATAGGATTTTGATTTTGGGGGTTCAAAAGGTTGTGCGTTCGTAGAATTTTGATCTTGGGGATGGTTGGTATTTTGCATTTGGTATTGGTGGAGAAAAATATTGAAATGATCTTGATTCATTTCAAAATGCAACAAGATATATGAGGTTTGGGGATAAAACTTTGATGAATGTTTCTAAGATGAACATAAATGGTGGAAAATAGTTTATTTATATTGATAAAATAATATTATTTTAATTTTTGCATGGTTGCATGCTTCAAGTCCAATGCCATTGAATGCTCAATGCATATTCCAAGATGTCGTGGCAAGCCATGCAGTGCACTGTCATTGCATGCTCCTGCCATGCATAATCCACGATGCATTTGCATGGCAAGCCTTGCAATGCATGCTTCAAGGTAAAGAGGCCACTAGGTATTTAATATATAACAATTTAATATTACAAATACTTCAAGTCCAATGACATTGCATGCTCAATGCATATTTCAAGATGCCATGGGCAAGCCATGCAGTGCATTGCCATTGCATGCTCTTGCCATGCATAATCCACGATGCATTTGCATGGCAAGCCTTGCAATGCATGCTCCAAGGTAAAATGGCCACTAGGTATATAATATATAACAATTTAATATTACAAATGTTACCGTCCTTTTTATTATTAAATCTGTAAGTTTTTTTTTTACTGTTATTAAAAATAAACAAATTAATTTTTATCTTGGAAACACAAATGTCATTAGGACAACTTAGAGGAAAGAGAAAATGTTTATGTGAGGACAATTAGTGGTAAGACATAAAATATCTTCCACTCTCTCTTCCACATATGCAAAATGTCCTAGCATATTTGCCTATTGGAAGTGCTCTAAGAGAGACAATGTGGTCCTGCCATGTCAACCATATTTAATCTACTCGCACTTGATACACGCCTGTCTCATCCACATGCTGCCTTTCATTAATCTATATATATATATATATAGATTCGGCAGGAGAGAGAGAGTATAATCACTCTCATATCACGCCACCTCAACAAGAAGAGACTATAAGAGAGACAATGTCGTGTTGTTATGTCAGCCATATTTAATCCACACGCGCATGATACACGCATGTGTCACGGGTTTGAAGCTTTCCACGCTCCCAGCGGAATACGCCCGTGGGGCATCCGGCACTCCCACGTCCGGATCAGCCCTCTTCTCTCCCAAGATCAGTTCTCGAAGCCCAACTCGCACTGCGCATACGGACGGAACGGGTCGTGGTTAGGGGTCTTTGCTCCGGAGAGCAGCTTAACTAGTTTTCGGCCTGCCCTGGCCATCATCAGGAGAGCGGCATTAGCTCCCGAACCAGCAGGATCCCGAAGGATATGCAACGTCTTACCGATAACAACCAGGACATTGGAAACCAACTATTGGCTTGTAAGCGACACCCCATGTGTGTGTGTGTGTGTGTGTGTGTGTGTGTGGGGGGGGGGGAAGAGATCCACATCCATCACGTCCTGTCCTGGCTTCCAACTACTACTCCCCCTTAAAGAGCTTTATATAACAAAACTCCCTTGGACATAGTAGACGTTGGTGTGCTCGAACTAGCACCAGTTTTCCAGGCACGTGACAATCTCCCCCACCCAACCAACGCAACGCCCTCGTTGCGACAGACCCGCTGCTTCAAATCTTCAATATCTCCGCAGCAGGACACTTTACCACGCCATCAACATTTCTGCCTTCTTGAGTCGGTCTTTGTTGCTTTTTGCGTATTATCCCCTCCTTCCTGAGAAGAACAACTTCCTCGCTATGTCTCGCTTACGTTGGTCACCGCTGGGTCTTCCAGGCCACCATTCCGTATCGAACTCCCCCAGTGCGAGGCCCGTGGAAACATCTCCCCCTCCTCCCTGAGGTTAGACTTTTTCGTCTAAGAGATTTCCCACCTTTGGGACGCTACTCCGCAATGTTCCGATCAATAAGCAGTTTCTCCCGCATAGTGCACTATTTCGCCATCTCGTTAGACATTTTTCCTTCAAGAGCCGTAGCAGCCAATATGTGCACCTGACTTCACTCTTCTCTAGTGCATCCACTCCCCATGGTGGCAACGTCACCGCACATCCTTGATCTCTCGGATTGAAGGCAACCCTCCGCAGTCATATCTTCCGAGTACACTGGAGCCCCACTAGCGTTCCTCCCCACAAAACAACGCAACTCGGAGTTTTGCGCTATCGATGGTATCCTCGTGGTAAAGCAATTCGGGACAACCACAATCGTTCAGAGTCCGCAGCAGTAATGTTTTCTTCATTTCCTCACTAGGTCGAGAACTCCGCTCTGATACCACTTGTCACGGGCTTGGAGTTTTCCACGCTCCCAGCGGAATACGCCCGTGGGGCATCCGACACTCCCACATCCGGATCAGCCCTCTTCTCTCCCAATATCATTTTTCGAAGCCCAACTCGCACTACGCATACAGACGGAACGGGTCGTGGTTAGGGGTCTTTGCTCCGGAGAGAAGCTTAACTGGTTTTCGGCCTGCCCTGGCCATCATCAGGAGAACGGCATTAGCTCCCGAACCAGCAGGATCCCGAAGGATATGCAACGTCTTACCGATAACAACCAGGACATTGGAAACCAGTCATTGGCTTGTAAGCGACACCCCATGTGTGGGGAGGGGGGAAGAGATCCACATCCATCACGTCTTGTCCTGGCTTCCAACTACTACTCCCCTTAAAGAGCTTTATATAACAAAACTCCCTTGGACATAGTAGACGTTGGTGTGCTCAAACTAGCACCAGTTTTCCAGACACGTGACACATGTCTCATCCTCCTGCTGCCTCTCATTTAATTGCTTTGAATACTTTCTGTTACAACTTTAATTTTTATCTGTTCCCGATGTTTTCTCTTCCCCGTTGATCCCTTTCTCCTGCTGCCTCTTCCTCTTCCCTTAGTGGCTCCTAATATCTTCCTCCGTTGTCGCCGTAAATATCACTCCTGCCACGACCGGTAGCGAAATTAGTCTATACATGTTCGACGATTTGCCTCACAAAGAAGTCTCCATGTTTTTCCCCAATCAAGAAGAAGACGAAGAATAGATTAGGGAATATGGGATATCGCAGCTAACTTGGCGCATATGAGAAGAATCGATGAATTCCTTACTAAATGAAATTCAACAGATCGAAGAGGCCATATCAAGTTCATTAGCAGTTTCTTCCCTTCTTCCTTTTTTATCTTGCTTTCACCAATCTAATTTCTGTTTTTGGGTTATTAATCTCTCCATTTTACAGTATGGTGCAATTGAAGCTGTGATTACTAGCAGCAGCTCCAAGTTGTTTTCACTCATTCTTCACGGGTGTCCTCCCTAATGGATATTGATATAAACATATTTATTTGATACCATAATATGTATTAATTATAAATAGTCTGATGTCATAACGGTCAATCAACTATTAAAATTTAGCTACTATAACAGTAATTGCCTAAATATTCTGTTACCATAACGGCCATCGTCAATAAATGGCTATATACCATAATAGTTATTATGTTATTTTATATAAAGAATTCTCTGATTAACATTTGGATATATGATAAATTATATAGAAAATAGTGATCTCTCTTTATACGAATGGTTACTAATTTGACCGTCGGAGAGGGATCGCCGGAGTTTGCCCTGACATTGTCCATTTTTGTAGGTGTGTGCCGGGATTCGAAGACTAAGGAGCTCGGAGACAACGCGGAAACCAACCCGGTATTTCTAGGATCCAACATCGGCGCCGTCTGTGGGAATCGAGCAATTAGTCGTGTTCGATGTCGCAAAAAACTGAATATCCGGGCACGTACCTCACATCTTCCACGTATGAGCCAAAATATTTGTAGAGTACCCTAAGGCCTAAGCATGTAAATAATTAAATCCATGTAAATAAGTGAGAGGATAGAAGCTCTGTCACTCGGGAAATTCTGTGTTTCCTAGTAAGTTGTAACCACCAAGGCAGCAACGGAGATTGGAGATTGATCTGGAGCTTCAAACATCTAGCCATGACAGATCCGTGGCAGCTCCCCGTAGCCGAAGGAACAAGTCCTGCCATTGGTCTTCACATCATCTTCCTCCGTATCTTGTCGTTTGTTTTGACGGATTAAAGACGCGGTTAGAATATATTTACATACTTAAGTTTTGTTGATTATTATTCAGACATTTTAAGTTTGATTCAAAGACTATTGAGTCCATGCCTCCAAGTGTTGTATCTTTGTTGTATTTGTTTCTCTATAATTATAGGGGCAGATTATAATTTAGTTGGATTGCATTGAGTGGTGGTAGAGATCCACTAGATCCCGTCATTGGAGAATGACATCCATAAAGAGGAATGAAGAATACAACATTCATTTTTTACTTACGTAACTGAAGTTAGAGTTGTGACAAAATCATGTAATAATTTAGGTCAGCAGTTCAGAAGACCAGAACTGTATCATACTATTGATGACCCAATTGCACCTCTATATATGTTGTGAATGTTTATAATCGTGAATAATAAAATATGATTAAACACTTGATGCATTACAATGTCTAAACATAACAAAAATTTCAAATGTTTACATTTTTTTTTTTTTTTACTTTCAAGTTAACGCTTACATTTAAGCGCTACGCGCGGGGTCAGCACCTAATTCCTTCTAATTTGTACAAGTTTGGTCATATGAGTTGCACGTGATTAAAGAAAATATAAAAAATTGATCAAAATTACATAATTGACGTCATCCACATAATCATTCATATAAAAGAAATTGCAAAGTTCCGTAAATAAAGCATTATAAGAATTGCAATTTCTACGAGGGCAATTTCTCATTTTATGTCTGGTTCTCATTTTGTTTAAACCATATGCAGCACACGACTAATTCCATCCACATTAAATATGAAAATATTTGTTAGAGTTAACCATTTGTCTAATTTAGCAAATTATTAAAATAAAAAAAATAAAAAAAGGCTACCATTTGTCAAAAAAACCTCCGCCAATTTCAATTTGGTAATTAACCCTTTTAAGAAAGGTAGCAAATTTTATTTTAAGGTAAGGAGTTAAGTAGTAGCCATTAAAGATCGTTATGCACTTATGTTGTGAGAAACAAAATATATATATATTAGAATCTGCGCTGAGGGATAACGACGTCATATCAACTATCCAGAATCAGGAAAGAGACAACTGGGAACGAACAGAATCATCATTCCGACCATACCAAAGAATCTTTACTATAAGACACCATTTAAATTTCCCACGTTGTCGCCCACGCTCCCCGATCGTCACAATCTGCAGCGAAGGAAGGCTCAAAGAAGATGATTCAACATTTGCAGATTCATGGACTGAACCCACCCCACCGCACTCTACTCCCCAGTACTCCCTTGAATCGGCCGGCTTATCTCCGCAAAACAATTCTCCGAAAAAAACCGACAAGAGTCCAGGTAAGGGAATTTCTGTCTCTTTGGCAACGAATTAATTATCCCTTCAATAATTGTAATAGACCGCTCCTTTTTCTGTGATTTTTAAATTTAAATGGGTCGCCAAAATAAACAAAATGGCTGGCCATATATTATTAATATGAAACGCATTTTTTTGGCCAATAATAAATGAACACATTTGATCCTGGGTTTTCTTCCATTTGATTTGATCTGCTATTTCTAAGAAACCCATTCTGCTCCGTATCAGTGTATCAAGCTGCAGAAACCAGCATCCATGGCTTTGGCGGGAATTGTTCGAGATTTAGCGGCAAAGCCGACTCCGGTAGTCGCCACAGCGGCGGTGGGTGGGATGTCGGTTTTGTTGACCCTTTTGTTCTTTTTCTTCAGAGGACGCAGCAGCTCTAAGAATAAGGGTAGCTCCAAGCTTCAATCTTTACCTGGTAATTGTTGTCTCTGTCTCTATCTCTGCATGCTTCTTTGTTAAATTCAGCAGATTATGCATGTTTAGACACCCCTTTTCTTTGTTTTTGCTGGGTTGATCATGAATGTATGCGCGAAAAAGATGAAATTGCGCGAGATTGGTGTACTTATGAATCGTGAACGAAATTGGACTAAAATTAAGATTCGATTGTGGTTTCATTCATGCAGCTGTTTTTTTTGGTAAATCCAGCAGATATGCATGTTTGGTCACAATTTTTCTTTATTTTTGTTGGGTGGATCATGAAATTATGCACGAGAAAGCGCAAGATTGGTGTACTTTATGAATTGGGAACGAAAATTGGACTAAAATTAAAGATTCAATTGTGGTTTCTTTCATGCAGCTTTTTTTTTTTTTTTGGTAAATTCAGCAGATATGCATGTTTTGTCACCATTTTTCTTTGCTTTTGTAGGGTTGATCATGAATTTAGGCACGAGAAAGTGCAAGACTGGTGTTCTGTATGAATTGGACTAAAATTATGATTCGATTGTGGTTTCTTTCATGCAGCTGTTTTTTTGGTAAATTCAGCAGATTATGCATGTTTAGTATCCTTTTTCTTTGTTTTTGTTGGGTTGATCATGAATTTATGTACAAGAAAAGATAATATCGAACACGTAATTTATGAATCGGGAACCAAATCGGCCTAAAATCAAGATTTGATTGTGGTTTCTTTCATACTGCAGCTGTTCCAGGGCTTCCAATAATTGGGAATTTGCTACAACTGAAAGAGAAGAAGCCCCACAAGACATTTGCTAAATGGGCAGAGACCTATGGACCAATCTACTCCATCAAAACCGGAGCTACTACTATGGTCGTGCTCAATTCGACCGAAGTTGCGAAAGAGGTGACGGATTTAACGATGAAATGGAAATCTTATTAAAGATTTTGCTTTGAGTCTAACTTCATATGTATTTGCATTTCGATTGATGAACCATTTGTGGCTTTTTCAGGCAATGGTAACGCGATACTCGTCGATTTGTACACGAAATTTATCGACAGCCCTGCAAATCCTGACGGCCAACAAATGTATGGTTGCAATGAGTGACTACAATGACTTCCATAAGACTGCGAAGCGGCACATTCTTACTAGTGTTCTTGGGCCAGCTGCTCAGGTTAGTTTTGTGGTTTTTTTTTTTTTTTTTCTCTAAAAACTTATTAAGTTGGGTGAACCCTAAATGTCAAATGAGACACGTGTCAGATTGTGGTTAACTTGGTGTCAACTCTGAGCGCACTGTGCCAGATTGTGGTTAACTTGGTATAAACACCAAGCACGCGTAAATTTTTTTCCCTATTTTTGGCAATGACACGGTTTTGTTTAGCGACTAAAGTTGATTAATTTAGCGACCGAATCAATGTGCAGAGGCGGTTCCGTTGCCACAGAGGCACCCTTGTTGAAGATGTTGTCACGAAACTACTCGAACATGCCAACCGCTCTCCTGATGAAGCTATCAATTTCAGGGAAGTGTTTGAGAATGAACTGTTTGGACTATCCTTCAAAGAAGTAAGATTTCTCCTTCTAGCTAGAATACATTACATTTATTGCGAGTTTATCAAGAACTCGAAAAATCATGCCAGTTTGAGATTCAGATAACTCGGTAATTAAATGGTTTTAACAAGTTGTGATCGGTTTAGGGTTTAGCTGTCTATTGGACTTTAACTGTTTATACAATTTGCTAGTTGAATTGTTAACTGAACTTATACAAAGTTGCAATATGTTAGCTCTGTCTAATTTGCTATAAAATGAGAATATAGAATTGTACGTATCATCATAATTTATCTAAAAAATCGCAAATTTCCCAAAGTATAGCTTGAAAATTGCATACTGTCAATTTACTTTAAGTTTAGCTGACAATTTGCACATGAACACCGACTAGCAAATTATCCGCATCTCAAAGAACTAACTTTGGAAGGTTGTTTAGGCTGTAGGAGAGGAAGTGCAGTCGTTGTACGTGGAGGAGCTCGGAACAACCTTCTCAAAGAAAGACATATTCAAGGTATTGGTGTCCGACTTTATGGAGGGCGCCGTCGAGGTTGACTGGAGGAACTTTTTCCCCTACCTGAAGTGGGTCCCCAATAAAACCTGGGAAAACAAGATCCGACGAGTCGCTTCCCGTAGAAACCTTCTGATGAAAGCCCTGATCAAGCTGCAGAAAGAACGTATTCTTTCCTCGGTAAGCTCGAGCTGCTTTTTTTTAGTTCAAACATTACGTAGCAGGATGAGTCTAGCGTTGTAACTACTAGTTCATTCCATGGTTGAAACAACAGGATGTCAATTGTTACCTGGGCCACCTGTTGTCTGAAGCAACAACACTTACCGAGGATGAGATTGTGATTCTTTTGTGGGAGGCGATCATCGAGGCTGCAGATACAACTCTGGTCACGACTGAGTGGGCTTTGTACGAACTCAGTAAAGACCCGAGCCGACAGGTATGTACTTTTACGGCTTTTGATGTTTAAAATCAATTTTAAAGATTCTTACCCCAGACCGTGTATTATATACTTCGACGTAGAATAATATGCGATTCTGAACTTTAAAATTTACTATTAACATCACTTAGAATCTCGAGTATCGTTTTCTCCTTATTTAACGTGTCTTGGTACAGGATCGCCTCTATCAAGAGATTCAGAATGTCTGCGGTTCGGAAAGAATCACTGAGGAGAATGTCTCTAAGATTCCATTTCTGGGTGCCGTATTTCACGAAACCCTAAGGAAGCACAGTCCCGTCCCGATCATTCCTCCGCGATATGTGCATGAAGATACCGAAATTGGAGGCTACTTCATTCCTAAAGGAACCGAAGTAAGACTACTCTTATTGTAAACTCTAAACCCTAAATGAATCACAACTCGTCTCGTCTGAAAATATACGATCTTTTTTACAGATTGCGATAAACCTGTACGGATGCAACCGAGACAAGAAGCAGTGGGGAAATCCCGACGAGTGGGTCCCGGAGAGATTCCTGGATGACAAATACGACCCTGCAGATTTGTACAAGACGATGGCGTTTGGAGCGGGGAAGAGGGTCTGCGCAGGGTCGTTACAGGCATCGCTGATATCGTGCATTGCGATTGGTCGGTTGGTGCAGGAGTTCGAGTGGTCGGTGAGAGGGGCCGAAGAGGATGATGTGGATACCGCTGGGCTTACCGGGTATAAGCTTCGGCCATTGCATGCTGTCTTGAAGCCCAGAAAACATCCATGAATGAACTCAAAGTTTGTCTGCAGAACATGTTTCTTTAGGTCTAATAATGTTTCTTGCCATTATAGAGTTGCGATTGCGTGGAGACTGTTATATCGGATTCAAGAATTGAACATTGTATAATCCAAGATCACTGAAACAGATAATCTTGGCAAATAGTGCAGTTCCTAATTGTATCAGGTTAAAAACCTAAAAATAATCACAAGTCAGATTGTTAATCAATGTTCCAGGTTTAATTAATCGATGTTCCAGATTTAAAATGTTGATATTTTAATTAGTTGATTTTCAATTATTTTTTCTCTTAATATTGACAAAACAAAAATATATTTTTTAAACATCAAATAAAACTAAATTCTGAATAAAAAAATTATACTTTTGAAAAGGAAAAATAATATATTTTTTATACTTAAAATGCCAATACTAAATCAATTGAAAAAACCTTCACAAGATCGAGACAACATTGTCTAATTCAAGTTCAATTAAAAAGATCATCAATCTTGACAAACAGTAATCTCAACTATAGATCATGTTGTTAATTAATGTCTTAAATATAAAAGGTTAATATTAAGCATCCTAACTATCAGAAACTAAAACATATTTTATAAGCATCAATTAAGCCTAAACCATGAACACAAATTTGATATATGTGGAAAAACAAATCGGATAGTTGCGTCACGGTATCAACATTTTAATTAAGAAACAACAACATGACCTATAATTGAGATTGTTTTTAGGTTCTTAACCTTTCAATCTATTCAATCAACTACTATTGTATGTATGGTATAGAGAATCAATTCAAGATATGGCCAATCAGATTCAAAAATTTAAGTTCTATACAGATAAAGCCCGAAACTCCTTGGCTACGTGCAAAGAATGCAGAAGAACAATGCTCAATGCCGCACATGAATTCTTTCTTTTTCGATACTGATCAGACTTACGAGCAGTAGAATCTCCTTTTCATTATCATTGATTATCCAATTTGTGCACCCGTTACTCATCGAATTCCCAATTGGACACGCGGCGACGAGAGGCAATATAATCAACACCCAGTTCCTGCATCTTCGAATCGAGCAATTCCAGCTGCTTCTTAACCCATGGAGGATCCTTGGAGTTGAGCCACAGAGCTTCTCCTGTATCTTTGTGCTTAAAATCTGGCTGTAGTGGATGTCTCTTGTGCTTCCTATTATCCCACCACTCATATGGGTTCGCAAAGAAGATCTGCCACAGGTGGAGTCGCTCTTTTTGCTTTTCCAAATACAAAACTCCTAGATTTTGCATAATCAAGTTATAAGCACAGAAAATGTACATAGAATAAGCACTTAATTCTTACATTGGAGAAAAAAAAAACATGGAAATGCTTGCTCGGACCAATAAAGCACAGGAAGCATGCAGTTCTAACAAGAACTGCAATTGCAGATTCTCGATTAAAGGCGTCTTATTAGAGATGAAATGAAAAGGATTAAGAATGAGTCAGCTCAGGACAACATGAGAATATGTCACAAGAGAGGAATGCAAATATCGGCCTCATTAATTTCTAGTAAAGGGCTGAAACTTACCTGGTTTTAGCTCCTCGGGATTTTGTTGAACTGGTTCTTGACTTTGTTTTGCGACATAATTTAGTTCATGAGCAGTCACCTAACAAATAACAATTTAGAGTTGTAGACAAACTTCAGTTGAAGAACAATGGTTATATAACAGCAGTTCCAACTCACTTGCAGCGAGCATTTACAGTTTTTTTTTTCTTCACTTTCTCCGTATGCAGTATTTTCAAACCCAGATTTTCAAGTATGTTTGTATATTTGAACTGATGTTCCATTGTAATACTACAAATCACATATAGTTAACTAAAAGCACTTGATACTAACATAAAATCACCCGAAACTCGACACAACCACTGAAGTGCACAAATAATATGTAGAGAGAGAGAAACATAATTACCTTAACATATCAAGTCGATTCATTCGACATATTACTTCCATCTCATTACCTTAATCTGGAAGCTACTATCTTTAAGATCAATTCAGATTCTTTTTTTCCAGACTAATTCATGGAGTTATAAATAATTGAAATGCAATACATTCTGGATCAAAATCACAAACCTCGTAATTAACATAATTACCTTAACATATCAAGTTGATTCATTCAACGTGTTACTTCCATCTCATTACCTTAATCTGGAAGCTAATCTTTCAGATTAATTCAGGATTTTTCCAGACTAATTCATGTGATTTCTAAATAATTGAAATGCATTGCATTCTGGATCAAAATTACAAACCTCATGATGAGTCTTAAGCTGTCCATCTGGGGAAGTCATGGTGTAACATCCCAATTCACCAGAAACATATACATAATCATTTGGTTTCAAGTGCTGCCAAGAAATCTCAGCTATCTCTCCCCACATCTTCAGGTTTATCCTGCTTACAAACGCTAGCACTTTCAAGTTCACATTCATCAAATTGAATTCATATACAGACAATTGAAAAAACAGCAAAGGGCAAAGTTTCAGGGTTTAGGGTTTAAGTTTCAGCTCAAGGAATCCTACCAGAACGCACGATTGGCATCGCGGGAAGTTTGGACCGAGAGCTTAGTGTAGACGCCGAAGCTGCCGTTCCGCGTGGCGACTCGTTTCAATGGAAACGCGATGGTCCCAATTAGGTTGACGGAGTTGGCCAAGTGCGGCTGCCATTTGATTACGCTGGGTTTCTGGAACTTTAGGGCGTGGCGGTAAGCAGCGCTTCCACTGTGGGGTTCATCAGCGCTGGAGGAGTGATTCGGCGGGCTAGAATTTGGCGCGTAGGGCGGCAACGACGATACGTGGGCAAGGCGGCGGAGAGAGGAAGGGGATGACAACTGGAGCGGCGTGGTCTTCCTGATGAAAGCGCCCAGACGTAGCGCCTTCATGGAAGGATTGTTCCATGAATGGAGATGCAGTGGCGGAGGAATTGCAGAAGGTGTGATTTGGAGGTCCATTGAGTGTATTGAGGTGGAAGACGGCCGTGGTGGAAACGGCTATCGCTCAGTTCTTCCATTGGGCCTTGCGAGGAAGAAAGTGGACAATGGAGGAATGGCCTACTACACTCCACCGTACAAAATAGGGATTTAAATTAAATTGGTACCTGGGTTAACAGCCCAAAACGAATTGGTACCTCCACTAAATTTTGTGACAAATTGATACCCGAGTTAACCCGGGTGTTGCACCATTAGAATTTCTGGTTAAAACTAACGAAATCTCATTTTTGGCGCATGAAAAGACTAAAATACCCTTATTGCTGAATAGCTACGTAATAGCAATTCAAAACTTTGGAACCCAATATCTCACTCATTTCTTCATCTTTTAAGACGATTTTTTTTTTGAAACCACATAATTTTTTGAGATCTATGCAACCCAAATAGCCGTAAAGTGATTTTCCCAGTTTTTTTCAATAAATATCGTTTTCCATGTTAATTCATTCTTTTTTGTATCAAACTCCACCGCATTCTAACACTTATCACCCTTGATCACCCAATTTTTTTACTAATTGGATTCCAATACTACAATCAAACTGTTGCTTTTGGATTCCAACACTTCTGTTTAAAAACCAAATTGATGTTATACCTTTCATCCAAAAGAAAACCAAAAATGAACTAGAATTTTTCTTGATGTCTCCAATAAACTATACTGGTGTGTCTCTAAATCAATAAACGTCACTGCAAGAGAACATATGGATCTTAGATAGATAAATATGTTTCATACTTGAAATAGAACAATATGAAAAGTACTTTTAAGGGTATTGGAAGAACTTTTAGAATGGACACCAAGAAGAAATAGTTTATTTTCTCATTTAATCTACATGTGGAAATTGATACTCTCAGTATCCTGAGGGATGACCGTAATGTGAGAAAATAAGATGAACTTGCATTAAAAGAACCACACAAAGAATTTTACCACTATGTGGCTAGAGACAAACAAAAATTTTCTTTCGAGATATTGCCAAAACTGTTCCATTTGCAATTTTATGTTGGACCATGTCAAGCTTTTAAAATCGAAGACCTGTAGAACTGGTCAATTTTTCAGCATGTCCAAAAAATATATAAACAAAAAAATTGGTAGCTTATCATGCTAAGATCCATATATTCTCTTGTAGTGACGTTTATTGATTTAGAGACACACCAATATAGTTTACTGGAGACATCAAGAAAATTTCTAGTAAGTTATAGATTGCATAATAATTAATTCGACAGATTTTCGCTTTTTGTTTTCTTTTGGATGAAAGGTATAATATCAATTTGGTTCTTAAACAGAAGTGTTGGAATCCAAGAGCAACGGTTTGATTGTAGTATTGGAATCCAATTAGTAAAAAAAATTTGGTGATCAAAGTTGATAAGTGTTAGAATGCGGTGGAGCTTTATACAAAAAAGAACGAATTAACATGGAAACCGGTGTTTATTGAAAAAAAACTGGTCAAATCACTTTAAGGCTATTTGGCTTGCATAGATCTCGAAAAGTTATGCGGTTTCAAAAAAAAAAAATTGTCCAAAAAGATGAAGAAATGAGTGAGATATTGGGTTCCAAAGTTTTGAATTGCTATTACGTAGTTATTCTGCAATAAGGGTATTTTAGTCTTTTCATGCGCAAAAAATGAGATTCCGTTAGTTTTAACCAGAAATTCTAACGGTGCAACACCCAGGTTAAGTCGGGTACCAATTTGTCACAAAATTTAGTGGAGATACCAATTCGTTTTGGGCTGTTAACCCAGGTACCAATTTGATTTAAATCCCTACAAAATATAAAGGGTTAATTACCAAATAATAAATGTTGGCAAAAAAAAAACCAAATAATAAATAGCTATTCTACCAAAAAATAATAGAATAATAATAATAAATAGTTAGACCAAAAGAGAGAGTCGATTGGTTTTTTTTGAACTGTTATAAATTTCGGTGTACCTAGTTTAATCTTTAAAAGTTCAATTCAATTATAAATGTAATCTATTGACGATTATGTGTATGCAATCAGACAAATTACTAATTGAATATTTTTAACAGAAAGATTAGTTCAATCTAACTGGCCGTAGAATTAACTAGCTTCATGCATATTTCATTCTTTTGTTGGCGGAATATGATGTCTGAATTCGTGACAATAACAGAATGAAGAATAAAAAATAATAAATATGTCAGCTCAAAGTTTAACAAGTAAAATACACACCAAAACAAAGTTTAATTAAAAGTTTGCTTAATCTAAATACATTTAGGCACATTTGAAACATATACTATTCTTTAACTAGCAATGCACACTTCATTTATTTGTAATAGTTGTGAATTTGAACATCACATGTCAGACAGTTAAAGATTCCATTTGAAACACACACAAAATGTAACAAATTTTACAATTTATAGCAACCTAAAAAAAAAAAAAAACTATATCAACTTAAAATGAACCCAAATAGAAATTTAAGTTGGAAATTTCTTAGCATAACATATATTTATATAACTTAAACCACGGTGGTAAATTGAAACAAATATAAAACTTTAAGGAGCAAACTGACATGCCTAAAAGACCAAACAGACCGAATTCGCGCCTCCTCTTTTTGTGTTCTTCCCACTTCTCAGTCCGAATTATACAGTAGCTTTCTTTTCACCTGAATTGGTAGACGAAGACGAAGCTTGTAAAGTATCGGAGGGAGGATAATCCGGCGTGGGAATCTCTGTTCGCATAGATTAGGGCAAGTTATCGTTGTTCTCCGTGCATTTTCACCTGTGCGATTGCGTATTCACTGCTAGTCGCCGGTGGCCTCTCACGGGGTTTCCAATTTGGCTCTGATTCAGAAGATCGGATTAAGTGCTTTTTGGTTGGTGTTTGTATGCATCGTGAACGAAAATTCCTTTGGTGGGGCCGCGTCTGCCTGATGTTTGATTGCTGACACTGGGAGGATTTCTTGGATGGAGAAGCCACTTGTCTATGGTATTGTACTTTTCTCCGTGAATATTGGTAGAATTTATGCTGAGTATCTGCATATATCTGATGGGTCAGTTCGAACTGTGCAGCAAAGACTTGAACTTTTATTTTTGTTCCACTTCCAGTCATCTCTATTGAATACCGATAAGTATTTCTTCTGTACATTTTCCAATTGTCTGTATGTTAAGTCGAGAAGAGAAGAGATTTTGACAAGATGGTAAAAATGTAGGGATTTTGAATATAGAAGTGACGTGTTCTTAAATGTTTTAAGAATTTTGGATTCTGAGTTCGATTTCTTTTACTTAATTAGAAGGATAAATTTCATAAATGTATATGCAGTTCGTCTAGATCTCATGTCATAACCCGTACTTAATATCCAGTGATCCATTCAACTGGGAGTACTTCATAAATAGTGGTCTGCTGTACGAAGTTATGGATTTTTTTTGGAACTGGCTGGTCTTTCTCCTCATTAGATTAAATGGAATCACTCCTTTAATAGCTCCCTCTTCCAAGCTCAAAGCACTACTCTTAGGCCCTTATTTGAGCTACGCAACAGGCAAAAAGGAAAAGGCACCATCTAGAAGCTTTTATTCAACTTACATATGACCTTTGACTCAATTTATGACATATAATTCAGTTCTAGCCGGTACATCTTTTCCATTTCAATGCATCAATCAGTTAATGGTTTTTATTATTTTCCTCAATTGACAGATGGACTAAAGGTCATGGATTGTACAAGTTTAATTCATAAGATATACAATTACTCTTCTGATGGCTTACATTTCATGGCACCAAACTCAAACTTGAAGACAAATGAAGCCGATTTGGTATGTTCCGATGATTAGTCACTATTTTTGGGTTTATTTTGCTTGTAGGAATTCTCTGACTCGCTTCTTCAGGTACGAGGCATTTTGCAGATGTTACAGGGTTTTTCTAGTCCTTTGTTCAAGTGGGACCTCAATGAAAACTGCTATTGCACAAAATCTGGGGTTTATGTTGCGCACCTATCCAGAACAAGTCTCCTTACTGTCATCAGCCAGTTTAGGTATGCGGCTACGTGTTTACAGCTTGTTGATAGTTTGATCAATAATGTAAGGACACCTCCAAGATCACCACCTCCTACCTTGAAGGCGTTTGTCACTGCTGTGTCCTCATGGGTTAAGGTGAGCAGTAGCTTTGACTTGATGTGACTTTACTTGTTTAATCTTCTAAAGGATCTAATTGACTTGCTATTGGGACAGAGATTGCGCGATGTCTCTTTAAAGGAGGAAATGAAGATAAGCAACTCAAATGGTGAAACCACTCCATCCTTGCTGGGACTTGCCAGCTCTTTATCCAGGTCTGTTGATGGGATTCTTAAGAATGGTTTAAAAGAGAATATCCATTATTTTTAACTTACCAATAGTATAGGCTATCAGATAGTCAACTTTTTAAATAATTTCTCTTATTGGAACAAAAAGAACTTCTGGTATTTCATTAGAGATTCAGAAGCTTCTCATACAGCATTTCTTAACTCTACACATTTCACTTTCTTGGAATCCTTGTATTTCTGGAGATCCGTATTTCTTTTTACTATGCATAATGTGTGCATAATATTTATTTTTTCGTGGATCTTTATTTTAGCTGATCTTGGTATCTTGTCTTTACTCTACTCTCTTGCTAAACGGATACCTAAAATATTTAGTTATACCAGTGTTTGTTCAGGTGCCGAATTTCTTTTGGATATAGTGCACGGAGCCATTCCCCCTGCATATTTTGAGCCTTATACTCCTGTTCCTGCGTCTGAAATTGCTGTTCACGTCCTTGACTATCTTTACAAGAGATTAGATGAAGCATGTCTTGTACAAGGGGGTGAGGTTGTTTTCTATCTATGTTATGAATGTTTTAAAACACTTATATCCAGTGCTCAATTCTGCATGAGAAACAGAAGCTGAAAGTCATATGATTTCAGGAGGAAGCCTACCAGATGCTGCTGCATTTGTTTGTTGGAAGTGTATTGCCGTACATTCAAGCTCTCGATTCATGGCTTTACGAAGGAATTCTGAATGATCCCTTTGAGGAGGTGATTTTGACAAAATTCTTATGAATGTACTTTACTGAACGCATCACATCGAATGTGTGCTTAAAAATGATTTAACAAAAAGAAAAGGATGGAAGAGTTCATCTCACTGAAGAACAAATTTGTTTACTCTTTGTTTGGTTTGTGAAAGTTTAGACTAACCAATTGACCAACTGTCCTAAAACCTTCCTTAAGGTGATAGGTGAAGGCATGATTTAATCTTTACTTCAACATGCTTATTGTTTCATCCATGGAACACTACTTGTATTTACCCTGTCTTATTTGAAATTCTTAAGCTGATTTAATTTTCCCCAATAATTGCAGATGTTCTTCTATGCCAATAACATGATATCAGTTGAGGATCCCGATTTCTGGGAGAAGCGATATCTTCTGAGACGACATCATCGTCGTAGAACAGATGCTAAACATTCTGTTTTGATTGGTGTACCTCTCACAGGTGACAGGAAGGAAACAGGAGAAAGTTTTATCTCTTTGAAAGGAAAAGAATTGAGTGATGGAGATAATCTACTGTGTCCTATATTTATAAAGGACACCGCTAAATCAATTATTTCTGCTGGGAAATCATTGCAGCTTATCCAACATGTATCTCCAGCATCATTTATTTCACTGACTAGAAAAAGTGACTGCAACGATGAAGGTTCTGGTAGTTCTGTAATAGTTGATGGGAAAGGACATACCCTTCGTGGCCAGAACACTGCCACTTTAACTCTCTCAGAAACATTTTGCATCTCAGTAGCTGGTCTTATTGACCATGGTGATCATATCTCTAGATACTATTTGCAAGACGACTTAAAGTGCAAGATTTTCCCTTCCTCTGACTCCTGTGCAGACCAAATAAAAGTGGGGAAACGATCTAGCATAGATACACCTGTTTCATTTGGCTCTGGGAAGATATGGTATAAGTTCTTAACAGAAACACTTTCTCAAAAGAGAGACAGCAGCTCTCTTGATCTTATACTGAATGCGAACTCTCAAGTTCTTGAGGATTTACCTTCCTCAAGATCTTTCTGTCCTGAAAATCCAGTGACCACAGTGTGCCGGTCATTTATTGATAAAAACACGGATGCCTGGAAATCACTAAATATTTCGAAAAGTTTTTACCTTCCCCCTCTAAATGACAATGCTATATGGAATGCCATTTTTGGGGAGGAAAGCCAACTACGTAGTTCGTCTGGAGGAATGGATTTTGCCTTTGGCTTCCAGTTTGGTGACTCAAGACGTAATCATGCACATGATGATAGAGAGATGTTGGAAGCCTTATTCCCTTTTCCCACCATTCTTCCTTCTTTTCAGGTACTCATAATCTCATATTTCTCTTAGAAATTTTAAGTTTTTGTTAAGTACTTGATTGAGAGCTCCCGTGGTTGTTCTGAATATGTGGCACTTAAACAGGAGAATCTCCAAGTGTCAGCACTCTTACCTTTTCAGAACAATAGCACCCTACCTTCAAAAGTTCTTTCTTGGATTCAAGATGTTGAACCGGGAAATACTACATTGCCTCTGGCTGTTATACAGGAATGTCTTGGTGTTTACATCAAGAGGCAGGTAATCAACCTAAATGAAAAGTTGGATTTTGACATTCTCTAGCTGGACTGCCACTGCTCACTCATTTATGGAACAGGTGGACTGTATAGGCAAAAAGATATTATCAAAGTTAATGCATGACTGGAGATTAATGGATGAACTTGCTGTGCTGCGATCAATATATTTGTTAGGTTCAGGTACTAATATTCATTGAAGGAACATCTTCTAGCAACAGCTATTGATCTGCTCTTGCGCAATTGCATGTTTATAATGATAGTGGATGATTTGTTGTATAATATGCAGGTGATCTCCTCCAACGGTTTTTGACTGTAACATTTGATAAGCTTGATAGACGAGAAACCTTGGACGATGACTTTGACTTAAACTCCATACTGCAGGTTCAGTCGACCATTTTTCCTTTAATCTTTTTATTTTTGTTGTTAGTCGATTTTCCTTTTCGGTCTTTGAGTTTACTTGCAGTTCTTGAATGGGGTATGTGTCATCTGTTGAGAATTGCTGATTATACAACCTTAACTCTCTTAAGACCAAATTTTGTTCTTTTGTCAAAAGACAGTCCAAAACAGAAATTTGTTCCCTTGCTTTTTGGCTATTTATGATCTTGTAGCATGATTTGGCATGTTCGTCTAAATGAAAATTATTCTCTCATATTTCTGTTTATGTGATTCGATAGCGTATTGCTTTCTCTATGATATGGGTTTATTTGCCAATAACCGGTGCACATTTCACATTTTTATATATATATGATATGATGCAGGAATCAATTAGAAACTCTGCTGATGGGATTCTATTAAGTGCTCCAGATTCATTAATCGTGTCCATCACCAGTAGCCAAAGTCCTAGTTTTGATGATCAGAACATTAACGCCACCTCTTCTCCCCAAAAGAATTATGGACAAAGATTCGGGATTGATGGACTTGATTCACTAACCTTTTCATACAAGGTTGTCATGGTTAATAATTTCTACAAAACTTTATTATCCTCTGCTGATTAATTGCTAATTAACGACGCATAATGACCGAATCTAACAGGTTTCCTGGCCTCTTGAGCTAATTGCCAACGCCGAGTCAATTAAGAAGTACAACCAGGTAATGACATTATTGACAAGATTGGCTGTTGCACCGTAGTAACTTAACGTTTGTGGATTTCATTTCATTTGATGCAGATAATGCGATTCCTGTTGAAGGTCAAGCGCGCAAAGTTCGTCCTTGATAAAGCTCGGAGGTGGATGTGGAAGGTTCTGATTTCAAATGTTTCTCTTTCTCTGATATATCCCATAACCAGATTCCTCCCCGTAAAGCTTACTTTCGCAATGTTGCTGACAGGATAAAAAAGCTGCAGTGCACACTCGCAAGAACCACTGGTTAGTCGAGCAGAAGCTTCTCCAATTCGTAGATGCTTTTCATCAATATGTTATGGATAGAGTAAGATCTTCTTCCAGATTATTCTCCTACCATATAAAAATTGAATTTTTTTACAGAAAGCTTCTCCCTTTAGTTATCATTATCCATCTCCAATATGTCGATACTGAAAGTGCATATCCAGGAGCAGGAAACTTACTTTAATCTGGTAATAATATAATGGGTTAAGAACCTAAAAACAGTTCCAACAATATGCCATGCTGCTAATTATTGTTTCAGATTTAAAATGTTGATATTCGGTTTGATTTTTACGTTTTTCTACTTAAAATTGACGGGAAAAAACATATTTTTAAAGCATAAAATAAGGCTAAACCATGAGTAACAAATCTGATACTTCTGAAAAGCGGAAAACATGTTTTTGTTGCATAAAACATCAATTTTAACGTCAATATCAGTTGAAAAAAGTGAAAAGCAACCAATTTTATAGTTGAGACACCGAATATCAACATTTTAAATCTGGTACAACAATTAGCAACATGGCCTATGGTTGGAACTCTGTTTAGGTTCTGAACCCTAATATAACTCATCAGGTATACCACAGTGCATGGCTTGAACTTTGTGAAGGAATGTCAGCTGCTCAATCCCTAGACGAAGTCATGGAAGTGCACGAGGCCTATTTGATGTCGATTCAACGGCAATGCTTTGTTGTTCCCGATAAGTTGGTGCGTTCTTAATTCCGACTTTTATATTGAGGAACTCCTCAGAACCCTTTACTCACTTCTTTTTGATGCAGTGGGCACTGATTGCTAGCCGAATAAACAGTATCCTCGGATTAGCCTTGGACTTCTATTCGATTCAGCAGACTCTGAGCAGTGGAGGAGCAGTTTCGATCAAAACCCGATGCGAGGTCGAAGTGGAACGCATCGATAAGCAGTTTGATGAGTGCATTTCTTTCCTTCTGAGGGTAAGGTTTCTGGATTCTTTCTTGCTCTTTTGTTCGTCTCGACTATAGGTGTAAGCGAGTCAAGCTACTAGAAATCGGCTCAGTCGATATTCGAATTCGACTCGCTAAATTTCGAGTCGAGTCGAGCATTTTCTGGTGCCAAGTCGAGTATGTGTTCACTGGTACTCGACTCGAGAGGCTCGCGAGTCTATTTAAGCCTTTTGTTTTTGCCTACTCGAGCTTGAGTCGATTCGAGCTTTATATATTTATATATATTCAATTCAAGTCGAGTTCGAGCTAAGGTGCACCATCTATGATTTAATTGAACAATTTTAAACTTGGCGAGCCAAAATCGAACTAGTCGAGTATGACACCGAGTCGACCTCGAGCTGGAAAAGTTTAGACCCGGTCGAGTTCGAGCCTGAGTAAAATGTTTCTAGTTGAGTCGAGTTTGCCAGATATTCGGCTCGATTACACCCCTAATCTCGACTGTTGCTATGTTCGGGAAGTTGTGTTTGTAGATGAGAAGGTGAGTTTATGTGCAGGTACTGTCGTTTAAGCTCAATGTGGGGCATTTCCCTCACCTGGCTGATCTTGTCACCAGAATCAACTACAACTATTTCTACATGTCGGAAACCGGGAACCTGAAGACAACCGGTGCTGCTGCCGAAACCCTAACTTCTAGGTTAGGGAAGGCATTTTCTTAGTTGATGATTCAAAGATCTTTCTCCTCCTTAGGTGGTGTGGATAGGTATAACGGAAGTCTTTGCTTGATTAACACGGAAAGTAAGCCATTGCTTTGTTTGGCTCACTGAAGTTATTTAAGGTTTTTTTTTTTTTTTAATTAATGGCTGAACAAAGTTATTGAAGATATATAACATCGTTTCGGCTTATTGGGTGGAAGATGGTTTCATTTGTATACCGGAAAATGACCGATTTGCATACGAACCTTTTATCCATGTTGAAAAATGCATTTTGGGGTGTTTGGATGGATGTAATATGGGATGTAATCTCATATTACATCAACATTACATTGTTTGGTTTGTCAAACGCGTAATCTGCATTGTAATGTAATGTCCATTGTAATACTACATTACGTCCAAACTCCATTTAATGTAATGTGATATTATCAAAAAACGGATGTAATTTGAGATTACGTCTAATATTATGGAATGTTATTATTTTATTAATATTTATTAAATAGATAAAATACTTTGTATTATCATTATAGCTTATTATGATAATAATTTTGTTACTATTATTTTTTTTATCTACTTTATAATTCATTATTATAATAAATAATAATGCACATCTGTTCAATTATTAAATTTGTCACTCTCATTTTTTAACAAATTATGAAGGGAGGTTTTTTTTAAAAAAAGATTATGGAGGGAGCAGCATGTAACGTAGAACCGCTTCTAAACAGGGCTAAGGATGGTGATGTATGATAATGGTACTACTAATATCGTAATTATATTATATTTGTTATGAAAATATTTAGTGGATATTCAATATTACGTGTATAGACCATCTTCCTTGTTTAAACTTTCCTAGTATTAAATTTACTTCCTCCACAAGTATATGTAATCCCTATATAAGGGCTCCTATTTGTGATAATAAGATCATCCTTATGTTCCCTCTTCTATTATCTCTCTACTTCCGTAACACGTTATCAGCACGAATTGCTCAATTTTTTTTTTCCAACCCTTATCGTAATATTATACGAAAGTATAGAGACCGCCACCATGATATAAATTTCTCACGACAAAAGCTCGAACAACAATGGTGGAAGTGGGATAGTGGCACAAACTAATCTTTTGAGAATCCATCAACCGATTTATCAGAACCACCAACGATTCCTTGGAGTTTGAATCGATCTGATTGTGTTGCATTGAAAGGGAGATTATTACTTCTTTATTTACTTACGTATTTTGACTATTTAATAATTCATATTCTAATTATTATAATTATTGTGTGTTAGGAATTTAATGTTTAGTTGAATATGTACGAGTTAAGAAAGCATTCGAGATCGATGTGTTGACACAACAGACTACTTAAACAAAACTCCGACGAAGCAAGTCGTATTCAATCTTGCAGTACATGACAGATGACACACATAATTGATCAAGGTATGATCGGATTTGGTTAAGTTTAGTTACACTGTTATTCACATCTTGATATGAATCGTTGAAAAAGTAAAATCAGTTCATAGATGATTCGTTATGGAAAACGCTTAGACTAGTTTGTCAATATAATCGAGGTTAAATTTGAATACTTGTTGCCTAAACGATGACCTATATATATTTATATGATAATAATAATTGAAAGCCACTATGAAATTGCTTAGGGGATAATTATTCTAATATGTAATGACAAACTATGATTTTCGGTGATAAATCTCTATTTTCTTTACTGACTATGAAAAGTCTTATTTTCTATAGTTATAGTTTATGTACAACTGCTAGCTAGTAACAAGTTCTGGTTATGTTGTTTATATAAATTTGTTAAATATCTTATATGATAATTTTTTTTTACGAATAAATAACTTATGTCGAAAATAAAGGATGTTAATACACGATATCACGTCGGTAATTTTTTTTATTTTGGTAGTATTTATATATTGAATACACATAAATGTGAAAAATTATTTCATACATAAAGTTATATGTATTGATATTGCTCCACTCCCTGAAGCGAGTGTAGAGGCAAATATTACACTCCCTGAAGTAAGCGTCATAAGTTATGATTATAACGATGATATACTCCACTCCCTGAAGCGAGTGTTGTAGATTATGATTATAGCGATAAAAGCATCCACTCCCTGAAGTGAGTGATATAATTTATAATGACCTTTTAAGAGTATAAATACAAATATGTTATAATCATCATGGTCATAGAAACAGTTGATTTTGATTTTGAAATAGATAAAATTGTTAGTATCGTCATGATATCGATAAAGAAAGATGATGCATCTTACAAATAAAGAATGCAAAATCCAATTGATTTGGAAGAATGATAATTTTGAGAAGCGCGATGACACTAACAAAAATTTAATTATATGATGAAGCGAGAAATTTATTCATATGAAGTGCGATGACACTAGGCAAAGATTAGCCTCAAATGAAAAAAAAAAAAAAGTCATTGCATATATATTATTATTAAATATGGGATATTACGATTAAGAAAAATGCATTCTTTATAAATGACGGATCCTGAAGATCCGATATTATGATCTTGAAGATCAATAATTATGAATTTATAGTTCCCTTAATTTTTATATTTATATTTACATTTTTGCACTTTATTTACATATACTGTTATTTTTTTTTATTGCATTACATTTACATTTATATTTTTATTTCTTGCACTGCATTATATTTATTATATACATATATTATTACGTTTATTGCATTTTATTGTAAAATGATCCAGAAGATCATGAGTTATTCAAAAGCTCAAAAATTGATAATTTTAGGATCCGGAAGATCCTAAAATGTATGAAAAAAATAGGATCTGAAACGTTGTATTTGTGAATTAAAGATCGTCTTGTATAAGAATGAATCATGTATATCATGAATTATTATAAATAAGGATCTGGAGACCCTAAGAGATCATGAGTCTTGAATAAATGATCATGAAGATCCTAGAAGAAATATGTCTCTTGCAGATAATGAAAAAAAAATCAGGTAAACCAGAAGTTTACCGCTAATATTGGCATGATTGATTATATATTCGGTAAACCAGAAGTTTACTGATTCATTAGAGGTAAACCCGAAGTTTTACCCATATAATATGATATTTTGCATGACCGGTTACAGACCATTCCGGATCACTTAAGATGTGCAGTACATTATTTGGAAGAACCTGAAGATTCTCCATAAATCATTATGATAATTGCTCTCAAAGGAAAATTCATTATGTGATCATCATCAACTAAGTTCGGGATAAAATTCCATTATTTATGGACATAATAAAAGGTGAATATGGGCCCGTTCACCTGCCATGTGGACCGATATATTATTTTGAAAGATGCATCTACAATATGGTCGCATGTGCATTAATTATCACGAATTTGCAATAGCAAAATTTCCAGATTATTTAATAAAGAATGATGATGATATTGAAAGTTGATATTTACTACAAGATTCAGATAACTAAATGTCTAGATTTGCAGTTTAGCATGAAAGTTACAAAGATCCTCCAATTACATAGCTAAACTGCTACCAATTAGAGCAAATTGAGTACAAATGCATGCTATTATGAAAGCAGCAATATAATTGCGCATCAAGCCAATGTTAAATCACAGTTCTCCCTATTACAACCAATTTTTGATGAAGAGACAAATTTTTCATATATTAATATTATGGTGTGCGATATATGTTTGAATTACACCACCGCAACGCACAAACATGGGTCTGGAATGTTGTGAAAAATATTTTGTCTATAAATCAATTATTTGAGAACAATGACTGATATATATATTTAAAACAAGAGTGTTGATTGTCATTGTTGAACAACTTTTCCCAACATTAGGGGGAGAAAAGAAGCAGCTGGCAGAAAAGAGATTGACTGAAAAAGAAATAATTTAGGGTTAAAGGTCCTTTTGGTACCACATGTTTGCAAAAATTACACTGTTCATACCACTAGTATTTTTTCGTACCGAATTGGTACCATATGTTTCCAAACCTTACTGTTTTGGTACCTCCGTTAGGGTTCTGTCAAAAACAGCCGTTAAATGGCATGTGCCATGCACGTGACCAGCCCAAAACTTTCAATTTTGTTACAATTTAGTCCATCTAATACATCCCTAACTTTTATTTCGTTCAATTTAGTCCTAAAACTTCAAAACCAAACCATTTTCCCAAATTGACCTAGCCGGACTTAGCCTAGGGCTAGGTCCGGCTAGGTCAATTGGGACCTATACCCAATTTGGGGCTAGGTCCCAATTGACCTAGCCGGACCTAGCCTAGGGCTAGGTCCGACCCTGGGTCGGGGTCGCCTGGGTCCGGCGACCCCGACCCAAGGTCGGACCTAGCCCATGACTAGGTCCGGCTAGGTCAATTTGGGGAAATGGTTTGATTTTGAAGTTTTAGGACTAAACTGAACAAAATAAAAGTTAGGGATGTATTAGATGGACTAAATTGTAACAAAATTGAAATTTTTGGGCTGGTCACGTGCATGGCACATGCCATTTAACGGTTGTTTTTGACAGAACCCTAACGGAGGTACCAAAACAGTAAGGTTTGGAAACATATGGTACCAATTCGGTACGAAAAAATACTAGTGGTATGAACAATGTAATTTTTGCAAACATGTGGTACCAAAAGGACCTTTAACCCAATAATTTATTATCTCATTTAGATCCTCGCACAATGAGAATATGAACCTGAAGTTCAAAGAGAAAAACATTTTCAAATACCGCCAATAAGTGACTTTATGAGACCCAGAAAGTCATAAGTCAAGTAACAACTGCAAATGCTCCAATTTGAAACGTCCAGTTAGGACGAACAATAATGAAATAACTCACTCCTGAAGCGTGTAATATCGGTTCCAAAGAAATTTTATTGATAAAAGAATGGAGCATAGAAAGAAAATAGATAAATATGGTCTTATTATGGAGGTGATTTCCCAAAAGAAGTAAAGACATAGCTAAATATGAAACCCCAGAAGTGGTTCAGGTACCTGAAAGTGATTACAATAAAGAAATCTCAATGAGTTATGTCATTAACGGGAAGTGATGGAACCGTAAAATATAAAGTTGTCGACAACAGTTTTGAATATTATTCATGAGTGAAATCATAAAACAAGACGAGGAGTCGAGGATCTTGAGCTCAATATGTTAAACAAGTATTATGATTGGCCAACGTTTGAAAAGACGCAAGTATTAACATGAAAAATGCATAAGGTGGAAGCCAGTGGATACAAATTATTTCCCGCATAAATAAATTGTGTCGTAAGATATATACGCACAACCTGTGGTACAAATGTTATATGCAAAATCCTGGCAATTATTATATGGATCATTTAGTGGAGCAATCACCTTCAAATATATTATTACGTTGGCAGTACATAAAAAGTTTTGAATGCGTCCCACATATGAATTATAATTTGATAGCAAAATTAAAGTAAAATCCTAGAAGGATTGAAAATGCTAGCATGAAATTTTTTCCAAGAATGTTGGATAATAAAGATATTGTACCATTTAAAATAATACAGGCAAATTATGTTATATTCTCCACAATGTATAGCTCATTTGAGCTGAGATATATCAGATGATATTATGCGAATCAAGAAAACGGATATTTTGATAAGTTGAATTGATCACGCTATAGCCGAAAGGGGCATCGCGTGAGGGGGAGAATTTAAAGATATTGAAACTCGTGAAGAGTTTGTAAATACAATCAATTTATTGATGATGTTAAATTCAGACAAAATATATTGAAAGGACAAAGGTTTGGCTCGGCCTGAAGATCGAGTACTTAAGAGATTGAAAATAATCTTGTCCTATATAAAAAAAAAAGTCTTGAAGCTATTTTGCATAGATAAACACATCTATTGAGTACCTTAATGATTGTAAGAATTCCATGAGTTTAATATCATGATGAATCAAGACCTAAATTAATTTGCTACACAAATGTAAGTTATAACATGGAAGTGCACAATTTTCAAATGTAGCATTATATTGTATATATATATGAAGATAATGCAGGTTATATAGCTCGAGTTGAAGATTGTTATATCAAAGGAGACACACAAAACACATTCGCCTCAAGTTATTCTTCATCCAACGAATTTGTTCATATGACTATCGAGCGGATTTTTTCAATGAGGCTTTATCGACTGCGACATCTGGAATATTGGCGAACATGATTGGAATGCGTCAACTTAATGAAATTACGCGATGTCAACATCAGGGGGAGAATCTACACCGCTGCACTCTTTTTCCCTTAACCAAGGTTTTATCCCATCGGGTTTTCCTGGTAAGGTTTTTAACGAGGCAGCTTACAAAAAAGGATCCATAATTGTGTACTCTTTTTCCTTCACTAGATTTTTATCCCAACTGGTTTTTTCTAGTAAGGTTTTAACGAGGCACAATTCCCTTATGAACATCCAAGGGGGAGTATTATGAATATATTTAGTGGATGTTCAATATTACGTGTATATACCATCTTCCTTGTTTAGACTTTCCTAGTATTAAATTTACTTCCTCCACAAGTATATGTAATCCCTATATAAGGGCTCCTATGTGTGATAATAAGATCATCCTCATGTTCCCTCTTCTATTATCTCTCTACTTCCGTAACAATATTCTTTTTACTCATACTATAACCATAATTATTGCGGTTATAGTTCTTCATACTATCACCATAACCATAATTATGGTTTTTCACAATGATTAAACAATTTAACCATAATCATTCAAACTAATAAGAGATCGTTATTTTATATAAGAAATCCAAATTAAACATACATTCATTGTTATATAGACAAAATTCAAATTAAACATAATTTTATTATTTTACTTAATTAAACAACACCTATTCAGATGTTTATCACTTGCTATCCTCAGTGGCAGCAAGGCTTGTAGGAGCCATATTTTTTTATCTACTTCATAATTCACGATGAATTACATTTTTTATTTTCCAAGACAATTATTGTAAAGTGTGCAGTATGTGATAATTTGACGACTTTATTTAACAGAGCATGCAACGTGCCGTTACCCCAAATATTGACATCCATTTTGCGCTTTTGGATACACATTTTACAACACGTGACAAAATAAAGTTGATATGCAGTGCAACAAATATTTTTAGTTTTAATTAATCGAATGAAAAATCAATCAATTCCCACCCGAAACTGCAAAATAATAATTTAAGATAAAATCCCTAATTAATCAACGAATTACGGAACCCCGAAGCCTGAGCTGCGGCCATGGTGGCGCTCATATACTCCCTAACCTCCGTCACAATCACGCCCCTCACCGCATCCCAAAATCCTTCCGGCAGACTCTCCCGCCGCCTCTCCTCCACCGCGGCTGCCATCAACGCCATTCCCGGTGGTGCAAGTGTTAAGGCAGTCAACGGATCTTCTTCTTCCTCCTCTACCATCGATACCGTCCCCTCGCATTGCACTAACCGCCCAGATCCAGAACTCCCGACAGCCAAATCGCCGCCACAGTCGCCGGCGGCGTTGCCCTTTTTCGAATCTCTCCCGGCGCGTCTCCTGAGGGTGGAGTTCCAGTGGTTCTTAACCGCGTTATCAGTCCGGCCGGGGAGGAGCCGAGCAATGGTGGCCCAACGGTTGCCGTAGCGGGCGTGCGCGGCAAGGATAGTGTCGTCCTCCTCGGCGGAGAAAGGGCGGCGCTCGACGGCTGGGCTGAGCTGGTTACACCAGCGCAGCCGGCACGACTTGCCGGAACGGCCGTTGATATGGCGGCTGATAAGGGACCAGTTCCGGGGGCCGTAGCGGTGGACGAGGTGGGTGAGAACTCGGTCCTCGCCGGTGCTCCACGGACCCTTGACCCGATCCGACTTGTGGCCAAATCTGATCTCCTTACTGTAACAGTCCGATGAGGAATATTCCTCCGACGAAGAAGTAGATGAAGAACACCGATTAAAATCCATTGATTTGAGGATGAGTTTAGTGTTGTGTAGTGGAGAGTGATATATATAAGGTCAGAGATACAGTGAACTTAGCTTGGTTAAGAAAAATGGGGTTACTTCGAGGAAGATGGGTTGTGTAAAGGAATGTATTTATTCTTTGTGCTGCATATGCATCATATTCTTCTTCTGGTTCTTTGAATCCGTAGATATGAATCTAATTTAATTTAATTTAATTATTATGTTCAGTAGTAGTCACTATCTCAACAATCATTGTTGTTCCGTAACATGTACGGACGGCGCCAACTCTCTAGCTATATTCCATTGTTCTACCTGTTCAACATTTCATTTAGGGTTAATAACTAAAAAACTGTCCGAGGTTTAACTTATATTAAAATTAGGTGTCTGAAGTTTGAAATGTTAAAATAGACTGTCCTAAGTTTCATTTTTGTTGAAATTTGGTGTCTCGGTGTGATTATTTTAGAGAAGTCAATTCCGACGAAACCGTCTGTCAAATTCGAGCTCTCATACACACTTCATTCTCGTCATCTTGCCGGGACGGTCACCTAAAAAGTTGGTTACATCCGGGTAAGTAAATCTCGCTCTATTGTCCTTGGAAAATGGCTCCACGCCACTCTTTTAGAAACTTTTTTTTTAATGTTCAATATTTAGGTGAAATTTGACGATTTTGTGAAAAGTAAAGAATGATGGATTATGAGTGGGTTGGTGGGTTGATGAAAATGATTGAATGGAGATGAAAAGACGCACGGAGACACCAAATTTCAACAAAAATGAAACTTGGGACAGTTCATTTTAACATTTCAAACTTCAGACACCTAATTTTAACATAGGCTAAACCTTGGACAGTTTTTTTTAGTTATTAACCCTTTCATTTATTTTTAGAGATACTGAATTTTCATTTATTAATCAGAAATCTTACTCAAATTCAGTATAAGTTCTGAAAATGAAAAATATTTATAATTAGTAATTTAATCCGATTTGACTCGGTTGAATAGGATTATAGTAGTAGCTAACATCTAGTACACCAATTAAAAAATGGATTACGAATTTAAAAACTGTACAAACTATAGATCATGTTGATGATTGTTGTTTTATACTTAAATGTTAATATTCGGTATTTTAAATATCAATTTTGATTTTTTTTAATTGATTTTAGTGTTAGAATTGACGTTTTAAATAATAAAAAAATAATTATTTTCCACTTATCTAAAGTATCATATTTGTTACTTATAGTTAATGTTATTTACTTATAAAATGTGTTATTATTTTATCAATTTAAAAAAAAAAAAAAACAATCAGATAGTTGAGACTAGGGCTGAGCATGGGACGGATGGGCGGGCTTTTTCTAAAAAATGGCCCAAGCCCTAAAATTAGGGCCACTTAATGGCTGTCCCGAGCCCTATCCCGAGCCCTAGCTAGTAGGAAAAGGCCCTCCCGCCACGGGCCTACAGGGATTAGGGACAAATGGGACAAACCCAAATTCCCATCCAAGTTAAAAAAAAAAAAATCATACTCAATTTACTTAAACCATAACTAAACACAGAACAACAACAAAGTTCACCACATACCACAAAGTTCACCATAAAACACCAAAATCACTCAAACATTTTGTCACTTGTAAGAACACCAAGTTGAACACATAACTTGGTTCTCCAAAATAGTTCACCAAAGACTCCAAAACTAAGTTTTACCAAGACTCTAACACAAAGTCACCAACAATTCTGACATAACAAGTTATAAATGCAAATCCCAGATCAAATGGAATTTCAACCCGAGCCATCACTAAAGTTAACTTAACTAACTATACTTTATAGCTGATTAGTTAGCAAAAAGGGACGGGACGGGTCTTTTGGGACTTCGTAAAAAAGCCCTAGCCTTAGCCCTAGCCCTAGTTGAGAAGAAAAGTCCCGCCCATTAGGGCTTGGGTACATTTTTGGGACGGACTTTTTGGGACGGGCTAGGGCGGGACGGGCGGGATTTTGAGCCTCTTGGGATATTTGCTCACCCCTAGTTGAGACGTATAGTATTAGCATTTTAAATATATATATGGACATCGGAATAACAACATGAGTTATAAGTTACGACTGTTTTTAGATTTAAAAATAAATATATAAATTGATCGACTTGTCGGGCATGTAGGCATATATAGATGCACTTGGTCGGTTGGCTGAAGTAACGAATTAATCTTGTTTTTATCTTGTCTCCTTCTACCGGATATGTATGTATGTTTTTATCTTGTCGGGCGATACTTTTCTTCTGAAAACAAAAAATATTAGAGCTTCATTCATATGTTAGTTCTGGAAATTGCTAATTTAACTTTTTTATAAATATGCAATTTCCTAATAAATTTTCTTTTAAGCAAAATACTAGCTTGATTTTCTAGATCATACAAAGAACTAACTCTATACATCTTTTCATTTACTTTAGATGTGAAATATTTTAAAAAATTATTAAAATACCCTAAAATTTTAGGATAATGATATAAGATTTTATATAAAATCATTTTTTCATATAATGTATGTTAATAAATATATTAAAAATACCAAAGTTAAATTAATTAACTTCTTTAAAAATTCTGTAAAATTTAAAAATATATATTTCACTTTAGTTTTTGAACTTTGATTATTTATTTTTTGTATAATATGTATTATTCTAACATTTGTCTGATTTTTATTTAATTTTATATAAACGTTGATGTTATTTTAGAATTATAGTGAAACTTTAAAGTGCTTTTAGTAATTTTGAATAGTATATTTCGTTCATAATTAACTACAAAATTGACGGATCTAACAAACTACACGCTATTAAAAGTTCAATTAGCAATTTGCTAAAAAAAAAAGTTGAACTAAAAAATTGCGCAGCTACATAAAATTCAACTAGCAATAAACCTAACTATATATATTCAAGGTTGATAGAAACGAACTGAATTCGAATCTTACTAAAAATTCGATTATTTGAGGTTTTGCAAGTCAGATGATAACCACTAATTATGCCAACCTCTACCCTGTCTACTACAAAGAAAGAAAGAAAGAAAGGTAGGCAAAAGTAAGAAATATATGGAGTTGCATGCATCATTTGAGTGCATGCATTATACTGAATATTGATATCCCTAATATCCAAAACCAAATCAATCAATCAATCCCTACAAATCCCCAAAGTTCAGGATCAATATAAGTTAACTACCACCTACCTCTCAAAATTCAGTTCCACCTCACAATCAAGTGGAAAAAAGGATTCATCGAGTGATCTACACCCAAGACCATACAATTTTTGCATCTTTAAAATCGCGGTAGCTACTCTTCTGCAGCTCCATCATCGAGTTTAGCTCACTTGTTGTTGGTGACTTCCGTAGACCGGGTAAGACCCGTATGCAGCAACGTACATGCTTGGGTCCCAAGGCGGTGGCATACCGTACCCATACCCATCATAAGCATGCCCTCCGTAGTACACTCCACCGCCCCACTGATTAACGAAATCACCTCTAAACTGCAATTACCCAACATGACACAAAATATAAGACATTGCATAACTAGGTAAACTGTAAGGACCGTTAATAGTCTATGTCAAGAATAATACGCACGTTTTAACCAACTTTCTCGTAAGTTGAAAATTTTGTAAGCTGATGTTTTATAAACAACAGTTTACTACCATTGCTATCGCCAGAGAACTTGAATCTCTAGTTAGCACTAAACAGGCCACCTCTAAGTGGCCACCTACAGGAGTTCTCTAATCTTAAATGGTATCAATAGGATTTGAACATGCGCACTCTGATTCTATGTGAACCATAATACACACGCCTTAACCAACTTTCTCAACAGATTGAACTTGTGAGTGAAACTTTGGTACACTTTTATACATACTGTAAACGTCAAAACCCAGATAAATCATTAAGATCCATCAAGGAATGCAGCAGCCATAAACATTAAATGATATAAGTACCTGTTTACTTGCGGGATTACGACCCCAAGATAGCCGGACAGTTTGTTTGCCAATGGTTTCACCATTCAACTTTTGCAGTGCCTCTTCTGCATGGTTTCTGCCATTGAAACTCTTAAGTGAGATATAAAAAAGAAGACAAGCTAAAAGATAGAAACATGAGAAGCTATATTACCTATTTGCAAATTGAACAAATCCACAACCTTTCCCTTGTGGTATTTTAACAGAGACAATCTCACCATACTGCAAGAAAGATTGTTTTAGATCTTCGTCACTAACTTCTGGATCGAGACCTCCGACAAATATCTGTAAACAATTTCGATTAGAAATTGATGTCTTAGAGAGGATGAACCAAAAAAAAAAAGTTGATGTCTTAGAGGATGAACAAAAAAAAAATTGATGTCTTAGAGGATGAACCAAAAAAGCCTCACTGTTGTGTTTGTGGAATCTCCATCAGATTGATAGCCTTGACCTGTAGAACCAGTGAAGTGTAATATATATGAGTCTGTATTTTCTCTACTAAGTAAAAGTAACCAACAGAAAACTTGTTATGACGAGGCAATGCCAAAATTGTAAGAGTTAATATTTCATGATCACAATATATTTAGGAATTAGGGTTAACTATCAAAATGGATGGATGCTGTCTGGTTAGTCGAATAAATTGCTACCTGATATTATTATTATTATTATTATTTTTAGCTCAAGTTAATCATATGTACAAATGCATATGATGAACAAAAACCAACAAATTGTTAGATGATATTTAGGAAGTCAAATAAATTGCTAGCTATGTGGTTCCTTCCAAGAGAAATCAGACTGAGCTAGTAAACGGTACGCATGGAATAGCTGAGCTAGCAAAATATTCATAAAATAAACTTCAACTAGCAATTTGTTCAACTGACCAAACATTAGGTAGCAATTTGATTATTAAATTAATTATATGTAGACATATATTCATTCAAATCAGGGTTAATAACCTAAAATAGTCCACAAATATAGACCATGTTGCTAATCATTGTCCCAAATTTAAAATGTTAATATTCGGTCACAACTATTATATTGGTGATTTCTGCTTTTTTGTCATAAAATTTATTGAACAAAAACATATTTTTTTAGCATCAAATAAGTCTAAAACACGAGCAACAAATTAGATACTTCGGAAAAATAGAAAATAACAAATTTTTGTTGTTTAAAGCGTCAAATTTAACGCCAAAATCAGTAAAAATAAAAAAGAAGTGAAAATCAACAAATCTGATAGTTTGGACACGAATATTAAGATTTTAAATCTAGGACAACGATTAGCAATATGACATGTAATTGGGATTGTTAGGTTCTTAACTTAAAAGCAAGAAGTATATATACCTTGTGAAGAGTGCTGCTGTTGATATCCAGATGATTTCCTAGGAGTTGCAGCTCCAATTCTCATAGCCCTACTCGAACAATATACGCCATTCATTTCGGCCATGGCCTTCAACCTTTCACTGTCATCTCCGAACCTCACAAAGCCATAACCTTTTGAACGGCCGGTATTGACATCAAACACGACTTTAGCGGCCTTAACAGAGCTGTATTTACTAGCAAAAGTTTCCTGCAGTAAGCTGTCAGTAACATCTGCTGCTAAATCTCCAACAAATATAGATAGATCTGAACCGTTCTCTGATCGCTTGTCACCGGTGCTAAATGCAGCCCAATTAAGACGGAATTGTTGTTCGGTATTAGGCATCAACATGCTAGTATAGCTTTGTATAACTTTCTCAGCTGTAGCATGTGAAAAGAATTCAACAAATCCATAGCCCTCTGATAAACCGGTCTGCTTGTTGCGAATAACCTTAACCGATCCAATCTGCTTAAGCGATGAATCATATTAGAATATTGATTATGAAGAGAAAATGCAAATTAGGGTGTATCGTTCACGGTACATAAAATATCAAAGAATCATACCCTAGATCATCATCTGAATTCAATAATATCAAAGAATCATACCCTAGATCATCATCTGAATTCAATAACATCAAAATGTAAATGAGATTTCCATAAACATGCACAACTATGAACATCAAACTAAATCATCCAAGCTTTCCCCATTGCCAACTTCTTTATAAGAGGGAAAAGTCTTCCCCTTAAATAACAAGTAAATGTAAGAAGATATCAAAAGCAGTGTAAAATAGAAATACAATTTTCTCCTTACATTACCAAATCCAACTACAACTCTTGTTTAACTTATCTTATATGTCATTACATTTATGTATGAAACTTTCCCATATATATTTCCATATGGTAATTAGTTGGAAAGGTAACAACCTAATAATCAATAATAAGCAATCTCATGCCGAAAAATTAAAATAGTAATATAACCAATAAATGATAAGACTTAAAAATCTATCAAAATATTTAAATTGATGCTTGGAAAATACGTACACAAGAGAAGCAGTTCAATATAACACCTAATTATGCAACAAACTACATGGGCTAATAATAGTAACTCTACATCAAACAAAACTAGTTTTCTTTTCTTGTGTAAAACTATCAACTATAATAAACTTTCCCAATCTAAATTTCATGGTTTAATGGTAAATCATTTAGTGTTAAATCTCCTATTTGATTAAATTTTAAATCACACATTTAGGAATGGGTGAACTTGTGATACACCGTCCCGAATTTGCCTCCACAAATGTTAATTGGGCAAATTTGGGACGATGTGCCGCAGGTTCACCCATTTACATGACACATTCATTTAGCTAGTAAGGTTTTAATACAACTGATCATGAGAAAATTTGGCCAATTTGGGATGATGCACCGCAGGTTCACTCATTGACATGACACATTCATTCAGTTGGTCATGAGGCAAATTTGGGACGATGTACTGATTGACATGACATATTCATTCAGCTAGTAAGGTTTTAATACATTTGGTCGTCTAAATATCACAAACAATACTTCTATTATATATACCTAGAAATTTATCTATCAGCCATGTTTATCCGTACATTCTGGGAAATCCTTCCGTACTACGAGTTATGTCATTGCTAAGATTCTTGACGTTGACAGCAACATAGTAACATTGCCAAACACAGAACTGTCCTTCAACTTTCCATATATGGTACTGTCTATGTTTATAGCATTACTCAGATCTTAATTAGAGGCTAATCTAAGAATGTATTAATTAACTACAGATTCAGAAAGAAAGAAGAGTGAAACAGAGATGACCTCGCCGGCGGTGGCAAAACAGCTGCGCAGGTAGGTCTCGTCCATCCAGGGATGCAAGTCTCCCACCCAGATCGACCGGTTCTCTTCTCCGGCGCCGCCACCAGATCCCTGCTGCACGCGCTGGTGCGGCGGCGTCTGATACTGCGCGTACGCGACGTAGTGCTGCGGCGGCGCGGCGTAGTGCTGCGGCGGAATCATCTGTGGGTGGTGGTGGTGGTGCTGCATTACCATCGCCGCCGGAGGGTACTGCATTGCCATCCACTGCTGCCGCTGCGGCGTCCGCTGATTAATCTGGTCTTGTTGCTGCGAATCGGAACCACTCGATTGCATTCTGTTTTGAGAGAGAGAAAGAGAGACGCAGCTAGGATGATACCAGGCAGGCACACTGTAGAAGAAGATTGTGATATTGAGGTGGGATTGCCAATCTAAAATCTGGTGTCAGTTGGGCCGTTGGATTGGAAAGAGAAGATACGTGCAGACCGTTGGATCCTCGGATATATAAATAAATATATTGGTGTGTATCTATCTATCTATATCATGTGAAGCAACTGCTGGATCCGCCGCCAACCTCATCATCTAAGTGACTTTAGTTATTTATGAAGTGAAAGATTCTGGGTAGTCTACAGTGGTTGTTTCAATTAATAAAGCAATTTACTATTCTTATAATTATATGGTTAAACTATAGTTGATTATAATTTAATTTGATTTTTATCAAGAGATGAATAAAAATAATTAATTTAGTGGTATCAACGGGTCATGTATACCAGCCGATTCACGGGGCGCCACTCTGATTTCGTCATGCCGATCTGTTACTTGTGAGATATAATCATATAATACGGGTCCAGGTTTAGGATAGCGAGGCCCTCTGACCCATCATGCCCCACACGTTTATCATATATGTTGGATATCTGCCCAATTCGGGTTCGTATTTACATTCAAGACTTCGCAAACACGTCAAAAATCACATAACGGGCCCAAACACAATATCCGAGGTTCGAAAACGGTCCGGAAGCACGGCGTACGCGTCCGGACCGAGCCTCCAGATTGTCCCAAGCAATCCGGACCCCGTCGGATTCTAAGTCCGATGAGGTCCGGACTGCTGTCGACGGATACCGCGCGCATCCTTTTTTATCGTCCGAACACAAAGAGTGAAGAGTTCTCCAAAGCCTAACTAGACGACGGTTCCTATTTTCTGTTAGACCGGCGTCGAACCGTACAAAAACCGGGTTCGGTTCTAAGGTTGCCTATAAATAGGAGTAGGGGTGAGCTCGGGACGGGCGGGCTTTTGCCTGAGCCCGAAAATTTTGGGACTCCTATTTTTTGCCCGAGCCCGAACCTAAAGGAAATGTCCCGCCCGAGTCGGGACATCGGGATTCGGGCTCGGGCTAGCCCGAATTTGAACCAAAAAATTGAAAGAAAAAAAAAAATCCTAATATGAGGTCCATCCATTTCAAATAAATGCAAGTTCAACACATCAATACAAAATTCAATAAGTTCAAACATCATCCATAGTCTAATTTTAGGATTTTTTTTATTTTAACTATAGTAAAGTTACTTAAACTATAGTTAGTAGACTTAGGTTAAACTTAAATATATATAATATACACATATACTCGGGCGGGCTCGGGACTTTCGGGCTTTTTAAGAAAAAGCCCGAGCCCGAGCCCGACTTGGGAAGAAAAATCCCGCCCGACCGGGCTCAGGCTACATCTCGGGACGGGATTTTCGGGACGGGCTTGGGTCGGGATATTCGGGCCTTCGGGCTTTTCGTGCTTCTTGCTCAGCCCTAAATAGGAGACATTGGCCACCCATTTAGACACATTCTCTAGATTTTGGCCTTGGAGCTCTGATCTCTCTCTAGAATATTTTCTCTGTCTATACTCTAATTTAAGCATCAGAGAGGGTTCAACCGGCACCACCCCCTGGGTACTGGTTATTGCCCTTCCTGCAGGTTAGGAGCACACGAAGCCGATAAGCTTACCTTGCCAACAAGCTTGCACTGCCGACATCCGTACCTTGCCGATAAGTGCACATTGCTGACAACCCCTTGCCGACATCAGAAAGTCCATTTCCGACACCCGACGTGTCCCCAACCCGAAGTGCCGAAGAGTCCGACTACCCGGTTGGATTTGGACGCAACAATATATATATATATATAGATATATATATATATATATATATATAACACATAGTCAAAACAATAAGGGTTCTAATGAATTTGATGATTTCTATTTGAATTTGGATTGAAATTCGTAACTTTGTATTCGAATTTGAAGTTGAATTTGAATAGGGTGAATATAGAATGGAAAATTCTTGTGTATGTTTGGTGTTTACACCAAGTCAATAGATATATGACAAGTGTCTTTAAACCTCAATATTCTAGGGTTCATTTTTTTAGGTTTTAGAAAGAAAAAAAAAACCACCAAGAGAGTGTGACACTTGTCATGTATATATTGGCTTGGCGTTTACACCAAGCCTGCCTACACAAGAATTTCCAAAACTTAGGGTTCAAAATTGGTATGTCCATCATTAGGCGATCTGCAAGACCCGCAAACTGTATGAGACAGGTACTGGTCGACTATATCGACTCGTATGGTTAATCCTCAACATTCTAGGATTCATTTTTAGGGTTTTAGAAAAAAAAAAAAAAAATCACCAAAGAGTGTGACATTTTTCATGTATATATTGTCTTGGTGTAAATTCCAAGCCTACGCAAGAATTCACAAAACCTAGAATTCAAAATTGGTATGCCCATCATTAGGCGATCTACAAGACCCGCAAAATGTATGAGACGGGTACGGGTCGACAGTCGACCCTTAGGGTTAATTCTCAACATTTAGGGTTTTAGAAAAAAAAAACCACCAAGAGAGTATGACACTTGTCATGTATACATTGGTTTGGTGTAAACACCAAACCTACACAAAAATTTATCAGAACTTAGGGTTCAAAATTTGCATGTTCATCATTAGGAGATCTACAAAACCCACAAAATGTATGAGACGGGTACAGGTCGACAATAACGACCTGTAGGGTGGGTTTGAGGCTAGCGATACTCGCCCCTCTCTATTGACACCTCTAAATTAATCTTTCTCATATACATATTATTATTCTCAGCTCGTAAATTAATTTTAATTATAGTCGAATTCATTATAATTAAATCATTTTCAGAACGAAATACGGAAATATGCATGCACGATATTATGAACAATACAAAATAGTTATTTAAATGTAATGCTTGAATTTTTTTTTTTCAAACGGACCATATATATACCAAAAACCAATGACAAAAATACATTGGGTTAAGAACACAATAGAGACTTGAATGTTTGCCCATGTTGTCAAAAGGGGTCTGAATTGAAAAAACGTATTATTAAGGGCCTGAATTTTGAGTTTTGTGTATAAATGAGGTCTCCGTCTATTTTTTCGGTTAAAAGTGACGGAAAGTGGTCACATGCTTGGCATGTGATCGAAAATAATTTGAAAACCCGAAAATGCCCTTTGACCAAAGTGTGTCCCTCACATGTTTGACCTAAAAAGACGAAAATACCCTTTAAGCCACCACAGCTCCGGCGACCACTACCACCCGGCTCCGGCGACCACCACCCCAGCTCCGGCGACCAAAACCCCCCTCCGACGACCCAAAAAAGCTCCGATCGGAGCTCCGTGGCCCCGAATCGGAGCTCTGTGGCCCCGAATCGTAGCCACGGAGCTCCAGATCGGAGCTCAGTGGCTAATGTCTTTGTCATTTGATCCAGTAGCCTTCTGTTAGATAGGAACAGATTTGATAAATACTGATAACTCTCAGATGGAGTATTAGAACGGAAAAATCCATTAGATAATGAACTATTGGTTATAAGCCATATCTGGCGATCAATCACGAATTCAAAGTGCTTTTCTTACGTCTTCTTGCTAAACCAGCGTTGAGATGTAGATGAAGGGGCATCCTTCTTTTTTTTTTGGGTCGCCGGAGGGGGATTTTGGTCGCCGGAGCTAGGGTGGTGATCGCCGGAGCTGGAGTGGTGGTCGCCGGAGCTGGGGTGGTGGTTGGTGGCCGTGGTGGCCTTAAGGGCATAATTAGTGTTCACGAGTATTTTAGACATTTCATATTTCATTAATTAAACTGATAAATTGTATAATAATTGCAAAATGGTAATTCTGTCATTTCACGTGGTTCCGTTACATTTAACAGCAAATTTGGACGGAAACTCGATTATCAACAAAACTCAAAATTCATGCCCTTAATAATACGTTTTTTTAATTCAGACCCCTTTTGGCAACATGGGCAAACATTCAGACCCCTATTGTGTTCTTAACCCAAATACCTTACAAGCAATTTTTTTTTTAACATAAATGCATTTGAACCCAACTCAGGATATGATCAGTTTTTATTTTTGGTAAACCTGTCGACCCTATCCTAAGTAGAGTCCAAGGGGCATTTTTATTTAAAAATAAAGCTGCTCGAAGTGTATTTTTATTAATGGTATCTGGTATACGGACATTTTGGAAAAAAATTCTTAATGCTCATTGTACTTTTACCAATATATTGCGGAAGCAATTTTATTAATTATATCAACCACTCGCATTTTATTTTTTAACAAGCCACGACAGAGTGGCGGGAGCGATTCCATGAGTTCTGCTGCAACGCTTCGATAGAGGGAAGAACATAGCGGTTAATTTGGAGATTCCAAAAGTAGTGTTTCGTAAAACTGGCGGGTGTTAAATTTATTTATGACTACAGTGCCGAAATTAAATAGGGTTTTTTCCGTTTTCAATTAGTTGTTGTTGGAACCACCTCAATACTACTTTGTTTTTTAAATAGAGGATAGATTTTAAAATATGTTGCGATTGTGAACTCACAATAAACTTGAGTATGTCAGTAGTGGGATTTGAACCCACGACCTCTTTCGAAGACAAGAACTTGAGTCTGGCGCCTTAGACCACTCGGCCATCCTGACATATCCAATTATGTTCGGATATTTCTTTGATAGTACGTAACACAAACACTAATACGCAAAGAGAAATCATTTGCGTGCAAGATTATGATAAAATTATAACTTGATAACATTGGGCAATTTCATTGTATTCCGTGTTAAAAATTTATAATAAGACTTCACATCTCACGAACATTACTTTTGAAAGTTTTTCGATCTTGTATCGTGTAAAAACTAAATTTAGTCATAACTAATATACGAACTTATATGATTATGTCAGTGTCACATATTCATGATAAATTACACCATTGCACTATTTCACAAGTTATCGAGAGTTTAATCGAGCCACTTAAAAAATTATATATGTTACTCTGCAACTTTAAAATGTATATCACGGAAGTTATTTTGAAAAGTTGATGATTTCTATTTTCAGCAAAGCATAAAGACGGAGAATTTAGAACAAAATTATAGGAGAACTTAAAATAACTCGAGCATTAGAAAAAGATTCAAATGTTACCATCCGTGTACTTTACATATTGAGTAGATTTTGAATCCATGCGCCGTCTGTGGGAATCGAACCCACGACCACTTGGTTAAAAGCCATGCGCTCTACCAGCTGAGCTAAGACGGCGTACATAGTTGTTTTGGATTATAGAGTCCTTAATTTTCTCTTAGTTTCAATTTAGTTATTCTACTAAATATACCTACATGCCTTTTCTCATTTTGTATTAGGGTTTGACTCAAATGCAGTCGACTGATGAAGTCGAATTTTCGGCCGTTATTTCATACACGTCAAAATCTATAAAAACAGTTTAAGATTTAATTAAGATTAAAATATATACACGATAAGCTTATTAATATGCGTGATATGCACCATTTGTTGCCACTAGTTATTATTAAACATTATATGACTTTACTTTTTACAAAAAAATTAAAATATGTTGCGATTGTGAACTCACAATAAATTTAAGTATGTCAGTAGTGGGATTTGAACCCATGTCCTTTTTCGAAGACCAAAACTTGAGTCTGGTGCCTTAGACCACTCGGCAATCTTGACATATCCAATTATGTTCGGATATTTCTTTGATAGTACGTAACACAAACACCAATACGCAAAGAGAAATCATTTGCATGCAAGAATATGATAAAATTATAACTTGATAACATTTGGGCAATTTCATTGTACTTCCGTGTTAAAAATTTATAATAAGACTTCACTTATCACAAACATTAATTTTGAATGTTTTTCGATCGTGTATTGTGTAAAAACTAAATTTAGTCATAACTCATCTACGAACTTATATGATTATGTCAGTGTCACATATTCATGATGAATTACACCATTGCACTATTTCACAAGTTATCGAGAGTTTAATCGAGTCACTTAAAAAAATATATATGTTACTTTGTAACTTTAAAATGTATATCACGGAAGTTATTTTGAAAAGTTGATGATTTCTATTTTCCATAGGGATGTCAATGGGGCGGGTCGGGACGGGTCGGGGCGGGTATCGCCAGACCCGGACCCGCCCCGCGGGTCAATATGGTCACAATTTTGACATAATATATCTACTATATCATATCATATATATTTTACTTTTGGTGTGAGTAACCTATAAAGAAATATATTTTAGATTATACTTAATAAATATTTTCTCAAATTATTTTTCATAAAAATATTAATATAAATGTTTTACATAAAATACTAAAATAGTATATATTTAGAAAAAAACATGTGCAAATTTTATGATGGTGAAATATGTAATTTAATTAAAATAATTATTATATTCAACAATAAAATATGTATAATATACTTAGCTAAAATCAAACTTGATATAAAATTTATAATTTTAATATTATTAAATTAAGAGCATAAAATACTGTAGTACAAAAATATTGTAGTAGAAGTAACAATTTCTTTAGTATTTATAGTTATAATAATTAATAAATTGTAATTTTATGGAGAAAAACGGACAATAAAAATGAAACGGCTTCTATCACTCAATGAGAGTTCTTGGAGGATTTTAAAGTGCTTAGAATTATCTACATGTAGTTGACATATAATCAAGAAGAGTTACATATTGATGTGGACCAATAAAATGTCATGATTTTTACATGTAACATACTTGTTTTATATATAGATATGCAATTTTATTAATGTTTATTTCTCATTTAATTTTCCTCCTCTTCTTCAAGTGTTGAATTAGTCGTGTCTTCTCACCTATTAATTAGTATTATGTAGATCTGTATATGCTATAAATAGGTCATGCATACCAACAATATAGGGGTTAATCTATAATCCAATATCGTATCATATACCTAATAATAAAATCTTAAATGCACTCATTGTCTTCAAACGCGGCCTATAATTAGTAAGAACGTGATGACATGTATTTCTATCACTACTACTTTAAATAAACATAAAAATCAGAAGAAAAATAATTATATAATTCATAAAAATTTAGCCACATTCCCTCAGCACTTTTTTTGGTTTTTATTAAAAAATAAGCTACTAAATTATTTAGAAACTTTTTATGAATATATAATTTTTCCTATATATTTAATGAAATGTTTAAATTTTTTTTTTCTTAATTTGTAATTTATTTTAAATTATAGTTCACTAAAACTACAAATTATTTTCAAAATTTCAAAACTATTCTATTTTTTCTATAATGAAAATTAATAAAATCATAGAGGAATGCAAAATCGTCATTTTTAACAGTGGGACACCATTGAACAACATTTTAAAACAATATGCACCATTAAAAAGTATATAAAAAAAACTTGTTATTACATTGGATTATATAACTCAAACATGTGACACCATTGTAATTATTAATTATAGTCTTTTTGTATTTATATAATTGTTTCGCAATGAGTGTTTTAAAAGTGGTGACTAGATATAATGTTCGTATTTGTCATAAATGTTTTTCCACTTTAGGGTTTAGATAGAATTTAAATTCGAAACCATTATCTAATAGATGAAGTGCTGATATCTTGAACGATATTATATGAAAAAATATGGATCGGAGTGACCTTAGGAACCGCGTTCAACACAACTATATATGATCAATAATAAATGAACAAAAAGGAAAAATCAAAACTTTTCCCTCCTTGTATGAAATGAAGGTTCAAAATAAGAGACAAAAAGAGACCAGCTTAGACTAATGTTTTTGCACATCCTTTGATTATGAAGGGTGGAACAAAAAAAGAAACCAATTTTCTGGAGCACATACTCTGTGCATCCGATTGATTAGTGATGCCTATCAACGCTACTGAACCGAAATCCATTCGGCGGCTAACCCACATTCAAGGCGTCGCGTGGTTCTGTTCAGAGGCAGGTATGACAAAATGATCGACAATCCTTACTGTATGAACCGGGTCCTGTTTCGGACTCGCCGCGCTCCATTTACTCGGGTAGTCCCTTTGGTGGCTGAATTCATATGGCTCTTTCGCCTCGCTGTCCCACCCCGCATCAAGCTTCCATTCTTTCGGAACCTGTGTATTTATAAGTGTTACCAATTTGTTTTAATAATCTTTTATACAACACAAATATTATTAGTTTTTATGGAATATAGATATATTTTTTTAGATTTTTTTTTGTTGAATTTGTTAGTTGACTGTTAAATGGTATGTATATCACACATAACTTGTCATATAATTTTGATTTTGTTCAATTTAGTCCATCTAATACATTCACTAACTTTTTTTAAATTTAGTCCTAAATTTATCAAATCGGACCATTAGCTCGGTGGACCTAGCCCGATCATAGCTCTGAACTAGATCCTGGCTAGATCAATTGAGATCTAGCCAATTGGATAGGTCCGGCCCTTGATCGCCTGACCCAGCCGATTCCAACCAATCTATTGGTCAACGTCTTGGCTATGTCAATCCCTTGTCGATCCACCAAGACAGTCTATTTGTTGTTATTTAACGATCTAAACTAACGAACACACAAAAAGTCTATAAACTGCAAATATAAAGGAGTCGGGGCCGAGTACGTACCTTATCGACGGCGAGAGTGTAAACACGGAGATCTCCATCGGAGTTAATGTTGAACCGTGTAAACGACTTGTAGTTGGCTATTCGTAAAGAGGAGAAGGCTTCATCGAAGTGTATGTGGAGCCAGTTGATACAAATGTATAAGTAGCTCCCGAACACGCACGACACCACCGGGGTCGAGAACACCCAGAAGTATAGGAACACCGATGCGTAGTATATGGCGGCACCTCCGCGGGACAACGACTCCATTCCGTTTTTGCAGATATTAGTTCGAGTTACAGCCATAACCTAAAGAATATCAACCATTAATGTCATCTGTTCATCTGGAATAGAAATTGACAAGTACAAGAATATGAACCTCTGGGACATCAAATGCAGACATGAGATACTTGATACATGCTGGATAGAGGCCAAATGTCCACTGCTCGATTCGAGCTCGGAGCCCTTTCGGATCTGGAAAGTGTTCCTGCTCCATTGTGCGGTACCACTCATATAGTGTGTGATACCCTGCAAAAAAAGCTAGATCAGTATCTCAAAGACGGAAATCGGAGTACATTGACAGCCAAGATCGGAGTTAAGGGTCTTTTGCAGCTAGATATTTGATTGAAATTGACTTTTGGAATAAATATAATTTGGAGGATCAAACTGAACAAAATAAAAATATTTAACGGTCAACTAACAGATGCACCAATAGTCTACAAATTGCAAACGTAAGACCCCAAATGTCTAAAAAAAATGTTGCGCCAATAACCAACTTTGGTCAAACATCTGACACCAAAATACCGTTTAACCCTATAAAATGGTAAGATGTAGTTATTGCAAATGCAACTGACAGCATCTACAGGACAGTATTTTCCAAAGATAATATGAATCGAACCGAGCAAACCGGATTCAGTCTGTTAGCTCCTGTAAGATAAGTTTTGTAAGTAGCAACTGACCTGAGGTTGCTAGAAGATCATGCTGGATGCAGATTTCTACACCCAATTCCAAGAGCACCAGAAGAATCAATGCTGCAGTTAAGTGTGCAGAAACATGAAGAAGACCGATTATTATGCGTTTTTTGCGTGACATTTTTGATGGCACAAATGCGATTGCTGCAATAAGTAACAAGAGGGCGCCGACTAGAGATACGTAAGAGGATTCCAGCAAGTACATGAACGCGCTCCATACAGTGTCGAAGAAACTCGTCAAGTGACCAGAAAATGAGTCCTCTTGTAAGATGTGATCAAGCTTACACTGCAGCAAAATTTGAAGAATAATAAATGAGACAGTTCTTTGGCAAAATTTAATGAAGAACAACAAGATCAACTGGAAACAATCACAGGATATTTACACTAGCTCGAAGAACTACATATTTTGAAGAAAATAACCTGTGGGAACATAGAGAAGACCAACAGAAAGTAAATTATGCCACCAATGAAATCAAACTGCCAATTCTTCTTTCGGAATTTCAGTATATTACCCAAAGCTATCTGCAAGTAATGAAAAGATACCATATAGTCAAGGTAAAATTGGAAGTTTAAAGGTTCCCACTGGTGGAAGATGTAGTTATTTGCAAAAACCAATACATTACCCTGCTTGAGTCTTTAAATGAGGGATAAGCAGACTTAATTTCATAAGAACTTCCCCAATACTCATTGAAGTTTCTGAAGACATGGGTTGGATGTAAGAATGCTCCACCACAGCCATTGACAAGTAGGTGTTGCACATTTGCTGGTGCATCTGATGGGATATACGAATGACGCATATAGTAATGCAAATCCCCGGCAATTCGGAGTTTACATCTTCCCTTTAGATAATCACATACCAAGTGGCAGACATTCTTCCCAGATGAATCGCTCCAGTACCAATCAATAAGCCAGCTAGGTTCGTGCGTCATAATGATAACAGAATCATCAACCCCTACCTGGACCAAGAGGATATGCAGTGAAGAAAAAGGTTCAAGAATCATCTTTAAAATAAACACCGCTCTATCAAACATATCCAAATGGTTGAGAAATGTGAAATATTTCACTTTTTTTAAACATTTTTACTGGAAACATAGAATTAAATGGATACAAGAACAAATAGACAGGACATTATTGTAATTAATATGTAGCTCAGGTGATTAAGGTTACTGTTATCGTCAAAATATTCATTTCATGACCTTCATTTGTTGCTGAAATTCCTTTTTGACATATATAACATCAACACAGATGATACTATATCATTAGAATTCATCTTGCTCGCATATATTGTTTTATTCTTATTTAAAGCCAACTGCTTTCAGAAGAGAAACTAAGCCTTTAGAAATCTCCATCTTTTTTTTCATTTTAATGCTACTATTGCTTCCAGAAAGGAGAACAAGGCAAAGCCTTACTATGCAAGTCATTTTCATAATAAGTTCAGACCTATTAGAATAGCTGAACAAAGATCTGAGGTAAATAGCTTAGTAAGGCTTTTAGGGGCATATGCATCAGTAGACTTAAATTCGTTAAAGTAAGCAACGTGTACCCGTTTGTTCACCAACTCTGAGAAAAATTTGAACTGGTATACATCAATATCTCCGTGGAGTGCCAAGTCAAGACCAAAAAGCCACCATCCTTTTGGAAGTTGCAAAGCAAAGTAACTCTTCTTTTGAGGCATAAACCAACCGCCTAACCAGCTTTTATGGCATATGTACCTCATGAAAGTATGAAGGCCATCAAACCAATCTGAAAAACAAATGAAGTTACACCATATTTGTGTCATTAAAAGCTCCTCTCTTCAATTTAAAATGACTGATAACGATAACAACCAACCGTGGTTTCCGGGAATGACAAAACACTGAGGTCCATCGTAGTGCTCGAGATCGAATGCACCAGGTGGTAACTCAGGCTTGTTTATAGCAATCTGCTGTGGTCTATACCATGCTGGAGGTTGAAGTGCATATTCAAATGGACAAAAGAATCGCCTTTCATAAGTGAATGCAGAGGGATTTGGGTACCTATATGAATTGAAAATACGGATGACTGAAGGTATAAAGATACATATTATATAATATTCATTAAGTAATGAATTCTTGAAGAGACTCTAAGCATTTTGAGTGCTTTAAATAAAATAATTTGGAGAAAAAAACAGAGCAATGCATCTGCTTTAAACCAAGGTACACAAAAAACGGATTTTTTTTAATATTCCTCAGTTGTTAAGCAAAAAGAATGCAGGGTTTGCTTATGAAGGGGGAAAACTAACATTCAAGTGCCAAGTCCATTTACCAAGAACAAATGCAGTTGATCTTCCAAATGGACAAAAATTACTCATTCTTTGATATTCAGTTTTATGTGATTTTCAGAATGACTTATAGTGAAATATGTATGCAATCTCCTAGGCATATATTGGTATCTCACCATGTAGTAGGATCATGACCCTCCATACTAAAGGTATCATCAAGCTAACATCTGATCTGTTATCCTAAGTATTTGATAAGAACACTTCTCAAATTGACAGTAGGAGGAACTCTAAATTAATGTGAACATTAGGGCGTAAATGATCCTTAATTAAAAATTAAAATCTGAGTATTGCAGAGATGAAACTTCCGTCTGACTGAATAAACAGCAAGTTTTAAACTTACGCAAGATCTCCTCCAATAAGCAGCAAGTCTCCTCGTGGTAAGAAAATATATGAATCATTAGTTTTGAGCCTAAGTGAAGGTTGAGCCATTAAACGTGCAACACTATAAGAAGGGTTTCCTCCATCTCCTGTATCAGCCATAAAGTCAAACCAAAAATCGTCCTTATCACGAAAATGGTCATACAAGAGATCTTGCTCAATTCCATCTCCACTCTTGTCCATAGATGCCTGAAAATAGAAATGGTGCAAAAGAACTCTATAACAGATTACATGTATATATTTTGAATCATAACACAGAACTAAATGTATTTGCAGAGCTAGGAAAAGGTTAGAAGACAGGTACTTATCATATTATCTATCTAAAGTAGAAGAATAGCGTACCAAGGAATGTGTGCTTATAGAAATAAGGGGAAAATATTTCAGAGTTGGAACATCACCTGCATCATACGCATGTCGAACCGCCCTACGAAGACTGTTACTGACACTAAAAGGTCAAAAACTGTTTTGAACAGATCAGCTGATGTTCTGCAACACATACAATGAGTACAAAGGAAAATAAATGGACAAGCTCCTTCAAACAGCAAAAAGTTTTGAATAGAAGAAAGGCAATGGTTATATTACCCTGAATACCATGGAACCATTTCCAGAAAGTCTGGCTTCATTTGCTTCTTCTTCAACTTGTCATAATCTTCAACTGAAGATGGATGGGTAAGAGCCCACCTGTTTGTTTTTAAAAAAATTAGTACTACAGTTTGTGCAGAAAAGACAGAAAATAAAAGAAAAGGAAAAGAAAAGAAAACAAAGGTGATGAACTGAAGATAATGACATCAAGTACATTAGCATAATCAGATTTCAAAATTTAAGCTTGATTATACTGAAAGGCTATTTAGTGAAATGATGTGGGAACATTAAACAGACAACTCCCAACAAACCACATTTATATGAAACAACTGTATTGAGCTTCACTGAAATTGAGCATGCACTTTCATATTAAAGGACTAACTTATCCAGCAAACAACTTACCCTGTTGATCTCTCGACCACATAATTAGCAATGTATAGACCAATAAATGTGGCCCACAACGAGTAGATCGGAGAAATTTCATCAGACGGCCCTGTACCCTAAAATAGGAGGAAAATTGAGTTGAAAAAAAAAAGAGCTAAGATGGCAGATTCAATGCATTATGATGAAGATAATCTAATGTTTTGAACTACAGATATACCTCCCCATAGATAAACCACTTGGACAAAAGCGGATAATCACTGGCAGACCCCACAGGAGCAAACCAAGAGGAGCACACCTCTTCCTTCAGTTCATTCATGAAAAGGACCTTGGTGATCCATTGTCTTTGTTCTTTCGTTAAGAGTAAAGACCAACCATAACTTTCTTGTGGTTTTTCCTTCAGATGTGCACGGTTGCCACAGTGGCTATAAAATATACAGCAGGCCACACTTAGAACCTGTAATTGACACATAATAAATAAAAGGAATCAAAATACAAATCTTCTCTAAAAAGAGCAAGTCTTAATGAAGTTGGAAAAACAGAAAACTCACAGCACAGTTTTGAAAAATGGTTGAAATCTCTGGCTTTCGTGCTGCCAAGCGAGAAACAAGGCCAGCATACCAAAGGCCAAGGAATATCACGTGGAACACAAGAAGGAAGAGTACAGATGAAATATAAATCGTCAAAAATAAGGACAGATTCATCCTCATGTCCACTCCCATTGACTGGAAGCTGGGAAGATGATATAAAGCTGCTATCAAAATCCATGCTATATACCTGCACAACAAGAAGCCACTTCTTTCAGCCATCTCTGCACTGGTTAAATACCACTAGGAGAAAACTCACCATATGCTGAAATTTGAGTAACTTGGCGTGATGGTCTTCCCTACAAATGGAGATGAAAAGAAATAGAAGAATCCGAGCAAGCAGCCATACATAGACCACCATTTGATATTGTTGTCCAACTTTTCTATTAGGGTGTGCACATTATCAGATGATATGAAGAAGAGGCAACCAATTGCAACAGCAATTATGGCATGCCGTGAATGCTCGTGCGGATATGGGTGTCTTTGAGTTAGAATCGTCCTGACGCTCTCCATTTTGATGAGTAATGGAAGCCTTATTACATCCCATCAACCTGTACATCCATTTACAATCATTCTATTTACACCTCACACGATCAGGATCTTGCATAACAAAATCTCCTCTTCCTCTTCGAAATGTAAAAGAATCAAGATGCACAAATCGTCTCGTCAATTATCTGCCAAGTAGTATATGTTAATGGAATATGAGCAAGCAGGAGAAATATATTATCACCCGAAATGAAATTCAAGACCGTTCATAATCTGCACAAAAAAAAAAAAAGTTAAGCATCTTTTCAAGTAAAAATTGTACAAGTTTCTAAATTTAACTTTCATTAACTGCCAGTCAGTGTGGCGCATGTATATTGAAAAATATAGTCCGATCCTCATTATTTATAATGTAAAATTCACATTATTTGGTGCAAGACACTAAGGGCACGTTTGATTGCCGGTATTGTGATATCCTAATACCGGTATTAGCTAATACCGTGTTTGCGTCAACTTGGTATTGGTATTAGCTAATACTTGGTATTAGCTAATACTCAATTATAGAAGGAATTTGGTATTAATTAATACCATCTAAAAGTAAAACGTTAGCTAATATCAATCTCCTAATTACCAATTTACCCTTGTAATATATGGCAAACTCTCATTGTTTACATCGTAGCTTCGAGCCGGACCCCGTTTACATCGAAACTTCGGACACGGGTCGGGCCGAGTCATGTTCGGGCCGGGCTGGGCGGTTCGGGCCGGGCTGGGCGGTTCGGGCCGGGCTGGGCTGGGCGGTTCGGGCCGGGCTGGGCGGTTCGGGCCGGGCTGGGCAGTTCGGGCCGGGTTGGGCGGTTCGGGCCGGGCTGGTCAGTTCGGGCCGGGCTGGGTGGTTCGGGCCGGGCTGGGTGGTTCGGGCCAAGCAGGTCAATTCGGGTCGGGCTGTGCGGTTCGGGCCGGGCTGAGCAATTCGGGCTGTTCGGGTCGGGTTGCTTTATGTTGCTTTGGTTTAGTTCGGGCTAGGCCCGGCTAGAACGGGCCGGGTCGGGTCGGGCTAATCACTTTTTTCAATTGTTTTGTACTATTTTCGTTAAATATATACATATTTATACATTAGCAAAAATATTTTTTACTATTTATACATAAATTTGATTTTTTTTTATAAAAAAATATTATTTTAAATAATTGAAGTTACTTTTTTTTTGTTAAATTTTATCTTTGTTAAATCAATCATATGTAAAATATATCTTCATTGAAAATGCAAGTAAGGGTATTTAGATCTTTTAGTCATTGTATTAGGATATCCTAATACAAAGTTCATTCAAACATTGTATAGGATATCTAATACATGGCTCAATCAAACATTGTATTAGCTAAGCATGTATTAGCTAAGCATGTATTAGCTAATACCGTATTAGGATATCGCAATACCGTCAATCAAACGTGCCCTAAGATCTCCATTATTTGTGTGTAAAGCTCAAATTATTTCGTACAAAATACTAAGACCCCGTTAAGTTGTAAGATTGTATTATTATTTTCTAACACTCAACTCTCATTAAATCAAGGGTTAAAGGTCCTTTTGGTACCACATGTTTGCAAAAATTACACTGTTCATACCACTAGTATTTTTTCGTACCGAATTGGTACCATATGTTTCCAAACATTACTGTTTTGGTACCTCCGTTAGGGTTCCGTAAAAAACGGCTGTTAAATGGCATGTGCCATGCACGTGACCAGCCCAAAATTTTCAATTTTGTTACAATTTAGTCCATCTAATACATCCCTAAATTTTATTTTGTTCAATTTAGTCCTAAAACTTCAAAATCAAACCATTTCCCCAAATTGACCTAGCCGGACCTAGCCCCAAATTGGGTATAGCTCCCAATTGACCTAGCCGGACCTAGCCCTAGGCTAAGTCCGGCTAGGTCAATTTGGGAAAATGGTTTGGTTTTGAAGTTTTAGGACTAAATTGAACAAAACAAAAGTTAGGGATGTATTATATGGACTAAATTGTAACAAAATTGAAAGTTTTGGGCTGGTCACGTGCATGGCACATGCCATTTAACGGCTGTTTTTGACAGATACCTAACGGAGGTACTAAAACAGTAAGGTTTGGAAACATATGGTACCAATTCGGTACGAAAAAATACTAGTGGTATGAACAGTGTAATTTTTGCAAACATGTGGTACCAAAAGGACCTTTAACCCTTAAATCAATTCAAAAGAAAATCTCATCAATTTTAAGGTTCGAGTTTTTTTTTTACTTGAAGAGTACATAGTTGTAAATTTTATTATTCGCTTCTTTTTTCCTAGATTATGAGTCATAGTTACTCTAATCTAATATAATACGAGAAGTCCAATATGGAAAAAGTATTTAATCATACAGTATTTTGGACAAAATTAGTACCAATATGTTTTAAATGTACAAATGTTTCAAAACAATGGTGATTGTTACTTATTTTAATCTTCCGTCCAAAATTGTCATCAAATACATTTTAAATTTACAAAGTAAATGAATACTCTTCTGAATATCAAAATCAAGATCAAATAAATTATATTAGTGTTACAATAGTGTCATGACTCGATGGACCTTTCTACAATGCTCTTGGAGCACCATGCTTTTGGCACCAATTTTTTTATTTTTCTATTGCCATAAAGGTGAACCCCATAAGGAAATTGATATTATTAATAGTATGATACACATCTTAGGTGTAGTTAAAAAAATTCATACTTTTTCATATTTTTAAAGTTTTAATTATGTTACAATTAAGTCCACCATAGTATTAAAAAAACCAAAAGTATGGTGCTCCCAAAGCATAGTAGAAAAATCCTGACTCGATTAAAACTCAACTTATCCACAGTCGGTACTGGTCCGATTTGATTTAATTGTAACATTTGTATAAGCAAATATGATTTAGTTGTGATATTTTGAAAAGTACTTATTAAATTTATACATTTGAAATATATTTAAGGCGACGATTTTGGATAAGTAATTGAAGAAAGTATGAATCCAAACATCTCTTCTAGCTCTAATACTGCACCCCCCATTATACATATATACTCATTAAAACTCACAAATATAGTTGCAGTAAAATAAATTGATGATGAGTAGAGTCACCAACCATTTGTCACTTGCAGTACAGTTCAGCTTCCCTTGCAATGTGAAGAGAGAGTTGTATCTGATAAGAAACACATTATCATTTACAACTTCATCTCGTGAAGATGCATTATCTAAAGTAGTTGCATTACCTAAGCAGAGGTTTACATCTAATGCAACTGGGTCGTTTCTTGGCAAACTTCATTATGCCACTGTTTGATGGTGTAGAGATTGAAATCGATATTGTATGGCTTCCACAAAGTAGCTGCTCTTACTAGCATTCTTAAGAATTAAAGGAAAAAATCATTGATATAACTCCTCTTAATAGCCTAGATTGGTAACTACTTATTCATAAGCTAAGCCTTACCTTACTGATTTGATTCTCAAGATAATAATGTGGGTGGGTCAATTGGGAGGTTATTTTCAAGAACATAAATAGGATCCTCTGACCGTTCATGATACTAGAATTAGCATATCTCTTCTTGCTAATCAGTAAATATGGATAATAAACCTTCTCAAACTCCAGTTTAATAAATAGGCTTGAGAAAACAAAAACAAAAAAAACAGAATAAGCCTGCTCAATACAATAAACTACGAGATTGGTAGAGCAACCCATGTTTATGTTGGAATTATCTACATATGCTCCCATATTTTTCATCTCAAGATGTGGTATTCTTAAAATTTGCTTCAAATGCGATATCCTAATACACGTATTAGCTAATACCGTGTTTGTGTCCACTTGGTATTGATATTAGTTAATACTTGGTATTAGCTAATACTCAACTATAAGAGGAATTTGGTATTAGCTTATACCAACTAAAAATGATGTACTAATTAATACCAAACCCGAAATTACTTATTTACCCCTAACCTTATTTAATATACAACAACTACACCAACTTCGTCTCATACATCGGCCACCGACGAGCCCCGGCCGGACTCCGACGACCTCCGGCCGGATTCCGGCGACTCCAGCTGGCCTTCAATTATAATAATAATTAAAAAATGTATATATCTATTTAGGGGTATTAAGGTCTTTTAGACATTGTATTAGGATATCCTAATACAAAGTTCATTCAAACATTGTATTAGGATATCCTAATACATGACACAATCAAACATTGTATTAGCTAAGCATGTATTAGGATATCGTAATACCGGCAATCAAACGTGTCCTAAATAAATCTGGATCCTCGACCTGACATGTCCTGTAACACAGACATCAAATTCCCCCGAACACTCCAGCTTGCCAACCAATCTGTGTGATGCACCACATTAGCTTGAAACTGAGTCCTAATACCATTTCAACTAACATGGGGCTTACAGACAAGTGCTTAACCTGCCTACTTATATTTAAAGGATGGATTGCTTCTCCTATTTTACTTGTCTGATACGATATATTTTGAGTAAATCTACTTTTGCATTCCAAAGCGAGTTATTTGAGGTTGAAAAAATGACCCACCAAGTTTCATAAAGATATTGCTTTCCTTTTACTAGTAATAAATATATATAACCACCAAGGAGACTCCTTCCTTTGTGCTAGGTAGTTATGCTTAGAATTTTTTACATAAATGGCTGCTGTCATATGCAAGCGGGTCAACTGTTGCTTTGAAATATTTATGTCAAGCCACAAACAAAAATTGTATCATGAGTTTGTCGTCGTGTTATCGTGTTGTGTAAAAAAGTTGACAAGTCTATACTATAGTAGTATAGTTCATAGTAGCTAAGGCGGAGCAAACCACCTGAAATTCCGAGCAACCTAACCCGACCCTATTCTAAAATCGTTCACAAGTCTTACACGAGCTGGTATTTTCTAAAATATATATATATATATATTTAATTCGACGCTCAATTGAAAGACACATATTGTTGGAAAGATTAAATTAAACATCTTATGGAATATATTTCACTGTAATTATTTCAAATTTTTATTTTTATCTAATTCGTCATTAGTACACATCAAGAGACCTCGTGTAGTCGAGACGTACTCATTTATATTCAATTTAACGTAAATTGTAACATATGTAACAATTTGCATGAAAATTGGAAATTCAGTATAAGATTTTAACGATGTGACAAAGTAGAGATATTGGATTCCAACATTATACCATTATACACAGATTCTGCTTCAATAATTGAAAATCCAACATAAACGTAGCACATAATTGAAAATCTAAGGGGCTACATATAGTATTGTCAACTGATGAAGATCAATATTGAGTTTCAGTAAAAATCCAGCACATAAATGAAAATCTAATACATATGAGAAATCAATTGAAAATATATACGAGTTTATATAGTATACACATATGAGTCTGACATGAAAATCGAAAGATTTACCACAATCGCATTCAAGGTTGAATCTACTGCCATTGCCTTCCGGGCGAGTTCTCAGAGGGTTTGAGCAGGGGCACAGAATCTCAAGGATAAAGCGTCTCACATCAATAAAAGCATGGTTTCCTCCTTCTCCCCTTTGCCGTTGGTTGCGATGATTCTTGAACTTGCGATTGCTCCACCGTGTTCCAGCAAGTCAAAACCTGTCAGGTTGAATTCAAAGTTTAAGTAATCGTTAATAAGGTACGGTGGTTACCTCAATCTTCATTCTTGGAGTTGAAAATTGTCATAAGCTTTGACAATGTGCATTTCCCATCTTGAAGCTCTTGTAGCTATTGAAAATTTACACAATTTTTTAGTATAGGTCTTCCTGACAGAAATGAAACTCGAAGATTCTCCCGCATTGGCATTTGAGGTTACATTCACACTCACCGCCTTCGAGAAGAGTAATTCTGAGCTGTTTCACACTTATGGGTGAAACCAGACCGATTTTTAGTTTGTTTCGAACGGGTATCTAAATTTTCGGTCCGGTTTTTTCTTTAAAAACATCCGACCAAAAAACCGTTTGAGAGAAAATAAACCGTCCATTAGTAGTACGGTTTTTTCGGTTCGGTTTTCGGTTTAAACCGAAAATCCAATATTATTTTGTCATTTTCATGGATTGAATCAAATCAAAATGAAAAATTAATTCCATTTTTATTATAAAATAAAAGTAGAAAAAATAATCTTCATAAGTGCCTCTTTTACAATTTATATTAACCTAATTAATTAGTTATATTAATTAATATCAACTAATATAATATATATTGTATATATTTAATTAGCATAACGGTCGGTTCGGTCCCCACGGTCCTCAAAGCTCAAAATCCGAACCGGACCGAAAATCCGAACTAGAGCAAAAACAATCCGACAAAAAACCAAACTGAATATTTCGGATTCGGTTTTTTCGGTCCGGGGCGGTTTGGTTTTCGCCGGTTTTTCGGACCAACCGGATTTTGGTTTCACCCATACGCACACGGGCATTGAACTTCAACCGATGAAGTAGACTCGTCTTGATTTTTCGAGGAACTCCTACTACGATGTATTTAGTGTTTCTCTTGTGCAAGCTAAGTATTTTCAGGAGGCTATGGAGAGAGGATCCCCGAGATTCCAATCCCGACCATCTAAGTGAAATACGGATGGAGCGTCACATGTGAACCCAGGAAAGCGGGAGCGGAAGGGAAATTTCAATGTTCTCCCGCAACTTGGAATTACTAACAGTTTATTTTTTTGCATAACGTAACCCCATTTTGAAACTTCTGGATTCGCCACTGCTGCCAGTACATGAATTCTAGCAGGTCAACAGTACAGCAAAGGTGAATCAGACTGTCTCCGAGCACTCAAAACGCAATTCACGGTATTCAAGCAACATTGATCAACGAAATCAATTGATTTCACGAAGTAGCGTTAACATTAAAGACACTGGGAGGAAATGCATGCACCTTAGAAAGAGAGAGATAGAAATGACGAGAGGAATGCTTCTGCTCCGTGGAACTCGCGATTATTATTTTTGGTTTTTCATCGTTATGTTTCTTCCTCGTTCATGGGAGTCGAGTCGATATCGCACTGATTCTTAGTTTTTTACATTTGTATGTAAATGACACCCCATAGTTTATATGAGCCAGCTTCTAAGACCTGGGGCTATATAGAAGTTGAGGTAACCTTAGAGGTTACTTTAAACTTGATGAAAATTGTGGGGATTAATTTGGTCAAACGAGTTAAGACAAGTAATAACTTTATTTATAGCTTACACTCGGTCAAACTTTGGTCGAATTAAGGGGCGAAAAGATACCATGATTAATTCTCATGGACTTACCATGATTATTTTAGTATATTAAAGGACCCTATATTAAACCTAGGGTGCCCATGGAAAACCAAAACAAAAAGGGCTAATAATCAAATTACTACATGAAGTTTAACTCGATTACAAATTGTTAACCGAACTTAAATTATTTCAAATTGCCTACTTGAACTTCTAATTTTCGATCGAATTGCTATATCTATTACAATTTACGTTAAATTGACCAGAAAATGAACATATTATGACCACATGATGTTTTTTAATGGATACCCGAGATTGATTCGATTGCAGCAAAATACATTTAATTGGATGATAAGTTAAAATACACTACTTGAATTGGGAGATGTCAAATTAAAAGCATTTCACTTCAATCCTTTTAATTTAATATCTAATTTATCTTAAGTATACATCAAAAGATCTCACGTAACTAAAACATGTTCATTTTCTATTCAATTTGACTTAAATTGTAACATATGTAGCATTACTAAAAAAAATAGAAATTCAGGCAACCCATTTTTAAAAGTTAAAGTCCCGTTTAACGATTTATTTAGTTATTAACCCAATAAATAATCGTCATTTTGCATGAGAGGAAAAACGACAATTTTATTACAAAAGCGGCTCGCACAATTTGCCAGTCATGCATGCTATGGGCTGTCGTCTATTCTAAGCATTTTTTTGGCCACATAAAATGTTGAGAAAATGGCAATCGTTTTGGAACATTGCAATTGCTTTAAGACCACCAATCAATAATATTTTGAACCACAATGGACCATGAAAAGGATGATGGGTATGCACATACATATCCTATATAACAACCCTAGCATGAGAAATCTCTTGATCTACTTACTACTAGCCAAATGAAAGGACATAGGTCCAATATGAATCGCAATTCGCAAATCATATTTGATCAATGGCGCCACACAATAAGACCAACCAATAATTTCTAAGCAAACATCCACTTCACTGAAGAACAGTGCAATTACATTCAAGGTCACATCATAAGCACTATATACTGAAGTTATCATCTCTGATTTCAATGCCACAATCTTAGTTCAGTTTGATTCTACATTCCTCACAGTTCAAACCAACTCTGTTCCTTTCTATGTGGCAGTTCAAACAGGACTATTCAAATTAAGCTTATCAGTTCTACTGAGTCAAGAACTGGATACAAGTCACTGATATAGTATTCCCTGTGCCATCCTCATCATATTTATTCAAGCATGCGAAACAAGTTAAATCATAGAGAAGTAAAATCTAACACTAACTCACATGGAACGGCATCATCATCTGCTGCTGAATCTGTTCACCGAGGAGGTATTTGCTCTTTATAAGATGATCAGCCGAACTATTTGCCCCATAAACCGAAAAGCTTTTGTTGTTTCTTTCAGGCATTTGTTCTTCTCGTCACGTGACCAATGCTGCATTCAGTGAAAATGAAATTCCAAAATGTCAACACACACCAAAATTTAATGGACACTAATCAGCTCTCAAGAAAAATTGATGGGCTATTGTACAGAACTACCTCTCCAAGAGCGTTCAGCTTCTGTCTCACACCTTTAAGCGACTCATTTGCATCTCCATCCCATTGACAGAACTCCAATTCCCTTCCTTTTAGTACTCTCTCAGAAACCTAGTTGATACTTCAATATTAACAGCACAAACCTCCAATAATACTTTTTTCAAAACTAAAATCAACAAAAAGAAGCGTCTATGAATAACTAAATAGTAAATACATCTGCAATTCACATTAAACAGGGATAATTTCCTTGTCTTGTAAGAGGGTATAGCTCCTTCATTATAATTTCTATTGACAGTGGCCTTATCATCTCTTCATTTGTCTAGCAGCATACAGTGGCTGCAGCATACTACTCAAACAACTACACTAATTGCAATTTACTCATGGACACTATTCACTTTCTAATTTTTCTGGCTTAAATTAGAAAAATATGTAACTTGGAGTATATGGGAATTCATCTGGAGTCGAGAAGGAAAAATGTTTAGATTGCTAAAAAAATGGCTATATTGTAAGAGAAAAATCACCTGGTTGACTATCACTTGACCACCAACTATGTGGGAAAAGTATATATTATAGAAATGACAAAGGAATAACGGGGAACTCTTCTCTGCAAGTTCCTCCAAGTATTTGGCATAAGTAACACCTGGGTCGCTCGGCTGCGGAAGGGACATACCCTGATCCACAAACCACTGAAGATCTTTTGAAATAGCAGCTGCTCGCTCCAATCCTGTCTTCCGGAAGTAAGCATCTGTTCATAAGTTCACTCATAGAGTTAACATATAACGCATACAAGATATATCAGAATATGAAGACTTTTTCCAAGTACTTTGTCAAGCTAGAACACCAGTTAACCACAGAAGGACCAAGGAAGAGAATTAATCTCAAGAGTATTTCCACCATTTCTAGTAAAGCAAAAATGCTATCTTGTACTTCACAGCCACATTTGTCTTAATTAACCATACAATGAGTCTGAACTCTGAAGGAAATCATCACCTCTACCACTATGCTACCCAGAAAGTAAATAGCACCAACCGGAAATCGAGCCTATACGATAAGCATGCATTGAATCATGATCAGCTTAGGCCAGAGGTGCACCTAGATTAGAAACTAGACAATGTTCATGTATTGAACCATGGCCATATTACATACATGGAATTGCTTAGATTAATGGCTAAATCAAACGAGGAGTTCCAGCAATTCAGTGATTTTGAAGCCAAGAAATGGAAATACTCACAAGCAACATCATCAGATTCATCAATAACCCGCTCGATAGTATCAAAGACCAGCTTACTATCCACCAAGTAGTTGACAAAACCTTCAACGCTGGGAATCCAAGTGTCGCCAGTCTCGGAAGAACCGCTATCATCTCCTCCTTCCTCTTCATCTCTTATGTCGCTGCTACTAGATTTGCCGCCACTGCTGCTGGGGTTCTTGTGAACGTACTTGCCCTTGATGTTGCGGAGCCTCATGGCGACGAACCTCATTTCCCCCGTGATGCCCTCGGCCTCACCAGGGTAGAGCTTCCTGTACCTCGTCGTCTTCTTCTTCTTCTTCACCATCGGGGGCACCGTCGACATTGTGGTGGTCGAGGCATTGAAGCAGCGCAATCCGTTCCGCGCTATGCGTGGCTGCTGTTTCTGAGTAAACAAGGAGGCGCTGGGTAGAGAAAATTGGCGAACGAGCGGCAAACTTGACATGAATGATGACGGGGACGACGTTGTCATCGCCGGAGGCCGCAACTGTGGATTTCTTGCGGAATGTGGTTTCAACTTTGAAGTACTGGAAGGAGCCGAAGCAGTAATGATACAAGTTCCGAAACAAAGTACCGACATGTTCCGACTTATCTACAGTGGCATATCATGTAATTTGTAACATTTATGGGTAAATTAATTGTCGGAACATGTCGGAACGTCTAGCATTTTCCAGAGCCTAAGAGGAGTAGAGCCGGCGGCCAACAGAATTCGGCTTGTCTGTTGGATTTAAGTTATGAGAACCAAGCCAGGACACGATGGCAAAATGGGCCGAAAAAAGTCCGACTTTATAAAAGGTTAAAATATTCTTCCTCAAACTCCCAAAAACCATCAATTTAGCCCTAATAGATTGTGTAGCGTACCAACCAGGTCGCCAGTTTTGCCACTTTCCTTCTATATATTTATTCAGTGAATGCTCATTCATTCATTCTCAAGGACAACCAAGCAGACATGGGCAGACTTGAGATTTGGTTACATGAATGAATACCGATTTACAAACTCACAAAACGTAAAAAATTAAATTTTATTTACAAGATCTATCTATTATCCCCCGAAAAGGGGGCCCTTCTGTAGAGAATTCAATCTGCTGGTAGAATATTTGCCTTCGAACTTACGCTCTCATCTCTCTGCCATGGATATGAAGAAATACCTCGCTCGTCAAGTGTAGTGAGATTTAAGCTTCCGAAGGAACTCCAAGGTCTCTGTGTATGAAGGATCGGTTCGGCTTAGTGGCTTACACGAGTTTATATGGTCTGTTGACTCTAATACCTGCATCATTCAATTTTTCGTAAGACTTAGTACAGCATTTGGCAACACCGGGCACCAGCATTTCTGTTCCTACACTAAACAGTCTCTTTACGCAGAGGATAGCCGGTTAAGATTCTAACAGACAAGATTTCCTAGAATGTTTCGAACATTTCAAGACAGGTCACAGCCTAGACCATCAAGAAGTTAGATACTTACCACGAGTTCACCAAATCCAGGATACGCGGATTCAATGGGTACAATTTCCATCCGAAAGGCCCATCCTCCATAACCTTCAACTATTGGAGTCACTTTAGTCTGCGAAAATGATTCAATGCTTGCTCATCAGCTTCGGACAGCATTGCATCGTCATTACCAAACAGAACTGAATAAACTTAGCTACCCCTTGTCCATTTAAAGAAAAAGAAAATACCTCACAGAAACTAAGTACATCAAGCATTCCCTTCTTGTGAAATTGGTGAATGAAGTCATTCAGCTCTACCAATCTAGGCGACCCACTTCTAAGCTCTCCTATCTGCAAACAAATACAACCATGCAATACCCTCAACCTCAGTTACCTAAAAGGATCAAGTTTCAAGCACAAAGAGATACTAGTTCACTAACTGTTGGGGCAGGGCGAAGCACTAGACCCATTCGCCAAGGCATATCTGCGAGTTTGCTGCCAAAGTGTGGACAGCTGTAGAAAACCTGACAACATCGTCCAGACTGACTCAATAAGAATTTGTCTTGCGAATGAATAAACCTTGTCAACAATCTTTCATAAAGGAAGGACAATCTAGTTTTGCAATTTGTTAAAAAAAAAAAAAAATTATCTTTTACACATGATTGATAGTAGAATTGTTAATTTTGCCACAATGAATGAAGATCTCTTTTCGAGTGAGGAAGGTAATTGGTAATAAGTGAATATACCACTCCAACAGTGTTATTCACAAGATTATCAATGTTTTCAGACTTTGCTTTGAAGAGCAGCTGCTTCACAACCAAGCCTCCCATGCTGCCACAAAAAGAAAATAGAGATTTAATTAACACGACTGACCTAAAGCTAGCTAACAATATACTATAGTCTCTGCATTTTCTGGGGGATAACAAGCCTAAAATCTAAAGCAATTCGAAATGCACCACACATACACCATGAAAAATGGAGCCTTTACACTTGAACAGCTTAAATACCTGTGGGTCACAAACACCACTGGTCGGTTTCCAATCCCAGCAGCCACTAACTTCTGTAGCAGCATGGAACTCACCTCCTACATCCAGATATACAAATTGATACTTTCATTATTAAATCATTCAAAAAAAGTATTTCAATTGACTAAGCAGAATCATAAACCATAAATTGCAGATATGTGAACTACTTCAGAAAAAAGGACTTTCTCATAGAAGAAATGTTCTTCTGCACTCCAAAGTCAAAACCACGTAAACAAAGTGGGCCTCATAAAATTTTGAATATTGAACAGCTTCGTCCACTCATAAAATTTTGAATATTGAACAGCTTCGTCCAATAAAAAAACACAAGCTTGGAGATCATCATGGCACTAACCTGTAGAGGAAGGCTAGCTCCAGACCACTGGGTAAGATTTGTCTGCAAGAAATGTTGATAATATATGTGAAGCCAATGACACCATTAAATAATAGTAAGACATCTACATTAGAAGAGAATGAAGGTGGTCAAATTCTACCAACAAGAAGAAGAAAATCGGTGAAGTCCCCAACTTAATTATTATCCTTTATGAATCACCAATTCCATCAGATACAAACCTTATATTTGATGGAAAACATACGGGCTTCAGGGAAATCATTAGAAAGCCATTCACCTGGCCAGAATGTTCCTTGCTTCCCAGCCTCTTGATCAATTTTCTCAACCAAACCAGACTTTGTGGAAGATTTGTCCTCCGATATGCGCCATGTCTTGAAAGGGCCACCCCGCAGGCCATGCACAAAAACTACATCTAATGAAGGGCTTGACGACACTACACTCTGATGAGACACATCAAGATAGCTACCCGGTGTTTCTCCATTTGGAGCTCTTTCCATAGAGTCATCAATAGAGTCATTGGAAGATGAATTATTCTTGGTAATACAGTTCCAGTGAGGTAATTCAGGATTAATTAAGAAGAGTGCATCACCATATCTAGGACAAATGTCCCCTCCACTTGCATGGCCAGACTTTGTGTCAGTGCTGATCTGGTCTTTGCACGATATATTCAGCAAGGTTGCCCTGGCATAACTTTGAAGTTTTAGGTCACTGCAACCCGGGACTTCCCCTCTAGCACAATCTTCAAGCCATTTACACCAGGCTCCATCTTCTTGTATGACTTTCTGGACCTCCGGAAGAAGTGAAATGATCGTTAAGAGACGAGCCGCATGCCTTCTCATGTGCGCTGTAGGTGTGACCCTAAGACTAGAAGTATCACTGCTAGATGTAGTACTGGAAGATTCGGGGGAATTATTTGGAGCCCTCTCTTGCGCTTCGGGGGCTCTTGAGGCATCATAGGCTTCAGTAGCCGCCAGTTTCTCATAATCATCACGCAATAAAAAGCGGCGCAGCAAACACAGAATGCCTAATTGAGTTAATTTTTCTTGAGAAGAAGAATCTTGGATACATACACCAGTAAGTGCTTTAACTGCTTTAAGGGTTGCTAATGCAGAATCTGCAGCATTAATTTTGGGATAGCTATCTTTCTTCAGATTCTTCAGTGGTAGGACAAAGGGTTCAAGAGAGAGGAGATCTGCTAATGGGAATGTATCAACAGATTCTGCAGCTGCCCCAACCTGATTTCGAGCGAGAGTAACAACAGCACTGGCTAATTGATTGGCAATTTGTCCAGCTGATTGCATATTAGACTGATCGATCTGAACCTGCATAATAAGATTGTAACAGTAGCATTAAGGACAGTGCAACATTATGGTGTGAGCAATTGAAAGAATCGCTCATCAAACTTATTAAAGCGCAGCAAATTTAACAAAACATCTTTAGGATAACAATCAGAGGAAAGCAATGTATCTTCACCTTCACTTTGTCATTTCTTGGTTGAGCACTTCCTTTAGCTGATGATTTTTTATTGGATCCCACAATCTCAGAAAGCAAGACAGCAAGCCATGCTTGAGATATTGGTACTGATAATGGCCCATGATCTTCAAGAATCCGTGAGAGAATTGTCATGGCAGAAGATCTCACCGTGTCACAGGAAGTTCCACCAGAAACCCATCGAAGCAATATCCCTGACCATCTTTGACTCTCATCAAGAGATAAATGCATGTCGCAGGTAAAGAGCAACTCTACAGCCTTCACCAAAACTTCTTGAACTTCTATGTGCTTTGTCGTATCCTTTGCCATATCTCTCAACAGATGCAGACCTTTCTCCATCACAATTTTCTGTGCATTGGGACTTCTCTCAACAGAAACCAGAAATGCTGACAATGCAGCCTGAGCCAAAGGAATATCATCGTTCTTAGTTGCTTGAGATCCAGTTGAAAGAAGACATGAGCTCCAATCTGGGACAGAATCATTCAAAGGCAAATTACGATCCTCCAGCAGCAAACGGGCCACTAGGCTCCCATGCCATTTAACAGATCTCTCAGGTGCCATCAAAGCAGTCATGATGGCATTTCCGTCTTCATCCAACTCTTGAATATGAGATCTATTAGCTTCTGATGCCATTGCCCAATTTGCTAATGCCCATGCAGCAAAAGGTACAGCCACATGTTCATAATGCAGATCATCCCAAAGACCAGGAACAACAGCAGATGAACCAGTAGATTGCGGTAACGAATTACTGAAGTTGTTATGAAACAGTACATTTCTGGGAGCATCTCTAGGCCCTCCATGATCAGGTCCATCTCCACCTGAGCCATTAGTTCTTGCAAGCCCTAAAACTGTAGTGCCTTCAATTATCTTAATACCAATCCCCTTGAGGCCCTTATCACCATTGTCATCATCTTCATCATTTTGGGGATCCATATGTAATCCGCCTTCCTCAATTACTTGAATAGCTGCAGCTATATCCCTCATATTCGCATTTTTAGGCAAGATGGGCTTAAATGACGCAGTATCCAGAACATTACAATTGGAAGTAACAATATCCATTATGGCTGCCACAAGCATGCTCCTACCTTTCAAAGAATCAGAAAGATCGAATGAACTACGTCTGGTTTGCTGCTCCCAGAAAATACAATATATTAATGGCTATACTGAATTAGCTCAAAGATAACAAAGGAAACGCGCCCAAACAAAAAAACTCTTATTTCTACTTCATGACTGTTAAAGTTGTAACTTTCAACGATCAAAGTAAGCAGAATAGAAGCTACAGATAGCCAACGATCGAGACCAAATAAGAAGCCCTTGTTAATAGTATATATATATTTTTGTGATTGGAATTGAAGCAAATTAGATATCTTTATAGATTGCCAATATCCCCCACTTTTCAGGTCTCAAACCAAATGTTTTTCAGTCTCAAACTACATGTTCTATAGCTTCAAATATCCCCTATGCTAATTATTTCACGGAAAGCAAGAACATAGAAAATCATGATTAAAAGCCAGCGGGCAGACGACATTATAATGTCAAGCAACTCCAACACGACGATGATGCTAAAATTAACTCACGAGAACTAGGACAGAAACTCAAACTGTTAAACCCAAAATTTTGAAATCTTTACACTAGAAAAACAGAAGCTTAAAGACAAAACGAATAGATCACCTTTTTCGATCTCTGAGGCTGACAGGAAAAGATAAACCTCAGCAGATTGGGCACGGCATGAGGCCTCCCAAGGACGACCTCACAGACGCCAGGGTCAGCAATTAAGTAGGCGAGAGCCCTGGCAGATTCAGCCTGAGTCCTACATCCATCCCGTGGGGAAGCCACGGTCTCAAGAAGCCAGTCAACCACAGCACCACCGCCGGCTCCGACGATGGCCAACCTCCGGTTGGCATTGGCAGCAGAAATGTCAGCAAGCAAGGCGGCAACGCGGAGCTCAAATCCAGCCCGGACCTCATGATTCGCAGAAGACAGAACCGACCTCAATGACTGCCAGAGCACAGAGGTGGCGGCACCGGTCTGCTTGAGGTGATGATAAACCCTTCTGAGGGAATCGTTAGATTTATGGAGCGAGCTCTCAACGGCAGAGTATAGGGGACTAGTGCTATGGCCTCCAGGACTATCGCGCTCATCCGATTGGGTTACAGCGGCAGAGGCAATGACTGCAGCAAGGAGGGTAGCGGACAGAGCGAGCGCCGATTTACGCACAAGAGACGAAGGAGCATCAGGCGGGGAGAGAGCAGACGAAAAAGGCTGGGGAAGGATCGAAGACGGTGGCGGCGACAGGCGTTGGTGCTGATGGGTTGGAAGTTCGTTAGGGCTGTTACCTGAGGAGGTGGAGGAAGTGAGCAGACGATGGTTGGTTAAACGCAAATGGCGGCGGCTCTGGAGGCGGATGCAGTGGCTGAGCATGATTTCTGATACCGGATTCCGGTTGAAGAGTTGAATTGGATTTGGTTTCAAGGATTTTGTGGATCTTCTGACATTTTCGGGAGAAGAGGAGAGATGGGGTGGCGGGAGAGAATTCCGGGAGAGAGAAGAGAAGACGGTTACGAACAGCACACCGCAAGCATATTCGGCGAAGGCGGAATTATTGAGCAGCGGGTGTGAATAAATGGGCCTCTTAGCCCATTATTCGTGGGCTGTAAAGCTTTTACAGCCCACGCATAATGGGCTAAGAGAGCAATTATCAGTAAAACCTGTCTGTGATCAAATCAAACATCTCGAAACGTTCTAATTATATTGACATCTCACCCAAAAATTAAAATGAAAGAGATCTCAACATGCCGTTTGTGGGGGAAGATGCCGATTCCAAAAATGGAAGACAGAGCAAAGAGACAGTGGTCGGTTAGGATTTAATCATACAATACAATTAACTGAGGCACGTGCGCTCTCCTTAAGGTAATTTCGCCCCACCTTACCCTCAGGCTATGCAACGAGGTTTAATATGTAACGAGGTTTAACACAATGGGCGATCACCTCCCAGGATACAACAGTGTTATTGACCCGAATCGTTCACACAATTCGGTCAACCGAACCGAACAATACCAGAACTCAAACAAGAATAATAGACCAAAATAACGCTACGAAATTTTAAATAAAACCGTAATTTGAAAAGCCATCTTCACAGAGGTGCATGCGACGACTTGATGAAGTGAGACAACGAAGAGTGTTAATGAAGATGGCAACTCAACGGAAGGATTGCCACAACTGTCGAAGATCTGCCCGGACTTGATGGACTGGATTTTGACCATTGTTGAGACAATACGAAGAATGGTACATTCCAATACTTTTCATACGGCAGCCAAGCCTTATTTACATATATCTTATAGCTAGCTAGGACGCCGCCATATGTATGAATTAGGAAGGGTGTATATATATTATATAATATATATATATATATAAAATAAAATACAGCAACCATTTATTTGGCAAGATTGCTTGTCTATAAATATGGAAAATATACTCTTGCAAACCTTGTAATATGGTGTGGTGGTTCAGCGCCTCATCCCTTAACCAGAGGTCAGGAGTTCAAACTCCGCTAGTGACCATGGGAATGGAAAAAATGCAATGTATATACTCTTGCACAGATCACAAAGTGCAATGTATCTGGACACAATTAGAATGTAACCTCGGTTTGCAAATTTAGGCAACCATCAATTTCCCGTTTTGTATAACCGGACCCGCGTGAGGTACTTCAATTACTATTCACAATTTATGTGATGGCTCATATGTCATTCACTAAGACTATTGGGACACACTGTCAGGCCCAATTGTCCAACAATAACTACCCACTCTATTAGTATAATATATATAGCTGATGATATGAGTATGACATAGTTGGTTGGTTGTGAGTTTTTTTTTTTTTTTTGTAATATGTGAGTATAATATATATAATTTTTTTAGTTAATTACCAACTTGTCAGTAGATACTTGCGGACAAGTTGCTAACTCTCCTAAATATTACTTATCATCCCAACATAATTGGTTATATAGGTTGCATATGATTAAAGAAAACTCGGAAAAAATTGACTAAAATTGTGGAAAATGCCTCAATCATACAATCATTCATAAGCAACCACATATCCGAAATTATAAAATTTCATCAAAACATAAGAATCATTCTAAGAATTTTTGTTTTTCTTTGAGGGTAATTTCATCATTTTAAGTATGATTCCTATGTACTTTTTTTTCGAAAATTTGAACAACAGAAAAATAACTATTCAACTTAATTTTCTTCATCTCTTTCACTATCATCGTGCCATGATTACACCGCAATCAACTCTAAATATACAATGCAAATAGTGTTGGCAAATATCAGGGTCAAGACTGCAAAACACAAAAGTTGAGGGATCAATTTGCAATATTTGAAACTTCAGGGACTAAAACGTAAATAGTCAAATTTCGAGTTCTTACATATAAGTATACCGAATTATCATGCAAGATATTAACAACTCCGAAATCACACGTAAATTCGAAAAAGACGAAAACATGATTTTAATACTGAGGCCCGTGCTGATCACGGTCTCCTTAAGGCAATTTCGCCCCACTCCACCCTCGAGTTATGCAAAGGAGTTTAAACACGGGGCGATCACCTCCCAGGATTCAACAGTGTCGTCAAATCGTGTTATGCACGAAACACGCTTGACCGAACCGAACTCAATACCTGAACACAACAGGATTTTAATAGAGATGCCGACGACGACGGCAGAAAATCAATAAAGAACAGATTGTAGGACCTGAATGAATAAAATAAGCAGATACTATAACCTGATAACGCAGTGGCAGATAAACTCGGAGAGGTAGGAACTCAGAGAGAAATGAGAGAATGAATTTGTGAGGTGTATTCAAATGTGAATGATTGATGTTGTATTTATAGGGCAGACAGGCTCATTCTGCATTAAATTCGAGATTTAGCAGAATATTCTCGACATTAATTCTGTCCAAAATTGGATACATTAATTGCATCACATTAATCTTGAAATATATTCTGTCCAAAAATAAATTTTTCGGATTCAATGTATCTTGACAATTGTCATTCACCTCACATGGGCTAAGGCAAGCCCATTAAGGCCAAAAAAGGCCTTACGGCTAACAATCCCCCACATGAATGGAAATTGGAAACCTAACGGTAGCTCTAGACTCGAAAGTTGTGTTCAACGGTCAATACCTGCAAAGGATAGGTAGGGGTATCCCCTTTGAACCTACCCCTTGTGAGATCATGCCTTCTCTACTGACTGGTCGGTAGACGCGATGTCCTTGAACCGACTGTCGTTGGTGTAAATGACGACATAACCCACACAGATACCTTCCTAGTATAGTTCGGTTCACGCCCTGTGATCCCTAGGCCCTGGATCACTAGCCTGGTTCTGCAAGCGTTTCTAAGAGTTGCGCCCTCAACAACTCCTTTCGAAGCGGCCCCACTTCTTACTCGCATAGGTGATTCTATGTCTCAAGAGCATCATCACGACTCTGAGTTCTCCTTACGAATCATTAAAAGCTTTGCTTGTGAGTATCAACAACGGCTAAAGCTTAACCTCATCTTCATCACTGTTTGCATCATAGGAATGGGCTCGGGGTTTGACCCCCACAGTGACCACACCCACCCTTGTGATTAGGTTGTCCCATTGAACCAAGTTCTTGGGATCTCCAGTCATCATGGTTGGGTTTTCCTTCTCAAGGGTGTTTCCTCTACGGGCTTTAGCCCCATTCCTTTTAATGCTTGGCCAAACAACTCTCTGTTTAACCCTTTGGTTAGCGGATCCGCAATATTATCAACCGATCTCGTAAAGTCGATCGTGATGGTAGAGAGTAATTGTCTTATGGAACTATGTCTTCGACGGATATGTCTTGACTTTCCATTATACATAAAATTTTGTGCTCTGCCGATCGCGGCTTTACAATCGCAGTGAATGCAAATTGCGGGCACAGGTTTTGGCCATCTCGGAACATCCTCGAGGAAATGGCGTAGCCATTCTGCCTCTTCGGCACATTTATCTAGTGCAATAAACTCAGACTCCATCGTGGATCTGGCTATGACTGTTTGCTTTGAGGATTTCCACGACACTGCTGCACCTCCTAAGGTGAAAACGTAACCACTTGTACTCAAAGAGTCCGTGTCTCTGGAATCCGATATCCAGTTCGCATCACTATAGCCTTCTATCACAGAAGGATTTCTAGTATAATGTAGACCATGATTACGAGTATATCTTAGATACCTAAGTAACCTGATTACCCCGTTCCAGTGATCAACACTAGGGTTACTCGTATATCGACTCAATACACTTACCGCGTGAGCGATATCTGGTCTAGTGCATGACATTAAGTACATGACACTGCCAATAATTCGAGCGTACTCAATTTGGGAAATGGATTCCCCCTTATTCTTTGAAAAGTACTTACTCGTATCGATAGGGGTACTGACCTCGTTCTTGTCATCTCTATTAAGCTTATCCAAAATCTTATCAATATAATGAGTTTGACTTAGAACGAGACCTTCCGAAGATCTTATGATTTTAATTCCAAGGATCACATCGGCAAGACCCATATCTTTCATATCGAACCTTGAACTCAACATATGTTTGGTAGACCGGACCATCTCATCGTTACTTCCAACGATAAGCATGTCATCCACGTAAAGACACAAAATAACATAACCTCTATCTGTATCTTTCACGTAAATACATTTGTCACACTCATTTATTTTGAAACATTTTTCCATCATAACGCTGTCAAATTTATGATGCCATTGTTTAGGCGCCTGTTTTAGACCATACAGGGATTTGACAAGCTTACAGACTTTCTTTTCCTGCCCTCGTGCAATGAAACCCTCAGGTTGTTCCATGTAGATTTCTTCGTCTAAATCTCCATTTAAGAAAGCCGTTTTCACATCCATTTGATGTACTTCTAGATTTCGCAACGCGGCAATCGCAAGTACCATCCTTATGGATGTGATTCTAGTTACAGGAGAATATGTATCAAAATAATCCAGTCCTTCCTTTTGTCTGTATCCTTTGATAACAAGTCGGGCTTTATATTTATCAATCGAACCATCTGCTTTCATTTTACGTTTAAAGATCCACTTGTAGCCTAGCGGTTTGCTTCCGGGCGGAAGATCCACTAGCTCCCAAGTATGATTCTGCAAGATCGATTCGATTTCACTGTTTATTGCCTCTTTCCATAGAGGACCCTCAGAGGAGTTTACGGCTTCTTGGTAAGTCTGAGGTTCAGCTTCAAGCATATAGGTCAGAAAATCTGGACCGTAGGACTTTTCAGTCATTGCCCTTTTACTTCTTCTGGGCTCGACCTCGGTTTCAACCTCGGTCTCGACCTCAACATTCCCTTCATGTTCTCGGTCTTGACTATTTTCCTTTATAGTCTCATATGCTTGTCTTGAAGAACTTGCTTCTCCTCTGGACTTAGTCGGAAATACATTTTCAAAGAAATATGCATTTCTTGACTCCATAATCGTATTTTTGTGTATATCAGACACCTTTGATTCATACACAAGAAACCGATATGCATTAATATGCTGAGCATACCCAATGAAAATGCAATCAACGGTTTTTGGGCCTATTCGCACCTTCTTCGGGGGAGGTATCATTACCTTGGCAAGACACCCCCTCATTCGAAGGTGATTATAAGAAGGTTTCCTCCCTTTCCACAATTCAAACAGAGTTTTCTCTTTCTTCTTTTGGGGTACCTTATTCAAAAGGTAATTGCTAGTCAAAATAGCTTCCCCCCACATGTTCTGGGGCAATCCCGAACTAATCAACAATGAATTCATCATTTCCTTCAATGTTCGATTTTTCCTTTCCGCAACCCCATTTGACTGAGGTGAAAACGGGGCAGTGACCTCATGGACAATTCCATGTTCAGCGCAAAATTCTGCAAACGGAGCTTCATACTCACCTCCTCTGTCACTGCGTAATTTTTTTATTTTCTTATTAAGTTGATTCTCAACTTCTTGTTTGTAGATCATGAATTTCTGAATTGCTTCATCAAGTATACATAGCAAAATTTCGTATTATCATCTACGAAAGTGATGAAGTATTTATTTCCACCACGCGTTTTTACATATTTCAAGTCACAAACATCGCTATGTATTAGATCAAGAGGTTCGGTAAATATTTCGACTGAGTGAAACGAAGTCCGAGTAAGTTTCGCTTCAACGCAAACTTCACATTTATGTTCCTGATCTATTTTGAATTTAGGAATATGCTCCATATTAATTAGCTTCAGCAAAGAATCAAAATTAACATGTCCTAACCTACCATGCCATAAATTAGGAGACTCAAGCAAGTAAGCAGAAGAGGAAGCATTCTTATTCATATTCTTTTTGGGCACTACAGCCATTACAGAAAGTTTAAACATTCCTCCATTCTCATACCCCTTACCAATGAAGACATTATTCTTAGTAAGTACAAACTTATCAGACTCAAACACAAGACGAAAACCATGCTTGTTCAAGAGGGCCCCAGACACCAAGTTCTTCCGGATGTCCGGAACATACAGCACATTGGTGAGGGTAACGTCCTTGCCAGAAGTCATCTTCAACACCACCGTTCCTCTGCCTTTAATCGCCGATGAGGCAGAGTTTCCCATGAACAGGGATTCTCCGGTATCCACATCCTCCAAGCTTGAGAACACCGCCTTGTTCGAGCAGACATGCTTAGTGCCGCCAGTGTCCACCCACCACTCCTTGGGGTTGGAATCAGCCATATTGATCTCTGACACCACCGCGATCAAGTTCAGGTCCTCTATGTCCTCGGTAACCGTCGCCACGTGGGCTTCATGATTCTTAGGGAACCTGCACTCATTAGCTTTGTGCCCTATCTTGCCACAATTGAAACAGATACCTTGAAACCGTTGTGGAGCTTGAGAGCCTTGTCCTCCTTCGAGGTCCCTTGCCTCCCTTAGAAGATTGGCCGCCTTTGGATTTCTTGGAAACACCGCCTTTCGGACCTAGGTTGACCCCCTTGTCTTGCGGCTTCTTTCCTCTTCCACGAGAGCCCTGCTTGCTTGGGCCCTAGTTGTGGTCCACCACATTAGCCTTGGCCGTGTTGATCGTCCTCATTGGTCCGACCGGATTTCCTTGGGCATTCTTCTGGAGACCCTCCTGGATGGCGATCCTGCTGACCACCTCTGACACCGACATCTCCTTTGTCTTATGCTTCAGATAGCCCTTGAACCAATCCCAGCTGGGGGGAAGCTTCTCCATAATCACAGCCGCCTTGAATGACTCGGTAAAAGTCATTTGCGCATCATGGATCTCCTGAAGCAGACTTAAGAGCGCGTTCACCTGCTGCATCACAGATTTGTTATCAACCATTTTAAAATCAAACAGTTTACTAACAAGGAATTTCTTCCTTCCAGCATCCTCCGACTCGTATTTTGAATTAATGGACGTCCACAGCTCCCTTGATGACGTCATCCTGTTGTAGACATGATACAGCGGGTCGGTAAGACAGCTCATGATAGCGTTCCTGCACAGGTAGTCTGAATGCTTCCACGCCTCCAACGCCAGGAAGGATGTGGCATCATCTGGGACAATTGGCGGGGGCATTTCTGTCAGGAATCTCTCCATGCTATGGAAGGTGATATAATACTTCATCTTCTCACTCCATATCTTGAAGTTCGTCCCGTCAAACTTTTCTGGTTTCTCCACCGGGGAAGTTAAAATACGGGGCATGGACACTCCTCCGGCCAATGGTGCTCCAGCAAAGTTCCTGAATCCGAGATTAGGAACAGTTTGAGATGAACTGGCACCTGGAGCATCAAAGTTGAAACCACCGCCTGGAAGCAAATTCAGTCCGGTGCATACAGCAGCGGTTGTGGTGACAGCAGTGGTGTTGACAACATTTGTTGGTGGAGGTACACCTCCAGTTCCCTGATTCGGCACTTCCGTCTCGAGAATCATCTCGCTAGAGAAGGGAACAGATGTGTTGTTGTTTGGATCCATATTACCTGATAACGCAGATAAACAACAACGTTAGTTTCAAAATTAAGATCCAACAACAACCCTGATAAACAACAATAAAAATTGCCTTAAGACTGTCGGCAAATATCAGGGTCAAAACTGCAAAACACAAAAGTTGAGGGATCAATCTGCAATATTTGAAACTTCAGGGACTAAAACATAAATAGTCAAATTTCGAGTTCTTACATATAAGTATACCGAATTATCATGCAAGATATTAACAACTCCGAAATTACACGTAAATTCGAAAAAGACGAAAACGTGATTTTAATACTGAGGCCCGTGCTGATCACGGTCTCCTTAAGGCAATTTCGCCCCACTCCACCATCGGGTTATGCAAAGGAGTTTAAACACGGGGCGATCACCTCCCAGGATTCAACAGTGACGTCAAATCGTGTTATGCACGAAACACGCTTGACCGAACCGAACTCAATACCTGAACACAACATGATTTTAATAGAGATGCCGACGACGACGGCAGAAAATCAATAAAGAACAGATTGTAGGACCTGAATGAATAAAATAAACAGATACTATAACCTGATAACGCAGTGGCAGATAAACTCGGAGAGGTAGAAATTCAGAGAGAAATGAGAGAATGAATTTGTGAGGTGTATTCAAATGTGAAGGATTGATGCTGTATTTATAGGGCAGACAAGCTCCTTCTGCATTAAATTCGAGATTTAGCAGAATATTCTCGACATTAATTCTGTCCAAAATTGGATACATTAATTGCATCACATTAATCTTGAAATATATTCTGTCCATAATTAATTGTAACCAAAAATAAATTTTCGGATTCAATGTATCTGGACAATTGTCATTCACCTCACATGAGCTAAGGCAAGCTCATTAAGGCCAAAAAAGGCCTTACAGCCAACAAATAGTTCAAAACTTCAGCTAAGAATTTATCATATAATACTTAAACATCAACTTATAATTTGTTTAAAAAAAAAAATCCAACTGATCCGAGTGAGCAAAGGTAAATTAACAATTTGGTAATACCGTATATAATAATGTATAATGAACCTTGAAAAATAATAAGGTGAAATATTTTTAGTTGAAGTGAAAGCTGATAATATAATTATTGATTGGTTGTCATTTCTGATATTAATGACAGCTGTACTGCTCTGTTTACTAAAAAATGTGCTGATTATTTATTAATATTAATTATTAAAAAATAAAAGCAACTCTTTGTTGACTGGTGCCGGTGCATAATAGTCACGCACATGTGTGTCATAAAAATTAAATTAAAAGAAAATTAAGATTCTTGTAATTATTAGCCACATTAATGATCAATTAAAAATTCAGGTGACGCGCAGGCGCAGCCCGCCAACCGTCTAACGTGATTGGGGCACATTTGTCCCTTTCTCTTCGCATATTATTAGGAATAGGAAATGCTATAGAAGCAGAAATCTAGACCGAAATATATCACGGTAGTTACGGCGGCTCCGCTCCGTTCATCTACTTTTGCAGTTTCCAACATTCTCTTCTCTATGTCTATAGTCTATCCATATTCGGGCTGCCCCACGTTGTTTTCAGATTTCAAATATCTATATTTCTAATTGATGGAAAAAAAAAGAATATCTCATTTATGTTTATATTTTATTTAAGAAATTAAAAATAATAAATAATTTTAAAAGCGTATTATTCTCTTATTCGTCTTACTATAATACTTATGCAGAACCATAATGATCATATAAAACTTTAAATTATAACATCATTAATTTGAGTAAATTTATTTTTTAAATTAATTTAATAATATATTATTACGAAAATTAAGTTAAGGGAGTTAATGCTATTATAATTTAATTTTTTATTTCAACCAGTTGTGCTCAAAATATGGTCGGTAAATCATTGTATTAATTTATAAAATGAGTTTGCAAGTGTTCATGATATTATAAGATAGTTTTTATATGAGTAGAATTCTGCACAAAACGCTGGTCAATAACTAATTAGATAATAAAAGATTTGTTTAAAATTATTTTGTACTATTAAATTAAATAAATAAATAAATAAATAAATAAATAAATAAATAAATAAATAAATGTTTTCGTTTCTCATGGATTGGTCATATGGGCCCGTAGCATGCATGCTCCAAACCTAGACTAATATCTACTCACTTCGAGTCAGACCGTAAGACTATAGTGCTGGTCATGAATATTTTTTTTATCAACTCTCAACATGATTTTTTTGGCCATGCATGGCTTAAATTAATAGATTTTTTTTTTGTTAAATAAATAGATATTCGAAATCTGAAATAAAGATAAAATCAGGAAGAAGAGAATTTGATTTAAAAAAAATGAAGAAGAGATTAGGAGTGGTAAATATAGAATAAATAATAGATAGACAAAAATGAATGTGGGGCCGCAGGGATGGATAGAGACGTAGACGTAGAGTTGAGAAAGTTCATATCAGAAATTGGAAATTGTGAAAGAAGATAACGGAGCGGAACCGCCGTAACTATCGTCATTTATTTCGGTCTACATTTCTGCCGCTATAGCATTTCCCGATGTTAAAATTAACAGTTTTATGTTTCATTTTTATTGAAATTTGGTGTTTTCGCGCGTCTTTTTCTCTCCATTCAAACATTTTTATCGACCCTTTCACTCACTCATAATCCATCACTCTTTATTTTTTATAAAATCGTCAAATTTCTCCTAAAACTTGAACATCCGAAAGAAAATGTTTCCAACAGAGTGGTGTGGAGTGATTTTCAGCGATAATAGAGCGAGATTTACTTGTGTGGATGTTGTCACCTTCTTAGGTGACGGTCCCGCCAAGGTGACGAGAAAGGAGCGTGCATGAGAGCTCCTATTTGACAGCCGGTTTCGTCAGGATTAGCTTCTCTAAAGTAATCACACCGATACACCAAATTTCAACAAAAATTAAACCTGGAACTGTCCATTTTAACATTTTAAACTTCAGACACCAAAATCTCATATGAAGCAAACTTCAGACAGCTTATAAGTTCTTAACCGTTAGGAATATGATTCACATTCCAAAATTGATATCCCTACCAGTGCTAACTGTGAGTTTGTTTTTTTAATATATATATATAAACTCAAATTTGCTAAAAACTATAACAATACCACTCACCAAGACGACGGAGTCGTACGATTTGAAAAGGGCAAGAAATTAGTATAAAAAAATTAGTTGAGCAAATGTAAAATTTTAAAAGGTTCAATTGACAATAATTAAAAATTTCTATAATAAAAGTTGCACATCATAAAAAATTAATTAATAGAGTAATTGCCCCTTTATCTTATACAGCCGTGTCTATCACCGGTGACCACCATTATGAAAGGTCCCCCTAATATATTCTTGTTTTTTATTTTTAATTTTTTCATATAAACTTAATTAAATTTGTAAAATAGTCAACAGTTTAATAAGTAAGTTAAAAATGGAGTAAATTATTTTTCCAATGTGATTTTCTAAATTACCAATTTACATTTGTACAATTTGACAAAGTGTTAGCTGAAGTTTTTTTTTTTTTTTTTGTACAAATTGCTAGATCATGTTTCGTTTCGTAGATAATTGGTAACTTGAGATTTTTTTGGACAATTTGCTAATTTATGTTTCACTTTATGTAGAATTTGCTAACTCATGTTTTTCTTTACAATTTGGTAGCTAGCAAATAGTCTACAAAGTGGAACATGAGCTAGCAAATTATTTACAAAACGAAACATGAGCTAGCAAATTGTCCAATAAACCCTAAGCTAGTAAAAATCATCCACAAAGTAAAAACTGAATTAACAAATTGTAAAAAAAAAAAGTAACTTCAATTAACAATTTGCCCGAAGTAAAATCTAAGTTAACAAATTGTCCAAAAAAGAACTATATATAGCAATTCGACCTAGTGATGAAATGTGAGCAAATTAGTTAACTAAGTTTTATTGTTACACAGTATAATGCAATACAATTATATATATATATATATATATGATGGCTTTGTAAAATTTGCGATCGTTATTTTTTTTTACTATAACTTTGTTTACGATATTTTTTTTTTCTTCAAAAAAATGTCTTTCGACTATAATGCAATTACATCCGCCGCTACCTGTCAGTCACTTACAAACCAGCACTCCGAAGGAGTATTACTTTAGAATTTGTATCATCCCTCTTATTATTATTGTCCATTAAGAAACCAATTTGTAGATTTATGAAGTTATCGAAGGATTAGTTAAAGTATTATACATATTTACATATTACCTTAACATTTGGCAAAATAACTAGTTTAAACTTTACAATACAATTCGTACGCATTTATATTATACTATTGTCTATTGTGTCATGTGAAAAATTAATATCGATAATGTAAACATTTTTTATGGATAGAATCTATCCACTTTAGGTCATTCCTCACATACATGGTACGCAGTCATTAGTAGGGCTGGCAATGGTGAAGATATGGTCAGGGACGAAGCTGTAGAAGATCGAAAGGGGGCAATTGCCCCCTCTCAACTCCATAGAAGCTTCAATATATACTTATAAATTTTAAGGAAAAATCGGGTTTCCTTAATCTTGCCCCCTCTGAAAATATTGGATTACATGCATGCTCTATCTAGTTTAGAGCTCATCTTGACAAAGAATTGAAAGAAAGAAGTGTTAGACAAATTGGACTTGATTTTATTTGAATTATTTTTAAGCTAATTTTTGGGCTTATTTGATTATTTTACTCAAGCCCACTCAAGCCCATTTTTTTTTTTGTTTTGTGAATGAAATTGGCGAAAACTTTATACCACATCGAATAGATTACTCTCATCCTTCATTCTCATCTCCTATATAAAGAAGTTTCCTCTTCACATTTTTACAACAATGAGAAATGGAATCTCTACCTTCTTGGTTGGGTTCAATTTTTCCGGAACCCATAATCTTGGGATCCAATTATATTTTCTCATCCTCTGTTCTTCGTGTTGACGAATGCAGAGTTCTTCCTAGGTTGTTATCGACTCATGTCGTTCGACCTTTCTAGTTATTTTTAGCCGTTGTCGTCGGCTTTCCTGTTCTTTGTTTGAGTTCAGGTATCGGGTTCGGTTCGGTCGAGCGTGTTGCATGCGTAACACGATTCGATGACACTGTTGAATCCTGGGAGGTGATCGCCCCTTGTATAAACCCCTTTGCATAACCCGAGGGTGGGGAGGGGCGAAATTGCCTTAAGGAGACTGTGATTAGCACGGGCCTCAGTATAAAAAATACGTATTCGTTTTGTGTCGATTTTACGTATAATTTCGGTGTTGCCTGTATTTTGCATGTTAACTGGTATAGTTACTTGTAAGTATCCAAAATTTGACTAATTTCTTTTTAGTCATTGAATTTTAGAATATTGCATTTTGGTCCTCGGACTTTGTAAATTTGCATATTTACCCTCAATAATTCCAACAATCTTAAGACAATTTTTATTTGTTGGTTTTATGAGAGGATGCTTAATTGAATTTTGAGATTCAATTTTTTGGAGAAAATTATTTATTCTCTAAAAGTTCACAAATATTGTCGAACAATGATGTTGAAAATGTGAACATGCTCGAGAGCACATGCGACTGATAAAATCGCTAATGCCATTTAGGTCGTCGAGACTGGTAAAGTCGTCAAAAGCCGTTGAGGCTATTAGGACCGTTGAGGTCGCTAAGTCGTTGAGACTATTATGACCAATCGAGATGGTCAATGTTATTGAGTCTGTTTGATAAGGAGGCTTTGGTCACTTGACCCACCTTAGCCGTTGAGGCTTATGGGGTCGTTGAATCCATTGTTGAAAATTGGATTAAGAAATCGGTTAAAACCGATTGAGTGTGTGTGACAACTGTTATGGAATTTTATTTCCTTATCTAAACACTGAGTATTACATTTGATATAAATGTGCGTGTGAATCAACGAATCGATTGTACACACCTAAACCTTGGCACGTATGTATGCCGCGATAAATGTACATGAGTGTTTACTCAGAAGGTTAGCTCCGTGTGAGTCTGGTTTTGTTAAAACCGAATTTAACCGTGTCCAGGTTTATTTTCTGTCCAACATAAGGAAAAAAAATATATTTGATTTTTGTAATTGAAGTGATGAAACTTAATTACTGAAATCAGATATTCAAATCGGTATTTGAATTTCAGTAATCCGAATTTGAGGTTCCGGATTAATTACTATTGTGGGGTCGGGTACCAAATACTCGGACTTCTAATAAATCTAAGGGGGTTGGTCATAAGTCCAATGTTTGAACGCTACTCAATGAGAATGTAGCTATCACTTGGCAAACAACTCTTAAATTGAGAAAGACTACAATCTTCTTGATGTTGTCTATAAATACGATTATTCTGCAAGTTATGATATCGCAGATGCCGGCGCGGGGTTGGACGCTCATCTAGGATACCGTCTATGTTGCCGGAAAGTCGCCGAGACTTACTTCAGAAGTTGAAGTCATAAGATGGAATTATTTTTCATTTAAGTGTAATGGCCGTAGTGCCTAAAGTAAACATGAATAAAATTGGTTTTGCATTGGCCGTAGTGCCTAAAGTGAACATGAGATAAGAATGTTCCTTCTTGTGCTGAATTTGTCGCACAATAATTTAGAACATGTTAATTACGATACCTTGCAGAGGTTATCTAACATGTTTCATATTCCTAAAATCAAAATAGATCAAGAACTTAAATGTGAAGTTTGCGTTGAAGCGAAACTTATTCGGTCGAAAGGATTACCGAACGTCTTGGTCTAAATACATAGCGATGTTTACGACTTAATATATGTCCAAACGCGAGGCGGAAAATAAGTACTTCATTACTTTCGTAGATGATAGTACGAAATATTGCTATGTATACTTGATGAAGGAAAAAATGAAACATTTAACAAATTCATGGTTTACAAATAAAAACTTGAGTTTTCGCGATGAGAAATGCGGCAACAATTATTCTCTGTTTAGAGAATGTTGACTTAAACACGATTTAATCTGTGAAGTCATTGCACCGCATAAAACCCCGATTTAGTTGGGTCGCGATGTCGATCCAACCGGGCAACGTTTTCCAGTTTATTTTTTTTGAACTGATTAGTATTATTAACGTTGCCGACGGTCAAGGTTTTGGCTTAGTGGGTGAATTGATTGTCATTAGGCATGGATTAGATAAAAATATGAATCCAACCGCAGCATTTCCTTTAAAAAAAAAAAGTTGTTTTGGCACTTGCGGTGCAACAGGTCGATGCCTTTTATTGGTCTGAGGATCATACCGTTTGAAAAACGGGACGGTCTAATGGCCAAATTTGATCTCATATTGGTTTAAGAAAAAAAACAAAATTTTGTTGATGTTTTGACGGTCTGATGACCTACATTGATACGATGGTGATCTGATGATCAATGATGATGTGGTTGAGAGTTTGTAATAACTTCATACCAAACTTGTGTGTTAACACGTTAAAATTTTTCTGGAAGAAATAAAATAATGTGGTTGAGACCATGTTTGTTAGCAATTACCTTTTGAATAAGGTACCCCATAAGAAGGAAGATAAACTCTGTTTGAGTTGTGCCTTCAAATGTGGGGGGTGTCTTGCTAAAAGTTATGATACCTCTACGGAAAAGGCGCATACATGCGCTAAACTGTTGATTGCATAAGATATGCTCAGAACAGTAACGCGTATCGATTTCTTCTGTTTGAATCGAAAGTGTCGAATAAACACAAAGATACGTTAATGTAATCAAGAAATGCATTTTTCTTTGGAAAATGTATTTTTGGCTAAGTCTAGAGGAGAGGCAAGCATATGAGACTATAGAGGAAAAATAGTCAAGACCGAGAACATGGAGGGCATGTTAAGGTCGAGACCGAGGTCAAGCCCATGATGAGTAAAAGGGCAAGGATTGAAAAATCCTATGGTCCAGTTTTTCTGAACTATATGCTTGAAGTCAAACCTTAGACTTACCACGAAGCCGTAAAATCTTCTGAGAGACCTCTATGAAAATAGGCAATCAACAGTGATATTGAATCCATCTTGCAGAACAACACTTGAGAGCTGGTGGATCTTCCGCCCGGAGACAAACCGTTAGGCTACAAGTGGATATTCAAACGTAAGATGAAAGAAGATGGATCAATTGATAATTACAAAGCCCGACTTGTCATAAAAGATTATAGACAAAAGGAAGGACTGAAGTATTTTGATACATATTCTCCAGTAACTAGAATCACATTCATAAGGACGGTGCTTGCGATTGCAGCCTTGCGAAATCTAGAAGTACAACAAATGGATGTGAAAACAGCTTTCTTACATGGAGATTTAGAGGAAGAAATCTATATGGAACAACCTGAGGGTTTCTCTGCGCGAGAGCAGGAAAAGAAAGTATGTAACCTTGTCAATTCTCTGTATGGTCTTAGACAGATGCCTAAACACTGACTTGATAAATTTGACAGTGTTTTATTGGAGAAATGTTTCAAAATAAATAAGTATGACAAACGTTTTACGTTGATGTTAATCGTTGGAAAAACGATGAGGTAGTCTGGTCCACTGGACCTATGTTGAATTTGAGTATTGACATGAAAGACATGAATCTTGCCGATGTGATCTTTGGATTAAAACTCAGTAGATCATCGGAAGGTCTCTTTCTAAGTCAAGCTCATATATTGACAAGATTTTGGATAAATTCAACAAAGATGACAAGAACGAGGTCACTACTCTAATAGATACGAGTAAGTATTTTTCAAAGAATAAGGGAGAATGTTTTACCCAAATTGAGTATGCTCAAATTATTGGAAGTGTTATGTACTTAATGTCATGCACTAGACCAGATATCGCTCACGTTGTAAGTGTATTGAATCGATATACGAGCAACCCTAGTGTTGTCCACTAGAACGGGGTAATCAGGGTACTTAGGTATCTGAGACATATTCGTAATCATGGTCTACACAAAGAGATATCCTTATGTGATAGAATGTTATATCCGATTAGACACTACCACCTTGAGTATAAGGGGTTACGTATTCACCTTACGAGGTGGAACAGTGTCGTAGAAAATCCTCAAAACAAACAGTCATAGCCAGATCGACGATCAAGTCTGAGTTATTGTACTGGAGAAATGTGCCGAAGATGCAGAATGGCTATGTCATTTTCTCGAGGATTTTACTAATTGGCCAAAACCTGTGTTAGTGAAAAGATTGATGAGTTTGTTTTGGTTTAATCCAAATTAAATCCAATCTAATGAAATGTTGAAGATTTTCTTTAAGAGACAAGGTTAAAGCAGAAATAAGTGGTGCACCCCCCATTTGGCATGAAAACTTTTGTTAAAGGTTGGGAAATGGGACACTTTGCGAAACTGTTGTCCACAAAAGAATCAATCTAAATTTAGATGTTGGATTAACAAAATTATTCCTGCAGGAAATGATAGTCTGAGGACTTTGTTGGTTTGAGAACATTGATGCAACGTTGCGACGATCAATCTGTATAACACAGTATAACATGCATAATGGAATGTTTAGACATATACGTCATAATTCCATTAGACAATTGCTCTCAAATATATTTATTGTGCCCGATATCGTAAAGTCGGCAGATAAATAGCGGATCCGCTACCCGAAAGGGTTAAACAGAGAGTTATTTGGCCAAGCATCGAAGGGAATGAGGCTAAAGCCCGTGGAGGAAACGCTCTTGAGAAGGAAAACCCAACCATGATGACTGGAGATCCCAAGAACTTGGTTCAATGGGACAACCTAATCACAAGAGTGAGTGTTGTCACTGTGGGGGGTCAAACCCCGAGCCTATTCCCATGATGCAAACAGTGATGGAGATGAGGTTAAGCTTTTGTCGGTATTGATCTTCAATAATCGGTTAAACCGAGAACAGTAATTGGAAATTACTTAATTGAAATCATTTTTTACGCAAAACTTTTAATGATTCGTAAGGAGAACCCAGAGTCGTGATGATGCTCTTGAGACATAGAATCATCTATGCGAGTGAGAAGTGGGGCCGCTTCGAAAGGAATTGTTGAGGGCGCAATTCTTAGAAACGCTTGCAGAACCAGGCGAGTGATCCAGGGCCTAGGGATCACAGGGCGTGAACCGAACCATACTAGGAAGGTACCTGTGTGGGTTATGTCGTCATCTACACCAACGACAGTCGGTTCAAGGACATCGCGTCTACCGACCAGTCAGTAGAGAAGTCATGATCTCACAAGGGATAGGTTCAAAGGGGTTACCCCTACCTATCCTTTGCAGGTATTGACCGTTGAACTCAAAATTTGTGTCTAAATTTCCAATTTTCATTCATGTGGGGGATTGTTAGACAAATTGGACTTGATTTTATTTGAATTATTTTTAAGCTAATTTTTGGGCTTATTTGATTATTTTACTCAAGCCCACTCAAGCCCATTTTTTTTTTGTTTTGTGAATGAAATTGGTGAAAACTTTATACCACATCGAATAGATTACTCTCATCCTTCATTCTCATCTCCTATATAAAGAAGTTTCCTCTTCACATTTTTACAACAATGAGAAATGGAATCTCTACCTTCTTGGTTGGGTTCAATTTTTCCGGAACCCATAATCTTGGGATCCAATTATATTTTCTCATCCTCTGTTCTTCGTGTTGACGAATTCAGAGTTCTTCCTAGGTTGTTATCGACTCATGTCGTTCGACCTTTCTAGTTATTTTTAGCCGTTGTCGTCGGCTTTCCTGTTCTTTGTTTGAGTTCAGGTATCGGGTTCGGTTCGGTCGAGCGTGTTGCATGCATAACACGATTCGATGACACTGTTGAATCCTGGGAGGTGATCGCCCCTTGTATAAACCCCTTTGCATAACCCGAGGGTGGGGAGGGGCGAAATTGCTTTAAGGAGACTGTGATTAGCACGGGCCTCAGTATAAAAAATACGTATTCGTTTTGTGTCGATTTTACGTATAATTTCGGTGTTGCCTGTATTTTGCATGTTAACTGGTATAGTTACTTGTAAGTATCCAAAATTTGACTAATTTCTTTTTAGTCATTGAATTTTAGAATATTGCATTTTGGTCCTCGGACTTTGTAAATTTGCATATTTACCCTCAATAATTCCAACAAGAAGAATAAATAATTCTGGTTTTTATCGTTTTTTTCATCTTGTGCGAGAAGAAGATGAACATGAAGGAAGAAGTGAGAGATGAAAGAAGTTCACATTTTCATTTGTTTAAATTAATAATTGTTCTAGTACATGGAGTTGGAGTCATAGATAGTACATACTTTACAGAGTCTACACACCAGTGTTATCAGAACCGGACCGGACCGGCGGTCCGACCGCGGTTGGACCGGAACCGGACCCCTCCACGGTCCGGTTTGCTTATTTCCGGAGGATGTAAGCGAACCCGGTTCTGAAGTCCGGTTTTCACTGAACCGGCCGGTTTTGGGCGAACCGGGCGGTTCGCCGGTTCGAACTCCTTTCATTAAAAAAAAAAAAATTAGGGTTAACTTACAGAGAGGCAGACCCCGGTCTGGACTAAAACCTACAGAAGGGTTAACTTACAAAGAGGCTCTACAAATCTGCATTTTTTTACTAAAACCGGTCGGACCCGGTTCGGACCCGGTTCGGACCCGGTTCGGACCGGGTCCGACCGGCCGAACCGGGAACCGGTGGCCCTGCCGGTTCAGGCCCCGGTCCGGTTCTGATAACACTGCTACACACTCTATTCTATGTTAGTAGGTGAGATGATAATTAATGTTATTTATTACTTTTTCTTTTTATTTGGCTGAAATTCTTATTTCCCTTTGAAAAGATCAAGTTTCCCAACTTGGTGTATCCATGTATCAAAGAATTATGTGTATAATAAGTTGCTTTATTACTTGAGTTATATGCTTATATCCATCGCTGAAAGAAAACGAAGAGCAGCGTCCATGTCAACTTTTTTGCAGAAATAAATGATAAATTCTTTTTAGAGGCATATTTTTTGGGAATATTTCTTTGTTTCTTCTAAGCTTTTAATTTGATTACTAGTATTTAATTAATTTATATATATATAATACGTAGTTTTAATAAGAAATGCAATATTGTAAATTTAACAATAAATGAGAGATAAATAATAACAAATTTAACAAAATTATATATTTATGAATATATAATCCAATAAATTATATATTAATGTATGTATGAGTTTATCAAATTATATATTATTTCCCAATTTTTTAAGAACATTGATATATTGTTATATCTTTGTTATAATTTGTATGTAAATTGAATGTGTAAATTCATAATATAAGTAAATTAAATGATTTTAATTAAAATTTCCATAAACATGTTTACTTCCCTTAAAAATCGGGACGTCCTTAGGACTCAACTTTCGTAATGTATACTTTTTTTTAACTTTAGAAAATATAGTTATTATCGACTTAGTCTATAAAACCTTATATTTAACTCTCAATTTTTTTGTTACTCGGTGTTTTAAATTTACCACTTTCGCAAAAAAATCTTGCCCCCTCTGGAAAAATATGCTGGCTTCGTCCCTGGATATGGTGAGGGTACCACTAATACCATAAATATACCATATTTTTTTTTCACTCATACTATAATTATAACCATTGCGATTATGGTTCTTCATACCATCACCATAACCATAACCATGGTTTTTCACCACAATCAAACCATTTAACCATAACCATTCAAACTAATAATAAAATACCAATTTTTCATTGTTTCACTTAATTCAACACTTTTTTCTGTCGTCTATCACTTGCAATCCTAAGCAAGACGGAAAGGCAGAGAGACTTGTCAGAGCAGAAACTAATGCATAATCTGTTGTATGTTGACCTAAGGCTAGCGCACGCAACTATTTGCAAATGAAGTGATACGAGATTGTGAGTTTTACAATACTAGGTTTTTCATATTGGAATAAAATGAATGGACTAGATATTTAAGATGAAAAATCAATGGTCATGATTGAATGGGCGATTAAGACCGAATAAATAGTGGAAACTGGGAATAAGAATTATAATATTGGATTAATACTTCCAGTACACAATTATAAAATATATAGTAATACTATATATATAGCGGTAATGGTTATAACCGCGTTTATAGACTTAACACCATAAACATCATGGTACAAAACTTTATTTACCATTTCATATAATTATAGTAAAAAAATATAAAATAGAGAAACGTAATATTTAACATTTTGAAATTGAATATCATTAATGTTTATTAGTAAGGTTAAATTGTTAGTCTTGTTTGCAAATTAATCATTTACCCGCGTGTTGCGTGAGATTCTGATTCGATGAAAGTAATGTTATAATGTTACTGACTTGTGCTTTGATCATGTTATATGTATCTAATAAATAGTATAATATATATAAATCTAAATTATCGATACAATATGTTTCAAAGTATTTTAATTATACACTATTAAGTAATAAGGATAGAATAAAATTAAAACATAAAAAGTTACAAGACTAAATTTTTAGTCAAATGAATTAATATATAACTATTATATATATATATATATATAATAATAATAATAATAATAATAATAAATGTAAAACATGATAAAATAAACAAGATTAAAATAAAATCAATGTTAATTTATTTAAATTTAATTTTTAAATTATAATTTTGTATCACTATATATTTCTCAATAAATATTATAAGGAAAAATTCTAAACATATTTATTTTTACTAAAAACGAAAGTGTATAATTGTTATTCTCAATGAATTAAGCTATGAACTTCACAAGGGTTAGAGATTGAATCATTGTATAATATATTTAAATGTATTTATTACTTATTATTTTATTAAATATGAATAAATATTAAGTTTTAGGATTATTAATTAACTATACATATTTGTATATGTTGACAAATTAAGAGGTGTGTAAACATATTCTTATATGTATGTCTGATTCTACCACACTGACTACACACTGACTGTTATGTACAGTGTCCCCAATTTCCACACTGATAAATAAGGTCAAAATGTCCACATCACTGAAAATTAAACACTTGAAGCAACGTTTACACACATAATATTACACACACAGTAAAAGAATATGAGTGGAATTCGAAAACCTTACACTCGAATTACACACTGAAATAATTCGATGTGTAGTTAAGTGTGTAATCTATGTGTAACCTAAAATTCACATTTTTCAGGTTAATCCGTGTGTTATCTATGTGTAGTTTCACACTAAAATTCCAGCGGGTAAATTTTTAGTGTGGAATCATGTTTTTTTTGTAGTGACAATTCGTGCGCATTTATATTGTACTATTGTGTCATGTGAAAAATTAATATCGATAATATAAACATTGTTTTATGGATAGAATCTATCCACTTTAAGTCATTCCTCACATACGTGGCACGCGGTCATTAGTAGGGCTAGCGATGGTGATGATATGGTGAGGGTACCACTAATACCATAAACATACCACATTTTTTTCACTCATACAACAACTATAACCATTGAGGTTATGGTTCTTCATACCATCATCATAACCATAACCATGGTTTTTCACCACAATCAAACCATTTAACCATAACCATTTAAACTAATAATAAAATACCAATTTTTCATTGTTTCACTTAATTCAACACTTTTTCTGTCTTCTATCACTTGCAATCCTAAGCAAGGCGGAAAGGCAGTGAGGCTTGTCAGAGCAGAAACTAATGCATAATCTGTTGTCTGTTGACCTAGGGCTAGCGCAACTAATTGCAAATGAAGTGATATGAGATTCTGAGTTTTACCATATTAGGTTTTTCATATTGGAATAGAATGAATCGACCAAATATTTAAGATGAAAAATCAATGGTTACGATTAAATGAACGATTTAGACTGAATGATTAGTGAAAACTGAGAATAAGAATTATAATATTGGATTAATACTTACAGTACAATTATAAAATATATATTAATATTATATATATAGCGATAATGGATATATATAATTGCGGTTATAGACTTAATACCATAATTATTATGCGTATAAAATTTATCACATAACCGCACCACGTTATAATAATGCGGTTAATCATTACGGTAAATAGTAAGAAAAACTAGCAGTTATTTGAACCATTGCCGGTCTAGTCATTAGAGAAAGAGGCAGCCAAGCAATAATTTCAGTCAGGATTAAACTATGTTATTTGGTAGAAAATGAAAGTATTTTATTTTTTACCAAGTGAAGAGGAAAGTATTTCGGTTATATACATATATAAATAGATGTACAGCACTGCAGTGATTGTGATTAATTATAACAAATTATAGTAATGGCTTCTTGTTTAGCTGCAGCTGCTTTGCCTTGTGTTATTTTCTTGCTTTTCATACTCCGTCACTTCACCGGCCGCCCTGTCAGCCGCCGTCCACCTGGCCCTCGACCCCTTCCCGTCATCGGAAACCTCCACATTCTGGGCAAACTACCACACCGGAGCCTGTACGAACTGTCCAAGAAATACGGGCCCATCATGTTCCTCCGCCTAGGAAGTGTTCCCGCCGTTGTCATCTCCTCGACGGAGGCTGTCAAGCTCTTCCTCAAAACCCACGGCCATGTCTTTGCCGACAGACCAAAAACACAGGTCAGTTTTAATTTCAACACGTGCTTTTAACTTGTCAGTATGTAGACCCACCAACATTTTATTTTCTTTTTTGCACATGACCACAAAGTTGTTGTTGTTGTTTTTTTTTAAAACCAAACACAAAGATAGAATCGGAACCGAGCGGACTGTGTCCACTTCCATTTCCATCGTATATGATGGAAATTGACATAAAATTGTTAATTATTGTCTGTTTTGTCGATCAATGTGTCCTATTTGGAACTTTGGGGGAATGTCATTTTGAACCGTCTATCACTTCTCTTATCAAACTAGTAGCTGTATTTGAACAAAGAGCTGTGATACGGAATCCGACGGTGGGAATCCAAAACATCCGAATTTAACCTTGAGTGGCATGATGTAATTATAACCAACTTTGATGGCAATTTGTTGTTTCCTCACAATTCGGAGGATGACGGAACCCGGTTTCGGAATCTCTATCTTTTTCCTTGAACAAATTACTAGCAGAAGTTAAATTATTCGAATTTTCTTTTAGTTTAGATGGATTGGATCACATGATAAATAAAAATCTCTTATAATTTGTTCGACGGGTTAAATATCAGCTAACTATTTTTTTTACTACTCAAATATCAGCTAGTAATTTGTAGTGTTTTTGTTCTTCACGTGTTGCCTTGGACATAGCCCATTTCATTCATATTTAGGAATTTCATATAAAACTTATTGAGCTAGTAAAATGTTCAGAAGAACTTCAGCTACATATTTGGTAAGACGGTCCAAATATCAGTTAGATAATTGATTTTTTTTTTTTTTGGTGTGAAAAAAAAGGCGTTTCAGGAAATGTTCTCCAGAGAAGGGTTGGCATTTGCCGAGCACGGACCACACTGGCAAAATATCCGCAAGCTATGCCAGATTCAGCTGCTGAGCTCAGCAAGAACCGAGTCGTACGGCCCGGTGAGGAAAGAGGCGGTCGGGAAGCTCGTGGAGACGATCAAGGCGGCTGCGGCGGCGGGTGAGGTGGTAGACATCAGTGCCAAGGTAAGAGAGCTGATTGAGGATGTGTCTTGTACAATGATACTAGGTTGTAGCCCTAAGGACATGTTGGACTTGAAGCCGCTCATACAAGAGATCCTATATCTATCCGGTACTTCAAATTTTTCGGACTACGTGCCGTTTCTTCGTCGATTCGATCTTCAGGGATTGAGTCGGCGCATGAAGGTGGCCGGATCTTCTATCGACAAAGCCCTAGACGACATTATCGACAAGCATATCGACGCTGGATTCGGAAATGGTAGAGACTACGTGGACGTGTTACTGTCGACGATGTGTGATGAACCGAACTCCGACAACACGTTGAACTGGAAGAACGTCAAAGCCTTATTGTTCGATCTGGTAATGTGTAATTTTAGACAAACTACGAATATGCGCATTTACAAGTGAAAATTCTTTATACTTCAATATTCTCCCTCATGTTAAAGGTCCTCACTCGAAACTTTTTTTTTTTATAGAGTTTAACTTGACGATACGGAGATTTAAACTTTCATGTTTTGATACAACGTGAAATTTTAGAAAGAGCTAGGATAGGCATCGAACTGATCCGACCCGAACTGTTAGAACTGTTTAATTCAGTAATGGTCCACCAGTGGACCATATTTTTAAATTGCCTCTGGTTCATCCTAAAAGAATTGTTTTGTTTAGAAACGATTCCTTCAGAACTGTTTTTTTTTTTTTTTTTTTTTTTTAAATGAAAAAAGAAAAGTTCCAAAACCGGTTATGGATTGATTCTGAATGAGTATACTCATAGTTTGAGTACTGATTTGCCCATGAAGAACTGGACGGTCTGGATAAGGTCGATCTAGACCGGTTTTTAACGGTCTGATTTCAGACCAGTTCCAAACAAATCTGGTCGAATTGGTATAAATGTCCAACCCTAGAAGGAAACACTTAACTAACTGTCTGAAAACTTATTTGGAGAGAATAGGCGAATGTGTGGTTTAATATTTATATGTCAACAGGTAGCTGCTTCGTATGAATCAGCCGGGGTGGCGATCGAGTGGGCACTTTCGGAACTGGTTAGGAACCCTAGAACAATGATGAACCTCCAAGAAGAAATCATCAAATCTGGGGTTAGCATGGATCGAATGGTGGAAGAGGCAGATCTTGAAAAGCTAAGTTACCTAGAGATGGTGGTTAAGGAGAGTATGCGGTTACACCCGGTCGGGGCATTTTTAATACCCCGTGCGTCGTCGGAGGACGTTGTGGTTAGCGGGTTCGAAATTCCCAAGGGGACCCACTTAATGGTCAACACTTGGGCGCTCGGACGGGACCCGAGTATATGGGGCGACGGTGCGGAGGAATTCCGCCCCGAAAGGTTCGTTAATAGCGATACCGAGTTTATGGGTCGCGACTTTAAATTGATTCCGTTCGGGGCGGGGCGGAGGGTCTGCCCCGGAATGTCACTCGGGTTAAGAGAGGTTTATTTTGTGGTTGCTCAATTGGTGCATTGCTTCAAATGGGAGCTGCCTCAAAGTGTCGGGTTGCCTATTAACCTAGATATGACCGAAGGAACCGGGTTGTCTAACGGAAGAGCTAGCAACTTGCTCCTTTGCCCCACTTATCGCTTGCTTGTGTAACCCACATGGAGCTACTCTCATCTTTATTTTATAATAATAATAATAAATATAATATAAATTTCTTCTTATAATTAATAAATAATATATGTTTTATATATCACTAGCTAGTAAATTAAGTTTTGTTACATTATCTTAAGTTATGTATTGCAATCTTATGTTTTAAATGTTGTGTTTTGGTGCACTTGACTTAATTAGTTGTCGTTTATTTTTTCTGTTAAAATACTGCAACACATTAATACGGAAGCTGATGTGTTCAGGCGTTCAGCAAAGTGGAAATAAATTTAAATCATAGATAATTAGAAATAAAAAAATTATTATTAAAAATATTGAAAACTTAAATTCTAAAAATTCCTTTAAAAAAATTCGGAATTTAGTTTTATTAAAAAAAAAGGTAAAAATAAAGAAGAAAGTCGAATGCTCAATTAGACATTGGATGTGTTAATTTGACCCTAATGGGGTGTTCCGTGTTTGGATGGGTGTAAATTGTATTATGAGATGTAATCTCACGTTACATTCCACATTATATCAATATTACGTTGTTTTGTAAATCAAACGATGTAATGTAAACTCTGTAATGTAATATATATGCATTGTAATATATGAAATTACGACAAGTTAGTCAAAACACATGAAAACCTGTTGATTTCCCCTCTTGATGTAATGTGAGATTATATCCAACATTACAGAGTGTTTCTTATTTTATTATTATTTATTAATTTTATTATTCTCTCTTCCACTTTCTTATTTATTTATCTCCACTAATGATTTTATTTACCTCTCACTTATATACTTCTAGTATATATCGATCTAAAGATTCTAAATCCTGATCAGTGGCAGATGGATGTTCAATAATGTGGTTACGAACGTAACCACATTACCAAGTATTTTTAGTGGTACTTTAAATTTATTTCTGAGGAAAAATAGATCATGATCCTCATTATTTAAATGTAAGATCCTCATTATTTGAGTGTAAGATCCAAATTATTTTGTGCAAGACACTAAGACCTTGTTATTTCGTCCAAAATTTTCATCAAATACATTTTAAATTTACAAAGTAAATGAATACTTTTCTAAATATCGAAATCAAAACCAAATAAATTATATTAGTGTTACAATAGTGTCATGACTCGATTAAAACTCAACTCATCCACAATTATTGGTACTGCTCGGATTTGACTCAATTGTAACATTTGTATAAGAAAATATGGTTTACTTCTAATAGTTTGAAAAATATTGTGTACATTTGAAATATATTTAACGACAATTTTGGATAAATAATTAAAGAAATTATCAATTATCATCGTTTTAAAATATGTATATTTTAAAACATGTTAGTATCAAGAAATAATTTTTTGAATACATTTTATATAATTTTGTTAAAAATATGCTAAATAGTCACATTTTTTTTCTTCTGCATAGCGTATCTTCATTATCGAGACCCTAGATCCGCCACTGATCATGATCTAGAGTTGGTTCTCTAGAGTTGTAATGTATATGATTTGTATGTAAAATGTCTGAATTTAGCCACTTTTGTATATTGTGTAGATGTATCTTGCTAAACGATGTCTCGAATAGTACTTGTGTCTGATGCATATGGTAATGTAATGGTTTTAACATTAGTTTACAACGATAGCTTCTCTTTATAATTCATTAGTTAGTGATATCATGTTAGATTTATCTTTAATTCACTTCACCGCTCGTAATATGAGTACAAAATGAAATTCTGTCGCATAATTTTTTATGGAACTTGTTATCTCATAAAATTGTACAATAAGTTTTAATTTATAGAATTCTAATAGTAAGTAAGAATGAAAATTTAGTCTAATATTTTGAAAATTAATGTTTAAATCTAAAACCTAAAGTTAAGACCAAGTTACTTGTTTTACAAAATAATTTATTGTTTAAATTTGTCATATTAAGATATAAAATATTTTCAAATAAATTAATATTATAATAATAAGTGAATCATATTACAATGTACAATACATACCATACTAAACACTGTAATTTGACATTTTACTACACATTACAGCAAAATCAAACAAAGTAATCTAACATTACATTGTATATTACATTGCTGATTACGAACCAACTCGTTGGGTCAGAACATTACAAGTAATCTCAAATTTCAAATAATCTCACATTACGTCCATCCAAACACCCACTAATAGTAATGAGTAATAACCTACCTGGATGCATGGTCCAATCGAGTCATTTACTTTCTTTTAAAAATAATTACAAATAAAGTTCTAAATTATTTTCTAAGATTTATAATTTGTTTTATGAATTTACACATGTTTCTTAAATTCCAGAATTTAAATACTTTTTGCATTTAGTTTACTATTTTTTTAAAGTATTTTGAAATTTTCAAAATTATAAAACGATTTTAACAGATATTTATACATTATTTTATAAAATGTTAACTATTTTTATAAATTTATATTTTATTTAAATATTATTTTATATGATTAATCTACATACACTGGGACGCTAATGTAAGATCGAGTTGACACATCATGCTATAGCCTATAAGTGACCATTTAACAGAAAAAGTAAACAGAAAATTATCAGATTACAAAGATGAGCTTATATTTAACTTGGATAGTATATAGGGTTAATAACTAAAAAATTGTTCAAGGTTTACCTTATGTTAAAATTAGGTGTCTGAAGTTTGAAATGTTAAAATAGACTATCTCAAGTTTCATTTTTATTGATATTTGGTGCATTTGCGCGTCTTTTTATCTCCTTTCATTCATTTTCATAAACCCACTCTCCAACTCATAATCCGCATCTCTTTCCTTTTTATAAAATCACCAAATTTCACTCAAAAGTTGAACATAAAAAAAAAAAAAAAAAGTTTCTAATAGAGCGATGTGGAGCGATTTTCCAATGACAACTGAGTGAGATTTACTAGCGCGGTATGACCAATTTCTTAGGTGACGGTGTCGGCAACCATATGACAAGTCACACTTTAATTATTAGGGTGGGCTATATATATATTATTTCTTAAACGTGCTGATATAAATATAATAATTAAGCATCTTCTTCCAAGTTCCAACAGAGAACCACAATATTTAATTTCTATTTGTTTCCATATGTCATGGTTTTTTTGGCCAATTCATATCACGTGTTTTACAAATTAAATAACAATAATGGGACGAAAAGGCATGTGAAGAGAAATTGTGAAAAAAAAATAATCATCTATGCCCAACTCACTCTTACTCACTCTTTTTAGGTTATATATATATATATAAAACACGAAAGTTAGGAATTAATATCATGTAAAGTTTGTATAATCATGTTAGGAATTAATATCATCTCAAGTCGGAATAATCATGTCTCTATAATATTTCCAGAGTAACTAATTATATGCATACATGCGTGTAATACAGACAAGTATCTAATTTATTTTAAGATTGGAATATAAGAATTTAAATGACATCTAACCTTAAACCAAATACGTAAATAGCAGGTATAACAAAAATTAATTCCGTATATAAATTATACCCATAGTGTTGTTATGTTTAAAGAATGTAATGTTGTAATTAAGGGGTATTTAAATGAATGTAATGTGAAATGTAGTTACATTACGTCTTATATTACATTAGTATTAAATAGTTAGGTAAATCAAATGATATAATGTGAGCTATATAATGTAAATTGCACTGTAATATAAAATTACGGCAAATCAATCAAAACGTTGATCTCGCTATTTGCTATTGTATGGTGAGATTATATAAAAAAAAATAGATGTAATGAGAATATAATAGAGATTACTGAATATTTATTATAAAATATTTTACTTGATTTTTTATATTATTATTATTATTGTTTTGTATTATTAGCAACATTAATTAAGATTCAAGTGGCGCGCGGCCCGCCAATCGTCTAGTCTAGTGTGATTGGGGCACGTTTGTCACTTTATCTTCACATGCTCGAAATTAATTATAGGGTTTTTTTTGTTGCCAAAATTAATTATAGGGTTTTTTACTTTTTCTTGCCAAAATTAATTACATGATTAAGAGGCCGCTACATTAACCCAATCTACTCGGACTTATTTTATACCCGACACAGACCGATGCATTGTCTTTAGAGGTAGTATTTTATGCATCCATCTGAGTCAATAATCGTGTCGTATTAAACTTAATATGAATATGTACAGTAAATTAATCGTGTCACGTTTTATAAATGATAGATATCTGCTCAATTCAGGTTCGTATTTACATTCTGAACTTCGTAAACACGTCGAAAATCACATAACGGTTCTAAACGCATCACCTGAGGTCCAAAACGGTCCAGAAGCGCGGCATGCGTGTCCGGACCGGACCTCCGGATTGCCTTTAGGCAATCTGAACGGCCCGAATTGTCAACAGGCAATCCGAACCCCGTCGAATTGCCTAAGTCCGACGGGGTTCAGACTGTTGTCTAGGTACCGCGCGCTATCCTGCTTACGTACACCGAGCAAGGAGTCTCCCAAAGCCAAACTTAATCAAACCAGACGACGGTTCCTATCTTCCTTTAAGACCGGCGTCGAATCGCGCAAAACCGGGTTCGGTTCTATAAATAGGGGACATTGGCCTCCAATTTCAAGGCATATTCTGAAGAAATTGGCTTTGGAGCTCTGACCTCTCTCTATAAACTTCTCTCTCTAGATCCTTATTTAAGCATCAGAGAGGGTTCAACCGGCACCACCCCCTCCGTGCTGGTTATTACCCTTCGTGCAGGGAAGGAGTACGTGAAGCCGGCAATGCGCGTATTGTCGACAACCCACTATCGTCCGCTGACAGCCTGCAGTTACCTCCCGATAACCCGCAGTCATCATCCGACGACCCGACCCAAGTATAACCCGAAGTGCCGAAGAGTCCGACCCCCCGGTTGGATTTGGACGCAACACTTGGAGCCGTCCACGAGATTCAAACAAAAGGCTATATCGCACCACGAGCTATGGCAAGCAATCAACCTCCTCCAGATGATGTCAACCCGCAGGAGAACAAGAGAGGCCCTGGCCGCCCAAAGAAAGCTGTAACCACAAACAAGAAGCCGACGAGAAGTCAGCCTGGACCTTCGCACATACCCGAAGCCACATCCATCGCTTCCTCCGTGCCAACCAGAAGCGTGCCCGCCGCACAGCATGGTCCCGAAGTCCAAAATGCAGCACGCGGAACACCCCGCCCTGGTTCGAGCCCAGAACACACATCAATGAAGAGTTCCCCTATGAGATGCCAGCCGAAGGAGCTCAACGACAAGAAAGGGGTGTAAACTCAGCACCATCAACGACAAAGAAGGGGTGTAAGCCACATGCAGCACTACTCTCATCTTTATTTTATAATAATAAAAAATATAATATAGATTTCTTCTTATAATTAATAAATATATATGTTATATGATTAGAAAGGTTATCTTTAAGTGTATTGCAATCTTATGTTTTAAAATGTTGTGTTTTGGTGCAGTTTGTTAATTGTCGTTTATTTTCTCCGTTAAAATACTGCAAGACATTAATATGACGAAGCTAATGTGTTCAACAAAGTGGAAATAAATTTAAATACATAGATAATTAGAAAAAAAAATATTAGTAAAAATATTGAAAACTTAAATTCTAAAATCCTTTTAAAAAATAATTCAGAAATTTATTTCTATTTGAAAAAATAAAAAAATAAAGGAGAAAGTCGAATGCTCAATTAGACGTTGGATGGGCCAATTTGACCCTAATGGTAGTGACCTACATGGTCCAATCGAGTCATTGACTTTCTTTTAGAAAAAAATACAAATAAAGTTCTAAATTATTTTCTAAGATTTATGAATTTACACATTTTTCTTAAATTCCAGAATTTAAATACTTTTTGCAATTAGTTTACTAATGTTTTTAAAAGTATTTTGAAATTTTCAAAATGATAAAATAATTTTAACATATATTTATTCGTTATTTTAGAAAAATGTTAACTATTTTTATGAATTTATATTTTATTTAAATGGTATATTATATTATGAATCTACTCATAAGTCATAAGTGACCACTTAACCAAAAAAAGTTAAACGGAAAATCATCAAATTGTAAAGATGAGTTTATATTTAACTTAATTTTTTTTTTGTCAACAAACAAACTTTATTGATTAAAACAATAAACATCAGTTCAGAGCATAATCAAGCAACATAATACAAACAAGAGAATATAGGATATTGAAACCCAATTTAAAGGACACATCTCATTCCTGGATTGTATAGCAATCCAATTGGCACATCAGTTTGCGCTTCGACGGATGAACTTCCAGTGAGACTCCGGGTTATGATTTGCTCTTTGTCGAATGGTGCTAATAATGTTGGCTAGCTTCCAGTCGATTTCAGAATCACCACGAATTTGACGAATAATGTACTCCGCATCTGATTCAATGACTACCTTCTTCCACCGATGGAAAACGTCCAACTCCACCGCTTGTAATATAGCAATATAAAAATTAAAATACTTCTTTCGAATCCGATGTGATATATATCATCATAGTAGCACTATCTACCACCATTAAAATGTGCGACATAAAAAATAAAAGTAGTAATCGAGTCTGATTTCGAACTTCCATCATTTTCGTGTACAAAGGTGATAGTCATGTGATGGGTTCCGATGTAATCGTTAGCCCCGTTAACAGTCAATAAACGGCGGGTATGCCTAGAGGGCCTCGCGAAAGACCTGGAAGGTCCAGAAGCCCAGTATGAAGGGTCCCGACGAGATCGGTCCCGATATATGAACTGAATGCTCCCGACGAGAAGTCTCTGAGTAGGCCCCGATATGCCTTTGAGAAGGTCCCGATAATAAAGCCCCGAGAATGCTGGCCCTGTCCCGTGGGACGAGGGGTCCTGGGTGGTGACCTAGAATGAGACAACTCTGGAGTCCCCGATATGGATCGGGACTTGTGATCAGAGGATAAGACCAAGAAACCCGCCTACTAGATAGAGTAGTGTGGAAACATTTAAGATACAGATTAACTCCCCCGAGATACGCAGGGCGTGCCCGAGATACGCGGAGCGTGGGCGAGATACGCTGAGCGTGGGGCGAGATACGCGGAATCCTGAACGAGATATACGGAACGTGGGTAAACTGCCAGGCGCGGTTACAGGTAACTGAGGTAACTTCCCCTCCTATATAAAGGAGGAAGTTACCTCAGAAAGGTTACACTCTCTAATACGAACTTAGACTATTGTTATCCACCCCATCATTCAAACTCTCATTTAAGCATCGGAGAGGGATTCTGGGTCACCACCCAGATCATCCCCTTTTTGCAGGATTACGCGGAGCCAAGGAGTTCAGGTTTTCCGTCAAGAACGTACCGGAGCTTCGACCGTGATCCAACATTGGCGCCGTCTGTGGGAAACTTACAAAAAGTCACAATAGTTTCTACTAGATCGATGGCTGGTGGTGGCAAGCAGAAGAAGCAAGTCCCGACGAGCAGTTCTCGCCCTGCTGGAACCGTGAATTCCGCGTTGCCGGAGCGTGCCGCTGAACAAGGTGATCACCTTGCTGTTTCTCACACAGGGGGGCATGGTGAAGATCACGAGGTCTCAGTCTGAGACACGGCGGTGAACAGGGAGGATATCCCAAGAAGGGAGGTGGATGCTCCTCCAAATCCGGTGGTGCACAGGGAGGAAATCCCGCGGAGGGAGGTAGGTGCTTCCTCACACCCGGAGTTGGCTAAGGCAGTAGCAGATGCTATGCCCATGTTCTTGGAGGCCAAGGAGGCTCTGCTGGACAGAAGAGAGGCTGCCAAGAGAAGGGAAGAGTTGCCTCCACCTCCTCCAAGGGAGGTTCAAGAGGAACAGGAGGTTCAGTCCAGGAATAGGGGTAAGGAACCCGCGCACTCGGAAAGGTTCGTGGTCGACGGTCCCGGACCAGTGCAACACAGGACCATTCCCCTGAACGGCCCCATCACCCCCGATCAGGTGGTGAAGATCGTCAACATCTGCATGGGCGACCAGAAGCATATGACATCGGAGCTGAGGGATCGATCTACTCATCCTTTTGTTCCACGGCTGATAGATACTGTCGCCCCGCCAGGGCTAGGTATTCCGACCATCAAGGAGTACGATGGTGAAGGGGACCCAGTCCGCCATGTTCAGAGGCATGTCCAGGCCTGTATGGGTAGAGCCGCGAATGATGACATCGTGTGTGTGCTGTTCCCGATCACATTGGGAGAAAGGGCCTTGACGTGGTTTTTCAGCCTACCGCCAGGATGTATTACTTGCTGGACTGATATGCACGACCGCTTCATCAAGCAGTATCAGGGTTGTAGGCGCCTCTTGAAGAGCGTGAGGTCTTTGACCCAGGTGGTGCAGAGGTCTGACGAATCGTTGGCGTATTACTACCAACGGTTCACTGCTAGTGTCGCGGAGATCGACGAGGAGATATCGGAGGGAGATACCATCCGCACCTTCCTTCGGAACCTAACTGCCCCATATGGTTCCGATCTGATGCATAGTGTGGCCGCGAAGGCTGTGTGGAGTATGGAAGCTTTGCAAGCGAGGGTGAAGCAGCAAATCGACGTGCAGGAGTCGAAGATTGCTGCCGGAGAGCTTGATCCTCCGAAGTTAGGAAGAGGAAAGCAATCGTTCAAGCTTTCGGACGATCGCAAAGGGAACGACAAATCGGAGGGAAGTAGGAGCCGTGGTCGCCCCGATAGAAGGGAGGACAAGCGTCCTCCGAGGAAGGATAACCGAGAGGATCGTCACGTTCCTCTCAACAGTTCGATGGCCGCCGTGCTAGCGGTGATGGATCGGCAGGGTCTCGTCCGATACCCCCCGAGGAAAGAAGGTGAATTCTTGGGAGGTCGCTCTGATCGTTACTGTCGGTATCACCGAGCCAATGGTCACGACACAGATAACTGTCGGGAGCTGAAGAAGGAGATAGAGAAGCTGATCCAGAAGGGGAAGCTTAAGGAGTTTGTTGGTGGGGGACGGTGTCGATCCTGTTCCAAAACTCGATCGCGGTCCCGTTCAAGGTCCCGCAATCAATCTCCAAAGAAGAAGAAGGTTGAGCCGGAATCTTCCGGTGCCCGAAAGGAGAGGCGGGGAGCCATCAATGTCATTCATGGAGGAATGGCGGCGGGAGGTGATACCTCCGCTTCTCGGGAGAATTACGCTTCCCGTATTTCCGCTGCCGTGGTGTTAGGAAAGAGGTCCCGATCGTGGACTATGAAGGAAGAAATGGTGATTTCTTTCTCAGCAGAGGATCTGATAGGCGTGGAGAGCCCCCACGATGACGCCTTGGTCGTGACCTTGGATGTGGATGGATTCAAGATGAAGCGGATCCTGATAGACGGAGGGAGCTCCTCCGACATTCTGTTCATGGACGCCTTGGAAGCCATGGGAAAGACGAAGAAGGACCTGACGCAGGTGAACTTCCCGATGGTGGGATTCTCTTGTTCTACTTCCTATCCGCTGGGAATGATCACCTTACCGGTGGAATTCGGTAGTGGGTGGAAAGCGGAAAGGCGGAACGTGGATTTCGTCGTGGTGGAGTCTGCGGGGGCGTACAATGCTATCATCGGGAGGACCACCATCAATCCTCTCATGGCAGTCGCCTCGACCGTCCACTAGAAGATGAAGTTCCCGACTGATAATGGAGTCGGGGAGGTCAGGGGTGACCAAGTGGCATCCAGAAAGTGTTATGTTAACGCCACCCGAAGGAGAAGGAGGGAAGCTATGGCTGTCCTTCAAGAGGATCTGAAAGAGGTCGAGATTGACGGACCTCAAAGAAAAGTGAAGATCGGGTCTGCTTTGTCGGAGGAAAGAGCCCGAGAATTGATCGAGCTCCTGAAGGAGTTCAAGGAGCTGTTTGCCTGGTCCCCGAGCGATATGCCAGGAATCAGCCCCGACGTGATAGTGCACGAGCTGAAGATTGATCCCGCGATCAAGCCTATCATGCAGAAGAGGCGCCCGATGGGCGCAGATAAAATGATCGCGATCCAGCAGGAAGTGGGTAGGTTGCTCGACGCTGGATTCATCAAGGAGCTCCGATTCCAGACTTGGGTCGCTAACCCGGTCATGGTGAGGTATTATGAGCCTCTGACGAACAAAGAAATGAGACGTCTGGACTTGGACTTGCTTGAAGAGAAAAGGTGGAAGGCTGATGAAGTTCAGGCTCGGATGCGTCTGGCAACAGCCAGGTACTATAATCGGCGGGTCAAGTCCCGACAATTCTTCGTTGGAGAACTTGTTTGGCGGAGGAATGAGTTCGTCTATCAAGATCGAATCAACAAGCTGTCACCGAAATGGGAGGGACCTTACAAGATCGTAGGGATGCCAGCCCTGAATGCGTACAAGTTAGAAGACCTTGATGGCAAGACGTTGAAACATTCTTTCAGTGGCGCACACTTGAAGAAATATCATGTTTGATCCTAAGTCGCCTTAAGTGGGGCGTGATGTTAAGTCGCCGCGAATGGCGCAAGTTATCTATCGATTGATCCGATGTAAGCAAGCTTTGAGTTATTAATGAATAAAAGATGTTGCTTCCGATCAAATGGCTTTTAGATTTATTCTAACTGTTGGTAAGTCGTCTTAAAGGACGCGATTAAAGCCTTCTGAGGTACGAGTAAGTCGTCTTAAAGGACGCAATAAAAGCCTTCCGAGGTACGATTAAAAAGCCTTACGAGGTACGATTAAGTCGTCTTTATGGCGCGATAAAAAGCCTTCCGAGGTAAGAACAAAAGCCTTACGAGGTATGATTAAGTCGTCTTTATGATGCAACAAAAAGCCTAGGTATGAATAAAAGCCTAAGGGGTCCGGGTAAGTCGTCTTTATGATGCAGCAAAAAGCCTTAAGGGGTATGATTAAGTCGTCTAGAATGACGCGATAAAAAGCCTTAAATGGTACGATAAAATCATCTTAAGTGATGTGCGAAATTGCCTTGAACGGCATGGACGAGAAACCTTAAGTGGTGAGGTCCCGCGAAAAACGTCGCGAAGGACGTATGAAATCACCTTAAATGGCACGGGACGGAGCTGTTCTGGACGAAGAAGTAGTACTTCTTCCACCCGCTGTTGTCGGACCCTGAGTCGCGAAGGAACCCCCGATCCTTGTTGAATTTCCAAGTCTCGCCATCCCAGCCGAAGCGGGCGAGTTGCTCCTTGGTCCATTTGGGAAGTCGAGGGGTAAAGGAGCAGACCCCAGCCTTGTTACATTTCATTCCGTAGAAGGTACGGAAGAGCAGCAGGCTGTACGTCCATTGTTGGCGGAGGCACAGGACTTGGAAGGCATTCCACACGCGGATAGCGTGTGGGGAGAAGGTGGTTGGATGCGTCTTGTAGAAGTTACACATTTCAACCAGATTCTCGCAGAAAGGGAATCGGATCCCGGCGTTTATCTGTCCCGTGGAGACAAACACTTCTCCTTCCCGGGGACGGGTAACTATGTGTTTTCTCTTGTTGGGTTGGCGAGAATCGTAGGGAAAGCGAGGTTCCCAGGCCGAAGTGATGCAACCTTCCCGTAGAGCAGCTTCATAAAGGGTCTCCGAGATTTCATTAATACATTAATGAACGTAAAGAGGTTCCTTCCTCTAGAACTGGCCTCGTCTAAAAACGGCCATAACGGGAAAACTTAGGCAAGAAAAAGAAGATAATATCAGTAAATCACGGAGGCAAAGAAGGAAAGTCTTACCAGACATAGTTGGTGATTGATCGGAGAAGACGAAGAGAAGATCTTGACGGCTGGAAGCCTTGAATCGCCGGAGAATCAAACGAGACTTGAAGAGAAAAGCTTCGAGGTTTGACAATGGCAGAGCTTTCAGAAATCAGAACGGTAAGGAAGGAGTGAATAGTGCCAGGGTTTTGGCTTTTATAGATAAAAAGACAGCTGGACAGATTCAAATCCGGACCGTTGAAGACGAAACGACTCAATCTGGATCGTCGAGATTATAGGGGACAGTACGGAAGAGACGTTAGTGACGTAATACTGCTTTTTCAGAAAGCAGCAGTCACGCCTGCTTAGGTGTCGTTTCATCATCCCTTGCATTTAATGGTGGAGTAACCGAGGAGTCTCCTCGGATTTGGCAACTGTCCTTAGAGTCTCGAGGAATCGTGAGCGAGAAGCTCTGTGATTAAAGAGTTGCACCCAAGGTAAAGCCTCCGATGGTAATATCGGGAGGTCTGAAGATGAAAGCCTTCGACGATGATGTCGGAAGGTCCGGAATTGGAAGACACGACGGACTATAAGTCCCTCATGTCTTGGGGGCAAATGATGGGTTCCGATGTAATCGTTAGCCCCGTTAACAGTCAATAAACGGCGGGAAAGCCTAGAGGGCCTCGCGAAAGACCTGGAAGGTCCAGAAGCCCAGTATGAAGGGTCCCGACGAGATCGGTCCCGATATATGAACTGAATGCTCCCGACGAGAAGCCTCTGAGTAGGCCCCGATATGCCTTTGAGAAGGTCCCGAGAATGCTGGCCCTGTCCCGTGGGACGAGGGGTCCTGGGTGGTGACCTAGAATGAGACAACTCTGGAGTCCCCGATATGGATCGAGACTTGTGATCAGAGGATAAGACCAAGAAACCCGCCTACTAGATAGAGTAGTGGGGAAACAGTTAAGATACGGATAAACTCCCACGAGATACGCAGGGCGTGCCCGAGATACGCGGAGCGTGGGCGAGATACACGGAGCGTGGGGCGAGATACGCGGAATCCTGAACGAGATATACGGAACGTGGGTAAACTGCCAGGCGCGGTTACAGGTAACTGAGGTAACTTCCCCTCCTATATAAAGGAGGAAGTTACCTCAGAAATGTTACACTCTCTAATACGAACTTAGACTATTGCTATCCACCCCATCGTTCAAACTCTCATTTAAGCATCGGAGAGGGATTCTGGGTCACCACCCAGATCATCCCCTTTTTGCAGGATTACGCGGAGCCAAGGAGTTCAAGTTTTCCGTAAAGAACGTACCGGAGCTTCGACCGTGATCCAACATCATGTATCATTTCCGTGTACAAAGGTGATGGTCATTCTCATGACTTTCAGTTATAACCTTCATTTCTTTGTTTGTACTCGGCTTGTCACATCAGTTCATATTAATGTTATTTATTCTCTTTGCCAACTCACGCTTTAGGGTGGGCTATATATATGTTATTTCTTCAATCAAAAAAAAATATATATATGTTATTTCTTAAATGTGCTGATATAATAATTAAGACTTTTCTTCCAACAGAGAACCACGATAATTATTTTATATTTGTTTTCATACGACATGGTTTTTTTTTTTCCAATTTGTTAGAACCAGCTTGTTGGATATGATTCGAGGCAGTCTAGTACGAGTCGACAGAGTAAATGTCGAGTTCTCAAAAGAACGTATGATCGACCATTCAAGTCCGGAATAAGGAGACAGATGAGTGGTCGACTACCCTACAAACAGAAGTCGACCCACCAGACAACAAAGGACAAGGCGAGAAACTCATTCAAGGCTCCCCTTTGTTGAAGTATAAGTTAAGTCGATGATTAAAGCTTCCTTACTAAAGTACGAGTCAAGTCGTATCGACCATCGGATACTTAGAGGAAACCTTCCCTCTTAAGAAAGTACAGGTGGAGACCTGCTCGCGGCCTCTGAGAAGACTTCCTTCCGAAGGAAGGGGCACCAGCTGGCGACCGGCTCGCCGCCCTCTATACCACGAAAACCTTCCTCTGAAGAAAGTGACACCAGCTGGCGACCTGTTCGCCGCTCTCTATACCACGAAAACCTTCATATGAAGAAAGTGGCACCAGCTAGCAACTTGCTGGTCACCTACTGATTTTCGCACCGTCTTTCTCAACCAATCAAGTGAAGGCAGCCACCGCCATTAAACAGCCAATCAAGGCATAGTAGTCGCCTCCTTGAAAAAGTCGATAAAGATCTCCCTATAAATAGGGGCTCACTTTCATTATTTAAAGGGGAAGACCTATCAATTACTATATATTATTCTCTCGATATCCATTACTAACTTAAGCTTCGGAGTGTAATCAGGGGCCATCCCCACCTCTTTTCAGGTCCTCGGCTAGCACAAAGTCAGCAAAGGATACTAAGTGTCCACGCGACCAAAAAAGATACCTGAGTGAGCTAGCTCCCGGCGAGACTTAGAAGTCCACTACTCAAAGTTCCAAGGCCAAGTCATTTTGATCCCAACATTTGGCGCCGTCTGTGGGAAACATGATCGAAAGGTCATGGCACCACCAAGGAGTCGAGCGAGGCAGAACCAAACGCGTAGAGCTGAGAGTATATTCTAGGGGTCGAATGAAACCTTAGATAATTACTTCAGGCGATTTCAAGGAGGATATACCGGAGGTGAAATCTCAGAAAGAGAAGTCATCCAAATGTTCTTTGGAGGTTTGGGACCCCAGTCCCGATCCTTAGCCATCACTCAATACACTGAACCAGTGGGAAGTTTGGAAGAGTTGATTCAACGGGCGACTATCCATGTAGGAGCAGAGCAAGCCCAGATGAATCACCATCATCCGCAAAGGTCATCAAGAAATCGAGGCGATAACTCATCTATGCAAGGCGTTTCTTCGGAAGAATTCCAGGGAACTCGACAGAGGATGGAAGCACTTCTAGCAACAGAAGACACTCATCGTTCCCCCCTACTGTGAAAGTTGCCAAGAAGAGGGGCACAACACGGAAGATTGCCTCATGGCGAGGAGGGAATTAGAATTCATGCAAAGAGAAATTCAACGACATCACCGACGTCGAGCCTACGAGGATCGAGAATGGAGATCCCCTCCAGACAACAACATCAATGTTTTGTCAGGAGGATTCGCCGCTGGAGGAGAGTCGAGCACAGCCCGAGACACCTATTTGGCTCAAGACATCTCCTTAACAGATACTTGCAAGAGATCAAGGGAGCTTGAATCCATGATAGTTACCTTCTCTACGGAGGACTTGTCGAGAGCAACACTATTCCAGGAAGAGGCCCTCGTAATTACAACTCAAATAGGTAATTTCGAAGTTAAAAGAATACTGGTCGATGGAGGAAGCTCTACTGACGTAATCGCCTTTGAGACCATCACCGCGATGGGGTACAAAGAAGGAGATCTTCAAAAAATGACTTCCCCATTGGTAGGACTTGCAGGGAGAACAACTTACCCCCTGGGGGCAGTACAACTCCCTGTGATCTTGGGTCAAGGATGGAAATCCTTGCATTTAAAGGTGCGCTTTGTGGTCGTCGACCAGATCAACGCCTACAACGCCATATTAGGAATGAAAAATCTCAATTCCAATTACATTGTCCCTTCCACTACCCATCAAGTCATGAGGTTTCCCACTCATCACGGAATATGAGAAGTATGGGGCGACCAAGAGGCATCTCGCCAATGTTATGCTAACTTCCTCTGGAGAAATAACCAGATGGAAACCCTCTCTATCATCACGGATGAGGATCCTCGAGAAGAAGGAGGACGACCCGCCCCTATGGAAGAATTGATAGAAGTCGCCTTGGAAGGAGATGAGAGAAAGGTCAAGATTGGAGCTGCCCTCCCCCAATAATTAGCCAAGAGGATAATCGCCCTCTTAAGGGAATACAATGAGTTATTTGCTTGGGAACCCAGCGACATGCCAGGGATAAGCCCGGAAATCATCTCCCACAAATTGAGAATAGATCCCTCCATAAAGCCCATAACTCATAAAAGAAGATCTATGGGGGCAGAGAAGAATGCAGCAATTCGCCAGGATGTGGGAAAGCTAGTTGAGGCTGGTTTTGTTAAGGAGATACGATTCCAGACCTGGGTCGCCAATCCAGTTTTGGTGAGAAAATCTAACAAAAGGTGGAGGATGTGTGTGGAATTTCGAGATCTTAACAAGGCCTGCCAAAAAAACTCCTATCCTCTTCCAAGAATCGATCAGCTGGTCGACGCCACTTCCGGACATGAACTCCTGAGCTTCATGGCCGCATACTCCGGGTATAACCAAATACGGATGCATCCCAAGGACGAGGCCCATACAGCCTTCTACGCCGATTGTGATATCTATCACTATATAGTCATGCCTTTTGGTTTGATAAATGCGGAAGCTACTTATCAACGCATGGTGAACAAGCTCTTCAAACACATGATAGGATGAAACATGGAAGCATACGTGGACAACATGTTGGTCAAGACCAAGAGAGGGCAGAACCACGTCCAATATTTAGAGGAGGCCTTCGCATGCATGAGACTTTATCAATATATTATATCATTATAATATTTTTCACGGTAATTATGTGCATGTGTGTAAGACAAATTAATATCTAGTTTATTTTAAGATTGGAATATAAGACTTTAAATAGCTAAGTTAAAAATAATTACATATTAACAATCTTATGGAAACTAAATACAAAAATAGCTGCTAACAAAAGTTATTACGTATATAACCAGTACCTCTAGTGTTGATATATTTACTAAAAGATGTATGGTTGTAATTAAAGAGTGTTTATATGGATTAAATGTGGGATATAATTACATAATGTTCCACTTACATTAATATTAAATTGTTTAGTAAACTAATTTATATAATGTGAGGTTGTATAATGTAAATTGTATTGTAATATGAGATTACGGCGGATTAATCAAAGCTCAATCTAGCTCTCTATTATATTATGAGATTATATAAAAGAATAGATGTAAAATGAGATTTATATAAGAGATTATTGGAGATTTATTATTTTATTATTATTTATTCAATAGATAAAATATTTTACTTAATTTATTTATGCACCACATTTTTTTAATTTCGGGACAGAAATATTAAATTTAAAGCCCTTTCCAAAGTGACGTTTAAAGCGAGATTAGATATCAGGTTGCCATTAGTTGGTCCAACCATATTGAATTATGGACCACATTAATAGCTAAGATCGTGGCCCGCGGCCCGCGGCCCGCCAATCGTCTAGTGTGATCGGGGCACATTTGTCCCTTTATCTTTCACATGCCCCTAATTAATAATAGGGTTTTTTCCCCAAAACTATTTATATGATTAATGATGTCGGTACATTAATCCACTCTACTCGATTCGTTTTATACCTAACACTATACGATGTATTGTCTTTAGAGGTGGTATTTCGTGCATTCATGTGTATCAATAATCGTGTCGTGTTAAATTTACTTAACACGAACACGTATGGTAAACTTATCGTGTCACGTTTTATAAATATGAACATAACACGACTTTTTGTATGTGTGTTCGTGTTGTGCTATTGTGTTGTATTAGTTATTCAGCTGCACATCTCTATACAGGATCTTTATGAAAAAATTAAAATAATAAACTTCATATAACAAAAATAGGGGTGAATGGTTCCGGGTACCCTGTAATTTTAGGGTATCCCAGAACCAGACCATTACTTAACGGTTCTTGATACTCAGAACCGTACTAGAACCGTAGGAACCGGAACTGTTCCAGAACCGTTTGAAACATACCGATTCCGAATACCCGTTTAGAACCGATTACATTTTTTCCAAAAAAAAAAAACACTATTTTTTCAGAACAAAATTTAATTTGCATAGCCCAGTCAAATATTCATTGACTTTAGCAACATTTGTAAAAACATAACAATAATTACGTTGCAAATTGGAAGGTTAAAGATTAGCAGCCATATTATTTTATGATACCTTACTTTTATTAGAACACGACCATTTTTGCGACCTTCTTATTGGTACCCGCCTTGAAGATGATAAGCTCTCATCATTTTCATTTTTAGGAGTGTTTCTTCTTCTTTTTAAGATTGCAGATATGCTCGCAAAGAAGACTGTCAATATGGAACCTAGCTTCAGAACTATTTTAATTGCATACAATGAATGTTGAACGGTCCGAAATTTTAATTGAGATTAATTGTATACATTGAATCTTGAACGGTTCGAAATCAGCGAAATTTTAATTGTGATTAATTGCAACTTAAAAACCATCAGCTCCCTAGTGCAATCAATACTATGGAGTTAATGACTACAAAATCCTTAGCTCAATTGTCATAAATGCACCGATTAACGTAAAAAATAAAATTCTCAGCTCCACATTCACTTTGTTATTATATTTCCTTCAGAATTTATAATATATATATATATATTTAAAATCTGAATATTTAAAAATGACCTCACAAAAATATTGTCCTCACAAGTTATACCCCTACACAAGCACCGGTCTCACAAATTATACCCCTACGCAAGCACCGGTTGCAAAAAGGTTTCTCTCATTCCTTTGTTCACCTACCTTACTAACAATTCTAAACATCAGAATACTCCATCGAAACATTTTCACTGCACCTACTCTCTCCCGTCTCCACCAACATTCACCACGCTTGGTTACCATTCTCTGTCTGACTCTCCTTTTTTGCCGGTTCCGTCCACTGCCACTCTCTTCGGGCAAGAATGATCATCCAACTGCCCTACGAATAAGGGTAGCAACATCACGAATAGCACCGGGTCCGTGAGGGATGAACAGTTGAATACTGCTGAGGACTTTGAGAAGCACCGATTTCTTCCATGGTGTCAAATTACTTTCACTCCGCTTCGCCTTCTGCTCTCTTGATTTGTATGATTTTTTCTGCCTCGACTTTCTCATTTGCTGCAAGCATCATTTTTGCTGCTGAAAAAAAAAAGTAGACAATTTTAAGGTATGTATGCTAAATTTTTACGATTAGTACACTAACTTTGATTGCTATCTAAATAAATGTTGTTTCTTCATTAATAATTATAAAAATCCCAAAAGCCCACCCTCCAATTTTTGAATTCAAGCAACCGTATATTTACGCACACAACCTGTTCGACAAAATTCTCCACTACCTATGATGAAATGACAAGTTTGAATGTTAGTGTTTTAATGCTTTTCTCTTCTACTACTATTGGAATGCTTTCCAAACAACCTCCATTAGACATGCATAAAAATATACTAGAATGAAATAAATGCGTACATACTTCTTGATTTGTACTGATTTTGTATTCTAAGCTTTATTATGTGATTAGGGATAACTTTGGTCGGTGATTCCCTTCTTAAGCGGGTAAGGAGTGGACACTTATATACTTTTTTTCTTTCTTTATACTGATTATGCGTCCTCAACTTTATCATGCATGAACATAGCTTTATAATGGAAGCATCGTAATCATACCTAGCAAACTGTAACATTTTAGGGTAAGATTGAAAGAATTTTGTTTACCACAACGTCACATTTTTTCTTAGTAAATTTTTGCTCTTTAGGGTAAAATTGCATTGACAGTTGATGAGTGACTAAATAGATCATTGATTACTATATGTATATCTGAATAGTCAAAGAAGCATAAGATGGGTCAATTTTCTAGACTTGTACCACCTGCCACTTCTCATATTGATTTGCTTATATATTATTTTTTTGTTTGTGGTTTAGGTAATTGATTTGCTTATATTTTTTCTACGTTTGTGGTCTTGAAGTGATACGTATGTGTTTTGCATGTAAACTACAATCGAACATCTTAAAATATAATAAGTGAATATGCTTTTTTTTTTTTATCACCACACTACACAGTATATAAAAATAATTATATTTTTCATTTGATGTGATAATTTGTAAACAAAATACTATTTAATTCAGAAATTTATGTCAATTTGGATAATTGTATCATTCAACATATAAATTCACAAACATGGTTGTGGTTGCAGATGCTTCAAAGGGAAGAGTTTGGTTAAAAAAAATCAGAATAGTGAGTCACATACTGTAGTAAAAAAAAAAAAAGGAAAACCAGCGAGGCAGAATCAACATATCAGAATGTAGATACAAGTCGAAACAATGGGTTCTGTGCAGAACAATGCTTGTCCAATTACTAAGGAATCAATTGCTAAGCAGAAATATATAGTTAAATTTTGCAGGAGTGAATTAAGAAACTTGGGTCCCTTCAGGTACATCTTAATCATTTTGCTCAAAACTTTCTTACTGTTTTTTTCTATTAATAATATAATGTAATGATATTTATTGCAGATTCTGCACCTGCTAGATTCCCTAATGGAGCTTTGCATAATTATTCTTTACCATAAAACTAGCTATTACATATATATACAAACTCAGTGTTTATCCCAAATTTAATGTAAAAGCTTATCTCTATTTTTCCTTCAGGATTGGAGACTACCGCCTACATGCTGCATGTACTAATTTTACTTGTAATTGTAACAAAAATATGAGCAATTTATATGGGTCGGCATTCGCTATACTATTTTATTCATGGAGTTTTCACCAATGAAAATTTCAACGGCCACATACGAATGATTCACCCCTAAGATGTTCAACTAACCTGATGATTTTGAATCCCAAATCTAATTTATTATTGAGCTTTTCGAATGATCATCTTCTAAATATTAAAGATACTTGAACAATATAATTATTCTACTATCTTATTAGCTTGGTTGATAGTTACAATATATTCTTGTCACTTGTCAGTATAGAGTAATATTTGTATGTTCATTTTTAGATTATCTAAACATTTTTACTTATCTCCTAGACTTAAATATATTAATGTGATCGGCCACTTTGTTAACATTAATACTTACCTCTTGAATATACATGCTTTTAAATGATATATATATATATAAAGTCCATAATATTGTCATTTTTAACAGCTAAATGCATGTATAATTAAATACAAAATATATCTTACAACACGCTCGTGCAGCGCACGTGCCAAAGTTCTAGTATATATATATATATATATATATATAATATTTTAAATAGTTCCGGTTTTCCGTGTATTTGGTTACCCGGCTACATATCCCGGAACTGGAACCGAAAATATCGGTACCTAAAATTTTATCCCATAACCGTACCATAACCGTTTATCTCTACCCAGAACCTACCCAAATGATCGGTTCCGGTCTGGTTCCAGTTCCAACTGGGTAATTTGCTCACCCCTAAAAAAATATATGAATTAATATGTTAGTATTCATAACTTTGTAATATAGGGTTGAGAAAATCTAAAAATCAAACTAATAATTAGAGTTTTAAAAGCTTCTAAATAAGATTTATCCAAAAAATACTTAAGAATTAGACTTGGTAGCACAACTTTATCTTGCGTGTCGTGTTGTGATACATAAACACAAACATGACACTGAAGTTATATCGTGCTATTATGTTACTAGGGAACTGACCCGCGCTTTGCGCGGAATATCAAATAATTCATTCAAATTGGTATATAAATTGAAGTTTTAAAAGTTATTTATGTAACAAAAATATATAAAATAAACTAAATATATACATATTTTTTTTATTCTGGTCTATTAAGTAATAAGTATTAAATTAATTTAACTTAGTTATAAAGTGTTACATTATATAAAATTTAAACATATTTATTTATAAGGAGAACTCAGAGTCGTGAAGATGCTCTTGAGCATAGAATCACCTATGCGAGTGAGAAGTGGGGCCGCTTCGAAAGGAATTGTTGAGGGCGCAATTTTTAGAAACGCTTGCAGAACCAGGCGAGTGATCCAGGGCCTAGGGATCACAGGGCGTGAACCGAACCATACTAGGAAGGTACCTGTGTGGGTTATGTCGTCATCTACACCAACGACAGTCGGTTCAAGGACATCGCGTCTACCGACCAGTTAGTAGAGAAGACATGATCTCACAAGGGATAGGTTCAAAGGGGTTACCCCTACCTATCCTTTGCAGGTATTGACCGTTGAACTCAAAATTCGTGTCTAAATTTTCAATTTCCATTCATGTGGGGGATTGTTGGAAAATGGGCCAATTTTTATTAATTTTTTTTTTTGGACTAATCTTGTTTAGAGCCCAAATGTTTTTTATTATTGAGCCCAATGTTAAATCTAGCCCATTTTTTGTGAATGGAATTTGTGAAAATAGTTTTGTACCACATCGAATAGATGAGCTCTCATCCTCCCTTCTCTTCTCCTATATAAAGGATTCTTCATCTTCACTTTATTTGTAGAAGAAAATGAGATCTCTTCCTTTTGGTTGAGTATCCAATATTTTCGGAATCCATATTTTTGGAATCCAAGTTATTTTTCTCCTCCTCTGTTCTTCGTGTTGACGAATTGCAGAGTTCTTCTTAGGTTGATTTCGACTTATGTCGTGTTCAACCTTTCTAGTTGTTTTTAGCCGTTGTCGTCGGCATTTCTGTTCTTTGTTTGAGTTCGGGTATTGGGTTCGGTTCGGTCGAGCGTGTTGCATGCATAACACGATTCGATGACACTGTTGAATCCTGGGAGGTGATCGCCCCTAGTATAAACCCCTTTGCATAACCCGAGGGTGGGGAGGGGCGAAATTGCCTTAAGGAGACTGTGATTAGCACGGGCCTCAGTATATAAAATACGTATTCGTTTTGTGTCGATTTTACGTATAATTTCGGTGTTGCTTATATTTTGCATGTTAACTGGTATAGTTACATGTAAGTAACCGAAATTTGACTAATTGCTTTTTAGTCATTGAATTTTAGAATATTGCATTTTGGTCCTCGGACTTTGTAAATTTGCATATTTACCCTCAATAATTCCAACAATCTTAAGGCAATTTTATTTGTTGGTTTTATGAGAGGATGCTTAATTGAATTTTGAGATTCAATTTTTTGGAGAAAATTATTTATTCTCTAAAAGTTCATAAATATTGTCGAACAATGATGTTGAAAATGTGAACATGCTCGAGAGCACATGCGACTGATAAAATCGCTAAGGCCATTTAGGTCGTCGAGACTGGTAAAGTCGTCAAAAGCCGTTGAGACTATTAGGACCGTTGAGGTCGCTAAGTCGTTGAGACTACTATGAAAAATCGAGATGGTCAAGGTTGTTAAACCTATTAAGGCATCTGAAATTGATATGTTTGCTAAGGAGGCTTTGGTGACTTGACCCAATTTAGCTGTTGAGGCTTATGGGGTCGTTGAATCCATTGTTGAAAATGTGATTTAAAAAAAAAAAAAAAAATCGGTGAAAGCCGATTGAGTGTGTATGACAATTGTTATGGAAGTTTTCAATTGCACACTCCTGAACTTTGGCACGTATGTACCTCGTGGCGTTTGTATACGAGAGTAAGCCCCGTGTGGGTCTGGTTTTGTTAAAACCAAAATTAGCTGTGCCAAGTTTATTTTCTGTCCAACGGAAAAGAAAAAAAAATTGATTTTTGTAACTGAAGTGATTAAACTTAGTTACTGAAATCAGAAATTCAAATCGTTATTTGAATTTTAGTAATCCGTATTTGATGTTACGGATTAATTATCCCAAGGGGTTGGTCATAGGTCCAATGTTTGAACGCTCCTCAATGAGAATGTAGCTAACACTTGGCGGATAACTCTAAAATTGGGAAAGACCACGATCTTCTCGATGTGGTCTATAAATGTTATTATTCTAGCGAGTGATGCTATCCCATATACCGACGCCTTGATTACCGAGGTTGGACACTCGTTTAGGCCGCCGTCTATAATGCAGGGAAAGTCGCCGAGACTTACTTCAAAAGTTGAAGTCAAAAGATGGAATTCTTTTTGACAATTCTAAAAAAAAAAATGAGGAGGAAGCGTCCCTATTGGGAGCACTCGAAATCGTCAAAAGAACTGTACGTTAAATACAGATAGACGAAAAATTTGATTGGATGAAGTTGAATTACTTTAAGTGTAATGGCCGTAGTGCCTGAAGTAAACATGAATAAAAATGTTTTTGCATTGGGCGTAGTGCCTATAGTGAACATGAGATAAGAATGTTCCTTCTTGTGCTAAATTTGTGGCACAATAATTTAGAACATATTAATTACGATACCTTGCAGAGGTTATCTAACATGGTTCATATTCCTAAAATCAAAATAGATCAATAACTTAAATGTGAAGTTTGCGTTGAAGCGAAACTTATTCGGCCGAAAGGATTACCGAACTTCTTGGTCTAAATACATAGCGAAGTTTGTGACTTAATATATGTCCAAACGCGAGGCGGGAAATAAGTACTTCATTACTTTCGTAGATGATAGTACAAAATATCGCTATGTGTACTTGATGAAGGAAAAAAATGAAACAATTAACAAATTCATGGTTTACAAACAAAAACTTGAGTTTCAACTATTAATTGTTTTCGCAATGAGAAATGCGGCAACGATTATTCTCTGTTTAGAGAATGTTGACTTAAACACGATTTAATCGGTGAAGTCATTGCACACCGCATAAAACCCCGATGGAGTTGGGTTGCGGGTTCGATCCAACCGGGCATTGTTTTAATGTTTATTTTGAACTAATTAGTATTAATAACGTTGTCGACGGTCAAGGTTTTGGCTTAGTGTGCATTAGATAAAAATATGAAAATGTTGTTTTGGCACTTGCGGTGCAACAGTCGAGGCCTTTTATTGGTCTGAGGATCATACCGTTTGAGAAACGCAACGGTCTGAAAAAAAAAATGTTGATGTGTTAATGGTCTGAGGATCTACAACGATAAAAGGATGATCCGAGGATCAATGATGATGTGGTTGAGAATTAGTAATAACTTCATACCCAACTCGTGTGTTAACACATTACATATTTCTGGTAGAAATTAAAATAGTATGGTTGAGACCATGTTTGTTTTAGGGTTATGACGGGGTAGCTATTTTAACTAGCAATTACCTTTTGAATAAGGTACCCCATAAGAAGGAAGATAAAACTATGTTTGATTTGTGCCTTCGAATGTGGGAGGTGTCTTGCTAAAAATTATGATACCTCTACGGAAAAGACGCATACATTCCCTAAACCGTTGATTGCATTTTCATAGGGTTTGCTCAGAATAGTAACGTGTATCGATTTGAGTCGAAAGTGTCAAATAAACACAAAGATACGTTAATGTAATCAATAAATGCATATTTCTTTGGAAAATGTATTTTTGGCTAAGTCTAGAGGAGAGGCAAGCATATGAGACTATAGAGGAAAAATAGTCAAGACCGAGAACATGGAGGGCATGTTGAGGTCGAGCCCACGATGAGTAAAATGGCGAGGATTGAAAATCCTATGGTCCAGTTTTTTGACCTATATGCTTGAAGCCGAACCTTAGACTTACCACGAAGATGTAAACTCTTCTGAGAGACCTCTATGAAAAGAGGCAATCAATAGTGAAATTGAGTCCATCTTGCAGAACCGCACTTGGGAGCTGGTGGATCTTCCGCCCGGAGACAAACCATTATGCTACAAGTGGATATTCAAATTTAAAATGAAAGAAGATGGATCAATTGATAATTACAAAGCCCGACTTGTCATAAAAGATTATAGACAAAAGGAATGGTGGAATTATTTTGATACATATTCTCCAGTAACTAGAATCACATTCATAAGGATGGTGCTTGCGATTGCAGCCTTGCAAATTCTAGAAATACATCAAATGGATGTGAAAACAAACCTGAGGGTTTCTCTGCGCGAGAGCAGGAAAAGAAAGTCTGTAAGCTTGTCAAATCTATGTATAGTCTTAGGCAGATGCCTAGACAATGGCTTTATAAATTTGACAACGTTTTATTGGAGAAACGTTTCAAAATAAATAGGTATGAAAAACGTTTTACGTTGATGACATACTAATCGTTGGAAATAACGATGAGGTGGTCCGGTCCACTGGACCTATGTTGAATTTGAGTATTGACCTGGAAGACATGGATCTTGTCGATGTGATCTTTGGATTAAAACTCATTAGATCATCAGAAGGTCTCATTCTAAGTCAAATTCATATATTGACAAGTATTTGGATAAATTCAACAAAGATGAAAAGAACGAGGTCAGTACTCCAATAGATACGAGTAAGTAATTTCAAAGAACAAGGGAGAATGGTTTTCCCAAATTGAGTACGCTCGGATTATTGGAAGTGTCATGTACTTAATGTCATGCACTAGACCATATATCGCTCACGTTGTAAGTGTATTGAGTCGATATACGAGTAACCCTAGTGTTGTCCACTAGAACGGGGTAATCAGGGTACTTAGGTATCTGAGACATATTCGTAATCATGGTCTACACAAAGAGATATCCTTATGTGATAGAGTGTTATAGTGATGCAAAATGGATATCCGATTAGACACTATCACCTTGAGTATAAGGGGTTACGTATTCACCTTACGAGGTGCAACAGTGTCGTAGAAAATCCTCAAAACAAACAGTCATAGCCAGATCGACGATCAAGTCTGTGTTATTGTACTGGAGAAATGTGCCGAAGATGCAGAATGGCTATGTCATTTTCTCGAGGATTTTACTAATTGGCCAAAACCTGTGTTAGTGCAAAGATTGATGGTTTGTTTTGGTTTAATCCAAATTAAATCCAATCTAATGAAATGTTGAAGATTTTCTTTAAGAGACAAGGTTAAAGCAGAAATAAGTGGTGCACCCCCCATTTGGCATGAAAACCTTTGTTAAAGGTTGAGAAATGAGACACTTTGCGAAGCTGTTGTTCACAAAAGAATCAATCTAAATTTAGATGTTGGATTAACAAAATTATTCCTGCAGGAAATGATAGTCTGAGGACTTTGTTGGTTTCAGAACATTGATGCAACGTTGCGACGATCAATATAACACAGTATAACCTGCATAATGGAATGTTTAGACATAAACGTCATAATTCCATTAGACAGTTGCTCTCAAATATATTTATTGTGTCCGATATCGTAAAGTCGGCAGATAAATAGCGGATCCGCTACCCGAAAGGGTTAACCAGAGAGTTATTTGGCCAAGCGTCGAAAGGAATGGGGCTAAAGCCCGTCGAGGAAACACTCTTGAGATGGAAAACCCAACCATGATGACTGGAGATCCCAAGAACTTGGTTCAATGGGACAACCTAATCACAAGAGTGAGTTGTCACTGTGGGGGTCAAACCCCAAAGCCCATTCCTATGATGCAAACAGTGATGGAGAAGAGGTTAAGCTTTTGCTGGTGTTGATCTTATAACAGTAATTGGAAATTACTTAATCAAGGTCATTTTCACACAAAGCTTTTAATGATTTGTAAGGAGAACTCAGAGTCGTGAAGATGCTCTTGAGACATAGAATCACCTATGCGAGTGAGAAGTGGGGCCGCTTCGAAAGGAATTGTTGAGGGCGCAATTTTTAGAAACGCTTGCAGAACCAGGCGAGTGATCCAGGGCCTAGGGATCACAGGGCGTGAACCGAACCATACTAGGAAGGTACCTGTGTGGGTTATGTCGTCATCTACACCAACGACAGTCGGTTCAAGGACATCGCGTCTACCGACCAGTCAGTAGAGAAGACATGATCTCACAAGGGATAGGTTCAAAGGGGTTATCCCTACCTATCCTTTGCAGGTATTGACCGTTGAACTCAAAATTCGTGTCTAAATTTTCAATTTCCATTCATGTGGGGGATTGTTGGAAAATGGGCCAATTTTTATTAATTTTTTTTTTTTGGACTAATCTTGTTTAGAGCCCAAATGTTTTTTATTATTGAGCCCAATGTTAAATCTAGCCCATTTTTTGTGAATGGAATTTGTGAAAAGAGTTTTGTACCACATCGAATAGATGAGCTCTCATCCTCCCTTCTCTTCTCCTATATAAAGGAGTCTTCCTCTTCACTTTTTTGGTAGAAGAAAATGAGATCTCTTCATTTTGGTTGAGTATCCAATATTTTCGGAATCCATATTTTTGGAATCCAAGTTATTTTTCTCCTCCTCTGTTCTTCGTGTTGACGAATTGCAGAGTTCTTCTTAGGTTGATTTCGACTTATGTCGTGTTCAACCTTTCTAGTTGTTTTTAGCCGTTGTCGTCGGCATTTCTGTTCTTTATTTGAGTTCAGGTATTGGGTTCGGTTCGGTCGAGCGTGTTGCATGCATAACACGATTCGATGACACTGTTGAATCCTGGGAGGTGATCGCCCCTTGTATAAACCCCTTTGCATAACCCGAGGGTGGGGAGGGGCGAAATTGCCTTAAGGAGACTGATTAGCACGGGCCTCAGTATATAAAATACGTATTCGTTTTGTGTCGATTTTACGTATAATTTTGGTGTTGCCTATATTTTGCATGTTAACTGCTATAGTTACATGTAAGTAACCGAAATTTGACTAATTGCTTTTTAGTCATTGAATTTTAGAATATTGCATTTTGGTCCTCGGACTTTGTAAATTTGCATATTTACCCTCAATAATTCCAACATAAAGGGAGCTCGCTGGAGATTCAGGGGATGGATCGGTTCTTGGTGGAGGAGAAGCGACAGCTGGGTGTGGTTTCTGGGACGGGGAGGTTTCAGTTTGTGAAGGGATTCGCGGTTATGGAGACGCCGTTCATGGATTTGGAGGCTTTGCGGGCTGTCATGAAGTTTAACGTCACAGTTAAACATTACTAATAAATAAATATCTCTTCCCTTGAAATTTATTTTACTACTTTGTGAAAATTTTAATAACGATAAGATGTATCGTGCCAAAACTTTTAAACTTTTTATACATAAATAAATGTGTTGAAATTTTCTATATATATATAAGAGATTCTAAATCCCGTTACGCGCGTCTGTGGACGCCGTTTACAAATATATGACTAGATCGATTCTTAGGATAATATGATTGGCTTGGCTCTAAGGATGATACAAAAACATGATTGGCAGAACTCCGAGGATGATACAATAAAATGATCAACCCGACTATACAATCATAATAAGAGAACATGGTCAATTAACACAAGGCATACTCGTGTCAAATTCGTGTGTAAAAGTATTTCACACGGGTCTGACACTATTTTGACCCGTGATAAGTAATGGCGTGACTAAATATTTTGACACGGGAAACTGTAGAGCGTGTTAAAATCGTTATTAACTCTTGTTAGCTGAGGTCGTGTCAATCTGTTGCCAAAATATTGTCATATTTGATAGAAATTTTGGGCTAACTTTTAATTTAATTGTTTTTCGGCTAGGTTTTTTGGACTACTCTTTTTATGCCCAATTTTTTAGATTGTGCCAAACTCTTTGTTTAACCCAAATTTGTTTGAATGTGAAATTGTGAAGAATTTTTGTACCACATTGTTTACTTCACCTGCCTCCTATCATTTTCACCTCCTATAAATACTAGTATATCCTTCTCCTCCAATGTACTTAGAAAAAGGTGATCTCTTTATTTAGGTTAAGTATCCAATATTTTCGGAATCCATATTTTTGGAATCCAAGTTATATTTTATCCTCATTTGTTCTTCGTGTTGACGAATTGAAGAGTTCTTCCTAGGTTGATTTCGACTTATGTCGCGTTCGACATTTCTAGTTATTTTTTTTATCACTAGCCGCTGTCGTCGGTTTTCCTGTCCTTTGTTTTGAGTTTAGATTTTGAGTTCGGTTCGGTCGAGCGTGTTGCGTGCATAACACGATTCGATGACACTGTTGAATCCTGGGAGTTGATCGCCCCAGGTTTAAACCTCTTTGCCTAACCCGATGGTGAGGTGGGGCGAAATTGCTCTAAGGAGACCGTGATCCGCACGGGCCTCAGTATAAAAAAAAAATACTTATTTATTTTCTTGTCGATTTGCAGATAAGCATATTTCTTGCATGATAATTGCCGTAATTACTTGTAAGTAACCAAATTTTGACTAATTGCATTTTAGTCCTTGAATTTTAGAATATTGCATTTTGTTCTTCGGACTTTGTAAATTTTCATATTTACTCTCAATATTTCCAACAATCTTAAGGCAATTTATTTGTTGGTTTTTACAAGAGGGTGCTTCAATTTTTTATGGAGAAAATAATAAGTTCACAAATAGTGTCTAACGACGTTAAGAATGTGAACATGCTCGAGAAGAGAACATATGCGACCGGAAAAACCGCGAAGACCATTTAGGCCATCGAGACTAGTATAGTCGTCAAAGTCGTTGAGGTTGTTAGGATTGTTGAGGTCCCTAAGTCGGTGAGACTCTTATGACCGATCAAGATGGTCAAGGTTGTTGAGCCTGTTTAGGCATCCAAAATTTATATGTTCGCTAAGGTGAATTTGATAACTAGACCCAATTTAGCCGTTGAGGCTTATAGGGTTGTTGAATCAATTATTGGAAATGAGATTAAGACATCAGTTAAAGACAAGTTAGAGTGTATGACATTTGTTATGGAAATTTTATTTAATTGTCTAAACACTCATTATTACATTTGACATGTATGTAAGTGTGAATCAACGAATCAATTGCACAATCATGAACTGTTGGATATCTGCCCAATTCGGATTCGTATTTACATTCAGGACTTCGCAAACATGTCGAAACGGATCCGAAAAACAAACACCCGAGGAACAAAACGGTCCGGACGCACGTATGCGTCCGGACCGGAACCTCCGGACTGCCTTAAGGCAAACCGGACCTCCAGACAGCCCTAGGTGGTCTGGACCACGCCGGATGTCGAATCCTACGTGGTCCAGACCGTTAACAGATACCGCGCGCATCCTTTTTTATCGTCCAAACAGTGAGAGAAGAGTTCTCCTAGGCCAACTAACCAGACGACGGTTCTTACTTTCCTCAACTTTTATACAAGTGTTGCTACAAAGTTTGCAGCACTATAAAAGTGCCGCTGTATGACATAAAGAGTGCCTTATTTTTTCTATAGTGTCTCATCTCATCTCGATTGAGGGGCGGCAACAGAACCCCACCCACTCCCGTTGAGGAGAGCTCATTAGGCTATCCTTTCAGCCTCAGATGTTGATGACGTGGACCCTGGTGTGTACTGTCCGGTCCCTATAATAATAGTAATAAATAAATAAATTATAAAGTGACTGACTAATGTGTGACATGTGCTGTTTTGGACAAAGTAACCATTTCTTTAGCTTGGTTGTTTAATGAATTTGTTGAATTGGAGTTATGCCAATTTGTGTTTGAATTACTTAACTGTTTGGTGTTTGCATTTTTTTTAATAATGTGGAATCATTGTGAAACATAATAATTAATACTGTTATTATTATTTTTAGTTTTAGTTTTTTTTATTTATTTATAAAAAAAAAACTTAGCGGCACTATTTGTGAAAGTGTCGCAACTCATGCACTTCAACCATCGGCAGTTTCATGAAATGTCTCTACAGGCACATACAACATTCCTCGACGTTAAGAAACACTGCCGTTATGATGCTAGCGGCTGTACAAAAGTGTCATTATATGAACAAAAAAGTTACCGTAATAAATACACTTTCGTTGATTGTGTTATACATGTTGACTTCAGACCAAAAATTTCGATGTGTAAAATTTTCACACCGAAAGTTTTAAATGTAATTTTTTTTTACCATTTATCACCTCTAAAACCCACATACTAATTGGGTCAGACCAATTGTTGAAATATTATAAGATTGTAAGGGAACAAGCAAGTCTTGCACTTAGGTTAATGTCAAATGCCAAAAGTTACGAAGAAGTATCTAAAAACATTAATTGAACCATTTCCTTGCTTAGAAATCTAGATAGATTGTTTCACAAGGAACACAATGGTTAAAACTTAAACCAAGATCTAAACACTAATAGTTAAACAACATTCTATGACAATTGACATAATAATCTACTACGTACATAAACCCCGAAATCTACTACATACATATCACAGTTTTTCACCTAGCTTGAGCCATAAAAGCCCTAAAACGGTGCCAGAGAATACACCGGCAAGTTGGAACATCAATAGCAAGTTCCCCAACTCATACTGCTCGGGACCCTGCTCATAAAAATAACCAATCAAAACATATATAATAGGGTAGGTAGTAATTTAGTGGTTTATAAAGAAAACATTGATACTTGCATAACAATTAATTACCTTGTATCCGCGAGGGGCAACCATTACAACGATGACGTTTGAGTAACCATTGGTAAGACCCAAGAATGAAACCAATAGGATCATCCAACCTTGATCCCCATACTTTGCGGTGAAGAAGAATGCAGGGATGAATAAAGCACGAGCAATGACTGACATTATTATAACTTTTCGACATTCCATCTTTAGCCACGGGACAAGAAGTATGTATCTCGATAGCAAGTCCAACACGTTGTACATGGTAATCAAAACTAGCGGGTACCTGCATGTATATGTGGCATCATGTTTTTTTTTAAGTAATAAAATTATCAAGCTTAAGGAAAAAGAGAAATTTCAATGGTTTAAATCATATACAGTTGCTAATTACTTTGGTTTAATTAAGCCACATAAACAACGATGAAGTCGAAGTGTACTATAAGCCGAGTGGGTCATCATCTTATATATATCTAAAGCTCTTTGATTGTAACATAATCTCCACTGAGTCAAACATTCATGTTGATTGTAATGCATGCCATAATTGAAGTACTTACCATAAACCAAGTCCGTGATGTCCTGTATTCTCGTACAAGAAGCCTGGAAAAATTGACAATGTCACAATATAGGTTACTGAAAGGGCGATGCCATAGTCGAGATTTTGGCACAACAACTGCTTGACCCCAAGTAGCTGCTCTACCTCGGTCGTGTTGCTGACCTGCATGGCACGATCAATGAGCGAGTTAATTAAGATTAGAATTCTACTTCTTACATTGCTTTGAAAAGAAAATGAAACTATAATAATAAATTAGCTAGCTACTTCTCCCTCACCCCTTGGATTCCAGCCGCAGCAAGATCCGCATTTACGGTCTGCGATCCTTCTAAGGCAGCCTCCATTCGATAATGCTTGATAATTGGGATCTTCGGCAGCACAAATATGTATTAGAAAACACATATCATCTGGAAAAACATTGTGATGCAGAGGAACAACACTGCAAAAGGGAAACAAAGAACACAAAAGACGTTATTGGCAAGTTATATTAGAGTAGTTTAAAGCATGCAGGACAGGAGAGTACTTATTAAAAATGAGTAAAGAAAAAAAAAATGTACGTACGAGCGCCCTTCCGTAAGCCGTTATGGGGTTTATCAAATGCAGCTTTTGAAACAAGTCTCAGTATGGAGGTAGCAACTCCAGAGGCCGCCAAACCCGCAAAAAACGACTGCAAAGTTAGATGTCTCATTATTATTATTATATTGTGATATATATATACGAGAGCTTGATTATGTAGAGTTGGGACATCTATTTAGTACAAAACAACAAGCATTAAATATAACCCCTGCATCATCTGTGAGCACATAAACGAGAGGTCACCTACTATACCACCTTGAACAAGGCCATCAGCCACCCCAAAAAGACCGACAAATAGGCATATCAAGGTGTATGACACTATTCCTCCCTGGCCAGATGTTGCCACATCAACCTATACATACATCACCATTATACAAACCACGTTGCTACAATTACTTTAGAGATCGATGAAGCTAGCTCTAGCTAGGTAGTAAATGCTAATTTTTTTTGTTTTTTTTTATGAGGTCCAATTATTCAAAATTTGGTGTATGTTATTTATAAAGAAGAGATCATGAGTTAGTTAATTCAGAAATAAATTACCAATAGGAGGCCGAGTGTACTGGTTATAAATATAGCATAGCCAACTAGATTCCGCTTGCGTGTATCCACCTTGGCATTTCTGTACGCAAAGAAGCCAATTGTTGCAATTGCGAATGGTTGATGGACTAGTGGTAGACTCTTGAGGGATGATACTTCTGCAATATTTATTAATTAATTAATTAAATCAGTACGTGTTTTCATTGTTTTAATTTCGACTAGGAATAAATAAATAGGTCATTACCGGGAAGATTTGGTAATAGTAATCTGCTACTGTCAGCATAGTGTTAAAGGCCATTAATGTTCCCAAACCCAGAATCCAGCATACAATAGAAGCTTTCACTTTTCCCTGATCATCATTAATTAATTAATTAGAACAAGTTGGCAGATAAATAAATAAATCACAGATGTATATGCAGGGACTAAAATGATTAGACTTGATATATTTTAATTGTTTAATGGACTTGATAAATATATAGGGTTTAGCTAGTACTAAATTAATTATAACGAATCTGATATAAAAACTACTTACACATATATATACCCGGCCTTTTGTTAATTTATTATTAATTAGTGGCATCGGAATTTGTACAAGTGACAGAATGCAATGCTATTTGTTACACTATAGCTAGTGAAAACAAAAGACAACATTTCAGGGCATTAATTACCTCAAGCCTCGCAGGTTCTTCATCAGTTGCCATTTCACTGTCGAAACTTGTGAGGAAGGAAACCTGGGTTTTGGTTGCTGATTTGCAAATCGGAGGTATGTGTTGATTTATATGCATGACAGACAGACTTGTTCAACTAATAATTTCTCCTCAGCTTCCTCTATTATTATCCTCATTTCCTACCTTTAATTTAAATTATTTTTATTATTACTATTGTGTTTTAAAAGTAATAATTTCTCCTCTTGATTACACGGTTACACCATGTTCCCCCAATTTTACTAGTTAATAAAATAGTCACTTATAGATAAGGTCACCCCACTTAATAATAAATGAAAATGCAGAATCAAAGATTTTGGTTATGCAGGATAGTTGACCTAGAGAGTCGGTTCACTCTTCCTCATTTCCTACATTTATGGAAGACACTTGTTACACCATGTTTTCCTCAATTTCACTAGTTACACTTGATACATAAGGTCACTGTTGGATCACGGGCGAAGCTCCGTTACGTCCTTGACGGAAAGCTTGGACTCCTGGGCTCCGCGTAATCCTGCAAAAGGGGATGACCTGGGTGGTGACCCAGAATCTCTCTCTGATGCTTAAATGAGTATGGTGATCAATGGGTGGTAGGCAAAGAGTCTAAGTTCGTATTAGAGAGTATGCGTTTTCTGGGGTAACTTCCTCCCTTATATAGGAGGAGGAGTTGCCCAGTTACCTGTGACCATGCTTGGCCGTTGTGCCCATGATTCCGTGTATCTCGCCATGATTCCGTATATCTCGCCCCACGCTCCGCGTATCTTACCCGTACTCCGCGTATCTCGGGCACGCCCTGCGTATCTCGGGAAATTTATCTCTATCTTTAACCGTCTCCCACTACTCTATCTAGTAGGCGGGTTTCTCGGTCTTTATCCTCTGATCACAAGTCCCGACTCCTGTCGGAGACTCCAGAGTTATCTCATTCTAGGTCACCACCCAGGACCTTCAGTCTCTACGGGACAGGTCCAGCCTCTGCGGGGCTTTATTATCGGGGCCTTTACTAAGGTATATCGGGGCCTACTCAGAGACTTCTTGTCGGGAGCGTTCAACTCTTATGTCGGGACTGCTCAAGTCGGGACCCTTCACGCTGGGCCTCTGGCCTTCTAGGCTTTTCACGAGGCCCACTGGACCTACTCGCCGTCCATTGGCTGTTAACGGGGCTAACGATTACATCGGAACCCATCATTTGCCCCCAAGACATGGGGGACTTTTAGTTCGTCATGTCTTTTAATTCCGCTCTTCTGACCTCGTTGTCGGAGGTTTTTGTTTTTATACCTTCCAATACCACCGTTGGAGGCCTTTGTTTTCATACCCTCCGATACCACCGTCGAAGGCCTTTGCCTTTGTGATTGTTTGTATAATAGAGTTTCTTACTCATGATTGCCTTGGGCCCACTAGGCCTCATGGGCAGTTGCCAAATTCGAGAGGACTTCTCGATTACTGTAGCATTAAATGCCTAGGGATAAGGGAACGACGCCTGAACCAGCGTGACTGTTATTTTCTGAAAAAGCAGCTGTGACGTCACGCACGTCCCTTCCGTGCCTATGATCTCGGCGATTAAGATCGTGTCGTTTCCTCTTCAACGGTGCAGATCAAGCCTATCCAGCTGTCTCCTCCGTACCGTCTCCATAATTTCAACGATTGTGATTGAATCGTTTCATCTTCAATGGTCAAGATTGAGTCTCTCCAATTATCCTTTTGCTTATAAAAGCTAAGACCCTGGCACTATTCTTCTTCACCGTCTCCATTTTTGGAAGTGCATCCATTTTTGGAAGTGCATCCATTTTTGAGCTCGAAGTTTCTTCTCCCCGTGTCTTTTGCTCTTCAAGTGATTCAAGTGATCCAAGGCTCTCAACCCTTCCGATCTTCCTTTACCTTACTCCTTCGACCATTGAATTATGTCTGGTAAGAATTTCTTTCTACGTTTTCGTAATTTGCTTGCGGTTTATTCTTCTTTTCTCAAATCCTTTTGCTTGCAATCGTTTTAGACGAAGCTAGTTCTGAGGCTAGGACTCCCTTCACCTTCGAGTTCGCTGTCAATGAGATCTCGGAGGCTACATATGAGGTTGCCCTTAGAGAGGGGTGTATTACCTCTGATTGGGAACCTCGTTTCCCGTATGAGTCTCAGTCCGCTGTTAGGAGGAAACACATCATTACACCTCCTCGGGCAGGGGAAGTGTTCGTCTCCGCTGGGCAAATAAGCGCGGGGATTCGGTTCCCCTTCTGTGGGAACATGGTGGAGATGTGCAACTTCTACAAAACGCATCCCTGTACCTTCTCTCCACACGCCATCCGCGTGTGGAATGCCTTCCAGCTCTTGTGTCACCGCCAGCAGTGGACGTACAGTCTTCTGCTGTTCCGCACTTTCTACGGCATGAAGTGCAATAAAGCCGGTGTCTGCTCCTTCTCCCCTCGACTCCCCAAGTGGACAAATGAGCAACTTTCACGTTTCGGCTGGGATAGCGAAACTTGGAAGTTCCACAAGGATCGGGTGCTAATCCGTGACTCAGGATCCGACAACAGAGGATGGAAGAAGTACTACTTCTTCGTCCAGCATAGCTCTGTTCCCTGGCCTCGATGGGAGGTCGTGGCGGATCCTGCCCCCAAGCTCCAAGACTACACCGAGGATGATCTCAACACCCTCCAGATGGTTCAACTTTATCGCTGGGGAGACAACTTCATACCCCTCGATGCCAACAAGCTCCAGGATAAGAACCTGATTACTCCTGGGCTTGGACTCCTGGGCTCCGCGTAATCCTGCAAAAGGGGATGACCTGGGTGGTGACCCAGAATCCCTCTCCGATGCTTAAATGAGTATGGTGATCAATGGGTGGTAGGCAAAGAGTCTAAGTTCGTATTAGAGAGTATGCGTTTTCTGGGGTAACTTCCTCCCTTATATAGGAGGAGGAGTTGCCCAGTTACCTGTGACCATGCTTGGCCGTTGTGCCCATGATTCCGTGTATCTCGCCATGATTCTGTATATCTCGCCCCACGCTCCGCGTATCTTACCCGTACTCCGCGTATCTCGGGCACGCCCTGCGTATCTCGGGGAATTTATCTCTATCTTTAACCGTCTCCCACTACTCTATCTAGTAGGCGGGTTTCTCGGTCTTTATCCTCTGATCACAAGTCCCGACTCCTGTCGGAGACTCCAGAGTTATCTCATTCTAGGTCACCACCCAGGACCTTCAGTCTCTACGGGACAGGTCCAGCCTCTGCGGGGCTTTATTATCGGGGCCTTTACTAAGGCATATCGGGGCCTACTCAAAGGCTTCTTGTCGGGAGCGTTCAACTCTTATGTCGGGACTGCTCAAGTCGGGACCCTTCACGCTGGGCCTCTGGGCCTTCTAGGCTTTTCACGAGGCCCACTGGACCTACTCGCCGTCCATTGGCTGTTAACGGGGCTAACGATTACATCGGAACCCATTAGTCACGTTCACTACAATATATAAAATATATGCGATTGTTTTTTTATGTTCTTAACCCTCGGTTTTAAATTCTAATATCCATCAACTTTTATATATTAATTTATAAAAATATATATATTGAGATTAGAATTATATTATATTCATCTATACTTTTCCTTATGCATATAGCTAGCTAGCGTGCCTATAAAATACACATGATAATGAAAATACTCATTAAGCGAGCGCTAGGGAGAAACACAACAACTTAATAACAATCAGTTGTTTGGTTGGCACTAGCTATTTTCTTGTCCTGTGACATCTATCTCTCATACAGGATATATATTAATTCACTGTTGTTTATAGAGATTTATAACAGTTCCAATGAAATTTTATGATAAATTTATTAAAACGACAACAAATTTTTAAACATAACAAATAATTGGACTAAAGACTAACAATTATCTAACCAAACAAAAAAATATTGATTACTAGTCTACTATCAATCGGCCTAATGAAAATATTATTAGAATTTTGTTTTTGCCACTAATTACAAAAAATTTCATGCTCAAACAATTTGGGAATGCCTACCACGCCTCGAAAGTAGGGATGCTTTTAGAGGGAGGGATCTGTATGCAATTATTTTTATTTGCATTTTTACTCAAAATGTTTTATTTTTCAAAATAACTCTTATTTTTATTTGCTATTATATATATATATATATATATATATATATATTATTAAATTCTATAATTTGAAAATAATCTAAAATTCTCTATAATAATTTTTTATTAAAATATTTCAAAAATAAAGAAAAAAAATCTAAGGTGATACTTAAAAATTATTAAAAATATTTCAATGTTTTGAAATATTAAAAAGAATTTCCAAAAGTCTAAAAAATATAATTTACAATGAAAATAAAAAATAAACAAAAAAAATCCAGTTTCAATCATATCTAGATCCAATCAAACCGAGGGTCAACATTTGGGATTTGTTTTCATTTATTTAAATCCAATTTTTTTTAGATTTAAAAAATTTATAAGTAAATTTAGAATTGTTTATGTTTTTATACATATTTACACATTTTCTTAAGAATTTTTTCCATAATTGGTTCTTTTACTAATATATCAATATATTTTATTCTTATTTGCATATATATGTATATATATAGATTCCATCGTTTGAAATATTTTTAGAGAAATTTTTACCCCATTTTTAGAACTGTTCTTAATAGATTTATTGTACAAAAAAAAATTAAGTTAAAAATAGTTTACTAAAAAATATTTTTATAATATTTGTTTATTCATTTTAATTTTTACTATTTAAATCTATCATATTTGTTTTTAAGAAAAAATATTGTTTCTCACATGTATATACATATTATATTTGTTACAATTTTTAAAGTTGATTTAAATTTTAAAAAAAAATTGATACTTTTTTTTATTTCTATTGCTATTTATTTCGAGGTTTTAAATATTTTATATAGAAACTTTTGGGTAACTATATAAATAAAATATTTACAAAAATAAGCAAAAGTATGTATGCATGGTAGCAAGTCCCACAATTTCAATGTATACATTCTAGCCCATTTAATTTTCCTCACAAAATAGAAGTCTATTTCATTTTACATTTTGTTCTTAAAATCAATAAATATAATAATAAAGCAACTACTAGAAGTCTAGCACTGTTTTAACAAACAAAAAAGTCTAGCACTATCTGTAGAGACTAATTGTCAATTGTAGCATCAGCCAATAGAGAGCACCGTAGCACATATTTATTTCTTTAAATGTATAGTTCTTTGAGAGTAAAACCTAGTTAGGGTTTAGTTTTCCGATTAACATTTACATTCACTTCAATCAACCTTTTAAATATACTTGTATTCCCTAAATTGCGTGTAAAAGCTAACTTAAGATCAAGAAGAATGCACAACACAATAAATACCTTTTATTAGCACGATTGTTGTAATTATCGAATGTGTGTCTTCAAAAACTCCATCATTGCTTCAATCGATTACGGGGTGTGAATTCAAGCCAATTGGAAGTCAATTGTAAGGTAGAAGAGAATGACAAATTTAGAGATCCTGAGACTATGAATATCACCAAGATCTCTCTTTCTTTTCTTTGTAATAATCTCTTTCTTTGTAGATGATATACAATAGTTTTAGTTAATATATTCTTTCTATAAATCTTGCATTGATTTTTCAAGTCTTTATTAATTCACGTCACGGTACTTTCCTTCTATTTAGTGAATTCTATCTCTATTTTTGTTAAGTATTAACAGCTAGAAGGATAAATCTGAAAGATCTCTATGTGAAGAGTGAGCAAGATTGCAAAAATCCTACTTTTATTAGGTCCTTAGTAAAGTTTCTTAAAAGTTCAGGGGGCAATGCCCTCCCACCCTCCTTCACGAGAATTCCACTTGTTACGGACTAAACTATGGAACGGCCGCTGCTTCAAGCGGCCTAATTTCCACCAATTAGAGGCCTGTATTTAATGGCAAACTTGTAAATAACCAAAAAAGTGAAAAAAAATGCGGTTTAGTGGTTCTTGTCACATCATATCACATCACTTAAGTGAATTAGACCACGGTTCGAGGAAGATGAAGAAGATAAGCAGGAGAGAGGGACAGAATCTTCTTTTCCCTTTTCTTAAGATTATTTTTCAATAACCGTACCAAAAAGTAAGAGAGATAAAGACTCTTCTTTACCCATTTATTTAATATATATATATATATATATATTTATATTTTCATGACTGTGCAAAAGTTATCTTACTATTTATTAACTGCATACGTAGTTCTATTCTAGTGTAATTATGTTCAAATTTACTAAATTCTCTTTTAAATCACCGATTCTAGCCAATAAATTTTTTCTATTCACTTATATTGATGTATACCTTAGGCATTATTTGGATAAATATATATTAATAATATCAAGTTATTTTTTTCCAATTATTTTAGGGTATCAATTTATATGATTATATTATATATTATAATAGTAATGATAAGGAATATAATATTAAAAAAATTCAACCACTAAGGCATAGTGGAAATACTAAACCCCTAGTCAAGTTTACTATAAACCTTATCCATAACCTAAATGAAAACCACCACCAGAGTAAATAAAAAAAATAGACATTTAAATAATTAATTAATATTATGGAATATAATTCATGCACATAAAATAATATTAGTTGCTACTGATTTCATATAATTGGAACAAATATAATAGAATTAAATATTAAATTTTTAAAAAATTCAACCACTAATGCATAGTGGTAATACTAAACCCCTAGTCAAGTTTACTGTAAACCTTATCCATACCCTAAATGAAAACCACCACCAGAGTAAATAAAAAAATGACATTTAAATAATTAATATTATGTAATATAATTCATGCACATAAAATAATTTTAGTTGCTACTGATTTCATATATCAATTGGAACAAATATAATAGAATTAAATATTAAATTTTAAAAAAAATTTCAACCACTAAGGCATAGTGGAAATACTAAACCCCTAGTCAAGTTTACTGTAAACCTTATCCATACCCTAAATAACCACCAGAGTAAATAAAAAAATGGACATTTAAATAATTAATTAATATTATGGAATATAATTCATGCACATAAAATAATATTAGTTGCTAATAATTTCATATATCAATTGGAACAAATATAATAGAATTAAATATTAAATTTAAAAAAAATTCAACCACTAAGGCATAGTGGAAATACTAAACCCCTAGTCAAGTTTACTGTAAACCTTATCCATACCCTAAATGAAAACCACCACCAGAGTAAATAAAAAAATGACATTTAAATAATTAATTAATATTATGGAATATAATTAATGCACATAAAATAATTTTAGTTGCTACTGATTTCATATATCAATTGGAACAAATATAATAGAATTAAATTTTAAATTTAAAAAAAAAATCAACCACTAAGGCATAGTGGAAATACTAAACCCCTAGTCGAGTTTACTGTAAACCTTATCCATACCCTAAATGAAAACCACCACCAGAGTAAATAAAAAAAAATGGACATTTAAATAATTAATTAATATTATGGAATATAATTCATGCACATAAAATAATATTAGTTGCTACTGATTTCATATATCAATTGGAACAAATATAATAGAATTAAATATTAAATTTTAAAAATATTCAACCACTAAGGCATAGTGGAATACTAAACCCCTAGTCAAGTTTACTGTAAACCTTATCCATACCCTAAATGAAAACCACCACCAGAGTAAATAAAAAAATGGACAATTAAATAATTAATTAATATTATGGAATATAATTCATGCACATAAAATAATTTTAGTTGCTACTGATTTCATATATCAATTGGAACAAACATAATAGAATTAAATATTAAATTTTAAAAAAATTCAACTACTAAGGCAGAGTGGAAATACTAAACCCCTAGTCAAGTTTACCGTAAACCTTATCCATACCCTAAATGAAAACCAACACCAGAGTAAATAAAAAAATGGACATTTAAATAATTAATTAATATTATGGAATATAATTCATGCACATAAAATAATATTAGTTGCTACTGATTTCATATATCAATTGGAACGAATATAATAGAATTAAATATTAAATTTAAAAAAAATTCAACCACTAAGGCATAGTGGAAATACTAAACCCCTAGTCAAGTTTACTGTAAACCTTATCCATAACCTAAATGAAAACCACCACCAGAGTAAATAAAAAAATGACATTTAAATAATTAATTAATATTATGGAATATACTTCATGCACATAAAATAATTTTAGTTGCTACTGATTTCATATATCAATTGGAACAAATATAATAGAATTAAATTTTAAATTTTAAAAAAAATTCAACCACTAAGGTATAGTGGAAATACTAAACCCCTAGTCAAGTTTACTGTAAACCTTATCCATACCCTAAATGAAAACCACCACCAGAGTAAATAAAAAAAATGGACATTTAAATAATTAATTAATATTATGGAATATAATTCATGCACATAAAATAATATTAGTTGCTACTGATTTCATATATCAATTGGAACAAATATAATAGAATTAAATATTAATTTAAAAAAAAATTGAACCACTAGGGCATAGTGGAAATACTAAACCCCTAGTCAAGTTTACTGTAAACCTTATCCATACCCTAAATGAAAACCACCACCAGAGTAAATAAAAAAATGGACATTTAAATAATTAATTAATATTATGGAATATAATTCATGCACATAAAATAATTTTAGTTGCTACTGATTTCATATATCAATTGGAAAAAACATAATAGAATTAAATATTAAATTTTAAAAAAATACAACCACTAAGGCATAGTGAAAATACTAAACCCCTAGTCAAGTTTACTATAAACCTTATCCATACCCTAAATGAAAACCTCCACCAGAGTAAATAAAAAAATGGACATTTAAATAATTAATTAATATTATGGAATATAATTCATGCACATAAAATAATTTTAGTTGCTACTAATTTCATACATCAATTGGAACAAACATAATAGAATTAAATATTAAAGGTTGTCAGGTGCAGCCACTACTATGCTGCTGGGTCACAGTACATCCAAACAAATTTAACGGGGGATCCTAACGCTGTTAAACCGGAATTAGTCGAACCAGACCAGGCCGAAAATCATTAAACCAGATATTAAGAATAAAATACATTATTAATAGGCCGCATGAAGCAGCGGCCGCTCCATAGTTTAGTCCACTTGTTACTGAGTTATCGACTGGTTCTGGTAATAATTATGAATTATCAGTTATGGATTAGAGCTATATTTCTGGATCATTATTGGGGAGGAATAAATTTGCTTTGTACTGCTCTGTATCCATTTTAGTGGTAGTAAATTGTGTAATCCCTAATTAAATGACATTTGCCATAATTATGACGCTAATTGATTTTGGATTTTAAGAAATTGTTATTATAATAATTTCCAACCCTAATGGGTCACAAACATTGAATTAAGAAAACATTAATTATCCTACTTAATCCTACGAGTAGAGAAAGTCTCTCCAATTTATAGCATTCCCACTTTGCCCCTCCCTCACCACACGGTTACTCACGATTATTTGTAGACTTTTCAATATGATCTTTCATTCCAATAATATTACCCCTCACTCGCCATTACAATCCGCATGCTTTCTAAATTAAGGTTAATTTAGGCATATATGGGTGCGGTCGCGAACCGATGAACCAATTGTCTTATACGTACGATCATAAGACAATTTTTCTTGGAATCGGGAGTTAGAGTCAAGAATACGAGCAACCAATCAATTATCTATTTCGCAAGCCGACTTCAAATTATCTGATACGGAACGTAGAACCGATAAACCAACATAATTTTCTTATCCGACCATAATATTAACATATTATAATCTAATATTAACCAATTCCGCCGACATTGGTTCACAACCACACCCATATACGCCTTACATCTGTCGACCGGTTCCATCAACAAATGTCATTGTCTACTGCCTTGCACGATACTCGCTTCAGACTCGTACGTATGCTCCTCTCATTAATTATTGTCTTATACCTCCTTCACCACACGGTTACTCACGATTATTTGTAGACTTTCCAATATGACCTTTCATTCCAATAATATTACCCCTCCCTCGCCATCACCATCCGCCGGCTTTCTGAATTAAGGTTAATTTAGGCATATATGGGTGTGGATGTAAGGCATATATGGGTGTGGTCGCGATCCGATGAACCAATTGTCTTATACGTACGAGCATAAGACAAATTTTCTTGGAACCGGGACTTAGAGTCAAGAATACGAGCAACCTATCAATTATCTATTTCGCAAGCCGACTTCAAATTATCTGATACGGAACGTAGAACCGATGAACCAACATAATTGTCTTATCCGACCAAATAATATTAACATATTATAATCTAATATTAACCAATTCCGCCGACATTGGTTCGCAACCACACCTATTTATGCCTTACATCTGTCGACCGGTTCCATCAACAAATGTCATTGTCTACTGCCTTGCACGATACTCGCTTCAAACTCGTACGTATGCTCCTCTCCTTAATTATTGTCTTATACCTCCCTCACCACACGGTTACTCACGATTATTTGTAGACTTTCTAGTATGACCTTTCATTCCAATAATATTACCCCTCCCTCGCCATCACCATCCGCCGGCTGATGGATATACGCCCAATTTGAAGCCGTCTCCCTTCAGATTGTCTTATTTTAATCACCCTAGTTCAAAATAAATAATTTGTCAATTTTTTTTTAAAAAAATCTTATAAATTTATAAATATTTGATTTCTTCAAAAACAATCTATCTCTATTTGTCAGTTGTTTCTTTTTATTTCAAAGGTATTTCTTGTTTAACTAACTTCTAAAATAATTTCGACATTTGAAAACATAAAAAAATTTGTAGTTAATTTCGACATTAAAAGAATTAATTTTTTTTTAAATTCGAAATTTATAAAAAAAAAAAAAAACGACATTTTCTAATTAAAAAAATCGTAATTTCTATTTTTATAATTTCGAATAGTTGTTTTTAATTCGATAAAATTTAGAATTTTAAAATAATTTTTCAATTACTAAAACCACTAATTTGTATTTTAAATTTCTATTTACAAATTGAAATTTTTTAATAACACTCTCAACTTTCGAAAAGAATTTCATATTCACACACTCCAATTTTTTCTTATAATATCTCTTTTTAAATTAGATGTTTTTAAATAAATTGTCTAGTTTCATTATTTAAAAACAAAATATAATTTTTTTTAAAAATTTGATTTTTAGAATAGTTTTTTTAATTTCGAAGGGTTTTATAGGTGAAGAATAGAAAAAGTGAAAAAAAAAACGAAAAAATGAATTAAGGGCAGCCGGTCAAAGGGCTCCTCTGTCCCTTTGACCGGAGGGGGGAAGGGGGGGGGGGGGGGGGGGGGGGGCGTCCAGGTGCTAATAGCAGCTGGACGGTGCCCAGCTGGCACGCATTGGACACACGTGCCACCCAGCGTGCCAGCTGGGCCCGTCTAGCTGTTAATAGCAGCTAGACAGTTTAGTTTTGGTCTCATATGTTTGCATATTTTTTTAGTTTTGGTCTTTCTGTTATCTTCCGTCCATATTTTCCGGATTTTTCTACCATGCTCTATGAGCACCATGCTTTTGCTTTTTTTAATACTATGGTGGACTTAATTGTAACATAAGTAAAACTTTAAAAGTATGAAAAATTATGAATTTTTTTAACTACACCTAAGATGTGTATCATACTATTAATAATATAAATTTCCCTATGGGGTTCATCTTTAGGGCAATAGAAAAATAAAAAAAAAAATAGAGGCAAAAGCATGGTCCTCCAAGAGCATAGTAGAAAGGTCCATATTTTTCGTTAAGTAACATGTGCAAGTCAAGTGATCCACCCTAAATTTTTAATTTTGTTCCATTTTTAGTCCCTCTAATACTTCCATAACTCTTAGTTTTATTCAATTAAGTCCCATTTTTTTTAAATTGACCTCAAATTGGACAACTAGGTCCAATTGACATAGCCCTGGGCTTGCCTAGGGCTGTGTCCGACCACAGTCGGGGTCGCCGGACCCAGGCGACCCCAATTGGGGTCGACCCAGCTCTGGGCTAGCCCAGGACTGGTCCAATTGGACTAGGTTCAATTGGGGGCGCGTTGACACAAAAATAAAAAAATATGCAAACATATAAGACCAAAACTAGGGGAAAAAAAATCATGAATCAAAACTAAAAATGGTCAAATATCATGGTAAAAGATATGTTAACCCAAAAAAAAATCCTAGGCTGGCTTGAGAAGTATTTCAAGAGTAGAGAGAAATCCATAGAAATTAAGGACCGATGGAGAGGCTGCAGCGAATGTTCGCCGGTGCCGGAGGTGCCCTAGGTCATCCTCCGCCCGACTCCCCTACTCTCGACACGTCGGAGCAGGTCTACATCTCATCGCTCGCCCTCCTCAAAATGCTCAAGCACGGTAACTTTATATTTCCTTTGGAATGTGACTAATCATTGTAATTTCTCTTGCAGAATTTTACCTCAATTTGTTTTGCCGCTTTCTTAGGTTTAGGGTATAGATTGAAATTTTGTGCTCCTTCCGTTTGATTTGAATCTCTGGTAGATATATATTCAGTACAGCTCCCACTAAGTCGGTTTAGATTTGCTTTGTGCATAGAGATAGCTAATGCTGCCTGCAAGTTTCAGCAATGGCTGCTGAGTCAGGAATAAAGTTGGAAATCCTAGTTACTTTCCCTCTTTTGGTGTGATCAATAGGGAGAGCTGGAGTTCCCATGGAAGTGATGGGTCTGATGCTGGGTGAATTCGTAGATGAGTATAATGTACGGGTTGTTGATGTATTCGCAATGCCACAGAGTGGGACTGGTGTTAGTGTTGAGGCTGTTGATCATGTGTTCCAGACTAATATGCTTGATATGCTCAAGCAGACTGGAATGTATTATACTCTATACTTACTTTTATAGGATCCTCTGGTGCAGTTTTTAGATGTGTATTATTGATAATGAGGTGGGTGAGGACCTATTCGTTTGGCATTATGCATGATTCAGTTCCATAGAGTTATTACTTTATGTAATAGTTCACCATTATACATTTTTGGTTACTTTTTTCCCCCTCTGAATAGAGCCCCTGGTTGTGAGGCATATGTCAATGGTTCATCCACAGTTGGTACTTATTGCTGATTCAAGCTCCTGTTGTTGGCAGTGAGTCTCTTAAAGAACAATGAATTGGTACTAGGAGGTTTGGCTAAGAAACGATAACCTGAGGGTATACATATACAAAGTTCAGATTTGTTAGTCACTCTAACCCGTCTATTGTTCCAAGTGGTTGTTGAAGCTTTTGAAGATTCAAAATTCCCAGAATCATATTACAAAATTCATATTGTCTTTGGTGCTGATCTCTTTTAGTTTTCAGTGAATTGTTATTGTTGTAGTACCCTTGTGTACTAACGTGGTTTAGAATAATTCACTTTTCTTTTGTGGGTATACTACTTCAGACCAGAAATGGTGGTGGGTTGGTATCACTCACATCCTGGATTTGGCTGTTGGCTCTCTGGTGTTGACATAAATACTCAAAAGGTAGCGCTTGACCTTACTCAGTCATCCGTTATCAGCTTGGTCGTTTTCAATAACACATTTGTTTTCTGTACTACCTCTAATTTTTTTATTCTGATGTTACTGCTTTATCATTTTTCTATAGTATGAGTTTCCATTATAATATGCTTGGGTTGGAGTTGAAAGTGTGGAGTTTACCAATTCTTGTCCACATTGGATTGAGAATTCATGCAGAAGTTGTGTATTTTTCTTTTGAAACTTACTTGCTTCCACTTTTCTTTCTGTTTTTTTTTTCAATGTCTAATGTTATGCAAGTTGGACAATTTTATCTATCGTCTGACACTTATTCTGGAAAATGTTATTCAGAGTTTTGAGGCTTTGAATCAACGTGCTGTTGCGGTTGTGGTGGATCCTATCCAAAGTGTTAAAGGGAAGGTGGTGATTGATGCCTTCCGCTTGATCAACCCACAGACCATGATGCTTGGCCAAGAACCAAGATGGACTACATCGAATCTTGGATATCTGAACAAACCATCAATCCAAGTGAGTGTTGATTAAATTCTGCGTTGTTGCTTGCTTATAAATCTTGAATCATTCGCTTTGTTCATAATCTCGGTTCATGACATGATGTTTATTTCATTCAGGCACTGATTCACGGGTTGAATAGGTACTACTACTCCATAGCCATCAATTACAGGAAAAATGAACTTCAGGAGAAAATGTTGCTTAACCTTCACAAGAAGAAATGGACTGATGGTTTGAACCTTCGTAGATTTGACCCGCATTCGAAAACAAATGAAGAGACAGTGCAGATCAGTGGAAGTTTAAGTTACCAAAACTGTATGACTTTGGATATGCACATTATCTTCCTTCATCTCGTATATAAACTAGAGCTAAAAGAGAAGATCTATTTGATGTGTTTCTGGTTGCATCTAGTAAAAACTAAAAAGATTTGTTGATTGATTGAGATGATGATGTGGTTTTTATGAATGAAATGCAGGAAATGTTGAACTTGGCAGTTAAGTACAATAAGGCAGTGCAAGAGGAAGACGAGTTGCCACCAGAGAAGTTGGCGATTGCAAATGTTGGCAGGCAAGATGCAAAGAAACACCTTGAAGAGCATGTGTCTAATTTGATGTCCTCGAACATCATTCAAACTTTGGGAACAATGCTCGATACTGTGGTTTTCTAGATTTTTTTCCTTAAAAGAGTCTGTATTTTCAACTTTTAGCGAGGATTATGTTGCTGGTGTTGATTGGTTTCTCAGAGAATCAACTGGATGTACTATTTGAGTTGAGGTTAATGTTCAGTTCAGAGTTGTTAATATGTTTAAGTGGTAAGAGTTTGGGAAGACAAGACTGTTTCTCTCTTACTCTGCAGGTTATTCTTGTAAAAATGCAGTGACGGGTTTGTCTCTCTCAACTGAGCTATCCCAGTTGGCGCTAGCAACTGTGTTGGTTCATTTGTACCTCAATCTGAAGAAATACAATTTTGAACATGGATCGAACATGCGACATTTAGATCATGTTGCAAGCTTTCTTCTGCTCCTAGTGTTGTTTAGGCCTAGGGTTCCATGTTCTTGATCTTGGTTTTGCCTACTATTTGGTTGCTAACCCAACAGTATTTTGATCAGGCCATTACTGAAACTATATAATAGGTCTGTAAGTTGCATAACTGTTGCAGAATTGTGCACGGTAATAAGAAAATATTTAGTCGGTTTAGTTGATGGTAAAATGAAGATTAAAAGAATAGATGGAAGATACAACATTTACTAAAAAACCGTTCAATGTGGAGGGAAAAACCACGGCGGATATAAATGTTACACTCACTGACACTGGAAATATATTAAATAATAGAACCGTGTTTTCAAATGACGTCACTATAAATAGAACACGTGCGCTCAGATATCGCGTATTACCAAAATAAGTTTAAAATTCATCATTTCCTAGTGTTTTCTTTTTATTTATTTATGTTTATCATAATTTGTGTAGTCATTTCCTCACTAAGTTGAGTCTGTTCAGTACTCAGTCAGTAGTCATCAGTGCTATTCCAACGGTCGGCTCGAATTTCAAACGTAGGGTTCCCTCGTCTTCCCTCCATTCCTCTGCCCTTTCTATTTATTATACGAAGCACAAACCTTCCAGAAGTCTCTTCCATCTCCGTTCTGCAAGTGACAATTTTGTCCAAGCGTCGCTACACAAAACCTAGAAGAAGCCGGGAAAATGGTAGCTGCGGCAGCTCCTGCCAACAAGACGACTTCGTACGAGGAATGCCGTCGGCTGCGATTGGAAGAGAACAAGAAGAGGATGGAAGCTCTAAATCTCCCAAATCTTGCTCAATCTCTGCGAAAAACACCTCGTACTCCCACTCCCAGCCCTGTAAATCTCTATCTCTCTCTATCTCTAGTAGCATTTCTCTGGATACAATCTCTGATTTCTTGAGATTTGCAGATGAGGGCGGTTAAGCCGCGGTCTTCGGAGAAGCAATCTATAGTGGTCAGGAGGTCAGGTCGGGTGGCTAACTTGCCAGCTCCCGTTTACAGAGAAGTATGTCTTCTCTCGTTCAAAATGCTAGGGTTTTCTTGTACATTATTCATGAAAATGGAGTTTACTTGAGTTTTCTTGCTCCTCTGAACTGAAAGTTGAGAACTTTTTATGTGCAGATTCTTTTCGACAAAGTCGACATACCTAGAAGGTAAACTCAAATCGTGATCTATCTATCCTGAGAATTATTGTTATGGATATGTTAAGTAATTAAAGATTTAGGGTTTATGGATATGTTAAGTTATTGAAGAAGTTGATTTGGAATGATTAGGATTTTTAGGAGAAGGGATCCTTCGAACATCACTTTGGCTTCAGCTGAAGCCAGAGAATTTGCATATCAGAAAGCTGAAGAACTTCAATCCACATTGGAATCTGAATATCCTAGCTTTGTGAAATCCATGCTCCCTTCTCATGTCTCTGGTGGCTTCTGGCTGGTATATGCTCTTCACTGCTAGCTTCATCTTCATTGTGTTAATATGGGACTTAACTTAGCCTCTGTGCTGTTATGATGCACAACTGGTTATAATAGTTCCCAATATCGATTTGATTCTCAGTTTCTCTTCCTAAACTTTCTCAGCTGCTACTATTCATTTGCAGTTTATTTTCATGGATGAGAAAAATGCAAACTGAAATTTGAGCCAGAAAAAAATGGTTTTATAACTAACAAGACATCCTAGTAATGCTAAGGAAAATACTACAGTGAATAGATTTCAGAGTGAATTTTCAGATAATTATTTATTTATCAGTTCATCTTCAGTTGATAATGTTTGCAATTGTGAATAATAACAGTGAATTGGCATTTGTACAAACATTGACATGAACTTTGGTTTTACATAGCAAAATCCTTATTCCCGGTCTTTGTTTAGTGATATCGGGTGCCATTACTTTAGTCCATAGTTTGAAAAATCAAACAAATTAGTTGAAAACTAATCACTTGATGCTTTTGATATATGAAAGGGCCTTCCTGTCCATTTCTGCAAATCAAGCCTCCCGAAAAATGACTGTGTGATGACTCTGATCGATGACGAGGACGAGGAGTTCCCAACCATATACTTGGCTCGGAAATCCGGGCTTAGTGGTGGCTGGAAAGGGTTTGCAGTTGCTCATGAGTTGAATGATGGGGATGCCCTGATTTTTCAGTTAGTCAGCTCTACCAAAATGAAGGTATTGTTTTCCCATCCATCCTTCTTGATCACTTTTGTGCTATTTCATATTCAGGTTTTGTTGTTAATATGCTATTTAGTATTTACTAGCTTGCTCGAGTTTAGCTAGTAGTTTGCTGACTGCAAATTGAAGAACAATAAAATGAAAAGAAAATTTGAAGAACAATTGCTGCAGTTCTCCATTTCTTACTGCAGAATACTGTGTTCTGGTTGGATTAACTGCAGAATACTCTCTCTCTATCTGTTAGCTGCAATACTAATTAGAGTCTCGACTTTTTTCAGGTGTATATCATAAGAGTGGCTAGTTATGATGCCGATGAAGGGACGTCATAAATTCAGTCCAAGTCACTGACTGACCGAGACGTCGTAAATTCAGTCCAAGTACTCGATTAACTATCTTCTAATCTACAACGATATGCCCGGATAGAGAGTTCTTGATCTGCTTCTCTATTACTTTAGGACTAAGTAATGCAAGTTCCTGAGATCGTGCTAATGTCTTGTGATTACCCGAAGAACTTGTTAGAAATTTTGTGTAACTGCGATTACTTGCCGGGCAATCTGCAAAAGATTGATTTATTAATCTAATTGAACTTTTTTTTAAAGAATTGCTAGCTGAATTTACATAAAGTTGCTTATGCTACCTGTTTTATTTGATATTCAATATGTTAGTAGAATAAATCATGACCCGAATTTGAGCTGTGAGCATGTCATTTCAAGTCGTATTGGTTTGTCAGTAAAAAACAGTATCAACTATAGAATACGTTAATAATCGCTGAAATTCATTTAGAATGTCGATATTTGTAGATTTGTTGCTCATGTTTTTTTTAGACTTATTGATACTTAAAAAATTAACAAATCTTATAACTAATATATGGCCCCACCCGAACAACTAATATATATATGCTTGCAGTCTGGAACTGATGATGGTCCAGCAGTAAAGCACTTTGATTTCGAAATTTCGGGTGAAAACTCCATCAAAAAGTCACCAGCAGTAATTTAGTACGTTTACTTTGGTGAGCTGATTAAAATATATAAATAATGATATGTGGTGAGTTATCAATACCGACCCACAAGACGTGTAGAATTGAGATTAACTTGCAGAGCCGAAAAAATGATCTGTTTTCCTTTTCTTTCATTGTACCTTAGCCGTTGGAACCTTGTCAATAATTAATGATGAAGCTGGCACATTCGAATAATTTCAAAAGCATATGCTTTTTCAACTCCACCAAATATTCACAAAGTTGCCGCTCTGTATCGTGGGAGAGCTGGAATTGCTCACTTCCCTCCAATCCAATCCAATCCCCCCCATAAAACTATCATCATTCATCCCGTTGATCGCCAACCGTCGCCCACTTTCTTGCGATTCCAGAAGTCGCGATAATGATTCTTGATTGAGTGGGTCTGATAGCTCTTGAGAGTGAATCTCATTGATTTGGTGAAGATGAATGCTGTGGGGAAGTTAAGGAGCTATATTAGTAAGCGAGGGATGAACTCGGTTTCCGCCTCTCCGTTTGGCGGTGGAGCGGTGGATATTGTGGTCGTGGAGCAGCCAGACGGAAGCTTCAAATCTTCTCCCTGGAACGTTAAATTTGGGAAATTCCACGGGATTTTGTGTTTCCAAGACAAGATCGTGAAGATATCGGTGAATGGAATCGAAGCTGGTTTCCACATGTACTTGAGTAGCGCAGGAAAAGCTTACTTCCAGAGCGAGATCGATAATGATGATGATGGAGGAGGTAGTGGTTGCGGTATGGAAAAATCTGCAAAATCCGGAATCAGAAGGAGTAATTCATCGGATGCAGCTGAGATTGCAGCTCAGCTGCTAGAGCTGCAATGGTGGACGAATCTCACCACCAAGCACCGCCACAAGGACGCAGCAGATGATCACGAACCTGAGGAGGTACGAATGAGCATTTGTGCATCTTAATTTAGTATAATCTAGGTTACTGAATTTTACAGTCCAAATTAATTTATCAGATTCAGTGTTTATCTACCTCTGAGAGAGAAAAATGCGTGGATGAAAATCTCTATAAAGAAGAGGATGGACTCACTTCATCAGAGGAATTCTTCTCCAGTGACTTCGACAATGAATCGAAGAACAGTGAAACGAGTCTTTCAACTAGTTCAAGCAGCGGCAGTTGTATGGTGGAGGAGGAGGACTGCTCTGATAACGAGAATCAACCAATCAACAAACACGAACTTGCAAACTGTAAGAAAAACGTTGATAGTTGTATGAACTAATGAATATCATTTGTTAAACTGAGTAGTGGATTGATTTGATGAAGTTCTTTATATGTGATAATTAATTCGATACCAAAATTTCAGGTAACAGCTTCTTAAGAAAGATGGTGAAGGTGCTGATTCCAACATCAGAAGAGGTTGCTTCCTTGAATTTGGAGGAAGGAGGCAATGCGATAACATTTACGTTCTGCAGTTCCTTGGGGAACCGGCAGGTCCTGCACTTATAACTTGTTCAACATAAGAAATGATTTTTTCCTTTGAGTTTGAAACTTAAGATATTATTGTGGAACAGATCGATGCTCGAATATATCTGTGGAAATGGAACAGCCACATTGTTGTCTCAGATGTTGATGGGACCATTACCAGGTCTGTAACATCGATATAATTTACTGTTTCTGTTCTTCGTTGAGAGCAATTTCGCTGATTAGTTTGAGAATTACAGATCTGATGTTTTAGGATTGTGCATGCCTTTGGTTGGGGTAGATTGGTCTCAAGCAGGCGTAGCCCGACTTTATTCAGCAATCAAGGTTTTTATGATCCGACCAACCCTTTACTATATAGACTGTTCAATCGGGATTACTGAAGAGATTGATTAATCAATAATCTAACTGAACACTCTCACATGTAGATTTATCTATCTTTGATGTTCTGAGTTTTGGTTATTGCTGATCTGTTGTTCTAGGGAAATGGCTATCAATTGCTTTTCCTAAGCGCCCGTTCGATTTCTCAGTCACGTCTAACAAGGAAATTTCTGCTAAACCTTAAACAGGTAAAATCAACTGACATGATTCATACATAATGGATCAACTTGAACTTGGACATAAAGCAATTTACAGTCTTCATATTCTGCAGGATGGATTGGCATTACCAGATGGACCTGTAGTTATTTCACCTGATGGAATTTTCCCTTCTTTGTATCGAGAAGGTAACGGTTTCTGGTTCTTGTGCCTCAAGCAATCTCGGAAAACTAACTTTCTATTTGTTCAAATTGGAAGTATGGACTAAGACATACTTTTGTTGTGCTGTTCTCAGTTGTAAAGAGGGTTCCTCATGAATTCAAGATAGCATGCTTAGAGGTCAGTACTTAAAATTTTCTCTACATACCGTCCCGTATCCATAAAAAATCGAACTTTGAGGTGAAGATGGTAGCTTGCTTCCCAAGAAAAGGAGATACATATCTTTTTTAGTAATGGCATTGAGAGAAGTTGATGCAATTATGATTTACAGGATATCAAGGCATTGTTTCCACCCGACTGCAACCCCTTCAGTGCTGGTTTTGGAAACAGAGACACCGACAAGATCAGTTACCTTAAAGTTGGTGTCCCGAAAGGGAAGGTTTTCATCATCAATCCAAATGTACGTACTTTCAGATCGGTTCAAGCCTTCACAATTCTCATCTAAGGAGGCTGATTTATGGTTTTCTTCTCCTTTTGCAGGGAGAAATTATTGTGGACAGACAAGTTCAGACAGAATCCTACACTTCGATCCATACCCTCGTAAACGACATGTTTCCACCCATTTCATAGAACTAAATCAGTTCTAGTGTCAGTCTCTCGAAGATGTTATTGTCGGATCACAGAAGAATCGAGCCAAACTGGGCTCCATTTCGAATCATGTTTGGCATCGGCATTCAGGCAATGAGTAAGAAGAAGAAAAATGTCATTTTTACTTCCATTATCGTCTTCGTTATTTGCATCTTCATCCATCATCAGAAAATGATATCTGCTGCATCTGATTTGCAGCCAATTTGGTTCCTCCCCAACAATTTAGTGTAGAGATATGTAGATAACCGAAAATGTCGAGTAATTAGATGATAAGACCAAGGCGCCACTTTCGTTTTCCCACGGACAGTATACCGGGGTCGTATCATAGAAATAGAGGAATGATGTGTATAGTTTGTTGTGTATGGTGTGATTTAGTGATAGATCCATGGAGGTTTGTTTTTGTGTGTTTATAGATACTGCATTTTTTACTCATACTGAACTGAGTAGTTTTGCTTTGGTATAGCTATAAATTTTACAGTATTTACTATGTATTTGGGAAATGCTGAGACTAACTGTATATAGTTAAGAGTAGATGGTGTATTTAGCATCATAGTTTTATTATGGCGGTGCATTTAGCCATATATTATATTATATATATAAAAGTAGACAATGGTGAAGAATTGAAGAGGTGGGGGCGTAATATGTAAATTATGAATTAGGGTTAATTATTAAATTGTTAGCAGAAGTTCGGGCGGGCATCTAAACAAATTGTTAATTAAAGTTTTTTTTTAAACAATTAACCAGCTTAGATTTAGTTTGTGAATAAATCACTAACTCTGTCATATTTCGTATAATTTGATCACAAGTGTTTACAAAACTCGCACAAACTTGCACGTAATTAAAGAAAAATTAGAAAAATGTCCTAATAGGAGAATTCTTTGATTTTAAGTCAGTTTTCTGATTTTCTTTTACCTCGTACAAGTCAAATAATCAACTCATGGAATATTTAACTGAAGAATTAGCAATTTAACCCAAGCAAAACTAAACTACAAATTGTTAAAAAAAACAAAATAGTTAGTAATTTTTCCTAGTACCTAAATTTTAACTATCAATTTATAATTAATGGTTTGACTTAAATGCAATATACTGTAATCATATCTTCTTATCTTAGTAGTTACAAACATCTCAATATCTCTAATTAAATTACTGTCGGTCAATTACATTTACGGTTGACTCCATTTTAGGTATTAACCCAGTGAATTAACCTAAGAGTTAATTTTAAATACCCAGTGAATTAACCTAAGAGTTAATTTTGCCAATAAAATATAGCGCGGCAGAGGCTGTTCAACAATCATCAATCATCAGCAGAGCAATGGAGTCTCCAAAGCAGCCCTCTGCCTCTGGGGCCCCAAACCCTCTGCTCTCCCTATCCTCCTTTATCCACCATCAGTGCCACCTCCTCGGCTCCCACCTTTCTGCTCGCCTCGACGACACCAAGCGCTTCGCCGGAACCCTTGCCGCTACCTTTCCTTCCCCAGCCCAGGCCAGGCGACCTCTACTCTTCGGCAACGCTCCGCCGTTCGCTTCGGTAGCTCACTCGAAGAGTTCAGCCGGCTCCTCCGCCTCTCCCACCATCAGCTCGGGCCACGTCGCCAAGACGCTAGCTGGCACTGCCGTTTACACTGTTAGCAACTCCGACAATGAGTTCGTGCTTGTATCTGATCCCGAAGGAAACAAATCGATTGGGTTGCTATGCTTTCGCAAGGAGGACGCTGAATCCTTTCTTGCTCAAGTGAGCCCTTTTCTGCCTTTTGTCTAATTTTTGTTTGTGGATGATGAGAAATTGAGCTAAGTAGTGACACCAGGTTAAGTAGTGTTAGGGTTTTTGTCTCACCAACCTCTGTTATGTTGCTTCCATATATGATATACATCATCTATGGGAACTAGTGCTTTTGGTTGCTCGAATGAAACTGGAAAAACAGCTATGGGAACTAGCTTTCAGTGTTGTCCTCTGCATGTAGAAACCTCTTATGGATAGTTGACCTAGGACTGCTTAACTCTTGTTGGCTTATTTTAGTGCTGTCAGAAGTCAGGTCCTTTAGTTCAATGCATGATCTGCACAACTGAAGATTGTACATTATGGTTTATTTTAGGTTCGTTTGCGAAAGAAGGAGCTAAAAGGCAAAGCTCGAGTTGTACCACTAACTCTCGATCAGGTCAGTTCAGTTCAAACTTATGGACTCCGTGTACTCTGGTTGGTGATGTTCTTCTGTTTTAGATAGGGTATGATTTTAGTAGACGGGAGAGCTTCTAGTGTTGTAGAAAATGAGGAAATAGGTTATCGGGCACCAAAGTCTTTTCGCCTGTAGTATATTCTTGTTATCGTAGAATCGATTTCCTTTGCAGGCAACATTCAGTGTTCACTCTTTTATCGAAAGAGTCGTTGTTACAGATAAATATATTTGATATAGGATAATATCTATAATTATTATTAGGGATAATATTAGGGTTAGATATATTATTAGTGATATAGTTAAGTATTTTATTTCCTATTGTTATATGGTAGAATATTTTATCTCCTTAAATTGTACTAGTCTAGTCGTATTTAAGAGACAAGTTATTGAATAAAATGATAAGCAGAAAGTTAATCAGAAACTTAGGTTTTTTAAATCTCCTATCCTACGTGTGACCGTAACAGTCACGTGAGCGATATTTTTTGGTTTCTTTTTCTAGATAGTTCCAACATAGTGTGCATTTCATGCCTAAAGTAAAACTTTGAATGCAGAACATCAACATGTATATGAAAAACCATTTAGAAATATCCTCTCGTCTGGTTTACATTTCAAAAAGCCAATTGATGAGCATGAGTTGATGGCATTGAGTGTTAGTATGAGGGTCTGACAGAAATGCATTCCTTTGAAGCAAGCAGCATCTAAGTATTGTCTATCTATTGATTCTATTGGTGAAATGGCATTTACAGTTTGCTAAAATTAGTGAGCTTGTAAGATCTGCTTCTAATTTTCTAGACACTTCTTCTTTCAAAGAGAGTAGTATATCATGTTTCCCTTTGTTTGACAGTGTGAAGATGTTATTGACTTTCTTGCTTTCTTGCCCGTTAAACTACAGGTGTACATGCTCAAGGTGGAAGGGATTGCCTTCCGATTTCTGCCTGATCCAGTTCAAATTAAGAATGCAATAGATGTTAGTTTTTAACCTCAACCTCTCACATGGTTTCTTATTTCTCTAAGAATTGCTAGTCTACTTCTCTCAATGATAATTAAGTTCCGTATGTGTATTTTTGAGGTAGAGTGAATATTCAGCTTAAATTTTCCGGAAGTTTTTTCTCTATTTGCTAAGTTAGTCTGGAGTCTGGACTTCTTTTCAAGTATCTCATGCTCTCTTTGTTGAAATAGATGAAGGATAGCAAGGTTGGATTTGACGGTGTTCCTGTCTTTCAGGTTTGTTGATAACTTTTCAAACCTTTCATGTTACTTTATTCTTATCACTTATAAAATGACACGAGTTTCCATAGTAGTTTAGTAGTGCATAAAATTGAGATTCTTGATTAAGTTCGTATTCTTTTCAAATTGGAACTAAAGTAATGCAGTAAGATCCTTGATTAAGTTTTAATGGTTTGGTCTACAATCATTCTATGTTTCTGACTTTCCTTGTGCTGTTTGATGATCTATGTGCAGTCCGATCTTTTGGTTGTGAAGAGTAAAAACCGTAGATATTGCCCAGTATATTTCCAAAAGGTAATGAATTTTACACCTTGTCGATGGCATTATTTGTCCAGGCGGTTTTTTTCTCTCTTTTAATAGCCTTGTATTAGTGTTAGATAACTGCAATAGAGATTGTTACCTATTAACACGAAATCTACATTTGTTAAATAAATTGGTCGGGTCTTGCAGGAAGATATTGAACAAGAACTGTCAAAAGTTTCTAGATCATCAAAAGGACTGGGTGTTTCTCAGCATATCATGGTACTTCTTTACAGCTTTTGCTTCTTTTTTCGGGTAGTGGAAGTTCATACTTCATACACAGTATTTTTCCTAATGTGCTTTGATTTGTGAAAAAATAGGTTGGAACCCTTGAAGATGTTTTGAAGAAAATGGAGGTACGAGCGTTTTGCATAAACCCGGGCCTAATCTTAATTCAAAACACAAATAATCTGCTAAAACAGTTTTATAATGTGGTGATGCAGACGAGTTCGAAGAATTCAGGATGGGAAGATTTAATCTTCATTCCACCCGGAAAAAGCCATTCTCAGCACATTCAAGAAATAGCCAAATCGTGATACATGAAGTAGGTTAGTCTCCAGCAGCAAGACTACTACTTACTGGGTTTCTTCTTTTCATTTTTATTTTTTTTGGTAAAATAGATGAGACTGACACAATAAAGATAAAATTACATTTGCCCTCTTCATTATCAAGTTTTATATCTTTTTGGCCAGCCAAATTATTAAGTTTTCTTTGCTCTATAGTGAAGTATCTCAATTGCTGTGGCTCAACAGTCATCATCATGGTAGAATATAAACATTAGTAGTTTTTTTTTTTTTTTTTTTGCCAATTAACATTAGTAGTTGGTTGGTCGACTTCTTGATCAAATTTCATTATTTAGTCTATGTCGTTTCATTGTGCCCTCTTCGTTATGTAGTCTATGTCGTTTCATTGTGCCCTCTTCGTTATGTAGTCTATGTCGTTTCATTGTGCCCCCGAATCGAGGAGCTGCTAAATTACCCATCAGGTAAGGGTGAGCGGTTCCGGAAATCCTAAAAGCAGATAAATACTGAACGGTCGTTTAAAATCGGAACTGTTCTGGAACCGTTTGAAATTAGGTATCAGGTAATGAACTAGTTACTATGTTACGGTACAAATCGGATAACAGAATCAGAGAGAAAAACCAGTAGAATAACATATTCATTAATCAAAATTCATCGCTGAATCCGTTACAAGTGACTCCCCACTATTAATTACACTAATGACTTCCTAGTATTCTCTTATACCCTTCATACTTTCATAACTATCAACTACAGTTCTTATATTAATCTACCCATAACAATCTTCCACCCTTAAATAACCTTGACCTCAAGGTTACCGGGACCGTTAAACACGTCGTAATCCCTAATAAATGCAAGTGAACCATGAAAAAATCGGGTATGTTGAATCCATCATAATCTCGAACAATCTGCTTCATGAAGACATATCCACCCGTGATCACAAGCTTCAAATGTAGCTCATGCTTCCAAACAAGGAACATCTCCTTAACGCTCATAAGTATGAGGCGTTCCTGAGCTTGAACTAAGGAGGTAAGAGTGGATATCCAAAATGGATCATACTTCTCAAATCGGAATTTTGTATGCAACACTGAAAACGCTCCAAACGTAGATTCATATGCATGAGTAAAATTTACAACCTCAAATTGCTGCCAACTCTCTATCAAATTGATGCATATGTATCAGCGTTCTTGTGTTGACAACCTCTTCCTTTATGTCGACAATAACATTTTCTTGTGTTAGCATCTTTCTCGACAACTCAATCATCGTCATCACTTCAACTTTCATTATGCTAGATTTTGAGCTCAGATCAAACTCCTTGCTATTTCCTTTTACAGTGATTGATGGGCCCTGGCGAAGGCCGTTAGGCCCCTTAACGATTGACTAACGGCGACTAGGCCTAGTGGGCTAGAAGCCGGGCTGCTGGAAGGCTAAGGGCTCCGACGGAAGGAGGCCCCGATATTGAATGGCCCCGAGCAAGTATGGCTCCGACAGGGAAGAGTCCCGAAGATATCGGACCTGGACGTAGTCGGTCCCGATATGGGAGTTGACACCACTCCCCGACACCGAATCCTCAAACGATGTAACTTGGGAGTCTCCGATAACGATCGAGACTCGCCAGTAAGAGCACAATCCCGGAAATCTCGCCACGGTTACAGTAGTGGTATAATGGGCGAGATATGAGGGATACGAATAACTGTACGAGATACAGGGCAGAATATATGGCGAGATACGTGGGATAGCGGATCACGATCCAACCACCTAATCAGGTAACTGGGATAGCCTCCCTCTATAAAAGGAGGGAAGTTATTCCAGATTAGGGTTACGTTTTACACACATTGACATTGCTTGCCTATTCTGTTGATCGCCATACTTACGTTAAGCATCGGAGAGGGATTCTGGGCCACTGCCCTCCATCCCCTTCTGCAGGATTACGAGGAGCTAAGGAATCCGTCACCGTAACCGGAGTTCCCGCCGTGATCCAACATTGGCGCCGTCTGTGGGAAACGCAACAAAAAGCCAAAAAGTAAGTTTGCTTTCCTTTGATTCCTTATCATGGCTGGCAACAGACCGCAGCGTTCAGGCAAGCAGGTGCCGGCCGCCAGCAATCCTCCTGAGGATGCTGCCCAGCATCAGGATCTGAGAGATGAGGGCGACAGCACTCGCCGGAACGAAGCACCTTCCCCGAATCCGGAGTTGGCCAGGGTAGTGGCAGAGGCCATGCCCCTATTCATGGAGGCCATGGAGGCCCTCCTAGACCGAAGAGAAGCTGCCAGAAGGCAGGCTGATCTACCACCGCTCCCTCCGCGGCGAGACAATCCCAGAAGGCAGGGGGACGACAACTTGCCTCCACCTCCTCCATTAAGGGAACAGCCTATTCCCCCTAATCCAGCACCGGCGGAGAATTTTGTGGTCGATGGACCGGGGCCAGTGCAGCAAAGGACCATTCCCCTGAATGGTCCCCTCACTGCCGATCAGGTGGTGAGAATTGTGGGTATCTGTATGGGAGATCAGAAGCCCATGATGTCGGAGCTGGGGAGTCAGGAAACCCATCCCTTCGTGCCCAGGCTGATTCATACCTTGGCCCCTCCAGGCTTGGGTATCCCGAAGATAGACGAGTACGACGGGGACGCAGACCCGGTCCGCCACGTACAGAAGCACCTGACAGCATGCATGGGCAGGACCCCAGATGAGGATGTTATCTGTGCCCTGTTCCCAAGCACCCTCGGGGAGAAGGCGATGACTTGGTTCTACAGTCTGCCCACTGGATGTATCACCTGCTGGAAGGATATGCATCAGCGATTTATCGCCCAGTATCAAGGACGTCGGCGACTTCTAAAAAGTGTTCGGACCCTGCATGAGGTGGTCCAAAGGCCCGACGAATCGCTGGCCCAATACTATCAGCGTTACACGGCTGGCATGACTGAGCTGGATGAGGAGATATCGGAGGGCGAGGCCATCCGTACCTTCCTGAAGAACCTTAAACCCCCTTACGGTTCCGACTTACTGCACAGCATCGCGGCCAAAAATGTCTGGAACATGGAGGCGCTCCAGGCAAGGGTGAAACAGCAAATCGACGTCCAGGAGTCGAAGATTGCCGCCGGAGAACTGGCTCCTCCCAAGGGGCATGAAGGAAAACACTTGTTCAAACCATTGGACAACCGGCACAAGAAGGATAACTCCGAGGGTAGTCGGAGTCGAGGACGTTCTGATCGGAGGGAGGATAAGCGTCCGAGCAGGAGGGACAGTCAGAAGGAAGAGTTTACCCCTCTCAACAGACCTTTGAAGGAGGTCTTAGCAGTGATGGAGAAGCAAGGCCTCGCCCGTTTCCCCAAGAAGAAGGAAGGAGAAAAATTGGGCTCCCGCACCGACCGTTACTGCCGATTTCATCGGGCCTCCGGTCACGACACTGACCAATGTCGAGAACTGAAGAAGGAAATAGAGAAGCTTATCCAGAGGGGTAAGTTGAAGGAGTTCGTGGGGGACTCACGCTGCAAGCCCCGCTCACGATCTCGGTCGAGGTCCAAATCTCGATCGAGGTCCCCCAGGAAAAGAAGGTCCGACGTAGAACCTTCGGAGGGCCCATCCGGGTCCCGACAGAAGAGGATTATTAATGTGATCCACGGAGGGTTCGCTGCAGGAGGAGACACATCATCCTCTCGGGAACGTTATGCCAACCAAGTACCAGTCGCAGTGGTTTTGGGGAAAAGATCGCGGTCGTGGACCCCGAAGGAAGAAATGGAGATCACCTTCTCGGCGAAGGATCTGGAGGGAGTAGAGACCCCCCACGAGGATGCCCTAGTAGTAACACTGGATGTAGGAGGATTTGAAGTGAAGAGGATCCTCATTGATGGAGGGAGCTCCTCCGACATCCTCTTCTCCGACGCCCTGGAACAGATGGGAAAGAAGAAGAAAGATTTGCGGGAGGTTAACTTCCCGATGGTAGGATTTTGTGGCACGACCTCTTATCCGTTAGGGGTTATCACACTGCCCGTGTGGTTCGGCAGTGGCTGGAAAATGGAGAAGCGAGATGTGGAGTTCGTGGTGGTCGAATCCACAGGAACGTACAATGCAATCATCGGAAGAACCACCATCAACCCTCTGATGGCGGTAGCCTCGACCGTCCACCAAAAACTGAAGTTCCCGACCGAGAATGGGGTAGGCGAGGTGAAAGGCGACCAGGTGGCGTCGAGACGGTGCTATGTCAACGCCACCAGGAGATCAAGGAAGGAAGCTATGTCAGTGCTCCAGACAGACACTGACCCTCGAGAGGAGTTTGGGCGTCCTGCCCCCATGGAGGACCTAAAGGAAGTCGAGATAGACGGACCCGAGAGGAAGGTGAAAATCGGATCCGCCTTATCCGACGAAAGGGCCCAGGAGTTGATTGCGCTCTTGCAAGAATTTAAGGAGCTGTTTGCCTGGTCCCCGAGTGATATGCCAGGAATCAGCCGGGACGTAATCGAGCACGAACTGAATATCGACCCTGCGATCAAGCCAATCGCGCAGAAGAGACGTCCGATGGGGGCAGACAAGAGGATTGCAATCCAGCAGGAGGTTGGCAGGTTGCTCGACGCTGGGTTCATTAGGGAGATCCGATTCCAGACGTGGGTAGCCAACCCAGTGCTGGTAAGGAAGAGCAACGGGAGGTGGCGGATGTGTGTCGACTTCCGCGACCTGAACAAGGCCTGTCCGAAGGACTGTTATCCGCTCCCGCGGATCGATCAACTAGTGGATGCTACATCGGGACATGAGCTGCTGAGCTTTATGGATGCTTATTCTGGTTATAATCAGATAAAAATGGCGGAGAAGGATGCCAAACACACCGCCTTCTACGCTGACAGCGAAGTCTTCCAGTACGATGTCATGCCTTTTGGCCTGGTAAATGCGGGGGCGACCTATCAGAGAATGGTGAACAAGCTGTTCGGGGATATGATCGGAGATACCATGGAAGCTTATGTAGATGACATGTTGGTGAAATCCCGACAAGCATCGGACCATGTCGGTAATTTGGCTATGGCCTTCGAGAGGATGAAGCTCCACCAGGTCCGACTGAATCCAGCTAAATGCGCTTTCGGAGTCCATTCCGGGAAGTTCTTGGGCTTCATGGTGAGCCAGAGGGGGATCGAGGTGAATCCCGAGAAGCTGAGGGCGATAGAAGAGATGCAGTCTCCGACCAACCATAGGGAGGTGCAAGTGTTGAACGGTCGACTGGCTTCCATAAATCGCTTCTTATCCAAGGCCAGTGACCGATCGATGCCATTTTTCAAGGTGTTAAGGGCCAACCGACAGTTCGAATGGACTACTGAATGTGAGAAGGCGTTCCAAACGCTAAAACAACACCTCCGCGACCTCCCGCCACTGGCGAAGCCAACTCCAGGCGAGCCGCTCTATCTTTATTTGGCCATTTCTGCATTTGCAATAAGCTCTGTTCTAGTTAAAGCTGTCAAAGGCAATCAGATTCCTGTCTATTATGTAAGCAAGGCATTTGCCAAGAGTGAAATGAATTACCCTCCGATTGAGAAGTATCTCTTTGCGTTGATTATTACTGCTCGAAAGTTACGGCCCTACTTCCATGCGCATGAAATTACGGTGTTGACTGATCAGCCATTGAAACACTTCTTGAACCGACCCGACGCGTCGGGGAGACTAGTAAAGTGGGCCGTGGAACTTAGCGAGTTTCGAATTCATTTCGCTCCGAGAACAGCTATCAAAGGGCAGGCATTGGCTGACTTTATAGTCGAATCTACTATTCCCGATCCTGAAGCAACGGAAACAATAGAGGGGGCAACCACTGGGAAGACTGACGAGGTCCCGAGGGAAAGACAGTTAGAACAGCCAAATAAGAAGAACACCTGGGAGTTGTACACAGAGGGCTCCTCAAGCTCAGACGGATCGGGTGCAGGGTTCGTATTGATTCCACCAGGCGGGGCGGAGCCGCTTCGATATGCATTGGCCCTGACATTTAAAGCCACCAATAATGAGGCGGAGTATGAAGCTCTTATAACAGGACTGAAAATCGCCAGGGGTACTGGAATCGAGCATCTGAGAGTGAAGTGTGATGCAAGCCTGATTGTAAACCAGATTCGGGGACAGTATGGAGCAAAGAATCCAATCATGAAGAAATATCTTCAGGAGGCTCAAACATTAAAGGAGAGCTTCAAAAGTTTCGATATAGAGGCAATCCCAAGAGAAAAGAATGTGGAGGCCGATGCCTTGAGCAAATTTGCCTTGGGGGCACCTTTGGAGGAGACTCGGAGGGTACACTTCTTGGAGAAGGTGATTCTATCGACGACCGATCCATCGGAAGTATGCACTATCGGGACAGGGTCAGAAGAGAAGCCCACGTGGATGACCCCGATAATTGTGTACCTAACCACGGGGGCACTGCCTGAAGACAAAGTGGCAGCAGAACGACTGCGACGAATGTCAATTAACTACGCGATGGTGGATAACCAGTTGTACAAGAAGGGTTTACTCTCGACACCTTTCTTGAAATGCGTAGCAGAACCTGACACGACCCGAATTCTGAGAGAACTACATGAAGGAGTCGCAGCCTGTCATGAGGGCGCTCGATCCATCCTGAGAAAGGCGTTGAACTTGGGATACTATTGGCCTACGATGAATAAGGAGGCAACAGCGCTTGTTCGATCCTGTGACGCGTGTCAGAGATACGCCTCGAATATCACAGCCCCCGCTGCTGATCTGACGCCCATTGGGAGTGCTTGGCCCTTCGCACAGTGGGGCATTGACCTGGTGGGACCCCTTCCGAAAGCAAAGAGCCAGTGCACACATCTGCTGGTTGCAATTGATTACTTCTCGAAGTGGATCGAGGCTAAGCCCTTAGCCAAGACAACAGCGGGACATATCATTAAGTTCCTCCAGACCCGAATCTTGTCAAGATATGGGGTGCCGAAGGTGATCATCAGTGACAACGGTCCTCCATTTAATGGGGCCCAGTTGGAGAGATTCCTAGACGAGTTCAATATCGAGCATCGGACGGCATCCGTTCGTCACGCCCAGACCAACGGGCAGGTGGAGGCTGCTAATAAAATCGTGATGGAGGGCTTGAAGAAAAGGGTCTACGCTTTGGATGGAAAGTGGCTAGACGAGCTGGAGAACGTGCTGTGGGCGGTCCGAACGACACCCAAGCGGTCAACAGGTGAAACCCCGTTTGCACTTGTTTATGGGACGGAGGCGGTCGCTCCTGTGGAAATCGCTGTGGCGTCCCATCGAACCAGAAGCTATGAGCCCTCGACAAGTCCAGGAAAAGCCAAGATAGGACCTTTGACGAATGACGAAACCAGGCGCCTGGAGTTATCCTTGTTAGAGGAAAAACGGCTAGAGGCCGACATAACGCAAGCTCGGATGCGTCTGGCGACGGCCAGGTACTATAACCGGAAGGTCAGGTCGCGACAGTTCTATGCGGGGGAACTGGTCCTACGACGGAATGAGTTCGCTCTCCAGGATCGGATCAACAAGCTATCTCCGAAATGGGAAGGACCTTATAAGATCGTAGGTATGCCGGCCTCAAATGCTTACAAGCTAGAAGACCTCAACGGTAAAGTATTACGAAACACCTTTAGCGGGGAACATCTGAAGAAATGTCATGTTTGACAAATAAGTCGTCCGTAGAGGCGCAACGATGTAATCAAGTCGCCCTGAGTGGTGCATGCTATGTTAAAGACATCAATCAATAAAGAGGTTACTTCTGATTAAAGTGGTCCGAAAAATCCTTAAGTTATTAAGGTTCGATTAAAAAGCGTCATTGGACGTCCGGAAAATCCTTAAGTTATTAAGGTTCGATTAAAAAGCGTCATTGGACGTCCGAAAAATCCTTAAGTTATTAAGGTTCGATTAAAAAGCGTCATTGGACGTCCGAAAAATCCTTAAGTTATTAAGGTTCGATTAAAAAGCGTCATTGGACGTCCGAAAAATCCTTAAGTTATTAAGGTTCGATTTAAAAGCGTCATTGGACGTCCGAAAAATCCTTAAGTTATTAAGGTTCGATTTAAAAAGCGTCATTGGACGTCCGAAAAATCCTTAAGTTATTAAGGTTCGATTAAAAAGCGTCATTGGACGTCCGAAAAATCCTTAAGTTATTAAGGTTCGATTAAAAAGCGTCATTGGACGTCCGAAAAATCCTTAAGTTATTAAGGTTCGATTTAAAAGCGTCATTGGACGTCCGAAAAATCCTTAAGTTATTAAGGTTCGATTAAAAAGCGTCATTGGACGTCCGAAGTGTCCTTAAGCCTCTAAGGTTCGCTTTTAAAGCGCCGTAGGACAACCGAAAGCCTTAGGATCCGATAGAAGAGTTACGAGGAGCATAACCGAAAGAGAAAACATTCTTAGAAGGTTCGAAGGCCCAGAAGGTTCGGTACAAAAAGGATAATAAAAAAGTACAAAGACTTAAGATTTTAAACACCAGGGGCTGAATCTTCGGAAGGCTTTGGAGGGGCAGACTCATCGGCGTCTTCGGAGGAGCTTTCGGAAGGAAGGTTGAGATACGTTTCTGCGGCTGGGCCGAGAGTCTTGGACTTTCTCAAGTCGATGGAGTCCCCATAAGTCTCATTAAGCTCTTCAACAATATCGAGGATGGCGTTCTGTAAGTCTTCTTGACAATATTTCGCCGCATCCTCCTTGAAGTCCTCCGAGCTTCGGTACTCCTCGCGACCTTGGACCTTCGCGTTTGTTAATTGGGCGGAGTGATCCGCCCTCACCTCCTCTAGCTCCGCCCTCGCCTCTTCTAGCTCCGCGACGGCCCTCTGCTTCTCGAGCTTCAGCCGCTCCGCAGTCTCCTGCAACGCCGCCTTCTCGAAAGCAAACTGGCCCCGATCCGCCATGGCCGCCTGCTGCTCCCGCTTGAGCGAGCTCTCAAGACTTAGAATCTGCCGCTGTTGGGATTGAGCCTCTTGAGTGAGCTTGGCTCGGAGTTCCTCAGCCCGCCTTTCGCCCTCCTCCGCTCGGAGCCTTGACGCCTCGGAGGCAGCTAGGTCCTCCTGGAGCTTGGTCAGGCTCTCGAGGTTGGAGTTGGCCCGCTCTCGCTCCAAAGCCTCCCGCAAAGACAGGATGTAGCCGAAGCAACGATCCTGGTCCGCGATTTCCTGAAAAGAAAATGTAGCTTAGTACTCAAAAATCGGAACGCCCCCAGATGAACAAAAGAAAGATTCACTTACCTCTATCCGACGGATAGCCATCTGCCGGATGTCAGCATCGATGTCTTCCCCTTCCAGAGAAAGGGGACGCCTCAAAGAGGGCGGGACCGAGCCCGACACCAAATGCAAGGCCAGGTTCTTCTCCTGGCACCCCCGATGCAGAGGGATTCCCTGAAGGGACTCCACCGGTCTCCAAGGCTCGGAGCCCTGGTCCGAAGAGAAGGCCCGATAGTAGTCCCCGTCCAAGGGGAACGGAGGTACTACCAGGCGAGGCTCCTCAGCTTCCTCACTCACTCGAGCTTCGGGGGTCACTCCCCTAATTGGCGAGGATGGTGGAGCAGAAGATGATGGCGGCGTGGTAGGAAGTGGAGATCCCTTCCCACCAGATGACTTCACGGGAGTCAACCTTGATTTCCCTCGGAGGATGAGGCCTTCCTCCTCAGCTCGATCATCGGAAGGGGAGTCCTCCAAGCTGGTCACCCGACCGAATTCGCCCCGGTCTTCCGTCGGGGCATCCTCCACCACCGGCTCCGCCGCAGGCGCAGAGTCCGAGCCAGCTGCAGCAGGGGCGGCGTCCGCAGGACCTGCAGCGGGGCGAATAAGTCGAGGGATTAATTTGGTATCAGTGTGCCAGATTAAACAACGCTTCATAAATCTTTCTTTGCCGAAAAAGTCATAATAGCCCGCCTCGAGAACATGTGGAGTTTCCCCCCGAAGGATATTCCCGACATCCCTAATTCGTCCTTCCATATCGGAGGCTTGAAGATCCTGAGGTACTAACTCCCTATATCTTTTAATAGCACGAAAGACTTCCTTACCTTCCTTTTCGGAGCGGACGTTGAAGGCGGACCGGACAACATCCACATTAGTCCGCCCCTCGGAGGTGGGGGCCTCAGAGGTCTTTGCCTTCTTCTTGGACGGCCCCGAAGTGGCAGAAGTCTTTCGGTGGGAAGGCTTCTTCTTGCGCTTCAGTGAGTGGGAGGCATCGGTATCCTCCTGAAACAGACGGACGGTCAGCGATGTTCGAGGGGCTGTAAGCAGTAAAAAAGAAACAATTAGAAGATTACCCAGAGAATTACATTGGAAACACCGTCACGAACTTTTCCCCCAGCCATGGGATCGATCAGCATAATCCCAATCTTGACCCGCTGTTGGTCAGTGACAGAGGTGGCCTCGAAGGGCTGGTAACCCTCCTCCCAGCGACGAGCCTGGATAAGCATCAAGGCTCTCCGAGTCTGTTCTGACCACGAACGGAAAGACACGGGAGGATCAGCCTCCACGATGGTCCTCGGCCACTCAATGGGACCAGGCTGGATGAAGAAATATTGCTCCTTCCAATTGGCATTATCGTTCCCTTTGTCGGAAATGATGGCCCGCTCCTTGCAGATCTTCCAGGACACCCTCCTGTCCCAACCCATCTCCTTGTACTGCTCGTCGGTCCCCTCAGGTTGACGGGGAGAAAAGGAGCAGATCCCATCCTTGTTGCAAGTCATCTTATAGAGGACCCGCCAAAGCTCCAGGCTATAACTCCAATCTTCTGCGTTGATGTCGCACCACACCTGGAAGGCAATCCACGTACGAATCGCATGGGGGGAGAAGGTCGTGGGGTAGGTTTTGTAGTGATTGCACAACTCTACCCAGCTTGGACAAAAAGGGAGTCGAATCCCCGCACGAATTTGCCCCGGAGAAATAAACACTTCGTCTCCTTTGGGGAGCGTAACTTGAGTATTGCGAGAATTGAACTGGGATTCCTCGTAGGGATAACGAGCCCCAAAGGAAGATTCAAAGATGCCACATTCGTTACAAGCCCTCTCATAATTAATAGGCGCGAGGGAGTTCTTCAAGTACTTGAAGACGAAGGGTGGTCCAGCAGTAGCAGATCCCTCGGCTGAAAATCGTCGAGGGAGGAGGAAGGGGAAAAATTGAAACCTAGGAAGATCGAAGATGAAAAGGAAAGGAACAATAAGGAGAAGAATCTTACCAGACATAGTGACTGAGTCCTGATCGGAGAAGTCTGAAGTGCCTGAAACACTGGTAAAAACTCGAATCGCCGGTGAAAACTTGAAATCTGGAGAATTACAGCTCTTGGGATCGCAAAGAGGAGGAAGTAAAAGAAAGGTAAAACAGTGCTTGGGGCTAGGGTTTTATAAGAGAAAAGGAAACTGAAGGGGTGGAAAATCTGAGCCACAGAATTCGAAACGATTCAATCACGATCGTCCAAGGGGAAACGTGCCAATTCGGAGAATAGGAACGGTTTTAATCTGAACCGTCAGAACAGATAAGACAAAAGTAATGACGCATTGGAACGGCTGAAAAGTGCTTTTTCAACAGGCAGGCCTGCAGAGCCCAAAACGTTCCCTCACCTCCTATCAGCATTTAATGCTGATCTTTTCAAAAAAAAAAAAAAAAAACCCCTTCGAACCCAAACAGAATCCCAGAAGATCTTGAGAAGATCCAAGGCAAAGGCCTCCGACGGAGACGCGGAAGAGTCCGATGTTGGAAGACGCGACGCACTATAAGTCCCCCACGTCTTGGGGGCAAATGATGGGCCCTGGCGAAGGCCGTTAGGCCCCTTAACGATTGACTAACGGCGACTAGGCCTAGTGGGCTAGAAGCCGGGCTGCTGGAAGGCTAAGGGCTCCGACGGAAGGAGGCCCCGATATTGAATGGCCCCGAGCAAGTATGGCTCCGACAGGGAAGAGTCCCGAAGATATCGGACCTGGACGTAGTCGGTCCCGATATGGGAGTTGACACCACTCCCCGACACCGAATCCTCAAACGATGTAACTTGGGAGTCTCCGATAACGATCGAGACTCGCCAGTAAGAGCACAATCCCGGAAATCTCGCCACGGTTACAGTAGTGGTATAATGGGCGAGATATGAGGGATACGAATAACTGTACGAGATACAGGGCAGAATATATGGCGAGATACGTGGGATAGCGGATCACGATCCAACCACCTAATCAGGTAACTGGGATAGCCTCCCTCTATAAAAGGAGGGAAGTTATTCCAGATTAGGGTTACGTTTTACACACATTGACATTGCTTGCCTATTCTGTTGATCGCCATACTTACGTTAAGCATCGGAGAGGGATTCTGGGCCACTGCCCTCCATCCCCTTCTGCAGGATTACGAGGAGCTAAGGAATCCGTCACCGTAACCGGAGTTCCCGCCGTGATCCAACAGTGATGACAGCCTTAAAATTCCAGGAATCTTCATTATAGACATTGCGGCCATCACCAACTTGTTTGGAACTATCAATTTTATCTCCATTTACTAGGATGGTACCAGGTTCTGACAAGGTACTCTCAACACATCATCCTTTTGTAGATTCGTACCCTTAAAATCACGCCCATCATCTACCTCATCACACTCCTCAAGTTCATCATCTATCCATCCCTAACGCCAGAGCCGACCCAAGGGAAAGGCAATTAAAGTAAGGGATTTAGGCCTGCTGATAAACGAGGTCACATATATATTATTATATAGCCAAGTCAGCGCATGACAAAAAAATTTCAGTTTAGCGCACACAAAAAACACACTTTTCATTATTTTTTGGTCACGATAAGATTGGCATAACTATATTCAAATTAATTAATTAAGCCATCATTTATTTAGCCAGCTATAAGGCCTATTATAGTCAATGTAAGAAATTAATTATATACACGTTATACTTTCTTTGCATATATTGCTTATAGAACAATGTTAATAATTCCCGTAGCTGTTGCTTCAGATGAAAAAAAAACTTTTCAAAATTAAAGTTAATAAAAATTTATTTGAGAATAACTATGTTTAAAACGAGATTAAATGGATTAGCAATATTGTCAAAAAAAAAATTCCAAAAGTTATATTGTCAATTGATAATGAAATTTTATAAAAAAAAATTTGAGTATTAACATTTAATAGTTCAAAAAATACATTTTAAATAAAAACTTACTATAAATAGTCAATGTAAAAAAATGTGTAGGCCCCGATTTTTTTTAGCTTTAGGCCCCGGTCTCTCTTGGGCCGGCCCTGCCTAACGCTTTGTAGTATCTTCATTGTTAGGGCTGGCAATTCGTGCGGGCCGTGCGGGTTCGTGTCGTGCCAGGTTCGTGTCGTGTTCTGAGGGGTCAGCCCAAACACGGCCCAACACTGAAGCGTGCCAATTTTGTTCAACACGAACACGACACGAGAAAAATACGACACGACCCGACACGAAAAATCGGCACGAAAAATCTATAGTAAATTGAATAAAAAATTCACGCATAACAATTTTTAAGCTAAGATTTTAAAATTACTCAATATAAAGAGAGTTTAATCCATATTTCATAAAGTGTCATTTTAAAAAGAGGTCATGCTAACTTTAGATAGGTTTATATTAGTAGAAATTATTGTATATATACATATAACTATCGTGTTATCGTGTCGGGCCGTGTCACCAATATCGAACACGAACACGACACGATTTTTTTTACACGATTTGGCACGGCCCGATTTTAGCACGACACGAAAATGATTGACCCAAACCCGTAATTTTCCGTGTCGTGTTCGTGTCGGCCCATCGTGCCGAGCCCAAATTGCCAGCCCTATTCATTGTGGATGTCCATTGGTTCTTATTCACAGTAGCTTCATTGAATGGATGATTAATATAATGGTTAGGTACTTTTCACATCACATGTTTGACCGAATGTGGCTTTTAGTACTAAATGTTTGGTTTTGTATACTTTTGGTATCAAACGTTTGAAAAAAAATGTGGTTTTTGATACATCCGTTAGTTTTGGCCGTTAAATGACATGTGCAATTCACGTGACCGACTCTAAATTTTTTATTTTGTTCAGTTTAGTCCCTCAAATATATTCCTAACTTTTATTTGTTAATAATTTAGTCTTAAAAGTTTAAAATCGAACTCAATTGAACCAATCAAATCCAATTGATCAAGCCGGATCTAGTCCTACTTAAGGTCTGAACCTTGGCTAAGATCGGTTGGGTCTGACGACTCAGACCCTATGGGTTCAGTCGGCTGAGTCCGGCTGTATCACCATTGTGGATGCTCTATCACACAGATAAATAATTAATATATAACCATATAAGCTTTGTATTTATTTATATCTATTCTCTATTTAAAAAGCAAAGTAGAATTGAGCTGGTTCCAACAAAATCTAATTCTGACTGGCAAAAAAAAAAAAAAAAAAACTACCGTACATTAAAATTATTCAACTAGGCACCTTTTCGGCCTGAAAAATTAGGCACCTTTTCACATACTTTCTAACTGTTGGTTTATGCAGACCATTCCCTGCCTTCTTGCTTTCTTCCCCCCAAAACTTCTTTCTCGCTTTGACTTCATCTCTCTTGCCCCCTATCTTAAACTAATATAACTCTGACCATTGCACTTGAACGACAGCTTCGGTGGTGCGCAAATACATCCGAAGGCGAAGGGACGCGTACATGCTCAGTGGTTACAGAGACCGTGAAGGAGGCACGATACAAGGTATTACGAGCAGCCAACGCTGTCTAAAAAATCGGGTAGCCATTTGTAACAACTAACAACCCATTCGATATTCTTCTCATTCTCTGATTGAAGTTCATTTCACTTCATCAATCGTTGTCATTCTCTGTTGAAGGAACTATTAACTCCAATTCAAAGATCATGCTCTCCACCAGTAAGAATTCATCATCACATTAATCATGTTCAATCGGGTCCACTTGCTTTCGGGGAACTAACTACTAACTGCTCTAACTATGCAGAAACTCAATCACGCTCCGCACACTTCGAATGGACGATTGGGCAATTCCAATCCACCGAACTAACGTCTGCAAGACTCGGTAACTAAATCACCACTGATGCACCCTTTCCTTTTTTTGGTCGTACATCTTCTGAATTAGTGAACGCCACTTTTTATATAAAGGTATTATCATTACATTTGAGAGAATGCATACAAGATGTTTGTTTTATTACCCAAATGAACTTAACTAACCCACTTTGCCTACGATATATATTCTTAAAGAAAGCAATAGTAATTTTTTAAGGATCTTATTCGTAATTGAAACTTTGTACTGATGACAGGATTTGAGCATGGTAGGCAAATAAGTGGTGCTAATTCTCTAACGCGTTTTAATGAAAGTCTTTACGAGAAAATCTGATTATGTAAACTCTACTCGAAGCATGCGCTTGTAAGTCATATATGCAACTCCTTAATATATGGTTGTGATTCTTATTCGCATGATATATAATTGAAAATTTAAAATGCTTATTGTATAATATTCTAAAGCTTATTGTATTATATTCTTAGTCTACAAGCTCGATAAATTGGTTCATCGGAACAAATTTTAAAATGAAGGTGTAGTATTTAAAAAAAAGAATAATACATGAACTACAATATAACATGCTATGTTAGATAAATTAAACTTTGATAGAGATACGTTTTAGATTAACAAAAGAAACTCAATGCTAAAATTAATCAATTGGTTCATAATTTCATAAATTCATTAACAATTGCAGTTTTCGGATACGAGATATTCACCCCAGTCACTATGGACGTATTTGCCCGCTTGGATTTATCCATGGTTTGTTTATTCCTTATCCAAATAGCCCAGGACCGTGGAACAAAATGTTATCCCAGACCTACACTTTCTTTATTGTAATGTATAATTGTAATACATATGGAATTGAATATGGAAGCAGTTCTATAAGAGTAATATAGAAATGTTTATTGAGAGATCGAAGTCCATATAATTGAATAGTCAACTATATTCTTCCTCTAATTAGGTATTTCTAATGCAATTCTTTACATTGATAGAATGCAACTCTCATGTCTCTAATTAGCCATTCTTCATGCAATTATGGAGTGCTTTTTTTTTTTTTTTTTTTTGTAAAATATGTATATAATACATTCAATATAAATATAGATATAGATTACAGTCACACGTGCAACGCACGTGTAAAATTCACTAGTTATTATATAAATATTTGTGTCGGTCAGTCGGTGTGGCTATGGAATCTATGGATCTCGGGTGGATAGAGTTAAAAATTGGAAATAGACGTTGGATTCTCCGTTACTTTTATGAGAAGCTATCCGTCTTTTTTTTTTGGCCAAAAGCTATCCGTCCTTTCAATATAATATTATTAACAAAGAGTATGGTTGTATTTCATATTGAATCGCAGGTATTTTTATTCGCAACGAATCAAGCAAGAGTAAAGTAATAATGATGAGTATTTTACCGAGCTTACTAATTTAGACTGGTGCCGGCAATGTTGTGGTGAAAATCAAATAACCATGGTTATTCGTACCATTTACTGCAATGATTAACCGCATCATTATGGTGAGAGGCGGTTATGGTGATAAATCTTATAGCCGCAATGGTTATGGTATTCAGTCCATAACCGCGTTTATAACCATCACCTCTATATGTATAATATTAATATATATATTACTAATACTTATATTATTATATATATTATTATTATACTTTAATTATTATTCAGATGTTATAATTCTTATTCTGTTCCCTTTCCCACCCACCATTTTTTTTTTCTATATTTCTTATTATTAGGTAACCACGATTGGAAGTGATGACGAATGAGAATCGATGATCGCAGTGATAGGCAATTGAATATGTATTTTTTTAATTAAGTGAAACAATAAAGTTATGTTTAATTTGGATTTCATGTATGAACAATGAATGTATGTTTACTTTTCTTGTATGAAACAATGATGTTGTATTAGTTTGAATGATTGTGGTTAAATGGTTTAATCGTGATTAAAAACAATGGTTATGGTTACGGTATGAAGAATCATTACCGCAGTGGTTATGATTATGGTTATGGTACGAGTGAAAAAAAATATGGTATGGTTAGGTATTAGTGATATCTGCACCATACCCTCACCATCGCCAGCCCTAGTTTGAACACGATATATTAATGTTGAATCTTTATCATCGTATCATTATCGGAGTCAATAATGTCTGAAGATTTGAAATTGGGTCAGAGAATAATACGATGATAGGATTCATATAATAGTTAATTTACGTTTGAAAATGTGAAGATTTGGTTTAAATGTGTATTTTTTAGTTATTTATATTTGTAAATATGATTATTTGACGTTTAAATAAAAATTTCAAAATACCCTACTCTATATTTATTATTCATCATGTTTTTTATTATGTTCATCATGTTATGTTTTTCATTGTATTCATTATATTCTTGTTTGTGTTCATTATTTTCTTGATCAAATTTATCAAGTTTTTTATAAACAAAACTATATTGGATTTTTTATTTTTTTGCCATGAAAAAAAAAAAAATTGGCAACGGAATTTTTTTCATGAAAAAAAAAAAATCTAACATAAGTGTGAGACGTGGCAGACAGATTGAGGGGTCAACAGACGAAGAAAAGAAAGGTAGGCTCCGCGAGATTCTCTCTGTGACTCTCTTTTCTTTTGTTTTTCACCTTCTTCTTTCTCCTTCCAACAGAAACAAACAATATGAAACTCCCGATCTAGTCTGCACAAACAGTGACGGATACGGAAAAGACGACGACAACGACGGCGGCCTTACGGACGGATCCATCCTTCATTTATTACTGTACTATATATAGCTTCTTCCTCCTCAAGTTTCGCTTCTTCCTTTCTACCCGTAGATTTCCCCCTTCTTGGATTTAGCAACCTTAGTTCGTCGATCGAATGCCTCCTCCTCCTCCTCCTCCTTTTGATGTTTCTTTTCTGCACATTGCTTCTGTTTCGCCAGGTAATTCCAGTTTTATCTTCATTCGATTGCTTTTATATTTTTCTTGTTTGGAGATGATAGTGGAATTCTGCGCCGTCTCAGTTTTGAAGAATTGGTTGAATTGTTAGGATTTGGCTTTGTTTTCATTGCATGGATTTGCTGATGGTTTCTTAGAAGATAGCTAGAGTATGCAATTAGGTTTTCCCGACTATTTGATCTTGAAACGCTGGACTGCTTACTGTGAAGCTCTGTGAAAAATATTTTCATGTAAACAAATACAGACTAATGGAAGAGGCGTTGTTTGATCGAAGATACGGGTTCCTATAGTTGAATTGAAATATTTTATCCAGATAGATGATGAGTTTACTTCGGGATAAGGACTCATCGAAATCCTCATTCTCCATTTATCATTAGGATCTAGTTAGGCGAAAGCTGTTTTTCTGGGTAAATGGTTAGAGAGATGAAGAGAGATTTCAAATTGATGAGAAAATTGCTATTTCCTTGAATTGAAAAAACATACACAAAAAGAAAAATGTCTTTGATTTAGGGTTTCAATCTGATCATACATTGCTAGGAAGATGTAGGGACTTAACCTTTTGTTTCTTTGTGTATAGAGCTCTAAAACTGATGAGGTTCTGCAAGTAGTAACTTTTTCTGCTCTTGTAAATTTGTGATCCAGATCCAGCAAGCAGCCTTAATTCGTGTTGATGGATGATGATGATTCAAAAAGTGCTACGGTAATGCAAGTCGCCAAACCGTCTTTTCACGACTCTTCTTCTAGTGTCCAAGTTCATGCCCACCCTCCACATACAACTAATGGGGTAGCAGAAGATGTCTTGTTCCATGATGCTCCGGATGAATCAATTCTGCAGCAAGGCCTCCCGCCATTGGCACAGATCAGCAGCTCCCCTCCACACTTAGTATGTATACACGATTCATCGAAGAAGCATGACCGGGGATATGTAACTTCAGTTGATGAAGGAGATCAGGAAGCTGTAGAATTTAAAGATACTTCTCCTACATTGGAAGGGGAAACCATGGCAGCAGCAAGTGGTGGATTTCCTGGTGATATTGGAACTGCCACTCTGGGTGGCCATGAAACAGGGGGGAATTCGTTTTTTGCGTATCGAGAAAGTAGCAAAGACCAGCCCCAAGTCAAAAATCCATTTTCTGAACTTCAAGAAAGTAGCAAAGAGCAGCCTTATGTCGAGAATCCATTTATTCCACCCCAAGAGAGTAGCAAAGAGCAGCCAGACATCGAGAATCCATTTCTTCCACCTCAAGAAAGTCGCAAAGAGCAAACCGAAGTCGAGAATCCTTTTTTTCTAGCTCAAGTAAGTAGCCAAGAACAACTGCTAGTTGAAAATACAAGTCATCCACCTCAACAAAGTAGCAAAGAGGACCTGCAAGCTGAAAATCAATGTCTTGCACCTCAAGAAAGTACCCAAGAGCAACCCCAAGTCGAAAATCCATACCTTCAACCTCAAGAAAGTAGCACAGGGCAACCCATAGGTGAAAGTCCCAGTCTTCCACCTCAAGAAAGGATTAAAGAGCAGGCACAAGTTGAAAATACAAATATTCCCCCTCAAGAAAGTGGCAAAGGGCAAATGCAAGTTGAAAATTTTCGTCCACCTCAAGAAAGTAGTAGCAAGGACCAACTGGAAGTTGAAACTTCACGTCTTCCACCTCAAGAAAGTAGCAAAGAGCAGCCGCAAGTAGAAAATTCAAGCCCTCTGCCTCAAGACAGTAGCAAAGAGCAACCTCAGGCCAGAAATCCACCTCAAGAAAGTGGCCAGAAAACGGGTGGTTCTAGTGAGGGGCCATCAAAAGCTGAAAGCTTGATCCTGGAACGTATTTCATTCTTCAGACGCAAGCTCTCTCTATCATCTGTTGATTTTGACTCGGGTAATTGGTATGGGTTCGGATCTCCAAAGGTTAGTTCACCTTCAAGAGTTGCTAAGAATGTTGGAGAGGGCAGAGGTCATGTTGATACAGCTGCACCGTTTGAGTCGGTGAAAGAGGCTGTTAACAAGTTTGGAGGAATTGTTGACTGGAAAGTTCATAAAGAACAGAAGGTCGAGGTATGACCTTGTCGTTTCGGCTATATGTGTCTTGTTCTGTGTTGCTAGTTCTTGAATGATTTAATTATCCAACATGTTATCCATTATGAAACAGCTAGCTATATAAAGGAATTTTGTTTGGTACAGAGACGGAAACTTGTGGAAGAAGAACTCGGAAAAGCCCATGAAGAGGTCCCGGAGTACCGGAGACTGTTTGAAATAGCCGAGCAGGAGAAGACCCGGGTCCTTAGGGAGCTCGACTCCACCAAAAGACTCATTGAAGAACTCAAACTCAACCTCGAGAGAGCAGAGACAGAAGAGAGTCAGGCCAAGCAAGACTCAGAGCTCGTGAAGCTCAGAGTGGAAGAGATGGAGCAAGGTGTCTCTGATGATGCCAGCGTGGCGGCCAAGGCCCAGCTTGAGGTGGCCAAGGAGAGGCACTTGTCAGCCATATCGGAGCTGAAGTCGGTGAACGAGGAGCTGGAGTCGTTGAGGAGGGAGTACGCTTCTCTGGTCGAGGAGAAAGGGATCGCGGTGAAACGGGCCGAGGAAGCAGTTTCTGCGGCTAAGAATGTGGAGAAGACGGTGGAGGAGCTGACAATCGAGTTGATTGCCACCAAGGATTCCTTGGAGTCTGCACAAGCTTCATCTCTCGAGGCAGAGGAAAAGAGGATCGAGGCTGCAGAAACTCGGGAGAACGATATTGTCACTTGGGAGAAGGATTTGAAGGAGGCCGAGGAAGAACTTCGGAGGCTAAATCAGCAGGTGGAATATGCTAAAGACCTCAAGTCGAAGCTCGATACCGCCACGGCCTTTCTCGCGACCTTGAAAGCCGAGCTCTCTGCGTGTTTGAGCTCCGATGGTGGTAGTTTCGGCATCGGAGGCAGCGACAGTGAGGATTCCGAGAAGAAGAACCGGAAAGATTTGCAGGCATCTGTTGCTTCAGCCAAGAAAGAGCTTCAAGAGGTGAGGTTAAATGTCGAGAAAGCCACTGCGGAAGTGAGTTCATTGAAACTATCGGAAGCTTCGTTAAAATCCGAGCTTGACGAAGAGAAGTCGATTCTTGAAGCCGTGAAGCAACGAGAAGTAGCGGCATCGGTGGCCATCACGAACCTTCAGGCTGATTTGGAGCAGATTCAGGCCGAGATCAGACTTTTTCAGGCGAAGGGAGAAACTACAGGGGCGCTTCCGAAGCAATTACAACAGGCAGCAGCAGAGGCTGATCGGGCCAAGTCGGAAGCCCGTTTGGCCCGGGAAGAGCTTCACAAGGCGAAGGAGGAGATCGAGGAGGCAAAGGCCACAGTTTCTACATTTGAGGCCCGGTTAGTGGCGGCCCGGAAAGAAATTTCGGCAGCCACTGCCTCGGAAAAGCTCGCCTTATCCGCTATCAAGGCTTTGAAGGAGCGTGAACCGGCACTAGACAGTGCCGATCCCGGGTCTTTGGCATCAGTTACACTTTCGTTGGAGGAGTATTACGAGCTGAGCAAACGGGCCCATGATGCGGAAGAGCAAGGCAACTGGAGGGTCGAGGCTGCAATCTCGAAAATCGATGTAGTGAAGGAGTCGGAACTCAAGAGCCTGGAAAGACTCGAGGAGGCCAATCGGGCTTTATCGGAGAGAAAGGAGGCCCTGAAACAGGCTCGGGAAAAGGCGAAACAGGCCGAGGAAGGGAAACTGGTAGTTGAGCAAGATCTACGGAAGTGGCGATCCGACCATGAGCAGAGGCGTAAGACCGGTGATCAGGAACCGGTTGAAGAGCACGAACCGGGGAGCTCATTCGAGAAGGTGGCATCGAAAAACTTCATCAATTTTTCAGCAGCCTCACCGTCTCGGCTTCTTAGCAGCAGCGGAAGCAGCGAGTCGGGTGATGCGAAGGTTGCGAAGAAGAAGAAGCGCTCAATTTTCCCGCGCATATTTTTGTTCTTAGGAAGAAGAAAGAGTAAAGCCTCGTCGTAGTAGCAAGCTACGGGTGGTGGCCTCGCATATTTATGATGAATATTTTGGTTTCTTAACAGTTCCTCTTTCTGATTGATTTTATCCATTTACAAACAATGACTTAGTTTTGGAGATTATTAGTGCATTAAATGCTACCATGTAAATATTCACAGTCAGCTTTTTACCATCCAGTGCAATCTAATTTAATTTTGGGGATGAAGATAAAAAAAAAATCCTTCATTAATATTTAAAGGCAACAAGATTAAAATCATGTATTTCCAAACATGTCTGGGAAATTTTGCTTGAAATGGATGAGAAGGAAATCTAACAGTGCCATAAATAAAGATGAAAAAAAAATACAAATTCTTATTCCATTATACCATAGAAATGGTGAAATTTTGTAAATATATGATGAGGAAGGTAGATTTCTAAACTTCTCTATCACATCTTGGATGGTTTCGGGAATATCTCTGGAGTGAACTTCTGTGCCGCGCTCAAACTTCCCTTGATCTTCATCGCACCCCTGCAAGTGCAGCAAAACACACAAGATTATGTAGGTTGTTAGATTTCTAGTTGCAATATATCTAGAAACTATATATATGGTGCCAACTGTTGTAACCCTAAGTTTAAAGTAGGGAGGTGATTGAGTTGAGTACCTCATGAAAGCAATTTGAGGGTTCATCTTTCCAGTTGCAACCTTAATGAAATCTTCATCTTTGAAGGAGAAAGTTGCATCCGGCTTCCCTCCCTCGTACGGCCCTAATTTGAATACACAACAGCAACAATCAACATATAAGCAGCAGCATCGCATTTGCTGCATCACGGTGTAAATAATCGTTTTTACCGTAATCTGTCACAGATGAGAGTAAAGACGGACTCACAAACCTCATCATCATCGTTTTCAAACTAGAGTTGATGCAAGTTCTGTATATATTAGTAATTTACATCGCAATTGCAACCAAAAGAACCAAGAAGAGAAAGCATACTATGCTTTATTGAATCAGCTGTATTGTAACATCAACAATGCTACTTCAAAATGCAAAGTCTAGATTTCTAGGGTTTGTAGATGGCCCAGCAGCTGTGACATATCCCTAGGAGTGGCAGGAGTTATTATTATTGTTTTTTTAAATCTGAATCCAATTGGATTATGTATTGTATAGATTTCAATGATGATTATGTTAACCAAGAAGAGCTAATCATGCGAAGCTGAGGAAGAACACTTCAACGCATGATTAACAGAAATTCTACTATCAGGATCAGAATCTTTGAAAGCGATCAAGATTGAGAGATGGATAAACCCTAACCTACCTTTAGTAACTTCGCCTTTCTTCAGATCGACCACATAGACAACCTCGTTGAACCCAATTTTCTGCAACCACGAAGTAATCACAAAATCCAAACTATTAAAACGACAATTCCGATTAAATTAATCGGAGGAGGAAGAAGAGGATCATATATAAATATACCTTAGGGGCGATGTTGATTTGATAAACGAGGCCAATCTTCTTGGTGATCGCCTTGCCGGCGTCGGTGGCGAGGTGGAGCTTCATCTGCTCCAGTAGGGCATCGGACTTGAAAGGCGTCGTCGAATCGGCCATTGATTTCTGTAGCTAGGAACGTATCGCCTTGATGTGGTAGAGGGAAGCAGCTTAGGGAGCGCTGGTTCTTATTGAGAGAAGGTATGGGGGCGGTGTGGCGTTGGTGTAGCGTATGGGCATGGCAGTTGCTGCAAGGAACAGAGCAGGAGATGAGGTGGTGGTTGATAGCTGCGGCTGTAAACTAGATACAGCTCTCTTTCTCTTAATTGATCTCGAATTTAGTTTTCATCAATATGGAAGGTAAGAATATATATAACCAATACTTACGGTTAGGTTCTAATGATGTAATTTGTGACATGACACGATAGCACGACACGAACATGTACGAAAAAATCGTATTTGTGCTAATATATTACAGAATGTTAACACGATAGCATGAACACGATTAACATGATATAACTTCTGTGTCGTGTTCATATTAGGTATCATAACACGACACGCACAATAACACGATAAAGTTGTGCTACTAAGGTTAATTCATTCTTAAGTATTTTTTAAACAAATCTTAATTATTAAATTAAAAACTTTAATTAGTGATTTAATTTTTAGTGGTTGTAAACTATTACTAACTAATGAATCTTGCTATATAATAAATTTCATTATTTTGATTTTTACTCAAATATCTCGTATAAAAATGTACAACTGAATATCCTTACACAATACGATAGCACGGCACGAACACGCACGAAAATATTCGTGTCGTGTTTGTAAAACACAACACGATAAACTTGTGTGTGTGTGTTTGTGTTCAGTAAATTTAGTACTACACAATCATTGACACGCACAATAGCACGAATTGCCACCCTGTTAATTGTTTTCTTAAGGAAGATTTTAATCTTAGCTATCTAAAATTACGAAGCAATTGTTATGGTCGATAATAATAGTGGCTAGAATATAATAATGTCTATATCTATTATTAGGATCTGATTCCTAGATATCAGATATTACTAAAAGAGTTTATTCCTAATAAGTCATTATTACTATATCCTAGCTAGGCCTTGTTAGGAAAACAATAAACCCTAGAGAAGTTGTAGTAGCTATATATGATTATGCAATGATATGAATAAAATCAACTTCCAACAAATTAATCTTAGTCTCTAATTGAGATTAGGAAGCATTACTACTATTCTCTACGCATTGCCTTCTGCTTGGGGTGTTGTTGATCCAGGGCCGTAACAACTTGGTATCAGAGCCGACGATCCTATAGCGGACTTTTCTTCGATGTCGATGAGAGAAATAATTTTGCTCCTAAAGGAACGTTTGGAGAATATGAAGGTCAAGAAAGAAGATACGACTGATGAATTTGTTTCTGGTCCGCAAGAATGGGGCCCAACAGAGGAGATCGTGAAGGAGCAGATTGACTTCATACCGCAGGAAGTCATACAGCAGGAGGAGGAGCTTCAACAGCAGACTCCCAAATCCGGGGAATTCATGGCGACAGTGGAGGCCCTCCCCGTAGGCAACCCGATTGTGGCTGAAGAAGATGACGAATCTCTCGGCGACTTCAAGCTCACGGCCACCGTTTCCGTCCTCGTCAACAATTTCACTAGTCCCTTCTCTAGTCGCAGTCCTTGGGCCACCGTCGCTGCTTCTCAGCCTCAAACCGCCGTCCTTACCACTCCAAGCTTCACTGCAGGTTCGGGATTCACAGATCCGCCACAAGATGGTGGCACTGACGGGTTTCAGTTTTAGCACATGGTTGTGGGCCAGCACCCCTCCGATGGGTTTAGATTCAGGGACTTCGTGGGCGGTGGTGGGGAGTTTGACCCCGATGAGTGTATGGAGAGCTTGATTGGCAGCAACGACTTCACCAATAGTTTGCCCCTGCACATAGAATTCGATTTCGGCATTGACGGCGCTGATCCAGTGGTCCGATCGAAAGATGGAAAGAACTCATTCAATGGATTTACACCATCGATTCCAACATGGGAAGTTCTCAAATATGAAGATGATAACTTCATCAATTTTGGGCAGCATGGCATCAAAGAAGCTCGGAATGCTACGTCTGTCCTCATTGCCGGTGGTACATGCTTCTTACAGCAGTACATTGAGTCCATTGACTCTATTCATGTGGGGGTTGAGGCACCGAGATCACGTGGAAGTCAAGCTGCTACACTTATTGCTGGGGAGCCTGACACTATGATCGATGCTGAGAATCCAGCACTTGTACCATCTATTGTTGTGGAGCCTGTCACTGATATGGATGCTGAGAATCAAAGATCCGCATCACCTATTGATGTCAAACATATCTTTAATATAGGTGCTGTGAATCACAGCCAATTTTCATCTGGGTACGATTTACAATCCAAGAAGGAAGCGACTCCCCGAACTCCTATGTATTACAATACCTTCCCTTTCAATGAGCCTCGCATCAATGATGATGAGAATCAGTCTCAGTGCTCAACCGGGAACAATTTGCTGCCGGAGGAGGAATCTACTCCAACAACTCCTATAAACGACTTTAGCATCCCTTCTCTTCTGGATGATAAGTTCGATGAAATTTCTGAGGTTGGTGTACAAATTGGCCTTGACAAGAAGGTGCTAAAGCAGCTTAGTGATAAGAAGGCTGAACTTTCGCAATCCATCATGAGCTTGGATGAATCATCTCCCATGACCTCCCATGACCATGATCATGAACTTGGACTCGATGTTCTTGCGGGAGGAAATAGAGGATCAAATCAAGAATAACACTCCATCAGCAGCCTCTGTTATATGCCGACTATCTGAACAAAATAGTTTTACTGATGATATCATAGGTGTGGTTGCACTTCTTGCAACTGTCCCTTCTCCAGTAGCTTCACTGATAATCGTCGAGGATAATTACCTCAAGGAGGCAATGAAGATGGGAAACTTTCTTGAAGAATTCAAGGGAAACCATGGCGTGAGGTCTCCAACCATTTTTGGTGTGAGGGAGCATGTTTGCACAGGAAGTGTTTCTTCTCTGACCTGGTTTATGTCTAATCAAGATATGTGTTTTATTATATTGGGTCCACTTGTATTAGCTTATTTCCTCAAGGTCTGCATGCATTATGGACATCCTGATATGTTTGCTCAAGTTTTTCATATGGAATGGTCGAGACCTAAACAAAATGGGTATATACAAACTCCGCCGGCCGGAAGTGGAGGTGTGGCCATTGGAGAAACAATATATTACTTATTATTAAAAGTATTTTATTTTTTGGATCCCGGAGAAGATGAAGGCGGATCAGTATGGATGGATGAAGTCAAGTATTCCGGAGCACATCCAAAACAAGAGCTTGAGGACAAGCTCTTAGTCGAGGAGGGGAGTAATGTTATGGTCGATAATAATAGTGGCTAGAATATAATAATGTCTATATCTATTATTAGGATCTGATTTCTAGATATCAGATATTACTAAAAGAGTTTATTCCTAATAAGTCATTATTACTATATCCTAGCTAGGCCTTGTTAGGAAAACAATAAACCCTAGAGAAGTTGTAGTAGCTATATATGATTATGCAATGATATGAATAAAATCAACTTCCAACAAATTAATCTTAGTCTCTAATTGAGATTAGGGTTGATTAGGAAGCATTACTACTATTCTCTACACATTGCCTTCTGCTTGGGGTGTTGTTGATCCAGGGTCGTAACACCAATCTCCTGCAATGTTGGCAGGTTTATTAATGCTTAAGTAGGGGTGTAAACGAGTCGAGTTGAACTGAGTATTTATAAAGTTTGATGCGACTAAAAATTACCGAGTATAAACTTGGCCAAGCTCAAAATTTTAAAACTCAAATTCGGCTCACGTGCAAGCTCGACATAATCAAACACGACTCGTAAATCTATTATACATCACAATAAGTTAGCATTTTAAGTACAAAAACTGAGCTCGACTTGAATCATCTAAATTATGTATATTATAAACCTCATTTAGACCGCTCAGGAGAGTTAAACAACTATCATCAAACTCGAATTTGATTTGACAGACCAAAAAATATTATTTAAGCTCGGCTCAACTTGAATATTATGAGTTAAATTCAAATTTTAATTGAGACGATTTTGAATAATTTTTTACTCGCGTACACTCAATGCTAAACAATTTACCAGTTAACTGGCGATTTCTTTTAAAATTATTACTACGATTTTATTTTGCGTATTTGTATTATATATGTTCAATGTTAACATCAATTAGTCTTAATTTAAGGATATTTCTCTGGAAGTTATTTTTTTTTGGCCGGCATATTTCTTGGGAAATTGAATCTCACCATTATGAATTAGCGGGATTTGGAGGGACTTGACATGACTCATGAGCACGCATCATAGTAAGCAAAAAAAATCCAAAATGCCTTTTTTTCATAAATCAATAACAAATACCCTTCCGAACAATTTTGTAATTGGCTGCAGTTAAAGTGTATGTCCATGTTCTAATTGGGTAAATTAGGTATTAATCCGGTAATTAAGAACGCACTGCGTCCAAGGATGGACAGAGATGGATGCGTCCAGTGTATAGAGCCCATCATGTAATTGTCGGGTTAATCCCTGATTAACCTGGTTAAAACACACATTTTGACTGCGCCCATACTTTTTATGGACGTGGTCTTTGACTGCAACTAAAAGTAAAATTAAATTATTAACAGTTTTGTTTGGAAGGGTATTTGTTAATAAAAAAAATTGGCATGTTGAAAAACAAAAAAAAATTAATAATAATAATAACGATATTGATGTAACGTACTATCCGGTAAATATCATATATAAAGGTTTAAATACTAGTTAATTTTAAGTGAGCGACTGTTTTTAATTATAACAGCTTAACATGATTGAGTCTATTGTACTCAATTGGATTTAGATAATGAAGAATTTTTATTTAGTAGTATTTTTATTGAGTAGTTACTCTTTTGTATATTAAGATTCAAAATTACCTTTTTTTTTTTTTTTTTTTTTATCAAAATTCATTATTTCTATCCAATGTGGTATTAACATGGGTCATTACAATCTTCGCACCTCAGTTTAAAATTTTTGTCCCGAATAGGTGATCGGAGCTAAAGATAGGGATATATATTTTATTCCAACTATATTATATTATTTGTCGAGTCATTTCCTTACAAGTTTGATCACGGTCCCGAGTCAAATTTGAGTTCTGTTACGCCTCCAAACCCGAGCGCATGTCCCACCAACGACCAACCCATCTCAACCTTGTTGGGACACGCTTCCAATCCGTTCGGTTTTGTATGAACCAATTGGTCGGTACCCGATAGAATTGTGATGATCCTCGTAGACCTGTGTGGATGTTTCTCCTATAATGCTGTCCTTAGCTCCAAGATAGTTCTTCTTCCTCGTAAACCTATAACAACGTCTCGCTGGACATCTGTTTCCCAACTTCGAGTTCGAGTCATTTTCCATGTTCACCTGCAAAAAGGGCTACTGAGCAAAAAAGGGGGGGGGGGGGGGGGTGCTCGGTGAGCCCTCTCTGATGCCTAAATGAGAACTTGCTAAAGAGAGAAAATGTCTAGAGAAAAGCTAGACTAAATTCAACTTTTCCATCCTTTGAAATGAAAGGCCAAGGGTCCTATTTATAGGACTCTTGGGTCATTAGTTTGCTAACTGCAGAATTAGTCTGTTAATCATGCATTAGTTAAGATAAGGTGAAATTAGACATTACTAAGCATCGGAGGAGTCGGTAATATTTTTTAGAGGTTCGGGAATAGCATGGCCCGGAGGGTGGCCCTTCGGGCCACAAATGTTTGGTTAGGGGTACTCTAACCGGACATGTTCGGTTAGGGGGTGTCCCTAGCCGAACTTGTTCTTTGGTCGGGCGATCTAAACTCGCTCGGCCTTTTGTTGGTGTGCTTTTCCGGGTTTGAGGTTTTCCGAGTTTCGTTTTGGAAACGTATTTGGGTCCGTGCGGTAATTAAGTCGGTCAAAGCGGGTCAAGGTGGGTGTATGTCCATTAAACCTGACGAGGTTGTTGTTTTCACTTTAACCCAAAAAAATAAAAACTTTAATTAAGGTTGTATCATCTTACTTATTAATATTTAAAAAAAAAAATCTATCCAACGTGGCATAAAAATAGAGTATTACATTTATAGTTAGAGAGGTCGCTCTAACCTAATACTGTGTCAGTCTCGTTACGTTTAGAAGACTATTTCAAGCACGAGCCGCTAATTACCAAGCTCGACCAATATTGAGCAAAATAGTGGGATTGAATGTGGCCAAAAAAATGTGGATTTGTGCATCACATCAAATTTATTTATTTATTTGAAGAAGCTTCACATCAATTAAGATCGCATAGTAGTTGTTTGAGGAGTCCACGTGGACCGACTCCCGTCCTTATTTTGGTGGTTGCCGGTTGGGACTAATTGGAACTCAAAACGAAATTTTAAAACTGTATTTAGATAGAGTTGCCACGATCTGATCTGAGTTACCAATAATTTATTCCTTTGTTAATGCTGTAAGGATATTTATTAATTATATATATGGAAATATATTATTATTTTTTGTTATTTACACCAATAATGAAACACACTATATACATATAAAAATATAGAAACTTTCCTCTTCTGTAAAGCGGCTGCAAAAATAATATATATTTGTAATTTTGTACAGATTTGATCGGTAACATGCTCCTTTCCCTAGTGAGAGATCTTAAAATTTTGACATTACTTGATTGCATAGTTATGCAAATTATTATTTTTTCACATATTATTTTAGGTGTCAGTTTTAAAAATAATTTATGCATGTATTGAATCAGTAAGTATGTGAAGACATTATAAATAAAGTTCTGATCATTAATATTTTTATTTATTTGTACAATTTGAACTCAAAATTAAAAGATAAAACTTTTTTTTGGCCAACTAAAAGATAAAACTTTAACCGTTACAATATTTATGATTTACAATTCCATTAAATAGTAGTAATACAACTCTGTTTAGAATCTTTTAGTAATATTGTCTCCAAAGAAAAAAAACTTTTTTTTGCCAACTAAAAGATAAAACTTTTAAACCGTTTCAATATATATGATTTACAATTCCATTAAATAGTAGTAATATAACTTTGTTTAGAATCTTTTAGTACTATTGTCTCCAAAGAAAAAACCTTTGGTTGGACTTGGAAATGCATGGATGGATTGGTGGATCTTGCCCGTGTAGAGTATAGGGTTAGGTTAATTAAACTCTAGGTCCGATTGGATTCTAACCGAATGCATGTTCACCGAGTTAAGGATCCGATTGGAAAAAGAAAATTAGAAATTAAATAATACAAAAAATTGGCATAAACAAAATGGAAAATGAATAAAATAAAAGTTAAAGAGCAAATACATGTTACTTAAAGATAAAAATTAGGGTTAATAACTAAAAAAACTGTCCAAGGTTTACCCTATGTTAAAATTAGGTGTCTGAAGTTTGAAATGTTAAAATGGACTGTCCCAAGTTTCATTTTTGTTGAAATTTGACGATTTTGTGAAAAGTAAAGAGTAATGGATTATGATTGGGTTGGTGGTTGATGAAAATGATTGAATGGAGATGAAAAGTTGCACAAAGACACTAAATTTCAACAAAAATGAAACTTGGGACAGTGCATTTTAACATTTCAAACTTCATACACCTAATTTTAACATAGGGTAAACCTTTGACAGTTTTTTAGTTATTAACCCTAAAAATTAACGAACCACTAACGGATACACCTAAAGACAACACGTCTCAGACGTTTTGTATAAAAAAACTTCACCGTCGAGAAACGAAAGAAGACTTCCATCTCCAAGTTTCACTCAGATGTAGCTCGCCTCTTTATGGGTGTAAAGCAATATCAAACCAAAATACATAACAATCATTAGAACCTCGACCAGATCAGAGTAAACAACAATGTCGAATTAGGCCGCCCTTTCTTTGAAAATATCACACGCGACCATCAGCTTTCCCAAATAAAAGGGAGATCCGCTGCTTATTGCTCACGGAATGACGAAGCGGATGTTGCTCACCCGACACGATCGTACGAGGTCACAATTCAGCCAACACGATCGTTCAGCGTGGACAAGATTTGGGGATCGGATGCGGGCTAAATTCCCGCCAATGGTTGAGATGTTAAGTCGACTCCTTCCTCATTTGTGGAGTCCGTCCGAGTGAACAAAAATATGCAAAAATAAATAAATAAGTAAATAAATTATACCAAAAAGATAATACGGTCCAAACTCCAAACATGTTGTACTAAACTATTTATCAACGCTTAATTTAATTACTAATGTATATATATTATATATACATATATTTTTGGCAAACTATAAATATTTATTAACACTTAATTTAATTAGAGAAACGCGTATTAGTGAGACTAAAACACCCTTCGTTGGGATCCTCAATTCGCCTGGCTGGGCCCACGCACTCTTTGGGTAAGTGTAGTGTACGACAACACTCTAGGCGTACTCTTAATTAAGGCGCCGTCGCTATCTGGCGCCACTAAGTCCACTGTTCAAACAATCCTGACCGTTCAATTATAGGAAACGTGGACGGTGGTAAACATCCCACTTTGTGCGGTCTCATTGGATGGATGTCACTATCAGAGTTTCCTACCCTGTTATAATTGCCAACCAGTCCACTAGTCCTCTTTAATTTATGCAGTAGATGGATGAATTCACTAATTATGTTTTTACCACCAAAACTGTTGATACTTTAAAAATGGACCCTCAAGTAAACTACTTATCTGTATCCATCCCTCTTTTACTCTTCGTTTCTACTTAATTTTTTGGCCGAAATTAAGTAAAATGAAGGTGTGGATACTAACCACAATATTATATATATGCACATAATCATATGATATGATGTAATAGTTCAACACGTCACCTCTTAATCTAAATGTTGTGGATAAACTATTTAAATTCTAAAAGTAAACAAATATTTATAATCATTTTACGTATTATGGACTAAACCAGTGTGAGTGATAATTAGCCTGGCTGATGAGCAAACATTCTACGATCATGAATGAAGCTATCAAGGGATGAAGGGGGCAATCACCCCTTTAACTTTTGGTAATATATATTTTTTGTTGTTAAAAGTTATATTTTTTTACCTTTTAAAATCTTGCATTTGACCCCTAAAATTTTTACATTGATTTTTTTGTTTCTAGTTCAGCAGAATTCATAACTTCATCCCTGACTGCAAATGTTGTCATCTTAATAAGAGCTCATAGGACCACACCGCGATAAATAATAAAATCCAAAAAAATATATATACCCTAATTTTATTCATATCCATACTACAAAGTAGGTTATATACAAAGTTGAGTCACAAAGTTATAACTCTATTAAAAAAAAAGTAGGTCATAAACTTGTTTGGGGGAACTTCAGCACAAGATTGAAAAGTCGAGGGTTATATTGCAAGTACACATAATATTATATTAGGAGATCAGATCATTATTAATTTATTATTACATAAACAAATAAGCATTTCCTGTCTTAAAAGGGCAAAATACCGTGGGGAGCAGTAGACAATCGACACTTGGCAGCTCCGCCGTACCCTAGGCCGCGAAGCAGCAGCAGACCCGCCACCAAAACGGCAAATCAGACCAGATCAGCCACAATTTCCAACTTCGAGCAGAACTTCCCAAAAAAGGAGCTGACAGAATCTGGTGTTGTCCCGATTTTTGCGAAATTCGCTAAATCAAGTAAGAAAAATCTATGACTCTTTTTTTTGGGTGTGTTTCTTCTGGAGTTAAACGACTCCATCGTCTTGACGGAGAAATTGATTACTGATTTTCGCTTTTCTCACTCAGTATGAGCCTTAACGGACGGCCGGCGGGCCACTATTTTGAGAAGTTGCTGAAATGTAGTCGGTTTCTGTTCCTTGTGTGGATTCCCTTACTTGGCGTGATAATTCATCCATTTGTGATCATATAAAATTATTGAGCTTGATCGTGTTTCTTGTGAATCCTGATCTGTAAAGATGTATTATAAAGGTGGTCTTTTTTCTAAAAAAAACAGTCCGTGATTATTCGGATTTAACTAGTTCTGCAGCTGCATTAGTGATTCAAAGTTAGACATACTTTAATTTTTGGTTGGATTGTTCAATCTGGTTGAACAAGATGAGCAGCTGAACCTAGGGTTTGGATGTATCTATCATTTTTAGTATTTTGGTAGCCTGAAGAACTTAATGAATCTACTCTGTTCAGATTTGACAAGATGGGGAGTAACATCAACTTCAGGAACTTTGTGGCAGAACCGGCACCATCTTCGACTAATAGACCACCCGGGAATTCTCCATTAACTAGACAATCTTCTGTGTACGGCCTAACATTCGATGAGTTCCAGAACACCCTTGGAGGTACAGGTAAGGACTTTGGCTCCATGAACATGGATGAGCTGCTGAAGAGCATCTGGAGTGCAGAGGAGAACCAAACTATGGCTTCTACAAGTGGGCAGTTAGATGGAAATGGTTATTTGCAGCGCCAGGGCTCATTGACCTTGCCAAGAACACTTAGCCAAAAGACAGTTGATGAAGTTTGGAGGGGTATCTCCAAGGAATTCAGTATCGGAAAGGATGGAATCATTGGAGGCTCGAGTGTGCAATATAATCAGAATCAGACACAGAGGCAGCCTACTTTAGGTGAAATGACTTTGGAAGAGTTTCTGGTGAGAGCTGGAGTTGTTAGGGAAGATATGCAATTGGCTGCAAACCCGAATAATGTCGGATTTTTTGGTGGATTGTCACAAGTTGGTAGTAATTCTGGGTTAGGAGTTGGGTTTCAGCAGACAAATCGAACCTCGGATTTAATGGGTATGAGTAACTTGGAGAGTGTTACTCCACTTCCAATTCAATCTCCTGCAAACTTGTCATTGAACATTAATGGGATTAATGGGGTCAGATCGAACCCACCACAGCAAGGATTCCAGCAGCAGCAGCAGCAGCTGATTCTTCCGAAGCAGGCTGCTGTTCCTTTCGCATCTCAGGTGAGTAGAGTCATCAAAAGGATGAATTTTTAAATTTTAAGGGTTTGGCTCAACTTTATAAAATATATTATGTTTTTGGCCATATGTAATTGTTAGAATTGTGAGTTCAATCTCAGGTACCTTCATCAGCAGCAGGTGGAGCTCACCTAGTTAGTCCAGGAATCAGAGGTGGACTAATGGGACTTACCGATCAAGTGATCTCGAACAACACGTCTCAAGTTGGTGCCTTTCAGGGTGTAGAACTGGGAATGGTCGGGTTACGAGGTGGACCTATCGGTGTTTCAACAGGGTCTCCCGAATCGTCAGATGGGATTTCAAGAAGTAATGGTGAGACTTCCTCTGTTTCGCCTGTTCCTTACATTTTTAATGGAGGAATGAGGGGGAGAAAAGCCGGTGGACCTCTAGAGAAGGTTGTTGAGAGGAGGCACAGGAGGATGATAAAGAATCGGGAATCAGCTGCAAGATCACGGGCTCGTAAGCAGGTAGGGACACGGAAATTTCAAACTGCAAATCAGGTAAAATCAAATTTCATGTTTTTGCAAGAACTGAATGTGTTGCTGTTTGTTTCTAGGCATATACAATGGAATTGGAAGCTGAAGTTGCAAAACTAAAGGAGGAAAACGAAGAACTTCGAAAGAAACAGGTAATTATTGATTCGATTCGGGTTTTCATCAGATAGAGTTTTCAGTTTGTTGTCTAACCACTTCCTGTGCTTCATGTAATTGCTGCAGGCTGAGATTATGGAGCTGCAGAAAAACGAGGTACAATGTTGTTCTTGTTGAGATTTTTCTTATCGGATCTTAAAAATCCGATCTTTCGGCATTGAGATTGTTTCTTATCGGATCTTAAAAATCTGATCTTTCGGTATTGAGATTGTTGGGTGCTTTTAAAAATCCGATCTTTCGGTATTGAGATTGTTATGAGACATAGTTTGTAGCATAAACTCGAAAAATCATGTTTTGTTGATGATGGATCAGTTTTTACCCTGGATTTTGCAGATTGTGGAGATGATGAATACGCAAGGAGGGGGCGGGAAGAGGCGGTGCTTGAGGCGGACACAAACCGGACCTTGGTAATTATTGATCGGAAAAGTCGGGATTTGACGCGAGTTGTGCAGTTGCAGGATGCGTAAGTAGGAGGGAGTAGTACATAGTTTAGGGCAGTTATTGTTATGATGAGCTTAAGTTTGTGTTTTCATTGATATGATCAAACAATCATCTGTCACTTTGCATCAATTGAAACCAAGTAAACATCCATCCATGGAGTCTTGAAAATGTTTCGATAAATTTTATGTCTTCACTTATCGAGATTGACAATATTTAAATTCAGACTCGTTATATTATGTGGTAGTAATTAATTTTGTTAGGAAATTGTATGCGAATCTCAATTTTTTAAATAAAAATGAATAAATTGTTCTGTTCTATTAATTGAGCAAACTTTTTTTTTTTTTTTGGCCAATAATTGAGCAAACTTCATTTGAACGATAATGTTGGATTGATTTAGCTACTAAAGCAAACATTGGATACGGTTAGGTAGTTGGCCAACTTAATTTCAAAATTAGCGACTAACTACATCACACCTGTCGATTGGGGATTAATACAAAATGAATATAAGAGATTGAGCAGCAAACGAGTAGCTCACCTAAAAAGCCCACTTGTTTGGTAAACAAGAAAGCCCACTTTGACTTTGTAAAATATGATGAAATCGAAATATTATTATAATCAGATAATTAAATATATGTACTGTTGTCTTATTATTTTATGTTAACTCGCGGTTGAATAATAAATATTCTAATATAAACTCATATCATGCAGTGCTGGCAATATCTAATGTAATACTGAAATATAAGTCTAGATAATAATATGCGATGGAATTAATAAATAAAATTAATTTTAGTTTTTTTTTATGAAATTAGAATTTTAAACTCGAATGCATATTATTTTGCTAAAACGTACAATATGGATGGATGTCAATGGAGCAAATCGGAGCGGAAGGTGGTAATACTTAGGGATGGGCAAAAAAATGGTCCGGCAGGACCGGCCCGAAACTGGATCGGACCGGACCGTTTGGAACCGGTCCAGACTGGACCGGTTCCAAACATATCAGGTTTTGCAAGTGGAAACTGAGCCAATAACCGTTTGTATACTTCTGATGGAACCGGTTTTAAACTGGACCGGACTGGTTTGGACCGGTTTTTTTTTACCCGGATTGGTTTTGGACTGGTTTTTTTTTTTTAAGTGTAAATCTATAAATAAAAACGGGTCGGACGGGTTCCGAACCGGTTCTGGACCGGACTGGGCTGTTTTTTATAAAACAGTCCAGAACCGGTCCGGAACGGTCCAGATTTTGTTGGTAAGCTCTTGGTCAACATCTAATTCAGTTCGGACCGGACCGGACTACTTAAACCAGTTCCGGTCCAGGCCGGACCGGTCCAATGCCCATCCCTAGTAATACTATCCCCACCTCAGAACTTATTGCATCTACCATATTTTCCTAAAACCGTCTTGAGACGAAAGTTTTTGGGCGATTATATCTGTGGGGTATTGCTCTACCTGCCAATTTTTTTTTTTAAAAAAATATGTTTTAAAATTTGTATAATGAACTGTTACTTAAATTTTCATAAGAGTGGCATATAGGTAAATACATTTATAATTCAAATATAACTAATAAATAATACCTAAGCGAAGTAAACTTCTTAGGGGCTGGCTAATTTGTTGTCAAGTTTATTTAAACTTGAATTTCTAACCATTGGATCAACACATTTAAAACTCTCTAAGTTGAAAAAGAAGAAAGAGAGGAAATATGCATGAATTTCGATGCACTCTCTAAGCTGAAAAAGAAGAAAGATAGGAAGTATGCACGAATTTCAATACTTTGATCTAATAGTCATAAATTCAAGTTTAAATAAACTTGACAACAAATTAGTCAACCCCAACTTATTATTATATCTAACTTTTTATTTCAATAACATATTCATTTACTAAGTTTTTATTATTGCATAATGACCCTTATAATTTTTTAAAATTACATATATAACTACGGGGAGGAAGTCGGGGTAAAACAACACATTTACCACATATTGTCTTGCACCACAGTTGTTTATACCAAACTTGCCTCATAAATCGTGATAACTACTTTCGCGGGACATTTTGCGGGCAGTACATCGCGGTGTTCGGGGAATCTGCGTCCATTAACACCCTCATCATACAATCAATGAATATAAACATTACAACATATTAGAAAATCCTAAACGGTTAATTAATAAAATATAATTTTAATACGTATGGATATATTTATTTGTTGTCACTTATTATAACACTGTAATTAAATAGCTATAAATTCTTATATAATATTTTAATTCACAAAAAAAGCCACGTAAAAGTAGAGGCGTCAAGCTTTAAATGAGCCATATGTTTGCCCAACTCTTCTCACCATGACACGTGTATTTAATGTAATTAATATTATATTTTCTTTTAAAACTTACTGGGATCGATGAACCCTAAAAGAAAAATATTATATCTAATGATATGTGTGAAGATCATAATGTTGAAGCACGATCTGAGATAAAAAGAGTGAGACATGTGATCTGCATCCCATGTAAAGTAGTGTAAAATTCAAATAGGAGACTACAATAATTTTATTGAGTTAATTAATTGATTAAATTGCTAACTAATATTGGACAGTATAACAAAATGTTAGCCATGAACAATTTTTCATTCCATAATCATTAGCGACAAGTATTAAACCTAGACCTCTGTGATTAAATAATAAGAAGCTGAACCACCACACTATTATATATCCCCTTTGGCTACACACTGCACACCACGTGTATCACTCTGTTGAGCAACACTCTCGACCCACATGAAGAGTTCGATATTGAATGCACATTACAGATTCTTCATTCATTCATCATCATAACACACTACCTGACCGAGTCTCTGCTTTACCGCCATTGGAGCACGCCTGCAAGCAGATCGTCTCCTACACACTCAATTAATCAGCAGCACAATCTCTCTCTCTCTCCCTCTCTCTCTCTCTCTCTTTCTTCTTGCTTCTCACTTCCTCTCTATAGCTGGAATCAACAATGTGTATCTTCACTTCCTTGGAGGTTGCAATGTGAACAAAAACCTCGCTGGTGCTAGCAAAATGACGGAGCTAGGTTTTCACGCTCCAAGGTCGTCGAGATCCGCTCTCACTGCTCGCGACGCCAGTCCCGACTCTGTCATCTTCACTCTCGGTTCCAACTTCAGCGTCTTCTCTTCCGATTCTCACGACTCCGAAGTCTCTCCGGTACTATACTAACTCTGCAGACTCTTACATTTGGCTAATCGATTACCTGATCATGAACGCCATACTTGAGCTCAATCTGTAGCCACGTTGCGGAGTAAATGTAGAAATTTCGATTGAACTATCCGCTTTGACTGATGAAAATAGCATGTCGTTGTCCGATAAACAGTGCTTAACCTGTTGGCTGCAGTGTTATTACATCATCTAATTTGAATTCGAATCTGTGAATCTGATGCAGCATTGTGTGGGACACGATTGGGGGCGTTCCAGTGGTCCAGATCTGAAACTGAATCTGAGCAAAGATACACTGCATAGTCACAGTCGTGGTCTCTCTAGAGAAGGAGACAAGGCTAAAGGTATGCAGAATTACAGCTTCTTCTTATATTGTTTGCTTCTGTCTGGTGAAGAAGACAGCTTGAAGCTTCTTGATTATGACAGCGACCATAGGAAATTATTTGCAGAGTAAGCACGTTTTCTCTGTCTTTGTTACCCTAATATCAGCTCTGTTATTTCTTATTTCCCAGCTCATAAGGAGCAAACTCACAGCGATGAAGAAGACAATAAACAGATCTCTGATTCAGCAAGGAGCTCATTTTCTCTGGCTCTTAAGGGTAGGTTATAGACTTATAGTATTCACTTTACAGCAAATTCTCAGTAGTGGCTTATTCAGGCCATGCTATTCATCCTCTGTGGTTGCATTTGCAGAGTGTCAAGAGAAGAGATCTAGATCTGATCCTCTGTCAAGGAAATTAGATAGGCAAAGACCTTCTTCTGTTGATTTCAACAATGCCACTGCTGCTTTGTCTCCAAGATTAGCAGGTGTGAAGAAGAGCTCCATGGCTACTCACAGGTCAGGTGCATTCCCGAGTCCCGGAACACCGAATTATCGCCATGCAAGTTTTGCATTGCAGAAGGGTTGGAGCTCGGAGCGGGTGCCATTGCAGTCCTCTACGGGTAGGAGGAACACAGGTGCTCCTTTCTTGTCTTTCAATAACAATGGCAGGACGTTACCATCAAAATGGGAAGATGCTGAGAGATGGATCCTCAGCCCTGTTGATGGAGATAGTATTGCAAGACCTTCAATTCCGCCCCCTCAGAGACGACCCAAGTCCAAGAGTGGACCACTTGGACCTCCAGGTGTTGCATACTACTCGCTGTTTTCCCCTGCAATGCCTATGCTTGAAGTTGGGAATATGGGGAACTTTTCCATGGGATCTCCATTCTCAGCTAGAGTGATAGCAGCAGATGGTATGGCATTTCGGAGTCCCCGGTACCATGGTGGAAATTTTCCTGTTAGGGCAGAGCCCTGCATGGGCAGATCAGTTAGTGTACATGGGTGCTCTGAGTCTGAGATGCTCAGCTTGCCATCTACAGTTAGGCCCCAAGGTGCTATCTTTTCCAACTGAGATTCCCTTTTTAAATTCAATGTACAACTTCATTTGGATACTGAATGTTCATTTGGTGTAGTAGTTTCCACTGAATAAGTTTGTAAATATCTGTTGGCATGCTGTTAAAAAGGATAGGTCTGTAGGACAAAGTACAATTCCTCTGCTGATAATTAAAATAGTAAATTTGTATTTTTAGCAAATTCAGGTGGTGCACACTATGAATCCAACCAGTATGGTTGAAACTTGTTAGTTCTACTGACAATCTTAAGTAACAGTCATTGACAATTAATGTTAAGATAGAATAACCTAGTTAAACTTATTATAGCAGTCATGCATGCCACCTTATTGTTGGTAACTGGTATGGGAATTTTTCTTTGGATCAATGGTGGGAATCTGCACCTTTTAATGAGTAAAACTATCCTTTATGATGCATCATTGAGGCATGCTGACCCTCACATGAAGTTCCATTCATGTCCAATTTGGAGATAAGCCATCAACATTAAATATGGTGATTCAGTTTTGTTTTTTAATTTCAGTTGCATGATATTATTCTGCACTGTCTTGTGCTATCATGTAGATGAAAACCATGGCGGAGTGAAGAATGCGGCCTCAAATATGTCGTTTCCTGTTTCAAGGAGGGACATGGCAACACAAATGAGCCCAGAGGGGAGCGCTTGCTCATCTCCAGAAAGGGGATTTTCTTATGGTGCATCTCCGCCTCCTGCTCTTTCTATTGTAGAACTGCAGACAACAAGTTCACCTAAGCTAGGAATCAAGGATGTTCCAGTTGACGAACAAGTCACTTTGACTCGGTGGTCAAAGAAAAATCGTCACCGAATATCAGGTAGGGGATCAGAAAGTAGCGAAGAATGGAAAAGGAGAGACGCTGATGCCCATGACTCCACCTGGGATATCTCAGACACAACTAAGAGCATTTCCAAGTAAGCACTCTCATAGATCCCTCTATTACAATTGCAAAATCCTTAAACATTAAAAGTTGACTGGATGTTCAGATTTAGTAAAATCAACTCTTGCAGTGAGAGACCTAAGATGACTGGCACTTATATAACTTTGTTTTCTTATCCTTTGAAGGGTGAAAAGAGAGCAAGCAAAAATTACAGCATGGGAAAATCTTCAAAAGGCGAAAGCGGAGGCATCAATTAGGAAACTAGAGGTTCTCTCTAACTTGCCTCTTTTGTGGAATGAAATCTTAGAGAGATCATCATGAGCTACTTATTAATTAGATCGAGAATCTTCATATGGAATAGTTTATGCTGCATGCAACAACTGTATTCCATTTTATGCTGCCCCAACCACGATTCTGATTCCAAGTTCCATGGCATAATTTCTGCCTCTGATCGGACTCCTGGATTTTAATATGTGCTGCTAATCCTTTTAAGTTTGATCCATGTATTCTGTAAATGCTGCAGATGAAACTGGAGAAGAAGAGATCGTCTTCCATTGATAAAATAATGAAAAAGCTGAGATCATCTCAAAAGAAAGCTCAGGAAATGAGGAGCTCAGTGTCATCTGACCAGTCCCACGAGGTGGCTAGGAGGACTTCCCACAAAACTGCAATTTTCAGAAGAACTCGTCATATGGGTGGTTCAGTAAGCAGCTGCTTCACATGCCACGCTTTCTAGTGATCTTACTTTCACCCACCAAATTGGAAGATAATAAGGTACATACCCACTTGCGCGCATTTTGATTCATCCGCTAACCATGGCAATATACTTTTAACAAAATATTGTTGATCCCTTCACTGGAATAGCAATTGCTGCTCATTTTGCAGGTTCTAATGAAACAACCCGAACAAGCATCAGTCCAATGCCGTTTTGGTGTAGTGAACAGATCCTATATGCAATGGAGGGGGGCTGAGATGGCGGTGGTGTATGAGGAGGTTCAGTTCCCCTGAATCTTTGATGTAGTAGTATTGGCAGAGGCAGTTTAGTGAGTTATAATGTTTGTTAGAGTACAATGTGTGTAGATTTGTAGTGCCTAGAAATTAAGGATGCAATGCCTGCCATGCAGAACCTTGTAAGCTGAAATTTTCTGGTCCTAGTTCATTATGATTGTTTCGATGGTTAAAACCCTAAAAACGGTCTCAAATATACGCCATGGTACGATTAGGTGTCAACTTTGTTTGTTGCAGTTTAGACTGAAGTATTAGACTCATTGTTGCGTCCAAAAGCCGATGTTAAAATTGACTGAATGAAATCAGTTTTGCGAATGACTATCTGATGCATTAGATTCGTTTCACGATTGTATCAAATTTATTGCAATTTGAAAGAGACGTTCCTTATATTAACACAAACTATACGTGGCTACTAAGAGTCACTACTGTCCATCCACAAGTGTTCAGTTACAAAGGCAGTACTAGTAAATAACAAGCATAAAACACACACTACGTTAAGCATAACAATCTATTCTTCTTCTCTCAGGCAGGCATTTCTTCATATACTCCAGTCCCGGTCCATCACGACATATAAACCTCCATCCCGACATACTTCGATGTCTGACAAACCGGACACGACCCCACCGTAGTTTCACAGTTCTTACAGAGGCAGAGATGCCGACAAGGCAACAACAGCATCGAAACCTCGTTAACTCCACACACTTTACACATCATCACCGGCTTAGATCCGCTGTTGCTACGGTCTTTGCCCAAATGGAGAAAATCGACGCCACGGCCGTTACAGCAAGAAGCTGTATCGTCCACCTCACTGTCGCCACAACCTTCTTTGCTGTCTCGACTCACCTGCTCGAGATTATACCTGAGTGCAGAAATCATTTGCTCGCCATACCGGGCCTGCTGCTGCCACGAACTTGCTTCGACCGAAAGCTGCTCCACCCGGTCCTCGAGCTCCTTGTTCTTCCTTGTGATGCATCGAATTTCTGCTTCCTTCTCCCTGAGTTTGCGAAAGGCTTTGTCTTCTACAAGCGATATCATTTGAAGTTGGTTCGAATGAACCTTCTCCAGAATAGTTTGCCGCAGCTGGTCCGCCTACGAAAAACTCGTAAACTTTGTCGTCTTTTGAATGGTAAGCTAAAGAATTAAGGGTTCAGAACATAATCACAGTCTCAGGTTTGCACCTTGTTGCTTTTAGGTGTCCTAGGTTTAAACTATTGCTAATAGGTGTTACAAGTTTCGTTTTTGTTGTTTTTTCGTCGGTTTTTTCTGTTAAATTTGACGGATTTTGTTCCGACTCCATAAATTCAACAGTAGGAGCATTTAAAGAAAAGAAAACAACAAAATGACACTATTGTTTCTCTTTAATTTATGTCAATTAGTGTGTACATACAATGAAATTGAAGAATTTATGCAAAATTTAAGTTCAATTTTAACTTAATTGGCATAATATACATGAACTGAAGCAAACTCATGCCTAAATCTGTCAAATTTTTAGAAAAAACTGACAGAAAACTAAAAAGTAACGAAAACAAAACCTGAGACACCTATTAGCAACAATTTAAACTTGGGAGGTCTAAAAACAATATAGTGCAAATCTGGAACTGTAATTAGGTTCTTAATCCAAAAATTAATAATGTATTTATTAGGCGCGAAAAAGGCGTATAGTCCTTGTTGAACTTACTTGAACTTTAAGGAATCTGTCAATCTCTACATCTTGTTGCTGCAACTCTCTCTCGATATCATCACGAATGAGGGAAAACAAGGACGAATCCCCGGAAGATGTCATAGGATTATTATCGAGAGACAATCCTAAGCCCGTTGAAACAGATCGTGCTTGTAAGAAGTCGATGGAGGTTATCTGTGAAGCATTGTCGAAAAACTTTTCCTCTTTAAGCCTTTTCCGTGGCGGTTCAAGCCCAAAATTGAACTGCATATCAGCTCCACCTACAGTAGTGCCATCAACCGGAGGGACCGGTGCAAACCCGATGTGGACTAAACAGAGAAAATGACTTTGATTCAGTAAAACAAAACAATGATGTAAAGATGCAAACCCGCATGAAATCTTGTTAACATCTTTTGACAATATTCGAATAAGCTAATGTCAATGTCATAAATGAATTGCCCATACTTGCAAATTATCAGTTCAATAAGGAATATAACTTTGAAAATAACAAGCTGGACAGAGGTATGAAGACATATACCAATATAAACAAGATTGTGTATAAGATGACACAAATGTGGCAGTTGGCACGACCCCACATCATAAATAACATGAATTTGAGTTTGACAAAAGCAGACATGGTTTTCGTACAACTTAGTAGTTCAAACCAAATTCTTATGATAAATAAACACAAAACGCACACATCAATTGCCCACCTAAAGAATCCTACACGTAGTGGTAAAAGTTAAAGATTAAAATTTTCAAATCTTAGACCATCTAAAGGTGTTCGATTTCCAACACGGCAACAATTAAGAACCACAATTAGGTCAACAGAGACAATATACTTAACATTCTTGTGCCATAAAGCGAAATAAACCTGAAGAGCAGCTGTTACACGAATGTGGCAGTTTGCACGACCCAACATCATCAATAACATGAATTTGACAGAAACAGATATGGTTTTCATACAACTTAGTAGTTCTAAGTTCTAATCAGCTTCTTATGATGAATAAACACGAAACACACACATAATTGCCCACCAAAAGAATCCTACTTGTATTGGTGAAAGAATCCAAAATTTTCAAATCTTAGACCATTTAAAGGTCTTCAATTTCCAACTCGACGAATATTAACCTAAGGAACAAGATTGAAGAACCACACTTACGTCAACATAGACAATACTTAACATTCTTGCGCCATAAAGCGAAATAAACCCGAACAGCAGTTGTCACCTAATTGTAGTTAAAATGCTCTATAGTTAATTCGATTTAAGGCGGCGAATTGGCGTGTCAATTTCTAATTTACGAGAAAGAGCGAGACAAATGAATAATTCCAAATCTGAATTCATAAAACATGAGCAAAGCAAGAGAATTTACAGGAAGTATCGTAAGATTGATTCTGGGGCTGATCCTGTAGGTTGTAGTACGGCACCGGAGGCGAAATCCGACCATCAATTGTGTACAAATTCCTGTGAATGTCCATCGAGATAACATGAAATCAGAAAAAGGAGAGGCTATAGAGCAGCAGACGAACCCTAACAACGACATTGAATCAAAATCGAAGCTGCTGAGCTGAAATTAGACGGAATTTACCGGAAGGGTAACGATTGATGCTGCTCTTGCGGTGGTTGCTGCTGTTGAGGTTGGTATTGCTGTTGAGGCATCGCCATGGCAGCGAGAGAGGAGAGAGAAACTTCTGGGCCAATGCAGAGAGAAGGACGGGGCGAGGTGGCCGATGAAAAAATATTCATCGCTTTTATTTGCGAGATGGTGCTCTCTATTTTGATAAATTATATAAATACCCTGTAACTTTTGTTTGTAGTTTTTTTTATTATGTGGAAATGGAATGGTCCTAAAAGAGTCTTATCATGACAGCAACAGGGCGGGTCGATGCGGGTTTCCGCAGCCTCGGACCCGCCCCGCGAGTCAGCTTGGTAGACCCGGATCCCGACAGGTGTGCCTCCCGGGGCGGGTCTGCTGGAAAAAAATTTTATGCGGGTCAACCTGCGGGGCCCTACCAAACCCATCGCGTGAATTTTTTTTTTTTCACTTCTCAATATTACATTTTTTTTGTCAAAATATTACATCATTATATATAAATTCAAACCACAAATCTAAACACTGATCAAATACAAACAACAAACACATCAAATTCCTCAGAAAATACAAATCCAAATTCAAATCAAAATTAACAAATCCTAATAATCTAAATATACATCTATTTATAATTTGGTCATTGTTATTTATATAGGTACTATATTAACCATATTGTTTAGTAAATATTATATTATATTAACATAAAACAATATATATAGGCACTTCGAGGCGGGTCTACGGGGCCCCGCACCTCTAGACCCGCCCCGCCTCGAACTCGTCCCGTGACCCGCTAGTCGGCGGGTCAGCAGGTCAAAATCGGGTTAGGGCCCCGCGGGTCAGCGGGGTCCCGAGACCCATTGTCATCCCTAACAACAACACTCGTAGATTGTTTGATCCACACATAAATTAATACTCACTCACACCGAGTCAAATCATAAATGGTAAAATGCTCGCTATGAATATTTTTTTATTCTCAAAATTTCAGCGGAGTTTAAATATCTACTAAAGGATGATACGTTGAACTGATACATCATATTACATAGTTTATTTTTAGTTCTTAAATTACTAATTATTGTGTACTTTTGAGACCGTGTGTTTGAATTCAACAAATTCTCATACCTACCAAATACCAATTATGGGTTCCATGAGTTCCACCGGACCAAAGGTGAAGAAGTTTAACACAAAAATGGAGTTTCACAAGTGATGCAGCGTGATAGGATAGATGGAGGTACAATGCACAAAAACTCGTAGATTCCGTTAAATTCCAAAATTTCGACACGATATTGAGGAAAACCTCGATTTTTTTATAATCCAGTCAATAATGACTCTCAACGACTGCTAAACAGAGTTTAAATGTGAAAATAAAACTCTAACCTAGAACAAAATCCGAAATTAACAATTAATTCCAAACAAAACCGACAAATTGCAAAAGAGACTCGAAGAAACATAAAATTGTAATTTTGACCCTCTAGACGAACGACATTGGCAAAAAGCGTGACACCCGTTAATTTCTATAGGTCTTACTCAGATCGCCGTTTCTGCATGAAAAAGTGTAATCGCACGCCAAAATCCGGCACTTCAAAATCTCCCACATCATTCTCTCCGGGGAAGAGAAGATTCGCCCTCGAATCTTGCGCAACGAAGACCAGTAATAGGAAGCCGACTTTGGAACTCCACCTAAGCTGAATATAAAATCGGGTCCAAGATCAAAGTTGAAGGATCGCGAAGCGGTGTTCGAAGGTGGTCTGGGTGCCGACATTGGTGTCGATTTTCCATGTAGCTTGTACCCGAAATCGGTGGTCTAGAGGCCTTTGAATTCGCTCATTACGGTCGGGGAAAAGATGAATCCAGAATCATGGAAGGTGGGGTGATGGTCGATTATCGTTGTGACGTCATCATCGTCAGCGTACTCATCATAAATTGAATTATCAAGAACAGTAGCAGTTTTGGTACGATCTAGTTCTAGCCAATCAAGGAACGGAATTGTGCATGACTGAATAGGCTCTTATACCAATCTGATGCAACGTGATGGGGATAGATGAATGGTAGAATGCACGAAACTCGTTGACTCCGTAGAATACCGAAAATTCTACGCGATATTAAGGAAAACCTCAATTTTTTTTATTATTTTTAATAATTCTATCAATACTGACTCTTAACGACGGCTAAACAGAGTTTAAATGCTGAAAAGAAAACTCTAATCTATAACAGAATCTGAAATTAACAACTAATTCCAAACAAAACCGACAAATTGTAAAAAAGACCCAAATGAACATAAAACAGTATTTGTGACCTTTTAGACGAACGCATTTGACCAAAAAACGTCACACCCCATAGTTACTGTGATTCTTGCTCAGGTCGTAGTTTCTGCATGAAACAGTGTACACGTACGCCAAAATCCGACACTTCAAAATTTCCCACATCAATAAGGCAATTATTGGAAGAGTTAATACGTATTTTGGTACGCATATTTTTTTACCACTTTTGGCTTTTGTTGCAACATTATATATATATATATATATATATATATATATATATATATATATATATATATATATATATATATATATATATATAATTTTGGTGCAATATGTTTGCAACTTGTATACTTTTGGTGCATCCGTTAGTTGACCGTTAATATTGACCGCTAAACAGTCACGTGACTTACACATGAATAGCCCCAAATTTTAATTTTGTCCAGTTTAGTCCTCAAATTTACTGCCCTATCTTTTTATTTTTACAATTTTGTCACTAAACATTTCCAACCGCACCCCAGGTATTAATTGACTTAGCCATGGTCCGACCTATGGCTGTGTCGTACCCTAGCTAGGGTCACCTGACCTGGGCGACCCTAGCCATTGTCCGGGCTAAATTGTCCTAGCCATGGTTTGACCCATGGCTGGTTCGAACCCTAGCTAGGGTCGCCAAGGTCCGGTGACCCTAGCCAAGGACCGACTCATCCATGAGTCGAACTATCACTAGGTCAATTTAGACCTAGGGAACAGCTAAAAATTTTTAGGGACTAAATTGTATAAATAAAAAGTTAGGTCAATAAATTTGAGAACTAAACTTAACAAAATCAAAATGGGGCTAGTCATGTGCAAGTCACGTTACTATTTAACGGTCAATATTGATGGTCAACTAACAGATGCACCAAAAGTATACAACTTGCAAACGTATTGAACAAAAAATAAAATAAAAAATGTGTTGCAACAAAAGCCAAAAGTGGTCAAACTTGTACCAAAAGACCTAATAACTCTTATTAGAAAGCAGTGCAAGAGTTATTTGTGACTCCAACGAAAATTGAATTTTCGGTTCTTCTAAGTAATATGGGTTTGCGATTAGTTTTGTTATAGAATTTTGGTCTATTTATGATGGGGTCTTCCTTACTCTTAGTTTATGAACCGAGTCATTAAATATTGAAACTGATACTTTAATTGCTCAACAAAGCTCCTCTAATTTGAAACTTTTAAAAACTTATGTTTATCATTTTGGATGATAGAAATGTATTACTTCATTTAACAAAGCTCCTTCTCCAGTTGAAATTTGGCTTAAATTTACTTTTCACACCACATTTTTGACCGAATATGAATTTAGTACTGAATATTTGATTTTGTATACTTTTGGTACCAAATGTTTGAAAAATTGTGGCTTTTAGTACATCTGTTTGTTGGCCGTTTAATGACATGTGCAAGTCACGTGACCGACCCTAATTTTTTTTATTTTGCTCCCTTCTGCCTTTGCACTCGAGGGCCAATCTCCGTCCGGCCCGAGGAAACCTTTGCACGCCTCCGTTACCCTTTGGGAGGCCTACGCCCCATAGAAACTGTCTACCTGAGACCGTCCCTTGGCCCGTAGGTCCTGACACAAGGTTAGAATTCTAGCTCTTCCAGAGTGGTATCTCACTGATGGCTCGGGCCCCCACGGAAGGAGGCCTTCTTCGCCTTCCACCTAAGCTGCGCAGGAAAGGCCCAAAGCCAATCCCAGGGAACAGTAAAGCTTCATAGGGTCTTTCTGTCCAGGTGCAGGTAGTCCGCATCTTCACATACATGTCTATTTCACCGAGTCTCTCTCCGAGACAGTGCCCAGATCGTTACGCCTTTCGTGCGGGTCGGAACTTACCCGACAAGGAATTTCGCTACCTTAGGACCGTTATAGTTACGGCCGCCATTCACCGGGGCTTCGGTCGCCGACTCCCCCAATTTTGTCCCTTGAATACATTCCTAACTTTTATTTTTTTTAGTTTAGTCTTAAAACTAGAAAATTGAACCCAGTTGAACCAATCGAACCCAATTGACCTAGCCGGACCTAGCACTAGGCTAGGTCCGACCATGGGTCCGGGTCGACTGGGTCCGGCGACTCCGACCCAAGGTCGGAACTAGACCTAGGCTAGGTCCGACTAGGTCAATTGGGTTCGATTGGTTCAATTTGGTTCGATTTTGAAGTTTTAGAACTAAATTAAACAAAATAAAAGTTGGGAATATATTAGAGGGACTAAACTGAACAAATCAAAGGTTTATGATAATTTATGGTCAGTCACGTGACTTGCACATGTCATTTTACAGCTAAAACTAATGGTCAACTAACGATGTAACAAAAACCACATTTTTTCAAATTATTGGAACCAAAAGTATACAAAACCAAACATTCAGTGCTAAAAGTCATATTCGGTCAAACATGTAGTTTGAAAAGGACCTTTAAATTTTCTTTATGTCTATCATTTGGGATGGTTAGTAGATAGTAACCTATCCGATCGTAAGCTAAACAGCCCCGATTTATTTTGGTGGTTCATTGGACCGATTTGTATTGAATCGGTGCAAAATAAAGAATGCAGTCAACAATGGTGAGCTAATCAATCAAAGAACATAAAAGGGGAATGCATGATCTGATCTGATTTCACAATGCATCAATCCATATCCCAACAAAAGAGTTGTCAAATTGATTCCCAACCATCCAACCAAAATAGGCTAACTCCCAAAGCAACATTCATCAGGCTCGACTTGACCGAACCACGGTCAAAAAAAGTACACAACATGTATAACAGTAAAAATAATAAACCATAAAAATCCATCATTAACAAAGTAAATTACTACCCTTGATGAATACAACAGAGCTCTTAGAACTCGGTTTACCGACTCCTATGAAACTTAAATCGTCTGCTCTGAGTCGGGCTATCATCAAGGGATCGATCGTCTGCTGTTTAATCCGATTATTTAGGAACTGATAACTCACGTACTCTTCAGACCCGTTGTCTTACAAATCGGGCATATGTTCTTGTGCTTCAGCCACTGCTTGATACAGTCTCGATGGAAGTCGTGCCCGCATTCTAGGGTTCCTAGATCTTCTCCATTGTTGTATTCTTCCTGCAAAACCCAGGAAAATTGCAGGATTTTAAGTTTAACACCATCCATTTTCATCTCAGATGATTCACTATCAGTCTTTTCGCTCAAAGTTTTCAACTTTCCGATTCTAGGGCATTGATAGAACTAGAACCGACCCACTAGTTCAAAAGTAGTTGGGTGAATCATAACGTTTCTCAAAATAGATTTTTCAGAAACAGGATTTTAGGGTTTTAGGGTTACCTGACATATGCAACAATTCACTATCATTTTTTCTCTAAAAGTTTTCAACTTTTCGATTCTAGGACATTCATAGAACCGACCCACTAGTTCGAAAGCAGTTGGGTGAATCATAACGTTTCTCAGCAACGGGATTTTAGGGTTACCTGACAAATGCAACAAGGTTCCGTCTCGGTCTGGGTACCAGCAACAGTTACAAATTTTCTCTGCTTCAATTGAGTAAGTACAGTTTCCTCACTCGCTCCGGTGCTAACGTTCCCAATGCGCTCTTCCAAAGCGAGCAATTCCTGATGTTGCAAAATTCAACCAAGAGAATAATTCATCAGGCAAAAAGAAAATCACAGAGAATCACTGAAGCAATGCGTTATTTCTGGTTTATTAGCCTAAACTTGAGATGTTCACGAGATGCATAGATTTAAGGGTTAAGAACCTAAAAACAGCCCCCCAATGATAGGTTATGTTGCTAATAGTTGTCCCAGATTTAAAATGTTAATATTCAATGTCTCAACTATCAGATTGGTCGATTTCCACTTTTTTCTCTTAAATTGACTGATGAAAACAAATTTTTAAAGCATCAAATAAGCCTAAACCATGAGCAACAAATCTATACTTTGGAAAAATGAAAAATAACACATTTTTGTTGCTTAAAACAGCCAATTTTAACTCCAAAACCAGCCTAAGAAAGTGGAGAGCAACAAATCTGATAGTTCGGACACAAAATATCAACAATTTAAATCTATGACAGCAATTAGCAACATGACCTATAGTTTGGACTGTTTTTAGGTTCTTAACCCTAGATTTAAAACGTAGTTAACAAGGCGGGGGTTGGCAGTTTTCATCTGCGAGATCAGACCCTTGTGGCGAAAATCTTCTTTTAGTTATAGTTAACACAGAAGCAGTAGAATAATTTTGCTTACCTCATAAGACATGTTGTCCACATCAAGCCGCATATCTCTATGTCGATCATTAGCTTGCGCCATTGCCCCCAAGAACACCGACTGATCAAGAATCATGAAATCCTACATAGCGTACAAGTTCATGGTGTTAGAAAATTCAAAAATACAAATTTTGCACACAGCATAACATATAATATAACCAATGAAACATTTCCTATTGATTAATGAGTAATTTGTTATAAAAGTCGCCTTAACAACCTGTTTATGGGATTGTTACTAGTATTGTTCAATAAGCCATAGTTAAAATAAATTGAAAAAAAAAAGTATCAATAAAGAACCAACCTCATAACGCAAGGCCTCCCCACGGCGCATCATATCCAAGACATTGCGCATCTGTGCATCATCAGTAAAAAAAGACCGTTACCTTGAGAGCATATAAGAGTAAAAACAAGCATGCACTTACAACAACAGATTCAGCCATAAATTCAACTCTTTTTTTAGCGAAAGAATTGATTTTGATCATTTATAGAATTCCGAAGAAAAAAATGCAGTCACTTTCAAATAAATTCAAAGCGATCGATTCAATTCACACATAAAAAATGAAAAAGATTTATGTCAAACCTCGGTCAAGAATCTTCTTCGCCCTTCGCTAGCTGCTGGAATATTCCGCGCAGATGGAGGAACCCCTAGAACATTATCACCTTGTCTGAGTGGCCATGGATGACGGCCATGGCTGCTGCTGCCACTTCTCAGAGGAAGAGCTGCTGCCTCAGGTAATGCAGCAGAAGCGGGCAAAAGGTTGTTGCTACTACGATAAGCAGCAATAGCATCAGATTCAGCTGCATTGAGCGACCTCCTCACCATTTCTGAATATCTCCTATGAGCTTGCAACCGGCGAGCATTTTGAGAAGAAGATGCTGATGCATGATGAGACCCACTTCGAGAACTCGATCCAACATTCCCTGGAACCCTAACAGCTCCAGCACCTAAGCTCTGCGCTGGGACAGGGCTTTGGACAAAATTACTAGATTCGTTAGCTGAAACAAACATGGGATGTTCCAAAATGTTTCTGCTGTTGCTTGAACTGCCTCCCTCCTGAGAGGCAACAACAGTCGATGAACTTCCAGATCGGACCATCAGATCTCCATTCCATCTAACTGAAAATCCACTTGGGGGAAAAGGTGTCGGGGCATGCATGACAGGAGAAGGCGGCATTGGAGCACTCACACCACCATTTGTAAGGGAATTTGTACTGTTGGCTACACGAATTCCCGAATTTGGTAGAATAGAGTGCGCAATCGGACCACCAATGGTAGAATACGGACCAGGAGTGTTAGACCCGTTTGGACCCATTCTTTGACTGAAGCTTCGCCTTGATCTTTCTGAATTTCCCGAAATTCCCAACACAAGTCTTGGTTCCACCTGTTCTTGGATACCCAAATTAGCCTGAGGCCATAAGCTGCTTTCTGAACTTTGAGCATTACTTGAGCTTCCTGCAATTGAAGATTGACTCATGTACCCTTCCACATGAAAATTCTTCCTTTTGCAAGGTAAAACCCGACCCTCGATTGAGCTACTCGGGTGGCTAGCACTTGCTTCGCCAAAATGTGCAGAAGAAGAAACGGTGAAAGGGGTAGAGCTACTGCTGCTTGGTTGGAGCCATTGAAATTCTGACATGTTTGATTTGAATGTCTCTGAAGACTCCACAAGTGGAGAACTCGCACTCCCTTGACCCACAAATCCCGGGTTAATGTTAAGATTTATTGGGGTTGATCTTGAACTAGAACTCTGGCCCAATTGGGGTCCCACATTGACATTATTAGAAGAAATTGTATTATTAGTTTGGCTATATAATTGACCATCCAAGAAATTATGAGGTTCGTTGATGAACGGATTCATGAAAGGGTTAGCTTGAAGGTTGTCAGGAGCTCGGGCCTCTCTCGGGTCATGAATATTACCCCAATATGACTGCTGATCTAATGGAGCATTAGATGATGCAGATCCATGCTCAATGTCAAAAAATTCAGATAAGGAACTAACAGTGGCTCTATGCCCTTGCATTGGACTAGTTAATGTCGACGCTCCGCCAAAAAGATTCACCAACAAGTGTAGAACTTGTATCTGCAACAAATAAAAACATAAACAATTGTCGGTTAGCAAAGGCATAGTAACACCAAAACGATGATCAAACCTCTATCTGTCTTAGTTCATTGTTGATGTTCGTGAAGGCTGAAATCAACAAGAAAATCTATAACAAGGAATTGAACACCCTGAGAATGTAAAAACCATTCAACTTATATGTCCTGAACATGGAAAACGCAATCAAATTTGTCACAACTGCTACATTCAGATGAACAATCTACATAATAATGTAACACAACTAATAGCATACCGGAACCGAAGCAGAAGAGAACACTTTTAACCGTACAGTATGCAATTGACAGAAGTATTGCTTCACAAATATCTCAACCATCAAAAGATGAAAGCTCTTATTTATAGTTTAAAATCGCTACTAGTTTGAAACAGTGCGTATTGCAAAAGATTAAAATTCTATCTATCTCACCCGGCGTCCAATAGAAACTCAGATACAGTAAAAACTTAAACGAGTAGAAACATAGAACCAATTCATGAATATATGTATTAACGAGACATAAACATATCTGTAACGGCGTCAAAAATTTAATCTTGTAAGCTATTTTCAGATTTAATACATGTATTAAATCTCCAAGGCCGCTGTTCATCAAGATATATACGCCCAGATAGATAATACCCCTTCCTTACAAGGGTAAAGCACAGAAAAAAATTTGAATAATTGCAGGTAACTCAAGAAAAAACTCTGTTTCTGGGTCAACCCAAAAACTAAAGAAATCGAAATATTAAGAGCAGAAAGATGAAACCCTTCCAATATCTCCATCGATCATCAAGAAAAATGATAACTTTACCGAAAATTTACCTGTTTGGAAGAAATTGATGCGATCTAGAAGGCTAGATACCACCAATTAGGTTCCTGGTTGGCGGCTTTCGTTGCGTTTCTGGAGAAATCTGAGAGGGGAGGGTAAGGGGCAGAGGAAATAACCCTACTTACCGAAGAGGCGCACAGAGAAAGAGGGGAAACGTTTGTGTGAAGAATAGGAGATGAGGAGGAGGATTCAGAGGATTAAAAACAACATAGAGAGAAGAGAAGAGAGAGATTCAAAGAGGGTAGTAGTAATATGTCATTAACCAAATAAGCAGAAGAAGAGAAAAAGGAGGCAGCGAAGTAAATGACTCCACCACCTCTTCCTCAATAAGGGAGCAGTTTCTCTTCTGTTTCCCAATTAAGAAATTAAATAATGGCAATGTAATCCATCTATATTTTGGCAATGATGACCACCAAAAATCATTAAAAATCTAATCTTTAATTATAAAAATATGGAAATTAATTTTATTTTATTTTGCCAAAAGCAAATTAGTGAATTGGATGATATAAAAATCATTAAAAAAACCAATCTTTTTAGTCATTAAAATAAAAAAAATGCAAAATAATGAATTGGGTAAAGTAATTAATGAGAAGAGCATGCACTATTCTAGAGGGAGAAACCGAACCAACCAAAAAAGAGGGGCAGAGTTGTTGTCTTGTGTCAATGCTCTGCTGGGCCGCTTTGCAGGTGGCTCAACTCTCCACCTTTCTTTCAAAATTGCCGTCTCTCTCTCTATCTTTCTTTCTTTCTTTCTCTTTCTAAAACCCTGTTTTCATGTGGTGGTGTTGTTGATTAGGAGCGTTCGGTCGCTTTTCGAATAGTGTCCAAAATGAACAACTTTAAACAAAACAAAGTGAGTAAAAAATCAAATCAAACAAAGACTCACTGCCCCATACGCGCCGTAGATAGATAGGGAATCCTCCAACCCTGCCTGTCTTGTTTTCATACACCCTAATCCACGCCAACTATAACCTTTGTTTAATTCTAGGGTTTAAAAATATAAGTTTGTGTTATGAGATCAAATATAATGGTATTATAAAAAAATTAATATAATGGATTATTATGTTTTGTAAATAGGGTTTTTAATCTCCGTTAATATTTTGTTAAACCGCCACGTGGTTGATGTGGCATTGATGTAGCAAATAAAAAGTGAAAAAATATATAAATAAGAATTGATGTGTATATATATAATTGAATAAATAAAATAGAAATTTGAATTATAATAATTTTAAGTAATTTAAAAAATATTTCATATATCAAATAAAAGAAGAAGAAAATCCAGTGACACACATGGTTGGTCCTTTCCCTTGCATTAGACCCAACCAGGGTGAGCCCTTGGCAGACTACTTTATGTTTGTTAGGCCATTACAACCAACCATGTTATTTGGGTAAATTTGAACCACCAATTAGGTTGGGACTTGGGAGTTCATTTCAAAGTTAGTACTTTTGGAATCAATTTAACACTATTAAACAGATTCAGATTACATGTTTTATTTTTTTTTTTTTTTTTTTGGAACGAATTTCACAGTTAAGATCTTGACACGTGTTTTTAGATTTAATATTTTATTTGAGTCAATAACTAAAAAACTGTCAAATGTTTACCCTATATTAAAATTAGGTGTCTGAAGTTTCAAGTGTTAAACTGTAGTGTCCAATGTTTTAATTTTGTTAAAATGTGATGTCTCGGTGTGATTACTTTAAAGAAGTCAATTCCGACGAAACCGTGTGTCAAATTCGAGCTCTCATACACACTCCATTCTCGTCATCTTGCCGAGACCGTCACCTAAGAATTTGGCAACATCCGCGAAAGTAAATCTCGCTCTGTTGTCCTTGGAAAATGGCTCCACGCCACTCTTCTAGAAACTGTTTTTTTAATGTTCAATTTTTGGGGTGAAATTTGACGATTTTGTGAAAAGTAAAGGGTGATGGATTATGAGTGGGTGGGTGGCTTGATGAAAATGATTGAACGGAGATGAAAAGACGCGTAGAGACACCAAATTTCAACAAAAATGAAAATTGGGACAGTCCATTTTAACATTTCAAACTTCAGACAACTAATTTTAACGTAGGGTAAACATTGAGAAGTTTTTTTAGTTATTACCCTTTTTATTTTAGGATTCACCGATTACAATTAAAAAAGAAAAAAAAATCACAAAATTAATTACATCAAATACATATGTCAAAATCACAACAGTGAAACGTAATTAAACATCTTTAATGTCATCATTTTAGAAATTTATTTAGTGTTGAGTGGTACCTAGCTATTAAATATATATATATACCATTTTCAAGTTTGATTTTTATTGTTTTTGTTAGCTAGTAGTCGGGGACGAATCTACCTGTATAGTTACGGGGTCACAGGACACCGCTTAACTTGACCGAGCTAAAGCAAAAAATAAGTAATTACCAATAGGGACTCCGTATAAAAATTGGAAAGGACCCCATATAAAAAAATTCAAAGGAAATAATTTATGTGAATTTCTTATTGGTCTAGTGGTTTAGGGTGTTAATATTAATTGCCTCATCCATGGTTCAATTCTCATCATCCACGCTTTTACTTATATATTATTATTGGCAAATCTTATGTTTGGTTCGTGGAATGAGAATAAGGAATAGGGAATAAGGAATAGGAATAGGAATTAGGAATACGTATGATGTTGTTTGGTTGACATGAGAAATTTGGAATGAGGATTCCAAATCCAATGTTTGGTTGATAAAATATTGGAGTAAATGAATGGAATAAGTCATAATTGACATATATACCCTTTTGTTATTTTATTAATTAAATTATTATTATTAAACATGAAAAGGGAAAATCATATATTATTAAACGAAAACTGAAAAAAAAATTCTTCAAAAATGATTATTTTTTTACAAAAACAATTATTCTTAACAATCCCTCGATAGACTGACATGTTATCTATGACTGAAAATAATACTAAAAAAAATAACAAATCAACTATATTCACAAACAATGTATATGAAAAAAAAAATAGCAACAAGAAACATTTTGCGTGAACAGATTATGTAAAAAATAGATTATATATGTAAACGACGAAACATATTGTAAGACACAGACTATAAAATACTTTAAAAACCATATTAGGCACGTAAACGAAAAAATATATTGTAAGATATACGTGTAAAATACTTACAAACAATTCTACTTTAGTGATCAATAATAGTAAATAACAAACAATTGTCACAAACAACATATCGAGACTAATTATATGATTGTAAACTATTATTTCTCTTTTTTTTTTCTGTCCAGATTAATAAGTACGAAGAAAACAAGGCAAAGTTACTGTTTTTATTAAGTACGAAGCAGATCGAGCAAAAAAAAAACACAAAACAAAAAAGAACGCAGCAAAACTTACTGTTTAATATAAGCAGACGCCGACGGAGCGGTGGCAGTCAAAGCCAACTGCAGTCTGAAGCAGACAGTCGTATGCGCATGTAGAGTTGGAGATGTCGTTTATTATATATATATATATAATGGAGACACCATTGCAAATTTGCAATATATAATAATAATTTAGGTTTAATTATAATAATCATGATAAATCTAAAAATAACGGAAGATAAGAAAAGACACTTTACGAAGGTTAAACTTGTATTTTCTTTTTTATTATTAATTTTAGAAAGCATGGAATAGTCAATCCTAGGGGTTAGGCTAGGATTAAGTATTCCATCAAAATTAGCAATTAGGATTCCTTATTCCACAAATTAAATGAACCAAACACCATAATTGGAATACACATTCCTAATTCCTTATTCCATTCCATGAACCAAACATGGTGTTAACAATTTCGTAAGTATTGTTTACATGGTTCAGTTCTCATCATCCATATTTTTACATATATTATTATTGACAAATCATTTTTCAAATTTGTAAGTATTGTTTTCAATAAAAACATCATTAATATTTATTTATCTCATTCTAAGTTTTACCTTTATTATTATATATATATTCTAGTCTCGTTTATTTTATGTTAGTTGTTTTGAACTAGATTAATAAATATTATTATTTTATATATTTTACCGTATTGATTATTTATTTCTTTGATTGATCATTAACAATTGTAATTTTTGGTATGTTATTTATACTTGTATTTGATATTATTAATATTTTTAAAAAATATAATTGAACTTTAACAATTTTTTAGGGGAAATTTTGTTAGTTCGACCCGAATTATATTATATATCCGATCTTTTAGCTATAGAAATTTTTTGTGCACTCACTGACCTCTGGGTCCTAGATTCGTCACTGCTAGTAGTCTTAATGCATATTCTGTAACATACTTGTTACACATCTAAACTAATCATTATTTACATTGAGTCAGTTTGTAATGAATAAAGTGTTACACATAAATATATTTTTTTATTTTCAGAATTTCAGTAAATATTAATTAATGAGTTTTGTAATGAACAGTTTTTATGTTAAAGCATAGGTTCTCTTTCAATGTAGGTTCTGCCCAACTTTCATCTTTATATTCTTCTTAACCAAGAAGGGCCATGAAGGGACGCGTTCACATCTTATTCGTGGTTAGGACTTGTCCCACAATTCATCAAAAGTCTTCTTTAACTAATTATTATTATTGTTATTTATTTGGGTAATAATCATGTTTTTTCATTTAATTTACAATGTAACTACTATTCGCTAATCATACAGATTCGTCCACATGGAAGAAAGATTATATCGACAAAATAATAAAATAAAATATGTTTTTTTAATTGTTGTGTATGGTTAAGTCTTAATATTATATAATTCTGGTGGATTAAATCGTAGTATCGTACAGCCACTTAAGAATTACCGATAATTTTGTATAGCTTTATTTTTAGAGCTTTTGATTGCTATAAGGTTGCCAATGCCATGTAAGTTTTGAAATTAAGGGCCATTTGGATTATGGTAACTTATTATTTTGATGAATTCAGGATTTTTGAGAATGTTCGACTCAGTATTATTTTGGTCCGGTAATATATGGGTAATTTAATATTAATACGGTTTGTATTTTTTTTATTAAGCAGAGTATTGTAAGATTGTACTAGGTAAGGTTATTAGTGATTTTTGCTTAAACTTAAAAAATATAACTAAAAGAGTCTACGGTACTTTATTATAATATTACTTTAGTATATGAAGCTTGTAAATGAAATTATTATATACTTGTATAGATAATTCCCATCAAATTTTGAATCCAACTCGTACGGATCTTTCTACTATGCTTCAGAAGCACAATGTTTGTGATATTCTTTTTAGCCCTAACAATGAATCTCATGAAATTTGATATTATTAATGAAATGATACAAATATTAGATGTAGTTCAAAAACTTTATACTTTTAAAGTTTTACCTATGTTACAAATAAATCTACTTTAATTTAGCAGTAAAAAAAGCATAAGCATACTGCTTCACAAACACAATAAAATATCATTTTCGAAAATGTTGTATTTTAGCCAACAACTTATCTTTCCCACATTATCTTAGGATACTTGTTAATAATGATGAAGCGTTGAACTGTTATAAAATAATTTATTATCACTACGAGAGTTAGATAATATAAGAATGAAATGAAGAATATACTCTATACATAGAAACAAATACACATTTTATTTAGAATGAATTAAAAATAAATAAACTAATGAATGAATATAGATTCCATGTAAGAGCAAATTCAAGATTATGGGTTGGTTTTACTATATGGAAGAATGATATATTGTTTGTTTTTCTAAAAACTTGATGTAGCTAGGATATTATTGTAATTTGGAAAAGTAGAAATGGTGGGGGATAAATTACTTGTATTATAATAAATATAAATAAGATTTTGATTGGTTGAAGACACCAACACTTGGGTGATGACAGAGCCTAGGCTAGGCAAGTAGGGTTTAGTAGAAGAAAATAAATAATTGATTGTGAGTTGAGAGTTGAGAGATATGAAAGATAAGAAGAGGGGCAGGGTATAGAATATAGTATAGATACATACATGACGACGATACCTTCCACTAGATCCATCCATCAAAAGAGGGGAGGGAGTAAGAAGACGTGTATATTTATTGACAATCCACGCGGCTCAAGTGGCAATCTACAACTACAACCCCCCTTGTTCAGCTACTAGCTAACCCAACCTTCCATTTCTTAATTTAAAACAATAATAATAATAATAATTCGAACATACATGTAGTGTTGTAGCTAGGCTCTCTTAAATTATTATTATTATATAATTTCAGATTTGGATGCAATAGTCGGTCTTTGTTTATGTTCAATTTGACAAGCCATTCATTCCTCCTTTAGGATTGGACCGACATTTAAATCGGCCATATGAATGGAATGGAATGGAATTTGTTGATAATCGGTTCCGGCCGATTTAAAACGGTCCAGTTTCTAAATGGATCAATCACAACTAAAATTATGAGTAGGGAAGAAAGTCATAAATTATGTTAGGGATAAAAATTGAGTTATTCACTAATAATCGGTATAAAAAAAAGGTAAGTGGGAAATATAAAATTTTAAGTGATCAAATTCACAATAAATTTTGGCTAAAAAAAAAATCACAATAATTGCAATAAAAAGTTGATTAGGCAATTGCCCCGGATCGAATGGTGCCATTGTCAATGACTATGAGTATACTCAATCATTATCAGAACGGAACCGGTTTTAGATTTGGTTTTTCTAATTAATAGAAAAACTCTAAAACAACAGTTGAACTGGTTGGTGCCATTTTTGAAACATTTTCAATCCGATTAAGAACCGGTTATAACCATGAATCCGAGCCAATCTGGTAGCCGGTCAACTGTTGGACCCAAATGAGTTCAACATTATTGGGTCTGATCGGAAACATTCCGAGTCGGATCGTGTTTCGACCAGGACCATTATTTTTTAATTCAATTATGATTCACTAGTGGCCCAAATTTTAAATTGTATTTAGTTCATTCCTAAATGAACTGGTTTGTTTATAAATTGTTCAAAACCGGTTCATAACTGATTTTATAAAAATACATTTCCATTTCAGTTCTGAACTGGCTTGCACCGTCTTTTTTTTTTTTTTAAGGTTTGTATTAAATTCTGAAAAACAAAAAGCCAGTTCTAAAAACCAATTCCGAACCAGTTATGGATGATTATACTCATAATTTTAGTACTGATTTAGTTCTTGAAGAATGGATCTGTTTGAAACCGGTCTAAAATGACCAAGTTCTTAACAAACCGGTTTCAGGCAAGTTTCGAACTACGTCCGGACCGGTTAAAATGCCAAACCCTACCGTCCCTACTTATATAGTCGTTTTCTAACTTAATAGTAAATACGTGAAGAGAGACAGAGACTTCCGTCCTATTTATTACTCTTGACCAAAACTTTATTTATTAGTCATGATGAATCAGTTTTATATTGTTATTATTAAATATATAGTTAGCAATTTAACACGTATACGTTTGGAGGAACAAGTAAAAAAATAGCAGGATGGATAATAATAACTTGATTGAATAAGTGCAATGTCAATTTGTCCACATTGTCTCCATTATTGACCCATCCAAAGTAGATACCATAATTTAACACAGCATTCAGTGATCAAAATTTGACCAATCGATACTAATATCAATGTCAAAAAAAAAAAAAAAATCCTAAATTAATAAATTATCGCAAATAATGTGTTTAAAAAAAAAAAACTCACTGATAGAGATTCCGATTAATAGAGTCCGAGAAGTTTTGAAAGTGTCTAAGTGGCAACACTTGTAATTATTGTCAAATTCAATGACATTAATATTTCTCCTCTGGATCGGAATATCACGGAATCTATTGGTCGGACTGTAAATCATTTCCGTAAAAAAAAAAAAAAAACATTCAACTAAGAAAACGAATTTGAAATTGGGCTGCCAATGTTCTGGGCCTGAAAGCCTACTAGCCTTTTATCTTAATTTGTTTAATTAATTAATTATTATTATAGGTTGGTATAATATATATATAATAAGATTTTAAAAAGTCACGAATATGTTTAAGCTTCACTTAATTGGCCCAGAAGTTGCTGCTAATTAGGCCGTTATTATGGGCTAGTTGAGTTAACAGTCTTGCTAATGAAATGAGATTATGCACCACAATCCAGGTTCCTTCTAAAATCCAAGTGATCTATATTTATTGGGTACTAAAATGCTCACATGGTTTTGATTAGATTTAGAATTAAAGCTAGTCCCAAAAGACAAATAATTAATTACTTCTTTTTAAAATAAAAATTAAAATAATGGAAATGATTTGACTTGGAAGTTGGATCCATAAAATTTGCATGGAGTTATTATTTAAAACTTTGTCTAGCTGCATGTCCGAAACACAATGGTGTTTGCATTTTAATAATTTTGACAGAGAGTTTAAGTAACTCATGTAAAATATCTCAACCCCAACACTTAGAGCTAGAAGAGGTTTGTTTGGTTTTATGTTAAATGTAATTTTATATTACATCTTACATTACATTAATATTAAATTAAATGATATAATTTGAGCATTGGTAAAGTGAATTCATTGTAATATAAAATAATGATGGGTGTCTCAAAATTCAATAAAACCTTTTATCTTGTCCATTTATTTATTATAATGTGATATTACATTAACATAAATGTAATGTGAAGTTACAACTTACAAATGTTATGATGTATTTATTATTTTATTATATAAATAAAACAAGTAACTTCATTTTTTCTGTAAGTATTATTATTTCGTATTATTATTTATTAGTATTATTATTTTATTTATTGTTATTGCATATTATTATTATTGCTATTTATTATGTTATATTTAATTTCTCAAATAGATAAAACATTTTTTTAAGTATTATTATTATTATCGTTATTATTAAGATATACTTCACTCACAAAATATGTTAATATTATAATAATAAGTAAATTACATTATAATATATATAACTTATCAAACATTGTAATTTAACATTGCACTTCATACTACAACACAATCAGTCAATATAATTTAACATTACATTTTATATTACTTCACTAATTACGAATCACCTTTTTCTACCTGTAGATTTGATCTCCTAAGTTGTGTCTATATTGGATTATTCGGTAATTAAGAAGCTATCAGAATTCAGATCCGTCATATCACCCAAAAAAAAAAAAATATCAGACCCATCCGGCATCCATCCTCTCTATTTTTCATATATATATATATATATATACTAGGGTTTTAACCCCGCGTCGCACAGGGTGAAATGTTAGACACAATAAATAAAATGATAAATGGTTATCATTATTTCGTTAATACTTCCACTTCTCAATTCAAGGTCGAAAGTGCATTTCGTAAACAAATATAAATTGAGTGAGTATTTTTTGTTAGATCGATAATAAAAAAAAAATTAATGTTCAGAAAACAGAGTATGATGATGCATCTGAGTCATAAATAACAGCCAAAAGAAAACATGTAACAACTTATCAAATTACTTAAGAGAAGACATATCAACATTTTCTTAAACTTAATATACAAATATGACATGATTCTCAACAGTTCTTCTGAAGCCACCTGCAATGTAAACTTAGCAGAGCTAGCTAACTATGATTCTCAACAGTATCTTCATAGTTAGATCTAGAGCATTTATACGACATTGGATAATCCCAGTTTATCAATACCCTTTTCAAAATTTTAACGTTTTGTTGAAGCCGAATTTTGGCTTCTTCAATTTCAAACATGCCTTCCGCATATTTGCGCTATTGGGATACACCTTGCATATTGCCTTCTCATTTATCTCTTGTCAAGACATGAATTATTCTGGATTTTTCATGAAACTAAACCCTAAAAGGCTTCACTCATAACTTACATGTTTAAATCTACACTCTGCTTTAGCATATATGCATATACATATAAAACATGATAACCAAATACAGTATGTTACAGGGAGCATCAAGAATCATAGATATTTGCCTGCTGAATATTATATAGACTTCTTGAAAGTATTACCTTCGTCATCGCTAACATCGAAGTCTTCACCTATGTTGTCAATTCCACCCACACCACCAAGCGCACTCAAGTCACCCATTCCACCATTGCCTCAAGGTTCCTGATGTGAAGATCTCAGTAATGAATATAATGTTCTTGACAATGAATATCAAATGAATGGAAAATTAAATTCATACAAGGAAGATAAGCATGTTGGTGTCAGTCAAGCACCTAAAAACTTTGAACATCAAGAGAAGTAAAAGACCAAACAACTTTAACCCAAATGCACCCAGAACAGAGCACATTACAGAGACAGAATATTCAAGAGAGATCACACGATACTTTAGCACCCCTTTGTCACTTGAATCACAGTCTATTTTCACCATTGCTTCTAAGCAATAAGAATCATCACAACACAAAAGTTAGCAAACTGTTGTCATTAATATAGCAGATATGCATATACATAGAAAACATGTCAACCATATGCTTCAACTGTTCAAACTACAACAATATTACGCAAGAATGTCGATGCAAAAGCTCCATCCATGTTATAGGTAGAATCAAGAATCATAGATAGAACTAAAACCAATTATATTATTCATTATTACTTGTTTGGTGATATCATTAGTCTTCTATTCCATGAACCATACAACCACTTCCCTTTGCAGCTGCCTCTATTAACTTTTTTTTTCCAAAGTAGGAATGGCTATGGCCATGTCCAATCTCTCCTTATGTCGAGCCAAACTGTCCCGAAATAGTTTGTTGAAGATCAAAATAAATGGATTGCCATCAGTTTCCCTGTCAAACTCAAATTGCCCTTAGAAATTGAGGAGATAACTAAGCAAATCAGAATATGTGAAGATAAGAATGGCAGTCTCATAAGTACCTTTACTGAGCTTTTCACATTTCACGGTTCAGGTATGTGTCCACAACTTTCTTTGACTAATTGTTTCTTGCTCAATGAGCTTATACCATCTGATGGATAAATGTCCAATTCGGGTTCGTATTTACGCTTCGGGCCTTGCAAACACGTCAAAAATTACATCTCGTCTCAAAAAACGTCTCCCAAGGGTCAAAACGGTCCGGAAACGCATTTACGCGTGACCGGACCGGACATCCGGATTGCATTTGCAATCCGGACCTCCGGGTTGCAGCAACCCGGACGTCCGGGTTGCAAGCAATCCGGACGTCCGGGTTGCAAGCAATCCGGACGTCCGGGTTGCAAGCAATCCGGACCTCCGGATTGCATGCAATCCGGACCTCGCCGAATTGCCCAATTTCGACGAGGTCCGGGTTCCGCCACGGGTATTGCGCGATTGCCGTATCCGCGATTACCGTGTCCGCGATCGCCGTTACGTGTAGAGAAGTCAAGTTCATGCATTACCAATATGGACAACGGTTCCCGCTTGTTTTCTTGGACCATCGTCAAACCGCTATAAAACCGGGTCCGGTCTCAAGGAAGCCTATAAATAGGAGACCTTGGCCACCCATTTTCACTCACTCTCTCATTTGCCCAACTTTGGTATTTTGAGCTCTGACTTCTCTCTAGAAATTCTCTCTCTCTAGAAATTACCCTTTTGCCACTACAGTAACTTAGGCATCGGAGAGGGCTCCGCTAGCACCACCCCCCCTCTCCGTGCTAGCATTGGTCCTTTGCGCAGGATCCGACGCTCGAGACGCAGAATCACCGAGTCACAACCTTGTCAGGTCACAACCTTGCCGGGTCACAACCTTGCCAGGTCACAACCTCCGACGGAAGGGTCATAACCCGCACAACTTCAGACGCGTCCTCGTGACCTCATTCGTCCCGGACGCAACATTGGCGCCGTCTACGCGATTCGAACAAAAAGCTACATAGAAATCATGGCAAGTGATCACAACCCTCCCGAAGAGGTGAAAAATCTAAGGAAAAGACCCGGGCGTCCCAGGAAGTCCCCGGCGAACAAAAGAGCAGGATGCCAAGCTCCAGCTGGGAGCCAGTCGGGACCCTCCCACATCCCAAGGGCTACTTCCGTAGCCTCATCCATACCGACGGACAATGTGCCCAACGCACAGTACAGAGAGCCAAGGGACAAGCATCACGCGCATCCACCCGGTTTCGAACCACAAGGGCACGAAGATGAATCCCAGACAGAAATGCCGCAGGGCGAGCAAAGAACGGGGGCAAACCCGATGCCCACCGTCACTCCAGCAATGATGGCCGCGATAGAAGAGCTACTCGCATTCCGCGAGTCTCTCAAAAACCAAGGATACACAGCTCAGCCACCACCAGTCAATCAACACTATGCTGAGCCAGCAAGGGAGACGTCGCAAGACACCACTCTCTATGGCAATCCTTTCCAAGGAGGGAACCAACACACAAGATATGAACCTGCACGGTCATATACTCCTTTCCAAGGAGATCAACAATGGAGGAACGAAAGGCAGCCCCCATTCTACCACCCACAGCAACCAACGAGAGACGATCCCTATCAGGCCACAAGCAGGGATCAATCTGACGTCTACCGCGACAATGGTCAGCCAAAACCTTCAACAGGTTATGCTGAACCGGTAAAGGGATTTACCGCCGAAATGTTAGAAGAGCTGGTGGAGAAGAAAATGAGGGAGGCAAAAATGAAGGGTATGCACGCTCTTGAAGAAAGGGCGTCACATCCGTTCGCTGAGCACTTGGTGAACAGTCGCGTCCCAGACGCACTATACCGAATTGGAGGAGACCCCTACCGGGGAAAAGGAGACCCAATTGAACATGTGCAAAAGCACGAGGCCTCTCTGCTAGGCAGAACAAAGAACCCGCATCACTTTGCAATGACGTTTTCACAAACTCTTGCCGGGACCGCCGCACACTGGTTCTTCTCACTGCCTTGCGGAAGCATTACTTCATGGGCGGACCTAAAGGCCAAATTCATTCGGCGATACATGGGTGAGCGCACACTGTTGAGAGGGGCAAACGCTCTGGACGACGTCCAACAGCAGAACGAAGAATCCCTTGCCGACTATTACGTCCGCTTCAATCAGAACATTTCTGATATTCAGGGAAACCTGACCGAAGGAGAAATTGTTCGGGCATTCATCCGAAACCTTGGTCGAAGAGGCAATGCCTTAGCTGAAAAGATGGCCAAACGTCCGGCGGAATCCATGGAAGAACTGGCCGCGAGAGTCAAGGAGTATATAGACCTGGAGAGATTCAGAAGCCAGAATAAGGCAAAAATTGCCGCAGCTAAGGCGAAAGACAATCCAAAACAATACCAACCAAAGCCACACCCAGGCAGCCAAGGAAAACATTGGCAACCTCAGCCAAAAAGACCTTTCCAAGGGGATTTGCAGAAGCCTAAAGAAGTAAATCTCGCCGACTGCATCCCTCTGAACGCCCCGCTGTCGGTGATTTTGAGAGAAATGAAAAACGCAAATATGTGGAGGGAGCCAAACAATTTCCGGAAAGGCCCACTGGGAAAAGACAAGGACAAGTGGTGTGAAAACCACGAAGTCTTCGGCCATGAAACCGATAGCTGCGTCAGTCTTCGCTTCCGAATCAATAACTTCGTCCTCAAGGGCGAGTTAAAGCAATTTGTGGACCAAGGCAACAGCCCCTCAAAAAAGACTCAGCCAGAGTCGTCAAAAAGATCAAACAAGGGAAAAGAGAAAGCCCATGACAACCCTCCGCCAGCCAAGCGAGGAGTAATCAATGTCATACATGGAGGGCCTGCCGCCGGAGGACACATATCCAATGCCCGGGACGTTTATGCATCCCAAGCAGCAACACTGCCAAAATACGGAAAGCGCAAGCAACCCGAGCAAGAAGACACAGTCATCCAATTCTCCAGGGAAGACTTGAAGCATATCGTTTATCCCCACGATGATGCTTTAGTCATTACCATGGACATTGACGGGTACGATGTGAAAAGAATTCTTGTGGATGGTGGAAGTTCTGCTGACATTCTACATATCAGAGTTCTGGAGCAACTAGGGAAGTCTGTCAGGGACTTGACCCCGGGTACCTTCTCATTAGTTAGCTTCGCAGGAGCAGCTACACAACCATTGGGCACAATTACACTTCCGGTCGTCCTTGGCCAGGGATGGAAAGCATTACATATCAACGTCACTTTTGTAGTTGTAGAATCCCTCGGAGCCTACAACGGAATCTTGGGACGAACAACGATCAATCCCTATGTGATCGTGCCTTCCACCGTCCACCAAAAGATGAAGTTCCCGACAGAGCATGGGATTGGAGAAGTGCTGGGCGATCAGATAACCGCAAGGCGTTGTTACGTTAATGCCTTGAGAGCAAAGCACCAATACCATGTGGCCATGGTAAACTCCTTCAAGAGGCAGAAAGTGGTTGACGAAAGAAAGAAGCAACCAATGGAACAAGCCATTACAATTTGGAAACCGCAAGAAAGCATCCAGTTATCACCATGGCAACGGATTTGGCTCGTTCAACAGGGAGAAGATGAGCCAATCTTGGAATACTTCATCAAATTCGCCTCCAACGCCTCAACCGCGAAAGCAACAAAAGAAGAAGTGATAAGCGTGTTCTATGCAAATATGAACGCCAAATCTTTCCTTCTCTTTGGACGAACTCATGGATGGCGAACCACAAAAACCATGGCGGATCTAAAGGAAAAGCTTGAGACAGCAGTCTTTTGCGAGCAAGAACTGAGGTGGGGTACACCCCTCAGTTGGGACAAAGGTGTTCGAGCAGAAACAAACAACCAGGAAGACGCAAGCTTGGATATCAATAACATCTTCACACCGCTAAACACGGTGGCCGAAGACATTTACGTCAACCTGCTAGAAAATAAGCTCCCAAGTCCGCTTGCCCCGGAGACAGCTTTCTTGGGCAACGATATCAGAGAATGGTGCAAGTACCATAAAACTTGGGGGCACAATACAAACGTGTGTCTGCCACTAAGGAAGGAAATCGAAGAATGCATCACGCTAGGCGCACTGAGGCGATTTGTTGCAACCAACTACGCAACACCGTCATCAAACCAGCCATGACAAAACGGGAGAAACAATTCTCTCCTAGATTACTTTGCGCATTTCTACTACTTCTAGTACAATCAATGTAAATACGCGCAAGCATCTAATAAAGTTAATCTACGTTTGTAGGTACATACTTATCTCTTGCACGCTATTTTTGGATTAAACGCGAAGCAACAAACTACGCACATATTATCTACTCCAATAATCCAAGAAACTATGCCATGAGCAAGCAAAATCTATTACGCATTATGACTACACTACGATTACTACTCAGGAATTACGCCAAGTAGTAACCTATCCACAAAAAATCTTTTCCAACAATACAAACTAAGCTTTGCATAAAAGGAGGAGCTTATGGTATACAACACCAACATATCTATTATCTACACCAACAAGGAGTTTATCTCTCCATTATAGGCGTCTATCTCTAGAAGCCGTCGACAACACAAAGCCATCGAGCTATGTTTACAATCAACTTATTCCGCAATGTCAACCTACGGATCTGCTATCAAAACGACGACTATTCAGGGCGTCAACTACAAGCAGTGTCTCGGATTAACACCAAGACCTATTATTAAAATGACGGCTATTCAGGGCGTCAACTACATGCAATACCTTGGAATAACGCCAAGGCCTATCATCAAAATAACATGTTGAGGTATCCTCTTTTCTAAAAGACAAGCCCCATGTTTACTTATCTTAATGACATGCTGTGACATCTATGGTTAGAAGCAAATCCTCATGTCCATAGCCATCCCCTGGATTTAGAACAGGATGGGCATACGGGGCTGATCACCCCTCAAGTGACGGAAGTTCTCTGTCTAGACAACTACCTCACTCTAAATGTGTATATCCTGTTTAGGATTCACTCTATGTGTATATCCTGTTTTAGGATTCACTCTAAAATGTGTATATCCTGTTTAGGATTCACTCTATGTGTATATCCTGTTTTAGGATTCACTCTAAGTGTATATCCTTTTTAGGATTCACCCTATGTGTATATCCTGTTTTAGGATTCACTCTAAAATGTGTATATCCTGTTTAGGATTCACTCTATGTGTATATCCTGTTTTAGGATTCACTCTAAGTGTATATCCTTTTTAGGATTCACCCTATGTGTATATCCTGTTTTAGGATTCACTCTAAAATGTGTATATCCTGTTTAGGATTCACTCTATGTGTATATCCTGTTTTAGGATTCACTCTAAGTGTATATCCTTTTTAGGATTCACCCTATGTGTATATCCTGTTTTAGGATTCACTCTAAAATGTGTATATCCTGTTTAGGATTCACTCTATGTGTATATCCTGTTTTAGGATTCACTCTAAGTGTATATCCTGTTTAGGATTCACTCTAAAATGTGTATATCCTGTTTAGGATTCACTCTATGTGTATATCCTGTTTTAGGATTCACTCTAAGTGTATATCCTGTTTAGGATTCACTCTAAAATGTGTATATCCTGTTTAGGATTCACTCTAAGTGTGTATACCCTGTTTAGGGTTCACTCTCTATAGCGGAAGTCCTCTTGCTAGACGACAATTCCGTACTACAGACTTTCAAAGCCGTGATGTGTGATTCCTGGACGCAGAAAACATACATCACAATTCATACTCTCAAAAGTGCTACATGGTTCCTGGACGCAGGAATCATGTATCACAAACATTTTTACCAAGTATTTTGTCAAAATACTTTTTAAAATGTTTTATGTATCAAACTCCTTTCCAAAATTTTTATCAACACGATTTTTGGGATGTACCACAATCAATGTCAAAATATTTTCTCCAAATATTTTACCAACACCCCTTTTAAGGTTCGCAAAATGCTTCTTCAAAAACTAAACAGTTTTGACGTATGCTTCCCCAACGCGGGTTGATACACGCTGGCAGGTGCGCTCCCTGTTTAAAACTCGTAAAATTTACAAGTCGGGTCTTGTACAACGTCGCCTTAGAGTGGAACTAAGAGACGGTATAAACTACTATCTTCCTTAGCCAAGATAACACCCTTCAAACACACTACTTGTTGAGATATATTGCTATACGCAAAAATACTTGACAGGTCGCAACACATATAGCGGCAAGCTATTCAGGAAAGAAAGGCAATATGCATAATGCATCATGCAAACAATCAGGAGAACTTTTCAACTTATCAATCAGGAAGTGGCTATCAGTCACGCCTGCGGGGACTATGTCTACGCTACTAGTCATCCACATTCAGCAAACACAGTAAGTGATAACGGTTTGACATATTACTAACAAGTTATCATGCAAACTGCTGTGTATAAAACAGGTCCATGCGACGAAGTTCAAAGCGAACAAGTCACAAACAACAACTCCAACAAGTTTCTAAAACATAGAAGCTGGGGGGCAAACTGGCTCACATATGAGTTCAACAAGTCAAAAAGATAACACAAATCAAAGAAGTCCACCATCCCTGACAGGGCTGGGTGGAACAGGCAAATGTTGCACGCTACTGCCACCACCATCTTCTCCAAACAAAAACGCAAAATCAGATGTTGCAGCATCTAAGCGACGAAGCTCGGTAACTTGCCTAACAGCAGACTCCGCATATGGCCCCAACCTTTCAAAAGGAAAGCCAGGAGCAAGAATACTCACTCTACGAATAAAATCCTCAGCAAACTCGCTGAGCATAGGAGTGGCCTTCGCTCTAGCAGCGGTAGTAACTGCGCTATCAAATCCAGGAGTCGAAGTGAACTTGCTAAGTCCTTCTTCAATGCCAGCCTTCATCTCTACCTCACAAACTTTCCGGCAGGCAACCTTGTGCTTGCCTACGTTATCTGAAATCACCTTCTCAATGGCGGCATTCTCGGATTCAAGCTGAATAACGCTGGCATGATCAGCCTCATAACGAGCATCAAAGTCCGTCTTCTTCAAGGAAAGACGACGCACTTCATCCTTGGCCTCCTCAAGCTCTTTGGACAAAGCGGCAGCTCTGTCAGCAATGGCACGGTTCTCCTGAACAAGCTCTAGCACGAAAGAGGCCATATGCACCATGTCGGAAACAACCTGAGAATAAGGACACAATAAACATATATATTCGGGGGCAACGAACATAGCAAAATTAAATAAAGAGATACTCACCGGAGCAAATCCAGACAGTGATCTCTCAACAAATGTTCGCGCCTCCTCGTCGCTCGAGGGCCGGACAACTCGATCTCCAGGGGGAATGGAGCGACGAAGAACACGCACGCCAACTTCAGGCATGCTCAGCTGGGAGTCTTTTGGAAAAGTAACACCTCCCGCCACATACGGCATCCACCTATCATCTGAAATATCTCCATCCAAAGGACGAAGCAAATCTGCACGTCCAAGCGGGGGGACCGCTACATGTAAAACAGGCAGCGTTATGCAAAAACCAAGTATAAAGCATATAAGGGTATAGAATAAAATGTCCAGTTTATACCAGAAAGGGAAGAACGCTCCACCTCGGACCGATCCTTCGAGCGGGGGGCAGCCAACACATCCTCACTACCACCAACTCCCTTCCCTTTATGACAGGAAGGAGTTGGAACGGTCACAGTAGTCTTCGGACGCTTCGAACCGCTCGAAGAACGCGCCCCAGTGGTGGACCGTTTGGAAGAGTCAGGTGCAGCAACAGCACGGTCAGTAACAAGCGCCGTACGACCTGCAAGTAACGAAAAAGTTACAACCCGATCAAGAAAATAAAAGATTACCCCTTCAAGAAGCTATCTACCTGCGCCGCGTCCAGAAGTCGCTGATACTCCGGAAGCAAGTGGGAGAACGATCCTCCCGCTAGAAGCAATCTTACGAGCGGCCGCCGTCTGCAAAGACGAGCTTTTTCCGTCAAACCAACCTACAGTGCAACACGGAAAAAGTTACAAAAGTGATCAAACATACCGAAACTGCAGAAGGGAGCACATGGATCCCTGCATCGATCAATTCCTGATCAGACGCACGCAGTGAGCAAGTGAAGCTGCGCGATTGTTGACAACGGTATATCCGTTTTATCACTTCTCTATCCGACAGGGAAAGCTCCCGAAAAGTAGGTGCAGGATCAAACTTCTGAATATACTCAACATCCCAAGTTGTCCCCGCATCATGAACAAAGAAATAATGATGCTTCCAGTGATCGGCAGACCGATCCGCAGTAGCGACCAATCGGTAGCTGGGATCCCACTTGGCTTCTCCAAGTCCAAGTCCTTCAAAACCGTCGCCCTGTAAGTTCGGCCAACGAACTCTCACGCCACACAAGCCCGCCGAGTCTGAACTCCTAAGCTGGTAAAAACAGCGAAAGAGAGTGCGAGAGTAACACCAGGACTGCTGGTGAAGCAACACTCTGAAGCAAGTCCATACTCGAATCCCGTTGGGTGTAAGATCTAAAGGGGAAATTCCATAACCACTACAAAGATCAACCAAGTCGGAGCAGTACGGAAACCGCAAACCCTCCCTAACGTGTGATGTGTACACGACAGATAAATCCGCGGGCGGAGGAGTAGCATCCCCTAGACTACTATCAGGAAGTACCTCAAAGGGGTAAAAAGCCTCGGTACAAGCATCAAGTCCCGAAGCACTAGCATACAAAGTGAACAAGGATCTATCCAGGCGGTTAGTATGATACCGAACCAATGCCTCAGTCTCTCCAGCAGGAGATACCCCACTAGCTACACCCCCGTCGGTATCCAAAACACTATCTGCCGGTAAAGTCGGGCCGACGTCCAAACCATCCTCTATATCGGAAGAAAAGGGAGTCTGCGATAAAGGGGTGACGGACTTACTCATTATACCAACACGTCCAAAGGGAAGGCAGCTCCGCAAGGAATTGCTACAATCTCACAACCTGCAAAGAAACAATCAACATCGATACGCGTGTCAGTATTAACGCATGTATCATCCATACGTGTCGACAAGGTTGCTCGTCGACAAGAAGAAAATATTTTCTAAGTATTTCCATGTACGTACGTACATGTCAACAAGGTTGCTCGTCGACAAGAAGAAAATATTTTCTAAGTGTTTCCATGTACGTACATACATGTCGACAAGGTTGCTCGTCGACAAGAAGAAAATATTTTCTAAGTATTTCCATGTACGTACGTACATGTCGACAAGGTTGCGCGTCAACAAGGGGAAAAATATTCTCTAAGTGTTTTCATGAACACACACATACGTGTCGACAAAAATGGATTGCATACAACGAATAGCTATGCCCCCTTGGCACACCTACGACGCTCATCGACAAAGCTCATACGACGACATCTATGGTAACAAACATTAGATATCGTTTGAATATTTTCTAAGTGTTTTAGCATACTTGCAGGCAATAACCAACGGCTCAACATCAACGCGCGTATAAACATCAATGGGCATTATGTCCTAACAAGGAATTACACCTCGACTACCCGCGGAAACGAAAATCGTCTAAGTTGTGGACAAACGATGATAGTAACGACAATCAATCAGCAATTATTCAACGTGTGAGCATCAACAAGTAGTTCTATACGGCAGCAACGAAAAATAACTTAGATGAACAACCACCCGGCGACACCCCAAGCTCAGGCCGAAACTACTTTTTAAATTAAGGTTTTCAAATTACCTCAAAACAGGACGAAAGATGTCACAATGGATTCCTCTCGTCGAGACGATTCCGGGAAGGTAAGGACCGCAGCGAGGCGAGGTCGGGAAGGCGGCGCGTGGGGCTCACGCTCCGGCGAAGTTTCTCCACTCGCGGTGGCGCGTGAGGGCGCGTGAGACGTCCCCTGGAGAATACGAAGGTGGCGCTGGAATCGTTGGGACGAACCGAGTCGATTGGTGGTGTCAATTTCCAAAAATAAGCAAAAAATCAGACTCGAAACTGTCAAAACGTATCTAAGCTCCACGACGGCAAAGAAACTTTGAACACAAAGATAATTCCGGGAAAGGGTGAGTGAATTACCTGCAAATGGATTGAAATGGTGAACTCCCAAGGTGTTGGAAGGATAAGTGAGAATATGTGTATTTACTAATCCCTAAGAAGATGCTTTGTGGATAAGGATCAAAGGATTAGTTCACCTACACACAAGACTAAACCCCTACGGTATACTCTATCCTCTCCTCTTAAGATATCTACTCTCGTACGTATCTTGACATCATTCGCACGTCACGGTCGCATGATTCATGATTTGGAAATTACTTAGTCATTTTAGAAACATATGATTTCTATTTTCTTGCATTACGTATTTACGATCTTGCCACGTCCATTATTCGTGCATACATGTTGATAGACGCATTTTCGCATAAGTGCATTACTGTTTGCTCGCGTCCCCGACGATGATCATGTTCGCATATATACATTTCCTATTGCACTAACCATGATAACAGGAAATAAAAACATTCGGCCGGAAAGCCAAACGACGGACGAAATCAAGATTCCTACGTCCGACCGACGATCAAAATTGAAAGGTTAGCGTCAAACTCAAATTGGACAAATATCCTAGCTTAAAATAGAGTCAAGAAAGGTTCTAAACCGTTACTTGACTCGGGGGCAAGTGATGGATAAATGTCCAATTCGGGTTCGTATTTACGCTTCGGGCCTTGCAAACACGTCAAAAATTACATCTCATCTCAAAAAACGTCTCCCAAGGGTCAAAACGGTCCGGAAACGCATTTACGCGTGACCGGACCGGACATCCGGATTGCAGTGCAATCCGGACCTCGCCGAATTGCCCAATTTCGACGAGGTCCGGGTTCCGCCACGGGTATTGCGCGATTGCCGTATCCGCGATTACCGTGTCCGCGATCGCCGTTACGTGTAGAGAAGTCAAGTTCATGCATTACCAATATGGACAACGGTTCCCGCTTGTTTTCTTGTACCATCGTCAAACCGCTATAAAACCGGGTCCGGTCTCAAGGAAGCCTATAAATAGGAGACCTTGGACACCCATTTTCACTCACTCTCTCATTTGCCCAACTTTGGTATTTTGAGCTCTGACTTCTCTCTAGAAATTCTCTCTCTCTAGAAATTACCCTTTTGCCACTATAGTAACTTAGGCATCGGAGAGGGCTCCGCTAGCACCACCCCCCCTCTCCGTGCTAGCATTGGTCCTTTGCGCAGGATCCGACGCTCGAGACGCAGAATCACCGAGTCACAACCTTGTCAGGTCACAACCTTGCCGGGTCACAACCTTGCCAGGTCACAACCTCCGACGGAAGGGTCATAACCCGCACAACTTCAGACGCGTCCTCGTGACCTCATTCGTCCCGGACGCAACACCATCAATCCTAAAATGAACCGAAAGATCTGATGGGGATAGAAATACTAGATTTTATCATGTCACCACCCTTGTGAGAAGAAACCACAACAAAATTGGTGCAATTAGAGACCATTTCCAATCTTGGCATTATGATTTAGATGAGGTTAAAAATCAGTTTCAAACTTATTTCAAAAACCTCTTTGAGACAAGCAAACAAGTAGTTTCTTTGTATTCTACTCTTCCTTTAGCTCCTACCGTTGTCATCTCTGACTCCATGAAGAGGAAGTTGGAGTACCCTGTTACTGATTCAGAGATTCTTGAGGCTGTTAAATGTCTAGGTGCTACTAAGTCCCCTGGTCCGGATGGTTTGCATCCAATTTTCTATCAAAAAAATTGGGATATTGTGATTCTGTTTGTGTTATGATCAAATCAGTTTTTGAAAAAAAGAAACTACCTGACGGCCTTAATGATACTCTTATTTGTCTTATTCCAAAAGTTGATAAACCTGAATTTGTTAAACAGTTCAGACCTATTAGCTTATGTAATACAACTTATAAGATTATCACCAAAGTCATTGTGAACAGAATTCGACCCTGTATGAAGTTGCTAATCTCCCCTTTCCAAGCAAGCTTTATACCAGGTAGAAGAGCTGTTGACAATGTTGTCATTCTCAGGGAGGCTCTTAACTTTCTTAAGAGAAAAAAAGGTGATTCTAATTTAATGATTCTCAAACTTGATCTTGAGAAAGCTTATGACAGAATGAATGGGACTTTGTTTTTAAAACCCTTTCTCATTTTCAGATACCAATGGACCTTATTTCGGTAATTATGGAATGTGTGTGCTCTACTTTTGTTTCTATTCTTTTTAATGGTGGAAAACTTGATAGCTTTCAACCATCTAGAGGAATCAGACGAGGAGACCCCCTATCTCCTTACATTTTCATTCTATGTATGGATTACCTGAGTTACTTGATTGAAAAAGAAATTGCAAATGGTTCTTGGAAAGCTATCAAGTTGGGAAGAAACGATCTATCTATTTCTCATTTGATGTTTGCTGATGACCTTATCCTTATGGGCGAGGCAATTATCAACAACTGCTCAGTTATTAAGCAAGTTTTAAATCAATTTTGTGATTTATCGGGTCAAAAAATTAATTTTGAAAAATCTCAAGTTGTTTTTTCAAAAAACTGCAACAATGATATTGCAAACCAGTTGGCCGCTTTTCTGGGGTTGAAAAAGGTGGATAGTTTGAGCTCTTATCTTGGATTTCCATTGGATCTCTCTCAAAAATCAAAGAAGTCTTTTGACTTTGTTGTCAATAAGGTTAAGGCAAAACTTGCAGGGTGGAGATCCAAACTCCTATCTCCTGTAGGTAGAATGGTCCTCATTAAATCTGTTATGACCACTGTTCCAAATCATATTATGCAATGTACCATGCTTCCCGTGGCTACTTGTAATGAGCTTGATAAACTTAGTCGAAGTTTTCTTTGGGGAACAACTGAGGAGAGGAAAAAAATGCATGCTATCTCATGGGAAGTTGTCTCGCTCCCCCCAAAGCTTGGAGGACTGGGCATTTCATCCTCTCTTGAAAGAAACAAAGCTCTCCTTGCAAATTTTGTATGGAGACATGAGAAATCCAATGACCCTTGGGCTAGGATTTTGAAGGATAAATATCTCAATCCTATTAGAGGTATGCCAAAAGCAGGATCCTCTAATTGGCATGTTATTAAAGTTGGAAGAAATACATTGGATCAAGGGTTGGGTTGGATTGTGGGTAGTGGCAATTTGATTGACCTTTGGAATGATTCTTGGATTGGTAGCTCAAACCTGAGATCTTTAGTTCATGGTCCTCTCCTGGAACATGAAATGAGCCTCAAAGTGAAAGATGTATTGGATGGAGATGGAAATTGGAATTTCTCCAATATCTATATTCAGATCCCTGATGAGATTACATAAAAGATAATTGCTCTTCCAAAGAGTATGTTAAATATTGGGAAAGATGTTAGAACATGGTGTGGTCACCCTCGGGAACTCCTACTGTTGCCGCTGTCCACAAATTCATGTTATCTTTGAAAGCAAAAAGTATGGATCTCCCAAAAGGAGATTGGAAGTGGGTTTGGTCTGTAAAGACTATTCCAAAAATCAAATTTTTCATTTGGCTTTGTAGCCATCAAAGGATCTTTACTGCCCAACATCTTCATAGAAGGGGCCTCAATGTGAATCCTATATGCTACAACTGTGGAGATTTTGAAGAGAATGTTATCCATGTTCTTAGGGATTGTCATGTGGCAAAAAATGTTTGGAGAGAATTGAGAACACCATATAGTATTTCTAACTTCTTCTCGATGGATACATTGACTTGGTTAGCCACCAATAGTATGGACTCAACGAAGCACCAATCGGGCATTGAATGGTGCAGTATTTTCACTATGGCAATATGGATGATTTGGAAGAATAGAAATTCTCTCATTTTCAGAGGGATCCCTATCGTGCCAAACATGTCTGTTGTCATCATTAACCAAGCTCATCACATGGACGTGAATTTATCCATGTTCGCTATGCAGAAATCCCATTCCCACTCCACCTCCCTCTGGTTGGGTTAAACTGAATACAGATGGTTCTGCATTTGGTAATCCAGGTACTGCCGGAGGTGGAGGAGTTCTAAGAAACGAATTTGGGGGCTGGATCCATGACTTTCAAAGGCGTATTGGCTATACGAATAGTCTTGTTGCTGAACTTTGGGCTCTCCGAGATGGGTTAAAAATGGCTAAAAATCTCAACATAGACTCACTTTATGTGGAAATGGATGCAAAAGAAGCCATTAACCTTATTGCGGAGGAGTCTAGTGACAACATAACTCTAATGCCATTGGTTTTGGATTGCAGGATGCTTCTTCAATCATTTGCAAGATTCAAGCTTAGACATATCTTTCGGGAAGGAAATAAGGTTGCGGATCAACTTGCTAAATCTGCCGTGAAGATGAACTGTTCTTTTGTTGTCCACACTAGTCTCCCTAGAGATTTAAGACACCTAATGGTGTATGATGTTTTAGGCATGTCACAAGATAGGACAGTTGTAACCTAACTTGTTTTCTTTGTTGTTGCTGTTTTTTTCTCCTTTGTTTACCAAAAAAAAAAATATGAATCTCTATCTATATATACTTAAACCAACTTACCCGTATTTAATTGAATGATGATTTGCTGATGCACTACAACTTCGGTTCCAAAATGGACTGAGATGATTCGATTCCGGAGTGGATGGTGAACAGTGAGAAACTTGAACAGTATTCAACAAAACCTCTTATGTATACTTTAATTACCTTTGACCCAATACCGATTGTTGAAAACAAGCGGAAAATTAAGGTCATACCATGAATTGAACCGAAGGAATATTGAGATTACTCATTGAATCGAGGTGTGATTAATTGCATACTGAAGGAGATCAGAACGTTTTCTCGCTGATCGGAACGTTCCCTAGCAAAGTTGATTCAACTTCTCGGAGATTGGATTTAGGTTTGAATCTGTTCATGGTCCCTCAACTCAGTAAAATCTGCATCGAAAATAATGAAGTAATCCCTCAGCTGAAATCTGCATCGGAACAAATGAAGCAAATGTAGAGACACTTACCTCCATATTCACACTGCTATTCTCTTTCCCTCGGGCTTAATATAATATAATATAATGTATAGATATCTACTATATTATATTAATTCAGCATCGGAAGCCCTCTGTCTGACACGTGGACAGTTTGTCCAGTCAGCGTTGCCTAATTTAATCGGAATTTAATGGGGTTCTCTAAATTTAGATACATAATATTGATTGATTCAAAATTAAGAAGTATTTTTATATCCTATTTTAGTCTCTACGCAATTTAAAGAAACAAATTTATTAAAAGTTTCCTTTTAAATATACTGTCTATACAGTTTGGTTCCGGAAGACCATAGGCCGCCACGTAAGCGTATAATATATATATAATAATAATAATAAATAAATATAATATACAAACATACAAAACGTAATAGTTATATATATAATAGATTATATAAGATATATTCAATAAGAAATAACGTAAAGAACAAAAAAAAAAAACTTATATTATCATGTGCTTTGATTTTAGGGTTTATATATATATATATTAGGTAATAAGGATGGTACATTCATATATAATACATATTATTATATAGTATATATATAATATATGTTATACAATACATATATATAATGAACATTATAAGAATAAAAATAAAATATTATTAAATTTAATATTGATAAACTTATAAAAACATTAACTAACATATATACACCATACATTTTTTAATACGTTAGTGATTTAGAAATTAAGCCAAAATAATTATATATATATATAAAAAATATAGAAGAAACATGATTATTTAATATATAACAAACATTGTCATCAATATAGTAAAATATATACCATACTATATATTTTTTCAATATGTTTAGGCGTTAAAATAGTAATATATATATATATATATATATTATATATATTGTATTATATTATATAATTCTGTAATATATATTTAATCTTTAGGGTTTAAGAATACATGTATATATAGCCATCACCAAAGCTTTATACATTGCCAAACTTGCCACTTCTCTATCACCGGATCATGTGCTCCTTGAACGGTATGTGTTGCCACCACACTTTTTTACTCCTTCCTAAAAACACTTGAAGAAATTATTGTACATATTTGTTTTTCAAATATATATATATAATTTGTTTGTAGTTGATCAACAATAGTTGTATGATTGTTTCGATCTCTTAACAACATGAGGAGAATTTAGCCATCAAAGAAATTTATAAAATGCAAACAAGGCAATCAATTGAAATAATTACAAATCAATATACTTACTCATGCCGTTGGAAAACAGTATTTCTTCCTAAACTAGATCTTATATATTTTTTCTAATGAAAATCTTCAATCTTATCTACATTGTAGGTAATATCGGAAACATCAAGATCGGCAACAAAAGTATATGGTGTATTGAGGAAGACTTAAAAATTCATGGTGTTGGTACCAAAAACTTCTTTTACACGATAATTCTGGTTCTTCATTCTTCTATGATTTAAAAAGTATCCTGAATTAATTCTAACAAAAAAAACTTAATCTTTTTCTATTAATATAATCTTGATTATAACAATTTTTTAAATTAATCTATTTATATTATTATAATCTTGATTATAATCAATTTTTTTTATTAATTTAAAAAAGCTGATTGCACGGGTCTCCTGCCGAGCATGTATCCCGATTGTACACGTATGTTTCATCCATTAATTTCTTAGTTGAATGATGATTTAAGTTTTGTTAATGGGCCAGCTGTATGTCCTATCCCGATTCTAAATTTATATAATATAATATAATATTAATATTAAGATTTAAGTCTAATGTATTATAAAAGTACCAATACGATGATATAAATTCTTAGAAATTTTGAGTAACGATATTATGTAATGTTTATATTGAAGCATATTGTTTTGATAAATTCATTGTATACATGTTTCTGACTTATTTATCTCAATTGTTTTAAAAAAAAAATATAGTTGATCTCAAAGAGCTCAATTTCAACACCATCGCGGTCGATGTGAAACTTATTAGTGATTTGGCCAAAAAAAAAACATATAGTAATAAGAAAAAAATATATATACAAAATTCTTATTTAGTTTTTTTTTTGTACAAGTTTCTAAATTATTTATCTCGGTTTTGAATTTTTTTTTTATAGGTGGATTAATTAGCTCACCCTCAACATCCTCGTGATCTATATGCAACTTTATTTTTATTTATATAAATTTGAGTTTGTATAATTTATAAGAGTAATTTTTATTCATATGCAACCTCGCAACCAAGGCTACCCGCCTAAGCGAATGCTTCATGTTATCTATAATAAAAACATAAATAAAAAATTATGTAGTTAAAAAAGTAAGCTATATATATATAATTATTTAAAAACATGCACAAAATTTTGTATTATATATACACATATATTTAGGTTTAGCCAATAAACATTGTAGTGTTTCCAATTGAGTTTATATTTATTTAGTATAGTAAATTTTAGTAGACTACTTCAAGAAAAACTAGCTATTTACCTATTACAAAGATTGTGTGATTTTATTATTATTATTATCTTATTTGTTTGAGTCTTAGCGGAAAGACATGTGATTCGAGATAACAAAATAAAGTTTGTAGAAAAACAACTCCTTTAAAACTTATAAGATTCTACAAATAAAAATTTGTGAATAAAGATTAAAAAAAATTACATATAGATCGAATATAAATAGTAAACAACTGTGAATATCATTCAAATATACTTATATATATCTTAAATAACAATGAGTTTAGTTAATTTTGTTATGTAATTCTAACTTAGTTAATATGTATATTATATATATTAATTATATCCTATATAACTGTGAATTTAAGTTTATAATTTTTAAATTAAATTAATATTATAATTTATTTATATCACTCATGTGAAATGTGTGAATTAATTAATAAATGCATATTAACCAATTTAAATAAGAACAGCCTTAAAATTACTCAATAAATATCAACAAATGAAAAAATGAGTAGATGTTAAAATTGCAAGTTTTATATTACATCTTATACAAAATGATATATAATGTTGATTATTTCACTACTATTAAATATTTTAAATAACAATTAGTATTAACTATTTTAATTAATTTAATATATTATTAATTATTTTTTCTATCTAATAATATATTAAATATTTCAAATAACTTAATTTTCGAATTTATTTTTATTTGAAAGTTTTCTCCCGCGCTGTGCGCGGGGTTAGTGGCTAGTATAGATATAGATTGAAAGAGAAACATCATAATGCAATTATAATGAATAGTGGAAGGAGAGAGAATGGAAGAAATGATTTACCTTGAGATAAGAAGGCTCAGTGGATGATGCTCTTATCAATTTCCCCATGAGCAACAACAGAGCCCGAACAACTGAGCGATCTATTGAGGAGCCACTATCAAAGAAGCAACTAAAGAAAACAATAACCCCGACAAAAACAAATACAATTTCACCAATCCCCTGCATCTATACAGTGAGACAAAAAAGAGCTCCTCAATCAATTGAAACCTGGGAAAAAAAAATATGGATTCATTTGATAATTCGACTTACTTACATTGTTCCTGTCACTGTCGTTTGTTGTTTGTCAAAGCAAAGCCTTCCAAAGAATTAAGTGGGGTAACCTTTGAAATGGGTCGACGAAATTTATCGACATTTTGGATCATCTATATGCATTTATATACATAATAATGAGTGATCGTGCCAGAGAGTTGCTGCATCGATTGTGATGACATATTTCATTTGTCTTCATAATTGACGTCGTAAGAGGGAAATTCTGCGGCCGAGGGTGGACTGTTGGCGACCGGTGTGGGTCGATGGACGTTGGGTAGCGGTGGACGGTGAGTAGCGACATACGGTGGGGCGGACGGCGGATATACGTATTGTGGGGATGAGCATATCGAGTTTGAAAAGTCACGAGTCACGACGGTGGGGGATCCGAGGGTATAACGCCATAGTAGGAATTCTGCGCCTGAGGGCAGGCTGATGGCCGGCTGGTAGCGAGTAGTTGGGAGCGGTGGACGTTGGGGCCAATATGTGGATGTATATAGAGGGGTGGAGGTGGCAGAGAGAGTTTGAGAAGACGCTTTTTATTGTGTTAATTAATGTTGAGAATAAGGAGCAGACCGGTGTATTATGGGTCGGTTTGAATTTTATTTTGCAATTTTCCGAAAATTATACCATTTAGAGGGTAAGTATCCTTTGGGATGAAGTACCAATATAAATTGTGGCTATTCGGGGTGAGAATTGTGGCTATTCGGGGTGAGGGTCTCTCATAGTTATATATATATGTAGTAGATAGCATGAATAGATTACTTTGAAGGGAATGCATATATCTACTAAGTACTTACAAACACAATCCTTTAACTTCATCTGATGATCCACCTACATAAATATGATATATCCAAATTTACTTCTATTATATAGTTTTGATTAATGGATTATCATCGTTTGGACGAGAAGGAAAACTTAGTTAGTCAAGGGATCTGATCAAATGTCATTAAAAACCATTTAGTAAGTAGTTTTTTTTTTTTTTTTTTAATTGAAATTAGGCCAATATGATATAATGTATAATGTCACTATTGGTAGGAGATGTATCATAGGAAAAATATTTTTTTTAAGAGACTCGACTTTTTATTATTATTATTATTTGAAATATCAGTTATTTTAAAATAAAACTTATAAGTTAATACAACTTGATTTACCTAGTTATGCGGCTCGTCCTAATCCGAGCCAGTGCCAGGCGTGGTCATCTAGTTTAAGAGATTATGTTTGAGACGACCACAGGTATAGACGAGACACACGGGTCAACTTAGCTGATCAAAACTCTTAATCGTTCATGTCTCATTTGGCCGAGTCAGGGGCTCGCCCTGACCAAGGCTCATGCTAAACATAATAGCCTAGAACATGTGACCATGTCAAACATGGAATAGGGTCAGAACAAGCCTCCTAACTAAATTAACCGAGTCATGGATCGATAAGTCTCAATTTAAATAGTTGGAGCTCCAAATAATATACGAAAAAATCAAAACGCCTAAAAATCATAACTTGATAGTTGAGATTCCTAAAAATATCATTTTTTCAAAAGATGATATAAATTCTAATACTTAGGTCGGCTCAGAATTATAATAATAAAATGCCCAGAATTTACAACTTTTGTCATTGGGTCTTAACTTTTTTTTTTTTTTTAATAATTTTCGTCGGCTTGTGTATCACATTCTTCATATTTAGGGATCTAGTATTTTATGTAGTAAAAGTGTTTTGCTACTCATCATCCATAATTAGTTACCTGCAAATAATTAAAGAAGTTACGATTCTAAGCATGATGATGATAATTGACACCACCGCCATTGCCGACACGGTCAACCTCCCGCATTTTAAAGCATGATCATATCTATGATATTATTGTTGTTACTATAATTAAGAAAGCATTGCCAAATACCTCTAAAAAGATTACACGTGGTAAGAAATTATTACCAAATACCTCTAAAAGTAATTGTAAGTAGTGGTGGACCTAAATGTAGTTGAGAGGGTGCAGTCGCATCCCCTAAACTTTATATAATTTGTATATTATAGTATATACGTAAATTTCGCACCCCTTTACTTAAGTATGAAAAAATACTTGTTGCACCCCTCACTTAAATAATTTGGCATGACTAAGTGTTTTTACATTCTTGTTACAACACACATTATTTTTTAGACTCGACATGTGCAATCATGCTCATATTGTTGGATCTTAATCTTCCACGCTGAACCAAGGCTCGACCTTCGGTGCGTTCGGACCTGCACAAAGGGACAGATCGGGTTGGACCCGATGATCCCCCTCGACGCTCAAGTCAGTTCCCAGAAAACGAATATCCAAGAACTGAAAGTATAGAGAGTATGAATGTAAGAATGTGTAACCTTGATAGGAGATATGCAAACCTATTTATAGTGGAGGGTTGGGTGCATGCATTGATGATGCGCCGACCTTCGTATATGGAAAGTCGTATATTGATTGTTGCCATTCGGGGAATCATTCATCATATGCGGAGCCATTGAATATTCAGTATATTCCGTGTATTAATTGAACTCCTTATTAGGAAACCCAATTATAACGTTTTAGGAAGGTGAATATCGCAACCTTCCGTTTGAGACGGAAGGAATATACTCGTAAGACGAAGTCAATCCTTCTGGTCCGTGTTAGGGTCGACCCTTCCTTTAATAGAGAAGGATGGACCCTCTCCATTAGTGGAGAGGGGTCGACCCTCTCCACTTAGTGGAGAGGAGTCGACCCTCTCCACACTGAATGGAGAGGGGTCGACCCTCCCCACTTGGTGGAGAGGGGTCGACCCTCTCCTCTAGGGTGAGGAGTCGAGTCTCCTATGTAGCGGGTGTCGACTGAAATGTTTCGTTGAGCCATTCGGGGTTCGTCCAAGGTGAATACTCGTATTAAACATGGATCCATATCCATCATTTTCCCCCAAAGCTGATGTACGTTTTACCTGCATTAGGCTTTATCCTGCTGCTACCTTGCTTACGAATATGTCGATTTACTCTTCCGCCACCTTCATGATTCGTCAGCTTACTCTTATGCCAACTTGTTCATCAATTCGTCCTTTCGTTGTCGTTAGAGCTCATCCTTACCCTTTCGTCAACTTAAGGTTTTACTGATTTGTTCCATCGTAAGACCATCGGGTTATAGTTACGGAATGATTTATTCATTCGGTCGAACACATTCGTATGAAGGGTGGTTTATCTACCTCCCCTTTTTCGTAAGACTCCCGAGGAGTAGTTGTGGGATGATCGCCTTTATCAGGCCGAACACCTTTGTATGAAGGGTGGTTTGTCTACCCTTTACGTAATACTCCCGTGGAGTAATTGTGGGATGCTCGCCTTTATCGGGTCGAACATCTTTGTATGAAGGGTGGTTTGTCTACCATTTACATAATACTCCCGTGGAGTAATTGTGGGATGATCGCCTTTATCGGGTCGAACATCTTTGTATGAAGGGTGGTTTGTCTACTCTTTACGTAAGACTCCCGTGGAGTAATTGCGGGATGATCGCCTTTATCGAGTCGAACATCTTTGTATGAAGGGTGGTGCGTCCACCTACCCTTTTTCTTAATATTTTGACCAATATCTATAACATATCACTTATGCATTTATTCAGAATTGAAGTCAACATCATCTTTATTTTTTATACATAATATTATCATATATTTAAGCATAAAACTTTCTAAGAAGTTCCCCACTAAAAGTGTTGGTGGAGATGTTTCCTTCATTGTCTTCCAACCTGTAGGCGTTCACGGCTGGAATAGCTGCGATCTTGTAGGGGGCCTCCCACTTTGGAGATAATTTGTTTAGTCGGTTCTGTCGCGATAGTTTGTTTCTTCTCAATACCATCTCCCCCAAGAAAAACTGGTGTGTCTTGACTCGCCTGTTGTAATATCTAGCTGTAACTAGTCTCATTTTTGCTTGAGGCTCTTCTGCTTTATGTCGCCTCTCTTCCACCATGTCTAGGTCAAGACTCCGTGCTTCTTCATTAGTATCCCCCTCAAAGTGGATAACTCGGTGCGAAGGTACTGCCACTTCCACTGGAGCCATTGCTTCTGTTCCGTACACCAAGCTAAAAGGTGTTTCGCCTGTGGATTTCTTAGGAGTAGTCCTGACTGCCCAGAGAACGTTTTCTAGCTCATCAACCCAATTACCCTTCAATGCTACCAGTCTCTTCTTCAACCCATCTAACACGATTTTATTTGCGGATTCTACTTGCCCGTTAGTCTGTGCATGTCGGACTGAGGCAAAGCGATGCTCAATGTTGAGTTGTTCACAATACCATGCTATTGACGAACCTGCAAATTGTGGGCCATTGTCACTAATCAGCACTCTAGGAACTCCATATCTTGATACAATCTGTGATTTGAGAAACTTCAACACCTGAAATTCAGTTGTCCTGGCTAGTGCCTTTGCCTCAATCCATTTGGAGAAATAATCGATCGCAACGATGATGAACGTTCGTTGTCCCTTAGACTTAGGCAATGGCCCTATTAGGTCGATTCCCCATTGAGCGAAGGGCCAGGCACTGGGTATTGATGTTAGAGGTGCGGCTGGTGCCGTAATCTTCCTTGAGTACATTTGACAAGCTTCACAAGCCTGGACCATGTCAATGGCCTCCTTGTTCATCGTTGGCCAATAAGATCCTTGGTTAAGGACCTTTCGAATTATAGACTTGGCTCCTTCATGGCAGGCTGCATATCCCTCGTGCAATTCCCGAAGGATCCTCTCCGTCTCTGGGTATGCGACGCATCTGAGATAAGGTGTGGAATATCCCTTCTTGTATAATATACCATCCACAATGATGTAATTGATGGCTAACCGTTGAATCCTTGTTGCCACCACTGAGTCTTGAGGAAGGATACCTTCAGATAGGTATTAGAAAATGGGGGTCATCCAAGTAGGAGTAGAGTCTACCATCATTACGTTCGCCTGTTCCGCTGTCGAAATGAGGACCCTCTCCACAAATTGCACTTCTTGCATAATAGGGATTCCTAACGCAAATTTACTCAATGCGTTTGCCTCTTGATTTTCTTCTCGCGGTATCGCCTCTATGTCGAAGCTCTCAAACTTTTCAACCAACGTCTTGACTTTGTGTAAGTATTTTTGCATCCTTTCTGACCTCGCGACATACTCCCCCCTTACTTGGTTGACAACCAATTGAGTATCACACTTTACACGAATGTGTTCTATTCCGACCCCTTTTGCAATGCGTAGCCCCGTAATCAATGCTTCGTACTCCGCCTCATTGTTGGTAGCTCTAAAAGTTAAAGCTAGAGTGTAGCGTAATGGGGTACCCTCATTGGGATGGATTAGTAAGAGGCATGCCCCCGAGCCTTCTGAGTTAGATGATCCGTCCGTGTACATTTGCCATATTAAGCTAGTGTCGTTGACGGATTGGTTGGTCCCTTTCCCCCCTTCTACAGGAGGTGCTTCTTCCAAAGTAGGACCTATAGACTCAAAGATGAAGTCTGCTAAGGCTTGTCCCTTAATTGCGGTTCGAGGTGCGAAATGAATTCGAAACTCCGTTAACTCTACCGCCCATTTGATCATTCTTCCCGAAGCATCGGGCTTTTGCAAGAACTGTTTGAGTGGTTGGTTAGTCAATACGATTATTTCATGTGCATGAAAGTAAGGTCGCAACTTCCTTGCTGCTATTACCAACGCATAAAGATACTTTTCAATGGCGGAGTAGTTTATTTCACTCTTTGACAAAGTCTTGCTTACAAAATAAACGGGAAGTTGGGCACCTGCCTCTTCCTTTATTAATATAGAACTAACTGCCGCATCGCTTATTGAAAGATATAAATACAAGACTTCTCCCGGGGTGGGCTTTGCCAAGGGTGGTAGAGTGACAAGATGTATCTTCAACTGATGAAACGCCTATTCACATTGGTCTGTCCACTCAAACTTCTTGTTAGCTCGTAAGACTTCAAAGAATGGTGAGGACTTTTCTCCGGCCTTCGACAAGAATCTACTCAACGAAGCTAGTCTGTCATTTAGACGTTGGACTTCTCTATGGCATGTTGGCGAATGCATTTCCTCTATGGCTTGTAACTTCTCCGGGTTTACCTCTATTCCACGTTGACTCACCATGAAACCAAGGAACTTCCCCGATTGCACCCCGAATGCACATTTCGTGGGATTCAATCGTACTTGGTGTAGACGCATCCTTTCAAATGTCGTAGCCAAGTCCTCAGTGTGATCCGCACTTCTTTTTGACTTCACTAACATATCATCGATGTATGCTTCCATGGTCTTCCCGATGAGATCACCGAAAAGTTTGTTCACCATCCTCTGATAGGTTACTCCCGCGTTGAGAAGTCCGAACGACATCACTTCGTAGTGATAAATATCACTATCTGCATAGAAAACTGTATGTGGGGCGTCTTCAGGTGCCATCTTGATTTGGTTGTACCTCTAATAAGCATCCATGAAACTCATTAGCTCATGTCCTGAGGTAGCATCCACGAGCTGGTCGATCCTTGGTAATGGATAGGCATCCTTCGGACATGCCTTGTTCAAGTCTCGAAAATCCACACACATCCGCCATTTCCCATTTGACTTCTGCACCAGTACTGGGTTGGCTACCCATGATTGGAATCGTAACTCCTTGACGAAGCCCGCCTCAATCAACTTTCCGACTTCTTGACGAATGACCTCCTTATTCTCTTCTCCCATAGGCCTTCTCTTCTGAACGATTGGCCTAATTGCTGGGTCGAGCCTCAAATTATGAGAAATGACATCGGTGCTGATACCTGGCATATCACTTGGAGACCAAGCGAAGAGTTCTTTGAATTCCCTCAAGAGCTGGATCAGAGCCTCCTCTTGCTCCTTGGGTAATAAAGCTCCGATACGAACGACCTTCTCAGGCCCGTCCACCTCTACCTCCTTCAATTCTTCTATTGGAGATGGACGACCTTTCTCCTCCCTTGGATCGATCTCTGTCACTATGTTAAGAGCTTCACCCATGGGCTTTTGATATCGCCTTCTCAGAGCGTTGACATAACAGTGTCGGGATACCGTCTGATCCCCCTTCACCACTCCCTCTCCATATTTCGTCGGGAATTTCATCACCTGGTGTGCTGTTGAAGGGACAATCAGATAGGGGTTAATTGTCGTTCGCCCCAAGATCCCATTATACGCACTGGGAGCATCCACAATTAAAAAGGAAACATGTATCTCTAGCTTCCTCCGTCCTGAATCGATAACTACTGGCAAAAGGATAGACCCCAATGGATAAGAGGTCGACCCTGCAAATCCCACAAGTGGGAAATCAAGTGGCTTAAGATCCGACTTCTTTTTTCCCAATGTCGTGAAGGCTTCCAGAAACAAAATATCGGAAGAACTCCCTCCATCAACCAATATCCTCTTCACGTCACATTCCGCAATGTTCATAGTGATAACCGGCGCATCGTCATGTGGGAAAACTATTCCCCTCAAATCTCCTTCTGAAAAAGAGATAACTGCTTCATTGGATGAATGTGGTCGCTTCCTGGTCAGCGCAACATCTCCCGCTTGTGAGGCATACACCTCTCTAGCATTGCTAACCGTTCCTCCTGATGCGAAACCTCCATGAATCATGTTGATAACCTTTTTCTTTGGAGGGTTGTCTTCGACCACCTTCTTCCCTTTGTCCCGAGCCGATGGAGGAGGGGGAGCAGGACTACGCGGCCTTTTATTCGGTTTTTCAACGCACTCCTTCAAATGACCTTGTTGGATCAGTTTCTCTATGTCCTTTCCCAGTATAATGCAATGGTCCGTGTGATGTCCCTTGCACTGGTGGTATTCGCACCATCGATCTGAATGACCTCCTAGTTTTACACCGGGCTTCTTCAGAGGCGGAGGAGTGTCAAGGCCCTTTTGTCTCATTTCGTGTAGGATCACCGAAAACTCCCTATTAAGTGGTGTAGGGTCTACCGTGTGGACCTCGTTCGAACGATGGCGATTATCATCAATACGAATACCGCCCCTGGGAGTATTCCCTGGAGGCACCCAATTTGCCGTAGGACGACGAGATGTTTGTTGAACAGGTTTATCCGCCTTTTTCTTCGCTTCTCTCCCCATCGACTCTGCAGCCTTTTTATTTTTGCGGAACGACCTTGTTTGCTCCAGATCGATATAGGACTTCACACGAGCAGCTAAATCCTCCAAAGTATAGACCGGCTTCAGAGTCATATTATCCTCCAATGAAGCACCCCAAACATCCGAGATTCCGCATGAATGCCCTGATAATCTCCTTTTCCCCCAAGTCCTCGTCTATGTCAGCCAAGTTTTGATTGAAACGAGCGTAATATCTCGCCAAGGTTTCGTCATGTGCCCGTCGAACGTCATCAATCGAATTCGAACCTTTAAGCAACTGTCGGGCTCCTAGGTACCGCTGGAGGAACTTGGACTTTAAGTATTGCCAGGAGGTTACAGAACCCTTTGGCAGGCCGAAGAACCAATGTGACGCTGCCCCCGCCAAGGTGGTCGGGAATAGCAATGCAATATGATTCTCATCTTTGGTACGCCCTAGTAATGATGCTTCATGCTGCTGCACATGTTCGACCGGATCACCCTTCCCCGAGTAACGAGGGATTTCAGCTGGCGTCACACTCTCCGGTATAATGATGTCGACCAAATCCTGGGAGAACAGATGTGAGGCCCGGTCCCTCAAGTTATGCATTATCTTGACCCTTGAATCTTCCATTTTCTTGGCGATTAATGCCTCGATCTGCTCAGCCGTTATCCTTCCCCCATCCGGTGGAATAGGAACCCGTGGAGGCAAAGGTGGGGACATTACCGTAGGGGGTACTGGGTGGTACGGTTGATACGGAGGAGGCTGATAGTGGGGATATTGCGGTTGAGAAGGAACTTCTCCTTGTCTGACGGTCGGAGATGATGACACCAACAGTGTAAATGGAACTTGAGTTGGAGGTGGTACCGGCATACCACCCTGTGCCCTTATCCTTTCCCTATAAGCCAATAATGCGTCTAGAGCAGCCATAAGGTCAAGGGTTACCTGGACACTCCTTGGGACACCACCTTGAGAAGGCATTGCATACGGAGGAACTTCATATGGTGAAGGCCCATAAGGTGGTATTCCATAGGAGGGCATTCCATAGGAGGGCATTCCATAAGGAAACCCATACGAAGGAGCTGAACCATGTGATGGCATTCCCCTAGCATGTGTTCGCGGTGCCAACGGAGTTGATGCTGAGGATGACAAATCTCCCTGAGGGCGAGGAGGTCCCTCTTGACGGTTAATCGGACGGGATGGGCCTTGGGGTGGATTTGTGGGCCGAGTTGGTTCCGCTGGATGATCTCTTCTTGATGATTGACGAGGCCCATTGGAAGGAGCCCCCGTAGTTTGTCAGCTAGCTGCCATACTTCGCGTAATAGCCACGGCTTTTCGTAAGAAATTCCCACAGACGGCGCCAATGTTGGATCTTGATCTTCCACGCTGAACCAAGGCTCGACCTTCGGTGCGTCCGGACCTGCACAAAGGGACAGATCGGGTTGGACTCGATGATCCCCCTCCGACGCTCAAGTCAGTTCCCAGAAAACGAATATCCAAGAACTGAAAGTATAGAGAGTATGAATGTAAGAATGTGTAACCTTGATAGGAGATATGCAAACCTATTTATAGTGGAGGGTTGGGTGCATGCATTGATGATGCGCCGACCTTCGTATATGGAAAGTCGTATATTGATTGTTGCCATTAGGGGAATCATTCATTATATGCGGAGCCATTGAATATTCAGTATATTCCGTGTATTAATTGAAATCCTTATTAGGAAACCCAATTATAACGATTTTAGGAAGGTGAATATCGCAACCTTCCGTTTGAGACGGAAGGAATATACTCGTAAGACGAAGTCAATCCTTCTGGTCCGTGTTAGGGTCGACCCTTCCTTTAATAGAGAAGGATCGACCCTCTCCATTAGTGGAGAGGGGTCGACCCTCTCCACACTGAGTGGAGAGGGTTCGACCCTCTCCTCTTGGTGGAGAGGGGTCGACCCTCTCCACCAGTGGAGAGGGGTCGACCCTCTCCTCTAGGGAGAGGAGTCGAGTCTCCTAAGTAGCGGGTGTCGACTGAAATGTTTCGTTGAGCCCTTCGGGGTTCGTCCAAGGTGAATACTCATATTAAACATGGATCCATATCCATCAAATATGTTATACATCCATGATTTATTTATCTTAATCCATGATCCACGTTTTTATCATTACATAAATGACCGCATGATTATATTATCAATAACACGTCATCGCATCATGTACATCCTTATTACCGCACACATCACGCGCGTGTCGGGTACGTCCATTACTAACGCATTCGTGATTAGTACATTCTTATGCATGTCGACATCCATGAACATGATTGCATATATTTACAACTCGTCACATATGTCTGTTGTATATACGCATATCTGTTACACTAATCCTGTCAGCAGATATCAAAATACTCGTCAAGAAAAATAAAGTTAGGCGAAATCAAGGCCCGCGTGCCCAACCGACAATAAATCAACGCCTGAGGTCAGTATCGGACTCAAATTGGACATGTATCCTATCTTAAAATATAGTCAAGTAAGGGTCAAACCATTACTTGACTCGGGGGCAAGTGATGGATGTATGCCCAATTCGGGTTCATATTTACATTCTGGACTTCGTAAACACGTCAAAATCACATAAATAAACAAAAACACGCTTCCGAGGTTTAAAACAGTCCGGACGCGCGACATACGCGTCCAGATTGCCCTAGACAACCCGGATCGCTCCGGGATCGTCCAAACCTGACGTGATCCGAGTCGTCGTCTGCAGCGCGCGTGTTTCATTTGTGTTCTTACACCGAGTTTAGAGTTTTCTAATAGCCAATCTTGATCAAACCAGACGACGATTCACACTTTCCCTTAAACCGACGTTGAACCGCACAAAAACCGGGATCGGTTCTAAGGTTGCCTATAAATAGAGACCTAGGCTACCAATTTGATACTTTACATTCACTTGAGATTGGCTTTAAAGCTCTGACTTCTCTCTAACTTTCTCTCTCTAGAATTCTCATTTAAGCATCAGAGAGGGCTCAACCGGCACCACCCCCATCTGTGCTGGTTACTGCCCCTGTGTACAGGTTCGGACGACGAGCGTGAAGTCAGGAGCGCAAGTTGAAGGACCGAACACAACGATCAAGTTGAAGATTCGTCGAGTCCGTTACGTCGAGCGGGTTCGGACGAAACAAGAGTTTTCTTCTCTGGTAAAGGCTATAGAACGGGGTGGCGGATAAGGTGAAACACTTTTACCATTAAGCATCTAGAAATTCAACTATTGTAGATAAAAATTACCATACCCGACGCCTAGCTTTTAGCCTAAAAGTTTATTTTAGTTCGCCCAAAATTTTATTGCATGTAAATAAATTCTATATTTTAGTTTTACTTCTTTCTATCAAACCATTTTAAATTTCATTAGAACTATATCTAACATATTATTCGTCAAGTATGGAGTGTCATATTAACATGTAATTGCAACTTGGGAAATATTATTAACAAAAAAAATTGATTGAATCACTAAGTTTTACGAATTCATAGTATGTTTGAAATAATTATCATTCTTTATCTTTTATAACGACAATTACTTTATCTAAATGATTTTTAATTTTCATGTTATTTGGTTTTGGTCATAATAAAAATAAATATGAAGTAGTTTTAATTTAATGAAGTCTTTTCAAAATTATAAATTTTTTTACAAATAAAATTTATCACCATTTTGTTTAATTCATTACTTTTAATTAATTTTGGTGTGTTATTTGTGTTATTATATAAATTCACTATATACATAACATATCACAATTCGATATGAAATTGCATTTTCCTCATCAAAATTATACCAAAGTAATCAGCAATAGTCTTTTTGTCCATAATTTAGTTTAATTAGGGATAGTTTGATCAATTTTTTTAATTGAATGCTTAATCAACCGATTCAAACATGTGAATCTGTCTTGCAACATATTTAACATCATTATGTCTTTACGGAAAAAAAAAAAAGACGTGTCTTTTTCAGCTAATTTTAAAGGTATGTCATCTCTAGGGATGGGCACTGAACCGGTTCAGGCCGAACCGGTTCCGGACCGGACCGGAACTGTTTTAAACGGTCCGGTCCAATAATAACTAGGGTTTTTTTTTTTGGCTTAGGTTGGTCTAAAAAAAACTGGACTGGTTTGAACGGGTCCAGAACCGGTCCAGAACCGGTTTTGGACTGTTTTTTAAAAAAAAACAAGTTCTGGACCGGTTTTGTATGTCGGACCGGTTTTATCAATAAAAATCGGTCCAAAACCAGTCAAAACCAGTCAGAAACCGGTCAAAACCGGTCAAAAACCGGGTTTTTTTAAAAAAAAAAAAATCTCGATCAAAACGTTTTTTTTTTTTAACTAAAAAGCGGTTCAAAACCGGTCCGGTCCGGACTGGTTTATTGGACTGGTTTGGTATACCCCTTGGACTGGTTCCAATTTAGGGGTTATAAACCAGTCCAATTTGGACCGGTTCACTCCGGACCGGTTCCAAACGGTCCGGTTCCAGACCAGTTCCGAACCAGTCCGGCCGGACCGGTTTTAATGCCCAAGCCTAGTCATCTCACATATACATAAATTCTGAAATTATGATTGTTTGATAGCTAGCAAGTTACCTCAATTAATTTCACATTTTCATCTATAGTAGATATTTAGTGGTAGTATGTAATATCTATGTATTAGTTGATACTCATTTATTGAGTAAATTAATAATGAGCTAAATATAGTTTAAAACATAATATTATTTAATACATAGAGCGACTATAACCAAAATATTTTTATATTTACCAAATGGATAATAACTCTAGTGACTTCTGATCGTACCTCCGGGGGTACCTTCAGTCGTACCTCCGGACATATTATGAATAGTTAGTATAATTTATTTTGGGTTGCGCCATTTTACTTTAGGTTGCACCATTGACTCTGGATCCTAACTCCGCTTATAATTGCACCATCAGGCCCCGGATCTTGGGTCCGCCATTGAATTTGTAAGCACTTATAAATAACTTATGAGTCGTGAAAAAATCAAAATCAAATCTAAAACTACAAGAGCGAAAAGATCAAATAAACTTTTCTTTGTTTTTTCTTTTTCTGATGGCATTACTCAATACAATTTATTGTTTCCCTCTGTATTATTGCAATTTAATATTAAATGCTAGTTTAAAAAAATCTTAAAATTTTAAAGTAAAATACATTCAATATCTCTAGTATCGCACTTTAAATTTTGTAGATTTTTTTAAATACATATATTATTACGTTACATAATATTTTTTAAATAAATTTATACTTTTGCATTATCTTTAGAATTATATGGATCATATTATTATAATATCGATGATCACGATAAGAATGCGCGTAGCATATATTACTAATATTAGTGTCTATACAATTATTATTTTCTTTCATTGAATAAATCTTATAAAATTATACTTAAACAAAAAGTCAACTCGTATTTTTGTGGAATAAAGAATGAAGTCAACTCAATTGGATATATATGGCTCCTTGCCTCCTTGTCCTTGGTGACATTTTATATATACACGTACAATTTAAAAAAAAAAAATGGCGCCATTTGACTTTTAACCAAACAGAAAGCTGTCACAGATTTAGATCTTATGCCTCCACTTTTTGTCGTGTTTCATTGTTAAAATTTTAACATGTGCCTTTAGATTTATAGGTTTCACCGATCTTAATAGTGATTTTGAAAAAACCCATAAAATTAATTACACTCATAACATATGTAAATATCTTAACGGTGAGGCACGATCTGGAACACAAAGAATTAGGCAGAAGATATGTATCCAGCTGTCACTGCCTAATGATAGGGTGGTATGTGGCTAAACAAGAGTTCTATCCTCATTTCTATATTTTCTTTATGCTTGACGTGATATGTGACCAAATATGATTTGATATTTTAATAATGTTAGTACAATGTGATTCTCCGCAATGAATTTAAGATTTTAAACTTTAGAAGCAAATCACCTGGGAGGAAGTGCTTCTATCATTAAACCACCCACCTGTGGCTTAGCCCGTCATTAGATCATATATACAATTATGAAAATAATTATGTAGTATAAATATATATTATTTATACACATATATTTGAGCTGTGTTGATCATATCAACCCATGATTAGATCGTACTCTGAACAATAATAATAAGCTTTAAGCTAGTTGCTATATTTATTTATTCAATATAATGGGGAATACATTTCCTAGAGTAAAAATAACATTAATTTGGAAGACTAAGACCTTAATCTCGATAGAAATAAGAGAATTAGTGTTTAATATACTATTGTATATTAACTATATTAGGCTAATGATAGTGCTACGTTGACATGAGAATAATGCATATGTTGATTTTTCAAATACATGATATACTCACACATAAATAGACGAGACTGAACATTATATGACGATATGAATTTACGATGGCCACTACTAATTCATTTCTTTTATTTATTGAAAAAATTGATAGTAAAATAATCATAGTCAAAGTCAACCATTCCAATAAGCAGCTACCTTGTCATTTCCATATCATAACATACTATCTATTCATTTTCGTTCAGATCTACGCGTTATAAATAAGAGGCCCGCCCTTTTATTTAAGCTAACAAATTAGTAGCTTTAAGAAAGAAGCTGGATCTGCACCAATAATGTCATCAGTTTCGGGAATCCAAGGTCTCCCTCTTGAAGTTACCGGTAAGATCAATCAATCTCACTATATCTATCTTTAGGACGAGTTAATTAGATCCAACTTCATTATAGTATAGGCTCACGGTATCAATTCCCAATTAATATTGGGACCATAAATTTTTCATTTTTTTTGAATAAAAATTAGACCCAGACCTGCAACTTAAGTTGGGGAAATGTAAAAGTATATGTAACACACCAGTTGTAAAATGTGGTTTGGTATATAATATATAATAGGGTTAATAACCTAAAAACAGTTTCTACCAATATATTATCATGCTGCTAATTGATATACCAGATTTTAAAATGTGATATTTTGTGTCTAAACTATTAGATTGGTTGATTTACGATTTTTTTTTCTCTTAAAACCGACGAAATAAAAACAAATTTTTAAGTATCATAAGCCTAATCCACGAGCAGAAAATATGATACTTTAGAAAAGTGGAATGAAAAAAACGTATTTTTGTTACTTAAAATGTCAATTTTAACGTCAAAATAGGTCGGAAAAAAGTGAAAAGCAACAAATCTGATAGTTGAGACACCGAATGTTGACATTTTTAATATGGGACAACGATTAGCAACATGACATAGACTAAAGTGAATACTGTATTTAGGTTTCTTAATTAATTCTGTATAATAATAGTTTAGAGAATCTAACCATTTAAGTTAGGTTTTATATGGTGAGTTATAATAAGCTAGGAGGTTCAAGTTGGTTATAAAATTACCGGAATATATGGTAATTTGTTTTGTGTGGTTATGTAGTTGTTGGATGCTTGAACTTGAAGGACAAGGAATGGATATCAAGGCAAGATCCATATGTTTGTGTAGAATACGCAAGTACCAGGTTCAGAACCAGGACTTGTACAGGTACGTTAGTTAATTTACATACATGTTAATTAGCATACATACATGGTTGAGCTAATTATCTTGAGGTTTAAATAAGTTTGCTGTAATTTCGCAAAAAAAAAAAAAAGTAAGTTTGCTGTAAAAAAAATAAGACGAACATTTTAATCAACTGTTTCATCAGTTTGAACTTATAAATGAAGACGTTGAGTATACTTTTGATCATACTCTAACATTTTCTGCTCGCAGATGGAGGTAAAAACCCGACTTTTCAAGAGAAGTTCGCGTTCAACCTCATTGAAGGCCTTCGAGAGATAAACGTCGTCGTATGGAACAGCAACACCCTCTCCGCTGACGATCTCATTGGCAGTGGCAGGTACGTACCCCATTTGATTGGAGGACTTTTTACCGCTTATTATATAAGTTGGTCTTTGATCATTGAATATGAGTACTAATACACATTCTGATATAAAATCTTCTGACACAAATATAGTCGTGTAACTGTAATATTTGGGCATTTTTATGGTCCCTCACACTTGGAATTAATGTTTCAGCATTTGTGTGTCGAAACATAAATAATTTTCATTTGAACATTGCATAACGAGAGGTTTTTATTCAATTTTTAAGATAAGAGAATGATATTTGTTAAAGAATAAAAGTGAAAAATGGATAATATTTATCTGATATGGGAAGGTGAATGAATGGGTTCAGGGTTCAACTTCAGAAGGTGCTCGCACAAGGATTTGATGACAGCTCTTGGACAGTGATGGACAGATCTGGCAAATATTCTGGAGAAGTCAGGCTAATCTTACACTACTCTTATGCTAAGGTATCCTACTTTGCAACCCATAAAATAATTTCAATTTTCACCGGGTCAACTCGTTTTAATAAAAAGCTGGTTATAAATATATTTTCCATTTACATGGCTAAAACCAAATGGTATACTTACTTTATATTTAAAATAAGCATTATCTCGTTAGTATGCTTGCTTCATACTTAAAATAATCTCAATTTGCACCGTATTAACATGTAACAGATAAAATAGTAGTTTTAAATATTCTTCCGTTCACACTACTCGAACCCGAGACTTTTGGTTTATGAATGAAACGCTGAATTACTATGTAAATTTAAGAAAAACATTTAAAAAAGTAAATTGGATGGAGCATTAATTGAATCAGTTAACTATCATTTTCCAACATATTGCACAATTGATCATCGCAATATTCAACAAAGTTTTAAACTTTCCCTAACTTGTTCTCATAATATATTTTTTTTCAAAAATTTCGGGTATTGATAATATAAAATGACTTGGCTGCATGCGCCTTACTTAGTATTAAAACCGATTTAATTGAAACTTTAGCTCATTTATTAGCGATTAAATCTGGTACATCGAAATACGTAGGCATGCAGATACTGGAGTATCTATCCAAACAAATATAATGCAAACAACGTTATTAATGGTGTGGTAGTATATATAATTTAATATGCAGCAGTGTGCAAACATGAATGTATCACCCTACGGGATGGCTCCGACTCCGACAGCACCATATCCATACGCCTTACCCGGTAATTATCCACCGCCACCGCCACCGCCACCATCAACTAATTACCCTCCGACGAATTCACCATACCCGCCAAGCACGTACACATACCCGCCACCATCCGGGTTTTATCCTCCTTCAGCTGCTGGTTATCAGTACCCGCCACCACCCAATACTTATTGCTATCCACCATCTGGAATTTACCCACCATATTAATATGATATATATATATATGTGGGGAGCAATTGATTCACTAAATGCAGAATCATGGTGATAGTTTGTTGTTGCTTAATGTTTTGGATTGTAATTTGTAAGTACTTATTTGTTTTTCAATAAATAAACTGGCACTTAATCGGCTAGCTAGTAGATATTGTACACATGATCATCTAGGCCGTTGCAGCTTAATATTCTCTCTCTCTATATATATGGTCCTAAATTCGTAGCCAATTGTATGACTTGCCAATTATATGCACTACAAGAAAAACATGTTATTTCATATCACTGAAATCAATGTCATATCTTATCGTGTCTGCTTTATATTAAACACCAATACGTAGTGAAAATGTGTTGTGTTATTAATTAATAATATTATATAATTTTTAATGTCTATTAATATTTTTTTTACTTCTACTTATATATAATATTATACAATTCAGAATATTGTAATAAAAAATCATAACTTTTAATTCTAATTTACAAACTGTTTTTTCTATGTGAAAGTATAGGTGAATGCATTTCCAATGATATATGATTGTTATATATTTCTAATTTAAGTACATGAACATGATAACTTAATAAAAAATGCAATTTAAATGTTTTCTTAATAAATGAAGTAAATTCATGTGTAGAGCGCAGTTCGGTTACAAGTAATGTTGTTCCTCTGTCGTCAAAGCATTGAGCTCTTTAATCTCACCGTTCTCCATATAGTTGGTCATTTAATTGAAGAGATTTCGATTACTATAAGACACATTTACGACGTGATTAAATATATTATGCGTTCTTATTAAAATGAACCATATGTAGGTGCGCGGCGGGCGGAACATAGGAGAGCGGCTATTGTTAGAGTTTTAGTTTTGGCCAAATTAAATTTGTAAATCTCGTCCATAATGGGCTTTTTTTAACGGTTTTAGAAAGTAAGTATTCAGTTGAGTATTTCTCTATACTACTAGTTTTTCTTATACATCATCATTCAAACCGCTCTATTTTACCTAAAAAGAATACCAAACTACTTTTCTAAACTGGTTCTATTGAACCAGTCTACACAGATTCAGCCCGGCCTAACAAACCTCTTTGCTCATTTGAAATTACATGCTTTCTTGGCTCCTATCCTATCTCGACAAGCCAAAACATAATATCTTTGATAGATGTGTCATAACTCTATATATTCAGTCAGGTTATTTTATAGATCAAATGTTTGATGATTCGTCAGGTCCAACACAAACACAAATGATTTGTGAATCCAAATTGTCATGCACTTCTAACCGGCCTAACCGATAAATTAATTAATTAATAAAATGCAACTCTTAGCTTGGACCCTTTAACTTTTACTTTGGCAAAACAAAACAAAACTTTTAACTTTTTTACTATCGCAGTAAAACACTTACATTTTTTTTCTTTAAATCCGACTTTATATTTAAGCACTTTTTACTTCGTTAGCACCAAGATTATTAGAATTGAGAACCTAATTAGAATCTAGAATTTCGTAGGAGCGGATCGTGGAATATAAAGATCATAAACTCTATAATAATTATAAATTAACATATCAAATATCAATAATTTTTTATGACATATTAACTATTTAATTAATATCTATCTATACCTATAATAAATGTTTGGCCTGTCCTCACACCCAAAAGACACGTTGTTTCACAGCGTATTTGCCCACCACGCCTATTTCTCCCAAATCCATCCATCATCTACCGTTTTTCTCTACCATACCAGATGCCTTCACCCCCAACCAGTATCTCAATTACTCTAAACTGTTCCATCTGCACTAACAACAGACGCGTTCCTTTAAAAAAAATTACCAACCTCCACCAATACATCACACATGTCCCTTACGCTTCTTTTCAAACCACTAAAAAACTGCTCATTACCACTCCGTTCCTTTATCATGTCTCCCTAACGATGGTAGCTCCACCCGCGGCTAGCGTCCAGTCGACTCTGATCGGTAGCGGATCTCTGTATGGAGGGTTCGACTCTGATCCATCCATCTGTCTCAGGTAATTCTTTTAATTATCTTATATTTTCTGGTATTAATCTCTTTGTATGGCGACTCCGGACCGTGGTGGGTTCGACTTCGGTGAGTTCGACTCCAACGGTGGTGATCTTCGTGACAGTGCCAAATATTGCAGTTTCTACTTCAGTATATTACATTGCATGTGATTTTCATGTGATTTTTCTGATACTTGCGGTTCAAATTTGATTCAGATTTTTTTCGGGATGTACGATGTGTGCGTCTTGACTTAGTAGAATAGATGTAGATGATGTTTCTTTGTAAAACATAAGTGGAAGTAATGTTAGAAGGATTTCTCTATGTTTGGAGCTCGTTTTGTATTTTTTTTTAGCAATGGTCTCTTTTTAAAACACAACTCAGATCCTTTCTGTCAAGTAATACTTGGGATTAACTCACCAAGAAAAGCAGGAGACCAACATTCATCTTCAAGTGCTTGATATTCCCCTTTCACAATTATCATGTGGAATTCAAGCTTCTGTTTTTATCTCTATTTGCTCAAATTTTAAGTATAGCACCGTCTGTAAAAGAATTTTCATAACGTAAATTCTCCGTGAATAATTACCTGAAGTTGCTTTGTGCTAACCTTTTTCATTTCCTATCTGTGAAGAAATTAGACGATTTTCAAGATACAGTTCCAGATTTGGAGATCATGAAAGACTTGATCATGGGAGTCCGCATAGGGCACCAAACCCACATGCTAATAGAAGACCAATAGAGTTTGAGAGACGGTTGAGGTTGCAGATGGAGGTAATAGCAAGCTGTAAGCAGCGCTCTTATGTGCATTTCTAAGTTTGTTGTTGTTTATTTTGGACTGCCTATAGCTACCTAATACTATGCCTACCAGAAGTTTTTAACAGTTAAAGTTAAATATCATCCTTTTAAAGTAAGCTACATAAGAACCCCTGATGCTGTAAGTTAGTAACCCCAACTAAAAAGCTCATGATTTTGTGATTCAGACTAAGAGTTTTCTTGTAGTATAATAGTTTGTTGATTTCAGGAAAACGGGCATATGCAAAAAATAACTCAACTTCATTCTCATTCAGTCGGTTATGGGGATACCCTCTACAACTCTCACCAAGAAGGTCATCAGACTTGATGTTCCTGACGACAAATATCCAAATGTATGTTATGTTCATCTCTCTACCAAGTACTTGTAATTTTACATTATCTGTTGATTGGTCGGGTCTCGATGAATCCTGTTAACTGAATTTACAACCACAGTATTCGAGGTTCTAAGATGTATGGTTGACATGATGTGCTAAAGGTAATAAATTTGCTTTAATTTAAAGCCAACTAGATTCATCAATTGCTAATATCTCCGATAAAGATTATGGGCTATGAACTCTGCAGATCACTAAGTCTGTTTATGGTACTCACAGATAATCTGTATTTACCTTTTTAAAATGATCAAACCTCTTATGCCCTACAATAAATGCTGTATCAAGAAAATTTATTTTTCAATTTTTAGATTAGATTTTTTTCCCAGCTTTATTTATGTATGTAGTTTTATGGTTTGTTTTCATTACTAATAGAAACATGTGTAATCTTATATTTCTAAAATCTTCTTTAGGAGGTTTCATTCTGGAGTTACAGAAAGGAATATCCTATGACTGCACCTAAGGTACTATTATGTGACTGTTCTTTATTGAAGTTTATTCAATTTTATATGTAATTGAATCCAAAGTGGTAACTAGAAAAAAAATAAAATTGAAACCACATGGATAGAATTTTCATAGATTCTTGTGTATCAGGACATATGTTTGAGTCTGACTACATAAATGATAGCTTTAAAAATTATCGTTAAAAGTATTTCGTCTTAGAATCCTTCCTCTTACTCTTACATTTTTAGTCTCCATTTTCTAACTTGGAAGAATATGCCTTAGAATGATAAATGGGGCCCAGGCCCTGCAGATTGGAACCACCCTTTTGAGGTATCATGAACTTTTATGTATTATTAATATTAATTTCATGTAGTTCCACTATTAGAAGTAAATTACATATATGATAAGGTAATATTTTGAGCTATTACGATTGCTCCATATGCGCTAAATTATTGCATTCTCTTACAGTTTTGTGATATTCTAAATATTTTGAAGGATAAATGGAGCTGAGTCCAGACTCAAACTGTCCTTTCGAGGTATCATGACATCTTATGGGTAATAATTCTACTATTAGAAAGTATAACATATGAAACCTGCCACTGTTTTAGTCAAATTCATGGTATTTTTTTAATCATGTTCTTGTTTTTTAATCTTGGTTTTGTCTTCTCCTGCGTAAATTTATAGCCATCTGTTAGGTATATAATTAGTATAGCCTTCTAATTTTATAGTTGGATGTTATAGTTTGTGACTTACTCTACATGTGCGGCTAGAGCTGTCGTTGAGAAGTTGACCAGTCTTCATGGGGTTTAGTCCCGAGGAACAGAAGTTGATCATCACCCTTCAGAGTCTTCGGCAACATATTTATCTTAATACCCTTCATCATCAGTCTAAGTATTGGTAATAAGTGTAACAATGATGTTACTTCTTATCTTCTACAGTTTACCTATTAAGAGAACATGACTCACTTAACTCCATAATTCAGTACTTCGGTGTTGAATCCTATATTTTATGAATCAGAAAGTTCGTTCTTCCTCATCGGCACATTCGTCCCATTTGCAGGTACTGCCATTTCTACTCTCTATTTTTCTCCATTGTCGGTATTGGTTGACCTTTCTTCCAAGGTCTATTTTCAAATGTTTTTTTTTGCATTTCTTTAATCAGGTCGGTCCATCTTCAATACGAATTCTCACTTTTAGAGTACACTATATGCACTTAATCTTGTTCCAAGGTAAATTTGTGTGTATATATTCTGTTTTGATAAGTATTATTACGTTGAATCAAAGATATTGTTCTTCAAATAACCGTCTTCGCTGAGATTTACTACCAGTTTACACCTTATGGTGCCAATTGTTAATGTCATTGTCCGTTGCCAATTATATTGTAGCTATGTAGTTGTTTCTCTTTCCATGTTTTTCACTATCTTGTTTTTATTATGTATTATTAGGTAGCATTACTAGACATTTTTTGTATTTGCAGTAGGTTAAGAGATCAAATTAATATAACATTTTGCATGTTAGCCATCATTTATTCATACAGTAAAAGATTATTTTCTTCTTCTTCCATCGATATTGTTACTTATACAGTTGCTTTCTTTTGTGGCTTGGACATGATGATTTTTCTTATGCAAGTACACAAGTTTTGAATGGCCAATACCCTCGGTAAGAATTGTGAATCAAAGTAGACGATTAAGCTTTACGAGCAGAGTTGCAGAAGATAAATGATAAGTTAAAAGGGTTCTTGATGAGTTGTACAACCAGGGCGGTTTCAATATCTTTAATTCAAGTTTTCCTTATACAAATTTATGTGCCCTTTGTGCTTCGTACTAAACTCTACTTTTCCTTGGTTTTGTTGTATATTTATTCATCAATATATTCGCCTGGTATGGAGGAATATTTATTGGAACGGTCGTTCAAAACAACAAATACGGCTGTTGCGCGTGCAACGCATGCGCTCACCCCCTAGTATATATATATATATATATTACTATCCATCAGATAAATAAATAAAACCACAAAATACTTTTTTAATACATGTACCGATTTATCATAATCCTATTCGATATAAAATATTAATTTTTTTAATCAAATATAAGAATATATTAAATTGTGTAATACTTAACGTTTGACTATGAATAATTATAACATGACAATCTAATTCAGTATGTTTCTCTATTTCAACAAATGATATAAATATAAAAGAATTTATTAGGAGATGATAAACATTTTGCCCCGTGAAATAAAAAAAAGGTTAATTAACCAACTGCACCCACATGTTTTAGTCATATTGCCAAATGCACCCATATGGTTTTTCATGTTGCTAAATGCACCGATATGTATTGAATTGTTGCTCAATACACCTTTAGTCTAAGTTCCGTTTAAGTTCGTCGTTAGTTATTCACGTGCTACTCACATGCATACATTTTTTTAATTAAAAAAAATAAGTGATTTTGATAATGACATATATAACCTCCATCCACATATTCTACAGTCGTGATGAAATTAATTACCCTAAACCTAAACCTCTGCAGACATGCTTATTTGTATCGCTACTCGTCTTTACTGCGTTGTCGTGTATCTTCGTGGTTGGTGGTCTGCTACTCACCCATCGCGGTGATTGGTCGTCGTCGCGGTGGTTGGTTGTTGTGGGTGCATTCGGGTGCATGTGTTGCGCATATGCATTTAACTAACGTTGTTAGAGTTTCAGGTGCATTCACCAACATAGAAAAACGTATGGGTGCATTCGCTTACATATGTGGTGCATCCAGCAACATGCAGAAACGTATGGGTGCATTGAGCTAATTAACAAAAAAAAAAAAAAAACCCTTAATTTGCTTAATTTGAAAATTAAAAAAAATCAATTTTGCCAACTTAAATCTTTAAATATATTATAGATTTGCTTGATTCAAAATGAATTCTCAACGTCATATGTAATGTGGATGATTTTATATTAACTTGGATCGTAAAATTGTTATTCGTTTTAAAAGGACCTTTCTACAATGCTCTTGGAGCACCATGTTTTTGCCACTAATTTTTTTATTTTTCTATTGCCCTAAAGGTGAACCCCATAGGGAAATTGATATTATTAATACTAGTATGATACACATCTTAGGTGTAGTTAAAAAAATTCATATTTTTTCATACTTTTAAAGTTTTAATTATGTTACAATTAAGTCCACCCAAGTATTAAAAAAACCAAAAACATGGTGCTCCCAAAGCATGGTAGAAAAATCCTACTTATTTGTGGTATTGTTTAATCTTAATATGAGTCCGTTAAGATTTTATAAGATATAAAGATCCTATAAAAAATCCAAATTGTTTTACTTATCGGAATTATAATTATAAAATAGTAAGATTTTAAAATCTGAATCGGAATCAATTTGGTTAGATGCACGAATTATCATTTGTCATGTCATCCCTACTCCCTAGATAATAATTTATTTTTTTAGTTTACTAAGGTTTGGATCCCGTTGCATAAACCAAAAAGAAGTTGGCTGCAAGTACAGAACAAAAGGAAGTTGGAACTCACACTGCACATGTTCAAAAGCTTGGGTGTGATATCGCGTCTGTCGATCGACGAAGCGACTGAGCTAATAGGATTGCGGTCACCGGGAAAATCAGGTCTTGATTCATAATCTCTCTCTCCCTTAAAAGCTTTGGTCTTCTGGGTTTCTTTTGGTCTAATCCACGGAACACGGGAAGTAGAGAGACGATGGTGTTTCTTGGGATAGATCCGAGCTGCGCCCTTGAATCGCTTCGCGATGGCAAGATTCCGGACAAAGATTGTTTGTTGCCGTTGATCTCCAAGGTACTTGGCTATGGCATCGTTGCTGCTTCTACCACCGTTAAACTCCCTCAGGTACGTATCCTCTTGGCTCTGAAGAAAAATCAGTTCCAGTGTTATTGCTCATTCTGGATTGATGAATTGGGCTATTATCGGCGTGGATATCAAGAATCAGAAATTGTTTTATGAGCGGATTGAGATAGAGAGTTGTTTCCTTTTTGGATGAGTGAGTCTTACTTTTGAACTGATTTTGTGGAAAATTGTTTCAGACCTAAAGCTTTTTCCTGAGATTTGATATTTGGAAAATATGGAGAGGGATGTATATGTGCTTATAATTTCCCAGAAATCTGAAGAGGCTGTTGATGACTCCCATCATCTGGCTATTGGCCTTCAGGAATCAGGGGTGGCTATTGACTGTATCGAATATCGTAAGGTTTAAACCCGGAAATTAGATAGTTTTATAGCATTTCTGAGATAGATCTTGTCCTTCCAAATGAAAGTGGGAAAATTTTAAACAGTAAGCTGGAAATTACTCAAGTTTAGCATGAGAGCAGGAACTTGTCATCCCAATAACTAATTAGATGGTATTGAGCAAATCGAGGGTCGTGTTCATTTGGCATCGTGGTTGAGCAAAATTTGACTTTAACTTCAAAGGAATACCAGTTTTGTAGTGAAATTGAGCTGTAGATTGGTTATTATCTTGTTCATTCATGTTCTCTGCTACTTTACATGATTTTGCTTCTTTTTCAGTTCTTAAACTAGTTGGGTGGCGCTACATTGAAGATACTAAGTAACACATTGTTAAATTTTGCAATGGCAGATAATGAAAATTTTGAAGCATGGAAGTGTCAGAGGTCTAAGTGTCGTAGCTTTCGAACTTGAAGTTGTTGGCTACACTATTGCTCTAGCATACTGTCTTCACAAGGGCCTCCCTTTCTCTGCTTTTGGTGAATTGGCATTTCTTCTTATCCAAGGTACATGCTTTTCCCCATTGTAAGCTGAAATGTTATCTTCTGTTCACAATGCCTCCGCTCATGTAATGAATATTCGGTTAGGGTGTTAGTCGATTCCACGTAATTAAATTTGCAGGAGGAAACTATTCTTTAGTTATCTTATTGAAAGCATATTCACAATTAATTCAAAGTATGCTTTGCAAAGTGTGAGGCAATAATATATGTCCCTTGAGTGGTGAAACCCTACAAAATGGTCCTTAAACAATTTTGGTAGTAGTATTTGCTATATTGTAATGATCCCACATAATTCATTTATTTGCCTGGAATTGAGTTTTATCATTTTATTTTTATATCAAACTGATCTTTAGTCTCTAATGCTAGTAATGTCATTCCTCAGAACTAATGGTAAAATTTCTTGCTTTTTCTGACAGCTATTATCTTGGTTGCTATAATATACTATTTCTCCCATCCTGTGGGGAACATGACATGGATCAGAGCACTAGCGTATCCTTCTCACTGCCAATTAATTTACTTTTGATTTCAACATGTCTTCTTTATTATTTGGTTCCCTTCAACGTTATGATTTCAGATATTGTGCAGTAGCACCTACTATTTTAGCTGGTAATATCAGTCCTGTCCTTTTTGAGACCTTATATGTGAGTAGCAACTTCCAAGATTGAGCTGCTATACTTAATTTAACCTCTTAGCTGTTCTTAGAGCTTTATATTTCTTTTCCAACCGAGAAACAATTTCATAGTGCCTGACTGACATTAATCTGCTTTAAATTCAGGCTTCCCAACATGCGATATTTTTCTGTGCCAGAGTTCCACAAATATGGAAGAACTTCTCTGTAAGTTCATCAGATGTTTAGTTTGATCACGAGTTTGTAGCTTTCGCTTGTTTAAACTTTCAGTTAGTTAACGAAAAAAAAAAAAAAAAACTTTCAGTTAGTTCTTATATTTGATTTCTCATGAAGGACTAGGTTGGCCATCTCGGTCATCTCACACCGTTGCACGAATCATAATAACAAAGTTTGAAAAGAAACAGAATTTGGTAATATACGATAAGGTCCATTAGGCATTAAGCATATAATGTATAGAGTATAGACTATGGCATTTCTCAATAAATGATTGACATGATTTTGGCAAGAAAACACAAATCATTTGCCACACTATGAAGGACAGGGAAAAGGTTCAAATTTTGCCTATTCCTAAATGCTTTGTAGTTATATACTCGGGAAATGTTGTGCCTACTAATAAAACATGACAATCAACCTGTGAATCTCTGATGGAACATCTGCAATTAGCAAAAAAAAAAAAAAAAGCCTTGTTGTGTCTGTTCGAGCACAGATAGTTCTCAACCACCACTTGTTGCTACAAAATTGCGTTGAATGTTTTCTGATGATGTTTTTGAAAAAGTTATGTATTGGGTATTATTGACTTTGGAACTGTCTAATGTACAGAGCAAAAGTACTGGAGAACTGAGCTTCTTGACATCTTTGATGAACTTTGCTGGTTCCATGGGTGAGTTTATAATTAGCGCGATGAATGTAAAAACGCAGTTCTGAGAACAGGGTTTAGTTCATTATTTCTTACTCATCTTCTTTAAATTATAATAATATATTCGTAATCATCTATTTTATGTATTTATTCTCTTATGCAGTGAGAGTCTTTACCAGCATGCAGGAGAATGCCCCGACTAGTGGTATTATTCTTTCTTTTTTATTTTTATGCTCGGGAGCACATGGATGATTAATTGCATAAAGCTCAATTATATTATATAAGAGCTGAACTCTGGAACTTAGTGTAAGATTCTTCGAGTCTAGATAGATTGATTTTAGTAGCCATTTTTGTTTGTTTTTTGTTTTTGTTTTTAAATATGTTGGAGAATGGATGGTTTCATTAACACTGTATCCTTGATTGTTTTCCTGCAGTTGTGTTGGGGTCGTTGATCGGGATTGTGACGAATGGCACGATCCTGAGTCAGATCATCCTCTACTCTAGGCAGCCAGAGAAGAAGAAGGAGAAGAAAACAAATTGAGGGAGATGTTGAGATTGAATGCAGTTAATTAATCTCAAAGCTGGATGATATTGATAGACCAGTCTTGTTGCTGCTCTAATGTAGTAAACCTGTTTTTAGATGTCTCTTGTTACAGTTTGTGCGAGTTCTAGTTTGTAGTACACTTTTTACTCTGGAACACAGTTTTTATTTTTAAAGGAATTCAACTTGAATAGATGATGCGAATCTTTTACACTGCTATTGGCTGGTATTATAGGGTCAGGAAATTATATAAATTCCGACAATGGAGTGCCGACATGATACAAAATTTACCTACGTTATCACTTCCAGTGTTTTTATTTTGTTTCTTTTTAAGGCTGGGTGTTCTAAGGCTCTACAGCTACTATATATATATATATATATATGTTTACTTCACATCCAAAATTATTATTTTAAAAATATCGTACTTGTGAATCGATTTTACTGGCAATTCGGTTTTAGTAAAAGATTAAAATGCACGGTAAACTTGATTATATAAGCGAAAGTTGGGTTAGACCAAATAAACTGATTCCAGATTACCAGATCAAATGAAAAAAATAATATATATGGACTAGGTCTAAAGGTTTAAAAATAAAGATTGGATTTTTTTTTTTTATTATTTTTTTCTAAAATCGGTTGAATCAGCTTGAAAGAGTTCGAACCTTAACGGTTCAAGGTTCAGTTTTCAAACCATTGTCTAAAATATTTAGTTTAGTGCTAATCATAAATATTTTTCTATTTTCAAAATTTAATGGCATTTAAATTAAAAACCTCTAGTTAAAAAAATTATTGGATCACACCAATATTACTGGGGATTTGATAGACATTCTGATATCGTAACGTAGAAATATCAGAATCCCTCTCTAAATGGTACTGGTGTAATATATGTTAAGTATGAACACTGATACACGTTCCGAAAGTTGGAGTCCGAATAGGTTCCGACCAGACTCAATGGTAGGGATGTAATACCAGTCACAGTCGAAATATCACGGACTCCCAGATTCGGAACGCAGATCATTTCCGGTCAAGTATTTATGTACTCGCATAGAGTCGGAATATCTTGTCGGAATGTCTATCTTTTCCATATTAGTGTGTTTTGTCAGGTTGATTTCGGAACTTATTTTCGATATTTTATAGTCGGCACGTATAATCTCTATTGAGAAAAGGAATGTTGCACAAACAATAATCTACAATTCTACATGATTCAGGTGAAAGTGGGCCCCATCGAGCCAGTCCTACGTACGCCTCGCCGCAACAGATAACTCCAGCAGATTAAGCCCGAGCCACGAGAAGCTCTCACTCTCCCCCAGTGGCGCAGCGAAGTAAGCCACACATGGCTCCCGCCCTTCTCCTGTTCAGAGGCTTGCCGCTGCTGCGCCTCTGCCTCCACCGCCGTCTCGCTGCCGGAGCCATCCTTCCGCCGCGCCACCTCTGGTGCACCGCCGCTTCTTCGGTTCCGTTTTCCACCGAGCCGGAGGGGGAATTCTCTACCGCCGTGCTCCGGGGTCCTCTGGAGCCTCCCAAGTTCCACAGGTGGGACGATCCTGACTATAGAAAATGGAAGGATAAGGAAGACGAGATTCTCAGAGACATCACGCCAACAATTTCGCTTAGTAAGAGCATCCTCCATTCAAGACGGTATATCTCTTCACTGTTCAATGTGATTGAATTGAATCAGACGTTCGTTTTCCGATGATGATTGATTGTACTTCTGTTGAGGGTTTATTATTTTGACGATAGATTTATCTGTAGATACTTGTGGCACTGATTGTATAATTCTGGCTAAATTTGGAGCAACGGAAATGGTCTACTGAAACTGCCGCCTTTATCTTGTCTAATTCTATCAACAGGTACTTGGATGGGGAACGCCTTTCCAAAGAAGATGAGATAGCTGTTGTTGAGAAGGTTCTCGCCTATCATCCACATAGAGATGACAAAATTGGTTGTGGACTTGATGGTATTATGGTGAGACATCATCTTTCTTAATGTCTAATAGTTTATGCATTAAGACAGATTCATTTATCATTTGCTACGCTTAGTAAGCAGAACCCTGGGCGGGCCTAGACGGCTATACCCCCACTACTGTTGTGGAAGAATGGTCCGTGGCTGGATGAGTGGTTAATATTAGGCAGAGATAGGTTACTGATTAGCTCTAATCTTGAAAAAGAAGGCCAAATATGAAATCTGCTACAAACTAGTGAGCATAATGGATGACTCTTACAAGCACGAAGAAGAACTGCTACTATGTTGTTGTGGGATCAACTCATAAAAGGAAACATTCTATCCCTTTATGTGGTGACTTGTATCCAAACTTTATGATATTGACTAACAGGTATAGTCATCCATTGTTCCACCTCACGTTGATTAGGAAATATAATATATTTGGAATATAATGGTGAAGATTGCACCTGCTATCAGCTTCATTTCTTGAATTGCATATGGACTTAGATCAGTTGTAAAGTTACTATTCTGATTTAACTTAGTGTTTGAGCCAATTTTTAGGCCTTGTGGATGCACCAAACCAGATCCCCTGTCAATAGTGCAGAAGTCTGCATCCCATGTTATTGTTGGTTTTGGCTTGTGGAATGATTTGAGTAATGGGCCAATATTCAGTATTGAGAATGCAAGTATACTTCATGTATGCTCCTGTTTGTTCTTAAAGGTTGTGTGCATGAAGACATTAATGCTTCTGCCCATGTCTCAGTGAGTGTTGAAGTTCCCATTGTTCAGAAAGTTAGATGAATGGGGAATATAGGTGGGAAAGCTACTTGGGTTGGACGTCAATAGTGGTTATATTCATCATGTGGAGTAATTTGCATTTGCTCCTTTTCTTTTGTTGTTAATTGTTATGCACTTAAACAGCCTCACCTTAATGCCCGTGCATTATTGGCAAAACAAATGCGCCTGCGTTGATTCTGTCTAGTGTGCCAACGCATAATTCAGTTATCAATTTGTCGAATTCAGTGTGTGGAAATTCTTAGAAGAGGAAGTCAAAATGCTCTACACTTTGAATAAATCTAGGAGTTTCAATTCTAAATTTCAAGGTTTGGTCATTTGTATATTCTCATGGGACAAGAAGCAAAGTTGGGTTTCGTTGGCATTATATTATGAAGTACGGTTGAGGTATAGGTGGATTTGCTGCTTAATGAAAGATCTGAAACTCAGTATGATCAAGTTTTTGGCTGCACAATGTGAAATATGTGATACTGCAGTGACTTTTGCCGGTTGATAACTTAGAAAGTAATTCTGTCTTTACCCATTCACTATCTGCTAGCAATCACTAAAGTTATTGTAGAAAGAATGTTCTGGTCCGTCTTGTTTAATGTAATAATCAGATCTTTGTTTTATATTTGTGAAAAAGACAGGATTTCCGTCAAACCGGAGCTGGTAAGAAACTTCAGTACCAACAAAACTAACTTAAGACTAGTGTTATGGTTTCATCAGTGTTGTCTTTCTCAAGATCATATTTTTGTTCAATCCATCCATCATTTACTGTTATTTTCTTATTATGAAGGTTGATCGGCATCCCCAGTTCAAGCAATCAAGGTGTCTGTTTGTTGTTAGAGCAGACGGTGGATGGATAGATTTCTCATATCAGAAGTGCCTCCGAACGTACATTCGAGCAAAGTATCCCTCACATGCAGAAAGGTTCATTAAAGAGCATTTTAAACGAGGGAGCGGTTAAAAAACCTGCATTACTCTTCGATCAACCCATCCCTATTAATACCGAATTCACCGACATAGAAGAAGGAAAAGAACAGAAGGTATTGTTTCAACTAAAAGTATTGTTTGGATCAGCAATGATATGGGTGTGAGGGTCTCACGCCATTGAATAGTTAACTGTTACTCCTTGACTCGGCAGGGTCCAAACCCAGTTTTGGGCTGATCGGTGGGACACAACCCGACATAATGAGATGTGGGAGTTAACATTTGACTAGCAGATCTTGCCTGTCTCTTGTCATTGACATTGCATATGCTTAGATTATATGAGTGCCTTGTTTGGTAGGAAATTAAAGTAAGGATTGGTGGTGGGGGAGGAATGTAGGTGTTTTGTTGTGTGGGAGTTTGCCACATATTGTAAAGTGAAGATTGAATTAGAGAAATGGAACTTTTGAATTTTGTTCAGTAGTTTGCCTTTTTCATTTGAGAAGGAATGGAATTTGGTTAACTAACACTTGCAACCAACGTGAGTTGCATTACTAGAGACAAACTATGTTTGAATTCTGCTTGAAAACCCTACCTTGTAGATTCGCAAATGCAATCTTGCAATATAAAAATAAAAAAAATACTCCCTATTTGAAAGAAATTGCGAAAATATTATTAATAATACTAAAAAAACTATTATATTGATATGACCGTTTGACTACTGATATTTCTCTTTGAAAATTCTACTTTTTTTAGATGGGCTATCAAAGTTTTTACATTCTGGGTATTCATTCTAACATTGAACTTTTAAGTTAATAGAGCAATGACTGAATACTATGAGAAATTATTGAATACATCCGAGTTAGCAGCTGGCATCTACATGTTGGCTCGTCAGCCAATAAGAATGTGACACATGTCACTAGTTGTCACTTTCTTTCCCACATGTCACGTTCTTATTGGCTGACGAGCCACCATGTAGATGCCAGCTGGTAGTTCAGAGGTACTCAATAATTTATCGAATACTATAGAGTGTTACCGTAAATATGACTAATGGATTGGAACATGCACCTATAATACCTAAATGCAGAGCGGTCAAACTAGTGTGTGAATCTTGGTATTATTGACTTATTCTTTGGTTTGAAATTTCAGTATGCTGTTGCAAGAAAAGAGAGAAAGAAAGAAAGTGGTGACAGTGTTGTACCGTACTCTACTCTGTCCGTAGAGATACGATATAATCTTTTGTTGAGAGAAAGAGAGCTCTGTTTCTGCTTCTTCTGCTTTTGCTGTGATATAAGTATGTACCATTTACGTACAGTAACTAACGCAAGACAACTGGATTCAACCTACTCCAGGATAAATAATTGAAGCCACCTCTCCGGCCATTGTAATTATTGGGATTGTTAATTATCTGCATTAGAAAATGAATAAGAATATACCGAAGACCATCACTCACAAGTTTAAGCTTATGGGTTGATTGGTTAAGGCGTATGTCTTATTTCTAACAACTGGTATCAGAGCCAATGGTTCGAATCTCGGTGATGACATTTTAAGAAAAAAATGTTGAAAACCCCCCATTGGAAGGCCAGTTGGGACGGGCAGAAAGCCCATGTGTACAGACCAAGTGAGGAGTCCGGTGTAAACTCGATGTTTGCATACCGAAGACCATCACTCACAAATTCGAGCTGATTGAACCCCTGACCTCCTCTGATTAAGGGATGAGACAATGAACTTTGTGTGGTACTCCAATTAATTGGTAGCTGAATTTTTTTTTTTTTTTAAATCAATTTAAATATATTAGATAATGTTTTGAAAATCGGATTGAGCTTCCAATCTGAGAAGTGCTCGGTTCCCGGTCTAGCGGGCTTCAGCAAAAAAAGAGTCGAGCCTTGTTTTCATCTTTAAACCTTCAATACCATCTTATGGGTAAGCTTTGCCATTCGAATTTGCAAATCGACGCCGGTTTAGAATGAACAAATTGTCTTCAACCACATAGTTATTTATAGCTGAAACTACAAAGTTTCAATCTAAAATGAAAAGAATTTCCAAAATCACATTTTGGTGTGAGTTTAATTTTGTCATTTTAGATTAGTTTCTTGGTTGTTTTTTTTTTAATAAATTATTTACAACCCATGCGACCAAATATTTCACACATTTTCAATTTCGCAAAATACCCAAAATTCACCTAACAAATTGATGATTAACCTTGTCGCCATCATAAAGAGAAGACAAAACACTGCTATATAGGGTAAACCTTTATATACATGCACAGAGATAGAGTCTCAGAAGACACATGCATGCAAATGCAATCAATCAAACCGAGGTATTAATTGTGGAAGTAGTTACTAGTCACACACAATTTGGTGTCTATACATACACTACTACACAAAAACATTGCATCCTAAGATTAAAAAAAAAAAAACATTATTTCAAACCATGTAATATATTGTAGAGATTCAAGTATTCAACACTCTACCCCTTAACAGAAATGTCGGGGTTCAAACTCTGATGTGATCCTGCGAATTGAAAAATATTCATAGTCAATACTTTACCCCATACATGGTGATCCGGTGCGAGTGTGAATTAGTTTAGGTGTGGAGCAAACATGCTGCAAATCTGCAAGTACCTCCTGATAAGACCCCTCCGAAGACCACCCTGCTGAAAAAAAATATATATATAAGATTCAAAGTTCAAACCGCGCTGGAGATTCTGGGAATTGGAAAGTATTTATAATCAGTAGTTATCCCTTACAGTTGATCCAGAGTGAGTGTATATTAGTTTTAAGTGAATTATGACTCACCCGCGTCAAATATTACTTAATTTAAGGGTTTATAGGTCTTTTGGTACCCTATGTTTGCTCACTTTTGGCTTTTGGTACCACATGTTTGATTTTGCCTATTTTTTGTACCATACGTTTGCCAATTGTATACTTTTGGTCTGACCGTTAGTTGACCGTTAGAGTTGACTGTTAAATAGTCACGTGTCTTGCACATCTCTAGCCCCAAATTTTGATTTTGTTCAGTTTAGTCCTCAATTTTTTTGTCATAACTTTTTATTTTTGCAATTTAGCCCTAAAAAATTTTCAACCGCACCTTAGGACTAAATTGACCTAGCCATGGTCCGACCCATGTCTAGGTCATACCATGGCTAGGGTCATCGGACCCGGGAGAACCTAACCATGGTCCGACTTAGCCATGAGTCAGACCATGGCTAGGTCAATTTAGCATTAGGGTCTGATTGGGTCAATTGGACCCAATTGCTAAATTGACCTAGCTATGGTCCGACCCATGGCTAGGTCGATTTAGCCCTAGGGTGCGGTTGAAAATGTTTAAGCGCTAAATTGCAAAAATAAAAAGTTAGGACAAAAAAATTGAGGACTAAACTGAACAAAATCAAAATTTGGCAAACGTATGGTACAAAAAATAGGCAAAACCAAACATGTAATACCAAAAGTCAAAAGTGAGCAAACATAGGGTACCAAAAGACCTATAAAACAAACCTATTACAAACTGATCTTGCCCTACTGATGTTGGCAACCCTTGATTTAAGTATAAAACAAACATATTACAAACTGATCTTGCCCTACTGATGTTGGCAAAAAACATTGCTTCCTCACTTTGCAATGTTACTTACTCAAACAAAGAAGTATTAATTACATAGAAATTTTTCCAAAAGTCCTCTATCATGTAAAATAATAATAAGAATAGATCATGTGAAAATTATAACCAGAATGTCACTAACAACGAAAGTAAATTGACTTCTGCGACTCCCAGTCGCTGAATGAAATTATCACATGGTTAATTGTAATTTCGTAACTAACCATAGGTTAAATTAGTTTCTGCAACTATAAAACTATCTAAATCCCTTTATCTTATAAGAGTGTTCAATGGGGCATTCTGATTATAAATTTTTACAGGAGTTTATTTTTGTGATTACTTTACATGATAAGTGAGTGTGTGTTGAATTTTTTTTCACAGAAACGGAAATAAGTCGTGCAGTGAAAGTGCAGTAAAAAGTTAATAGTAGCTAACTTTAGTCTTTAGCTAGTGTCTCTTCTTAATAGTTGAACTTGAACCAAAACAAGTCAGACCTGCAATTCAATAAAGTTTAATGAAGTTTTTAACTTTTAAGTTAAAACAATATGTATGTTTTGAAGCTCAATTGAATAGTGCGTGCGTATCTGCTTATATTCAAGACATTCTTCTCCATATAATTGTTGCACAGCGTGAATAAATGCATAGATTGTGTATGGGGTTGAAATATATATATATTTTCGTGAAAATGTACGTCTAAATTCTATTTTTGTATATTTTGAAGTGCATCTTTCTAGCTAGGAAATAAAAAAAATGAGGATGAGTGGGGTAACATCCTTATGGCATATCCAGCCCATTTGCCACCAAATTAATAATAATAATAATTAAGAAAAACTTTGTTTTTTAAATAAGCAATATTATTAATAAAACACACAACGACATACAATACACATTCAAACCATAAGGACAAAGAGTTCTAGCCGGCATACAAGTAACTCAAGATAAATGGGTATAACCAAATTCCCGACACACAGCGACTAATGCCTGGGACCAAAAACTCATATCCGGTTATTATAAAAAAAAAAAAAAAAAAACAAAGGAAATAACTTAAACAAGCAACATAAAGGAGTAATCAAATGACCAGTATAGGTAGGAATAGTATAGAAGTGACGTGGCTAAGAGAAACTGCTAGTAACCATGTAACAATGGTGTGGTGGTTCAGCGTCTCATCCCTTAACCAGAGGTCATGGGTTCAATCCCAGTAACTCTATGCCAACTTCATTCAACAAAAAATTACACTTAAACCAGTAATCAATCAAGCTAAACCACAGGTAGCATAGCAATACACGCCATTACGCAGAACATCCTAAAAGGACTAGCCCACCTAGGGGACAAATGGTACCTAGGTTCTCATAGAGACATAGTTTGTTTTGACTAGAGCCAGTTAGTGTCAGAACTAGTCGAAAAATAAAAAGGTAGATGAGGTAGTTTGATTTATCATTAAAGATGAGCGAAGCGAGATAATCGTGTATACAATCCAAAAACACGAGACAGAAGACAAATATCGAAGCTTCGTAAAACGAAGCTTTACACGATGCACTCAGTCGTTGTTAAAGTGGTTAGCCCTAGATTTTGACCATTACAACAGAAATATCGGGCAAGAGAATTTTTTTTTTTTTTAAAAAAAAAATCTTATTTAGTAAGAGGAAGGTGGTCACGTGTATTGTTAATATAGTGCACTGCTCATGCCTCGATTAAACTTTAATTTGTGAAACTTAATATTTTGATATTTTTCACCATTATATATCTTGTTATTACTTACTAATTACTACTTTGCAATGTTCACAAAAGAATATTTCAACAAAAAATTATATTAAAATAATTACTAAAAGGTGTTTTGTGCCAAAATTTATCCAAAAGAATAAATAAACTAAAAAAAGTAATCGTCATTGTTATTATTCTAGTCATCGTTAATATTCTTAATTAAATAGACGTAAACTAAAAATATATAATATTATAAATTACTAGAGTGCTATTCCCGCGCAGAGCGCGTGGTGATTTCGTGTATATTATAAATAAATATCATAATATCATATATATATATATATATATATATATATATATATATATATATATATATATATAACACTTTTAATGATTTTTATTAAATCAAATATCATATTATGTTAGCAAAAAAAAAAAATCTAGTCCAATTTAAACAAAGTCTACCACATATCTACCTACAACAATAATTATTATTGTAAAGCCCATTCAATTTAACTCTAATAATATCCAGAAAAAAAAAAAAGATTTATCGTCTATCTAATTGATTATCTAATTTACATATACATACATATAAAAAAAAAAAAAAAAAAAAAAAAGATGAAGAGGTGGAAAAAACGAAAAATATACTTTTGATGTTTACGCTTCGGTCACTTTCATGCTGCTGTCCACGCGATTATCATCCAAACGATAACTTGAAGATTCATTCAAGGGCAATGATGATTGAGGAGGTCATTCCTTCACCGCACTCGCATCTCCTCTTATCAGCCAACACACATCATTGTTTATATATGAATAGAAGAAGTAACCCTAAACACTAGGGGAATTGGAGAATTCGAATTTAATGCATTTTTTTGTTACTCCAGATTCATTCAATGTTGTATGACCTATTCAATTTACGATCCATCGATTGATATGAAACTTTTCGATTGACGACATATTATAATTATGGAAACGATTGAACCATAAAACCTCGAAATTAAATAAATATTTAAATTTTATGATAGCTGTGTATAAATCAACCTCCAACTTCAAAATTTGCAAGACTTTAAATTTGAGACTCTCAGCTCATTATTCACATCTTGAAAATTGCAACTTAAAACCCTCAATTACTCATTCACTATATTATTATATTTTCTTTAGAATTTATATAATATATAAATTATAAACTCCCATCTTAGTTTTGAGTAGGTTCTAATTCCTTTCCGCTAATTCGTTAATTCTTATTAATAAGACACTTATATATATATATATAATAATTAGTTTTATATTATTATTATTATTAAATAATTAATTAAGAGGTTGAGAGCTGTTTTCCATTGCCAAAAAAGCCTTCATCAACGGATTGAGTTGCACTTGTCAAAATAGCAATATAATCTTAATTATATTGCTTTTAAAAAATTGTAATGAGTGGTAGATGAGAGGACCTATTGATAATCATAATATATGATCTCCACTATAAGAATATCTATTGAAAGACAAAAGTATTATGATACCTGTAACATAATTATTAGGCAATCTGGCAAAGATTCAACTGATCGAATTATGTGCCTTTTTCGGTTTAAGGTAAGCACAGGTATTATATACGCAGTTATTAATTATTAGATCATTATTGTTAATATAATACTATTTTAACTTTGCATTAACTGGCAGTAATGTTCTAATGTTTACAAGTGACTATTATAAAGTTTTAATTTTGACTCATTTTTAAGTTCGAAACTTTCGGAAAGTTAGTTTATTAAAATCTCAGCTTCACATATATCGCGTTTGGGGAGGTGAATAGATTTGGACATAAAATATGACTTTTATGGGTAAACGTAAACATTGATTAGATTAATGCATGTATTGATTTTTTTACTAAGTCTGGTCAGAAAAATTCTAAATCATTAACAAGATAATCAGAACATTACGTAACGAGATGTGTCTATAAAACTTTGCACTTGCGTGACTCACCGACATCAAGGAATGTTACTAGACCCTGGCTTTGTGCTTTGTTACATGGATGATGAATGTACCGACTTTGAGATGATATAAATGTATGATTATGGACAACTTCGACGAAGATACAAAAGTAGAGTTTGTTTTTTTAAGAAAAATAAAATATTAAATCTTGTGACATGAATATTTAAATTTGAAATACTAAAAAAAATATTATTAAAAATAAAATAAGTGAGTGGCCAAAATCTTGATCCGATGATCCTATTATATCATTATTGAATACAGTCAGATCATGTCGTTGTAATATTCTCGCGATGATAATGTGTATGCAATTAGCATGTAGTAATCTAATATAATTATTAGGAAAACTCATGAGATATATAATGGGTTGTCATATCTTACTAGAAGACTAATGGAAATGTGAGATTATAATGTAATGGTAGATGGTAATGTTTGTTTGTATTTTAAATATGAAGTGTAATGCCATTACATTATTTGTAAGTTTTGTAAAATCTATTATAATGTGACTTGTTTATTATCATAACATTAATCTATTTGAGAGACACTATATCTAAATATGATAAATTTAAAAGTATATTTATTTTTTATAATAATTAACTTACTTTATATTTTTTATTTAATGCATATAGTTGATTCATAGACTATAAAAAAAAAAAATCAACACGAATTTCTTTATATGAAATAACACCACTATCTCCTTGATATGAAATTTTAAAATGAAACAGAAAAATACAAAATTATTACTATGGCCCAAATAAATTATATGTATTAGTTGATATATATTTTCGGGCCACTTATAGATTTGATGTAGTTCTTAAAAGCGTTCACTTCTATACAATTTACTTTTATAGTTACGAGTTTGAATCTTTTCAAGTGATTTGATTAAAATTATTATTTTTTGTAAATAAGATCTTAAACTAATAGGCCAACTTAACTATACTAATTGCTAATATTCGAATTTTAGTTAACAAAAAAAGTTTAAGATGGACACGTTAAGCCATTCCTTTTTGTTTAAAAAACAAATATATATTTGGAGGAAAGAATACGCAAGATAAATAAGTTATGGAGAAAGAACCCCGACCGTTGGATTAGAGAGACGCGGTTAATAATAAGAAGCGAGGTTAGAGACAGATTAGAGACAAGACAAGATCCGGTCCCCGATAAAGAAATCCAACAAGAAACCCTCCCACAAATAAAAACACATTATTATTTATTTGGAACCAAAAACTGAACAACAACACAACACTCTCTCTGTGCCTACTACACTCACCACTCCGACAGTCTCCATAGCTGCTGCTTTCACCGAGAGAGATGCTTCTCTAGACTCTCTTCTTCATCTGCCATGGAACTACCTTCATGAACCTATCCTCTTCTGCGTAGAAGATGGCTTACAACCGCCCCACCGACCTCTACTGCTCCGAGCTGCAGCTCGACGAAGCAGAGCCGCTGATCCAACCCGACTTGTACTGGGAAGAAGCGGAGCTGGCCGCTCTTCTGTCTAAGCAGTCGCCGGAGCAAGACTCGCCGGAGATCGGGACTCCGTTGGCCGTCGTGAGGCGGAACGCGGTGGCTTGGATCCTGAAAGTTCAAGCACACCACGACTTCGCCGCCTTGACGGCGGTTCTAGCCGTTAACTACTTGGACCGGTTCCTGGTCCGGCTCCGTCCGTGGCGGGACCAGCCGTGGATGGGCCAGCTCGCCGCCGTCGCTTGCCTAACCCTAGCCGCCAAGGTGGAGGAGACTAATGTCCCTCTCCTCATCGACTTCCAGGTACTTCTTCTTCTTCTAAATAACCAATCAAATCCCTCCACGTCTGCAAAACCCTAGATCTGATCGGCCGTCTCTCAGGTTGACACGCCGTACGTTTTCGAAGCCAAGACCATCAAGAGGATGGAGCTTCTGGTGCTATCCACGCTCCGATGGAAGATGATTCCGGTGACTCCGTTATCGTTCGTGGATTATTTTATTAGGAGGCTAGGAATTAAGGATTGTTCATCGGAGTTCCTACGGCGGTGCGAGGATCTGCTTCTGTCTCTTCTCCCAGGTGCGATATCGAATTCTCAGTTGACGAATTTAAAAAGTTGCAGTTTTAGAGTTTTAACTACTGATGATGATGATAAGTTGAACGTTTCTTTGCCAGATCTGAAATTACAAGAATTTCTACCGTCAGTGGTGGCCGCCGCGGCAATGCTGCACGTCATCGACGGCCTCGAGCCTGGCCTTGCCGTAGAATTCCAATCGCAGCTTCTCAGTCTCATGGCGATCGATAAGGTTGGTTTTTTTACTAGCTATCGATTTATCACACGGACTAATTGCTAGTTTATTTTTTATTATTATTTTATTTTATTTTTTTACAATTTATTAGTTAAGATTTAAGTTTTATTTATGGATAAATTGATAATTTTGTCAAATATTGCTTTTAATTATTTGAATAAAATTAGTTAACAGAATTAAAATAGTTTGGAAAAAAAAATTAACTTAAAATTACGGAATTTGCTTCATTTAAATATATAATAATCAAAACATTAACATAATCAAAGTTACAAAGCTAAATCTTTAATCTTGAGAAGCATTCTAAAAATCAATTTTTTTTATAAGCCAATAATAATGTCTTTTTAGGCTCATTTACCTTTTTTTTTTCTTCTAATTACGTTGTTAATTTCATTGTTGGAACTATTAATTTTATTCGTGAGCGAAACCTTTGTCATTAAATTGTTAAAAAAAAAAAATCAAATTGGAATTTATCTAAATGCCTTCCTGAGAAATGGAATCTTGTCGGAATTTAGAATATGATTTAATTCTGTCGGAAGCAGGAAAAGTTGGAATCTTGTCGGAAATTCATGTCGGAGTCGATTGGGCGCCGTTGGGGGAAGCGCAGCTACGGCGCGTCCGCCGAGCCGGGGAGTCCTAGAGGAGTGATGGAGTGCGGCTGCTTCAGCTCCGACAGCTCCAATGATTCCTGGGCGGCGGTTCCACCTTCTGTCTCTGTCTCTTCCTCGCCGGAGCCTCTCTTCAAGAAGAGCCGGAGGGACCCAACTTTTCCTTAATTCTGTTTCTTCCCCCTTTATTTATTTTCTCCCTCTCGAATATTATACCTTAAAGTTTAGTATTATTTATATTAGTGCCCGATAAAAATATTAAAACAATGTAAATTGCCTACCATCTCTTCGTTTATCGCTTGGTGCTGAGATTTGGTAATGGAGATGGTTGGCATTTTATTTTCCCGGATATTATTGTTAAACATTAGTTAATTGATAGAGAAGGAAAAAGTTGGATGACTTTTGTTGGAGAGTATTAGATCTGGAGGACCCAATTGAAGTATTTAATTCTAGTCGCTACTTGTTCTTCTGAATTTGGAATTTTGGATTGGTCTGCCTTCCATTATAGTTCCATCGTTTTTGGACTCTAGTGCGAAATCTCCACAGAAGCTTCTTTTACAATAAATAAATATAATTTGTGGTTTTTTTTAATCCATACTTTTTTTTTACAATTATTTTATTTATTGATTTGTCCTTCAATTTTTAAATGCACTATATTTGTCTTTTATTATTAATTGTTTTTTCATTTTTTCCTTGAAATGTTTTGTAAAATAAAATCATTATTTTTTATTTTCTATTATATATACCTTACAAAAAAATTCGAAAAAAAAAAAACTGAAAAATCTTAATATTTTCATAATTTAATGTTTTATTAAATATAAAATTTAAAATATTTAAAAAATTGGGGAAAATAAAGACAAAAAATCTAAAATAATACTTAAAAATTGGTAAATGTATTTAAAACTTTGAAATAATAAAGTGAATTTCAAATAATCTAAAAATATATTAGAATGAAAAAAAAAAAAAAAAAAAAAAAAACTTAACGAGTCAATCTCAACCCTATCCAAATCCGATCGAACCGAGATCAACATTTGGGGTTTGTTTTCATTTTTTTAAATCCATTTTTTAAACTTATAAAATTTATAGTTACTTTTTCCATAATATTTTATTTTGTTGAACTAATATATCTCACAATATATTTTGTTCTTCATTTTGTATTCTTATTTGCATAGATACATTTTTTTCCACCATTTTATAATATTTTGAACCATTTTTAGTTAAAATTTTAACCTTTTTAGAAAATTTAACCGTGAAATTATTGTAAAATTCGGTTACAATTATTTTATTAAAAAAATTCCACTTCTATAATATTTGTGACTATTCTATTTAATTTTTTTAATCTAAATTCTCATATTTATCTAAAAAAACTCACTTTATATATTTATATATATATATATATATTATTTTTTAAAGTTAATTCAAATTACTCTTTTTTTACTTTTATTTTAATTTCAGGGTTTTTTAAAGACTATATAATGTTCTACATGTAAAGTTTTAGGTAAAATTGAAATTAAAATATTTACAAAAGTAAACCTAAAGCATGGATACTTTCAAATGATCATAGCAAGTTTTTTTTTTTTTTTTGCCAAGAATATAATTTGTGGTTTATTAGTTGTTTTCCACTTTTATGACAGCGTGAATTAGATTAACTGTGGTAAAAGTTTTAATGTAACCCTTTTGTAAATTAACTGTGGTAAGAATTCTAATGTTACCCTTTTGAGGACTTAACCGTGTAATATAGTAGTAGGGTGTAGCGGTTGAATGGTTCCGTTCCTTAATTAAAAATTTTGGGTTAAAAATTTATAAGAGTTATGAAGCTGAAAAAATATTCATAAGTATTTTAACATTTACTTAATTATTAAATGTCATACTTATTAAAGTATAAATTAGTTGGCAGATTAAATGTCATGTTGAATTAGAATTAAATGAAAACTAGGTGCATTTCCCGCGCATCGCGCGGGTGACTTATTAAATATGTATATTTAACAAACTAATATTTGATGAAATTTAAACCGACTATTTGTAATATGTTGAAACACTATTTTTAAACAAAATATCAGTCTAAAATTTGAAAAAAAAATAAACGAAAGACTGAAAATTTTGAACCATAAAATACAGTTGCGCAAATTCACAAATAAATTTTAGATGCCTGTACCGCATGCTACCTTTGGTCGTCGGATCCGTGTCAAGCGTCTGTTTTTCAATAGATATGGCTTCGATGACCACCGACGGTATCTCGCAGGAGATAGAGATGGCTCTGCCACCGAGACTGTCAGCCGCCCGTACCGCCTGGTATCTTCGTTTGCCGGCTCCGTGTCAAGCTTCTGTTAAAAATCAGCGAAATTTTAATTTCGATTAATTACATACATTGAATCTTGAACTGTCCGAAATTTTAACTGAGATTAATTGCATATATTGAATCTTGAACGGTTCGAAATCAGGGAAATTTTAATTGCGATTAATTGTATACATTGAATCTTGAACGGTTCGATATCAACGAAATTTTAATTGCGATTAATTGCAACTTAAAAATCGTCAGCTTCCTAGTGCAATCAATGCTATGGAGTTAATGACTACAAAACCCTTAGCTCAATTATCATAAATGCATCGATTACTGTAAAAAACAAAATCATCAGCTCCACATTCACTCTATTATTATCTTTCCTTCAGAATTTATAATATATGAAAATTTGTCAAACTGATTAAATTATAAATTAGTTAAATTAATTAGTCTTATACTTAATTAGTTTGTTATAATACATAACTTAGAAACATATAAAATCATATGCTGCTTTATGGATACAAACGGTAAGTTTAGTGTGTCAATGTCCTCATTCTAAACACAAACAAGACACTATATTTATCGTTTGTTTATTTGGTGGTACTATCGTATTGTGTTAAGTGAGTTGTCAACATATAAAATCTTTAGACGGATAAGATAATGAACTTCTCATAGTAATTATTATAATATATCAGATTTCACAAGTTTTTAAAGAAATAATTGACAAACTAGTTTAATCGGAGTTTGAAAAATAATTAAATTGACTGTTTAAAAAGCAATGGGTTATAATCAAATTTGGTAATTGAGCTAACATGTCAATAAGAAATAGCAACCGATACGATTTTTGTGACAAATTGGTACCCGAGAAGACCTAGGTATTGCACTGTCTACAAAATCGTTAGTTTTAAATGGAAAACGCCACGTGTGTCGCACATGACCAATTTTGGCGAAAATTTAAGAAATTGAATGATATGAAGTAACGAAAATAACTCTTATGCTGTAAACAAATAGAACAATTCTCGTTTCTTCTTCTTCCGGTTAGAGTTTTGAAATTTCGATTTTACTAAGCTCTCTCTTCTTATCACTGCTTTTCGTTGTATCACCTCAAATGGATGTCTTCAATGACTTCTAGTAGTTCGATGGCTACACCCAGTCAATAAAAATGCGATTGTGGACTGATTGTTACGGTGAAAACCTCGGGTACTTGGGAAAAATTTAAGCAGAGGTTCTCATGGAAAGAGGGTTTCTGCCAAGGTGAAGAAGATGATGAGTGTGCTGTCAAAAAGCTGGAGAAATATCTGTTATGAGGAATGTAAGAGGGTTTCTGCCAAGGTGAAGAAGATGATGAGTGCTGCTGTAAAAAAGTTGGAGAAATATCTGTAGATGAGGAATGTTTTTTAACTGTTGCAATGTCGTATATGACATTTGTTTAGTTGTTTCAATGTGTTATATGGTATTTCCTTAATTGTTTCAATGGGGTATATGTTCTTTGTTCTACTATTACAGTATGGTATCTGTTACAATGTTTGGTCAAGTAACAGTCAATAGAAAAATCTCAAAGATAAAATCTCGTGCAGCATTTCTAACTCCTACTCTTATTGCTGCTAATGATGTGATCTTATTGTGTCCAAAGGGAAATACTACCTCTGCAAATCATTGTGCCTAGTTTCCTAACTCTGAGGCTAACAATCATTTAACAACTTCTTCAAAACAACGAGAATCTCAAATTCTTATATTGGTTATATAAAGTTCTAGTTGGTAATGACGCTTTTATTCATATTAGTCACATATGGTATAATGCTTTAAAATGTGAGTCTCGAATTTTTTCTTAAGAAATATGTTTTGTCCTCTTAATATTACAAATAATTGAATGTCCATTTCTCGATTTAATAAGGATTTAATGTGTATTTTACATTTGACTCTACTGTTTATGTGGTGAAGGATCAGGTGAACCATCATGTTCTTCTGTAGGAAACTCAAAAAGCTTTTATCAGCTGCGTTTGTCATCTTCTTCTTCTTTACAAACTTAATTTATCTATATAAGAATAAGTTTGTTGTGACAAGTCTTAGTATTATGCTTACTAAATCTTTTGTGATGTTTGAGTCACCTATAAGCTTGTGTGTTTCCAAATTTACCGAGTTTTTTTCTAAGCCATTAACTGCTTCTAATTATGTATGTTTAACTACCTCTATCAAGCATCAACTACTTAGTCATCCTTCTAAACTTATTCTAAATAATATTTTACATGATTTTACTCTTAGTTCCACTTCAGATCTTGTTGATTACTATGCTGCTTGTAAGACATAATAGGCTCATAAACTTTCATTTCTTATTTCATCTACTGAATATTCTTGGTTGGATATATGTTATTTGTTCAACGGTTACAATCTGGTATTTGAATTTATGCTAGAAGCTTTCTCCTTCTGCATATGTAGGGGTATATATTCTCTCATGTATATTACTTTTGCAAAATGTTTATCCAATAATCTATATGTCAATATTGCTAAAGCGTGTCAGCAATGAAAATGGACTAGAATTTCAAAACATGCAAACTCATATCTATAAAGTCTCAACTATTTCAAAACTTAGCCGCTCAACAGATACCATATTGTAATAGTAGAGCAAAGAAAATATATCACACTGAAACAATTTACAAATGTCATATACTACGTTGAAATAAATAAACAAATGTCATATACCACATTGCAACAGTTAACAAACATTCCTCATTTGCTGATATTTCTCCAGTTTTTTTACTGCAGCACTCATCATCTTCTTTACATTGGTAGAAACTCTCTTAGCATGGGGACATCTGCTGCATTTTTTTCCAAGTTCCCGAGGTTCTCACTCGAGCAATCAGTCCACAATCGCATTCGTTGACTGAGTGTGGCCATCGAACTACTAGAAGACATCAACTTGAGGTGGGACAACGACAATTGCTAAGATTGGAGGAGAGAGCTCAACAAAATCTAAACTTCAAAACCCTAATTGGAATGATGAAGAAGAATGAGGAATTGTTCTATTTGTTTACACAACATAAGGGTATTTTCATCAATTCAGGTCATTCAATTTCCGCCAAAAGTGTTCATGTGCGACGCACGCGACCTTTTCCATCTAAAACTAACGATTTTGTAGACACATTTGAGTCTTATCGGCTATTAATTTGTAAAAAATTCATTTCGAGTACCATTTCGTATTGATGTGTCATCTTGAATACCAATTTAATTATAATTCCAAAAGTAATCAATAAAGACTTTTTTTTTGTCTATCTCAATAATAGACTTATTAATACAATTTTACTGTGTTATCGAGCGTGCCGTATTTGTAATACCATGACAAAATGCACATAACTATACAATCATTTTTTTCATATATATCGGCACGGTGCATACTTATCTCAATGGTATCATGTCGTGTGATAAATTGACAGTTTACCTAGCCTAGTTTTAATTTTTAATTATTATTATGATTTGTTAATCTTAAAACGTTCCCTATTCGGAGGAGTAGTAGACGCCCAGCTGTTATCCTTCATTGTCACTTTTGGATCTCCGACAACATAATGCGTCCTATATATAGATTTAGATTAGATTAGATAGTGTACCACTTTGCCTTTACAATTTATTTTAAGTATAGGTGGGTGTATTGTTAAGTTACTTTGTCTTATTAGTGATAGGTTGTCTATTTAGTTTAATTGTTTTGACCACTTATTAAGTTTAATTTTTCTTTTTGGCCAAAATTTAGTTTAAACTTCATTTGATATATTTTATCCATCGTTCAATAATTTTCACAATAAGTTCTTGAAAGAGTTACCAAGTCCAAGAACTTTATTAGGTTTAATGAAAGACTATTTAAAGCATATATAATCACATAATTAATATCTAAATAATTAGTAGAGAGGAAAAAAAATCCATTAAATTATAGCCAGATAAAAGAATTTCAATATTTTACTATAAAAATCCAAAATAGTGTAAGATTAACTTTATTTAAATTTAAATAAATGTAAATGTATAACTATATCATTATGAATTTGTCATCAAAACTCTAAACATATTTAGTTAATTAAATAAAAATGAGTAATTGAGAATACGGAATATAAAAAATAATGAAGTTAGGAATATGGACGAAGGCACATCTTCGAGATGAAGAGACATCGTTCTTTCTCAATTTTTCGAAATGTATACTTAAATTGTAATTATTCTTAAATTTGTCCTTTAAAATCTTACGTTTTCATTTATATTGTTTTTACTTTGATTATTTGAGCATAATTTAATTCTCACGTATAAAGAAAATTTACAGTTTCATATTTGATTAAGGACAAATAAAAGTGGAATTCAAATTCTTGTTCTGAACCATATTTTCAGTCGAATATCTTGTTTTTATGATTTCAAATTTGTATTCTTCATGCAGCCTCTGTCGAACTCACAGTAGAATTCGAAGTAGTAGCTAGTATATATATATATAACGTATATTTACATAGAGTGGTTTAGGAGTAAATGGCAAAGAACATAAATAAATAAATATATTATATATGTATGATTCAAAGCAGAGCGGAGGTCCTGATCTTCAGCAGAATCTGTCTCAAACATAATCTGAGACTTTGTCTGAATATTTAGGGGAAGGAAGTCAACTGTGTCACCGTTCTAAACTTATTTTTCAAAAAAAAAAACCTCAATTGTTCATAGAATAATTATTATATTATATTATATATATAAGAAAAGGAAGGAACAAAAAGGAAAGTACAAGAGACAACTAATAAACTGAATATTATATAAACACTACATAAAGTGAGGCATAATGACACACTAACTAAATATGATTTTTAATTCGGGTAATATAATGTAACGGTTTAACATTGTATTTATTAATTAGAAGTTTTAGATTTAAAAATCATTAGAATATTAATAATTAAAAATTATTCATAATCAACAATTTATATTTATAATTTATAGGATCATCCTTTATCAGGGTGGAACACGTAAGTTAAGATTGTTACCCTCCCAATTGGTAAATAAATACAAGATGTTTGATTAGCAAAATGAGGTTACCCACATTCTTCACATAAAGGGAAACAAAGTTTAAAGGCGAAGGATTGAGCGTTGAAAATTGGGAGCCATATCTTTACTAGATTGTTGTTTTGCATAACTTTACTTTTGAGTATATATATATATATATATATATATGCATGCTAAATTAATAAATTGTATTTAGAATTGAAATTTACCGTCATTGTATCATATATAGTGAGATATTTAACGGTTGAAATCTGGTTGTTTTTACTAACTTTTAAATTTGATAATTTATCTATCCTTATTTAATAGTTATATATTAAGCTATAAACATAGACGACACTAATTTAGCCAAACCTTATATATCAATGTAGAGATATAAATCGTATTTATGTTTTTTTTTAATATATAGATGAAAGGAATACGTGTACATGCCACACACGAATCAAAGACTGATAAGTTCGAATCTTTTAATTTACATGATCAAGTTGTTACTTGTTAGTCGTTTATTGTTTCTCTTATCAATTGCTTAAGTCATTTAAAATTGGTCGATGTCATTAAATTGATGATTGTCTTTATCGTGTCATTATGTTGGACATTTGACGAATGGTTTTTTACTTTTGTATAACTGCGAATGGTACTAAATTGTTGCAACTAAAAAATTGAAATTTAAAATACCTATGCCTAAGTCCAACTAGGTCAATTGGGACCTAGCCCCCAATTGAGTTCAATTGAGGTTAGGTCCCAATTGACCTTGCTGGACCTACTCTATGGCTAGGTCCGGTAGGTCTTCTTGGATTAAGGGTTCGATTTTAAAATTTTAGGACTACGTTGAATAAAATAAAAATTAGGGATGTATTAGAGGGACTAAATTGAACAAAATTAAAAGTTTAGGGTTTCACGTGATTTGCAACTAACAGATGTATCAAAAATATATTTTTTTCAAACGTTTGGTACCAAATTTATAGAAAAAAAACGGTCAAATATATGGTATCAAAAAAATATATGGTATCAAAAGTAATTTTAACTCTTTATTTTATGTACAATGCAGCTCGAAGAGCCAGATCCTGATGATGATAAGCACTCTGTTTTTTCTTTTGACCTAAAGAGAACTCATGATTTATTAAAAAGAAACATGAGAAAAGGGAGCAAAAGTAAAATGTAGATAGAAATCATCATATTCATAAGTCATGACTCATAACTACTGAATCTTTTTTAAGAAATAAAAAACAACTACTGAATCTCCGATTAAATGTTGATTGAGATTAGGTTACTAACACTTCATGAATCTTTATTAGATTCGGATCTTGTTTGAACTTCGAAGATTGAATTGTTATACTCTCTTAAAAAATATCAATTTATAATGGTTAAGTCAGAATCTCATTCACTCGTATTGAGGCAGTCTATAAGAAGTAAAGTACTGACCGTAAATATTTACAAAAAAAAAGTGCTAATAGTGACGACCATATGACCATCCCGCAGTGTAATATTTAGACTCTCATGCTCACGGTCTTGATTTTTTCCTGACTAGACTTAGTGAGCAACCAAAGCACGCATTGCCCCGTCAAAGTAGCTCCACTAGCAACCTAATATAGTTAATAAGTCCGTCCATTATGCCCAAGGTTGTTAGGATCTCGATCCTAACTAAGATCGTTTTAGGGAAGGATCAGATCGTTCATAGGATCGGATTGTATATCGTATGATCCTACAAGAATTATAAATTAACATATAATAATTTTCTACGATATAGTATACTATATATATTATATGGATTAATGTATATAGATTACTATTTATCAAGTAAATAAACAATAAATACAAAATAATACTTTAATACATGTATCAATTTATTAAAATCATATTCGATATAAAATATTAAATAGTGTTATTCGATTTCTTGATCCGTATCTTCAACTTTTGGAAATATCTCAAATATAAAATATTTTAAATTGTGTAATATTTAACGTAATAAAATTAATTATAATATACTAATATAACTCACTATTTTTATATCTTCTTACGAATTATATAAATATAGAAGAAACTGTTAGGGGATAATGAATAATTTGTCCCATTAATTTTTAAAATAGCATTAAGATCATTTATTAAAGTTGAGAAAATTAAATTTTGCCACCCTAAATTAATACTTATATAATAAAGACGTTAATTTACTTAATCCGAAATTGGTTCTCGACTTTATCATTACTATTGATAATTTTATATTAAATTTAATCGTAGAATCGTTTTACGTAACCGGGGTTGTATAATCGTAAGATCCTAAGATCAGGATCATGATCCTCTAAGATCCTACAAGATTAAGATCCTATAAGGGATCATGATCGTTTTACTTCACTAGAATCGTAAAGTCGTAAGATCCTAAGATCCGGATCGGGATCCTGACAACCTTGATTAAACCTAGTTCTACGCGTCTCATCTAATGTTTGACACGTTATATAGGTCAAACGAGACTTAATATTTTAATTAGGATACCACGAGGTAAAGCCTATAAATATTTGTATAGTTTCGAGGAGTTTTAAACCCCTAACATCTTAATTAAATAGTAAAAATGTGCTGAAACACACTATGTATCATTTAATTTCACATGATAAGGTGGAAAAAAGGGGGGAAGAGGCTGATTTCATGAAGGGACAGCCTTTTTTGACTCTTCACCATTTATGATTTCTATCAATAATGGCCTATGCATAATATGAGATGCTCTCCATCAATAATGTGTCTGCCATTTCTAGTACTTTGGCCAACTAGCTTGCATTGAACAAAGCTTCTTCACCTACTTCAAAAATAATACAGACACTGAAGCATTTAAATAATTAATTCAAAATTTAAGATAAATGATTGACCATATATATAATAATATACAAATTATATAAATGATATATACCTATGTATTCAATTAAAAACATAAATTATTATAGGGTTAATAACTAAAAAACTGTCTAATGTTTACCCTATGTTAAAATTAGGTGTCTGAAGTTTGAAATGTTAAAATAGACTGTCCCAAGTTTCATTTTTGTTGAAATTTGGTGTCTCGGTGTGATTACTTCAGAGAAGTCAATTCCGACGAAACCGTCTGTCAAATTCGAGCTCTCATACACACTCCCTTCTCGTCATCTTGCCGAGACCGTCACCTAAAAAGTTGGTCACATCCGGGCAAGTAAATCTCGCTCTATTGTCCTTGGAAAATGGCTCCACGCCACACTTCTAGAAACTTTTTTTTTAATGTTCAATTTTTAGGTGAAATTTGACAATTTTGTGAAAAGTAAAGAGTGATGGATTATGAGTGTGTTGGTGGGTTGATGAAAATGATTGAATGGAGATGAAAAGACGCACGGAGACATCAAATTTCAACAAAAATGAAACTTGGGACAATTTATTTTAACATTTCAAACTTCAGACACCTAATTTTAACATAGGGTAAACTTTAGACATTTTTTTAGTTATTAGCCCTTCATTATATTACTCATCAATTCAGGTCTCTAAAATTATTTATAAAGAGTAATGCTAAAATAACATATAGATGGACATGCTAGTAATAGATGGAGAAGTTTGACCTTGAACTTAGAAGTGACTAGATTAGTGACCAAAAGGAAATAATTGGGAACTACTCGATAGCTAGAGTTCATAGTCTCAGTAAAAACTAAGGATTTTTCTACCATGCTCTTGGAGCACCATGCTTTTGTTTTTTTTAATACTATGGTGGACTTAATTGTAACATAAGTAAAACTTTAAAAGTATGAAAAATTATGAATTTTTTTAACTATACCTAAGATGTGTATCATACTATTAATAATATCAATTTCCCTATGGGGTTCATCTTTAGGGCAATAGAAAAATAAAAAAAATAGAGGCAAAAGCATGGTGCTCCAAGAGCATAGTAGAAAGGTCCAAAAACTAAACTTACTCTGACCAAGGGAATTAATAATGTATTTCTCTTAGTATATTATATACTAAACATTCTATTTATAAATATTAAATTAAAATCTCTAATTTTATTAGATTAACTTGTAAGGGGTAAAGTAAAGTATTAGCTATGAATATTTTTTTATTTTAAAATTCGTATGTGATACACTTGGTTAATAAATGGAGCCCAGAAGCTTAGGCATATAATATAATAGAGTTAAATGGTCTTTTGGTGTCATATATTTGAAAAAAGTTGACTTTTGGTGTGACATCTGTTTTTTGTGATTTTGGTGTCATACGTTTGCATTTTATAGATTTTTGGTACATCTGCTAGTTAACCATTAAGTTTAACTGTTAAATACTTTTATTTTGTTCAGTATAGTCCTCAAATTTATGTCCCTAACTTTTAATTTTTATAATTTAATCCATAAACAATTTCAATCGGACCATTTAAAAGTAATTGATATAAATTAGATGACTAAATTGAACAAAATAAAAATATTTAACGGATAATTAAAGATATACCAATTTTTTTTTTAAAAAATGTATAACATCAAAAAGTTTAAAAAAAAAAAAATATATTGCAATATAGTATAGGTATGGAGATGATGGAGCACGGAACACATTCCATGCGTGAGTCTTATAATTGTGGAGGATCGACCGACCCACATATCCTCTGCTCTGTTCTGCTCTGCTTTGGTCCTCCCCCTCTATCTAACACTGTCGTCTTGCTCTCTATCAAATAAATGAATGATGCATTTATTATGTTTAATTTAATTTAATGAATGCCAAAGTTTCGAATATATATATATATATATATATATATATATATATATATATATATATATATATATATATAATCTCTCTCTACATTTTTTTTTTTTTAAATCTTATTATTATTATTATTATTATTATTATTATTATTATTATTATGTCTTAAAGAAACAATATTTGTTTCTAAGATATTCACAAATAAATTAGTTGAACTATATTATGAAAAACGTTAAAAATATATGAATAAGAACGTATTTAATTTACTTATAAGTTCAAATTTATAAGACAATTGATTAAGACGTGCGTCGTATTCTTAACATAGCATTAGAGTGTTTAAGTTCAACTCTTAGTGACAATTTAAGAATAAGAACATGCATATCAGTTAGTTAAAATTCTTTTGTTATAATTGTTGAGGCTATAAAATTAAGACACGAGTCATATATTTTTTTTTTCCGTGGGTGGTTTTAGGGGCACATTAGAAGAGCAGCCCTTGTATCGTGCTTACTTTATATCTAGACTAATCTTTATCCATACTTGGTCAAGCCTTAAGGGTAAAGTATTGATTATTTATTTTTTTCTTATCAGAATCTTAGCGATATTTAATCTCTAACTTAGTTTATGGTGACATGCATACATGTTGTATAAATGATTAATAGTAATAAAAAAAAATATTCATCTAGGTGAATGAATAAGCTAGCAACTTTCATATATATATATATATATATATATAAGAATAGTGTTTAAATATGTGAGTTGCCATTTAAGTTCAGTTTTATTTATAAATAAACATCCCTAATGCGTCATACTTAGTATAGGATTTAGGGTTGTGTACTTGTGTTAAAGCTGCAACTTACTGCTAATACTAGCACTCATTTTTTTTTTTTGGCCCAAAATACTAGCACTCATCTAATCACACTTCTTACAATATTGGATAAAAAAATGTGTTTACACTAAACGTTTTTTGAATTCAAACTCCACATACTTTTGAGAAAGAAAAAAAAATAGTTAACACTTTAGTCTGAGATGATTTAGTGTGATGATAGATTATTTTAGGTGTAGAATAATAATGCAACCGATGATTTTCTCCTAATGATGTTCTAGAACCTTTTTTTAGATTTTTTTCTGTTAAAAAAAATGGAAAATAAGTTGATATTAATCGGACCATATTAGAGATTTTGTGATGAAGTGAGTGGGTCCACATGAGATGAGATGAGACAGAGGAAGCATCCAATGGGCTCAGTAGGTGGGCTCTGGGTGTGGGCTGGAGCATTGAAACAAATGGGGTCGCTTTTCACGAGGAAATGACAAACTTAGTATTTACCTCTGCACCGGCATTTAGTAGTTTCATATATGAATGAATGAATGTTTGTGTGTGTGTGGAGCCAGCCGAAGGATCACATTTTGGGTGTCCAAAACCAAACAGTCAAAACTATATTATTAACGGTAGTAATATGTAGTATTTTATAGTGGTATATTGCTTCAACGCTTCCTTTATTAATTAGAGCTTTGAGTTTCACCATTAAATATATAAAAATATTATTATTGATTAATACTTTATTCGTTACGAACTGATATAATTCGGTGTAAGTGAATATTATTATATGTGAGGAATAAGCATGCTACATATTATACTTATTTGATCAGAGCATTCAGGACACCCTGCATGCAACGAAGGAGCCATGAGTTAAATAATAGGATTCCCTACTCCATTACATATCGTAGAAAGAAAGTAGATATAAAAGACAATAGTACAAATTTAAAAAATATATAATATAAAAAAAAATGGAAGTTCACTATTTCAATACATATCAAATTTAGCTTATATATATATATATATATATTACAAAATCTAACTAGGAATGATGGTAAAAAGAACTAGGAATGGAGAACTAGTAAAAAAGAAAAGAATGGTGGACATATGTACCCTAATTATATAGGGTGGCTCCGCCCCTGCCTGTTGGAAATGGGATAGATACTTTGGATTTCTTACGAGCTAATTCAGTGCGAAATATTAATCTATATGTGAAATAAATATGCTACATATGTTACTCTCTTGATAAGAGTCTTCATGACCAATAGTCGGGTTGTGATGACCGATCACACTGACGATTTGGTTCTAGTCAAAATCATAACGTGCAGTAGGGATGGGCATTGGACCGGTCCGGCCTGGACCGGTCCTGGCCCGAACCGGAACTGGTTTAAGCAGTCCGGTCTGGCCCAGACCGAATTAGATGTTGACCAAAAGTTGACCATCAAAATCTAGACTGGTTCGGGACTGGTCCATAAAAAGCAGACCAGTCCGGTCCAGAAACGGTTCGGAACCGGTCCGACCCGTTTTTATTTATAGAATTACACTAAAAATAAATAAATAAATAAGAAATAAGTCCAAAACCAGTCCAGTCCAGTTTACAACCAATTCTATCAGAAGTATACAAACGGTTCTTGGCTCGGTTTTCACTTGCAAAATCTAGTCCGTTTGGAACCTCGGTCTGGATCAGTTCCAGACCGGTTTTTTTGTCCATCCCTAACGTGCAGTGAACCCAGTTCGACTAATAAAAATCGGGTTGGACAGTATAAACAAGTGCCGTTAAAAAAAAAAAAAAAAATCTAAAATTGGATTGAGTTGAACGTATAAAAGGCAGATTGGACTGGACTATTTTTGTTGCTAAAATCGGTCAGCTCATATTGAATCGATTCGGACCGGTTAGATTGGTAACCAACCACTTTACTGGTTTAATTATCCAGTCCAATTTTCAAAACATTGCTACGAACACGGTAAATCGGAAAAATAATATAATAAAAAACATTGACATATGAGTCAATCCACCTCAACTCTAGGCATTGCATGGTGATGGTCCACCCATATCTGACGAGATAACCGTGATTTCCACTCGGTCCTACGTCCATTACAATCCCAATTTTACCATTTTTTATATTTCATTTATAATATATATGGTTGTTGTTGTTGTGTATATAATCATTCGTATAGGTGCAAATTTAGTGACTTCGACAGCATTTTTGTCATAAAATGAAGCACTATGTGACTCTGTCCATGTGCAAATGGCAGACGTGAAATTAATATTAGTAGTTAAGCATATCACATTTTAATTAAAAGATGCATAATTTAAATTTCGTTAAGATCGTATGAATTTTTTTTTTAAAAAATTTATATATATATATATAGGCAGCAATTTTGCAAATAGTCACTAATCTAAGTGTGTTACTCTCATAACGACTATTAAGACAATTTTGCAGAAAAATGGTAATAATCTTACTTCCTCGATGCTTCATTTACATCGTGATTATTTATTTAGTTTTATCTTTCATAAAATTTGATTTATTATCTCTCATAGAAAATTAGTTTAAATAAACTTAATCTCACATTTTATCAAATCAATAAAAATAAAATGTTAAGCTACTGAAAAGAAACGCACAATAATTGAGGTACTAGAAATTAGAATACAGTAGTAGTCTATTAAGTTATTTTTCCCCCAAAAGAAAAGTGACCATAGAGATATAAGAAGACGGGCTTATACTTGTTGCTGGACTGTGTTGAAGCCCAAAAAGGTTTAATTTGGGCTAGAGAGCCCAAAATAAACTCTAGTTTGAGGCCCACAAGCTAGTTAAGTTTGAACTATTCTCGTTAATTTGGGCTAGATAGCCCTTTTGGTAGATAAATGGTTATTGGACTATAAAAGCCTAAGATCAAAACTTTAGAATTGTTCAATTATGAATTAGTATAATTCTCGATCGGATTGAGTTAGCCAGGAATGGATAGAGAGTGCTGAATACTTTCTCCAGTTCTGTTTGGTTACCTTCTTATTCTTTGGAGTTTTTTTATTTTCTTTTCTGAGGTGTCTTGTATCTAACGATTATTAGTCCTCACTATTCTATACTTTATTAGTCCAACATTCTCTAATACTAACCACTAAAGTGATTTATTAGCTAACAATGTTTACTCTTACGTGGTTTGATTTATTTAGGGATGACCTGATTAAAATATCATGTTCCGTCTGATCCACATATCATGTTGGGTATAAGATGCGAGCAAAATTGGGTTTAAAGAGCTGATGTCTTAACTATACTAGATTGTTAGTGGTGCTGCTTAACAGAATCAATACATGCAATGTTGTTCGCTAAGTGTAGTTTCAAATATGAGAGATGGGTAAAATTGAGTTTAAATGTCGACATCTTAAATATATTAGGTTGCTGGTATATATAAATACGCTGACAAATTCAGTGCATGCGTTAGTTGTTCACAACATGCTGATCGAAATAAAAAAAAAAAAAAAAACTACCCGAACATTACCTGATGAGTTTAGAATCTAAGTCATCGCTACTAGCCTATTATTTTTAGTGGCAAAACAATATTCTCTAAATACGGCAATACTATAGAAAATAATAAATAACCCAACCGATACAACCTACACATATATATTTACATATATAAATAACATCATGACATAAAAAAGTAGCTGAGCAAAGCATCTCTTCAGAACAGAGATGTGAGAGAAAAACTAAAGAGAGAGACCTCTCAGCTGATCTCTTTGCGGCGATCCACCGCAACAACCACCCACCACCCGCCACGCCCTCACCGGCAGCAATGCATCCACTCACCATCCTTTCCCTTCTCCCTTTCCTTCTTTTCTTACCCCACTCCACCCCGTCGCCGCCCGCCAACCATTACCTAACCCGCAAAGCCGTCTTCATCCTCGCTGGCCAGAGCAACATGGCCGGCCGCGGCGGCGTCTACAACGACACCATTACCGGAACCACCGTCTGGGACGGCGTCGTCCCTCCTGAATGCAAACCCAACCCCTCCGTCCGCCGCCTCAGCGCGAACCTCACCTGGGTCAACGCCCACGAGCCCCTCCACGCCGACATCGACGTGAACAAGACCAACGGTGTCGGGCCGGGAATGGCGTTCGCCGACACGTTGCTGTCGAAGGAGCCGGGGTTCGGGGTAGTCGGACTGGTGCCGTGCGCCATCGGTGGGACGAAGATAAAGGAGTGGCAGCGAGGGACGTTCCTTTACGAGCAGTTGACGAGGCGGGCTCAGGCGGCGGTGCGAAATGGCGGGAGGCTGAGGGCGGTGCTGTGGTATCAGGGAGAGAGCGATTGCGACGACGAGAATGATGCGGAGATGTATAAAGAGAGGTTGAAGAGGTTGTTCGTGGATCTCGTCGCCGATCTGCAATCACCTGGACTCCCGATTCTCCAGGTACGTACGATCTTGCTCCGAACAGAATTTCAGACTTGTATATATTTTTTCTAAATATATCTATATAGTGCATGGTAATAAAAAGTGCTAATGGATAAAAATAGTATATGTAATTTAGCGCTGAATCCATTTGTAAAACGAGTTGTAACTTATAATCGTCCAAAAACGAACGATACATTTTAACTTTAAACATTAACACCAGAAAAAATTAATGCTCTCCACTTGAAATTTTAAAAAAAGTTACTATAAAATCTTAAATTTTAAAATTTAATGTTCCTAGTCTGGAAATACGGTTTTGATAGGTTATACTTTTTTTTTAATATATAATAATGTGTTGAACGACTCTACCTAACAATATATTGTCAGTGTGTGTCCCTATAGTTTTTTAGCTTTAGCTTAGAGAAGGATCAATATATATGTGCAGGTCAAAATAAATCCCTAAAGAAACTATATATATGCACATTATTAAGAATAGGTTGAGGGCAGGTGATGTCCTGTTGCTATTATTTTGTTAGGTGGGAGGTTTTATCTTAATGTGATAAATAATAATAATAAGTTAGAGCTTGACTAAAAAGAGTTGACTTCAACCATGTAATATTGTATAATAGTATATGGTTTCGTAAATTAACCATAAATTATGAGTTCAAACTTCGTTGAAACATTGAGAATGAAATATATTTATAATTAACATTTTTTACCTAATGAACTGATATGTATAAATAGAGATTAATCTAGTTGTGGAATAAACATGTTACAAAGCCTCGTAATGAGGCCTACCGCCATGAAAACAAAACAAAAGGTCCATTTTACATATTTCTTCTTTTTTATGATACTATCTAACCACTGAGATAGTATATTTCGTCAATTATACTTGTTTTCTGACTTATTTCATTTAGAACTGATAACTAATATTGATAGTGACACTATGTTAATAATGTGTCATTGCTCATGTTCATTTCAAAAATTAAACCTTAAAGAGAATAACTTATTATTTATATATATATTGTAATCAATATTACTTAATAAATATAGTCAACATATAATCAAATTTGTAGTCTACTATTGCAAACTTACACATCATATGCGTAAGCTGCCAATTCATTATTATTTTTTTAATATTGTACTTCTAACAAAATTTTGAATCTAGCTAGTAGTTAAAATATTATTAATTTATTATAGAATGTGGCCACTAAGCATGAACCTTGGAAATACAAAATCAGTCAACTTGCAGTTTACACAATTAATAATTCTATCATAACTATATCTCGTACTAAACCATTGCGAATCTTACGTGCTAATTATTATCTCATATATAATTAGATTAGTAAATAATAAACTAATGGAAACTCAGGGCTCCAAAATGAAACCACCACATGGTTACAGGTTGGGTAGGGTTTGCTTTTGCATAATTATCACGTGCTTTTAATGAAGCGATAAAGTTGAAGTAGTGATTATTATTACTCTTATTATTGGTTATACATATTATAATGAGTTAATAACCTATGAAATATCTGACCCATATTAACCGGAGATGTCTGAATTTTTAAAAGTTAATTTGGAAGGTCTGAATTTTCAACTTTGTTGAATTTTGGTTTTCCGTCCATTTTTAGGGTTAAATTTAACAGAATTGTGTGAAATGACACTTTTACCCCTTTTAATATTTTTTTTATTTAATACCTTATTTGAGAAAATGTGAAATGACAAAATTACCACTAAAATCAAATTAAGAAAATGTTTTTTTTTTCTTTAAGGGGCATTTTCGTCTTTTAAGGTCAAGCATGTGAGGGCACATTTTGGTTGGAGGGCATTTTCGGGATTTAAGTTTATTTCCGGTCACATATCAAGCATGTGACCAAATTCCGTCAGTTTTAACGGCAAAAATCGACGGAGACCTCTTATAATATAATATATATTTCTCATTTTCTCAGCTGAATGAAAATAACAAATTCAGTCAAATTAAATTTAATAAGGACAGTGGCTTAGAGTGTTAAAAAAGAATAATAATATGACATTTTTTTAATGGGTACACTGCAGGTTGCTTTGGCATCAGGTACAGAACCATTAAGGGAGAAGGTGAGGGAGGGTCAGCTGCAGATCGGAAATGAGCTTCCCAACGTGCATACCGTGGATGCGAACGGGCTTCCGTTGGAGCCAGGCGGGCTCCACCTCACCTCCCGTTCCCAGGTTCGGCTCGCCCGAATGCTCGTCGATGCATTCTTTCGCTCCATTCCCGACCCCGTCACCGTCATTGGGAGCAGCAGTCCGACGAAGCTTTCCAACTTTGTGTTCGACATTGGGTTGAGATTTATCATACCATTAGTAACTGTCGTTAAAATATTATAACACTAATTTTCATTCGGGTCGAACCGTCCAAATTACTCATCATGGATTGATTAATTGTTTCTCTAGGATGTAATATCATTCAGATAATTGTAGAAAAAATATTATAGCATGAATTTTCAGATGATGAAGAGTCGATAACACAAATGTGTTTTATATATATATTTTAATATAAAATGAATTAACTATTAGTTGCGAGCTTGGATACTAATGTTTGACCTCTCCTCTCCTATATTTTTTCTTTCTAATTATTTGCAAAAATATTAAAGATAATATAATATTCAGACTCTCTTATTCAACTATGAATATATAATGAATTAACTATTAGCTGCGAGCTTGGATACTAATGTTTGACCTCCCCTCTCCTATATTTTTTCTTTCTAATTATTTGCAAAAATATTAAAGATAATATAATATTCAGACTCTCTTATTCAATTATGAATATATCAGACATTTGAATAGTTAATAATTAATGTAGTACTTGTATCATCAATGTAGCACCACCACCAAATTAGTATAGTTTAAGAGGTCGGCTCGTCAGGTCCATAATTTTCATTTTCCAAGAAAATATTTTTCATCAAGTCACCATAAAGATTCAAATTTGTAACACCAAAACCAAACCAAATAGGAGTGATCACTTTACGTTAATATATACTTTACGTTGACTATATTGTTACTTTATTCGAGGATTTCATTTTGTAAACATCCCATGAATAATAATAATAATAATAATAATAATAATAATAATAATAATAATAATAATAATAATAATAATAATAATAATATAATTGGTTGAATTAAGGAGCTTAAAATGGGTTCAATATGGCATGGTGGGCTCGGACCAAGATACAAGTACAACAGAAGGGATGGAAGCCCAATTGGGAACAAATTTAGTTCCGATTGTAAATCCCCTAATCGACTTTGAACGTTTATCTTAATTAATGATTGAGTCCACTATCTTTGGAAAATTACGGCCATCTAACGATGAAGAGGACACTACTACTACGATGTTTACTTCTTGCCTAAAATAATTTTCACTTGTATTCCATAAAAATTAAGGTATTGATCATAAATATTTTATTATTTTCATAGCTCCAATGATTTTTAAAGACATCTAGTTTTTTTTTTTTTGGTTAAAGATCGATATTATTAAACACCACAGCGATTACAATGCATATGAAAAAAAAACAGCCACAACAGGTAGTTTGGATAAATCCAAATCCCCGTACAAACAATGCAGCTGATAACAGAACATAAAAAACCAAAGCAACACAGTATGAACCAACCATACAAACAGCAAGAACTGGAGTAAATAACATAATCGGTTTAAGAGCGCTAACACCCCATAACAAAAGATAATAGCTTGTTGAGGAGGACCCGATCTGATACAGCAAAACAGTCAAATCTTTATAAAGGAACCGAAGTACCCTCAAAGAAGACCTAGCTAACAGCAGCCCCGCGCGACAAGCAATACTAGAGAAAAAACCAGGAACGATAAAATTACAGACAATCCAATTAACAAACGAGAACCACACGAGTGAGTCGAAGATGGTAGAGATTCCCCCAAGGTAGATGAGACCAAAGATCAAACTACCGATGCATCCCTGAACGAGGAACATCCGAGGACTAACGCACGTTAGGTGTGCCGAGGAAAAACTCTGCTCCTCTCGCAGGAGGAGAAGTTTACAAGGATCGGATACGGTAGAAACCGGATCCAAATCTGAATGGTGGCAATGGAAAATCATGTGGTTAAAAGTGTGAAATTTGGAATGGTGATTTCGTTGAACTTGGTCCCCATCTAGAAGGGGCAAGTATAGTAGGGAGGTGTAAATGATCACAGTTACAAAATAACTCTTAAGTTTGAAACGATGGACAGAATCATCTGCAAAAAATTTATCACGATCCTCCAACCAAAGGATGGTCAGAAAAACAAAGATAAATATCACAGTGATATCAGCACAGCAGATGATTTTGTAGAGGACCGTGGATTGTAAGTACCACCGGTTAAGGATCGTCGGCTTCCAGACGGTGAACCAGTAATCGCCGTTGCTGGTGGTATCCGATCGGAGATCGAATGCCTTCATCGAAGGGGGTGGTATCATGAGAAAAAGAAAAATAAACATGGATAGAGAACGAACCTTGCAAACTAATTAACTATGATGATGAAAAACAATAGCAACTATGGAAGTTGTGACTTGGACGATTGATGGGCGGACGGATTGGCTATGGCATGGCTTCTAGGCAAGAAAACCTTTAACTAAGGGTTTGAAAAACTAAAAACCTTGTAAAGAAGGTTTGCTTCGGGAGAGAGGACGCTCACGATATACGATAAGACTTCTAGTTGATTAATGAATAGTTAAAATACTATATTAAGAGATTGAATCTAGCCGTAAGAAGATATTTTCAGTCAATATATTAAATAAGAGTTCGAGTCGTTAAATACTAGACCAATATCACTTTGTGACCGCCCATTGAAAAAGCTAGCGCTATAACAAAAAAGCTCGACACCATGTTCCTAAGCTAGCTAGCCTTCCGGCCCCTTTATTCTTTGCTTCCATACCATACATACGGATATGAAATTTATTAGATTTATATTTATATAGTAATAATACATTCTCACTCCATAAATCGTTTTTTTATGTATAAGATTGGTTTAACAAATTTCAAAACTGAAGTGTTAATGTTAAATATATTTTCCTAAAGTTCGTCTTAATTATATATCGTAACTCGGTTTTAGCATTTAGTCCAACTATCCCTCATTGTTGATAGTTTTATTTTTATTTTTTGGTTTCTCGTAGAGTGGTCTTAGGAGGGACCCTCATTAAGAGGGCAACACTTATAATATGTTTACTTTATATCTTGATTAATCATTATTTGTATTAAGTCAGCTCGTAAATAATAAAGTATTAGTCATGAAAATCTTTTAATTATTGTTGATAGTTAATATCATTAATTAAAAGAACAAAAATATTTGTTAATTAATAATAAGATTGATATTGGTTATGAAATGGGTAGAAATGGAAAAGGGAGGAGTAAGACATTTTGAAGGACATTTGCCGCCACATCAGCGCCACGTAGACTATGTGTCATAGAAGAGAAAGAAAAATGAATTTTGTCCAAAGCAGTGTTATCAGAACTGGACCGGCCATTGAACTGGCAAGGCGTCCGGTTCAGACGGTCCGACCCGGTTCGAACCCGGTTCGGCCGTTCTAATGAGAAAACAAAAGTAACCAGCAGTTTTCCTTCCTAACCATCTTTTATCTCTTTCCTTTCCACCTTTTTTATCTTTCGTTCATTTCTTAACATCTATGAAGAGAGAGACAAAAAGATAGAGAGAGAAAGAGAGAGATAGAAGTTTAAATCATGCTGCTGGTAGGGGTGAAACCAAAATCCGATTGGTCCGAAAAACCGGTGAAAACCGAACTGGTCCGGACCGAAAAAACCGAATCTGAAATATACGGTTTGGTTTTTGGTCGGATTTTTTTACTCTAATTCGGTTTTTCGGTTCGGTTCGGATTTTGAGATTTGAGGACCGTGGGGACCGAACCGACCGTTGTGCTAACTAAATATGTAAAATATATACTATATTAGTTGATATTAATCAATATAATTAATTAATTAGGTTAACAAAAATTATAAAATAGTCACTTATGAAGATTGTTTTTTCTAATTTTGTTTTATAATTTATTTAATTATATTAATTGACGCTATTTTTCATTTCAGTTTGATATTCCATGAAAATAATGAGAATTTTAAACGGTGATTGTTAATTTTGGATTTTCGGTTTAAACAGAAAACCGAACCGAAAAAACCGTACTACCAATGGACGGTTTATTTTTCCTCATACGGTTTTTTGGTCGGATTTTTTAAAGGAAAAAAACCGAACCGAAAATATGGATAACCGACCGAACCAAGCGAAAAACCGGTCCGACCGGTCCGGTTTCACCCCTAGCTGCTGGTTGCTTATCTCCCTAATCACGTCCAGCACGCTCCTTCCCTCCCACTTCCAGATAGATAGACAAATCTCGCATCTTCTTTTCCTCCATTAATTCCTAAAGCGGAGCCGCATACCCACCTAAATCTTCTCATTCTCATTGTATTCCTCATCAAAACTTCATCACAGTCAACGAACGGATCGGCGCATAGCTTGGCATTTCTGGCTGCCCTGCCAAATCTTGGTTAGAAGACTTCTCTTTGCTTCATCTTCCTAGACCTCTGCTTATTAGAGCCCAGCCAACACGCAGCAGAAGAAGTAGAAGCAGCAGCAACATAGACGCTATCATCGCAGCCAACCTTCCTCGACCTCTACTCACTGGCGATTAGCGAACATCACCGTATACTCCGCCTGAGCAAGTCATCCTCAGTTGAGAATCGAACTCAGCTTCTCTGTGGTGGATGGATTTTACCGAGATTGATAAATAGAAATGAGTTGCGGCTGCTGCAGTGACTTTACTCTTTTTAGGTAGGGTTTCTGTAACTTTACTCTTTAAGTTAAGATTTTCAGTTTTTTTTTTCCCTTAAATAACGAACTGGTGAACCGGAGAACCGGCCGGTTCGTTAAAAGCCGGCCGGTTCGCCAAAAACCGGACTACCGAACCGGGTTCGCTTACATCCTCCGGATTTGCTCAAACCGGACCGGTGAGGTCTCCGGTTCCGGTTCGAACCCGGTCGGACCGCCGGTCCTGTCCGGTTCTGATAACATTGGTCCAAAGTCCTCACAATGTGCAAAATCCATTTTGGACACATTAGGCAAGCCATTTTGGATCTATATGGTTTTTATATGATTTAAATAAATAAAATGTATTTAATTTTAATTTACTTTTTAATCAACTAATTGTATTATTATACATACAAATAAATATTTTATCCAAGTAATTATCTATGAAATATATAAAAAAATACATAATTTAAATTATTAATAATATTATAAAATATAAATTTCATTGTATTAAATTTTTTATTAAATAATTAAGCTACATCATTTATCACTCATAGTAAACTTAAACGGAATTTGCACGAGTATTATGAAATTGTCAAATATGTTCGATCAAGTCTTCTTGTAGTTTTGGCAAAAAAAAAAGTCTTCTTGTAATTGTCGATGTGTCTGTTTATCAAGAAGTTTGATATTATTTTTGATATACCTCTCATAGTCACAATAATATATAACATTTTATATACTACAAACATTTTATTATTATTTGTAACTCATTTTTATTTTTGTTAAAAGTAAATAAATAAATTAAATGTCTTGGAAACACAAATGTCCTAAGGACAACTTAGAGAAAAGAGAAAAAAATTATGGAGGGACAATTAATGGTGTGGACAAAAATTATCCTTACCTCTCATATCCACATAAACAAATATCTTGCAAAATTTGCCCATTAAAAGTGTTCTAACGCGTACCAGGCTACCAGCGCAGAGCTAGCTACGATACGTACCAACAATGTCACCATCTGGGCCCACAAACAAAAAGGCTTATAACCGTCAACCGCGTGTTTCCATGTGTGTATTGGAATTTGAACTCAAACATGATGTATAAACTTTTTATAATACGATATAACAACTATTCATCTGTTTTAACTTTTGAGTTTTTCTTCTATTAATTAGAAATTGAGAGTTTAAATTTCGTTAGTAATCCTAACGACCGAAATATATTTATAGTCAGCACTTTACTCTTTACAGAAAATCGACCCGTGTGAACATATATTAGTCTAGATGGTTTACAGGTAATGTCATATGCTATCATTTTGAATATGCTGAAAATGAAAAGAAAAATAACACTTTACTATAGTCTAATATCTCTTTCTAATTCGAACTCATGATGTCAAAGTCAATCCGTATATGAGTGAATGTTCTCAAGCATTTAACTATCACTAGCGTTGGTAATAATAATAACGATACAAAAAACTATATATACATGAATATAATTTATTTTTTACGTTTTTGTATACAATTTTTTTTTCATTCAATTTGGAACCACCAGGAATATTAAGATTTAAATCTTTTCGAGAGTACGTACGTAGCACCTAGAACTATATTCAAATTTGGTCACTTCTAAAACCCTAAGCCCTAAATTATATTCTGAGTTGATTTTCTCATAGTTATTATTATTCTATAATCTCAACTGCCCCATAGTTATAAAAAATAAAAAGTCAAATTGTTACAGCACCAACTCCAAGCACACATTCTCTTGTCTTCGTACACATGCTGCGACTCCAACACACCGACAAATGCATGGATGACACGACAGTAGTATGAAATATGAATATGGGATATACGTATACTACAATAGTAATAATATATATATATATATATATAGTCAATTTATCCAACTATATGAATAACTAAAAACGACATAGTAAGTCTAGTTTATAAAACGTTCACTTAGATATTGAATGCTTTGAAAATTCAGTATTTCTACCGATAAAAATGACCCTGTCGGTGAATGAATAGAGGTAGTGGAATAAAACTTTACCATATTTGAAAAGTGAATATAAATCACATTAATGAAACGAATTGAAATTCTACTGAATATACTACGTTTTTCAACATTAACACATTCTAAGATTAAAAAAAACATGAACACATTCAAACCGTGTGTCAAACAAAGATGGGAAGGCTTACGGAGGAACGGCCGAGTCAAAGGAGAATTTTGCAGGTATGCGTAGAAAGTCAAAACTTGGTCCCATGCCCTAAAAGTAGCTGAAATTGCAAAATGTTTTTTTTTTCTTTCTCCCTTTAAAATTGCAAATAATAGCAGTTCACCATCAGCAGTGATGGTATTGTAATTGAGAGCGTTTAGGTTAATGTTTGTTTTTTTGCACGGTGCTCACGTTGTTTGACATTGACTCTTAAAATCCTTTGGTGAGTGATCATCTCGGAAGATGTGATTAAATATTATGTTTCTGACATTATGTATTAGTTCAGACATAATATAGCGAGTAGAATGACTGAATTAGACTTAGATTCTGCGTGATTTACATACTCTGTCACTCATATATAATAGGTGGCAACAAATATTTGGCCCGTCTTTTTATTATACTATATTAGACAATTTCAATGAATACTACGTTGGTTGTTCATAAAGTTTAGTTGTAAAAAAGGTTAAACTATAACAAAGTTAGAATATTACGAAGCATGAGAAATTTAGTATGTATAGTAGTACACTATTAGCCCACAAAGAATGATGCAGTTCTCTTATCTCACTCTTTCTGTCACAAATCGTGCATTTTCGTTAAAAATTTTATATGTGTCATGGGAATAACTAATTTTATGGTTTTTTTTTTAAAAAACTATTGGAATTAGTGAACACTAAAATAAAAATATTAAACATAACATCATGTGTTAAAATGTTAAGGATAAAACACAATTTTAAACTGAGAAAGAAACAACAAATCTGAATACACCCCAAAAAAAATATTAAAAAGTTAGCAGCTCACCGTCTTCTCTCTCCTTTCCATTTTTTCGGCCAACTCTCTCCATTCAAATCTCATTTTCTCCTCCTTTTCCACCATAGATTTACATACCACAGTCCAAAGACTCCCCAAACATACCTTCCCAGTCCCCTATATATATAGTATATATACACATATGATTGTCAAACTTAAGGCTCCATCACAGCAACCCAGTTGAAAAACTAGCTCAATCGATCTTCTTCCTCCACCACCTCCTGCGACGGCACGCACAGACAAAACCTTCCATTTTATTCACCGGCGATCATGAAGACGACTATGAGGACCTCGGCCACCGTGGTTCTACTTCTGCTGCTTTCCGGACAGTTCTTGACCGCCCAAGGCCGAGCTCTCAGATTCACAGACGGCGGCGCCACCATTATGACCACCACCGACGGTGGTCGCGGATGTGGGGAAGGTGGAAGCGGCGTGGATTCAATGCCGATGATGGGAATCGCATCGTTGGCGAATGATCTGGACCGTTCGTTAACTGCGTCTTTGAAGATGGACCGTTCGTCGGTGATATTGAGGAGCTTGGCGTTCCGGTTGGCCTCAGGACCCAGCAAGAGGGGCCCTGGACATTAATCATTCTGGCTTAGGATAATTTTTTTTAATTAATACATACATATACAATGACGATGATATCATATTACTTTTTCGTTCTTTAATTTATTTATAGACGAAATTTAGCTGCGATTTGGGGCACTTTAATTTGTAATCTACGTAGTTCACAGAAAATCATATCATGCACATTATTATTTGATCATTGTTGGATCACGAGCGAAGCTCCGTTACGTCCTTGACAGAAAGCTTTGGACTCCTGGGCTCCACGTAATCCTGCAAAAAGGGATGACCTGGGTGGTGACCCAGAATCCCTCTCCGATGCTTAAATGAGTATGATGATCAATGGGTGGTAAGCAAAGTCTAAGTTCGTATTAGATGATGGTTTTCTGAGGTAACTTCCTCCTTTATATAGGAGGGGAAGTTACTCAGTTACCTGTTACTGCGCCTGGGAGTTTTACCCATGATTCCGTGTATCTCGCCACGATTCCGCATATCTCGGTCGGGATTCCGTATATCTCGCCCCAAGCTCCGCGTATCTTACCCGTACTCCGCGTATCTCGGGCACGCCCTGCGTATCTCGGGGGATTTATCTTTATCTCTAACCGTCTCCCACTACTTTATCTAGTAGGCGGGTTTCTCGGTCTTTATCCTCTGATCACAAGTTCCGACTCCTGTCGAAGACTCCAGAGTTGTCTCATTCTAGATCACCACCCAGGACCTTCAGTCTCTACGGGACAGGTCCAGCCTCTGCGGGGCTTTATTATCGGGGCCTTTACTAAGGCATATCGGGGCCTACTCAGAGGCTTCTTGCCGGGAGCATTCAGCTCCTTTATCGGGACCGCTGAAATCGGGACCCTTCGTACTGGGCCTCTGGGCCTTCCAGGCTTTCACGAGGCCCATTGGACCTACTCGCCGTCCATTGGCTGTTAACGGGGTTGACGATTACATCGGAACCCATCATTTGCCCCCAAGACATGGGGTACTTTTAGTTCGCCGTGTCTTTCAGTTTCAGACCTCCTGACCTCATCGTTGGAGGCTTTTGTCTCCATACCTCCCGATACTGCCGTCGGAGGCTTTTGTCTTCATACCTCCCGATACCGCCGTCGGAGGCTTTTGTTTTCATACCTCCCGATACCGCCGTCGGAGACTTTTGTCTTCATACCTCCCGATACCGCCGTCGGAGACTTTTGTCTTCATACCTCCCGATACCGCCGTCGGAGGCTTTTGTCTTCATACCTCCCGATACCGCCGTCGGAGGCTTTTGTTTTCATACCTCCCGATACCGCCGTCGGAGGCTTTTGTCTTCGTACCTCCCGATACCGCCGTCGGAGGCTTTTGTTTTCATACCTCCCAACACCGCCGTCGGAGGCTTTTGTCTTCGTACCTCCCGATACCGCCGTCAGAGGCTTTTGTTTTCATACCTCCCGATACCGCCGTCGGAGGCTTTTACCTTGGGTACAATTCTTGAATATGAATCTCCCAATTCTTCGATCCATCACTTAAGATGACTTCATACACCCTTCCGATGCTTCACAAGGACTTACCACTTAAGGTTTCTCATCCAATCGGGACTTCGCCACTTAAGGTTTCTCGTCCAATCGTGCATCATTAAGATGGCTTCATCGTACCCTTTGAGGCTTTTATTGCGTCTTTTCAGACGACTTTAGTCATACCCTTTAAGGGCTTTTATCGCGTCCTTGCCAGACGACTTTCGCGGACCTGTTAAGGCTTTTTCGTACCCGTTAAGGCTTTTGGCCGCATCATATAGACGACTTACGCGGACCTGTTAAGGCTTTTTCGTACTCGTTAAGGCTTTTGGCCGCATCATATAGACGACTTACGCTGACCCATCAGGGCCTTTTCGTACCTAAGCTTTTGGTTGCATCATATAGACGACTTACGCATACCCCGTAGGGCTTTTGTCCGTACCTGTTAAGGCTTTTGGCCGCATCATATAGTCGACTTACGCATACCCCGTAAGGCTTTTCTCGTACCTCGGAAGGCTTTTGTCGCGTCCCTCAGGACGTATCGGATCGATGGATAACTTGCGCCCTTAACATCACGCACCTCTAAAGGCGACTTAATATCAAACATGATACTTCTTCAAGTGTGCGCCACTGAAGGAATGTTTCAACGTCTTACCATCAAGGTCCTCTAGCCTGTATGCATTGGGTGCTGGCATCCCTACGATCTTGTATGGTCCCTCCCATTTTGGCGATAGCTTGTTGATCCGATCTTGATGAACGAACTCGTTCCTCCGCCAGACAAGTTCTCCCACGAAGAATTGTCGGGACTTGACACGCCGATTGTAATATCGGGCTGTTGCCAGACGCATTCGGGCCTGGACTTCATCAGCCTTCCATCTTTTTTCCTCGAGCAAGTCTAAGTCTAGACGTCTCATTTCCTCGTTTGTCAGAGGCTCGTAATATTTCGCGCGATGGGACGCCACCGCTATTTCTACGGGAGCGACTGCCTCCGTGCCATAGACCAGGCCAAACGGAGTTTCTCCTGTTGATTGCTTGGGTGTCGTTCTCACAGCCCACAGCACGTTCTCGAGCTCATCCAGCCAATGGCCCTGCAAGGCATAGACTCTCTTCTTCAAGCCATCCATCACGATCTTGTTGGCTGATTCTACCTGGCCATTAGTCTGAGCGTGGCGGACTGAAGCGGTCCGATGCTCAATGTTTAGTTCTTCCAGGTACTCCTTCAACTGAGCCCCATTGAACGGAGGGCCGTTTTCGCTGATTAATACTCGAGGAACCCCGTACAGGGATACGATCTGAGTTTGAAGGAACTTGAGGATCTGCTGCCCCGTCGTTCTAGCCAATGCTTTAGCCTCTATCCACTTTGAGAAGTAGTCGATGGCCACGAGCAAATACTTGCACTGACCCTTCGCTTGGGGAAGAGGTCCCACCAAATCAATTCCCCATTGCGCGAAGGGCCATGCACTCCTGATGGGCATTAAGTCCGCGGCGGGAGCCACGATATTTGGAGCGTACCTCTGGCATGCATCACAGGACCGGACCATTGCTGTCGCCTCCTTGTTCATCGAAGACGCCTTCCTCACGATAGATCGGGCCCCTTCATGACAGGCCGCGACTCCTTCGTGTAGCTCTCTCAGGATCCGATTTGTGTCGGGCTCCGCCACGCATTTCAGAAAAGGCTTCACATGCCCCTTCTTGTATAACTGGTTGTCCACCATCACGTAATCGTTCGCAATTCGGCGTAGCCTGACAGCTGCCTCTTCATCATCGGGTAGTGCCCCCGTAGTCAAGTTTGTGACCATCGGGGTCATCCTTGTGGGTATCTGTTCTTCCTCCGATCTTACTTCAATGGTGCAAACCTCCGAGGGATCAATGGTAGAGATAATCATCCTCTCCAAGAAGTGCACCTTCCGATTTTCCTCGGGGGTTACTCCTAGAGCAAACCTGCTTAAGGCGTCTGCCTCCGCATTCTCTTCCCTTGGGATCGCCTTCGATGTCGAAGCTTTTGAAGCTTTCGCCTCGATGTCGAAGCTTTTGAAGCTTCCCTTCAAAGTCTGCACCTCGTGCAAATACTTCCTCATTGTCGGGCTCTTGGCTTCATAGTTCCCCTGGACTTGATTCACGATCGGCTTCATTGTTGGTGGCCCTAAACGTCAAGGCCAAGGCATATCGCAGGGGCTCGCCTCCACCGGGCGGTATCAATACGTGACTCGCCTCCACCGGGCGGTATCAATACGTGGCTCGCCTCCACCGGGCGGTATCAATACGTGGCTCGCCTCCACCGGGCGGTATCAATACGGGGCTCGCCCCCGATCCCTCTACACTCGAATAACCATCAGTGTACATCTCCCATGTGTTCTCCTCATTCGGCTGTTCTGACTGTTCTGCTATCGGGACCTCCATGGTCGGGTTCTTCGCCTTCAAATAGGGCTGGCAATTTGTGACACGACACGATAGCACGACACGAACACGCACGAAAAAAACCGTGTTCGTGCTAGCATATGGCAGTACGATAACACGATAGCACGAACACGACTAACACGATATAACTTCCGTGCCGTGTTCGTGTTTGAGTATCCTAACACGACACGCACGATAACACGATAAAGTTGTGCTAATAAGACTAAATTTTAAGTATTTTTTGAGCAAATCTTATCTATTACCTCCAATTAGTGGTTTATTATTTAGTGTTTTTAAACTATATAATACTAACTTATGAATAGTGACATATTAATTCATGGTTTTTAAATATGAAGTTAATTATTTTGATTTTTGCTCAAAGATCTCGTATATATATAGATACAACCGAATATCATTCACAACACGATAGCACGACACGAACACGCACGAAAATATCCGTGTCGTGTTCGTGTTTGTAAAATGTGGCACGATAAGCTTATCGTGCGTGTTTGTGTTCAGTAAGTTTAACACGACACGATCACTGATGCGCACGATAGCACGCACGATAGCACGAATTGCCACCCCTACCTTCAAAGTCGGGTTGCCCCCTCTACAGGACCCGCTTCTTCCAGATCGGGTGCTGTAGACTGCTATGAAGTCCGCCAATGCCTGACCCTTGATCGACCGTTCAACACCTGGACCTCCCGATGAGTCCTCGGGGACTGCATCTCTTCGATTGCTCGCAGCTTCTCAGGGTTCACCTCGATTCCTCTCTGGCTCACCAGGAACCCTAGGAACTTCCCTGAGTTCACCCCGAAAGCACACTTTTCCGGATTCAAACGAACCTGATGAAACTTCATCCGCTCAAACGCCACCGCCAAGTTGCGGACATGGTCTCCCACCTGTCGGGACTTCACCAACATGTCATCCGCATAGGCTTTGTTCAAGTCGCGGAGTCGACATACATCCGCCACTTCCCGTTACTCTTCCTCACCAGGACCGGGTTAGCGACCCAAGTCTGGAATCGGAGTTCCTTGATGAATCCAGCGTCGAGCAGTCTGCCTACCTCCTGCTGGATCGCGATCCTCTTGTCCGCGCCCATCAGACGCCTTCTCTGCGCGATAGGTTTGATTGCGGGATCAATCTTCAGCTCGTGCACTATCACGTCGGGGCTGATTCCTGGCATATCACTTGGTGACCAGGCAAACAACTCCTTGAACTCCTTCAGGAGCTCGATCAGCTCTCGGGCTCTTTCTTCCGACAAAGCAGACCCGATCTTCATCTTCCTTCGAGGTCCATCAATCTCAACCTCCTTCAGATCCTCCATGGGGGCAGGCCGCCCAAACTCCTCTCGAGGATCGACATCAGTCTGAAGGACAGTCATGGCTTCCCTCCTTCTTCTTCGGGTAGCGTTAACATAGCATTTTCGCGATGCCACTTGGTCACCCTTGACCTCTCCGACTCCGTTGTCAGTCGGGAACTTCATCTTCTGGTGGACCGTCGAAGCGACTGCCATGAGAGGGTTGATAGTGGTCCTCCCAATAATAGCGTTGTATGCCCCCGCAGACTCCACTACGACGAAATCTACGTTTCGCTTCTCCATCTTCCAGCCACTACCAAACTCCACTGGTAAGGTAATCATTCCCAACGGGTAAGAAGTGGAACCAGAGAATCCCACCATCGGGAAGTCCACCTGTGTCAGGTCCTTTTTCGTCTTTCCCATGGCTTCCAGAGGGTCCATGAAAAGGATGTCAGAGGAACTCCCTCCGTCTATCAGGATCCGCTTCATCTCGAATCCGTCCACGTCCAGGGTCACGACCAAGGCGTCGTCGTGAGGGCTCTCCACGCCTACTAGATCCTCTGCCGAGAAAGAAATCACCATTTCCTCCTTCAAGGTCCACGACCGGGACCTTTTGCCTAGTACCACCGCGGCAGATATGCGGGAAGCGTAGTTCTCCCGAGAAGCAGAGGTATCACCTCCCGCCGCCATTCCTCCATGGATGACGTTGATAGTTCCCCGCCTCTCCTTACAGGCACCTGAACCTGAAGCTTCTGGCTCAACCTTCTTCTTCTTCGGGGATCGGTCGCGGGACTTGGAACGGGATCGTGACCGACTTCTGGAACGGGATCGGCACCGACCCTTCCCGACGAACTCTTTCAGCTTTCCCTTCTGGATCAGCTTTTCAATCTCCTTCTTCAGCTCCCGACAGTTCTTCAGTGTCGTGACCATTGGCTCGATGGTAGCGACAGTAACGGTCAGGGCGGCCTCCTAGGAATTCGCCTTCTTTTCTCGGAGGGTATCGGGCGAGACCCTGTCGGTCCATCACAGCCAACACATAAGTCATCGAGCTATTGATGGGAACAGCCCGACCTTCTCGATTGTCCTTCCTCGGGGGACGCTTATCCTCTCTTTTCTCGGGGCGACCACGATTCCTACTTCCCTCCGATTTGTCGCTCCTCTTGCGATCATCTGATAACTTAGACGATGGCTTTCCTCTTCCCGACTTCGGAGGATCGAGCTCTCCGGCAGCAATCTTCGACTCCTGGGCGTCGATTTGCTGTTTCACCCTCGCTTGCAGGGCCTCCATACTCCACACAGCCTTCGCGGCTACACTGTACATCAGGTCGGAACCGTACGGAGCTCTCAAGTTCCGAAGGAAAGTGCGGATGGTTTCTCCCTCCGAGATTTCTTCATCAATCTCCGCAGCACTCGCAGTGAACCGTTGGTAGTAGTAGGCCAACGATTCGTCGGGTCTCTGCACCACCTGGGTCAGGGACCTTACGCTCTTCAGGAGGCGCCTACGGCCCTGATATTGCTTGATAAATCGATCGTGCATGTCCGCCCAGCACGTAATGCATCCTGGCGGGAGGCTGAAAAACCAGGTCATGGCCCTTTCTCCTAGGGTGATCGGGAGCAGCGAGCATATAAGATCGTCGTTCGAAGTCCTACCCATGCAGGCCTGGACATGCCTCTGAACATGGCGAACTGGGTCCCCTTCACCATCGTACTCCTTGATGGTCGGAATACCTAGCCCGGGCGGGGCCACGGTATCTATCAGCCGCGGAACGAAAGGATGACTGGACCGATCCCTTAGCTCCGATGTCATCTGCTTCTGATCGCCCATGCAGATACTGACGATTTTCACCACCTGATCGGGGGTGATGGGGCCATTCAGGGGAATGGTCCTATTCTGCATTGGTCCTGGGCCGTCGACCACGGACTTCTCCAGGTGTGCTGGCTCCTTATCCTTGCTCCTGGGCGGAACCTCCTGTTCCTCTGGGTCCACCCTCGGCGGGGGTGGTGGTAATTCTTCTCGCGGAGGCAACTCCTCCGCCCTCCTGGCGGCTTCTCTTTTGTCCAGCAAGGCCTCCATGGCGGCCAAGAACATGGGCATAGCATCTGCTACTGCCTTGGCCAACTCCGAGTTCGAAGACGACCCTTCTTCCCTTCGCGGGACTCCTTCTCCTCCATGGCCTATCGGGTTCGGGGGAGCCTCATCTTCCTCCCTACGCGGGACATCCTGCCTGTTCCTCTCTGTGTCTCGGGCTTAGACCACCCTTCTTCCCTTCGCGGGACTCCTTCTCCTCCATGGCCTATCGGGTTCGGGGGAGCCTCATCTTCCTCCCTACGCGGGACATCCTGCCTGTTCCTCTCTGTGTCTCGGGCTGAGACCTCATAGCCATCACCCTGCCCCCCTGTCTGGGAAAGAGCGGGGTTCTCACCTTGTTCAGCAACACGTTCTGGCAACTGGGAATTCATAGTTCCTGCGGGACGGGAACTGCCAGCCTGAACTTGCTTCTTCTTGCCACCACCGGCCATTGATCTGGTAGAAGCTATCTTGACTTTTCGTAAGCTTCCCACAGACGGCGCCAATGTTGGATCACGAGCGAAGCTCTGTTACGTCCTTGACGGAAAGCTTTGGACTCCTGGGCTCCACGTAATCCTGCAAAAGGGGATGACCTGGGTGGTGACCCAGAATCCCTCTCCGATGCTTAAATGAGTATGATGATCAATGGGTGGTAAGCAAAGTCTAAGTTCGTATTAGATGATGGTTTTCTGAGGTAACTTCCTCATTTATATAGGAGGGGAAGTTACTCAGTTACCTGTTACTGCGCCTGGCAGTTTTACCCATGATTCCGTGTATCTCGCCACGATTCCGCATATCTCGGTCGGGATTCCGTATATCTCGCCCCACGCTCCGCGTATCTTACCCGTACTCCGCGTATCTCGGGCACGCCCTGCGTATCTCGGGGGATTTATCTTTATCTCTAACCGTCTCCCACTACTTTATCTAGTAGGCGGGTTTCTCAGTCTTTATCCTCTGATCACAAGTTCCGACTCCTGTCGAAGACTCCAGAGTTGTCTTATTCTAGATCACCACCCAGGACCTTCAGTCTCTACGGGACAGGTCCAGCCTCTGCGGGGCTTTATTATCGGGGCCTTTACTAAGGCATATCGGGGCCTACTCAGAGGCTTCTTGCCGGGAGCATTCAGCTCCTTTATCGGGACCGCTGAAATCGGGACCCTTCGTACTGGGCCTCTGGGCCTTCCAGGCTTTCACGAGGCCCATTGGACCTACTCGCCGTCCATTGGCTGTTAACGGGGTTGACGATTACATCGGAACCTATCATTTTGAGCTAATCCATATATATATATATATATATATATTAATGAATTTATATGGAGAAGCATTGTTTTGAAAACAGGACCAATATCGGACCATGAATCAGTCATATCATCGGTCTGGTGCAATAATAAGATCGAAACACACATTAAATCTGGTTTAATGAGTGAATCGGAGGTTAGAACAGATTGGACTGTAAAAATTGTTGTCGATTGGTTGGTTCAGAATTCAGATGCCTAAAAAAATACGCAGGCTGGGTTTTAAGATTTAGAGATGAAGACTGAATTGAGTTGTTTTGTTGCTATATCTAAATTAAATCGGATTAGAAATATTTCATTTCAGATTTTTAAGAGTCGATCTGGTTTTCAAAAGAGAAGTAGAATAATCCTTAGTTTAGTCATTTATTTATTGTTATTGTTATAATAATAAGTGGAAAAAGTATGATAAATAATCTTTTCATTAGTATTATTATTAAAAATAAACATTCATCGAGTTTAATTATACTATTTCTATTGTAATATTATATACATTTTCATATTTGAAATATTATCAACCAATTAAATGTATTATGTGTACATATGTTAAAATTGATTTTTCAAAATTTTATAGTATTATTATAGATTAATTAACACAACAAAACTTATTTATCGTATATTAACAATAATGAATAGATATGACGATTTATATAGTATTAATAATGAGAAGTGATATTATGCATTAGAGTTGCAAATTTTATTTTATTTTACAAAATTGCAGTTATATATTAATTATAACACATTGATTAAGTGATGATGATGGAGTGTGCAATATATTATAGTATATAGTAATGTAAATTGGGGACGTGCAGTACGCGTAAGTTGAATGATCTGCACAAGATTGTATAACACAGTAAAGACATTCCTATAAATGACAAATTTCATTACCTACCTACTATACTATACCTCTCTTAAGTCAACAAAGAAGATTTTACGCATTTTTTTATTATTATTCCACAAGACCGATAATTAATGCATGGCACATCATTTACGTATATCTTAGGTTACTAATAACTTTTACGGTAATTCAGATCTCCTACCCACTCATTATATATTGCCTAATTAAGGGCATGTTTTATTACATAAATTAGGATATATTAATATAATTCTTAACAAATATTTTGTTTGTTTTGCTTTAGTATTAATATTAGCTAATGAGTATTAGTTAATACTCATTTTTATAGTAAAACATGCTGCGTCCAAATCCAACCGGAGGGTCGGACTTTTTGGCACTTCGGGTTATGTTCGTGACGGGTTATCGGACGATGACTGCCGGCTGTCAGCTGACGGTAGCGGGTTGTCGGCAATATGCACTTCGTCGGCTTCACGTAGTCCTTACTTGCGTAAAGGACAATAACCAGCACGGAGAGGGGGGGAGGGGGGTGGGGGGTGGGGGGTGGTTGAGCCCTCTCCGATGCTTAAATAAGAGTCTAGAGAGAGAAACTTTCAAGAGATAGGTCAGAGCTCCAAAGCCAATCCCCTCAGAATATGAGTGGAAATGGGTGGCCAAGGTCCCCTATTTATAGGCAACCTTAGAACCGAGCTCGGTTTTTGCGTGGTTCGACGCCGATCTTAAAGGAATATAGGAACCGTCGTCTGGTTTGATTAAGTTTGGCTTTAAGAGACTCCTTGCTCAGTGTACGTAAACATGGTAGCGCGCGGTACCTAGGCAGCAGTCTGAACCCCGTCGGACTTAGGCAATTCGACGGGGTTCAGATTGCCTGTGGACAGTCCGGGCCGTCCGGATTGCTTAGGCAATCCGGAGGTCCGGTCCGGACACGCATGCCGCGCTTCCGGACCGTTTTGAACCTCGGGTGACGCGTTCGGATCCGTTATGTGATTTTCGACGTGTCTACGAAGTCCGGAATGTAAATACGAACCCGAATTGGGCAGATATCCATCACTTGCCCCTGAGTCAAGTAACGGTTCAGACCATACTTGACTCTATATATAAGCCCAATTTAGGTTCGGTGCTGACCTCAGGGGTGGCTTGTTTGACAATTGGGCGCGAAGGCCTTGATTTTGCTCCACTTTAAATCTTGTCGGGAGACTTATTAACTGCTGACAGGGGTTAGTGCAACAAGTAGTATGCATATAACAATGAACAATAGACAGTGCACATATAGCAGTAAACAATGGACAGTGCACACATGATAATGGACTTAAGCAATAATACTCATGAATATCTGCAATCATGGTTTATGATGTTAACATGAATGTGATGACATGATATAAAAGATTAGAGCACATAATCAACGATTGAATCATGATAATGATCATGTAATGATATGCATCATGTATTATGAGATGACGTAGTGCGCACTAGATTATGTGCGCATAGCATGTAGCCATGATTGCTAAAATAAGTCTAGAAAATACTAAGTGTTGTAAAAAAGGTCTTATCTCTCTTTTCATGGATGTCGGCGTAAAACCCGCATCGGGTCTTCAGGATGGAAGTCAACATGAAAATGATATATATGGTTGTCTGATATTGACAGGACTCAATAACCTTGAACCTAATAAAATACAGTAACTACAGACGTGAAAGGGAAACCTTATCTGCTCACCATAGTGAGTTCGAAAGAAGTGAACCATGATCTGCATAGCAAGAAGAGAACTGGACCGAATAAGTCCTATACGATAATCTGGTGGGTTAAACCCCGTTGATAAAGTGCGTCTCAAATACGCCTCGTATGTCATGTCTATGAAGCTGTAAAATGTTTTATACAGACACATATCATTTGAAGTGATTCACTCGTGAATTTACTCAGACGAGATGTTCAACATGACTCAAAGTTCTTGAGTATATGCGCCAGAATCACGGATCAAATATGCAAACTTCAGATTAAGAACTATAGCATTGTCATTTATCGTTCGTTGTTCGTTTCTAAAATTTTGGTTATTTTGAGATTCGGAGTTATTATATAAAGTAATTGTTGCTCAATTCGAAGCTCAATTTGCTTATCAATTTAACGTCTCGGTTGAACGAGAACGATCCGAAACGAAAATACAAACCTACAGGTTAGAACCAAAATGTGGGCCAGGTAAAATTGGACGAATAAAACGAAACGACTCGCATACTCCGTCATCTCAGTCGGTACAGCTGAACTGAACATACCCATCGATTGTGTAGCTAGATCGAAAGATATAGTAATTCTTATTTGTTAGTACTCCATTTGAAATGATTATTTGCGTAATGATTAAACATGTTCAAAACCGATCAAATTAAATTTGAAATTGAAACGATTTAAACCACGGGATAAAACTGGTTTTATGCGCCGTACGCGCGTGTACCTCGAGAGACGGAACACATCGTTTTAAAGTACAAATTTAATAATGAAGTGTTTTAATAAATGAATGCTGAATTTTCGTTTGTAATCCTTTGGAAATAACTCATTGATGACTACCATGGTTAGAAGTACGCTTTAATGCTACTACGATCGAGTAGTACATCAACTATAGCATTAAGCAGAAGCTCAAATGCATAGCAGTGTTTTGAAAACCGGACCGGATCTCGAACCGGTAAGTTGGCCGGTTTCCGGTCAGACCGGTTCAACCCGGTTAGACCCGGTTCATACCGGTTCAGTCTCTTTTGTGTAGAAATACAATGAAATTGAACTCTCCTCACCAACCGTACTCTCCTTCCTATTGATATCTCTCTGTAAATGTCAATTAGTGTGCTCCGTTGTCTCTCCTCCCTCCCATTGTCTCTCTCCCCATTATCTCTCCACTCCATATATGATTTCTCAAAAATCAAAATAAAGTTTCGTTTGAAATCTGGATTTTTGAATCAAAATTCTATTCAGCTCCGATGCATGGAGATAATAGCTTCAATTTGCGTTTTTGCGGCTTCAATCAATCGTCGGAGCCTCTCTAAGTCTTCTATCTACATCTAATGCCGGAGAAATCTCTCCTAGACATCCGAAATGAAGTAGTCATGGCTAATGCTGGTGCCAGACCCTTCAACTACCACCATATATAGGGACTTTAGAACTCTAGTTTCACAGTCAATGTTCCAAACGGCCGTGACGAACAAAGAGCGAGTAGAAGAGGCGTGAAGCTTTCACGGTGAAGGAGGGCCTTCACGAGCAGAGCGACAGGAGAATCGGTGAAGAACCTTAGGTTTACCCACACTCTGTGGCGGCGGGACTTTTACCCTCCTGCTTCTCACGTTCTTAGGTTTAACTTTACCCTTTCTCTTCGTTTTATTTTAATTTTTATCCCGGTCGGACCGGTGCCGGTTCTTCCGATCCAACCCGGTTTGACCGGGTTTTCTTAAGTGAACCCGGTTCGTGCTGCATTATGATAATTTATTGAAACCGGACCGGCTCTGTATCCGGTTCGCGGTCGAACCCGGTCCGACCGCCGGTCCGGTCCGGTTTTCAAAACACTGATGCATAGTCCATGAGGTGGATACATCTCTGGATGAGTTAATAAACGAACGGAAGTAGTCAGTAAAATGAAACTCTCACTATAGGCCTTTAACGAAAAGTTTGGCTAGGCAATCATATTATTAAATACTTCAACAAACATAGTTTAAAATTACATTATGTCAGAACTCAACATTAATTGTTCCTTTAGAATGAAATTAAGTTGATTTCATATTAATGTAAAAATATGTTCCAATAAAATCGGTTGGAGCGTTACCTTAAAAGCTAAGAAATGATACGGGTGAAACCTTATCATAAAACAACATTAATTTGCACATTAAACATGTATTTATCAAGAGTACGGTCTATTCTTAAAGAATACAATTTTAAGATTAGCTGGGATTAATGGTAACGTGGTCGAACATGACACATAGAAATTTGAGGATGGACTTCCAATGCTTCGCGGAACGAAACGAACTAAAGTACTGTGAAATGGAAATTTTGAGTGGTGCAAAACTCGAATGATTGCGAAATGATATACCCAAATTCACGGAGTGGACTTTAATGAAACATACTCACCAACTGTGCGTTACACCACAGTGAGGGTCATCCTTGCCCTTGTTGCATGTCTCGATTTAGAGCTGCACCAAATGGATGTTAAGACCGCATTCCTCCATGGAAAACCTAAAGGAAGAGATCTATATGGAGCAGCCAGAGGGTTTTATTACTCCTGGAAAAGAACGTAAAGTTTGCAAACTCCAAAGATCTATTTACGGTCTTAAACAATCGTCTCGGCAATGGTATCGCAGATTCCACGAGGAAATCGTCGGAAACGGATTTGTGAATCTTCACGAGGCTGCGTTTACACCAAGACCTTCGGGTCTAAATATTTCATCATAACCATATACGTAGATGACATACTCATTGCTGCAAACGATGTGAGTTTCATAAACAAATCAAAGTCCTGGTTATCATCAGCATTTGAGATGAAAGACATGGGAGAGGCCACATACATATTAGGCATTAAAATTGCCCAAGATCGTGCCGCCCGGAGATTGTGTCTGTCTCAAGAATCATATATCAACAAAATGTTGAAAAGATTCAGAATGCTCGATGTTAAACCCGTGGATACGCCGGTTGTGTTCAGGTGCGCGCTGTCAAAGCGTGATGGCCCGAAGAACCAGCAGGAGTGTGAACAGATGAAGAAGGCAGAGTGTCTAAGCATGGTAGGAAGTTTAATGTACGCCATGCTATGTACTCGGCCATACATATGTTACGTTGTGGGCCTAGAAGCAAGATTCCAATCAGATCCTGGCTATCAACATTTAAAGGTCGTAAAACGAATTATAAGATATCTAAAAGGTACTGCCGACTATGTTCGTGCTATAAGGGCAGGCAAATCGAATTGACTGGTTATAGTGACGCCGACCACGGTGGCGATCCGGACGATCGTAAGTCCACCACATGGGGAGTTTTCCTCCTTCCTGATGCTGACATATCATCGGTAAGCAATAAGCAATCTTGTGTCACGCTTTCCACTATGCAATCAGAATTCGTTGCTCTTTCTAAAAACGCACAAGAAGCAGTCTGGCTGAAAATGCTTCTTACTGCATTAATTGGCACTGACAAGAAGAGCAAACCTGTGAAGGTATACTCCGACAGTCAGGCAGCCATTGCAGCAGTTAAGAATCCAAAGTACCATAGTAGGACAAAACACACTGATGTAAAATACAATTATGCCAAATCAGTTGTGGAAGACAATATAATCACTTCAGAATACTTGCCCACAGACAATATGGTCGCAGACTCATTAACTAAGCCATTACGTAGAGAAATTTTCGAAAAGCACGTAAAACTGCTTGGATTACGTAAGGCTTAATAAGTGGCTTGTATGAGTGATGACATTTTGACATTTGAAATAATATTTCGCTTGAATAAAAGAATTGAAAATTGAGTATATGATCTATCGACGTCATAATGATAAATAACATCGGATTTTTCAGTCTATAAACTAAGTCGTAGGAAGAGGTAAAACTCTTCCACCAAAATTATGTCGGATGTGAACATTGCCTCGTCAAACAGGCACGGTCATCTTGTAGGAGAGGGGAACCTCTACCATAACAAGATTAGCTAAGAACTAGGGGGATAAACTTGGTTAAACGAGACAATTACTTGGTCACGCTTATAAACATGACTTAATCTTCGTTTTGTAAATCGTCGTGTTGGACTCTGTCCATCATTAAAATCACATTCAGGGCCAGATGAAAGACTATGCGATAGCATGATTGACATATCCCACCCCTGGCTTGTCCAGGTGTGCTATCGACGCGTGCTTCATACTACGCGTGCCATGTTCGACCACGGGGTCATGCTCGGTTGTGCTAGCTAGAATCCTTGTGATTCAAAAGGCGCTTTCTTCTTCACCTTGAGCGTGTGATTGCTTCCGGGTGTCTTATGAAGAGTCACCCAAAGTATCCTCTTGGACTCAGAACATATACCTAAGGTCTAGCTCAATGTTCGCTTCCCGGCGTACGAGCGTAGAGCCAAAGAAAACGGCCAAGTGACCACGTCTTGGAAACCGGTTGAGTTAGACTAAGGGTATAAGCTATGTGGATGGTCATGTTCACCTATAATTCACCGACTCTTGTGTTCACTAGGTGGCCGCCAACCGGATATTAGTTGAAGGTTGTGAACACTTGTACGGATGCCCTGGAGAAGTATTCCTATGTGGAAAACTGGGCAATTGGAGAATTATCACTTGACCAAGGATACAGTGCAGTACATGTTTTATTTTAACATGATTGATTTACGAAAGGGAATCAACGTTCTGCGGGCGCTACAATACTCCCAACATATGAGTAGCACGATGCCCGTCGTATCCGCCGGTCGCACGGCAAACCTCGTATGAATTATTCGGAGACGGAGACAAAGACTGAAGACTGCGATGCTGATGCTATTGGATAACTATATATTAACAGGCACCCTCCCATTCTGGCGAGTCGGAGCTGTTAGCATATGGTGACGTGGCGCCGTAATTGGTAGCCCGCTAATGCTAAGGAATTACCTAAGTTAATTAGGTAATTGTTACATTAGGCTAATTGGGCCAAACCCAATCCCTAATTGACATGGGAGGCCCAAAATTGGGCCTCCCCCTTTAATAGCATGGTTCGGACGAACTAATGTTCCACATTGGTTGGAGTGGACTTTTGTCCACTCCACCAATCCTATATATAAGGGACTCGCCTAAGGGGTTTACACATCAATCTAATAAGAAGTACCTCCATTGAGGAACTTGAGAGAAACCTCTCACCCCTTTAGTTGATATTTTCGGTGCACATCTTAGTTCGAGGTTCTGTCCCCGTTGAAGAATCGATCAGAGGCTTTGTTGTGGAGCTTACACCGCGTAGAACTTCTTCTCACGAAGAAATTGTACGTGGTTCCGACCGGAGGATCAGAACTCCCTCCACATAGTTCTTGGGCAGGAAAGCTAAAAGGTATGTGTACACTATTCCGCTGCGTAGTTAGATTACTTGCATGTACACGTTTAACATTCCGTAGTATTACGCATAATCCAACATCGGATTGCCTGTGGACAATCTGGGCCGTCCGGATTGCCCTAGCAATACGGACGCGCATGCCACGCTTCCGGACCGTTTTGAACCTCGGGTGACGCGTTCGGATCCGTTATGTGATTTTCGACGTGTCTACGAAGTCTGGAATGTAAATACGAACCCGAATTGGGCAGATATCCATCAAATCATGTATTAGCTAAAACTAAAAAAAAAATGCATTAACTAATACATAGTTCCTATGACAAAAATATCTCTAATCTTACTTAATATATAATAACTACGCCAACTTCAGGCTATGACACATGAGTCAGGTCATGTTCAGAGCGGATCATATTCGGGTCATGTCAGTCGAGTCGGGTCGTGTTTGGGCCGGATCAGACATGTTCGGATCAGGTCATGTCAGTCGAGGCGGGTCATGTTCGGGTTGAGTCAGTCATGTTCGGGTCAGGTTGGGTATGTTCGGGTTGGGCCGTGCTCAAGTCACCACGGGCCGAGTCGTGTTGGGCATGTTCGGGCCTGATAATATTAGCTCGGATTAATGCGAGTCTGTCCATTTTTTGGTCGGGTTGTGCTATGTTCGGGCTCGGGTTGGGTTATGTTCGGGCCGGGTTTGGGTTATGTTCGGGTCAGGTTGGTATCGGACTCGGGCCACATCGGGTCGAGTTGGCATATTCGGGCCGGGCAACATCCGGGCGGTTCATGCTCGGGCCAGGTCGGGCCTGGGATTATGGTCGGGTCCGGGTTGGGCCATGTTCGGGCACAGGTTGGATTATGTTCGGGTCGGGTCAATATCAGACTCGGGTCACATAGGGCCGGGTCGGTTGACATGTTCGGGCCGAGCAATATTTGGGTCGGCCATAGACGTTTCATGTTGGGCCGAATATAACGGGTTCGTGGTACTTTTACATAAACTAAAGTTACTTTTTCTATTTTTTTTGGGTTAAGAACCTAGGAGAGGTCTGAAGTTTGCCCCATGTTAACGGGAGATGTCTGAAGTTTCAAATGTTGATTTGAGAGGTCTGAAGTTTCAACTTTGTTGATAACAACAGTCTCCGTCTGTTTTTACCGTTAATTTTGACGGAAATTGGTCACGTGCCTAGCATGTGACCAGAAAAAAATAAATTCCAAAAATGCCCTTCTATCAAAGTGTGCCCCTCACATGCTTGAAGGAAAAGACGAAAATGCCCTTCTAAACCCTAAACCCTAAACTTCTAAACCCTAAACCCTAACACCTAAACCCGGCTCCGGCGACTACCACCGAACTCCGGCGACCACCCCCGACCACCAACATGGCTCCGATCGGAGCCGAAAAGCTGAATCCTGTGTCAAGATCTTAACGGTGAGTCACGATCTGGGGCATGGAAAGTGGGGCAGGAGATCTGAATCCCGATCAAAGAACACGATAGCAGCTTAAGTTTAAACTCACTCGCTCAACCGACATATTATATATTTTTTTAATTACCAAATTGCTAGCTAACCTTTATGTAAAAGTACAATTTGACAGTCCGACTTTTTTATTTGTAGTAAATTACTAGTTGAATTTTTGTTAATGTCCAAATTGATAGCTCCACCATTTTTTCAAGAATTATGGACGAAATATATATTTTTTAAATTACTAAAAGTACAAAAAAAAAAATTCTACTATAATTCTAAAATAACTTCAACTTTTATATGAAATGAAATATAAATCTCGAATAAAATTTTAGCATAATATATATATATTAAAAATATAACCTAAAGTTCAAAAATTAAATTAATTTTTTTTTTAAGTTTGTCTTATAGATTTAAAAAAAATATATATATTTTTAAGTTAAACTTTTTCTTTTACATATTTCTTAACAAGTATTATCTAAAATTTTAATTTTTTTTCTCTCGGTCTATAATTGATGAATTTCAAAAATATATTAAGAATTTTCTAATTAAACATGTATTCAGACAATAAAACACGGCAGCGCACGTACTTACTAAATAATGAACTATTTAATTGTGCTATTTTGATAGACCTTAGACTTTGGCAAATGTATTGTAGTCAATGATTATAGAGGCACTTTGTCACCAAAACTACAAGTTAGATGTAGTTTGTTGTACATTTTCAGATTAAATTACAGGAGTGTAGATGGCATCCAATTACACCTAGATTTAAAATAAGTTAAAAAAAAAAAAAAAAAAACCAGAATCGGGCCACATTTTTAATTTGTCGGTATTGTTGGACAAGAGAAGCATAATTGAGCGCGTCCCATCACCGTATATATTTTCTTAGAACACTTGCAAATGTGTTATCAGAACCGGACAGGACCGGCGGTTCGACCGGGTTCGAACCGGAACCGGTGCCTCTGACGGTCCGGTTCAAGCAAATCCGGAGGATGTAAGCGAACCCGGTTTGATAGCCGGTTTTTTTTAGAACCGGCCGGTTTTGAGAGGACCGGACGGTTCTCCAGTTCACCGGTTCGAACCCATTTAAAAAAAAAAAAAACTAAACACGTCCGCTCGGTTCACCATAGAAGGAAGCTCCACCAAGCCACCGAGCCAGCCGCCATGCCCAATCTGATCCAGACCTCCTTCACCTGCCGTATTCCGGCAAGCTTCGTCCCGCTCGGATTCAAATCACATGAAAAGCATTGTCAATGTAACCATGGATTCAAATCACATGAAAAGCTTCGTCCCGCTCGGATCTAGCGCTCGAAGCAAGAGACGGACGAATAGCAGCAGTAGGTGCAGGATGATGGACAAACATGAAATCCGCAATTATTGACACGAAATCCGTAATTATTGGCAACAGTAGGTGCAAGAGGAAAGACAAGCATAACACCTGAAGCCAAAATCGTCTAATTGGAAGGGTGGGCTATGGAGGTGGAGGAATGGAAAGGTTGGGTGAGAAAGATGGGTGGGCTATGGAGGTGGAGGAATGGAAGGTTGGGTGTGAAAGATGGGGAACGGAGGGGAGTTGGACAGAGAGAGGAGAGATGGAGAGTGAGAGAAGAGATTAAGAGAGAAGGAGATGAAGAGAGAGAGAGGAGACATGGAGAGATAGGAATATGCTGTCCTGCGTAAGTGAAGGGCATCTAAGTTCTCTCATTCTAGAATATGAATAGGCAACAAGCGAACCGGGTTCGAACCGGGTCGGACCGGCCGAACCGGGAACCGGTCCTCTTACCGGTTTGGTGTCCGGTCCGGTTCTGATAACACTGCTTGCAATGGTGAATTCCTTGTTCCTTCATGTCACTCGCCACGTCACTGCCAACTCATCAAAGTAGGAACTGCTACAGTAAATGCTACAGTAAATTGAGAACTCTCTCCGGTGGTGGAGATCTAATTCCACTTTCAAATTGGGACCCACATAATTCTATACTCACAATATATATTTTTGTATAAAAAACTATATAGATAAATTAAATATTTATATAAAAAACTCTATAGATACAGTGCTGATCAATTGAAGTCCAATAATGTTCATGTAATATTATTACCCGTTAGATTAAGCATCGTAAAAAAATATTAATTGTTTTTATATTAATTTCTTAAAAAATGAATAAGTTTGAAAACCAAACTGAATAAAACTGAAGTTTAAGGACCAAATCAAATAGATGTATGTAAGTTCGATGAACAAATACATGAATTTAACTCCACGTTTTTTGGAAGAAATTATTTAATATAATGTTACGATTTAACACTTTATATTTTAATTAATTAAAAATCTCAGGTTTAAACTTTGTTCAACTCTAATTAAATATAATGCACAGCCAAATCTTGCAAAATTTGGTGCATCGTGAAGTGATTTGTTTCCAGTGAGTCATGTGAACAACTGCAACAATAATTATATATAATATGACAAATAAATATCGAGCTCCCGGACTTTACAAATCCCATGAAAATGATATACAATATTCGTATTTAGTATCTGTAAATCTCCTGATAATTAATTAAATCGAATATAATCAATCAATCTGTATATTTTCTTTTGTACGAAATAATTTGCAAAAGTAATTGTCATTTTAGTAAAGAATTGTATGACAAGAGTAATAATTAATGTCCACAGTTAGGACCCGCCCAATTTGTTTTCATGGTCCAGTTGCAAACGCCCAAAAGGGCCAGTTAGGAGACCCATGTTATTAACAAAACTGCTAGGTGATGTATCTATTCAAACAAATTACTAACTTCTCCGGTTCTCACGTTTTACATGCTCACGGTTTCCTAATTAACTCCGTTAGAATTTATATCTTCATGGAACGGATCAATATCCTAACTAGGATAGGTAGAGGGTAGTATCGAATCGGATATTGTATGATCCTAAAAAAAGTAGTAATTATTTCGCAATAAAAATAATTATTATTCTTTAATCGAAAAAAATAACTCAATATAGTATCAAATTCCCAAAATATTATTCAAATACATTTAGAGATTAAAATTAAATTGTAGAGTTCTAAATAGAGTTGTAGAGTTCTAAATAGTAAATAGAGTTGTAGAGTTGTAGAATTAAAATTGAAGTTCAACTTAGTACTAAGATCCGAAAATCAATTAAAAGTTCAAACTTATAATCAATAATAATTATATATAGCAACATCTTCAACTCGATTCAATGGTTCATCAACTTCAAAATCATAGGCATATGTGAAATCCAAAATATTATTCAAGTTCAAGTCCAAACCACCTTGATCATTTGAGTTGTATTTGCAAATAATTTGAAAATTGAGAAATTATACCATAAAGAAGTTTAGCTAATGAAACTTGCGAAATAACTATCAAGAAAATCATAAGAAACATTCATGTTTCAATGTACTCTAAGTAGAACAAAGTTATACGAGTATACAAAGTGCATATAAAACTAGAGATAAAGAAAAAACAAAATATAGAGTTTTGTTTCTTTTGTTAACATTTTGTAACTAATTAATTTTTTTTATTATAAAATATAATTAAAATTATGAATTAAATTAGTATAATAAGTTTTCAAATTATAATTAATGCAATTAATAAGTAGAATCTCTTAAGATTACGATCCTATTACGATCCTAACTGATAAAGATCCTAGGAGCGATCCGAGTCGATTTACTCTCCTAGGATCATAGGATTGGATCCTACAATCCGGATCGCGACCAAACAACCTTGCCCAAAACATGAATGACTCTATTCAAGAAAAGCGGTAATTCTCATAGAACTAGCAAATTATTTGCATATGAAATCCGAGGTAGCAAATCGTTGGAAACATCAGTTAGCTCGTTTAGAAAGACGAACTTCATTAGGTTCTGCTTATCGTGTTCAAATATCACAATAATACTGCTCGAAATTCCGAACTTTACAAACTTGGCATAAAGTATTAGAAAGATCCCTATACCATATTTCACATTAATAATGTTTATGATTATGAGGAGGATTGATTTGTTGAAGCTGAAATTCCAACCCTAAATGCAGCTACCTAAGATCAGATGAATGTTGTAACTCCAAATTATAGCAATCAATTACTTCTTGAATCCAATTCTACCTCCAATTCTTGTATTGCACAGAGTGTACTCAATATGGAAAGCCAGCTCATTGGCCTTGATCAAGCAAACAAGAGATACTGCAAGGCCAGTATGCAATGATAAAGAGAACACTTATCCATAAAATTGAAACCCTAGAGGGATCTCTAATATTCCTTTCCAATCACCAGAATTCGTAATTAGAGGCATGAAATCTGAAATGCTACCATGACTAACCTAAGCCTCGGATTCAACGGTTGAACCGACTTCAGAAGCCGTACGGGCGGGACCAGAATCGGTGACCGTACTATGCTCCTGGCTGTCGGCGCGCGACTTCACGGCCTCAAGCATCCGCTTACTGACTTCCTTTGAGTAGATCTGGAGGATCTCGATGCCGTCATTGTCCGCAGCGACCGATCCGACGGCAGCCGCGAAAGCCTCCTCCTCGATGGTGCGGGCGGTGGAGGCGGCCTCCTCGGATGGAATAGTGCCGTAACGCTTGGAAAGGACGGAAGGAGTGGTGAGCGTCTCGATGAGGCGCGTGACGACGGCATCACGAGTCAGCTGAGACGGCGGCCATATGCTGAATGTAGTGCTAGAATTGAAGGAAGGGTGGCTCTTGAGCACCGAATCCTGAAGTACTTGTGGTTTCTCCTCCATCTTCGGCGGCGAATCGGTGACTTCGAGTTTGGGAGTGGAGAAATCTGAGACCGAGATCGCCAGTGAAGAAAATTTATTTATTTGGGGAAAGATTTTGAAATTCTAAAAGGTTTTTGGGCTCGGTCTCGAACAGAAAGTATTCCCGGAAAAAAAATACCCTTCTCACAAGGCTTGGGCTTTTGACGTTTATTTTCAAAATATCATCGTTCTGAGAACACATGATCGGGCTGGCGTTCGGACTGTGAATCGGTTAGACTAGTACTAGTACTAGTAAAATATCAGAACGCACAGTAAATTCGGTTCAATAGGTAAAACTTAGGATTGGACATGTAAACTTGGATTGTTAAGAATCAGTTCAGATCTATTCAAAATGGTCCAATTCTGTAAAAGGTAACCTAGTAGTATTAACAACCATAAGTACCAAAACTGATCTTTATTTGTTTTTTTTTTAAATTAATAAAAACCTCAATAAAAAACGATATGTTCTTTAATCGTATTAGTTCTTTTAGAGACGAATTAGAACAAAAAAAATCGGTAGACTTTTTTTTTTTTTGGTAAACGAAAAGGAATGGGCTAGTAGCACCACCAACAGCCTAGTATAGTGACCCCGGAGCCAAACCACATGGGAGTCAGCGCTCTCAACCACTAGACCACAACTGCTGTTGGTCGGTAGACTTAACTAGAATTGAAAATTTTAGAAACGAAGAGGGCTAGACTTTTTTTCCATTTGAACGTGAAACCAATCACTTTTCCGATATAAAGTTTGATCCGATTTTCAAAACATTACAAAATATAGCCAAGTTATACACTTAGTGAGAATTTGGGGATAGACTTCATCAAGAAGGTATCGCTTGGGTCATTTTTTAATCCACATCTAGAATAATTCGTATATGTATCTAGTCAGAGTAGGGTCGTACCGATTATGAATGTTTTTTCAAACTCAAACCTAAAGCATGTAGTTATGAAATAAAATACAAAATGGTAGACCATAACTACATAGTACATAGTTTGGAAGTGTTGTTTAACTGGACTTTGAAATTATAATTGCTTTTTGCATTTGCTCATAACTTACATATATCTCATAGTCTTATTGACCCAACTTCACCCACATTCTAAAATTTCCTACACAAGTCAGTCTTATACTATTATAGCCCAGTCCCCTCCAGATAGCTACTTCAATGAAGTCAACCTGAACCAATCTCTACTCTTCAATATCTTCAAAGAAGACATCCCGAATCTCCGGCGAAGCTGGCAAGGTCGCGACGGATTTGAACTGTAATAATAAAACCCCAGATTCTTCCATCAGATACCACCAATCAATTTTCATAACACAGAAGTAACATTTACCAAATATTGTAAGATCCATTAACTACCTTGTGTTGCTTATATTTGTCCCTTACAGCTTGCAGGGCATTCGCTCTTCTTCCGAGATAGAGGTCGTGTATGATTTTAACACACTCCTCCAAATCCCTTGGTCGATATCTCGAGTACTTTTGCAGGGACAAGGTCTGCATATTGCACAAAATCATGAACTAGAACACCAGTATCTTTTTTTGCTCAATTGTGCACCAAAATTTGTATGAGCTGATTTGTTGTACTTACCCAAGGGTGAGACTTTGGTCGGAGTATGTACCTCGCAAGAAATATAACCGATGCAGCAACCATTGAAGGCAGGAATTTCACACAATTGTAGTCTAACAAGCTCAACTCAGCAAGGTAGTGCCCTAAGAACTCTAGTTGTGAACTGTTTGCCTGCAAAGTTTTGATTTTGAAACAATTAGTTGAATTAAAACATGGTTTTTCAAATCTTCAATAGAAGCAAATTGATATTGGCTTACATCATAACCTTCTTGAGCAACTCCATTGAATCTCCTGCATCAAAAACAATCCCAAAAAAGACACAATTTAGACCACTTTCACAAACTTTGATAAATAAACCTTATATAGGATTCAAAGACAAGTTATAACCTTATGAATGTCTTTATCGTCGGATTCCCCATCTCGAAATCGAGAGACTTCAATATATCGGATTCCATCTGGAGAACCTCTGCTCTTGTATAAGTGTTGTCTGTGATGTAGCAGAAGTCTTCTATATGTGGAGGGCTGATCTCTTCATACTTGGAAGAAATGAGCATGGCTGAAACACCAAGAAGCTGGAGCTGTTGCCTGGTTAGAACATTTGAGGACAGAAATCGGTCGATGTAGGAGACAGCAAGGTAAAGCGTATCCGATTGAAGCTTGTACTCTTCTGCTACTTCCACAAGCCAGTCCACCAAGACTCCTCTCATGTTTGGAGTTACATCGTGCTGAAGCTTCTCAATGTAGACCGGTAATGGCCGTCTCTTAGGTTCAATCTGTTCAATTCGAGCATGAATTCAGTTCATTACTAGGTTTATGTAATCAAATGAAAGATCCAATTGAAAATTTAATTATTCAGAGCATTTCAAGATCCAACTGCGTAACTCTTGGGAAATCAAAATCTGCTTTAGACAATTTGCCTATCCATATTATGATTAATAATTATGTGCTACTTCTATTCAGATCTGGCATATTCATTAGTAGATCCCCATCAATTTCATCTATGCGAATGACCAAAACTGGGATTGCTTAAATCAGGAAGCAACTCACCTCCATTTTGTGAAGGTACTCGTAAATATCAGCCACGTAATACATCTGTGGATCATCGGACTCGGTGTCTGTATCGACATCAGGATCTTCCTCCTCCATCACGCTCACTTCCGGCAGCTTAACCGCCGCCTTGCTGGACTTACATTTGGCCATGGCCTCCCTGGGCTTCAGCTGCCGCCTGTCGTCTACGGGGTTAGCATTGATGGAACTGGGTAGATTGGTTAGTTCCCCGAGGACCACGCGCTTCTTGGTCGCCGGAGTGTGGTCGTCAGATAGGGGAGCTGCCGTCCGCTTCCTGGCCGCTCTTGTAATGCGCTGCTCGGCCATTGCTGCTGCTGCAGGTGGTGCCCTTCTTGGAGTGATGGGTTGCAGAGAGACAGAGGGATCTGTGAGGGAGGAGGAATGAGGAGGGGAGATTTGTAGGAGGGAATTGAGAGAGACGAGCGCCATTGTTTAAGAGTTTGAAATGTTGGAGAAATATTTTGCCGCTTTGATGATTTTGTTTAGTTCATTTTTTGAGGTTCAATTCGTTTTCTTGCTTTGGAGGGATTTTTTGTGCGCAATGATTTTGGCAGTGAAAAAACACCGCCCCCACCATTTTATAATTTTAAATTAAATTATTTTTCTTTTTCATGTGGATTAGTTATAAGGGGGTTTAGGATGGATGTAATGTGAGATGTAATATCAAATTACGTTCCATGTTACATTAATCTTAAGTTGTTTAGTTTGTTAAACGACGAAATGTGCATTGTAATGTAATGTTTATTGTAATATGAGATTATGTCCAAATTCTGTAATATGTCCAAGCTTCATTCAACTTAATGTGAGATTACATCAAAAAACGGATGTAATGTGAGATTACGTTCAACATTACATAGTGTTATTATTTTATTATTATTTAATAAATAAATAAAATATTTGTATTATCTTTATAGTTTATTATGATAATAATATTGTTATTATTATTTATTTATTATTTTTTTATATACTTCACAACATTATTATAATAAATAATAATTTACATGATGTTCGTATAAAATGAGTAAGTTTTTTTCGTTACTTTTTTTAATGAAAATTATCTTATAAAATTATACATAATGGTTTAATTAATAGAATTTTAGTAAATATGCATATTAATTATTAAGTTTAAATATTTAATATTTAGAATTCATAAAAGATTATAGTATTAATCACACACATAATTTTTAAGAAGTTAGTTGTTAAAATATATATTCTTTTAAATCTTATCATATTAAGATGTAATATACTCTCATATATATTAATATAATAATAATAAAGTTAATTACAATACACATTACAGCACAACAAAACATTGTAGTCTAACATTACATTACGTAAGTCGTAGCTCACATTACTTGTAATCCCACATTTCAAGTAACCTCGCATTACGTCAATCCAAACGCCCCCTAAATGTTTATACTTTATATATGTATTAATTTTCACTCATATCGGATCAACTCTTTAGTGAGTAAAGGTTAAATGGAGGACATAAATATTTTTCCGTAACATGATTGTTCCACATAAATAATAATTCACATACTAGTACCGAATCAAGTATTTAATCTGTAATGATAAATTACTAATTATGAATATTTTTTCATTCTCAGTATCATATTGTAATTTAATCTTTTAATTTCTAATTAGAATTTAGAGATAAAAGATTGAACCACTAAACGTAAATTAAACCTAATTAAACCTAAAAGATTGAAGTTGAAGCACTAAACCAAAATTAAATTAGTTTAGTATTACTAATTTCCCTCCCAAACATGAAAGATGAGCGCTAAAATAACTAGCGGTTTGGATTGAGCGGGCACTGCACTTTCCAGTGTACCTTCCTTGCCTGCAAATTTAAGCGGGTGCGGGCGTTTGACTTTAAAGTTTAAATCATTGTAATTCGAGAAAATGTTTTTATTTGAAATCCCATATCTTGAGAAATTGAATTCTGTTTATTAATTAATTGTTGATTATGTCTGGCAATGAATAATATGGGTTTATTGGGCAAAAAAATGGGTTTAAATTAGTGATTTTAGATATTTAAAATTAATGCAAAACTTTAGGATTAAAATCCTCATTTATTTTGGTAATAACGAGTTACTAACCCATATAGCGCCAAATTGATTAAAACGAAAACTTATATAGAGGTATAGAAAAGCATAATGTTATTTATGGACATATTTATTTCATTTGCTTTAAAGTTCAAAATTAATAAAAGTATCACGTGCTAAATATTAGATATTCAATTTTTCAAGTTTTCGAATTGCTTTTAAAGATAATTGTTTTATGATCAAGAACTTTGAAAGATTGCAGTACCTTTTACTAGTGTAATTCAATCACTGTCAGAGCTAGGATATTAATAATTGGGGGCACGTTATGTAAAAAAATTTGCAAATATATCACATATTTTATTGGAAAAACTCTATAAACATATAACATGTTTGAAAAAATGATACTTTTTGCTACGAACAAGTTTCAAAACGATATAATTTGTAATTCTTTAAATATTTATAAAAAACATTACCGTCAATACATTTCAAATGTACAAATTGAACTGTGTAGTTTTCAAAGTATCACAACTAAGCTCTAATTGTTTATACAAATGTTACAATTGAATCAAATTTGATAAGTGATTGTGGATCAGTTAAGACTAAACTGAGTCATTACACTATTGTAACACTAGTACAAATTATTAGGTCCTGATTTTGATATTTAAAAAATTATTCAATTAATTTGTAAAATTCAAATGTATTTGACGACAACTTTGGACGGAATATTGAAAGAAATATCAATGACCATTGTTCTGAAACATTTATACATTTAAAAATATATTAGTAGAAAAATTTTTTTTTTCAAACATATTGTACGATTTACATATTTATCCCTATTGGACATCATGTAGTATATTAGGTTAGAGTAATTACATTTTATATTCTAGCAAAAGAGATACGAATAATGAAATTTACAACCGTACTCTTTAAAGCGAAAACTCAAAACTTAAAATTGATTTTTTTTTCTCAAATTGATTGAATGAGAGTGTTACAAACTAATAATGAGATCTTATGAAATAATAAAGTGTCTTATAAAAATAATAGGGGTATTACGGCATGTTTGGTTCGTGAAATTGGAATAAGAATAGAGAATAGGTAATCACTATGGTGGTGTTGATTATTTAATTGTATGGAATAAGTAATTTCAATTCCTAATCTTGAAAGAATTCCTAATCTTAGGATACAGATCTCCTGCCTCACTCTTCCTGTCTCAGATCGTGCCTCACCGTTAAGATCTTGACACGTGTCTCGAGTGTAATTAATTTTGTAATTTTTTTTATAAAACCTTATTGGGATTGGTAAACCTTAGAAGAAAAATATTAAATTTAAAGATGTGTCAAGAACTTAACGACAATGCACGATTTGGGGCAGAAAGAGTGGCACATGATATCTCAATCCCTAATCTTAGGCTAACCCATAAGATTAATTATTCCAAATTTACTAGAATTGGTAATAAAAGTAAATAAAAAAACAATTTTAAACTTACACTATAACTTAAATTACAAAACCATGTCCGACGTCGCCTGCCTGCCACTGTCGCTGCTTGCCCGCCTGATACCGCTACTGCTCGTTCCGACTTTTTCATGTTTAATATTGTTAATTTGGTTATTATAGACAGTAAAAGGGTATATATGTCAAATTGAACTTATTTCATTCATTTATATATAACATTTTATCAACCAAACATTGGATTTGAAATTACCATTCCATATTCTTCATGTCAACCAAACAATAACATATTACCATTAACTATTCTCTATTCCATATTATGATTCCTATTACACATTCATTATTCGCTATTCCACGAACCAAACATGTCGTTAGTGTTTTAGAAAGAAAAAAATGGAGGTCTTAGAGTAAAATAACGGAGGTCCAGCGTATTTTTCTTAAGAAATGTCCCAATAAATATACTTGATAATGATGTGACGTTTATCATCTCATTTTTATGCACACCTTCACCACTGAGTGCAATCCTTATTAATGGTCGTGGGATTCTCTAAAAAGCAAAGGTCGCTATTTGCCAACAGGGCTCACATAGAGACTTGGGATCTCAATAGGAAATTCGAAAGTTGCAACAAGCAGTCCGGTCAATAGGCGAAAGTGAATTAACTAGTTCACTTCATATTTGAGTAGGCTTAACCTAGGAAATAATCTAACCCTGAGAAACAGGCTCGGTCATCTTAGTTTGTGAATAAAATAGTTGACATAAAAAAACATATAATTACCAAAATATATCTAATTCATCTATAAAATATGTGTCCCTCACTCCCAATGGCCATAATTTCTCTCTATCGGTCACTTTTTATACAACAACACTCAAATGCTTTCACACCCACTCATTTAACAAATGTAATTTCTCATCCAAATGTTACTAACCAAACCGGTGTATCTCCGTCGGCCATACATAAAGTTGGACCATAAATTAGGTTGGAATGGAATTCCAAATGAAGTGCCGCAGTCATCAACTAGTAAAATTAGGACTTTTGGCTGCATTGATCACGAAAGAGGAACAGCAACAAACACTCAATTTTCACTCTACTACCCGCACATTTAGAAGAAATCAGTTTCATGGGGGAAAAAGGAAACAAAAAAAGGATGGTCTAAGCGGTCTTCTAGCATATATATATATATATATATATTGTAACCACAAATACTAATAAAAACAAGATTACAATCTAGCTGCATTTGAAACAAGTTATATTTTTTACGATTGTGGTCAGAACATATTACATTTTTTCTATACTTTTTCCTATTTTTATACATGATGTGTTAGTGTTGAGTGTCGAGCAATGTTTGGATTCTATTTGTTAGCATTTTTGTTAAGATTTGTATTATTGTATTTTTAATATTATCGTGCAATTTAAGATCTGTATATTGAATGTTTCTCTTTTAATTTTTTTAATTATAAATTATTTAATCTTTCCTCTATATAAAAGGTAAAAAGCTGCCGAGGTGGTTCCAACTTGCTAATTTATTAAATCCCAAAAAAGTCCCTGAAATTCCTCCAAATTACGAAATAACTTCTCACCCTAAACTCCTTGGTGGGTTTCCGTCTCTAACCTCCAATTATACTCATCCCACTGTCATCCCTCTTCTACAACCCCAACCATCGGCTACCAACGTTCTCATCGACTTTCCCAAATCCACGAACGTGACGACCCTAAAGAATAAGCGGTTTTATCTTTGACTCTAACAAAGTGATTTACCCCTTCTCCGACGAAGTGTTTTAACGATTTCATCCAGATATACTATTTCCCTGCTTTTCGGCATCATATACCTTTCCGACTCCAAACGCTACCACCAATCGTTGCCATCACCAACCTTATAAACCTGAAACACTACGTCAGTTTCCAGATCCAAATTATACATATGCTTCATCGTGCTCCAGTTAAACACCGCTTCTATTATATGCTTTGGCTTCCCAACATCGTAACTCTCCGTCTCGCTGAGTGCTTCCAACAACAAGATACTAAAATATTAGAACTTTTGTGGTGGCAGCGCTAAAAGTCATCTAACTATGTACACGCATCATCTTCAATGAAACAATTGACAATCCCCTCTATTCTCTTTTTAATTGGTTTCTAATTTACCCAGCCTACAACAATATGGCTGGAGATAACCTCACTAACTTCACCATGTATGTAAGAATGTCTTCTCCCTCTTGAACTACGATTAGACATGCATTGTCCTAATATAAACATTTAAGATTTCTAATATTTATTTTATTACAATTGTGTTTGGTTTTAGAAATTATGAACATCCTCGATCACAATATAAAAGTTAACAATTCCATCTAAATGTGTTTTCACAGCCATCAACGTGTCAACTGTTGGTCGGTTTCACATGTGATAACTCAAGCTACTCATAAGCTACATTCATTTATTGGCATAACAGATCTGCTTATCGATCGTAAATGCGCAAAGCTTGGAAAATTTTAATGGTCATCTAACAAAATGGTGATGTCTTGTCTCATTTTTTTTTTGCTACAAGGATGGATGTGGGGTGTTACTTAATAATTCATTGTAGATGGTTATCCATCGACTGTGCTATATACATATATATATGAAGTTAATATTAAATAAGCTGCATCTTGGTTCATCTTATCGCTCCATAATCAAAATTGTTAATATTTACAACTATCATATGATGAGGCATTTACAAAGCTTCTTGCATAATTGTCATCTGAATTCACATGCGCGCTTTTACTTTCAAGCAAGATATACAATATGGTTGCCTATGTGGATTCGCACTTTCGAGACAGTTAGGTGTAATACCAGGATCATGATACTTCTCCACAGGACACCTTGGTTATGTTGTCATTAGAACATGAGATCTTTTAAAGTTAGTTGACATTTGAGAATTCATAGGGCTACCAAGTATAGAGTAGGGTGAAACTTAATTACTACGGAGAAATAAGCAGCAATACATTTCGATTTTTCCTCCAATTGCATATTCTCACCATACATAATGCATGTAATTATACATTTCGTTTAGAATTTTTTATCTTTTAAGAGTTTGCTGATCCTATATAATGAATTAAATATCTATTTATTAAACGAATTAATATTAAACGCAGCGATATGATCAATACACGGATTAGATGCTCATCATTTTTATCAATTATATTATTATCATACACACGTGCAACGCACGTATTTATTTCTCTAGTGTTTAAAAAAGGAAAAAGAAAGTGACAAATTCCAAATGCGTACATGCAACCGATATATTCCAAAATATGAATCGATTTACGCGTAGTATGTTTTTGGTAAACCGCTTACCGTAAATGTATGTGCGTTATTATTATCAAACCTCCGATTCTAAACACACTTTCCATATTAAGCAAGGTATGTGTTAAACCCAAGAGGTGATTTGATTGTTTTTGTTCGAGACACAAGATGGAAGTGCTGATCTTCTATTTATTTAATTTTGCTTTTACTAAAATTAAGGTTACTTTGTTTTTATACAATCATAAAGTTTGTTGGGTCCTTTCCCAAAAAAATTTGGGGATAAGTTGATGGAACTCTCCACGACCACCATTCCGAAAAAAATAGAGAGGAAAGCATGGGTTGTAGTAGGTTGGTAGATGTGACACGCTACCTAGTGGACTTAAAATGTTACAATATAATAATAATAAGTGTACATTATTTATGTATAATTTTTATATAATTTTTGTAAACATAAATGGAAAATTTTAGTTCCACACCAATGTACCCGCTTTTTATAATTTACATAGTCATCATATCCAATTAAGACTCTAAATGATTTATAGTTGAGTTTAGAAATTTGCCATGACTCATACTTGTGTAAGACACTGTCTATTAGATTGGGTGACCAGGTTTGGCAAGTGCTTAGGTGACTAGATGAGAGTGAGCGCCCTAAGTAGGTGAATCATAACATATTTGACTACTAAGTCATATTTCAAATAATTTATACTCCAAATAATAATAAAAAAATGACCGTTCATAAAAGTCATAGTTCAATCTTTTTTTTTTGTTCTTTAGTTTCATACGGGGAATACTATGTGCACATCTGGAAGAATGCATACGTAGTATGTTGTTTCATAACTAGAATAATCATCACTTACATCAGGATCTACTCGTAATGGATGAAGTGCTTGTTATGAATATTTGTTCAATTTATAAAATTCAGCATGTTTTAAATTCTACACCTTATTTTATTCAGAGATAAAGTGATGAACTACCACATCATATTACATATAACTTTAAAAATGTCATTTTCACTTTTAAAAAGTTGCACAAGTTGATTGGATTCTTTTTAATAAAAAACTTACTTTTGCAATTTTTTATAAGATGAAAAGTATTATTAATGTTAAAAATTGCACGAATAAGACTTAAAAAAAATAGCATCCAAGTGTATGTAGTGACTGATCTGACGAGGAAAGCATAATCCATAGTTTTTTTTGGCCAACGCATAATCATTAATCCATAGTTGGATCCTCGGAAGATTACATTATACTACACATGCAAAAAGTGTTTATAAGAACATTTATAGATGGACGAAAAGGCCCTTATTTTTTCGGGGCCGGCTAAATTAGGATCGAGTTTAAATAAACTCGAATTTGAAGCCGTTGGATGATATTTCCATTCCTCCTGATACTCTCTCTCTTCTTTATTTTTATCTCTTACCTCCACCTGACCTGACCTGACCCCACCACTTTTTCCTCTTTCCGTCTTTCTCCTTTCTCTGTACTCCAATTTTTTTGTTTTTGTTTTAATTGTATTCCAAATCTTAACTCACGCATCTTTCTATATATATATATACACACTCAATTTTAACAATTTTTTTCTCTCTTCACTTTTTTGTTTTGATTTAAGTTAACTTAGTAATTTATTTCTCTTTTTTACTCAATTTGTTTATTGAGAACAAAAAATCATTATTTTTTAAATTATAAATAATATCACTTATCAATAAAAAAATTATTTTTTTTCCAAAAGAAATAAACAAAATTATTTTAATAAATAACTATAAAATTGTTTGAATGACTGTATATAACATTTGAACTATAAATAACTATTTAACTTCTAGAATTCATTAAGTCCTACAATATTTTTTTTTTTTAAAAAAGTTGCAGAATTAATTTAAACTGGAGTCTATTTGATTTGAATTAGTGTATACTGTATACAGCATTTAAATTATAATAATAACCATATTTCCTCGAGAATTTTTTTTTTCTCGTTCTTTTTTGTTTTAAATTGAAAAATATTACTACTTTCTTTTCTATCAATATTATTTGATTTGAAAAGAAGAGTGAGTTTGGGAATCTCAACAGCAAGAGAAGAGAGAGAATAGTGGGTCGCACTGAGAGAAAAAGATGAAAGAGAGTCAGGCGCGCTAATCTCGAAGTATTCTATCCAACGGCTTCAAATTCGAGTTTAATTAAATTCGATACTAATTTAGCCAGCCCCTATTTTTTCTGACGATATATTTAGTATATTGCACCGATCCCTTCTTCGCCATCGGCGTGGATACTTTCCCCTCCTAACTGAACTCACCGGCGCTATCTCCTTATCGCCGTCGGTCCTGACGGTAGAGCTCCGGCGAGGTCTCGATGAGCACCGAATTGATTGGTGCCGCATCCAAGGACGATGAGCGCAAACATGAGGAGGTTAGCCGGCTGCTGTCGCGTCAATCCTCCTCTGCTGCATCCGTCAACAGCGATCCCGACCTCGATGACGTCGCTTTTGAATCGAGGGAAAAAGTCTTAGTCATTGATGCGGATGAGGAGGAAACGACGACGTCAGAGCCGCCCTTCTCGTGGAAGAAGCTGTGGTTGTTCACGGGGCCGGGGTTCTTGATGAGCGTCGGGTTTCTGGATCCGGGGAATTTGGAAGGAGATCTTCAATCGGGAGCGATTGCGGGGTACTCGCTGCTGTGGCTGCTTGCTTGGGCCACCGTGATGGGGCTGCTCATTCAGATGCTGTCCGCTCGGGTCGGCGTCGTGACAGGTCGCCACCTTGCCGAGCTGTGCAGAGAGGAGTATCCGAATTGGGCTAGGTTGGTGCTCTGGTTCATGGCGGAGCTAGCTCTGATCGGAGCAGATATACAGGAAGTGATAGGGAGTGCTATCGCTATACAGATTTTGAGCAATGGAGTGTTGCCGATTTGGGCAGGAGTCCTCATCACAGCCTCGGATTGGTAGGTGAATCAGATTATACTGTTTGGATCTTGTCTAGGTGCAGCTCAAAGAAGCGTCGAGAGTCCCTCTCCGTTAATTACGAGGATTGTAAGTTGCAATTCTTAACGAGTCAAATACAATTGCGTCTAATCTGCTTGAGCATGATGAATTTTGTAAAATTAGCTAATTTTGCTGGGTTGGAAAAATCGTCGCTCTTCATTAATCTGTAAATTCGTAAGGATTGAACTGAGGAAGAGTAACAGAGTCTCATACCATAGGAAGGTGAAAATTGTTTGCTGGTAAAGTCCAAGAAAGTAGTAATCTTGAAACCTCTTTAGGAGTCATCTTGGAAAACAATACTACAGATGCATTGACTGGTTTAAGCATAATCTTGATTGTCCCTGCCATTGACTTGTAGTTCTTGAGGCTTCAAGCTTAAGCAACTTAAGATAAAAAAACAAAAAAAGCTTAAGCAACTATATTATTCGCAAAGTACAGTCCTTACTCCTTAATCTGACCAAAAGATGGCAGTTGTAATCGGTATTTATCCGGCATTGTTCTCTATTTGGGCAGCTTTGTATTTTTGTTTCTTGAGAACTATGGAGTGAGGAAATTGGAAGCTGTCTTCGCTGTTCTTATTGGAACTATGGCTGTAACATTTGCCTGGATGTTTGGTGATACAAAACCCAGTGGGAAAGAACTTTTAATTGGTGAGAAGTCCACTGATCAGTGTAAATAATAACTTTATTTTGCCCATACATGAGTGGCTTTTCTAATTAATGTATATGTTGTTAGGTATCTTAATCCCAAGACTAAGCTCAAAGACAATAAGACAAGCTGTTGGAGTTGTCGGGTGCGTCATAATGCCTCATAACGTGTTTCTGCATTCCGCCTTAGTTCAGTCAAGAGAGATTGATCTGAAGAAGAAAGGTCAAGTTCAAGAGGCATTGAAGTACTACTCTATTGAATCGTCCTTTGCACTCTTAGTCTCGTTCATGATCAATTTGTTTGTGACAACTGTTTTTGCCAAGGGGTTTTACGGCACTGAACAGGCAAACAACATAGGGCTAGTAAATGCTGGACAATATCTTGAGGAGAAATATGGAGGAGGATTCTTCCCTATACTCTATATATGGGGTATTGGGTTATTAGCAGCTGGACAGAGTAGTACATTGACTGGAACATATGCTGGGCAGTTTATTATGGGAGGTTTCCTCAACCTTCGTATGAAAAAATGGCAGAGGGCGCTGATCACACGGAGCTTTGCCATTGTGCCAACTATAGCAGTAGCACTTTTCTTCAATAAATCAGAAGCTTCCCTGGATATTCTGAATGAATGGATTAATGTCCTTCAATCCGTACAGATTCCATTTGCCCTTATTCCCCTACTTACCTTGGTGTCCAAGGAGCAAATCATGGGTGTCTTCAAAATCGGGCCAGTTCTTGAGGTAAGCTTCTTGAATTTGTTTTGCTTATCATCTTGGTAGTAGTATGTCATTTTTCAACTGTCATTCAGATTTTTCCGTTAGGGGTTCACCTCGTATAACATCATAGTGATTTTTTCAAGAATTTGATTATGCATCATTCTGGATATATTAGGGGCATAATTTTGGTTTTGGATAAGCAATGTATTGCACAATCTTGTGGATTTGCAAGATCTGATTCCAGTTCTAGTTGAGATTGTGTACTGTTGGTTTGCTGCAATTGGGCACTATCTCTTTGCAATTTACATTGTTCATCTTAATCATATTGCTGATTCATGTGCCCATCTTTCACAGAGGACAGCGTGGACCGTGGCTGCGTTAGTGATAGTGATCAACGGGTATCTTCTATTGGATTTCTTCATCTCTGAAGTTAAGGGCATTCTATTCGCTTTTGTGGTGTGCACGATAACAGTAGCATACTTGGCGTTTATCTTCTACCTTGTTTCCCGAGACGGGACCCCATTCTCTAATCTGATTCAGTTCAAAGCGCTTCCGAGTACATGCCGTCATCAAGAATTGACCCAACAAGCTTCCCCTACTTCGAACAAGGTATGAGATGGTGCAAGACGCGATGAATATTTAGCATCGAACTGCACAGAGTTGAAGTTTACACCGTAATAGTCTATTTCCGAGCGAATAAATTATCGTAGTGAAAGATTAGAATGAGGCAAATGTGAATCAACTCAAGGATTTCTGTTGTATCAGCAGATTTTGTGGCAATGGCATGTTGTTCTTGCCATGAAGTATGTAAAACTTGTATAGGAAGTGTCCTGGTCCTGGTGTGATGATACAAGTTAATGATGTGATGTGATTTAATTATGAGATTGTAGGTTCTTTTTTTCTTTTTTTTTTGTAGATAGGTTCTGTTTTTAGCTTCCGTCTTTTTCTAAGAAAAATGAATAAAGTAAAAACGAAAGGCAGTACGTCAGAGAGACGACCACTAAAATGCCATCTCGAGAGTGATCTCCTAATTGCGTTAACATATATCAATTATGTCTGTAAAACTACAAAATCTAACCTCACTAGTATGAATATAATGTAAAATTTAACCGAACCGTTGTAAGAACTCCAATCCTAGCTAAAGGGCCAGCACTTTTATGAGGTCACTGGTGAGTGATGGGTTTCGCTATGGCCGTGAAGCCCTTTAACGACGAGTAAACGGTGAATAGGTCCACTGGGCCCTAGAAGAGGTCAAGAAGACCAATGCGAAGGGTCCCGATGAGAGGAGTCTCGATGGTGAAAGGTTCCGACAGTGTCGGTCCCAATAGGCGAGCTGGGCGCTCCCGATGAGATGCCTTTAAGTAGGCTCCGATGATGAATCCCTGAGGATGTTGGCCCAGTCACGATGACGAGGGGCCTCGAGCGGTGACACAATGAGATAACTCTGGAGTCCCCGATATTGGTCGGGACTTGGTATCAGAGGATGAAGCCGAGATACGCGGAGCGTGGCCGAGATAAGCGAGATCGTGGCCGAGATAGGCGGGATCGTGGCCGAGATAGGCGGGATCGTGGCCGAGATATGCGAGATCGTGGGCTAACTGCCCCAACGGTTCACCAGGTAACTGAGGTAGCTCTTCTCCTATAAAAGGGGAGAAGTTACCTCAGATCGATATACGTTTTTTACACACTGAGACTCTTGCTTGTCAGTTTTATTGAGATAATTGAGATACTCATTTAAGCATCAGAGAGGGATTCTGGGTCACCGTCCGGTCTATTTCCCTCTTGCAGGATTACGTGGAGCGAAGGAGTTCGGATCGCCGCCAAGATCGTACCGGAGTTCCAACCGTAATCCAACAGTGAGCAGCATCTGTAAAACCTAGATTAATCTGTAATCACGTTGGGTCAGTCTATAAGGAGGGTCCATTAAAATAGTAGCATTTGTAATATACTTATTTCATACATGTAATAGTTTCTATTTATACTGAATCACTCTATAAAAAGTAAAGCTTTTGTTATAAATATTTTTTAATTTTAGAATCTAGAATTCAAAAATCTATATTTTTAGGAGGAATGATATAGATTCCGACGGAAGCATTTCGAAGTGTTCCGATATTAGTGATGGTTACTTGGGTGTAATAGTCAACTTTTAGAACAATTTATTGACAGAAACAATCGAAATATTCGGAATGCCTCCATCGAAATCTATACATTCTTCTATTTTTAGTGTATCGTGCTAAATCACAACACTTAAAACTAGAAAAAAGAATAATTATTTGCACACATGCTGAGTATCAAAAGTAAAACCAATGGAATTATCCTCATCAATAGAGTGTCCATTCTGTTTTTGTTTTTAATGTGTTCATACCCTTCTTAATCATACTTTGACCAATCCACAACTATGACGGAATATGTCATTTTAGGTCAACTCCATTTTCAATACAATTTGTTTTAATTATTATCCTGTTTAGCTGTATACTAAAGATAACAAACCAGCCCTATAATTATTAACAAATAAAAAAAACATCAAAATTAAGAATTTGGATTCTCTACTTCCGGCTTTAGAAGTACTTAGTTAATAACACTTGCATCGTTTTCTGATTTTTCTTTGATATTATATTTAATCCAATTACAATTAAATTGCACAAATATTTGATAAAATTAACAATTTGTTCATAAATGAAATAAATTTTCTAAAAAACTCTTGTTTGCAATTTGTGTGAGTGTTCAAACTCCAATTAGCAATTTGGTAATTAATTATGCATACTGTAGCTAAATTATAATCGGTTGACCACGAAATAGTTTATTTTATACCAAATATAGAGATTCACATCCAAATAATTAATGATGTATGTATATAGAATAAGAAAAGGAAATCCAGTGAATGCGGGTACCAAGTGAATTATTTCCATGTAGTTTGTAATTCAGAAATTATGTATAATGTTCCATTTAAATAATTTTCCCAAATAATATTGATTTAGGTGTGACATATCACATATGCAAGTGGATTTTTTTTTTTCTCTTTCAGTTTCCTCCCTAAAATAGGTGAGCGTAGGGACTAGATGGGAAAATTAGTGGTCATTTATATCAAGTCAACGGTATCCTAAAATGATATAATGATTCAAGACGTCTTCTCTTAATTAAAAAAAAAAAAATTAAATTAAATTAAAGTTTAAACTTTGCTAAAATTTTGAGAATAAAAATATATTTTTAGCTACTATTTTACTATGTATAAACTAACCCGATGCGATTATATATATTCTACATAAACTAAGATCCACAAAAAACTCGGTATTCTTACTTTTCATTTTCTCTCTATGAAGTAACTATTAATTTCTCTTCTCACCAAACACCAACCATCAGCCATGCATCACTCTTTGATCGCCAACAGTCAAGCGCTTATATCTACTATTTCCATATTTGTATCTACTCCCCACAATTGATCGACGAATTAGTTTCTTGGTCACCATGTTTGTTTTCATGTTTTTGTTGTTACTGTTGCCTTCCTATCAGATTCCGATCTACCTTCAGTCGTCTCTATCAACGAAACGTCGACATAGTCGATGCTTGGACTTTTATGGTGATCTTGTTTACTACTTTGTACTTTCTACCTCTTCCAGGGAAAACCAAAGACTAAACAATCACATGTCCAACCTGCAACAAATAAGCACATGATTGACTGATCCCAACATTCGAATTTGGATATGGTTTCGACCATATCCAACCACTTTAAACTGTTTCTCCTTAGAGAGAATCTAAGTTTTTCTTCGGCACCCCTAACGTGCACTAGCCCCCGTATGTTCCACATTCAGGGAAGTCTCGTTAGCTTGGTTTTTTACATTGACTACCTCGGAGGAATCTCAACCAATTTTGATCCCTCATATGGATTTTCTTGTTTGTTAATTGAATTGTTTGTGATTTTATCGTATTTGAAGCTCTTTCTCGTAGTACTTGTCGCACATAGTTACTGCCAGCTAGATCTTCTTTGAAGGAGTATTCGTTATTCTTCATGGTTTGGATAGTTCAGCTGAATCAGTTCAGATCTTCCTCACAACGTTTATATCTTTATATGGGGGTTTTATTGTTAAGTTGATATTGTTATTTACTTTGGGTATTACTAGTTGTTTGTTTTTGTCATTCTTTATTGTTCTAGACTATTTGTACAGACACTTACATTTTTCCAAAAGTCTTGTCGTAGATGTGTTTTCCCCAAATTTTGTAATCGTTTTGGTTCTTAAGTAAATATGGATTTTCTATTAAAAAAATAGGGATTCACCATTTGAGTGTTTAGTAATAGTAATAAAAATATAAGTCATAAGAGCATCCACAATGGAATTATATAGTATTACGTAAATATGAGTTTAACATATTTTTTAATGTAAAATGTATAAAAATGTGCTACAATGATTTTACATAGTATTTCTTAAAAATGGGACCCTCCTATTTTTACATAACTTATACCTTAAACTTAAAGAATGCACTATGTATTACGTTATCAATTTTTAATTATAAACTAATTCATTTTATAATTACTGCTACTATCTTATTGGAAAATTTAATAATAACATATATATATATAAGTAATACGATTGCAGAACAAATATTGTTTACGTATGTCTTAACTTTACGTATTACTTAAAGTGTATACTTAAATTTTTAAGTAACAACTTTAAAGAATACAATGTATGTAAATCATTGTGGTTGTTGTAAGACCGAATAACATAGTTTTACTTAGCATTCCTTAAATATGATTCCTTAAATATGAGATCCACGTATTTTTTATATAAATTATAGAAAATTTTCATAAAATAGTTTTATATAACAATATGTAAAAATTGGCTTATATGTTTATACCTTTGTATGTATTTCTTAGAATATTTTTAACTTTAAATTAATTAAAATATGTATAAATATTTGTAAATAAATATAAGTTATATATATAAAATAATCCAACATAGTACATCACGCGCCACACCTACGTGGATGTAGTGGGACCTACAAGTCCCAACAGTAATACCATTTTCTTTCTCTCCCTGTCGTTTTCGCGTTCATGAAAACTTTCCATAAATTGCATGCAAATTCTCTCTCTCTACACACTCAACAGTCGTCTTCCCCCCAGTATAGCTCCCGCAGTCTCCATCTCCTCCGTATTGTCTCCTTCTTTTTCAGTCCAGATCCTCTGTCCCTTCAACCAAACCCCCCTTCTCTTTTACCCAAAATCACCACAATGCAGAGACCCTCCAGAGGCGGCGGCTGGCCTGTGTTCTCCGACGAAGCGGCGAGTCCCCCAATCGCGAGCCCTTCCGCCGCACGAATCCCATTTCACCACGGCGTTTCTCTGCAAAACCTAGGCAACCTCTACAAACGCGACTTCTCTGGTTACTCTGTTCCTCCTCCGCCGGAATACGCCGTCTCGGATTTCGACTACGCCTCCGGTGGCGGCGAGTTTTACTTTTCCACTCCGGCGGCTCTCTCCCTCCCCTTTCAGCTGCAGAGTATGAACCTCGACGACGGCGCAGTCTTCTCCGCCGACTCCGGAGGATTTCCGACCATGCTGCAACGCAGCCGCCCCACCACCGGCGACTTTCTCCTCCGGCCGCAGCTTTCTCTTCGTCTGCGAGATTTTCGGGGGGAAATCCTGATGCTCTCCATGGACCGGAACGGAAGTCGCCGTCTGCAGAAGATCATAGAGCAGCGCGTGGACGAGGAAGACATCGATATTTCCTTGTCGGAGACTATCAACTGCATCGGCTGCCTAATGGTCGACAAGTTCGCCAGCTACGTTATGCAGAAACTCATCGAAGTCTGCAATCGACAGCAGGTGACCCGAATCTTAACCGAAATCACCAGACAGAACCAAGTCATAGAAATTTGTCTGAATAAATATGGGTGAGTATATTCTTGTGTAAGAAACTAAAACAATCTCAAGTTTAGGTCATGTTGCTACTCATTATCCTTGATTAAAAATGTTAATATTCGGTATCCCACTATCAGGCTAGTTGATTTTCGCAATTTTCAACTGATTTTTGCATTAATATGGTGTTTTAAGCAGCATAACATTTTATTTTCTACTTTTCCATCGGATTTGTTGCTCATGTTTGTCTAGTTCTTACATCTAACCTATTTGTTCTTCAGTGTTCGTGTTATGCAGAAATTACTGAAGAACATAACTGCTAGAGAACAGATATCCTTGTTGATATCTGCTCTTGTTCCTGCTGTTGTCACCCTGTTGAACGACCCGAACGGACATCACATAGTCGAGATGTGTTTGGACACTTTCTCGAGTATGGAAACTGCGGTAAGACCGACATCAATTCGACTTTTGGTACGATGTGTTGAACACTGTTATGTGGGACATCATAAGATGTCCCTTTTTCTCAGCATTAATTATTACCATGTGTGTGTCTATATGTATGAGCCTATTACATATACAGAAATGGATCAAAAGAAGCTGTCTACTGTTATTTTGAATGTTCGGATTTAGGAATGTGGACAGATCAACTGTTCTTGTTCTGGTGCTACAAGAGGGTTGATTTTTTGAATAGAAATACTGATGAGGCAATTTGATGCTTATTAGTTACTACTATTCAAATTCTAATGATTTAAAAATCGAAGATTTTCGAATTCTACAGAGATTTTGGAATCGGGTTTGGCTCGGATTGTTGAAATAATATCACAATGTGCATACTTTAGTCTGTTGCCCTGAATTGCATACCTTTTACTTATTAAAGTCTCCATAAGTGCTAATAATCATGTTTGAAATGAAGTATTGTGTTGAATGCATGTCCTTTACTGCCTATGTATTTATAGAATTCACCAACCAAATTTCCTTTTCGATTACTTCTCTGCACACTAATCATTGTTTCCGAACGAAGAAACCAACTTGTTGATTTTCTGGTAACTCAATTATGTTCTTAATTTGGTTACTTTGACATAAGGAGCATTGTCTTGTACAGGTCTTATACCGGAATATCATAGACAATGTTTACACAATCGCAACAGATAAATGTGGGTGCCGTGTGCTCCAAGACATCACCAAATCTGCTGAAACACCCTTTAGACCGATCCTGATGAGCGCCATCTCAAGACACTCCCTTGCTCTGACCAAAGATCTCTACGGGTAAATTCAATTTGTCGTTCGGTTGGTTTGTTCAGTTTATATGAACTAATTTTGTTGTCCTCTGGCAGCAATTATGTAGTGCAGTTTCTGCTCGATCTGAAAATGCCAGAAATCACGGCGGGTGTCATAATGCAACTCCGAGGCCACTTTGCAACACTTTCGTGCAATAAATACGGTAGCCATGTAGTCGAGAAGTGTTTGAAATTATCGACAACAGATGATTTCGCAGAAATTATACTGGAGCTGTTGCAGAATCAGCAACAACATCTGCTTGTTCTTGATCAGTATGGCAATTACATTGTGACTTGTGCATTTTCACTTGCAAAGGTTGTCTGGTTTACCAAAAACATGTATCGGATTCGTATATCAGATGGGCATTGGGATGATTTCTAAACTGTCGGGTTTTGGGATGTGTTTTTGCAGGAGAGGAGGTTGCAGCTGGTGTATAGTTTACTTGTGGGGCACGTAGAGAAGCATTATGAACAGATGAGAGGACACTTTTATGGGAGTAAAGCCCTGAAGCGACTCGAGAAGCAAAATGTTCGGATACGGGGCGCATTGAGATGAATTGTTCCTTGATGGGTTTAGATTTTGATAAGAACTCGATTCGAGGAATAGATTGACGTTGTAATGTAAAACCGACTGACAGATGATAGAATTGAATGTAGGTACCTGGGTATGAGGAGCAATGTACTATTATTACTACATCAACTGTGATGCATAGGAATATATGATATCTGGTCATTGTTGTTATATATGTTTTTGAGTTTGGTTCTGCTTAATTAGTTATATAACTTGGCCAACAAGGTTGGTTAGTGCATGCTGTCATAGGATCACTGCTAGCAAATTTTTTTTGTTTTAAACTGTGGGTTGTTCCTAAGGACCATCAGAATTGCACCACGCGTAGCATACTTACTATACACTTAGTTTAATCCCACTCACATCGAGTCAACCCACAGCTGACAACTTTGACAAACCTAGGGTTGCGCATGGAACCGGTCCAAAGAGAACCAAATTTTTTAACTATTTATTGTAGAAAAACTGGCTATTTGAAATATGTTCCGAACCAGATCGTTTTTTACTGATAGTTTACTCTAACTTAAAAAAAAAAAAACAGTCCAAAATCAACGACAATTCAGTACAAAACTAGTTTCACTTTCATATAACTATATACTAATGGGTTTTAGTAAGAGTAAATCTTTAAAGTGTGAAATTTCTTGTGAAATTTCAATAGAAAGTAAGAAAGAGAAAGTAAATGAACAAATGTATTGGTGCTTGGTGGGTCCCTATATCACTTTCTATAGAAATTTCACATGAAATTTCACAGTTTGTAGCAACACCCTTTTAGTAATGATCCACCCTTTATAGACCCAAACTATTTGGAACCTGATCGGATCAGACCGGTTTAAAACTAGCTTGTTTGGATCGGACCGATTTTTTTTTTTTTTCCAAGCTTAGCCAAACCTATATATATGTGCATGACCAAGAAGGAATGAAGGACAGAGCTAATCCATAATAGTATTGACATCGAGTTAGTCCGTCAGATAACGTCATGAATAGAAAAGTGTGATTTGAAGTTCAAATAAACAAAGAGAGACTTACATTGGAATATTACAATGTATCTACCCTTACATAGAATAGAAAAATGTGATTTGAAGCTTATATAAACAAAAAAAGATACATTAGGTTATTGCAATCAATCTACTCTAACGAGTTCAGTTAGGTTATGTTAGATTAGTGATACTAATGACAGTAAATCAGGCTTGGATGCGTTACTTACAAATCCAGATCATTTGCTTCGGTCTTTCTTATTCAAATCCTATTTTACTGTTGTGATCTGAACACGTATATTTGGTGTAATCAATTTTGTGAATTTTGTCTAAAAATCTATTAAGATTAATAAAGTCTAAAAGAAAATATTAAATTTAGGACACGTATTAAAATCACAACCGTAATTAACAATCAAATATAGAAAGAGTAAGACAACTAATCTGCCTACTATTACAATAGCTATTTAGAAATTGGATTCCAGTTATATATATATAGGGTTAAGAACCTATGAAAGGTCTGAACTATCACCCATGTTAACGGGAGAGGTCTGAAATTTAAAAAATTAATAACAGAGGTCTGAAATTTAAAAAATTAATAACAGAGGTCTGAAATTTCAATTTTGTGATTTGAGGTTTTCCGTCCATTTTTAGGGTTAAATTTAACAGAATTGTGTGAAATAACATTTTTGCCCCTTTAATATTTTGTTTTATTTAATATCTTATTTAAGAAAATGTGAAATGACAATTTTACCCCTAAAGTCAAATTAAAACCACCCAACTCCGGCCACCGCCACCTGACTCCGGCCACCACCACCCGACTCCGGCCACCACCACCCGACTCCGGCGACCACCACCTCGACTCCGACGACCACCACCTCGGCTCCGGCGACCCGACTCCGGCCACCACCTCAGCAAAAAAGTACCAGAGCCACAAGGCTCCAGATCGGAGCTCTGTGGCTCTGGTCGGGGCCATAGAGCTCCAGATCGGAGCTCTGTGGCTCCGACTCGAGCCACAGAGCTCCAGATCGGAGCTCTGTGGCCCCGGCCGGAGCTCTGTGGCTCCGACCAGAGCCACAAAGCTCCGATCAGAGCTTTTTTGGCTCTGATCGGAGTCCAATCGGGGCCGGTGGCTCCGATTTTGGCCCAATCGGAGCCTTGGTGGTGGTCGCCGGAGCCTTGGTGGTGGTCGCCGGAGTAAGATTGGTGGTCGCCGGAGTACCGTGGTGGCTTCAAGGGCATTTTGGTCTTTTCACTCCAAGCATGTGAGGGGCACACTTGATAGAAGGGCATTTTTGGAAATTTATTTTATTTCCGGTCACATGCCAAGCATGTGACTAACTTCCGTTAGTTTTAACGGAAAAAACTAACGGAGACCGCTGTTATCAACAAAACAGAAATTTTAGACCTCTGTTATTAACTTTTTAAATTTCAGACATCTCCTTTAACATGGGTGATAGTTCAGACCTTTAATAGGTTCTTAACCCATATATATAATATAGCCACATTTCTGCATTAGAGAGAGCCGCGTGAACCCACCACCCATCCGTGACCCATATATGCCGAGACACACCCACAGAATTACATGTGCACTGCAACCATTGTATTATATTATATTATATTTATTAGAAACTAGAAAGAAAGAAAGAGCACCAACTCATTTCTTTGCTAAAAAGGAAAGTATTAATATGTGAACTGAAAGTATCAAAATCCATCATTCAAAAATTCGAGTCAAGTCATATGTGAATTACGATCGATTTTGATTTTCCAATGTACGTAACTATTTACTTCAAAAACTAATAATCGTGAATTTAATTACATTATGTATTAAAACTCCTTATTATCAATGAAATTCATCATTTAATTTGTATTCAGATTTTAGCATATGTGATTAAATTAAGGGTTAATAGGTCTTTTTGTATATGATGTTTAACTACTTTTGGGTTTTGTACCATGATGTTTTTTTTTTTTTTACTAATTTTGGTACCATATGTTTGCAGATTTTGTATTTTTGGTCCGACTGTTACATTCAGTCCATTTTTTCCGTTAAGTGACATGTGCAACTCACGTGATCCACCCTAAATTTTCAATTTTGTTCAATTTAGTCCCTCTAATACTTTCCTAACTTTTTTTGTTCAATTTAGTCCCGAATTTTAAAAAATGACCACAATTGGACAACTAGGTCCAGTTGACCTAGCCCTGATCACGTGACTTGTACATGTCTCATAACGGAAAAAATGAACGGAATGTAACAGTCGGATCAAAACTAGAAAATCTGCAAACATATGGTACCAAAACTAGGAAAAAAAAGCATCATGGACCAAAATCTAAAAGTGGTCAAACATCATGGACCAAAAGACCTGTTAACCCTTACATTAATGAGTATTTTTTTTTTGGAATTAAATGCTTACATATGTTATGAATGTGATGAAATTGTTCAAACTTGTCTTATTTAACTTATATTTGACTATTATAAAATGACTATTTTACCTTACCTTCAATTTAAGTGATAATCTACATAAAATTAATCAATTTTTTTAAAAAATAAAAATAAAAAACTTCAAATTTTCAAAGAACATTCAAAATCAAAACCCCAAATTCGAATCTAAACCCAATTGCAAGAATTGGGTTCGAATTCAAATACGGTTCCTTCAAAAAAATTGTGCATGTTAGGTAAATAGTTATGGTGTAAAAAAATAATAGTTATAAATAATGTTTTGAAAATCGAACGAGTCTTATGTTGAATCAGTAAGATAGTCTGTCTATCAGTTAAACAAAAAAATAGATCCAATCCAAACTACACTTATACTTTATGTCCAGTCTTGAGAGTGTGGCTCGTTACGATTTAAAAAAAAAAAAGAAGTTCTTTTTCCATGAACCGGTGAATTGAGACCGATTCAATCCAGCAAAACCCGGTTTTAAATCAGTCAGAACCGGTTCACTAGAATTGGACCGCTTATGTTGCGGGTTCGCAATCTAACCGCTAATCCGGTCCGATTTTCACAACAATAGTTAGGAGTTACGACTGTGCATGTAAATTTAGAAATCGCTTGAGTTGCAGCATTTAATTTTCATTCATAGGACAAGAAGCTACTAGACTAGACAACTGTACCACACCATCGGCATCTACCAACCAACTCTTTCATCGTATGCATTTATTATTTTATTATATAATTACCTCGGTTATTACTTATTACTCAATAATATATACAATTATCTTTTTTTTCTGGAATCATCTCCAATATGAATATATTTTTTTTAATATCCTTAGCGGGATGAAAAAGTCTTGTATATTTATTTATATAATAAACAAAAAATGTAGAATTTGAAATTAAAAAAGATTCAAAGAATGATGGTATACAAGATTGGTTTTATTTTCTGCTAGTAAATAAATGTTGCATTATTGGACCGACGACCCTTATATAATTATTAATTTCACTTTCACTCCTATATATATATATCCTAAGCCTAACGCGTAGAGGATTTTGGGTATAAATATATGCTCTACTCACTGCACTTCACTTTGTGTTTCAGAGGATATATATAGCTATACACTGCTAGAGAGAGGATATCATATTTTAGAGAGAGAAAGAACCAAAATGGTGATGATATTGAAGAAGAAGCAGGTTAGGGTTACAGTAGCGCTTCTGTTACTGGGTCTGCTTCTCATCTTTACTCTTTTCCACTCCGCCATGGCTGCTGACTCAGCTGGTAAATGTAATCCAACTTCTTTTTATATTTTCTTTCGAGACAAAAATAAGCTTCTTTTATATTTTCCTAATTAATGGTGACGGAATTAGAACATTTGTAATAGGATCACATTTAAAATACTGTCGGGTTAAATTTTTTTTTTTACTCTAACGATAGTCGAACTTAGCTCTGAGCTCAATTTGGCTAGATCTACTGAGGTATGATGTTAAAAATGAATAAAATAGGAATATGTGATAGTTAACATAAAAAATATATTAGTACTAAATATGTAATATATCTCAAATATAAATATAATAGTACTAAAAGATTTATTAACTATTTTTTAAATAAAGATAATGTTAATACTTTTTCATTATAGCTCACACTCTAACAATCCGTAAGTGGTAATATATTTTTCTTGAATAATTCTTTTATTTCAAAAATTCAATTGGTTTGAATCCGAAATCACAAGGGAAAAGTATGTAAAACATGCAACATGTTTGAAAAAAATGGTTTTATGAACCAATATGTTTTAAAACGTACAGCATGTTTGAAAAAGATGGTTTTATGGACCATTTTTTTTAAAAATGTACAACAATCTTACAAAAGATGGTAAAATGACTATCTTCCACTTGTTGTCACTAGTCTCATTAAGTGGACACGTGCGGATCACGTTTTTAAAAAATAATAATTATTATTATTATCTACATCCACCCATTAATAATCATTGCTATGTATAAATTAATTTCTTGTTTTAATTATTATTATTTTTTCTAAAAATGTGTTCCGCACGTCTCAACTTAATGAGACTATTGATAACAAGTGGACGATAGTCATTTTACCATCTTTTGTAAGCTTGTTGTACATTTTAAAAAAAATTGGTCCATAAACTCATCTTTTTCAAACATGTTGTACGTTTTAAAACATATGGGTCCATAAAACCATCTTTTTCAAACATGTTGCATGTTTTACATACTTTTCCCAAATCACAAGATGAATCTCTAAATCGCTACTATATCATCGGTTTGTTTGTTTTTTCTTCTGAGGGTGGTTTTAAAAGACCTGCTGCATCAGGAGGGTATCAAATTTTCACTTGCATCGAATCGATTCAATTCATAAAAAAATTACAAGTTATAAATAGGGTTAACAGGTATTTTGGTCCATTATGTTTGACAACTTTTGGGTTTTGGTCAATGATGTTTTTTTTTACCTAGTTTTGGTACCATATGTTTGCAGATTTTTTCTAGTTTTGGTTTAACCGTTACATTCCGTCCATTTTTTGACATGTTCAAGTCACGTGATCCACTCTAAACTTTAAATTTAGTCCCTCTAATACTTTCTTAACCTTTTTTTTTTTCAAATTAGTCTCGAAGTTTCAAAATTGATCCCAATTGGACAATAGGTCCAATTGAATTTTTGAAACTTCGGGACTAAATTGAATCAAAAAAAGGTTAGGAAAGTATTAGAGAGACTAAATTGAAAGTTTAGGGTGGATCACGTGACTTGTACATGTCAAAAAATGGACGGAAAGTAACGGTTAGACCAAAACTATAAAAAATCTGCAAACATATGGTACCAAAACTAGGTTAAAAAAAAACATCATTGACCAAAACCCAAAAATTGTCAAACATTATGGACCAAAAGACCTGTTAACCCTTATAAATATTTCTCTATATCCAGTATCTCAATAGAGAGTTTGAAGACCCTTATAAATATTTCTCTATATCCAGTATCTCAATAGAGAGTTTGAAGTCTTGAAATATTAAGTGCATGCAGAGACATTTTAGGTTATTGTAATTAATTAATTAATCTTATGTTGTAGTTTAATTTGTTGATGATTAATTAATAGGGTTATGCGAGTCTAAGTGCGCGAATAGGTGCTCAAAAGCAGGGGTGCAGGATCGGTGCCTGAAGTATTGTGGTGTGTGTTGTGCCAAGTGTCAGTGCGTGCCATCAGGAACTTACGGCAACAAGCACGAGTGTCCTTGTTACCGAGACATGAAGAACTCCAAAGGAAAGCCCAAGTGCCCTTAATTAATTACCCATAAACCTAATCAGTTTTTTTTTTCTTATATAATGGCAAGCATGTACTCTCTTTTCTGGAAAATAATAAAAATACTAAGCATTAATATGAGATGAAACTACTTTGGAAAATGCTCTAGAAAATTAATGATTTTTTTCTTTATTTTACCGGTTAGTCTAATTAACTTTATATTCATATGTACTCTCAAAATACATTTTTTTTTCTTCCCACGCGTTCTTAAGAAAACCATTAGGAACACATCACTTATAATATATTTGTATATATCTAGAATAATCGATTATGAATATTTTTTTACTGTTACTTAAGTTGATTGAATTAAATGAAACAAATTTGAATCTAGCTGGAGATATCCCTTTGGAAAGGTCTTAAGTTCGGAATTGCGGTTAGGAAGCAATCTTGTATACAAAAAATTAATATTTTTTTCTATGGGCGAATTAGAAATACCATCTTAAAGAGAGTTTTAACAATAACGCATTGGGTTAAAATTGTGAAAACAAGCTTGTATAAAAAAAATCTTATTTTTGCAAAGTGAATCAAGTTCGAATCCCGGATATACAATCTTGAGAAAAGTTTAATCGTAATACTTGCAACACGAAATTATGTAACTAATTACATATATATATACAAGAATCTTTTTGTCTACGTCATTTTGAGCTTTAACTGTGACGCTTCAACTCGCAATTTTGTATAAAAAAGTATTTTTGCATTCATAGAAGTTGAACCAAGATTGAACTGCTACATCATATAAAACACTATTCATTTGAATATATCAAATTACAACAAAGTGGAGTGGCTCCATACCAATTCCCAACAAGAGTATCACTTTAATCATATTTACATAAACAAAGATGGAAGGAATAAATCTTAAATTAACAACACGCTTCCATCTGCTCTATAATTAGTGGTTAAGAATGCATAATACACAACCAACACTACATTCTCATGTCCTCTCCTCCGTCATCACACATCCACACACCACAGAAGCAGCCCAACGCACCAGGTTATGCAATCTTCTTGTTGAGATGGCCGAGCAAGAAACAGATAACCCGAACAAAGAAGCCGCAACTTCAATTACTCACCAGTTGGGTCGGAGTGAAGTTTGTCATAGAGACGATACATCAGACTCGACTTTGACATTTGTGGCTCCCTCTCCAGGACCGAGATCACATCCTTGACACAAATGGATCGAGCTACCCTCGGTTGAGGCGATACCGCTCGGTTCTTTCCTTTTCTCGTCCCTGTTATATATATACAACACAATCTCTAACTTAGAAAGGCGAAACACTTCTTATTTACTAAAATGGTCTTTTATGTTTTATCAAAGTTGGTTTTTATGCCATTTTTTTGTGTAGACTTTTGGTAACTTAAGTTTGCGTTTTGTAGACTTTTTGTGCATCCATTAGTCAACCGTCAAATTTAAGCATTAAATATTTTTATTTTGTTCAATTTAGTCTTTCAATTTGTATCCTTAACTTTTGATTTTTAGAATATAATCCCCCAAAGATTCCAAATCGGACTTAGATCGAAATTGACCGATACAGGGTCCTATTGGTCAATCCCAATCGGACCCTAGAGTCAAATTGACCCAGCCAGTCCGGCCCATGGCTGGGTCAGACTCTGGCTAGGGTCGGCTAGGTTTGGGGACCCTAGCCAACGTCCGACCCAGCAATGAGGTCAATTTCAACCTAGATATGTTTTGAAATCTTTTGGGACTAAATTGTAAAAATCAAAAGTTAGAGATATTAATTTGGGTTCTACATTGAACAAAATCAAAATATTTAACGGTCAAACTTAACAGTTGACTAAATGATGCACAAAAAGTTTACAAAATGCAAACGTTTAACACCAAAAAGTTCACATAAAAATAAGATATGACACCAAAAATCAACTTTTGTCAAACATATGGTATCAAAAGACACTTTAGCCCTTACTAAAATGGTTAACATTGAGATTCATACCGGAAGAGGATACCCTTTTCCCCGAATCATTTGGGTCCTTGGTGCTTCTACCAGATGCTGAAGTAGCCTTGCTGCTTCCCGAATCTTTGCTGCCCTGAGAACCTGATGCCCCGTCAGGTACACCCTCCCGTTTCTGCCGTGCTTGCTCTGCCATTAGTTGCCACTTTGACAGCATGTCATCACCTCCAACAGCGGCCCTTGCTGCAACGTTTGCAGCTGTTGTTCTCATCTTGTCATCTTCTTCTCGGTTTACCTAATATTATCCCCGACCCAAAGTTATCGAATTTGAAACAAGCTCACAACAGAATAATATCAAGATGATCACTCAATCAAAATATTGGGAGGGAGAGAAACAGAAGTGCCTTCCAGGGTATTGAGACCCAGAATACGATGATTATGGAAAACTGGTTTAGAAAATAGGGTTAAGAACCTAAAAAAAGTCTTAACTATAGGACATGTTGTTAATAGCCGCCTCATATTTAAAATGTTGGTATTTGATGTCCCAACTATCAGATTGTTTAATTTCCACTTTTATCAAATAATTTCGGCATTACAATTGGCATTTAAGCAACAAAAACATGTTTTCCACTTTTATGAAGTATTAGATTTGCTGCTTATGGTTTAATTTGATGTTAAAAAAACATGTTTTTGTTCCGTCAATTTTAACAGAAAAAGTAGAAATCAATCAATCTGATAGTTGAGACAACGAATATCAACATTTTAAATCTGGGACATCGCGCGATGGATAAGTCAATTTACTTTGATGAAGTTGCTCCTTGAAAAGATTGTAGGTCAGAGAAGAGCATATGACAAATACTGCTCCTACACAAACTTTAATTGTCAGCCTATCATGCAACTAAAAAACAAGCTTTACCCATTTATCGACGTAATTACTGCTATGGCATAGCCAGGAATGTTTTCGGTACTGGTACATTTTGGGTTTTAGCTAACCCACCACGTTCTATGTAGAAATGCATTCTCTTAGTGCATACTTACTGATTGCTTATTCTTTCACATGAAAAAATAATTTTTTAAAAAAATATATACCCAGTGCTCGAGAAAAACACTGAATAGTAATTACATACCTTGGCTCCTTTTCCATTTTTATCATCCCTGTCTTTATCACCATCAGCTGCATTACTACCCTCGGGCTTCACCAGATACAAATAACAAACAACTAAACGTAAGCATCAAATCAATGCTCCAAAGAACTTAACAGCTTCACTAAATAGAAATATCAAAGTACCAAACCTCATTGAGTTTCCGTTGCTTTTCTGCCTCAGCAAGTTTTTTGTCATACTCTTCCCTGGCTTTACGGTTCAACAACGTAAGCTGATGACGAACATCAGATGTGATGATTGTCCGGTGCCTTGGTTTCTCGGCATCAACCCTCTAAACAATTGTTCACATGGTCAAACATGTAAGAGAGCAAGAAGCATACCAAAGAAAATTTACGCACATATGTATATATACTCTACCTGCTTTGAGAATCTGATTAGATTGCTCAAGAGTCCACGCATCCTTTCCTCTACACACTGAAATTCAGTTGCCTCTAGCATGAGCAACTGTAACAAAACGAAACAAAAGAGAGAAAGAGAGAGAGGAAGTAAAATCTCACTAGTGACAGACATCGCTCCACATCATTGCTTAAAGTCTTCACACCACATTTAACCACTGCAACAACAATATGTCACAGATCAAATTTTACAAAACTGCTCTAACTTTTACCAATAACAGAAGCCAAACAAGGGAAGACAGGACAGGAGTCATAGGAAAGAAAATTTAACTGATCTCTGCTAATCTTTTCTGCAGTGGAGCTTTCTGCAAGATCAATGCTTCTTCTTCTTCTTGAACAACTCTTCGGGATGCTTCTGAGACTCTACTGTCCTCCTTAGGCCCAGAAAACAGCTGTTCCTCCTCTTCCTAGTAACCGGGATACCAAGATTGTTAACTTTCCATTCTTATTAATTTTGCAGCTTTGCTAATAATTGGAACAGAAAAAACTTTGATAGGAAAACAAATACCCTGAGATTTACACCGCTAACAGCAGTGACATCAATCAGTTGCTCAATGCTTTGATCTGCAAAGTTGCCAGACACTTTTTGCTTCTTACTGGTACATACATAAATTTGAGTTAAGATGGCTACATAGGAAATCGGTAGCAAATTGTCCATAATAATTAAGTGATCCAACTAATACAGTAGGCACAAGTCAGATCACCTGGAGGGTGGTGGTGAAGAGCCAGGTGCCTCGAGAGGCTTCTTCTGGCCAGCAGAAACCTTTTTGGTAGGTGTTCTTAAATTGGTTCCTGGTGTTGATAGTGATGTTCGAGAGCCTACCTGATATGGAATAAAGACAAAAGGAGTTTATGTATTAACAGCGCTAAACGGAAGGATATACTTCAAAGGTCCAAAACAAGAATGGAGGAGAAAAAGTTTAACCTCCACATAAGCTGATCCTCGGGTATAATTAAAAAAAATAATTTAAACTGTTCAGAAATGCAAGTGCCTCCCTTCCATTGCTTTTCAGGGGGTACTGACGGAAGACACATACATTATATTATTCCTAATCTCCAGTGTACTATAATATGATATGAAAAATGGGAATAACTAGATATCCAGAAAAAAGATTTAGGCCTAATTGCAGAGATAAATAAAGGAAACCATAAGATCACCTGCACATTAGGCTCCTCAGACATTGAAGGAGATTCGGAATGTGAAGGTCCAGCACTTGTAGCTGGCAAGAAGCCCACGCCAGGAGACTGTGGCTCTAAAGAACCGTCCCGTGAGTTTCCTGCTAGAGGAGGATACTTGTGATCGGTTTGTTCAGCGGAAACAGAAGACAAACTGTGGGGGGCAGTCAATTGTGATTTATGTTGTTGATCATTTGAATGGTCGACAGGCTCAGGTTTAACATAGGCCATTGATGAGAAGGGGCCAGAAGTTTGCTCTTTCGTTATTGGTGGTCTCCAAGGAATTGAACCCTGCTGCAATGACGGATTGTTGTTCATAAAAGAAGAGATAGAACCATTCATCATTCTTTTAGAATCACCAATAGAGTTGGGTCTTTCAAATTTAGGTGCCACTCCTGTATTCATGGCTTGACCCATGCCTCCAGGCTGATTTGAACCCATGGATTGATGACTGGGAACTTGTTTCATTTGAAAATCCTGAGATTGAGACTTTCCAGATGATGAATTACTAGTGACATGTGTCCCACTATACGTATGGTAAGGAACTCCACTTCCATACATGGGAAAGGTGGCTTGCATATTTTGCAAATGTTGTTGCTGCTGCTGCTGCTGCTGCCTGTTAAGTCCTTGTACTGGTACTGAAGTGTGATCTCTATCTTGACCTAATGAAGATACACTGTGAGAAGTTTCAGAATTCCCTTTCTGATGAAGTTGTGGAAATGATTGGGACTCATTGAATTTTGCTGGGGCCGCTGGCTGCATTCTTGGATGGCTCTGTGGCGTTGAAGCCTCCCCTTGCATATGGAACTGGTAGGATCCCGACTACAAGCAAGGCAACTTCTGGTAACCTGATCTTAATATTAGCATCTTAGTCAACAAGAACACCAGTATCTTACCTGTTGAATTTTCATTACAGCTAACTTGAGCATCTGATCCCCAACGATACCTCTCATAACTCTGACAAAACCTTCCTTGGGAATTTCATTGTTCTATGCCAACCATGAGAAATAGAGCCAGTAAGCAAATGGCTTCATATAGCACTCTTCCATTAGAAAAATAAATTGAAGTTAATACCGTAACGCACCTTAAGTCTAGCATAAAGAGTTTGAAGTTGCATGGCTCTATCCTTATCAAGTTGGGGCAAAATAACAGGTAGCAACAAGGCGAACGGAACTTGTTTAAGCCGATTAGGACGACTCTGATCAGGGAGCATAGCCTGTTGATTGCTCATCTTCTGTAATTTCAAATATTGAGATTCACCATCTGCATTATGAGACCTCTCTTGCTCAGACAATTGCAACCCAATCATCTGTGGAATCTGATGGGAATATGCTCACCTTGTCCCGACTGAAGATCGTCCTGAGATTGCCTTTGGTGCAAGAGAAGATGGTTCACTTCCTGGTGAATGTCCTTTTGGTTGGGATCCTTGGTCTCCACATGTTGTTTCAACTCCGCTTCTGATTGCATCCGTTCTTGATGCTGCATATGCCTTTGCTCTTGTTGCAATTGAGATTTTTTCATCTCATCCTGATTATTAGTAGATTGCCATCCTGAAAATGCTTGGTTAGCGCTGTGACTCCCCAACTGATCTAGATCTGCAGAAAGGAGATAAATATAGGGCATATAACTGTTGTTACAAATGGCATAAACAGATTCCACATGCAACTACCTTTTAGAAAGTGGGTTTACAAAAAGACAGAGGAACCCAATTCACTTACGCTGATGTATAATCACTGCTAGAAGTAGAAACAAAAGCAGCATAATATATTCATCTCATTAAATATGCCATCTTCACAATTATATCTTCTACACATACAGCTAACATGGCTAGGACACTTTAACCAATCATAGAAAAAAGAACCAAAATCATCAGACTATAAATGTAAGGAAATCTTAACTCTCAAGCTATTTGAGCTAAAATGGAGTTGGTCAATTTTAATCAAAATGGAACAAGCGTGAGAATCCCCAAATGGGCCAGACAGGAACAAGAATATTTCGACAAACTATGATTCCACTCTTCTAATAGCACCTTACCTTCTGGTTAGTGCACTATTCAGGCTTAAGTACCATTACCATCATGGTATGGCATGAACATCAAATGCACATCAATCATCATAATTCTACATGCATTGCATTAAAAATATATATATATATATCATCGAGAAGTGGACCGAAAGGAAGATCGTGTAGTCACTTACTACTTACTTTAGAGCAAAATAAGTTTCCTTAAGTGAAAGACTTTCAAAACCAAATTTGTAAAGGAACTTGCCTCTATCAGATGGAGGGTCCTGGGAAGTGGACGCATCTCCACCAATATCCCGATTCAACGCGGCCTGAAACGCATCCACAACGGCACCAGAATGCATTGATTCGTCCTGAGAGAGTACCAAATTAGCAAATTTAGCTACTAGAAAGCCAGTAATTCCCGAATTATACCCCTTGAAAGAAGAAAAAAGTTGAATTTCCGGATAAACCTCGTCTTCTTCGAGGAGCTTCATTATGGAAGGGTCCATGGCGGGACCGCCAGATCTAACAAGCAGGTCTCCGGAAAAAAGTCAGCCTTCCGGCGGCGATTGATCGACTAGAGACAGCAGCGGTTGAACTGAAAGAATCTCCGATCTAGGAGTTGTCGCCTGTCGGAAGTCCGATCGTTCAGTGAGGGAGAGAGTCGTCGAAAAAGACGACGACCCGAGAAACTGAAATGGGCTGCACAAGAACAGATTAGGCCCATGTTTTTTAGCTGGTGTTCGGCTTGGTGACAGACCTTTAGCAGACGTAAGGTTTGGGCCCAGACTTTTGTTACGGTATTTTTGTCGATAAAAAATAATTAGTGAAAATGGATTTGGAGGTTCTGGGAATCAAACCCGTGCTTCTCCATGTTAAGGGAGCGCTCTATTATATGAGTTACACCCCTTAAGTTGAGACCAATATTTTTTAGCAAATGTTCATTTTAGTGACAGATCTTTTGCAGGCTTTTAGTTTGGCCTCTGACTTCTGTATAAATAAAACGTATAAACTTTGCAAGTTGCGTCTTATCATAATGCTATATAGAGGCATCAAATAGCAGTTGAATGTCAAAATTTACAAAGGAATACTCTTACAAAATGCATTCCTAAACCCTAAACCCTTGAGAATAACCAAGAGGTGCACAGACGCACATAGCGCTTGGAAACTATTGAATGACAAATGAAAGTAATGTCATGCCCGAAAAATAACCGACATGACAAGAATACAAATGACCTCGAAAAACAAGAGAGGATATGACAAGTTGTGAAAACACGCGCGGTCAAGCAAGCATAGCCCAAAACAATAGGGAAAGCATAAAAATAAGGGTATGAAATACTACTCATATTAATATAATCATGATGGCTAAATATTTTTTGAATAGGTTCGACGCAAAATGTAAAGGACGACATATACATCCAAGTCCTAAGATAAAGAGTTTCCAACAACGAAACATAATGACATATGAGTAAAGAAATGAGTATGTACACAGAAGATAGAAAGACTCGCTAATCAAACGGGAGTGATGGGAGCATCGCCACCATCATAAGCCGAAAGGATGGTGTCCGAAGGGCTGGTATCAGGGGTACCATCAGAAGAAGCCTCGGATTTTTCTTTGCTTTGAGGGGAAGCATCCTCACCAAATAGCGCTTTCACGTGGCTAGTAGCAAAGCCTGCAAAGTCCCCAAGCTCGCTAAAATCAAACAGAGGGTTGATAGAGTATATCTTCGCAGCAAGCTCCTTGCCATAATCATAAATCATATCATTGCACTTCGTCTGGGCATCGTCTTCAAACTCTGAAGACGCCTTGTACCGCGTTAAGCTGCGACGCGCCACCTCATCGGCAGCCTTCGCAATGGTGACAGCCAAGTGCTCCCTTGCCGCTACAGCTTCATCCTCTTTCTCCTTACGAAGTTGGGGGACTTCGGCTTCAAGGGAGACAATGCGACCTTGTAAAACCAGCTCAGATGAGTCAAACATGGCAACCTTTTCATTCAAGGTGTGCACCACGTCTTGCGGCTTCTCCAACTCAGATCGTTGAAATTCAACCTTCTCAGTTAACTCGACGATGAAGGATGACATGTTCACCATGTCGCCGACAACCTGAAATCAAGGAACAAGATTTAAACAATAAAAATAGAGCCAGAGGAAGATGAAAAACAAAGGAGCATACAGAGGCATATCGAGATAGCGTCTCCTGAACAAAGCGATACGCTGCCGGACAAGTGTCAGGCATAGGCATACGATCGACCGGGGGCACAAGTGCATTTAGTATGCGAACGCCAACCTCAGGAGTTCCCAAAGTGGACCAGCGGTCAAAGTGATAGCTCCAAGTAGAGGCGTAGAGGCGAAGGGCACCCAGGCAGACCCTATAATGTCACCTTCAAGAGGACGAATCAAGTCCTCCAGAGATAGCACGGGAAGTCGTATTCGTCCTACATATCAATACATGAATGTGGCATAACACGAATAACAACAAAATAAGACTATGGATAAAATACCTTCGAGGTGCATCATCGAGTCGGGGGCAGAAGGGTCCGACAAACCGTCCACATCAAGTGTAACCTCCTCATCCAGAGCAGAACCCTTGCCTTTGTTTTCTGCAAGGAACAGAGGAGTGACAACCTTCTCTTTATGACAAAAAGGAGTATGCAGAGGGTCATCAAGGGAGATAGTCTTTCTCTTCCCGCTGGAGATATTAAAAATGTGTCTCACCAATTAATTAAATTCCAGTACCCTCCGAAGAATGGAGATGATGTCAACATGTTGTGGAGGCAGGTGAACCAAAAACTTCCGTTTCGGTGCTTCGTTCTTGCAGAGCATATACAATTTTTTATTACTTTTGGGAAATATATTATATCTATATTAATATAAAAAAAAACGGAGTTAACAAACTACACGTTATTAAAAAAAATTGCTTAAAAAATCTTAGTAAAATACATATTTAGTTAAAGTTCTAACGATCAGATAAGCTCAAAGTCACGTAGACGGAGATATTTTTGCATGTAATGTAAAGTGAGCTTCACCATCACCAATTTCACGTATGAACTGCATCATCACTCCGTATATTCATCTTTTCTAGGTAACTTTATTTGTGGACACTTACGTACTTCATCATTTCCGATTCATCTTCTCATATATATATATATAAAAGACGTGCCCCAAACGGCTCGCATTCCCAATCCTATAATTAATCTCCTTTCCTCTGTCATTAATGACTCCTCATTCTCCACCTCACATGCTCTGTTCTTCCCTGCTCTGTTTCGAATCCTCCCTTCATCGAATTATATATAAAAATTAATTTTGTCCATTGCATAAAATTAAGTATTCAATTTTTTTATGCTTACTTCATATATTCATAATAACTTGAGTTCGCATGAAATTTATGATAATTGGAAAAATGTTAAACTACTACGTCATATTCAATAACCTATGAAAAGTCTGAATAATGACCTATGTTAACGGGAGAGGTCTGTATTTTTCAAAAGTTAATACGGAAAGTCTGAATTTTCAGTTTTGTTGATTTGAGGTTTTCTGTCCAAATTTTCTGTCAACTTTAACAGAACTACCTAAAATGTCAGTTTTATCCCTTTGCAATATTTTAAAGAATTTAACATTTTAATTAATGGAACATGAAATGACTAAAAACCCCATTTGCACTAATTAAAACATATATCATCTGATTTCACGTGGGTTCAAATAAGAAAGAGGAGAGGATTGCAGAAGTGAGAACGAAATCAGAGAAAAGAAGTTTGAGGAAATTAGGGTTCCTGAAGGGGTCTCTCCACCTGAGTCGCCGACCGCCCAGGAGCTCTGCTGCTGTCGGAGTCGCTGCTACTCTTCGTCTTCCACCACAACCATGTCGCCCACTGCTGGGACGTACTGCTGCTATTGATGAAGGATATTGGGTCGTCGTCTGAATCGAGCCGGTGGAGCCGCACCAAGGAGCGCCGAAATGCAGGTTGTTTCCCGGGTGAGGTGGTTTACTGTTATTGCGGCGTGACAACAGTGGTGAGAACTTCGGGAACAGCTGGAAATTTCGGTCAGAGATCTATGGGTGCTCGTTTTACAATGTAAGTTTTCTAATTGGGGCTGGGTGTCGTTGGGATATTGTTCATTATGGCCAGTTACAATGAATTGTACCTCAATTGACTGTAAAATTGTTCAATTTATGTAAATTGGGATATTTTGGTGTTCAATAGAACCCTAGCCTGAATTGAACCTCAATTAATTGTTAAATTGTTCAATTTATGTAAAATTGGGATATTTTGGTGTTCAATAGAACCCTAGCCTGAATTGAACCCTATGCTCTCTATACTTCTCCAGATACTGTTTAACTAATCATTTCTTGTTGATTTGTCTAGTCCTAAGCACAAGGCAATGTTTCTCGTGCTTATTGTTGAAAGTATTCACCTGAAAGTTTGCACAACCAAAACAAACGAGTCAAAACCAAAATAATTAAACTGGAAAAGCATCAACTTGCATCTCAACAAGGTTAAGCATAATATTGTACCGGCAGACTTTCCTTATTATGTACCTTCGAAGCGTATATCCTCCAGCCACATTTCTTCTTACATACATCGTCTACCTTACCCTTGTTGTTGTTCTGAAACCTGTACGTGTATCAGTGGGCTATACTGTGCTCAGCCAGCGCCTGTCGGAATGCTTCCGCGTTCGGGAATAGAAGACCGATTCGTAAGTCTGGTGGGGGCATTGGCATCTAAACTGTCATTGTACTCAGGGAACCGAGTATGACTTATAACTTCACCTTCATCAGACATTGCATAAGAAGCGAGGCTCATACTATTGTCGAGCAACTCCTCGGGTGCATCATCACTATGGTCTGCATCCATCTCATCTAACAACATCAACATCTTCATCCTGAGGAACATGTGGTGGGTTTCCATCTGCATAACAAAATTTGAACAGTCATCCGTTAAACCTACATAATACAACATTACTAATAAGCTAAAGAGAGGACTAACCTGCAGCATTATCGTGTTCTCTCGTAACCTTTCTCTTCCCGGCTGCAACGGCCTTCCTTCTATGCTGTATCTTTAGCAACTTTATGTCATATGTCGGTATTAGCTCCTCCTCCTCCTCCTCCCCCCCCCCTCCCCCTCCTGTAGAACTTACAGACATCAATTTTAATCAAATCTCAAACACCAATTTTAATCAATATCTCAACTACATATACAATCAACAACCCTAAACTGCCCAGACACCAATTGTAAAACATACATCAGATTTTCAAACATTAGAAATATGCAAACTCATAATATCTCACCATCTTCACTAGTGGAAGCCTCATCATCTGTGTGTGGGGATGAATTGACATAGATGGGAACTTCAATCTCCTCAACATCTCTTTCTGCTGCCACTTCTCCATCTTTATATGTGTGTGGAGCAGTCTCCTCAACGTATATTTCTGCTGCCACATCTCTTTCGTTGTCCATTGCATCCCGTGCCAACATATCAACCAGCTCTTCCATACAAGCCCTAAATTGGGATGTAGTCAGCTCACCCTCAGCTCTTCGACTACTCCTGTCAGCGTTGGTCGCCAGCAAATTTGATAACCCAACTACATTATCCTTCACCAAGTAAAGCCGCATAATTGCACATCAAGGATGCATGTCTATAACATCACCCCAGTCAGACCTACCCATGATCGGTTGTAAAACTATACAATCAGGAACATACTACTTATATTGTATCATACCCCATTACGGATACCCATATTTCGCCATCAACTCCTTTAATAGCTCACTGAACGGGAAATAACTTGAAATCTCCATGTAGTCAACTTGACCAACATATTTGTTGATATGATCATTGTCTTCAATTATGAACGCACCATGGTGGTTTATCTTCACTGTAATGGGATATTCCTCCGGGGTCTCAGGGAGTGTTCTCAAATCTGCAACAAAACATATTCATGAAATATTAGACACAGCCAAATCAAATTTGGAACGTAATAATTCAGTTTAATTTTTGTTGTTAAAACAATAGGTCTGAAAGACTCATCATGTTGGTTTTAGCATTCTGACTTTTCCACTATGTGAATAAATAAGGTATGAACTTTTTTTCTTTGTTTATAATAGGACTCTCCTACATAATACGGTTTGGTAAAATAAATCACATTCACCTGAGTAATAACTTTGGTTAAACTTTGCAAATTTTAATATTTTAAAGATCATATACACCCATAGTTGTTCAAAATATGCAAGAAACTTGATACAACCAAACTTGTAACCAAAATATACAGAACATAACATAACATATAACACACATACAATTCACGATTACCCGAAACCAAAATCCTTGAATTAATTCTTCAATTTGATTTTTTTAACAAAAACCTAAAATCCAAAATCAATTTAAGGCATCAAGTTTCAATTTTTCCACCTCTAATTAGCCAACATACCAACTTCATTCACAGAAATGTAACAATTTCAACTTTAATTAACAATTTGTTCTTCAAGTTTCAATTTTCAACTTTCAACTTCTTCAAGTTTCAGTTGTTCATATTACATTGTCTCTGAAATCTCCTAAGTAGTACTTGTACTACAATTATTCACCTACTTGTAACAGATCCTCCATACAAAATCTTAACTTTATACAAATTTAAGTTCAATTTTCAAAAAATCTACAAACACACAATCGATACAAACAAATAAGTGTAGAAATCACTTACCAGAATATGAAACAATCTTACTGAACCCGAAAATTGGTCATCCGCTATGCCTACAATGGTGTCACATTCCAGCCCTTGTCTTCCCTTCACCTTGCCCGCCTGGCCGTACAGAAATCACACGTTTTCTTCGCCGGAGAACCTCCAAGTCGCCGTCGCACCAAACCCTAGTTTTGGGTTATTGGGTTCTTCAGTTTTTTGGAGTCAATTTATGAATAGAGTGAAAGGGGAAGTGTTCAGATCTTTAATCTGAAGTGACAGAGACAAGAAGATGAAGAGACGCTGTTTCATTTTGCCGTCCATGAGGGGTATTTTAGACCTTTCATCTCGGCACGTGACAGGCACACATGTGAGGAAAGGGCAATTTTGGGATTACATTTTTAAGTGGGGCACGTTTTTGGCACGTGGCCGAATTCCGTCACATTTAACGGGAAAAATTTACGGAGACCACTTATATCAACAAAAATGAACATTCATACCTCTTATATTAACTATTGAAAATTCAGACATCTTCCGTTAATATGGGTCATTATTCAGACATTTCATATGTTATTGACCCTATTGTATATTTAGTTAGCAAACTCAAGTTATGAAAATGGAAAAAAGTTGACAAACGCCTCCTGATTTTGATCTAAATCTCACTATTTCGTTTGAATAGTCAAATTCATCATTTTATTTAGGGATTTAGACCAAATTGGTACCTGGGTTAACAACCCAAAACGAATTGGTATCTCCACTAAATTTTGTAACAAATTGTTACCGAGTTAACCTAGGTGTTGCACCGTTAGAATTTCTGGTTAAAACTAACAGAACTCATTTTTGGCGCATGAAAAGACCAAAATACCCTTATTTCAAAATAGCTACATAATAGCAACTCAAAACTTTGGAACTCAATATCTCACACATTTCTTGATCTTTTTAGACGATTTTTTTTTAAACCGCATAAATTTTCGAGATCTATGCAGTCCAAATAGCCGTAAAGTGATTTGCCCAGTTTTTTTTTCTTCCAATAAACACCGTTTTCTATGATAATTCATTCTTTTTTGTATCAAACTCCATCGCATTGTAACACTTATCACCATTGATCAACCAATTTTTTTACTAATTGGATTCCAATACTACAATCAAACCGTTGATCTTGGATTCCAACACTTCTGTTTAAGAACCAAATTGATGTTATACCTTTCATCCAAAAGAAAACAAAAACGAAAGTCTGTCAAATTAATTATTATGTAATCTATAACTTACTGGAATTTTTCTTGATGTCTCCAATAAACTATACTGCTGTGTCTCTAAATCAATAAATGTCACTACAAGAGAACATATGGATCTTAGCATGATAAGATACCAATTTTTTTGTTTATATACTTTGTGGACATGCTGAAAAATTGACCAGTTCTGCAGGTCTTCGATTTAAAAGCTTGACATGATCCAGCATAAAATTGCAAATGGAAGCCGTTTCTGGCAATAATTCGAAAGAAAATTTACTGGTAGTCTCTAGCCACATAATGGTAAAAATTCTTTGTGTGGTTCTGTTAATGTCAGATCATCTTATTTTCTCACATTACGGTCATCCCTCAGGATACTGAGAGTATCAATTTCCACATGTAGATTAAATGGGAAAACAAACTATTTCTTCTTAGTGTCCATTCTAAAAGTTCTTCCAATACCGTTAACAGTAATTTTCCTATTGTTCTATTTTAAGTATGAAACATCTTTATCTATCTAAGATCCATATGTTCTCTTGCAGTGACATTTATTGATTTAGAGACACACCAGTATAGTTTATTGGAGACATCAAGAAAAATTCCAGTAAGTTATAGATCGCATAACAATTATTTCGACAGACTTTCATTTTTGGTTTTCTTTTGGATGAAAGGTATAATATCAATTTGGTTATGAAACAGAAGTGTTGGAATCCAAGAGCAACAGTTGATTGTAGTATATTGGAATCCAATTAGTAAAAAAAGTGGGTGATCAAGGGTGATAAGTGTTAGAATGCGGTGGAGTTTGATACAAAAAAAGAATGAATTAACATGGAAAACGATATTTATTGGGAAAAAACTGGAAAAATTACTTTACGGCTATTTCGGCTGCATAGACCTCGAAAAGTTATGCGGTTTCAAAAAAAAAAAAATCGTCCAAAAAGATGAAGAAATTAGTGAGATATTGGGTTCCAATCCAAATTTTTGAGTTGCTATTATGTAGTTATTTTGCAATAAGTGTATTTTAGTCTTTTTATGCACAAAAAATGGAATTCCGTTAGTTTTAACCAGAAATTCTAACGGTGCAACACTCAGGTTAACTCGGATACTAATTTGTCACAAAATTTAGTGGAGGTACCAATCGTTTTGAACTGTTAACCCAGGTACTAATTAGAAAAACGTTAAACTACTACATCATATTGTATATTTAGTGTTCAATCCCAAAGATATGAAAATGAAAAAAATTGAGAAACAGCTCCTGATTCTGATCTAAATCTCACTATTTCGTTTGATTAGTCAAATTCCTAATTTTATTTATCGTCTTCTAAAGCACGATTTGCTTCAGGTAGTGATGAACATACAAATAACAAAACAGCATCAAAGAATGGAGTTCTGCCTGCAATCATCAAAGACTTAAATGGATTCATCAATCAACTATATCAATTCCACATTCTGCATCAATATGGTTTCTTCTCTATCACAATAGATGTAAAACTACCATAACAACCTAACAACTAATCTGCCATAACAGTGGCATATATCAACCCTACTGTATAGAACAACTCTGTACTGTACACCCCAAAACTACTGCGACCGAGTACTCTTGCATCACCAACAATCAGAGAATGATTTCTGTATTCCAATCAACAACTAATCTCATCCAGAAAGAAAGAATTTCTTCATCTGGATCTTGGATTCATACATTCACCGCACCGTTGAACACAAACCGGAGCTTCTTCGGATGCGGACTCTCCACCTCCTCCTCGCCGGACACCAGAAACTTTGGCGGCTGTGGCTCGGGCTCTGGGCGGTCCGCGTGGAAGCCACGCCGTCTGAGGTGATGACGCTACTGTTGTGGACCTTTGTAGTGGCAGCGCCTGAAGCGCCTGTGGCCTCCGAGGGCATGACCGGAAGGGAAGCACTTGTGGCAGACAGAGCACTCATGAGTCTTCCCCGATCTGGAAGAAGCGGCAGAGGTGGAAGCAGTTTGGTCGTAGGCGGAGGTGGCCTTGTGGCCACCGAGCGCCTTCGCAATGGCGACAGCCAAGTGCTCCCTTGCCGCTACAGCTTCATCCTCTTTCTCCTTGCGAAGTCGGGCAACTTCGGCTTCAAGGGAGGCAATGCGACCTTGTAAAACCAGCTCAGATGATTCAAATGTGGCAACCTTTTCATTCAAGGCGTGCACCACGTCTTGCGACTTCTCCAACTCAGATCGTTGAAGTTCAACCTTCTCGGTTAACTCGACGACGAAGGATGACATGTTCACCATGTCGCCGACAACCTGAAAACAAAGAACACGATTTAAACAATAAAAACAGAGCCAAGGGAAGAGGAAAAGCAAAGGAGCTTACGGGGGCATATCGAGATAGCGCCTCCTGAACAAAGCGATACGCTGCCGGACAAGTGTCAGGCATAGGCCTACGATCGACCGGAGGCACAAGTGCATTTAGCATGCGAACGCCAACCTCAGGAGTCCCCAAAGTGGACCAGCGGTCAAAGTGATAGCTCCCAGTAGAGGCGAAGGGCACCCAGGCAGAGCCTATAATGTCACCTTCAAGAGGACGAATCAAGTCCTCCCGAGACAGCACGGGAAGTCGTATTCGTTCTACATATCAATACATGAATGAGGCATAACACGAATAACAACAAAATAAGACTATGGATAAAATACCTTCGAGGTGCATCATCGAGTCTGGGGCAGAAGGGTCCGACAAACCGTCCACGTCAAGTGTAACCTCCTCATCCAGAGCAGGACCCTTGCCTTTGTTTTCTGCAAGGACCGGAGGAGTGACAACCTTCTCTTTATGACAAGGAGACTGCAGAGGGTCATCAGGGGAGATAGTCTTTCTCTTCCCGCTGGAAGGATCCCTCGAGGCTCCACTCTCGAAGTTAGGCTTTCTCAATCTCGGCGTAACCGAAGCTTTACCCGCCTCAACAGCGTGCCCTGAAAACGTAAGGAAGATAACATGAGAACAACTATGAAAAGAAGTATATGACAACGATAACAACTACACACGCTTGCACCAAAAGTTTACAAAATGCAAACATATAGCACCAAAAAGTTTACACAAATAAAGATTTGACACCAAAAATCAACTTTAGTCAAACATATGGTACCAAAAAACACTTTAACCCTTACTAAAATGATTAGCATTGAGATTCATACCGGAAGAAGATACCCTGTTTCCCGAATCATTCGGGTCCTTAGTGCTTCTGCCTGATGCTGAAGTAGCATTGCTGCTTCCCGAATCTTTGCTGCCCTGAGAACCTGATGCCCTGTCAGGTACACCCTCCTGTTTCTGCCGTGCTTCCTCTGCAATTAGTTGCCACTTTGATAGCATGTCACCTCCTCCAACAGCGGCCCTTGCAGCAACATTTGCAGCTGTTGTTCTCATCTTGTCATCTTCATCTCGGTTTACCTAATATGATCCCCGACCCAAAGTTATCGGATTTATAATAAGCTCACAACAGAAGAATATCAACATGATCACTCAATCAAAGTTTGGGAGGGAGAGAAACAAAAGTGCCTTCCAGGGTATTGAGACCCAGAAAACGATGATTATGGAAAATTTGGGTTAGAAAATATGCGATGGATAAGTCAGTTTCCTTTGATGAAGTGTCTCACTGAAAAGATTGTAGGTCAGAGAAGAGCAGATGACAAATACTGCTTCCTACACAAACTTTACTTGCCAGCCTATCATGCAACTAAGAAACAAGCTTTACCCATTTATCGATGTAATTACTACTAGGGTTAAGAACCTAATCACAGTCCCAAGTTTGCACCGTGTTGCTTATAGGTGTCTCAAGTTTAAATTGTTGCTAATAGGTGTCTCGGGTTTCGTTTTAGTTGACTTAACAGAAAAAACGGACCGAAAATAAAAGCAACGAAAACGAAACTTGGGACACCTAAAACCAACATGGTGTAAACCTGGACACCTAAAAACAATAATTTAAACCTGGTACACCTAAAAGCAACATGGCGCAAGCCTGGGACTCATTAGGTTCTTAACCCTTACTACTATGGCATATCCATGAATATTTTCGGTATGGTACATTTTGGGTTTTAGCTAATCGCCTAATCCATCATGTTCTATGTATAAATGCACTCTCTAAGTGCTTAATTACTGATCTTTCACATAAAAGAAATTACGTATACCCAGTGCTCGAGAAAAAAACTAAACAGTAATTACATACCTTGGCTCCTTTTCCACTTTTATCATCCTTGTCTTTATCACCATCAGCTGCATTACTACCCTCGGGCTGCACCGATACAAATAACAAACAACTAAACGTAAGCTGATCCTCGGGTATAATTAAAACAAAATAATTTAAACTGTTCGGAAATACAAGTGCTTCCCTTCTATTGCTTTTCAGGGGGTACTGACGGAGACACATACATTATATTATTCCTAATCTCCAGTGTACTCCTATAATATGATATGAAACATGGGAATAACTAGATATCTTACCTGTAGAATTTTCATTACAGCTAACTTGAGAATCCGATCCCCAACGATACCTCTCATAACTCTGACAAAACCTTCCTTGGGGATTTCACAGTTCTATGCCAACCGTGAGAAATAGGGCCAGTAAGCAAATGGCTTCATATAGCACTCTTCCATTAGAAAAACAAATTGAAGTTAATACCGTATCGCACCTTAACTCTAGCATAAAGAGTTTGAAGTTGCATGGCTCTATCCTTATCAAGTTGGGGCAAAATAACAGGTAGGAACAAGGCGAACGGCACTGGTTTAAGCCGATTAGAACGATTCTGATCAGGGAGCATAGCCTGCTGATTGCTCATCTTCTGTAATTTCAGATATTGAGATTCACCATCTGCAGTGTGAGACCTCTCTGGCTCAGACAATTGCATCCCGATCATCTGTGGGATCTGATGGGGAATATGCTCACCTTGTCCCGGCTGAAGATCATCCTGAGATTGCCTTTGATGCAACAGAAGATGGTTTACTTCCTGGTGAATGTCCTTTTGGTTGGGATCCTTGGCCTCTCCATGTTTCAACTCTGTTTCTGGATGCATCCGCTGTTGATGCTGCATATGCCTTTGTTCTTGTTGCAAATGAGAATTTTTCATCTCATCCTGATTATTAGTAGATTGCCATCCTGGAAATGCTTGGTTAGCGCTGTGATTCCCCAACTGATCTACATCTACAGAAAGGAGATAAATATAGGGCATATAACTGTTGTTAGAAATAGCATAAACAGATTCCAGATGCAACTACCTTTTAGAAATTGGGTTTACAAAAAGACAGAGGAACCCAGTTCACTTATGCTGATGTAACATCACTGCTAGAAGTAGAAGCAAAAGCAGCACAATATATCCATCTCATTAAATATGCCAACTTCACAATTATATCTTCTACACGTACAGCTAACATGGCTAGGACACTTTAACCAATCACGGGAAAAAAGAACCAAAATCATCAGACTATGAATGTAAGGAAAGCTTAACTCTCAAGCTATTTGAGCTAAAATGGAGTTGGTCAATTTTAATCAAAATGGAACAAGCGTGAGAATCCCCAAATGGGCCAGACAGGAACAAGAATATTTCGACAAACTATGATTCCACTTTTCTAATTGCACCTTACCTTCTGGTTAGTGCACTATTCGGGCTTAACTACCATTACCATCATGGTATGGCATGAACACAATAATCATCATAATTCTACGTGCATTGCATTAAAAAAAATATCATCGAGAAGTGGACCGAAAGGAAGTTCGTGTAGTCACTAGTCACTTACTACTTACTTTAGTGCAAAATAAGTTTCCTTAAGTGAAAGACTTCCAAAACCAAATTTGTAAAGTAACTTGCCTCTATCAGATGGAGGAGCCTGGGAAGTGGACGCATCTCCACCAATATCCCGATTCAACACGGCATGAAACGCATCCACAACGGCACCAGAATGCATCGATTCGTCCTGAGAGAGTACCAAATTAGCAAATTTAGCTACTAGAAAGCCAGTAATTCCCGAATTATAACCCCTGGAAAGAAGAAGAAAAAGTTTGAATTTCCGGATAAACCTCGTCTTCTTCGCGGAGCTTCATCATGGAAGGGTACATGGCGGGACCGCCTGATCTAACCAGCAGGTCGCCGTAAAAAGTCAGCCTCCCGGCAGCGATTGATCGACTAGAAATCAGCAGCGGTTGAACTGAAAGAATCTCCGACCTAGGAGTTGTCGCCTGACGGATCGTTCAATGAGAGTCGTCGAAAAAGACGACGACCCGAGAAACTGAAATGGGCTGCACAAGAACAGATTAGGCCCATATCTTTTAGCAGAGGTTAGGTTTGGGCCCAGACTTTTGTTACTTTATTAGTGGAAAATGGATTTGGAGGTGCGGGGAATCGAACCCCGTGCCTCTCGCATGCGAAGCGAGCGCTCTACCATATGAGCTACACCCCCTCACCTCTATCTTTAAGAAAAACTTTATTTTAGTCACGGATATTTAGCAGGCCATTAGTTTGGGCCAAGACTTCTGTTTCTTTCTTTCGACAAAACAAAAAATATTAAAATTTTGAGATGCAGGAAATTGAACCCCTACCTCTCACATTCAAAGTAAGCGCTCAATCATATGAGCTACAAAGCATTATGCTAATGATAAATTTTGAAGGCATAATCAATTGAATCATGTGTATGAATGACTATGAGATATACCCCTAATAATTTTTTACTTTTTTTTGTTAGATTTCAACAGCTCGATTAACAACATATTGCTAATTTTTTACTTTTTGTTAGATTTCAACAGCTCGATTAACAACATTAGCTAACAATGTTTTTAACTGTACAGACGTCATCTAGCAATTTGTCGCGTGTTTTCATCATCATGTGTTCGGAACGTGACTCATTTCGTCCAAATTAGACAGATATCCTAATATAACTAAAATTTCTACGCATATGAAACTTGGGGCTAATAAAATATTAAAAGAAACTTCAACTAGTAAATTGTTTAATTGTTCAAATATCAACTAGCAATTTATTCGAGAGTTAATTACCAAATTGCTAGCTGAAATTTTAATGAATGTGCAGCTTGCAAGCTAAACTTTTCTTATGTAGCAAATTATCAGCTCACTTTTCTATATTGTGCAACTGGTCAATCCACTTTTTCGTTACATTTGACAAAAAAAAATACTTTAAAACTACCATAAAATTTTACTATGAAGTTTGAAGAAATGCATAATAAAAAATAAATATTAACCCAAAAATATCAAAATTGAATCTATTAAAATATTTACAAAAATTATAAAACATAAACTTTAAAAAAAAAATTATTATAAATGTTTGAACTTTTAGGGGTTATAATTTATACGCTTAACTTTTTTTTAAATAATATGTTAAATTCCAAAATTTTATTTAGAGTAACAGTAGAACTTCCCAAATTTTTTTAATAATTTTGGAAAATATATTATATCTATAATTTTAAATAAAATAAAAAAAAAAAAAAAAAAAAAAAATTGATGGATAAGCTCAAAGTCACGTAGACGGAGCTATTTTTGCATGTATAGTGAGCTTCACCATCAACCAATTTCACGTATGAACTGCATTCCCACCCCACATATATTCATCTTTTATCTGTAACTTTATTTGTAGACAATTTATCCTTTCCGATTCAGCTCACTTTTCGCATTACCATTTCATCATTTCCGATTCATCTTCTCTCATATATATGTAAAAGACGTGCCCCTAACGGCTCGCATTCCCAATCCTGTAATTAATCTTCTTCTTTTCTTCTTCTCTCTGCCATTAATGACTCCTCATTCTCCACCTCACATGCTCTGTTCTTCACTGCTCTGTTTCGAATCCTCCCTCCATCTGTAGCACAAAGAATCAACTCCCACTCTGCACTGCACTTCTTTTCATCACCAGCAATTACTCTCTTCTTCCTTTATATCTACCTACTATGCCGTATCCCACCTGGATATGGTTTCTTCTTCCTCTTGCTTTCCTTCTTCAACTCAATCGGATTTCTGGGCTGATTTTCCAGCCCCTGAATTCAGGAAAAAAAAAAAAGGCGGCATTTTTACCCATCCCACACGTCTTGTTTCTGGTAAAGTGAAAAATCTTTCCTTTTGTATGGTTATATATACTGGGGTTTCACAAACCCTAATTCAAAATAAAATCTTTTCTCATTCTGCATTGATTACTGATCTGGGTTTTGTGATTAGAGCTGCCGCCATGAGGTTTTGCTGGTTCTTAGCTGTGTTCTCTGTGGTTGCAGCAGTTTTACTGCTGGCTGGCGTTTCAGCTGTTGGTACGGCATTCTAATTAGCTGTATTTATAATTAAGGTAGTTGTGTTGTCAGTTTACATGATGCAGATTACATGCAGTGATCAATGAGACTGTATAATAGTGGTTACTTTACTGCATGCTTAATGTTTCTAAGGGATTAACGACTCTTGTAGGCAAGAACATGCAGTTAATATGATACCAATTTGATGCAGCTTATCTCATGCATGCAATGATTTCAGATATATGCAACTTTATCGATGTAGAACGATCAAGGCTAGAAATTTTAGGAATGAGTAATTGAGACTAAAAATAAAATTAATAGTTCATTAAGATTTTTTTATCAAGAATTCGAATATATGATTCGATAGCCAGCCACATCATGTACAAGCTCTGCCTGTAAGATTTATGCAAATGTTTTGAAGCATGCTACTCTCTAATGAATTACACTATGATTATCATTTCAAAGAATAATAGCTTGGTGGATTCGGTTTGGTTTGTTCTCTTCTTAGCATTCAAAACCGGGTAAAAGATGGTTCGGTAATATGGCTAATCACTTTTGGTATGCTGTTGCAGAAGTTGTTGATAACAATGGCATTGGCTTCAACTCTGAAATAGCTTCTTCAAGCAGGAAGCTCAAGGTATGTAATCACTATACTCGTTTCATTATTATCGTGTACACTCATAAACAATGCTCGTATTATCGCTCACTGCTAATTAAATGCTAGTGATGTATGCGTCTAATTACTGGGTAAATACATTGTTACGATGAATGACAGGAAGTGATCGGTGGTGGTGGTAAATTGGAGGAGAGTGCAGGAGATGCGCAGGTGGAAGATTACGATCCGGTGGATCCATCTCCAATCTCAAAAGTGATCAAACCGGGGCCGATAGAGCACGGGACTCCTCTCATGCCTTTCCTACCAAATCCTGCTCCTCCTCCTCCACAGCTTGGAGACTAAGTTAGCTGCTTATAATCCATTAAGAAGAAGAAGAATAATAAGTGGGTATTTCTTTTGTGTGAAATGTGTTGTGGCTTTCTTCAGTTTTAATTCGGTGTGCCGGCTAGAGATCGATCTTTGGTTCGGGTTTTAAGTCTGGTTTGTGAGTGTGTGTGTTTGATTTGTCTACAAATATTTTGATGCCTTCTTCTTCATGAGTAATCAATCTACTGTGTTGTGTTGTGAGATGGTTTTTCTATGCTATTGAATGACTTTGAATAAATTACTTATTGTTCAGAGCTATTATGTTAACAACTTCTCCGTTGTAGTATAGTTGGTCAGGATACTCGGCTCTCACCCGAGAGACCCTGGTTCAAGTCCCGGCAACGGAAATCTTTTTATTATTATTTGGTTGGTGTGCAAATTTGCAATGGCGTGTTCTCGGAATAATTCCTTTTCTTCGTATTAGGACCAAATCAACTCCCGTGTACGAACCGTCAGGCACCTTATGTGTGTTTGATTGATTGATGACGCGTGAATGGAATGGAACTTCCACTTAATAAGTTAATTAAACTTAAGAGGAAAGGAACTAATTAAAGGATTTTTTAAATCTACTATATAATATATATGAAATCTAAATAAGAAATAACCCGACTTAAATTTATTTTGTTACCAAAATAACTCGAATAGCGCAAGCTGCTTTTGATAATACTAATAGGCGTTTGGACCGGGTTGGACGTTGATTATATCAATCCATCAAGCTATTCTTTGAAATGATAATTATATTGAGCAATTCATTAAAAGAAGCATGCTCCAAAGTCCAAAACATTTCCAAGTAATCCTGATAATATTTGCCTCATTTCCAAGCCACATATCAAGAAGCATGCTCCAAAGTCCAAAAACATTTCCAAGTAATCCTGATAATATTTGGCTCATTTCCAAGCCACATATCACATAGCCGACTAATGGTATGGCTGGTTCACTATCTGATACGATCTAATTGCCGGTCCACATTTTAGTGAACCGCCACATAAACCGGGTTAGGCTGGCTAGGTTGTGGTTGTGCCTCGCGAACGGGCCACCTTATTAGTTCAAAACAGTGTTATCATAACCGGACCGGCGGTTCTAACCGAAATCGGTGCCTCCAACGGTCCGATTTGAGCAGAATCGGAGGATATAAACGAACATAGTTCGAAAGTCCGGTTTTCGACGAACCAGTCGGTTTGGAGCAGACCGTGCGATTCACCGGTTCGGACTCCGTAACAACAACAAAAATCAGACGGGTTGTATTTTTAGTGATTTTATTGAACTTTATCATGTTGGAAACTCACCATATGAATTTATGTTGTATTTTATGCGATTTTATTGAAGTTTATTGAAATTGCACTAGAACCGGTCAGACCAGATTCGAACCGAACAAACCAGTGGCATTGCAGGTTCGACCTCCGGTACGGTCCTGATAACACTGGTTCAAAGGTTGGTCCGGTGTTCAAGGGCATTGCTATTTGCTAATACTAATAGGAAGAAGTAATGTGTATGGAATTTTTTATTATGACAACTTGTAGTAAAAAGGATGTATATGCTACGAGTAATGCTACAAAATTTAGAGTAAAAATTTCCACAATAGAAAGTTGGAGGTGTAATAAGATGTAATTTTCTATTTTCGGAGAAATATTCAATTGACGTTTGGGGTCCGAATTATATATAAAAATTTATTTTGTCCATGGCGTGAAAGTGAAATTAGGTATTCAATTTGGATTTTTCTACCATAGCACAATGCTTTTGGTTTTTTTATTACTACGATGGACTTAATTGTAACATATGTAAAACTTTAAAATTATGAAAAAATATGAATTTTTCTAACCACACCTTATATTTGCATCATACTATTAATAATACCAATTTCCCTCTAGGGTTCACATTTAGGGCAATAAAAAAATACAAATTTTTTAACCAAAAGCATGGTGCTTTTGGAGCATGATAGAAAGGTCAATTCAATTTTTTATTTATTTATTTATTTATATATAACAGTAGTACTTCATATATTTAAAATAACTTGAGTTCGCATAAAACTTATGCTAATTGGGAAAACGTTAAATTGGATGATCAAGTGTTCAAACCCGAGTTATGAAAATTGAAAATGGAAAAAGTTGAGAAACACCTCGTGATTCTGATCGAAATCTCACTATTTGTATTTTGATTGATTAGTCAAATTCCTCATATTTTTTTCATCTTCTTTAGCATGATTTGCTTCAGGAAGTGATGAACATACAAATAACAAAATAGCATGAAATAACAGAGTTCGGCCTACAATCATCAAAGACTTAAATGGATTCATCAATCTATTAAATCAAGTCCGCATTCTGCATCAAGATTGTTTCTTCTCTTTCACAATAGATGGTGAAACTAGCATAACAACCTTACAGCTAATCTGCCATAACAGTGGCATATATCATCAACCCTACTGTATAGAACAACTCTGTACTGTACACCCCAAAACTACTGCGACCGAGTACTCTTGCATCACCAACCAAACCAACAATCAAAGAATGATTTCTGTATTCCAATCAACAACTAATCTCATCCAGAAAGAAAGAATTTCTTCGTCTGGATCTTGGATTCATACCTTCACCGCACCGTTGAACACAAACCGGAGCTTCTTCGGATGCGGACTCTCCACCTCCTCCTCGCCGGACACCAGGAACTTCGGCGATAGTTCAGGTAAGGCAGGGACGTTCAGGTCAAATTCATGGCGGCTGTGGCTCGGGCTCTGGGCGGTCCGCGTGGAAGCTACGCCGTCTGAGGTGGTGACGCTGCTGTTGTGTCCAATCGGACCTTCGTAGTGGCAGCGCTTGTGGCCTCCGAGGGCCTGACCAGTAGGGAAGCACTTGTGGCAGATCGAGCACTCATGAGTTTTCCCCGATCCGGAAGAAGCGGCAGAGGTGGAAGCAGTTTGGTCGTCGGCGGAGGTGGCCGGCTTGTTCCGGTGGCTGGCCTTGTGGCCGCCGAGCGCCTGGAAGGAGGCGAACGTCCTATCGCAGACCGAGCAGCGATAACTCAGCTGCTTCGTCTCCGTCGAGACGTGACGGCGAGGGACGGCGGATTCGACTTCACCGCGCGCGAGCATCATGAGGCAGAGAGCGAGGTACTCTTCCTCGGTGGGAGGTTGCTGGTGGGGCCGCTTGGAGCGCTTGCGCTTGATAGACGGATCGATGAATCGCTGCTTGGTGGCTGAGTCATCCATGAAGTTGAAAGGCGCCGGCGACGCTGCTGTGGGAGATCGGAGAGCTTCCATGGCCATGGCGATGGATTCAAAACTGGAAGAATTGAAAGATGGAGTGGTGAATTGGAAGAGAGAAATTGAGTGAGAAGTGTGGAGTGTGTGAAGGAGAGAGAGAGAGGTTATAAAGGGGATGAAGAAGAAGGAAACTGCGGGACAAGTGGTAGGAAAGTGAGTGAGGAGTGGAGTGGAGGTGGCTTCTTCGGTTCAGCCGCCGACTTTGGCTAATTCTAGACGCGGAGTCGTCTCTAATCGCAACTACACTGGAACGTACGTACAGGAGACAAAAAAAAAAAAAAAAAAACTTTTTCTTGGGGTTCAAGTTGTTTAGTAAGTGTATGGCGGTGGATGCGTAGCCCCTACCCACTCTTGAATCTACTGGTCAAATATTTTTCCGGGTAATAACCTAATTTTTTTTTTTTAATCTTTGGTAATATAAATCAGGACCTAACAACAATGTTTTAAAAATCAGACCTGTTGATAGATCGGCTCGGACCGTGAACAGAAATTACTAGTGGCTCAACTACGATAAAGTATCAGAATACGTAATGAATCTGGTTTGGTGAGTTAAAATTCAGTTGGCCTGCTTGTCCTGATCGTAAAGAAAAAAAAAATCTTCATTAGATTGTCTTTAATTATTTTTTATTGAAATAAGATCAGATCGGGAATCAAACACCTGAACCCGTTTTGGACTAGACTGAATCTGAACGTTTAGAAATAAAAATTGAACTTGGATGTTTATTTTTGTTGAAATTAGTTTTAACCATTTCATAACATTCAGATCAGGAATCGGCCATCTTACTGGTTCAAGATCGGTACGATTTCGCTGTCATTTTGATACATTTAATTTTTTTTTATTAATCTTATGTACCTCACTTATCAAAAGAGTTTATTAACACGACTTGATTCATCTAATTGAGGGCTCGATCATATCAAACATGTTCAGTACAAGCTCGGAGTTCATGCATTTCACAAGCTCTACTAACTAATTCATGAAAGATATAGTGTTTTGATCGACCAACTCACCCGAGTTCATGCTTAACATAGTTTCTCATACCATTTGAACAAATTGGTACGTGCTCGGGCCATACCAAGCTCCCTAAGTAGGAAAAATCACCGATCTAATTCATTTCCAATTTTCCATAACTAGGACCTACAAGTTTTAGTTTACGAGCGAAACAATGAACTGCTACCTTATAATATAGGGTCAATAACCTGGGAGAGGTCTGAAAATTGGCCCTTGTGAATTTGAAAGGTCTGAAGATTAAAATGGTGATAACTGAGGTCTGAAATTTGGACTTAGTAATTTTTAGGTTTTCCGTCCAAATTTTATGTCAAACTTAACAGAACCACGTGAAATGTCAAAAATACCCTTTTGCAATATTTGAATTAATAAAAAGTTTAATTAATATATATATGAAATGACAAAAATACCCATGTCCATAATTTAAACATAACCCAACTCCGGCCACCACCACGGGCCGGCTCCGGCCGGCCACCACCCAACTCCGGCCACCACCACTCACAACTCCGACGACCGCCACCCAACTCCGACGACCGCCACCACGGTCCCAATTGGGCCCAAATCGGAGCCTCAAAGCTCCGATCGGAGCCACAAAGCTCCGATGTAGGGCCATAGAGCTCCAGATCAGAGCTCTATGGCCCCAAATCGGAGCCACGGAGTAGGGCTGAGCATGGGACGGATGGGCGGGCTTTTTCTAAAAAATGGCCCAAGCTCTAAAACTAGGGCCGCTTAATGGCTGTCCCGAGCCCTATCCCGAGTCCTAACTAGTAGGAAAAGGCCCGCCCGCCACGGGCCTACAGGGACTAGGGACAAATGGGACAAACCCAAATTCCCATCCAAGTTCAAAAGAAAAATATCATACTCAATTTACTTAAACCATAACCAAACACAGAACAGCAACAAATTTCACCACAAAGCACCAAAATCACTCAAACATTTTGTCACTTGTAAGAACACCAAGTTCAACACATAACTTGGTTCTCCAAAATAGTTCACCAATAACTCCAAAACTAAGTTTTACCAAGACTCTAACACAAAGTCACCAACAATTCAGATATAACAAGTTATAAATACAAATCCAGATCAAATCGAACTTCAACCCGAGCCATCACTAAAGTTAACTTAACTAACTATAATTTATAGCTGATAAGTTAGCAAAAAGGGACGGGACGGGACGGGTCTTTTGGGACATCGTAAAAAAGCCCTAGCCCTAGCCCGAGCCTGAGCCCTAGTTGAGAAGAAAAGTCCCGCCCATTAGGGCTTGGGCACATTTTTGGGACGGGCTCTTTGGGACGGGCTAGGGCGGGACGGGCGGGATTTTGAGCCTCTCGGGATATTTGCTCACCCCTACCACGGAGCTCCAATTTGGGCCCAATCGGAGACACCGGCCCCGATTGGCGTGACCGCGGTTGTGGTCGCCGGAGTTGGGTGGTGGTCGTCGGAGTCGGGTTGTGGTTGCCGGAGTTGGGTGACGGTCGCCGTAGCTGTGAGTGGTGGTCGTCGGAGTTGGGTGGTGGCCTTAAGGGCATTTTCATCTTTTCATTCGAGCATGCGAGATGCAAGAAGAGTATTTTTTGAATATAATTTTATTGGTTACATGCCATGCACATGACCAACTTCCGTCAGTTTTAACGGAAAAAACTAACAGAGACCTTTATTATCTACAAGTCGAAACTTCAGACCTCTGTTATCACCATTTTAATCTTCAGACCTCTCCCAGGGGTCCTAGGGGTCCCATGGTCACTAGCGGAGATTGAACCTCTGATCTCTGGTTAAGGGATGAGACGCTGAACCACCACACCATTGTTATTAAGACTTCAGATATTATTACAGCAGTGATATTAACCATTGTTGTTTAGTTAAACAAAAATAATGATGAAGCAGAATGGTGGACTCACAATATGTGGTTATGGTTAGATATATTATATGTTATATTTATGATTATAGATGTTTACTTAATATAATAACATAACTGAAATTTATCACTTAACATTACCACATTATAATGGTGTGATTAACCATAACGATAAATAGTGAAAAAAAAAAAAAAAAAAAGTAATTTTTCATCGTATCATTACCCGGCCCTACTTCCTACCTAGTTGAATGTATTTAGTTAGGACTAATGAACTAATAAATGGTCGGCCGTGATCATAATTACTAAACTAATACCTAATTACACAACAACCATCTTAGGAATTAATTTAATCACTCAAGAGGAAATTAATAGAGAAAACAGAAGAAAGGTTGGTGGGGGAAAGGATGGAAGTTGGAACTTTTGGGAGAAGTTGAAGAGCAATGATTGATTATATGAGTGGATCAACATTGAACCGGAAGAGACGGCGCTTCCAAATGTCAACTTGCCGACTCAATCTTATTAAATCTCTAAAATAAAGTCGACCCTAATTTTAGTGTATTTTTAAATTATGTACATTGAAATTTATACGATAAACATTAAAAATATTATTATTTAAAAAAAAATTGATGCATTTTTTTGTTATAATTTAACGATTGAAAAATTGACTTGAATTACAATGAATTCATTTTAGCCAAATTATTTTATTAACCTAATCAGTATCGATATTTAAATAATATATATATAATTATTAAGGAAGTTGATGCTTATTTAACTCCATGTGGCCAACTAGTGATAATCTCCGGCGAGCAATGAATGTAGATTATACTATCCTTTAATCGCAGTAGTGGACTGGCATTCATTTATTTTTTGAAAACTGGTTAATGAATGGAGAAGATATATTGGCCAAAAAAAAATTGAGAAGATATTCCTACAAAACAAAAATTAGAGAAGATATAAAAATAATATATGAAGCAATTTTGTTATATGACTAGTGTTTCCCCCCTTAACTCCATACATCGGTCAATATGGCCAGACCCACTTAGTAAAATGTCGGTTTTCAATGTTGATTTGGGAAAAAAAAATGCTGACAATGTTTAAACTTTGAAAATTTGTATATTAATCTCGATAATGTTTAAACTTTAAATATTTAAAATATTATTAAGATGAGTTTTTTTTTTTAAACTTTATGCCCCGCCCCGAATTACACCAATTCGGGGTTTTTTTTAAATTTATTCTTATACTCGGCTCTGGCATGAGATAGTAATTTGGGCTTGGAATTTTTTTGCGAATATGTAAACAAACTGTGATGAAGTTGTGATAACAACGAAAAAATAAAAAGAAACTAGTAAAATCATTAAAGGACGAAAATTAATAAAATTATTTATTTGCATAATTAGTGATTCAAAGATTTAGCTTATATGAATCGAAATTTATTTAATATCAATATCGACACCCGTTTCAGCAGGTTAAGGTTAAGAATACATATATATTCGCTACTCAAAAGATAGATTTTTTTTTTTTAAAAAAAATATCCATTCTAAACTTTTTTTTATATTTGAATCAAAGTGAGTGAAATTACATTCCGACTATTCATGCGGTTGCCTTTGAGTCAACTCTTGTTCAGATACCGAGTCAAACTTAGAAAAGGGTGAGTTTTAGTCGAGCCAAGTCAAGTCAACTAGCTAACTGAGATGGGTCCGATAGGAGAAGCAAGGTGTCCATTACGTTTGTTTTTACATTACATGCTGGACAAACGCGCTTCCATGTGATGATGATGACGACATTAAATATGGAGAAGAATGAAGATGGCTTCATTGAAGAAGAAGATTCTACACAACTCAACCATTCACTTTATATTAATATAAATAATATATAAACATCTTATCAATATGAACGGCAACTAACCATCCAAATTCCCATATAGTGGTTTAAAACTTTGTCCATTCATCTGAAATTTCGAGTATCAATCCATAAGAATGAATAAATATAAATATGTATAATCATAACTTTACGTTTTATGAATTTTTTGAAGTGTGAAGTTAGTATAATATGGATACTGTCATTTTATGAAATACTCGATGGACGGCAGTCGGCAACCACGTTTACACATGACCAACTCCCGTCCACATGTCAAAAGGCTTCGACACAACTATCTATACTGATGGCATAGAATCGGATAGCCCAACAAATAGTGGACTAGGTTTTTTTTTTCCGAAGACAAGGTTTTTAATTGGGTATGTTTATTTTAAAAGAATTGTTTTGTTTGGAGCCGGTTTTAGACTATTTTGTTAATTAAAAAAAAACAGTTTTGGCTCGATTCAAACCGGTCCATTCCGTTTTATTAATTAATAAAAGTTCCAAGTTCAAAATCAGTTACAATTCGGTAATTGGTGACTAGTTCTGAAGAAATATACTCACAGTTCTTATTTTGGTTTATCCATTGTAGAATTAGATTGTTTTGAACCGGTCTGACCTGGAATGATTCCAAGTTCCGGACTAGTTTGAATGCCCAACTCAATAGTTTTTAAGAAATTCAAAATCGGTTATGGTTTAGTTCCTGACCAGCTTTGAAGAAGTATACTCACGATTCTTAGCCTGCTTTACCTGTTGTAGAATTGGATTGTTTCGAATCAGCCTGATTTGGTTCCAAATAGTCCGGTTCCGAACCGGTTTGAATACCAAACCCTAACTATCTCAATCTTTTTTTAAGAAAGATTTTAATTTTAAATCATGTTTAATATATTTTTCCCCATTGAGTGGTTCTCGGGGATCATTACAAGAAGAACACTTGTAGCATGAATCAGCTTCTAAAAAATAAAGTGGTAACCATATATTTTTTTATTATTCTCAAAATCTGAACTGTTTGAAGAATCCAGTGTACTCCAAGGAATGGGCTTTACTAAGTAATAATTTTCAGCCCCTTCAAATGAAGCCTCACATTGGGGTGAAGCTCCTTCGCCATAAGGTGCTTTCGATTGGAGCTATGGTACATCTAAATTACCATACCATTTATTATTGATTAGTTTTGCTGTTAGGCTGATACGTAATCAAGCCCAATATATTCTTGTCCTTTAATTTTCTATTTAATTTGAAATGATGATATTTCTCTCGTGTCTTTTTTTATTTAAAAAATTATTAACATATTATTAAAACATGTTTTTTTATTAGGTACTTAGTTAGTGTCATGTCAATAGTGTTAACAATTTTTTAACAACTTCCTTTTACAAATTCGGAGTTAGTTGAAAATAATAACAATATTTATGTTAGAATGTAATTGATTTTATCCAAACCTTTTCTCTAATAGAATTTAAACATAATATTTTCCTTATACTTCGTTTTGACTTTAAATGACTTTGGTTATAGTAAGAAAAATTGTGAAATAATCGTTATCTAACGAAGTTTTGCCAAAATTCTAAATTAATATTTTGACATAAAAAATTATTAATACTACACTTAATTTATTAAATTTAATTAATTTTGTTGTATTTGTTTTATTATTATATATAAACTCGCTATACACACGTTAATTCAACATAAAATTATGTTTATTTATGACATGATGCTTATAAATAAATATCACATATCACAGGTTAAAAAAAATCCAGAGTAACAATAATTTTTATTTCAATATTTAAGAAAATATTTGGTCACCTAAATGAATTTTATAACATGTCAAAAGTATAAATATTTTTATTTGGGAACAAAAAAGTATAAATGTTTTTCTATACTGAAAATAAAAATAAATAATTATGATGCTTTGGCCAAAAAAAAAAAAAAAAACCCTATGAAGTGACAATAAATACACATTCATAGACCATTCTTCTATCAATTATCTTGTATCAATTTAGGCATCTTTATACTTGCCTTAATATTGTTTTTTTAAATCATGATTTTTTTACTATTACTTTAAGAATTAATTTTATATAATTTTCTTAAATATTAATGTGCTTCAACTATTTGACTAGCTAGCCCAACTTCGATAATCTTCATTCATTTTATATTCACTGCTTTTAAAAAAAAATATATATTCTACTTAAGTATTTAAATTTAAATTAGAATCCATATGAAAATACAAATAATTGTTCGTTAACAAAGAACAACCAATGTGTGATTTAATAAAAAATAATCCCCTAAGAGCATCCACAATGGTATTACGTAAAAATTACGTAAACGTGGGTCCTACATGTTTATTTAAGTAAAGTAACAAAAACTATCTACAGTGATTTTACATAGCATTCCTTAAATATGGACCCACACATAAATTTATGTTTTTACATAAATCATTCCTTAAATTTAAGTAATGCACTATGTATTACGTAACTAATTTTTTATTATAAATTAATTCATTTTATAATTAATGCTAATATCTTATTGGTGGTTGTTGGAAAATTTAATAATATAATATATTTAAGGAAATATTTTTTACGTGCGTCTTAACTTTACGTATTAATTAAAGTGTATATAAATGTCTACGTGGCAACTTTAAATAATACAATTTATGTAAAACCATTGTGGATGCTCTAATCGTACTTAAAATTGTATACAAAATAATAAGGAGAATGACTCCATTTTTATTTTATTTTAAAATAAGCTTTTTCCAAGCCTTGACAAAAAAAAATAATAGTAATATATCTAATGGTACTTAAAATTGTATAGAAAATAATAAGGAGAATGACTCCATTTTTTTAAAAAAAATCAACTTTTTCCAAGCCCTGACAAAAAAAAAATAGTAATAAAGTAATATATGAAAATTTAGCATAAGTTCATCTTAAAGTAAAGTAGTATATGGTACTAAGTTCATGTCGAGTTATATATGCTATGAAAATAGTTTTTAAGTTATATATATAATAATAAATTTAATATATCAAAATTAATTAAAATTAGTGAATTAAGAGTAGCAGTAACATAATTTTACATGGAAACGATCATTGATGACTTTTGTAATACTTTATTAGATAAAAATTATGTTACAGATATTTTCATCATGGTCAAAATTAAATAAGATGAAAAAAAAAATTAGATTCATCAATTGTATTTCTAACATGATGTTTGGTAATTCTTTCAAACTTACTTTATTTATGATTTGTAGTTACCTGGTCATTTGTACTTAAACACATAACTTTATTCATGTGATAATTAAAAGATGATGTATCATTAAGTATCCAACAAACTAATACTAATACATTTTCGATTTTTTTTTTAAAAAAAAAAGAGGAAAGTCATGATGGCTGGAGATCATCATACCGTATCATCTAAATAAATGCGTGGGTAAAATAAACTACTAAACTGTTTTTTAAGTGGAAATAACCGTGGGTTAAAATAAAAAATTAACTAATTATAATTATCATGAAAGTATGGTATTTTTTAAGTAGCATAGCTTAGTTTTAGAGGCCTTTACGGTGAAGACCCCTTCACTGGATGCGGTGCCTCACAGGATTGGTGATATAATTTTGACCACTTTTGTAAATTTGGGCTTACCAAAAGGTGTTGCTGGTCCTTCTCTGGCCCAAGTGCATGGATCATAGAGTAGTTAATAAAGCTCTTGAAGTCCATTTGGCTTTTATTATTATTATTATTAAAGCTTTATTTGTAGACACTAGACACCCATTATTTTTATAGACTAGTAATTATAAATTTCCCTATAATTTGTATTAATTTTTGTTATAAAATAAAAGATAAATTTGAAAATGAAAAAAAAAATTATACAAACAAATATGATATATATATATATATATATATATATATATATTTAAAAATGAAAATTGTTTTTTTTTAATAAAAATACATCCCTAAAGAGTATTTTTACTTTAAAAAATATATATACTTTTCGTTATATATGTTTGTTTTTTAAAATAAATTGGCATAACATTATTCTAAAATTTTTTTATGATTTTTAAATACATTTATGCATTTTTTTCTATTTTTAAAAATAAATTTAAGATATAAATTAAATATTATTTTGAAATAGTATAAATTATGGCATGGAGATTGATTATCCCAAACTCGAGCGACTATCCTCACTGTCCCAATCTTGCTCAATTAAGCACGACGTCCTCACTTGGTCCTAAGAAAAAAAAAATATTAGACTTGAGTAGTAGTACATATATTGCTTATTAAAGTTTCAAATATCTTAATTCAAACCAATGTAGTACACAAATATATAGGGTATTACAATCTACATCTTTAATGCGCACGACGTTTTCGTTGCGGCCCATGCTAGAATCTTTGCCCCTGTAGGTTATCAGAATTCCAGTGGTCAATAGTCATTGCTGCAAGCCCGATCGCGGTTCGAGTCGGCTCTGATATCGTTTTGTCACGCCACAAACCCAAGCAACTGTCCCCGCTAACCCAACTCAGTCTAACTAAGTTTGTTGTCCTCACTTGAGCCTAACTAAGTCTGTTGTCCCTGCTAGCCCAACTCAGAAATTTCTGTTGGATTTGAGTAGTACCACTCATGCTTATTAATGCTTCAAATCTTTTATTTTCAACCAATATAGTACAAAAACACAAACATACGGAGTATTATAATCATAAATATAACTTCTATCATTATTATTGGTTAAATCAAATAAATAATTGAATTAAGTATGTTAACATTATTCCGAACTTCGTGGATTACATTCTAATATAAATTGTATTCTATCATCCATATAAATTGTTGTGGTCTCTTAAAGGGGAAAGGAACAATACAAAGTTAATGATTGAAAGAGAAAAAAATAATATGTTCGAAATCAGGCTGTGTGTATTAGAAGCGATCAATAGAATCTTTCAAGAAATTAATACGAATATCATATGGATAGAGATAATAATTAACTTCTATCTATATTATCTAAAAATGGAACATGTTCAAAGAATTGTGGAGTTGGTGGCTTTTTTTTTTTTTCTGCGAAGTGGTTCTAACGGGTAATACTAGGCATGAATCGATTTTGGGCTGAATCGAAATCGGTTTTGTTTCAGCTCAGTTTTAAACATCAAATAAGAACTGCTCAACTTTTTAGCTATATATATTTGGAATTATGTAAGAATCGATTCAACTGTAGCATATTTGCTCTATACTTATACTAGATCTCACTAATACTAAGAGTAAAACGTTGGCTATAACTATTTTCTATTTCCAGAATTTTAAAGGAAATTTAACGTTTAACATCTTAGCTAAAGATTAACGTGCTGAATTACTAAATCATATTGCATAGTTTGGTTAGTTATAGCCTATTTACCTATAGATGTGCATGATATATTTTATTATAAATTACGTGTATATATATAATATGTAGATGCACACGTAGGAGATATGAAAGAAGCACACGAAGTAGATATATGGAATATAAATGTAGATTTGGAGACAAAAGAACGAGCTGAAATCTTTATTTGTCGGGTTAAAAATGATTACAACAAATAGCCAAGTCATTCCCACGATGTGGTGTGGTGATTGAGAATCAGGCCATCTAATCCTTTTATGTCGTCCTTTTCTTTTCTTTCAGAAAACTATTGCATCATTACTATTTATATTTTTTTGGAAACTATTATATTAATTTTCTATTAATTTAGTTAGAAGGAATAGAACTTCCCTGATATTTATTTCTGTAATCAAATATATTTTTTCGGGATGTATACTATATTATTATCTATATAATATGATTCTACGTTGAACCGAACTGATATAATTGTGATGGATTAAGTCAGATAATGAAAAATTGCAAAATCAACTGATTGAAATCATCGTTAGTCATTTAAATACATTGAGCAAATAAATTAGGATTAATAACAAAATCGCTATAGAATTTTGAGTTGATCAAAAAATTTATCTTGTATTTCTAATTTCCGAGCAAAATGCTATATTTGTTATTATTTCTGTTAAATTGAATAAAAATAAGTATGTTCCAGATATGTATGTCTTTTCATATCTTATCAAGTTGAATTCGAAAATAAATTGTAAGAATTTGAAAAAAATACATTTAATTGGGCATTCGATTTGAGATACACCAAATTCCAACGTTACCTTTTAAGATTTACACTATTTTTTTTAATTTTCAAAATTTAATTAATTTTAAAATACATTTTACTATAAATTTAAATTATTTGAATTTTTAAACAATATATTCTAGTTATTGATCAAAATACTAATAATATATATATGACTTAATTTTTGAAATTTTAAGCTATTTAGGCTACTATTACTGTATGATTAGACATATATTTTAAAAGTTGAGGTACTGTTAGATTAAAAAAATACACTTATTATTCTACCATCAAATCAATCTAAACATGCGAAACAGTTGGAACTATTAATCCAAGAAGAAAAAAACATCTCCAAACATATATGTGCAAATATCTAATAGATATACATACATACACCATTTATATATACCATAAACAGAAACAAGTTAGGTGTAGTTCCAATCCATATAAATAATGTATATATCACCAGCTGCCAATGATTGCTCATATGTCATCATATCCCTTGATTAATAACTATTTTTGTGGTTTTGCATGCTTAATCTTTGTTCGTGCCTAGAAATGAACTTGAAGGGTCATTGAAGAAATCTTCCCCATTTTAATATAATAATAATAATTGCACAGTTTTCAGGTCCAATGTATATTCTTAAAAATAAAATTGAGTTTATTTAAATTTAATTTTTAAGCTCTCATAATTTAATAGTTAAAAAATTGAAATAATCTCAAATTCATTTAGTAAATCTCCATTCTTAATTAATTAAATTGAAAATATAATTAATGGGTGGTATGTGGCCCCCACAGTTAAGATTTTTTTTTTTTTGGCCAAACCCACAGTTAAGATTTAAGTTAGTTCAATTCTTCAATATTTTGAAAATCGAATTTGACCTTGATCCGTGAAGATGGTTAGTTCCCGATCCGGTAAATCTGATTTGGTTTAAGCCGGTTCGACTAGTTTAAAAAATAAAAATAAAAAATCATCGCAATCTTCCTTTTTAAACTCTTCTAGCTCAACCCAATATAATTTAGATTTTTTGTCATTTAAATCTGCGAACTGACACTAATTTATCCGGTTCAACCCCATTTTCGGTTCATATTCCGACCATGTCAGACCGTCGGTCCGGTTTAAAACATTGCATTTCTCCAATAAATTAATAATTCTTCATGCCCTAAAGAACAAGTATAAATATGAGTCTATTTCATGTTCCATATGACACAGTCCCTACCCACACTGTACAATCATCCCCCAAATTAAATTTGTTTCTTCATCTTCTACCTCGATCGAGAAGAAAATGGAGGCATCAAATTTAATGGGAGGTCTTGTTCCTTGTGGAGATGAAGATGAGTGGGATATCAACATATTTTTCAGCGACGACAACCACGAACTCGATTTGGGACTGCAAACCGGCTTCGTCGCCGATCAATACCCTCCTCCATCTTCCTTTTCTTCTTCTTCTTCTGCTCATGATCATAATCAGGTCTACTTCCCTGCAAATCAAAGCTATAATAATGGTGGAGGAGGTGATTATTGTTATTTTGACCAACCCCAAGAAAAGATCATGAACGAACAAGTTATGCAAATCGACGACATTAATGATTTCTTCGTGCCGGATTTTAGCGAAAATGTTATCGCCACCGAAAGTATCAACGATCTCGCCTTCGTAGAGAATCACGAGGGTCATCATCATCACGATGCGGTTTCGGTTAAAAAGTTGTCGGAGCTCAAAAGGAAGTTCAAGTCTTCGCCGGAAATGGAGGAGATTGTGGATGATGAAGGCGGCATTGCTACCGTCAAGAACCCTAAGAAGAAACCTCGGGTCTCTAAACCGGTAGATCATCATGTGAGTATATGTGCGCTTTGATATTATGCTGAATTTTAGACGTATCAATTGACTAACTATTTTAGAACGTTACTGTGATATGTGAATAAGTGTTTAATACTTATTCTTCATCATCAACAATGTGTTCTTCTTCAAATTATTAATAATCCATGAAGGCAGACTGGGACGAAGCTACGTAGGAATGATGGGCAATTAATTGTCTCTTTTAATGTTTAGTAATGTGTAATTTTGACCCTAAAAATTGTAACTTTTCTTGATTTGAACCTTTAAAGTCTCACGTTTGACCTCTACTTATTTTTTACATTAATTGTTTGCCTCAAGGTCAATTCTAGCCCACTGAACAAAATTTCTGATTTCGTCACTGATTACAGAAGGTGAAGAACAAGAAGAACGTGGCGGCTGAGCCGAGAAGGAGGCGGAAGTTACAGAAGGATGGCAACGATGAAGGAAAAATGACGACGATGCCGAAATTAGAAGACGGTAGTGACGACGACACTGTTTCCAATGGAAATAAGGTGGCACCGCCGGCTAGTAAAGCTGGAGCTGCAACAATCGACTCTCAGAGCCTCTACGCAAGGGTGAGCTAGCTAATTTCCATTTTTGGCGGATTTAGAACATTTGCAATTTTAAAGTTAAGATGAGTAGTGAGTGGTTAAGTTTAAACATAATGCGCTAAATGTTGTTGTTTTGAAATAATAAATATATATAATTCTTTTAAAAATAAACATTCTTGGAATATGGGTGGGTATATAGTGGCTCTATCATTGTTTCGATAGAAATTAGAAAATAAGGAATTGTGTGCATTTCTCGTTTAAAATTTCCGTGAAAAACAAATAAATAAATCTTATTGGGGTAATTAAGTTAGAATTAAAAATCTTGAATCGGATCGGGGGATCTATTCGCTCAATTTTATCCGACATTTGTTAATAAAGCAACATCATTTTTTACCTTGAATTAGTAAAAATATATGGAATTTCTGAATTTTTACGGAGACTTCTATCCGACTTTTATTAATGAAGCAACTTTATTTTTATTTTTGCCTGAATTGGTAAAATTATGTAGAAATTCTGACTTTTTACGGAGGTTTGGATGATTATATCATTGACTAATTATTTTCGTGTTCTAGTTTTTGGTCCCATCTAAACCGGAGCCGAATAAGAAAATATTTTTATTCAAAAACAAACATGGTTGTTTTGCTGTATTAACACTTTTTTAACTTGCAGAAAAGAAGGGAGAAAATCAATGAGAGGTTGAAAATCTTACAGAACCTCGTCCCTAATGGAACCAAGGTATAATAATAATAATATCACAATAATATTTAATTAAACCTAGCTTCTTTTAATTACTTTTTTAAAGATTAAAGATATTATTGTTATTGGAGGGTTAGTTTCTTTAAAAAAAACTGCATTTTTAATTAATGTCAGGTTGATATCAGTACAATGCTTGAAGAGGCTGTCATTTATGTAAAATTTCTGCAGCTTCAAATCAAGGTATAGTACTGCATCCATATATATATTACTATTAATTATATATATATATATATTTATTAATGAGGGTTTATTTATTAATGAGGTTGTGTTAATTATGGTCAGCTGTTGAGCTCTGAGGATACGTGGATGTATGCTCCAATAGCTTACAACGGGATGGATATTGGACGGCTGAACCAGATTATTCCTCTATGAACTATGATATACTTAATTATTAACATTATAATTTATATATGATATAATATAGGGTTTAGTAACTAAACACAATTCCAAGTATAGACCATTTTGCAATTTGGTATCTCGGTTTTTGTTGTTGTTGAGATTCGATATTCGAAATATCAAATTTGTTACTATCCAATTTTTCCGTTTGATTTTTAGTATTAAAATTGGTGTTTTTTATATATATATATATTGCTTTCCATTTTTTCGAAATATATGATTTATTATTCACTGTTTAGGCTTCCTTAAAAAATATGTTTTTGTTACGTCCATTTTTTTAAAGTGGGAATTACCAAATATAATACTTCACACATCGAAAAAAAAAAAAATTGAGATATCAAATCGCAACATTACTTATACTTAATGACCGTGTTTATAATCTATACCTACTATTTTACATCCCCTCTAAGAAGCAAGATATATATGTTGACACTATCTTAAACTTAGAAGTGGGGGCGCATTACATACATGAGCAAAAATATAATTGATACATATGTATGAGACCAATTGAATAGAATGAGAAGAGCCATGAGCAAGAAAAGCTACATCTTTCAATTTCATGCACCAACAAATTAAATTCCAGGGTTCACGTGCATGATTTCCTTCTAAAACCGCGACTATGATTCAATATATCAAATTTCGATATATCAAATTTTACGAGTGTTTAATGTATATAGACCGAGAAACTTTTAAAATAAAAGAATTAGTTAAATTATTTAACAAGAGTTGACTAAAAAATAGATTTTATTAGTTATTATTAATACTTTACTAAATACGAATATGAACGAAAAATTATTCCCCTATAATTTAAGCTAAAATTAGATACTATAAAGTCTCACGTCACACCTAAAAAAATAAAAAAGATAAGCCAATGATTGAGTGAACCCTTTAAATAATCATTTTGGTCACGCGCTTAGCCGTCATTGCTAGCTAGCAAAGATGAGAATTAGTCTAAATGCCTTTGACTTTGAAGCGTCATTGAACTAGTCTTTCCCGTTTATTTAATTAACCAGAAGATATCATCGTAATACAATCATTGCATAGTTGTAAGGTTCAATTTAGAGGTGGTGTATTTTGCTTGCTAAGTGGTCCCTCCAACAATTAGCTCCTGAAAATTTATTCATTTAAAAATTATATCTTTAGATTCATTTTTTTAGGTAGGTTAGAAATTTCAGTTGGACCAATTTGCCAATTATTCTAAAAACTATAGGTGAATTAGTTTGTAGTTACATTTAAATTGAGATCAAGCAATATTGATGTTGTCGGATCGGTGTTGCTGAGATCCCAAAAAAAAAAAAGAAAATTTTCAATTTTTTCATGAAAAAATGAAAGATAAATTAGTAGTGGAGATCCTAAATTCATCCCGTTATAAAATGTTCGAACTCTCATGTTATGATTTTTTCGAATGAACTTAGTGAACAACCAATACATGCACTGACGGTAACATAGTGAACAATCATGATGCATTAACCCCGTCAACGTAACACCACCAGCAGCTTAACCAAACCATACGAAAATAAGCGTTCATAACCACGAGACCGCCACAACTAGTAGTTAAAAAATAATATGTATAAAACATATTTTTTTAAAAAATTACTTATTTAGTTATTTATGTTTGCTTTTTTTTTTTTTAATTTAATTATTTATGTTTCAAAATATTGGTTACTACTAATTAGTTAAAGGAATGATGATATATAAAATTAACATATTTTTGGAAGCCAAGCGCGCGACGAATAGCAAGTTATAATGTTGGTTATAATTTTCCAAAACTTGACATGAAACTTGGAATGCAAGTTTCCCTTGCTTGACCATTAAGGTACCATCATTCAACTACAACAACACACTGTACAACCACGGCCACCGCTTGCAATATGAAACACATATAAAGCAGACTACTATATATGTATAATAATCCTTTAGAGCAACTATCACTGCTTATGGACCCGAACTTGGGTGATTTATCAAGACCAGATGAAGCTTAAGTGAAACTAAGTAGAGTTCCAAACCGACTGATGTTGAAGAATAATCGGATGAGTAGTGGTACATCAATTAAATCCGTTTCTTATTCAGATCAATCACGATACGCAAAAGAATATACTGCACGTAAAAATTTCAGTTTCAAATCAAGTGCAGCTGAGATCGCTCCCATAGTGACCTTCAAATCTCGTCATTACCCGCAGTGACGGCGTAATGACCGATGTGTTTTCCCTGAGAAATTTAAAATTTATCAAGTGTAATATCAGATACTGCACCAATTGCTTAGATGAAATTAACTTCTTGATACGAAAAACTGCATATGACTTCATTTGTTAATCGGGAAGCTAATCGGTTTAGGATTTAGGGTTTTACCTCAGCCATCGTTCGCTGCTTGTTCAGGTATTGTGTCCTCGCCTTGTTCATGATCGAGTTGGGAGATTTAAACATTCTCTGTAAACCCGAACTCCCGTTAAGAAACCATATGTAAAAATGCGCATATTAAGGGAAATCTAATCGAATAAACGCCTAAAGCCTAGAACTTGTTCCGGTACTAACCTTTTCTTCACTAGACATGGCACCAACTAGATCTTTCTTCTTTGGGGTGAACCCGAAAATATCATGAAGTAATTCATTTTCCTGAACCAACGTTGAAATCAATATTCTTCAGTACCCAGTTAACTAAGCAATTCAAGAGCTGCTCCTAGAATGAGAAACATACCTGCATGTGCTTCACAAAACCTCCACCCAAGAAATGCTTTATGAAGTTCAACTGACAAGATAACGCGTAAACTCGTAAGAACATAGGATGATTCATCATTCTTATGCATCGACCGAAAGGGAGGGGAGTGAGTGAGAGACTCGAACCTGTATTAACTGAGACCATGTCGAGGTCTGTAAAGTGTCCCCGGATATCTTCATAGAGAACTCAGGCTGGTCTCCATGCTGAAGTAAAAAGTTAAACACCAAAAAGAAAGGGTTAAAACCTAAAAAGAGTTGCAACTAAAGTCATGTTGTTAATCGCTGTCTCATATTTAAAATGTTGATATTCGGTGTCCTAACTATCAGATTTGTTGCTTCACTATTTTCGACTGGTTTTGGCGCTAAAATTGGTGTTTTAAGCAACAAAAACATGTTGTTTTCCACTTTTCCGAGGTATAAAATTTGTTACTCATGGTTTAAGCTTATTTAATCCTTAAAAAATATGTTTTTGTTCCGTCAATTTAAGAGAAAAAGTGAAAATCAACCAATCTGATAGTTGGGACATCGAATATCAACATTTTAAATCTGGGGCAGCGATTAGCAACATGACCCATAGTTGAAACTGTTTTTAGGTTCTTAACCCAAAAAGAAAACCAGATCGATATACAAACAACATATGCACGGAATGTACTAAATACCTTAACAAAAAATAATTACCTCGAGAAATTCTAAAATATCCTTGAACAAGTTCCTCTGGTTGTTCAGGTCTTTCTTAGCAGAGCCTTTGCCTCCAGCTTCCACTGAAAGGATTCTCATTTGGTTTACAATTTTGGCTCTAAACCCGTGTAGGTGCGATATACTCTCACGAGATTTACTCCCATTCGGAGTAGAGCCATCTTCAGATACTTTAGATTCAACCGGGGTTTTCTCAAAAGCTCCCATCTCAAAAATGAGCGCCAGAGCCTCTCCTGCAGCAATACGCACAGCACGGTCATCCTTATCTAACAGACCGGAAAGGTACGAAACAGACCTGCAATTCCAATGATAGCAAAAAAATTACCTCCCCAAATTAAATAATTTTGATCCTCTAATGAATCGTGGCGGAAAAAAATTAATTCAACTTAAGATAGAGTCGGATTTCACTTACTCGAGCCAAAATTTGAGATCGAGTCTCCAGCCATCCACAGATGTAAGAAGAAATGCCCAGGAAGAAACCATTGCTGCTAGTATAACCGGTGTAGGTTTCATTGCAACTACCTACAATTATCAGAAATAAAAGGTCGATATAAGCATGATAGAGCATACAAACAGACTGAAATAAAGCAATAAATCAAGGTTTAAGAACCTAAAAATAGTCACAACTATAAGTCATGTTGCTAATCGCTATCCCGGATTTAAAATGTTGATATTGAGTGTCACAATTATCAAATTGGTTGATTTCCACATTTTTCTCTTAAAATTGACGGAACAAAAATATGTTTTTTTAGCCATCAAATAAGCCTAAATCATGAGCAACAAATTTGATACTTCGGAAAAATGGAAAACATTATGTTTTTATTGCTTAAAACACCATTTTAACACCAAAATCAATCAATCGAAAAAATGGAAAGCAACAAATCTGATAGTTGGGATACTGAATATCAACAATTTAAATATGAGACAGTTATTAGCAAAATGGTCTATAGTTGAGACCGTTTTTAGGTTCTTAAACCTTAAATCAATCCAATATCAAGAAAGGGAAAAATTTCACTTGAGAAGCAAGATGCAAAGATGTATTCTCACATTTGAACCTAATTTTGGCTGAACAACTTGCCACATAATTTGCATTGTTTTTTCTGCCTCGTCTTGATCATTCCCTCCGATAAAATTGATGATAGCTAGGCATTCTAACAGCTGCAATATAAGTCTTGTAAAACTAAGAAATTGAGCAAGACAAACATAACTATCAGTATTTCACGACAAAAGCTGTACCGATGATATTTTCGATGAATCTGCTCCAGACTTGAGAGCCAGCGCCAATGCAGGAATAGATTCTTCCAATATTTCTTGGGCTCTATCCCCACATCCAACGGTTAGAGCCAACAACCCTGAGACCGATGGAAAATTACAAAGATGTCATTTACCACCTTAATGATAAAACACGATTCTCCTTTATTGGAAGGATCAAATGGTTTACCAATAGTATGAGCAGCAAGAGATATTTCCTTAGCTGAGCCCTTCTTGATGGAAGCTATGCATTGATGCAGTAAAGTTGCAAATCTGAAAACCAAAGGTAGTAAAAATAATACCATAACCATTAGAGAGATGATACTGGCCAACACGGGTTCAATGGCGACAGATGGAATGCAAAATAACTTAGTGAAACCAAAAAGGAAAAAGGCAATAGTTGCTAACTTTTTCTCCAGAAACTCGTGCTGCAATCTGGTGTTAAATGCTTCTACAATTGCAGAAAGAGCTTTTTCCCTTGTTGCTCCCCTTCAAGAAAAAAAAAACATACCACATGAGTACATTGACATAATCAGACAAAGAACTAGTACACACTTAGAGATAAAGCCTGAAAGGTGCCTAGTATCAGGATGAAGATTTGAATAGGAATCCTTGGGATTACCTCTTTTCAAACAACTCATCAACGGCTTGATCAAGCAAGGTATCTTTTTGGACCTGCACTTCCTCGTGTGCAGCTACTACCATCCGATCTAACTGGAGAGTCGAAGTTGAACTTTCACTACTGTCATCATCACTAAGACTATCCAACATAGCAGCATGTCTACGTTGTGAACTACCTGATGGTTGTAAACCCAGCAAAATTAACAAGCAAAAACTCTTAACAAGCTCAATTCCTCTAAAGAAGAAACAAAGACATAACTGATCAAAACCAAGTAAGGAGAGCATGTTCCAAAATGCTAAAACTAGCATTACCCTGATATATTCAAGGGTTAAGAACCTAAAGACAGTCCCAACTATAAGTTATGTTGCGAATCGAGTGTCCCAACTATTAGTTGTTACTTTACATTTTTTCATCTGATTTTGCCATTAAAATTAGCATTTTAAGCAACAAAAAGATATTGTTTCACACTTTTTTGAAGCATCTGATTTGTTGTTCATGTTTAGGCTTATTTGGTGCTTAAAATATATATATATTTTTGTGCCGTCAATTTAAGAGAAAAAAAAGGAAAAAGGTGTAAATCAACCAATGTGATAATTGAGACAACAAATATAAGAGATTGTAGGTTCATAACCCTAAATTCAACTAAAATACAACTCATATGAACAGATTTGAGCTTATATTCAACCCACTACTCAACAATCCAATAAAGCAAACAAATGGAAGTTAGCAGAAACTTCATGCAGAGAATAATCATTAAAATCAAAACTCGAAACGATCTCGAGAAACTTACGTTTCCCCATTGATTCTTCTGTTCCGAAGATGGCTCGAGGGTTGACTGGTCGTCAGAAAAGGGTACAAGGGTAACTAAAAATCTGGGGATGCAAGGATTTAGCAAGCAGGAGATCGATTGAGTCGAATTGGACGGAGAGGAAAGAGGACAGCAGCGGAGTTCGATTGAGAGACGAAGTATCCATGAAAATCAGAGAGTAGCAATTGGATAGAAGGGGTAAAGATCGTTGTTTACGATGGAGGAGGTGTTGGTGAAGGGAGAACAGCTGCGTAGCGTATAGATGCTGAAATGTAAATTCGTCTGAGACCTCAGAATAGATGGCGGTGACGTATGGAGAAGAACGAGATGGAAGTCACTGTCACGGACATAATCTTTACCGACCTGTTTTTTTTTCTTTTTTCACTCGCACCTCTGATCAAGAATTTTCTTTTATTCACAAGTGTTGTCCATGAATTCATTTTCAAATATCAGAATCTTTTCCTCAATTACCTTACCAACCGACAACCGTTGTCAAATACGAAAATGTTAACAAATATAACATAATTACGTATATAAATATCTAAACACTTTTAAAGCACAGCGAAGTGGTCATGTCAGCTTGTCACGTTTGCTCGCCATTCTTTTAAAGTGCGGTGAGTTGATGTGGCTTATAGGGAATAAATCCATGAATACGTGCAACATTCTTAGTCATCGTGCCACGTCAGTTGTCGCACTTTGAAAATGTTCTGATATATGTGTAATTATGTTACATTTGTTAGCATTTTCGTATTTAGCAACCGTTGGATGACCACTTAAGGAAAAAATCCCAACTTTCAAGGTTCTAAATCCGCGAAGAATAGAAAATCCCAACTTTCAAGGTTCTAAATCCGCGAAGAATAGAAGATTGATTTGAAACTCGACAATATCATTAGCACCATTCTCACGAAGGTGAGCACACTACGGGAAGTCATATGATGCAACACAAATTGATATACAAATTGAATTACTATATAATAATAAAAGAAATGCATCCCGATTAATTGGTTCCAATATTCCATCTTCTCTTGTTTTAATTTTACTAGGGCTGACAATTCGTATACGACATGATGGGCCGACACGACACTAAATTTTACGGATTTAGGTCAATCATTTTCGCTTCGTGCTAAAATTGTGCCGTGTCAAATTGAGTAAATAAACCTTGTGTCGTGTTTGACACGGCAAAAAACAATAACAATTGTTATAATAATAATAATAATAATAATAAGTAAAAAAACTGTCAAAAGTTTACCCTATATTAAAAGTAGGTGTCTGAAGTTTGAAATGTTAAAATGGATTGTTCCAGGTTTCATTATTGTTGAAATTTGGTATCTATGCGTGTCTTTTCATCTCCCTTCAATCATTTTCATCAGCCCACTCATAATTCATCACTCTTTATTTTTCACAAAATCGTCAAATTTCACATAAAAGTTGAACATCCAAAATAAATTTATTCTAGCAGAGTGGTATGGAGGGAATTCCAATGACAACGGAGCGGGATTTACTTGCGCGGATGTGGTCAGCTTTTTCGTTGACGGTTCCAGCAAGATGACGAGAAGGGAGTGTACATGGGAGCTCGAATTTAATAGTCGGTTTCGTCAGAATTGACCTCTCTAAAGTAATCATACCGAGACACCACATTTTAATAAAATTGAAACACTGGACACTACAGTGTAACATTTGAAACTTCAGACAGCTACTTTTAATATATGTTAAATTTTGGACAGTTTTTAGTTATTAACACTAATAATAATAATAATGATTTCTATCTAAATAAACTTATCTAAATCTAGCATGACATCTTTTGCTCGTAATTTATGAAGTCTGGGTTGAGTAATTTTAAAATGCTAGTTTAAAAAAAAAAAAATTCAGTTTACTATAGTTTTTTTATGTCGATTTTTCATGCAGTGTCGTATTGTGTTCGTACTAAACTAAATTGGCACATCTTCGTACTGTGCCGAGTTTGGACTGATCCCTCAGAACACGACACAGACCTAGCAAGATACGAATCTACACTGCCCGTACGAATTTCCAGCCCTAAATTTTATTATTTTTCAGATTATTGTTATCGCTTTTATTAAAGAAAAGTTTCCTTTGCAAAACAGTTGCTGGAAAAATTAGTGCTATGTGCGTGCATATTATTGTAGTTATAATGTTATAAAGATATGATGTATATATATATATATATATATATATATATATATATAATTTATATTCGTAAAATATCAAGATCATAATTTATGATTAATATAACTTTATATCTAAATTATGTTACTTTTTATTTTTAACAAAAATAGTAAAAAAAAAATTGAGTTTTTAAAAAACTTATGTTCCAGATTTTAATTATTTATAACAATTAAGCCGTAAATACACACTCAGTCTAATTCCAAACCCTCTTTAATTAAGAAATAAAATTGGCCAAAAAAAATAGGTAGACTTCTCAAAATAAAACAACTTTTTAGACCCACTTTCACATTGTTCAGGCTTGGAACAATCCACGAAACAAGGCCTACTATACTAATCCATTGAGACTGTCTAAGGCCCACACAAGGGCCGACAGTCCGTCTAGCTCGAAAGGCCTGTATAATTTTTATTTTGTTTCAATGGCTGTACACTAATCATCGGTATTAATTAAGACTTATATTTAAGTCACATTTAAAATCAGTGGCGAAGCCACATTAACTATTATTGATCTCTTAAAATGTTATGTTTACCTGATTTGAAATTCTTTTCATAATAATTATTTGATTATAGTTCAATATTTGTCCCCTTCGTGAAAAAGCATGTCTTCGTCTTTCATAGAATAATATATATCGCACGTAAACTATTAATCATCAGTATTTTTTCATTATTATGGCTCTAATAAAGTTTAAATCTGAAACATCTGCTTAATGAATAAATCGTTAAAATACTACAGTTATAATTATAATTAGATTATCATGCGAAACAAACTTTAAAGTTCAATTAGTAGGATCACTTGTTACCAGGGACGAAGCCACCATAGGACGAGTGGGGCAATTGACCCTATCACTTTTTTTGTGATTTGCAATTTTTATTTTAAATTTGTAATTATTATTAATTTGGCGCATTAAAATATTACATTTGGCACATTTGAAATTTTTTTATACAAGTTATTTACCTCTAAATTGATCAAAGTTCATTTTTTGCCCCCTCGAGAAAAAGCAAGCATATCTTCGTCCTTCTTAAAATAATATTTATTGCAACGAAATAGTTAAAGTATTGATCATGCATATTTTTTCATTATCATAGCTCCAATGAAGTTTAAACCTGAAACATATGCTTAATGAATGAATCGCTAAAGTACTACAGTTATGATTATGGCTAGATTATTATACGAAACGAACTTTAAAGTTCAATTAGTAGGGTCACTTGTTACCAGGGACGAAGCCACCATGGGGCGAATGGGGCAATTGACCCCATCATTTTTTTTTTTTTTTTTTTTTTTTTTGCAGTTTGGTTCAAAGAATTGGAATACGGAATATGGAATAAGGAATACGGAATAGGGAATAAGGAATATGTAATATTAATATGTAGTTTTTTGGTTGACATGATGAATAGGGAATGCTGATTACAAATCCAATGTTTGGTTGATAAAATATTATACGTAAATAAATGGAATAAGTCCTAATTGCATATATACCATTTTAATATTTGTATTAATTAAATTAACAGTATTAAACATGAAAAAAAGTCAAATCACATATTATTAAACGAACATTTGTTTTTTTTTTTTTTTATAAATGATTATCTTTTTACAAAAACAATCATTTAAAAAAAATTATTTTTTAAATATTTTTGAGATGTTGTAAAATTCACTACAACTAATAGAATATATTGTAATGAAAACAAAACATGTTAAATTATTATTCTTAATTAAATTAAAATATGATCACTTTTAATTAGATTTACCTACATGATATAATACATTATATAATGTACATAATACACAAGAAACATGTTGTGTAATCAGATTATGTACAAAAAAAAAATTATGTAAAAAAAAACAAACATATTATGTAAGAAAACAGATTCTATAAGTGAACGACGAAACAAATTGTAAGATACATGTTGTAAAATATTTAGAAAAATAAATTATGTACGTAAATAACTAGAAGTATGATATGCTGTAAATAAATAAATTAGGGCTATATAAATAAATTAGAGCTAAAATAGTATTTTTACTTATTTATTTTAATTAGAGGAAACTTCGAATACTTAATCCTAGGGGTTAGGTTAGGATTAAGTATTCCCTCAAAATTGGGAATTAGGAATGTTTATTCCACATAATTTAAGAACCGAATAACATCATAGGTTACCCATTCCGAATTCCTATTCCAAATCCTTAAACCAAACATGCCGTAAATTTTGTAATTATTGTCAATTTGGCCCATTAAAATTTTACATTTGACATATCTGAAATTTTTTTTATAGAAGTTATTTACCTCTAACACAAATTTTGCCTCCTTACAAAAATCTCTAGTTTTGTCCTTGCGCGCTACACATGTCATTTTCGTCCATTTTGACTGGAAAATGGACGAAAAGTTGATGAACAGCAATAACAATATTCATAACCTTTGAAAAAATAAATAAATAAATAAAAATTGAGACGACATATTGAAATATGAAATGTTTTCGGAGCTAATTATATAAATCATAAACTCTAAAAATTATACATAGTCTGCCCTAACAAGTGGGAGCAAGTTTGGTCCTCCAACCTAACCTAATTAATTATATGGAGGGTGAAGATACTGAAAACGGAGAAGTAGGTCCTCCTAATTCGGTCAGATGCATGTTTATGTACCAGAAAAATTGAAAGAAATATGAATGATACATGTACCAGAAATACAAAGACCAATTAATCAAATTCATTCAATAATGTACACTTCAACTCCATCAATCATATATCTGCAACGGTAGACCCCATATTTGAGGGGGTTCACCCATTCATTAATTTCACATCACCTTCAAACACATACATTGTCTCTCTTAAATATACAATCCAGAAAGCAACTCAATTTTGATATATATATTTGACACGTCGAAATCAAACAAAATGATGGACACCACACCGTATAAATTAACTCACCCAACTACCACACCACTCTTCCCAATCGCAAACCGATCGAGGTATACGCATTAGAGTTTAGACGCGCTTTTTTTCCCAAATAAAACGCTCCTTCGCCGTTTAAGAGACAGCGAAAATGAAATCGACTGCAATTGCAACTGAGATCAAATATCTCAATTTTAGATTTGAAAATTAGTTTATATACTTTTCAAATCTAAAGTACTAGAAATGTCAAACAAAAACACAATCCAGACTTTATTCACCCATTTGAGCTAATCTGGTGCAAACATGAATTATTATCCTAGAATCTAACACCCGTGAGAAAAGAAAAAGGTAAATATATATATAGCTGTACATAGATGGGATCATCAGATCACTGTTGTTTGCACACTGTTGGTTTGTAAGGTGGGTGGTGCTGAGAAGAAGTACCTCTGGTTTGTTTTTGGCAGAAGAAGACAAAGAGATGATGATATTGGTGGCAATTGGGTTATACAGCGAGGTTGCCGGATCTCGGTTGACGTAGGAGCTCGATTAGTGTCTCCGCCTGTCGGCAAATCAAGGCACACAACGACAATTATCATCAATTTTATAATCCAATTCATTATTGGTGTGGTATTAAAATACACTGTCGGTGGAATATAAATGATGCCCCAATTATTGAACATGTTTCTTCAGTTGGCAACTCACAGAAGAACCAAGTACTTCACAAGGACATTACTGCTGTACTTGTACCAATTAATATGAATTTTCAGTTTAACTATACTATAATAGTGTCGCCGTGCCGACCTTTATTTCGGTAACAGTGATCAAACCAACTTCGGACTCCAAGATCCGAACGTGTGAGTGAGATAGATAGATGTAAATAAATAAATTTGAAATGGATAAAAACTTTTCAAATCTGAACCTTTTACAAAATCCGACTGTCACTGTAGTGAATTTATTCAAAAAATTGGTACATTCCTTTCTCTTTGTGGCGTATCATTTCGGAGAGTAAGATTTGGAACATGTATCCTACCCCACCTGTCCAATGGTTGCTGAAAAGTTTTGAATATAAACCGGACCTCTCCATTTTAATTTTAATATTTTAAAAAATATTTAATAACTTTCTCATTTTAATTTTTGTTTGAAAATATGATTATGTATCAAATAAAATAATTTGTATGTATATTATGGATATATATATTATTGAGAAGATTTTTATATCTAATTTTACATAGAAAATAAATAAATTGTAAATTTAAATATGATAAAAAAAATTATAACTTTTTAATTATAATATTTATAATTCATATAATATAAAAAATATTAAATATTATAATCATATTTAATAGCATAATTTTTTTAAATCATTTTAAACTTAGAATAACATGTTGGACGGTTCATTGGTTATCTGATTGAAGCAAAGGAAGGACTTCATGGGATTAAGTCAAAACTACCTAACTAGCCTGGTTTTTTGGGTCGAATTTCGGGTTTTTCTACCGTGCATTATGATTTTGCTTTTTTTACTACTATGATGAATTCAATTATAATTATAACATAGGTAAAAGTATGAATTTTTTTTAACTACACTTAATATTTGTATTATATTATTAGTAATATCAATTAAAAAAAATGTCACAAACATAGTACTTGCGAAGCATATAAAAGACCTTGAATTTCAGACCGAACGGTCCCAGCCCATTGGTTCTGACCAACCTAATCTTTTTTTTTTATTATTATTTTTATATTTACGTTATTTTCGCAATTTTGGGCAGACCTTGAATTTCAGACCGAACGGTCCCAGCCCATTGGTTCTGACCAAACTAAGCTTTTTTTTATATATTTACGTTATTTTCGCAATTTTAGACCGAAAGCGTTAAGGTTAAAGTCCATCTCAATGCGCGTCTCCGACGAGTTTCGACGACTAAAGGCTGGTTTTATCTCCTTACCATGCTAATTTTTTTTTTTTTTTTGCCAAATGTTAATCTATCTATCAATGGCCAAAAAAATGTTAATTTATCTATCTAATACGAGTTTAATTATTATTAAAATATAAATATAAATATTACCTTCTGCTTCATGCGCTTTGTGCCGGACTGTGACAAAGCCACAAGAGGCGGAATCGCTCCTTCACGGGCTACCATAGTACGGTACATCACACTCTCTTCACATATCTGTAGCAAAATCGCCGCCGCCGTCTCCTTCTGCCTCTGGGAACCTACCTCCACAATTTCCACCAGCACCGGGATCCCTCCTTCCTCCACCACAGCCGTTCTAGCTTCCGGTACCGTTACCAGCTGGTTCATCACGAAAGCTGCCTTATCCACCATGCTTGATCCGAAATCGGCCATTAGCTCCACCAGAGGCCTCATAATCTCCGCCTGAACGGCTTTGATTTTGTTCTCGTTCAAAGAGCAAAGCGTGTACAGCGCCGTCGCTGCGTCCTTTTTCCCGCGGATTCCTCCCGTTTCTAGAAGGTTCACTAGGGCAGCGATCGCTCCCGAGCGTCCAATCGTCAATTTGTTCTCGCCTAATTCCGAGAGCCGCAGAAGAGCGCAGGAAGCGTTCTCTTTCGCCGTTGAGGTTCCTGTAACAGAAATTAAGAGGTCGATTCAATAAATTTTCATCCAATTGAGGATTGATTTGAGATGGAAATGACGGACCTGTTCTGAGAGCCCAGACGAGGGGCTTGATCGCTCCTGACAACGTAATTAGCTCCTTGTTCTCGTCACAGAGTGAGAGATTGAAAATCGCGGTTACTCCGTACTCCTGAAGCTGAGAATCCGTCGAGGAAAGGAGTCCAATCAAAGGATGTACGGCACCAGCTTTGGCGATTTTCAGGCGATTCTCCTGCTTGTTCTTGGCGAGGAGCCGAAGCTCCATCGCCGCTTGCTTTTGCTCGTCGATGGAACAGGAATCCAGACTGGACACTAGCTGGCTGATCAATTCATCGGAGTTGTCAGAGGCGCAGGACATGAGCAGACGCCGGCTCTGGGAGGACGTCGTCGGGAACTCGCCGGATCTGTCGCTGTTGCAGTCGCTGAAAGCGGAAGATTCATCGCTCAGAGCGTTGTAATCCCTCCCGAGATAAGAGAAGTTGGTCGGAAGCTCCGTCTCCATGGCCGGAATCCTTTGGGACGCTGTTGGAAGCTACGGAATGGTATGATCGAGCTTTTAGTTTTAGCTGACAAGCTCGAGGAGTTTTATTTATGAGAGAAACAGCGAAGAAGACTAATTTTCTGCCCAACATCACACGTGGAGATCAACTACCCCTTCATTTAACCCCCAAAAAAAAACCCTTCATAGGCCGAGCCATTTAATCCGACTCATTTAGCTTTATCTTGAATAAAGGCATTTAGAAACACCAATGAAAAATATTCAAGACAAATAATATGCATTTTATTCAATACGGAGAATACCTACTTAAGATTGGAATAAACATGGAATAATGCATCTTTAGATATCTAAGAACACTTCGGTGAGTTTCTAATTCATCTACATGTCACTTTATTATTAATTTATTAAAGTGAAACTATTACAGTAATTATTTATTACAGTAATTATTTATGTAAAATTAGAACTTTCTTCGATGATTGAGATAAAATTCCACTTTTATATTATGATTATTTCATATTCACATTATGTGTTTTTTTTAATATTATATATAAATTAAATATTCATAATTATATATATGAATCATTAATGAGATTAAAGTTTTTGACCGTTTTAATTTAAAAATTTGCAAAAAACTATGTACAAAATCATACAATTTTTTTTTTTCCGAAATCGTCAAAGTTTGTCAATTTATGGTCATATTTTCAGATTTCAACTTTGACAAACATATGTGGTCATCCCGAAAGTTGAAACTCGACATCGTTAGGGTAATAGTTCAATTATTTACCTACTATATTTAAAAAAAAAAATCACTTTTCTTTTGGTATTTAAAAAAAAAGTATATAAAAAGATATGAATCTATCTATATATTATATAAGGGAGGAGGAAAGAGAATGGTGTAATTTTGAGCTGCCACGTCAGCAATTTTGAGTTGCCATAACGTGCCACGTCATTCAAACAGGAAGAAAGAGAATAACAAACTTATTTAGAGCGTGCCACCCAGCAGCCAGATTCACTCGCGAGTCTAATTCACGCGTTTGAGCAAATAACGTTTCTTATGTCCTCCACATCAAGTGACACCGACTATATTCACACACGACTTCTCCTCTTCTCCACTCCAACACAAGGCAATGGTTTTAGCGGCATGGGAAGAAGAGGCGTCGTCCACAGCTGTGGTTCCAGAGGAGGTGGAGCACGACAAGAGATTCAGGTTCTCGAAGGAGTTCACGTGCAGGAGGCGGAGCTCGACAGGAGATTCAGGTCATCCCCAAATCGAAGGCCAGTTATATCCTAGGGTTCTTAAAAATCCAGTATCTACATTCAATTGACAAACAATTTCTTGGTCGCCCGCTCCAGTCCAATTCCATAGCAATCGAAAAAGGGATTTCTGTTACAATTATGCTCAATTAAAATCTAATATCAACTTCAATCATAGCATTTTCTTATATGAGTTGTCTTTTAAATATGGAATTAAGTTTTCAGTTTTTGACATTATATACAGATTGGCTCAAATCTAAAGGTTCAATCAATGAGGATAATCAAATTGAACAGGTTTGCCAGGTAATCAGATTGAGCATGTTTATTTTTTTGTGAGGAAATTTAGGTTACATTTTGAAGGAATCTATCTATGTTAATTGCTCCATAAGCAGTGGATTTTCTTTGATCATGTTGATTTCTTCCAGGCAGGAAATGATGGAACGCTGTCCTCTTCTACAGATCTGTGTATCCTTCTTATTCAGGTTTGATGATTTTCTGTTTGTGATTAAGTAAAATTCATCTTCTTACTTGGTTGAGAGTTTAAGCGTGAAACTGCATATGCATCAGAGGATGGAAGTTATTTGGCTAGCTATAGTTTCCAAAGGCGCATATGGCCGAAGTCCTATTTCTCAGGAGTTCTTACTGATGTGAGAACTCCTTCAGGTAATATGTATAATTCTTTAAGTCTCCCATATTTAGTTTCTTTGTGATTCCTTCCCGATCAGAAGAGGAACAACGATCAAGGACTCTGGAGAACCCAAACGTTAATCTTGGTAATGCCTCTCTCTGTTCTTCAATCTATTTTTTTCTTCACGATTCCTTGCCGATGGACATCAGAGTAACATGCGATTAAAAGAAACCCTTGAAGCAATCTCAAAATTAGTCAGGTTTAATTTACAAGCAAATCAATTCAAATCACAAAATTGCATGCTTCCCAGGTACCAAAACTTACCATTTGGTGAAGTGTCCTATGTCATCATCCAAAAGCTTATCCAAAAGCAATTATTTCTTTTTCCATCATGTAGTCACACTGCACAATTTTTTTTTTTTTTATTTTTTTTAAATGTTGCAGAAAAATGGGTTTTCTTTGGAAGAGAATGCAGACGCTTCACCAGAACACGTTTCAGATTAACAGCCATTCCTTTCAGTAAAAGTAGAAGGTATTGTCCTTTCTTTTTTTAAGGATTATCATGTTAACTAAAACTGGTCAATTTTTGAAATAAGCCATTGTTTGGACAAAATAAATGGTCTATACAGGTTTGAAGGACATGATCTCTACATTTGTTGATGGTCAAGGGGATTGTTCGATTCTTGGGTCTTACAAATCAGACACTTTGGACTTTGTGTGTCCCTCCAGAGTCTGAGCAATGATGTGTTTGTAGATCATCTGCTCGGTGGACATGCTGGTGGAGCGGGATTGCGGCCTGGACGATAATGGCAGCTGTTTGTTCGTACATGAGGGAGCTGCACTGCTGTAATAGAGCTAGAGAGGGAAGCTGCATGGGCTCCGATTTTATTAGGGGTAAAATTGTCAAAGAAATTAAAAAAATTGATTACTAATGGACCAGTAATCACTATTCATATGGGGTATGTATGAATCACTATTACTGGGGTATTATGAATCACTATGCCTAATTGAGTTGTAATAGAGGAGGTTAAGGAATAAGTAATACATAATCTAAAATGCAACCAAACAAACGAATACTTATTACATTCATTATGCATTCACTTGAACTAAACACACCGTTATAGTAATTGGCTGAGTTGGTAGTGAAGTCAGGGTTCGTGGCATGGAAGAAGAGCGATGTGCCAATCATTGGCAATGAAGACTACATCTTCTCTGGCAGAATTAATGGCATTTCAACTTCTTACTGTAGTTTAGAATACATAATAGATTAACTCACCGAAGAATCAACTATACACATCATGGTCCTAAGAATTCCTTGCTGTTGTTTAAATTCAGAAGGGTATTTTGTCTATGTAGATAATTAAAATGTATATGTTTGAACCAAACAAGCACATGGTAAAAACCTAAGTTAACAAACTATGTATTAGCCATTTTATCTAAAATATTTTTTTTTAATAAAGTTAATATTTAAGGTTTAGCAAGTCGCCCCGTGCGTAGCACGGGGTCAGCACCTAGTATAATATATAGATGAGCACGTAATTTTTTAAATAATGATTGTCACAAATTAAAAATTACTCTGTAGAAAAAATACAAACAATACATTAAAGTTGTCAACTAAAATAAAAATTAATATATATATATATATATATATATATATATATATATATATATATATATATATATATATATATATATATATATATATATATATATTTGAGATTAAATAGAATTGGCACAAACATTACTAAATTGTCAGAGATGTCCGACTAAATTCTCTTATAATTTTTTATATTTATCTTTATCGTGTAATTGGATATTATTATTCGGGGTAGTATTTGAATTATTACTAGGTGCAATCCGCATGCAACACGCAAAAGAATTGATATATATATATATATATATATATATATATATATATATATATATATATATAATTATTTTTTATATAACAATAATGATTAATCTAACTTGTTGAGTCTGTTAGATTACGGGGAGAGATCACTATGAAAACTAAATCATGATACAAGTTCGTAATCGAAATTACGCAGCAGAAGATTCGCATGTACATACCTCTACAGTTGCCCGTAGACCCAGGATCCTTGCGGGAGGGAGTTCACGATCCTCCGGTCGGCACCCGTAGGGATTCTTGTGAAGGAAGCCCTACGTGGTATATTCTCCACAGCAAAGCCTCTGGTCGATTCTTGGCAAGGGACAGATCTCTGAAGTGTTTGCTAGAAAGCAAATTGGCACACCCTTGGTGAATACTAGGTTCGGCAGATGTAGGTGTTTCTAGAGGAAGGGTTTTCTCTCAAAACACCACTTAAATGGAATTGTGATCAAACCCTAATAAAACCCCTAACTCCCCATATATATATAGGAGGAGTAAAGTGGACAAAAGTCCACTTTACCCCCTCCTTAAATTCGGCCGACCATGATGTATAGGGAGGCCCAATTTTGGGCATCTCACGTCAATTTGGGATTTAGGTCTGGCCCAATGTTCTAATGTGACATACACCCAATTTACTTAGGTAACCTATACATATAATTTGCTACCATTTACGACGCCCATCACCATATGCTTACAGCTCCCACTCGCCGGAATGGGGGGTGCCTGTTAATGTATTGTCGTCCAAATCTGCATCAATATTTCACTCATTCGATCTCGTCCTTTGCTTCTGAATAGTTCATACAAGGATTGTCGTGCGACCGGCGGACACGATGGGCATCGTGCTACTCATCTGTTGGAGTGTTGTAGCGCCCGCGGAACGTTGATTCCCTTTTCTCCAATCAACTTGTTATAAACAACATTTATTTAGTGTCGCGTTGTATCCTAGGTCAACTGATAATCTCCATTTGCCTAGTTTCCACTTAGGAACACTTCTCCAAGGCATCCGTACAAGTATTCACAACCTTCAACTAATATCCGGTTGGTGGCCACCTTAGTGAATACAAGAGTCGGTGAATTACAGGTGAACTTGACCATCCCCATCGCTCATACCCTTAGTCAAACCCAACCGGTTTCCAAAGACGTGGTCACTGGGCCTTTTTGTTCAGCACTACGCTCGTACGCCGGGAAGCGAGCATCGAGCCTGACCTTAGGTATGAGTTCTGAGTCCACGAGGATACTTCGGGTTCCTCTTCATAAGGCTCCCGGGATCAATCACACGCTCGAGGTGAAGAAGTTTGCGCCCGCCAAAATCACGATGATTCTTTCCTAGCACAACCGAGCTGTGACTCCGTGTCTCACTCTTCCTGTCTCAGATCGTGTCTCACCGTTAAAGATCTTGACACGTGTCCTGAATGTGATTAATTTTGTGACTTTTTTTCTTTCTAAAATCCTATTGTGATTGGTGAACCCTAAAAGGAAAATATTAAATCTAAGGACATATGTCAAGATCTTATCGGTGAGTCACGATCTAGGGCACGAATGGTTTGACAGGCCTCTGGAGATATGATTCATAATATAGAATCATGTATGAAATAAGTATGTTACCGGTGCTTCTCCTTAGGGGTGGGCATAAAAAACATAGAACCCGGAACCCAAGGAAAACCGTCCCGAAAAACCTGTCCCGAATGAAAAATCGAACCTGATTTGAAAATTCCCGCCTGAATATTCGGGTTCGGGCTCGTATTCGGGTTCTGAGCTGAAAAGCTCGTTTCATCCTAACCCGCCCGATTATTATCGTTATCATTCCACATAATTGTTCTTGGGCTAGGCCCACCAGCCCATGCGTTAATAATAGTTAGTGTAATATTTCAATCTAATGACCTAGCATTCAAAAACATGAGTCATAGAGTGTGACGACACATTGAAGCAGAGAGAAAGAAAATCGAGAGTGTCCACCTCAGCGGCGCGCCAGTCAGCTATCAAACCCCGAATCCGGCGATCTCGCCGTTCGTCTAATTAGATATTTAACCACGTACGATCAAGTCTTATTCCTCTATGGACTATATATATATATATATTATATAAAGCTAAATCTTCATGCTTAGAGTATATGTGCTTCACTTCATATAGTGATATAATTAAATCTGTTTTTTATTTAGTAACTACGTACCAATGTATCTTTCTCACCACACCAATTGTTTACTGCTATTTTACTCTAATCCCTAACAAATTGTTAGCTTGGTCTAACTCGAACCTGCCCGAAACCCGAGGTTGGTCGGGATTTTTTTTTTATCATATTTTCCCGACCGAACTCGAGCCTAAAAACCCGAACTTTGGTGAAATGAAATTATTCTTAAAAATTCCCGACCGAACCCGCCCGCGCACACCAGTACTTCTCCTAATGTTTATTGTTGTTAAATTAGGGCTGGCAATTTGGGCCCGGCACGATGGGCCGACACGAACACGACACGGAAATTACGTGTTTGGGTTTGATATTGATGACACGGCACGATACAATAGCACGATAATTTTAATCTAAAATTTTTATATTTAATTTTTTATACTTGATTTTTCATATTGGGCCGTATTGGACTGGGTTTGAGCTGACCCCCAAAACACGACACGAAGCTAACATGACACGCTAGGGGTGGCAATTCGTGCTATCGTGCGTGCTATCGTGCGCATCAGTGATCGTGTCGTGTTAAACTTACTGAACACGAACACGCACGATAAGCTTATCGTGCCACATTTTACATACACGAACACGACACGGATATTTTCGTGCGTGTTCGTGTCGTGCTATCGTGTTGTGAAGGATATTCGGTTGTATATATATATATATACGAGATTTTTGAGCAAAAATCAAAATAATTAACTTCATATTTAAAAAACCATGAATTAATATGTCACTATTCATAAGTTAGTATTATATAGTTTAAACACTAAATAATAAACCACTAATTGGAGGTAATAGATAAGATTTGCTCAAAAAATACTTAAAATTTAGTCTTATTAGCACAACTTTATCGTGTTATCGTGCGTGTCGTGTTAGGATACTCAAACACGAACACGGCACGGAAGTTATATCGTGTTAGTCGTGTTCGTGCTATCGTGTTATCGTACTGCCATATGCTAGCACGAACACGGTTTTTTCGTGCGTGTTCGTGTCGTGCTATCGTGTCGTGTCACAAATTGCCAGCCCTATGACACGCACACGCTCGATCAGCACGAATTGCCAGCCCAATGTTAAATTGGACCGAAGTAGATAATTACTCTCATTTCGTGGCCAACGCTCCGCTCTCTTTTCGTGGCTAACAAGCCGCGTCTGTATTGTAGGGTTAACATAAACCCTCCCTTTCTTGCCTGAGCCGGAGACTTCTCCACTGCACAATCCTTCTCCCTTTCTCTTCACGCTTTCGCGCCTCCTCCTTCATTCTCCGCAGAGATGAACAAGGGACCTATTTTCTTTTCCGAGTTCGGAAAGAAAGCTAAAGGTACGGAGAGTTTGTGTACATTTGTCTGATCCTTCATGCCTAGATTTATGGTTGAATTCCTGTGATTGATTCGATTTAATTTGCAGACGTGCTGACGAGGGACTACAGCAGTGATCAGAAGTTCACTATTTCGAGTCGAAGCTTGAATGGACCGGTACTGGCTCTTCTTTATTTTGATTGTCACCTAGAATCTCTTGATGAGCTTGAGATTCTGACCTAGCTTGATTTTGATATAATGTCATCGTTGCTTGCATCTCTGGTGAAGACTGATGAATACCTTTTCTTGCCATTGCTGCCTGTTATGATAGTTTGGCATTGATTAACTGATTCAACTTATCGCTAGTCTTTTTCAAGATTTAGTTAATGAAAGATGAATGGATAATAGAAGAAGAGCTTAGTAATGAAAGATGCATATGTTTTCTTTATTATCCTGAAAAGGGAAGATGTTTTAGCCTTTAGGTATCCTGATACCTGATTGATGTGACCCAAACTTTGTAGCCGATCTCCTCTTGTGTTTATGTCGAGTCTATTTTCACAGACAAATCATGATTCAGAACAAGATTTTCTTTTCATTCATCTGCTGTTGCCTGTTATAAACTTTCGATTTTGGGAGAAGGTAGATCCTGTATTACAGTGCGATCGAGAACTAGGAGAAATTGCGTTTGAGTTTGAAACATACTACTCTCAAATTGAATCTGTACTAGTACCACATTTTTGTGCGTCATTTCATTGAACATTCTAAGATCGCCATGGATTCGTGAATTGATTGTTACCACTTCTTAATGCAAATAGTTCAGATAACCATGATCCTTTTATTTAGAACTTTTTCCCTGTTGGACAAGATAAAATAGTCAGTTATTTGATATGGCAGTTGGACAGAGGGTTGTTTTGAAAATATAAATGCGGTTCAAGTTTCATGAATGAGAAACCACACATATGAAACTATTTCAGCCTGGATTTATTTGCTCGGTGGGAAATTGGTTTTTTGAACAGCCATTTCATAGTATCTGATTACTCTTCAGTTTTGTTGATGCATCAATTACTTTATATACAGGTAGCGACCCATCCATTGTATTTATAATAGCTCATATGTGGTATGTGCACATTTGTTGTATAGGATTTCTGATTGTTTCTATGTATTAGCATCTTATGTGCCTTAACAATAAAAACTGAAAAAAATCTTTAAAACTATCTTCTTTGTGCAAGAAGGAACTAAAGTTGTCCTTTATGCTGACTGTTTTTCTTCTTCAGTCAATTACTACCTCTATAGGGAAGAATGGCGGTCTCTCTTCAGGAGATGTCTCAGCACAATACAGTCACAAGAATGCTGTGCTTAACGTCAAAGTTGATACTGAATCCAATGTAACCACCCATATCTCATGTATTTCTTTTTTTTGATGTTTATCTCATGTATTTCAAAGTTATCGATTTTCATTTTTTGGGGTCTAACAATTTTATTGTTTCCCAACTTCAGCAGATCTTAACGACTCTTATCATCACAGATATTGTGCCATCAACATTAACAGTTGCCTCCATAAGGCTGCCTGATTATGACTCTGGAACGGTATCAGCTCAAAATCTTAATAAACCAATTCCACAGAGAATTGAAGCAATTCTTCTCAACTATTTTATCTTTCTTTTGTAGGTGGCGACAAGATATTCTCATGAACATGCAACATTCAGCATGGGTGTATCTGCAAGTAAGTCCCCTGTTGTGGATGTTTCTGCAACAATCGGGACCCCTAGTATTGCCTTTGGTGCAGAGACAAGTTACACAACAGATTCTCGCAAGTTTCTTCACTACAATGCAGGAATCAGCATGACAAAGCCAAATTCCATTGCTTCATTTGTCGTGTAAGCTGCTCCATATCAACTTCCAATGCTTACATTTTACTTGGAATGCTGATAGAAATTGTATTTGTTTACAAGTTTTGATTTTTGTGGTGTAGAGCTGACAAAGGAGATTCAGTGAGGTGTTCGTATCTGCACCAATTAGAGCAGCTGAATAAAGGAGCCGTTGTGGGAGAGATGAGCCGCAAGTTCTCCACCAATGAGAACACACTCACTGTTGGCTGTTTATATCCATTTGATGCTCATACACTATTGAAGGCGAAGCTCAACAACCATGGCAATCTTGGAGCGCTCTTGCAGCACGAGATTATACCCAAGTCCTTCCTTACAGTCTCTGGTGCTCTGGACACTAAGGCCCTGGAAAGGAATCCAAAGTTCGGTCTCGCGCTCTCTCTTAATCCTTGAAAGATTTCAGCCACATTCGAGCGGAACAGTTAAAGGCAAGTGCGCATAATGCGTTTTTTTTTAATTGTTCCGGTTATTATTATTACACAACTTAGAATTTAACTTCTTAGGCCTCTTCTGCTTTGGTTCTTGATTTTGGGATCAATACCATCATTTGCTGATGGTTGAATTTTGCTTTGATCTGCACTGAATAAGCAACTTTGAAATGCGATGATGTACGGCACGGTGGCTTTAGTTGTAATTGTATTGAGTCGGGTTCTAGTTTTACGGATGAAACGGCCAAGAACAAAGTCGGCTATGTGTCCTAGTCCTTAATGGTGGCCAGGGGACCTGGTTTGGGTCGACCAAGCCTAAGTCTGATGGTGCCTCAAATTGGACGTGAAATTTTTTTCTTCAGCTCTGTGTGTAAATTTTAAGTTAGCGCGAGCTTATTTTGAATTATGCAAGCCTACCTCTCAAGTGGGATATTTTACTTCGACTTGGGTTGGTGCTCGAGCTAATAGATAGTAAGCTGAAAATCGGGCTCGCTGTGTCTTTCTTAGGAAAAAAAAGGTTAAGTTGGTTCATGATGTTCGATTACTTTTGGGTTTTGGACCATTATGTTTTTTTTTGCATAGTTTTGGTACCATATGTTTGCAGATTTTTCTAGTTTTGGTCTGACCGTTACATTCTGTCCATTTTTTTCCATTAAGTAACATGTGCAAGTCACGTGATCCACTTTAAACTTTCAATTTTGTTCAAATTTAGGGGAATTAACACTCTAAATCTAGTTCAATTTGGGCGAATTGAACTAGGTTTAATGGGTCAAATTTGGAGGAATTGTCACCCTAAACCTAGTTTAATGGTCAATTCCCCCAAATTTGAATAAAATTGAAAGTTTATGGTGGATCACGTGACTTGCACATGTCACTTAACGGAAAAAAATGGACGGAATGTAACGGTCGGACCAAAACTAGAAAAATCTGCAAACATATGGTACCAAAATTAGACAAAAAAAAATATCATGGACCAAAACTCAAAAAATGTCAAAAAACTCACTCATTATGTTTCTCATAGGTGACATTAGAAATCGAATTTATTTTGCGGAATAATTAAGAGTTCGAGACTGAGATTCGAAGTATTAAAAAAAAAAACTGAGAGATTCTGATATGAAGCTCCGACTAGATTTCAATTGTGAGAGGATGGCCTATTAGGTAATTATTGACAACTTGAAGACCATTTACTTCTAAATACACAATCGGAATTCCATATTCGGAACATATATCATTTCCAAAAAAAATTACTTCTAAATAACAATCAGAATCTCATATTCGGAACATATATCATTTCCAAAAAAATAATGGGAATTGATAAGGAATTCGAAATGGGAATCTGTCGGACTCCGATTTGTGTGATAATGACACAATGCGTAATTACTTGCAACTTTAAGGGTTATTTTGTTTAGGACACATATCGGAATTCGGCGGATTCGATTCCGTATCAATTCCCAAAAATAATACTCATCATTTCAAAAAAAGGAAATTGATAGGCATTCCGACTATAGTGGTCCGACATGTTCCGAACCAGTGGGGGTCAATAAATGCCCTTAATGTTTGTAATAATTACCACCACTGCCATTAAGACACAGTCGGATGTTCTCGGCTTGCCTATGTCGGAATTTGTATCATAACTCTTCAACAAATTTAAAATATTTTGGAATGTTTCAATCGGAATTTGTGTCATTATTCTTTATTTTGGAATGATATAGTCAACAATAATGATATAAGTTCCGAAAGCAAAGATCCGAGAAGTTCCGACCCAGGTGAGGAAATGATTTGCCAAAAATTACATCCATGCCACACACTCACAAGTCGGAACACGGCGGAATGAAATATCGGAATGTGTATCATTACTGTATAGTCATAGTGGCCAGGTCAAAGTTTAGGTCTTAGGGGTGCGCTTAAGACTATTCGCCATTCGGGTCAAGTAAGTGAAAACTCGATGTTGACTTAAAAAATTGATTCGAGTTGAAGTTTTTGGTACGTCGAATCGAGTTCAAACTTGATAATAATCAAATTCGAGTTACTCACGAGTCTAAATGAAATTCAAATTCGAGTTTATAAGTTGAGTTAACCTTGATTTTTATTATTAAAATTATATTTTAGTATTAATTAATTATATATAAATCAACCGAGTATACGTTCAGTTAAGTCGAGCTCAATTTTTTTAGACATATATTATGAATTTGTGATGTATAATTGTCTAACAAGTTGAAAGTTGAGTCGTGTCGATCTCAAATATGTCAAGCTTGAATTTAAGTGGATTTCGAATTTAAAAATTAATGCTCGGCTGAATTTGTTCAAACTTAGGGAGTAATCAGTTGACCTTACGTGTGACGTTGGGTAGGCCATTGCAATTTTATTTTCTAGAAATGAAACTATTAAAGAACCTTCGCGATTAATTTTTTTTTGCTGAAAAACCTTCGCGATTAATTAGCGGCTCCCTTCCCCGCCGTTCCTCCTCGGCCAGTCGTAGCTAACCGCAGTAACCCCAAAAGTTCCTCTACTTCATAGCTCTTATCTGCTCCATTTGAGTTGCCGCTAGGGTAAGGGAAAGGAGGGATGGTGTTCGGCCAAGTGGTGATCGGTCCTCCAGGGTCGGGTAAGACAACGTACTGCAATGGAATGTCTCAGTTCCTACAACTCATCGGAAGGTCTGTATCTTTCTGTGGACGTTCCTCTTTTTAGCTGAATTTTATACTCCCAACTTAAGTTGCTCGGATTTAGCGTTTCTGATCGTTTTCTCAATGGGAGCAGTTTACTAATTGAGGATTTGAGTTGGATATTTTGAAATTGGTAAATTTGGGGGTAGTTTGAACTTGTCAAGTAGTACAGGGTAATTGGGTGTACTGGTGAAGCTTGATTTTATAATAGCATTTTGAATTTGTTACTTCTGAGTCTCTGATGAAGTTGAAGATGGAATTAAGGAGCTACATATTTTAGTTCTTTCTCTAGCTTATTATGCCTATGAACCGTAGTGTAGTTTGTGAAATACACTAAAACATTTAGTTACGTTTTTAGTTAGCTTTTGATGATTTCTCATGCACAAAAATAACAGTAAATGAGTTGCTGAGACAAAATTACTATGAGACAATATTTAATGTGCATAAGCTAGTTGCAGTTTCGGAGAAGAATTCCAATGACCTGTTTGTGGCAAAAGTTGGTGATTTGTGGTTGCTCATTTTAGCAGATTATGTTTCATCTCATTAATCTAATGGACAATGTCAAAATATCTACCCAGAAATAGTATGAAGGATAATGAAAGAAGATGAGGATGTTTGGCGGAATATCTATATTTTGTCAAACATTAGGTTCTGATTGGTACTAAATTTTACTTCTACCATGATATGCAGGAAAGTTGCTGTTATCAACTTGGATCCCGCCAACGATCAATTACCGTATCCTTGATGATAGTATTTTCCCATTATTGGACTTTATTACTTGTGTTGTGTTGGAGAAAATTTGTCAACTTTCTTAATGTAAATTAGGTATGAATGTGCTATCAATATTGAGGAACTCATCAAACTAAGTGATGTGATGTCGGAACACTCTCTTGGCCCAAATGGAGGTAAGCTGATCCATGAGGTTTTCCTAGAAAGATGCTGCTGAACTCTGGGAAGGAATTTTGGAATGCTGGTCATGTTGGGTTTAAAATCTTTATTCGGTGGCTTCAGCAAAACGTTTCCGGTTTCAGGACGCTTAGCAGCTTCAACCAAAACTTGGTGAAATTAATATTTTTGAACCTCAATAGAGTAATAGACTACAGGAAGAATAATAAGACACCAGCTGCTGAATTTTTTTGTGTTGAGCCTTCACCTACTTGATTTATCTAGTTATTTTTGTTGGTCTTGATCTTCTAATATTCTCTGGTGCACTTTTATCATGCTTGTCAAGTTGATTATGAAATAGCTACTGTGGTTTTATTTGTCATCTGGATTCTGGATCTCTTTCAAAATATTTTTCTTTTTTCTATTTTAATCTGTGGTGAACTAGGTCTCGTGTATTGCATGGATTACTTGGAAAAGAATATTGACTGGCTGCAATCTAAGCTGGAACCTCTTATAAAGGGTGAGTAACTGAGTATCACCATTCAGCCATTTACTTTCTTGTTATAGGAGGATTATGAACTTTTTAAATGTTTGTTTCATGCATTTTTAAGTACTGCAAATTTGGTTAGTGTTGAGATCATAGAGTCAGACCGATTTACAAGTCGTTCAGAAGATTAAGAGAAGTGAGAGCATATGACCATTTGATAGATCTTGGCCATTCAACCGTACAAGTTTGGATAAAGAATTGTAATTTGGTCCACATAAGAGAGAAACTCTAGGGGTGCAGAATAGGACCAGCTTAATTTATTGGGTTAAGAACCTAAAAATAGTCTCAACTATAGGTCATGTTGCTAACCATGTCCTAGATTTAAAATGTTGATATTAAGTGTATAACTATCATATTGATTTATTTCCATTTTTTTCGACTGAATTTGGCGTTAAAATTAGCGTTTAGCAACAAAAACATGTTATTTTCCACTTTTCCGAAGTTCCGGATTTGTTGCTCATAGTTTAGCCTTATATGCTGCTTAAAAAACATGTTTTTGTTAGTCAATTTTAAGAGAAAAAATGGAAATCAACCGATATGATAGTTGAGACATTGAATATAAACATTTTAAATCTGGGACATCGATTAGGAACATGACCTATAGTTGGGACTGTCTTTAGGTTCTTTACCCTAATTTATTTTTTTATTTTTAAATTATAAATATTACTCATGCACTGCTATCTGCTGACACAGTACTTCAATTATGCAGATCATTATCTGCTGTTTGATTTTCCTGGCCAGGTGGAATTATTTTTCCTCCACTCTAATGCCAAGAGAGTTATTGAGACACTCATAAAGAAGCTTAACCTTCGGGTATGGATGGCTTCATTAAAACGCCCTAAATCTCGATGTCTTATCAACATGTGCTGCAATATTTGTTTATTGATGAAGTGATGTATCCGACTTTTGCAGTTGACAGCGGTACATCTAGTTGACGCTCATCTATGCAGTGATCCTGGAAAATATATTAGTGCTCTGCTTCTATCTCTATCAACAATGCTACACATGGAGCTCCCGCATATTAACGTGCTATCAAAGATTGATCTTATTGAGAACTACGGGAAGTTAGGTACCATCTCAGCTACATATCTCTCTGAAGAAACTGAATTTACTTGTCTTATTGGTGGGGTTCACTCATGCATGTCAATTATCCTTTCGCAGCTTTTAATTTGGATTTTTACACGGACGTACAAGATTTGTCGTATCTACAGAACGTTCTTGATCAGGATTCTCGCTCTGCAAAATACAGGTGAAATTCCCATTTAGAATTTTCATTTTTAATATTTTCCAACTCCAACTGAAATCAGCACACCTTCTTCAAACATCCGTGTTTCTGATTAGAATGTTTTTCTTAATGTAGAAAGATGACAAAGGAGCTGTGTGAAGTGATAGAGGATTACAGTCTAGTCAACTTTACAACCTTGGATATTCAGGCATGTGACAGTGATTGCTGTTTTCTTTTTCTTTTTTGTATTACAAGTTTGCTTTCGCAATTTTGGACCGGGACATTTTTCTGATTGATTGATGTTTTCTAAATTGTCTGTTTATGTGCTTTGTGTTTTTGGATCTTACCCTAATTCGGAATCGACTCCTTGCAGGATAAAGAGAGTGTAGGGAGTCTGGTGAAGATGATTGACAAGAGTAATGGATTCATCTTTGCAGGAGTCGAGCCAAATGCTGTTGCATTCAGCAAGATTGCCGTCGGTCCTTTAGATTGGGAATACAACAGATATCCTTTTTCACTTTTCTACTCTTATTATTATTATGGTTAAAAACCTAAAAACAGTCTCAACTATAGGTTATGTTGCTAATTGATGTCCCGGATTTAAAATGTTGATATCACTATCCCAACTATCAGATTTGTTGCTTTCCACTTTTTTCGACTGATGTAACACGTTAAAATTGACGTTTTAAGCAACAAAAATACGTTATCCATTTTTCCAAAGTATCAGATGTGTTGCTCATGGTTTATGCTTGTTTAATGTTTAAAAAACATGTTTTTGTTAAGTCGGTTTTAAGAGAAAAGTGGAAATCAACCAATCTGATAGTTGGAACACGGAATATCAACATTTTAAATCTGGGACAATGATTAGCAACATGTCGTATAGTTGAGACTGTTTTTAGGTTCTTAACCCTATTATTATTAACTGCATAGAATCTCTATAACAAGCAGGATACTGATAATAATTAAGGTCAGTCCATGCTTTTTAATATATCGAGATCAGTTGATGTTTTCCTTGACATAGAAGTTTCACAGTTGCAGCCGTGCAAGAGAAGTACATGAAAGATGATGAAGACCCCGACTCCCGTGATTGACTGCCAAACTCTTCTTCCGATATATCAGTAACCAACCATTTTCGTAATTTGTGGAGTGCTATGAAGCAACAACCGGTATGAGCTTTCCGGAACTCCACTTGCCTTTATCAGGATCTCATCGTTATTATTATGTCATTGATAGACAGTCGTGTATCATGTGCAAATGGCGAATCGTACAAATTTTGTTCTGACTGGGTTGTTTTTGGTCAGTAGATAATCTTCACCTACTTTGGGGTTTAGTGTTTTGTTTAATAATTCTATTGCTGATGCCATTTGCTTCCTCTCCAAGCAGTGTAAACAACCCAGAATGATCCAATTGCAAAAAGTCATAACCTATTGTTTGACTCATTAAGCCTTTTCCATGCATTTATATATCTTGAGACAAATCTGCAGCTCTCTTTATCCTCTTCCCCTCAAAACTACTAAAATGGTCTTCAGAGACTTCCTGTGTGGCTCTTTGAGCCCGAAAGCCAAAAGTGAAGAACAAAGCAATCTGCCATGGAAGAGCCCGAGCATAGCTTCTACAAAACCCAGTAAGAGATCACGGGTAAAGAGCTTCTTCTCTAGCATTAGAAAGAGCAAGAAATCTCCATATCCGACTGCAGAGCTCGATACGAGGGAAAAGCAAAACATCGTATATACTCAAGACATGGAGGTCCGGGTTGTAGCGAAGCAATCAGAGGAACCAGACAATCTTGTGATACTAAACTGCGATTCACCGCACAACTTACAGTTGGAAGAAAGAAGGGTTGGATCGTTAAATGGTTTTGGTAAAGAGAGGAGCTTATCTTCGTCGAAGAAGATGGAGCCTTGTTGGTATTTAATTTTAGCAGCAGCTTTAGTGTTGATTCTGCTGTTAGTTGATTCGTTCGGGAAGCCGGTTGCGGTTTTCTGCTGCTCGGTTTTCTGGCACTTGGTTCCTGCCTTGAGAGGCAAGGAATCGAAAGTAAATGGATGGTAAGAAGAAGAATTTCCAAGTTAGGGTGTAAATAGATCTGAGGTCATTCTATCATGTGTGATTAAATGGTGGTTCTTGACCATTTTTCTCTATTTGACTAAAAATATTCAGTCCATCATAGTAGTTCAGTATTTTATTCCTTAATTAGTGGTGATCTCGGATTAAAACACACTAGAGTCTTAAGAATGGCAAAATATTCATGGTTTGTAGTGGTATATAAATTTTGCATAGTTTATTAAACAAATCCAGTGATATAAGGAAGAAACAGAGGTGCCAAGTGCCAGCTGATCATAGGAAATATTACATTCTTTTAATTTGGTCAATTAAATTCTAAGACTCTTGTCCAAAATCATATCCTGAGGTTAAGCCAAAATCCTACTGATACAAACTACAAGCAAAAGAATGCCAACGATCTCAGATCGTCCATGAGTATCACGGATGGGTTGATCGACTCGATCCCGTATATAATATTATTCCTGCATTTCAGAATAAAAACAATTGTCGTCGTCATCAGTAAAGAGACATACATACCTATACATAATAACTAGTATTAGCAGTTGATTTCTGAGTGTTATTGGGTGGGTAATTTGGATATGATAATGCACATTTCATTTCAGCACATAAATATTCCACAGTTTGATCAAGTGTGCTTCTACTTAGTCTCAAACCTTGAATCTCTTTAGCCGGGAATTTTCGGGGCTGTATTGAGAGACATGGCGTCTAGGAGCTTCACTTCTGTATGATCCTGATGCGACTATTGTGCTCTTGCTGCTTTTGTCTTGGTTTTGAAATCTGGAGCTCCTGAAAAAGCCGGCCTTGTCCAAGGATACCTCGTAGTCGGCTCTCAACCGCGATCCTTGCTGGTTTAACCACATTGTATGTCAGTCAATAAAGATACTAAAGCTAGTATATATAACTGTTACCCTCCTAATAAATACAGAATCACAAATGATAATCGTGCGAGGTTAGCATGGAAAATGAATTCATATAGAAAATGCCAATCGCCAAATGTCTTTCTATTACGAAGACCATACAGCAACATCACTTTAAACAGACATGCTATTCAAGAGATGAACTCGAGATAGATTAAGAATGCAGTCATTTTTGCGCGAGTATCATTGGATTAAGTGTTCATGCCACTAAAAGTCCGAAGCAGAATCTCATGCATGCATCAATATGTGCTCTTGCCCTGTTTGTGATTAATCTTATAGACGTCATTGATCACTACCAGTACACAATAAACTCGAGAAGGTAAGATTTTCTGACCTTCTGCATTGATCTGCCACATAACACTTTCAGAGCGTTGTGGAAGTCCTTAGATTTCTCAAATTGAACCACGATTTTACAGTGAAGACCAGAAACTAGATCAGCCGCATCCTCATTTGCATCCTGACCAAATTCGTTGTCTTCGGCAACACTTATATTCCTAGTGGATGTAAGAAAGAAAAGAAAAAGAGACTCAATTGTGATACCAATGACATTCAGATGATGGGAATCGTCATAACATGTAAACTACGACTTCAGTTTCAACAGGTTATATAGGGAATCCATAGACTTGGCCCGAGAATCAGAACATTTTGCACCTTTAACATTAAAAAATTCTCTAGGGAAGAAAAACCACAAATGCAATAACAGAAGTAGAGAGCAGCAAACTAACACTATGTTAACATTACACTACTTTCATATGTCAGTCATATAAATCTGAATCATGAAAAGGATTTAATCAGTTCATTGTCTTACCAGGTTCATGAAAGTTAATTTCCAACTACAGAAGAGCAAAAGTTGATTGGTGTTACAATATAAAAGTGTTAGATATCAATCTCACAACCATCCATCACAGTCGACCTCTAATTTCAAATTCTGAAGTACTTTTTGCAGCAAGTTCAAGTTCAATGAAGAAAAGCATCATACATAAAAGGATGAAAGAGCTTCTACCATCTCCATACAGCCAAATTTTATTGCTGCCTATCTTTGATGACCTAAGATCTAATACTTTGAAGCTAGCCGGTCTCAAACCATCTAACTCCGAAAAATCCAATGCTTCTATGTCCAGTACAATAACCATTACATTACCTTATACTGCCAAATGTCGAGAAAATGGTATGTGTTACCAGCATTGATGGCTTTGATGACACTCTCGGCTCAGCGAACCACCTCGATGGAACCCCTCTTAATACAATTGTATCAGGCTCTTGCCTTCCTGTTCCTCCTCTAGAATACCCTGAAACCAAACCCACTCAACAATATGAACACAGAAGAAGAAACATTGATCCCAACACTAAATTTGATCACTGAAATCAAGATAACAAAGCCAATACTCAATCAAAACCAACCCATTCAACAATGTGCATACAGAAGAAGAAACATGATCCCCAACACTAAATTTGATCACTGAAATCAAGATGAGTAACAAAGCCAATACTCAACCGAAATTCGACATTACCGAAAGGGTAATGCTCCTCCCACTCTTTCTTCATTCCTTCGGAATCATCCGAATCCGGTACAGCAGCATTCAACTTAAACTTCACCCCTACGAAATTGAGTTCAAGTCCGTCCATTTTACCGACCAGATACCTCCTCCAATCAAGGTACTTCTTCTCCAATGCCCTAATCGCATCTTCTTTACTCTTTTCCTCCTCGAACAAGCTGATTCTTGTCTTCTCGATCAGAAACCCTAGGTCTCGAATGACGACGGAGCCACGAGCCAGTGGTTCGTCGCGCTTGCGCTTCTTAAGGTCCTTGGCGCGTACGACTTGCAAGTCCTCCTCGGGGACGGAGAGAGAGACGGTGAGTGAGGTGTTAAGGAAGTCGAGAAGAGCGCGCTTGAGCTGCCAGTCGTCGACGGGCTTAGTGTGGGTGGGGTTGGTAGGGTAGACGGTGAAGGTTAGCCTGATGCGCGGAAGCAGTGATAGACCATTGTCTATGTCGAGAGGCTCGATCGGAGACACCAATTCAAAGTTCGTCGAGGCCATGATGTGTCGTCTTCTTCGGAGCTTCCGGCGACTACACTCTGCTTACGAGTAACCTGTGGATTCAGCACGTAACTCTGACCACGAGTCAGAGCACTTCCAATGTGCAAAACCATTTTGGTTGCCATTTTGAGCCACCTCACTTCCACATCATCAATTGTCAAAAAAATATTAATTTAATTTAAAATGTCTTTACCTCTTACAATGGCAAAGACAATTTTTGTCTCAATTTTGATTATTATATAATATAATATTAGATATTATATGGAGAGAGATTAAAAAGCTATAACAAAATATGAATATGTACAAAATGTCCATGGACAAGTTAGAGCACTTTCAATGGGCAAATTTTTCAAGACATTTGCTTATGTGGATGTGAGAGGTTTGGACAAAATTTGTCCATACCACTAATTGTCCATCTAATTTCTTATTCTCTTTCCTCTAAGTTGTCCATGGGACATTTTGTATTCTTTCATATTTTGCTATAGTTTTTATTCTCTCTCCATGTCCTATCTAATATTTATATTATATAATAATCAAAATTGAGACAAAAATTGTCTTTGCCATTGTAGGAGGTTAAGACATTTTAAATTAAATTAATATTTTTTTGACAATTGATGATGTGGAGGTGAGGTGGCTCAAAATGGCAACCAAAATGGCTTTGCCCATTGGGAGTGCTCTTAGAGGCAAGAGAATAAGAAAGTACAAGGACAATTAGTGGGATGGACAATATTTGTCTTAACATCTCACATCTACCTAAGCAAATGTCTTAGCAAATTTGCCCATTGAAAGTGCTCTCAGGACTCAGGAGTAGGACAGGCAACAAGGTTACTAACATCATAATTGTACCATAATTTTTTTTTCTTTTTTTCACTCCTATTATTATAACAACTAGATAATTGATTCTCACTTTGCGAAGTATAAAATTTATTCCATTTATATTTTAAGTTAATTAATGGTGAATATATTTAATGTCAAAAATAGAAAATAAATAATATTACACTTTATATATATTATATTGATCTAATTATTACGAACTTAATTAAGAAAATAATATGTGTTTATTTAACAATATTTAAATTAATTTTAGGTTTTGTAATGTGTATTATTTATTATATGTTCATTACTTATGATTTAAAGTTAAGTAATAATACAACTGTAAAAAATCATTTATGAATCGTAGTAGTTACTTATCTATCTATATTTTATATAATTTCAATGTTTCTAGTGTAGTGTTGACAAATAAGATTTTACTATCATTTTATCTCACTTAGTTGTTAAAATAACTTAATTTGATTGGTTCATGTCAAATTTTAATAAGTTACATACATATCACTACTCTCTCACATCCACATGAACTCTAGATGAAAGACAAAGTTTCTCATGCATTTTCAAAGAAGTTACATTTACAAGTTTGATAAACTAACTTTAACACCCTAAGAGCATCCACAATGGTTTTACATAAATTGTATTCTTTAAAGTTGTCACGTAGACATTTATGTACACTTTAAGTAATACGTAAATTTAAGACACACGTAAAAAATATTTTCTCTGCAATCGTATTAATTAAACATATTTCTTAAATATATTTTATTATTAAATTTTACAACAATCACCAATAAGATATTAGCATTAATTATAAAATGAATTAATTTATAATAAAAAACTGGTTACGTAATACATAGTGCATTACTTAAATTTAAGGAATGCTTTATGTAATATCATAAATTTACGTGTGGGTCCCATCTTTAAGGAATGCTGTGTAAAACCACTGTAGATAGTTTTTGTTGCTTTTTTTAAATAAACATGTAGGACCCACGTTTACGTAATCTTTACGTAATACCACTGCGGATGCTCTAAGAAAATAAATATAAGTTTTAGACATAAAAAATCGCTTTGAATTTTTTTATACTAAAAATGGAATACAAAATACTAAAAATAATAACATTAAAAACTAGAATAAACATTTACATAAATTTAAATTATTTTTCTAAGCTAAAAAGACATTACATTTTAATGACTCTGAGTTTTATTTCACAACCCCATTTCGACATTTCCACATTAAACAATTTATCTTCTCTCAATCTATTTAATTTTTTGGCTAAAAAAAATATTTAATTTAACTACTTCTTTTCACATTAAATAGTTAGTCGCTTTATATATATATAAAACAATTCATCAAATTAAAAAAAAAAATTAAATTGTGTACATTGGCTCTATAAAAAATGCTTCTGAAATTCTATAATTACTTATATGTATTTTAATCACGATGAAAGATACTTGAAATTAGTATCATGCAAAATTAGTTATACGTTCGAACATAATGTACATGTTGTCCAAATATATTTTTAAACGAGGTCACCTTTCATGATAATTAATTGATAAAGTCGATGTGTTTATGAAATAAAACTAAATCATGATAACACTGGAATTAACAACATGAAGAAAATTTAATAAAGAAGCAAAAAATGTGATCGTTCTATAGAAAATTGATGATATTTATAACTTAAGCTGCAAACTAATAAACATGGTAATATGGTTTATAAAGATAAATTTTGTTACACATTTGGTTTAAAAAGTACGTATTATAAGAAGAAGTGACAAAAATATATAAGAATAAATAATTTTTTTTCCCAAGTAAATGGGTTTGTTTCAGACGGTATAATTAGACATTGTAATTCTTATAATTTTTTAGTAAAATAATTATTCGATTAAATGCATATTTTAAACCTCTTAACTAATTTTTATTTATAAAAAAAAAACCTCTAAATTAAAATAATAATAATAAATTACAAACATATTTAATTATATAGAACTTCCAAAGCACTATATTCATTCTCACAAACCATTTCGTTTTATTTCCCTACTACATTTTAGCATGAACAAATTTTTGTGTTTCTTTCCATGTATTCAACTTAACTACTTATGTGTCACTTTATATTTTTATATCTATATCTATATTCTATGTAAAATTTTGAATATTTTCAACTTTCTTGATGTTAGTATATATATATAACTTCAATTATGCAATTATATATTATATAATTACATTTTCACTTAAATAAGAATATATATTAAAATTATAACATGGAATACTAATTAAATTTTAATTATCAAGTAAACATAAGAATTAGATACAATAAAAAAATGCGTAAACGATATATAAAAAAGTCTATCAAATAATTATAAAAATATAAGTAACAATAATATTTAGTAAGTAATTATTTATTTTCTTTAACATTTTGATAGTTTGTAATTGGTATGGAACCTCCATTTACACGTATTACGCATGATGTTCGATTAAAATATAATAATATAAGTGAAAGTATTATATACTTTAAATGTGTGTAGTTAGTGTTTGATTTGCCAATTATTTCAAATAATAAAGATAAAAAATAATCAACATCAAATTTGAATTTTTCAGAGTGTCCAAACAATTTTATAACAAATCAATTGCCGCGCAACGCGCGAATTCACCACCTAGTTTCATATAATTTGTATAATATTTTAATTAAGATGCAATTATAGTTTGTGTATAACAATATTGAAATAGTATTTTAGTGATATTTTATGCACACCATCATCCTTGATTATTATTTTTTTAAATTACAATGGTTAATATAAAATTATAACATCTACATATATAGTTATTATTCAGTAAATATAATATTATGGTATGATGAAATTATTTAGAGAAAAAAATTAAGAAAGAGTGGTATTTAGCAAAAATAAAATGTACAGTGAGAATGAATTAGAGATGCTTGACGATGATATTTTTTTACAACTAAGCATATCAATTAATATAAGTTTGAAATAAATTATAAAATTTTATATTATTTGATTTAAAATATAATGTATCATTTATTTATTTACCAAATTATATTCATATTCATCCATATTAATTAGAAATTCATTTGAAAACGACGGTCATTTACTAATGAAAAACTCAAACATGAATATTGAAAAATATATTATGAAAATTTATTGAATATAATATTTATTTTTATTTGATAAATATAAATATATCAGTTACGTCAATACAAATATTACATTTCATCATAAATTGGCTAAATGTATCAATAATTATCACCATGAAAACACTTAAATAAAACTAATTTATTTTTTATGGTGAAACATTACAACTTACTAAAAATATTATCTAGGACTAAAAAGTTAAAAGATAATACAATTAAAAATAGGCATACTTATATAATCTATACAAATTTATACCAATATTTTTATGATATATATATATATAAGTTTTGATATATTTCTTAGTATTAGCCTAACTACATTGAAGATTAAAAAAATTAAAATACATTTATAAACTTCTATCAGTGTACTGATTTATTCCATGTTTAAGTAAATGAGATTGAATATGAGGAACAATATCAACAATGACTATCAGTGATGATAGTTGGAAGAAGTGAATTTTATCTTAATATAGAATTAGAAAGTGATATTATACATGGTAATGAATTTATATAAAAAATTAGAGAAATTTGCAACGGTTCTCAAGATGTATAATTATTAATGAATTTTGTATATTTATTAAAAAAAATAAAGAAATTGGTAACGGATTTTGGAGATCATCTAAGCAATGAGAGATGCCTAGTTGTACAATGATATATCACCTAGAAGAGAGAGTGAATGTGATGAACCAATCACGTTTTAAGATTTGTACACGTCATCGGATAGTTTAATTACTTGTCAAAAGTTCGTAACTTCTATTGAAATATATATAGATATAGATATAGATATAGAAATTATATTATTTTTATCTTTTCATGTCAGTCAATTTTAGCCAAAACTAATCACGTGTCACTCTTATTATTATAACAATCGATTTTATTAAGTCGCACGCCCTTCTAGAGTTGAAGTTATAATGTCGCACGTGAAAAAAAATATGGAGCTGTGGTGGTACCAATATGCAACACCTAAAATATACCTTATATTAAATTTGAACGTCAAAATAATGTTAGACACCACATTGAAACAGTTACAACATAACAACTACGATTCTAAAACAACAACACCAGAAGATATACCATTTTCAAACATTGTACACAAACACTCATATATCCATGACAATAAGAATTTCATAAGTCTTCACTCTCTGTTGATACATCTTCACCTTTAGCTGATAAATCTTATCATTTTTATGAGAAAAAAAAAACATCTCTGTTTCTTGATGAATCTTCACCACAACCGCATTTTCTTTAACTGGGTGTGGCCATCGAACTAATAGAAGTCATTGAAGACATCAATTTGAGGTGGGAGAGCGGAAATCGCAGTCCGTGGTGGAAATAGTTCAGTGAAATTGAACTTGCAAAACCCCAATTGGAATGAGGAAGAAGAAATGTGCTGATTATGTTTACTGCAAAAGAGTATTTATCATATTTTCAAGTCAGTCAATTTCTTCAATCCTGTAAAAAAAAAAAAAAAAAAAAAGGTCACATGCGACGCATGTGACCCTTTTCGTCAATAACTAACGAAAAGTCTAACGGTGCAACACCCATGTTATCTCAGGTACCAATTTGTCACAAAAACCGTCGTTTTGGAGTGTTATCTCATGTACCAATTTGGTTATAATCTCTAATCATAATCATAGTTTTTCTTCACAATTAACTATTTAACCATAAACACTCAAACTAATACATTACCATTGTTTCATAAAAAAAAAAATACAAATTAAAAATACATTCATTGTTTTATACAAGAAATCCAAATTAAAACATGAAGTATACTAAGAAGATTAGGTTTATCATATTGTCAAACTGATTTATAAATGAATATTAAATATGAATTAACAATAATATATTTATTTAAGGTTATGATAGAAAGAATGATCAAAGAATGAATGAATGGTCAAGATAATAATAATGAACGGTCAAACCTTTTTGGTGTCTTCAACATCTCATAGCACAATGATTGAGTAAGAAAATTGTATAATAAATTGACAAAAGATTATATATATATATATATAAAAGGGTTAAAGGGTCTTCTAGTGTCATATGTTCAACCACTGTTGGCTTTTGGTGGCATAAATTTTTTTTGGTAGGCTTTGGTGCCATATGTTTGGGAAGTTGTATGTTTTTTTTTGTTTTCGTTAGTCAACAGTTAGTTTGACCGTTAAATAATTTTATTTTGTTCAATCTAGTCCTCAAATTTATATTCCTAAGATTTAATTTTTACAATTTAGTCCTTAATGTTTGCTCTAGTCACCACCCAGGGCCGCCGACCACCACCCACCACCATCCAAGGATCGACCACCACCAATTGAGGCCGTCCACCAATTGGTGGTGGCCGACCCCAATAGGTGGTGGCCACCCCAATCAGGGCCGACCACCACCAATTAGTGGTGTCTACAACCCTAATCGGGCGCGACCACCACCAATTGGGGCCGCCGACCTCAATTAGGGTCACATAGGGCTCCGACTGAGCCCTCTGTGGCTCAATCGGAGTCAGAGGGCTCCAGTTCGGGGCCTCATGACTCCGATTGAGCCAAAGAGGCTCAGTCGGAGCCCTATGTGACTCTGGTTGAGGCTCTATGGCTCCGACCGAAGCCACATATGGCTCCGAATGAGCCATCTGTGGCTTAATCGGAGCCCGGGGGCCCGAACTGGAGCCCTATGTGGCTCCGTTCGGAGCCATAGAGCCCCGACCAGAGCCACAAATGGCTCAGTCAGAGCCCTCTATGACCCTAATCGGGGCCGGCGACCCCAATTGGTGGTGACCGACGCCAATTGGTGGTGGTGGGTGGTGGCCGACGGCTTTGGGTGGTGACTAGAGCAAACATCATGGACTAAATTGTAAAAATTAAATCTTACAAATATAAATTCGTGAAGTAAAGTGAACAAAGTAAAAGTATTTTACGGCTAAACTAACTGTTGACTAATAGAAAACAAAAAAATATACAAATTTTTAAATATATGATACCAAAAGCCTACAAAAAGAACTTATATCACCAAAGCCATCATTGGTTAAACATAAGGTACCAAAGAATCTTTAATCCTATATATAAATATATATATGAAAAAAACTGAAAACAAATAAAGACGGCCCAGCCCAGCCAAGGCCAACGATTCATGTTCATTGTAACCGACCGGGCCTTCGCAACATTGCTTCCTTCCAACTCAACACAGGTTACACAGCTGCTGTACGTCAGAAGCCATGTATTTGGCAAACTTTTCACCGGTCAACAAGATCTAAGCACTGACGAAGTTGGAGTAGAGTGGAAACCGAAGCGCGCGTCCTGTTGTTGGCTCCCTCCTCAAGCTCCAAAGAGTTTAGCCAAGTCCATCGCAAGATCGGAGATACAGAGCTGCTTCTTCTTCTCTCACATCCTCAATGGAGGATGCGTACTCTAGATCTGTCTCCGAGGTAATGTCGCCTATCAACATTCTTGCAGTTACGAATTACACAGCATGATCAACGACCTATTGTTGGTTCCTGGAGTTGATGTTCTTTCCAGATACTAGAGATTCCCCATTTTGATCCGGGAAGAGCAGGCTTAATGTAGTAGGAGTGATCGTATCACAGACCTTAACGAATTCAATCATCAAACTGGAATTCCTTACTAAATTAGTTTGAGCAGCTCAATAACAAGGGGAATTGTTCTTTAAATGCTTGGTTTGTCTCCATGCTATGTGATTGTTGTAATGAGACGAACTCGATTTGCTGTCAGGTGCTGGATTTCTTTGGAGTAGACCGGACTAAAGGACTTGCTGATTCCCAGGTGTGTGTTTGGTTGAATAGTTAGCATCATCAATGAATGTAGGAACTAGGAAGAAATTGCATTGCGGTGAATGACATTTGAGCTGGCTTTTGGCTAGCAGGTCTCGAGACATGCAAGACTCTATGGCAGAAACGGTGCGTGTAAACTTCTCTAAGCTTCTCACATAATTACTCTACCTTATTCATTTCCCCTGGACTGAATGAGGACATGCAAATCCAGAAGCTGCAATGACTCAACTGACCCATTTTCAACTGTTCTATGATTTGCAATAGACATTTATGGATGGAGTTTTTTTTTTTTAATGGTTAATCATGATAAGTATGTTGAACCTATACAGTCAGATAATGTGATGCATCACTTTGCCCCATAATCAGTATCAAGGTGAGATGCAGTTTGCTCCAGAAAAAAAAGAGCGGACATGATTCAGTGCAACTCTTTCTATGCTATTGAGTTGGAGTTTAAGTATCATAAGTTGTCTGCCTTTCTGGTCTTTGATGTGTTCAGTAAAGATATGAAACATTCATACACATCTTTTGCAAAAAAAAGTTATTTCTGGTGCAAATCTAAGCCTCACATCACATCTGAAAAAGGAATCATGGATTCATGAAATTTTATCATGCTTCGCTCAGTCTATAGATGCTTTGTTGATTAAAAGTGTGGTCTTCTTCTACTCTAGAATTAGAATTATAATAAATAAATATGTTAAGTTACATGAATGATATATATATATGTCCAAGCAATTGTGGCTATCAGGCTTTTTCTGAGCCTTTCTGGCGTTTGATTAATGTTTGCCGTGAAATATTAGATATCGTGTCCATAGGACATCTCTTAATACATTAACTGATTGTTTATTTTGACTTTTGCATGTTTGGTGATGGCCTGCAGTGCTTCCAGAAGAAAAAAGTAAGCAATCTCTCTATCTAACCTCCTCTCGAACAAGCACTTATGAATCTATTTCTGAACTTCTCCAGAAGGAAGTTTCACCTTTTTGGTGCTTCTGTTTCAGCGAACAAAGGATTCTTAGACATTACTGCTTAAATGATCTTTGCCAAATGTACTAGGTGAAAGCTCAATTACATTAATACAACATAGTTTCCCATTCATTGAGAGAAGTGTCATCTAGTAGTTTGTCTTGTTGGACCACATATGTTATAATTAACATGCATTCTGATTGTATTAGTCAAGATTCAATTCCTTTACAACCATTATTGGAGAAGACAATCAAATGTAGTGGTCTTCAATAAATAATTCATATATTTGGAAGATTCTAATTTTACGAGTTTCAAATTTCTAGCGTGTTATTTAATAATGAAACCATTATTGGGCATTCAGCTAACACCTTAAGATTTGTGATAGTTGGTTCCACCATGTTGTATTAGAACCCGGTTTTACGATGGTAGGCCCTTGAAGCTCCAGCATTCTTGTTTGTGTTTGGTCCTGGGCGTAGGGGTGATTTGTTAAGTATCCCAGTGATCCCACACCTATTGTTTCAATAGATCCACGTCTCCTTATAAGGGCTTGGGCAGTCCTCCCGTTCAAGCTACTTTTGAGATTTAGTTAGGCCCAATCAGTTTATTAACACATGTAAAGGTATGGACGTCAGAAAAAAAACGTATATTGAAAAGATTTCACTTCGTTGTTGTGAAATTAAACTTAGTATTCTAAGTTCATTTCTCATGGCCATTTCCGATGGCCACCAGTGCTTCTGTTTTTCAATTTTTGGAACAATTGTAAAGCTTGGAACTGTTATCTGGTATTTTTAATTAGATAAATTCTAATGACTGACAAAGACCTTTTGTTCGTATAATGCAGGAACTCCCTTCTGGAAACTAGTTTTGAAACAATTTGATGACTTGCTCGTGAAGATACTAATTGCTGCTGCAATAGTTTCGTTTGTTCTGGCGCTGATTGATGGAGAAACAGGCTTAACGGCTTTTCTTGAGCCTTCTGTAAGACATCATACCCCTGAGAATTGAGATGGGTTTTTTCCTCTATTTTCTTTCCCATATTCTAGCATACTTCTTTTAGGGCCTAATGTGGATGTTATAGACTTATAGTCATAGTATCAGCTTGTACGTTAAAGCTACAGCACATTGTTTGTAGGATTTCCCTTTTTATTCGATATTCTTGGCGCAGCGGGGCCTTACATATGGAACATGCCTTTTCTATTTGTGACATAGGATATTTTTGCTTGTCCATAACTCTTTGTTTATACATGAAATTTGTACCTTTCCCTTCTTTAAGCCATCATGTTGACAGAAACTTTTGTGGTACCTATTATTTCCTTAATGTTTGAATTCACATCCAACCAGCATTGACTGAATTTCATGAACAGGTTATTCTCATGATACTGGCTGCCAATGCAGCTGTTGGAGTAATAACAGAAACTAATGCCGAGAAGGCCCTTGAGGTGAATTCCCAAGTTAATTTATTTATTCTGATGTTCAATGTGCTAGCCGAAGTAGTATTCTTTTTAAATAAATATTTCCCATGTGATGTCCTTTTGCAGATTTTGTAAGTCCATGGTTAAATTTAACATGTTTTTATAGCTTTGTTCAATATCATCTGTCGTACAAGCACCACGTTAAACCTACTCACAGGAGTGCAGGAGTTTGTAATCTATCTAAAATCTTGTGTACTGACCTCAAGTTAAGGCATGTTTGTGGGCCAACTCCCAATATTGAGTTATTGATAGTGCATCTACCCCTCATCTAAAGTCTAAGAGTTGTTTAGCCTGTAACTAGACATCTGGTTTTAAGTCCACGTACATGTTAGTATGGATGCTAAAGTATTGAATCTGAAGGACAAGAAAAAAAGACTTTAGAATGGAAGTGGATGTTCTACTCCGACTTGTTAACTTCTAACTAATGGGTTGCATTCGATGGTTTAATGTAACTACTCCCAAATCTGTCTTACTGCTCTTCTTGTAAATGTAGGAGCTGCGAGCCTATCAAGCTGATGTTGCAACTGTTCTACGACATGGTAAGAATAACAGAAAAATCTCTTTCTCTGAGCTGGCTGTATGAATTCCATGTTCATACTGTCAATAACTTACCCTAGTAAGGTTATTCTGGTGCCTGTGGTGTTCCCACTTTTTCCTTGACACAAGCTAACCTATATCTGTGAAATGCGACTGTTAAGAATAGACGCACGCCTAAGCCAACTTTCCCGTAAGCTCGAGCTTTTGGGCGAACGCCTTTGGGAGACTCTTATACATACTTCATCACTTACCAATGCATCTAACAGTGCTACCCATGTTGAGGCCCATTTATTTATTTACCTTAAATTTCTGATCTATTAGCTAGTGTGTCCCCACATTGCCCATTCAATGTTCTACATGTGAACTGAGTATGCTTGGCTGAAATTGCATCAAAGACTATATGCACTTCCACTGCATTTCTTCTGCTTAAATCTCAGTTAGGTTTCTCTAGCTTCTGTCATGACACCAAGAGCATTACCTCCGTAACTGTTTCGTTATTGAATTCACGAATTTCTTCCTCTACCTTTTTATTAAAGTATCTCATATCTGCTACATTGCTGGACCTCCTATGTACATCTTTTGCCTCTCCTGCCCCATTTTGTACAAATTGAACCTTCTTGGTACCTTATTAATGATTACTAACTTACCATTAAAAAAATCTGTTCCACTTGCATGTGATGCATATATGTGAAGTCATATTTATTGTGAGCTTTATATTCTAATCCTGTTACAGTAAGAATACCAACTAATTTTTTTTCTTTCCATTTTTTGTTAGTTTTTTTTTTTTCTTTCCATTTTTTGTTAGCAAGTACGTACATCCAAATAGAATTCTGTGATGTTATAAATCATTGTTGAAAAGTCTTTCAATCTGACATGCTTTCACATCAAAACTTTATGTATCAGGTTGCTTTTCCATCCTTCCAGCAACAGAACTTGTCCCAGGAGATATTGTAGAAGTTAGTGGTCAGTTGGGACTTCAAAATGTAGCAGTTATATGTAGTATGTGGTTCAAGAAGCTCCTTATAAGGTTTAATGATTTCTCTCTTAATGTATAGTGGGCTGCAAGATTCCCGCTGATATGAGAATGGTTGAGATGTTAAGCGACATGTTACGCGTTGATCAAGCAATTCTTACAGGTACTTTTTGTCTTCATATTTTACAGAGTAATTTTCAAAATTTGGTTAGATGGCTCTGTTTTATTGGATTCCTAGTCAGAAATAATTCATTCACAGTTTTCTGGCTTTTAATTACATGTTGCTACCACCAGCAATGGTAGTCTAGTGGTTAAGAGTGCTTACTCCCATGTGGTTTAGCTCCGAAGTCCCAAGTTCGAAAACCCCTCAGGGTCTAGTGGTTAAGAGTGCTTACTCCCATGTGGTTTGGCTCCGAAGTCCCAGGTTCAAAACCCCTCAGGGGCGTCACCTTGCTGTGACCTGATTAAAATATCAGGTCCGCCTGGCCCACATACCGCGTCAGCATATGAGGCGAGTAGAGCTGGGGCTTACGGGCCGGCTTCTTAACTATATTAGGCTGCTGGTGAGGCTACGTTGACGGGGCCAGTGCATGTGCTGGTTATTCACTAAGTCTGGTCGGAAAAAACCCCAGACCGTGAGCAGGAGAGCCCAGACATTACGTAGCGGGATGGGCTAGGGTCGCCACTACTAGCCCACTCCTTTAAGTTCAATAAAAAAAATATTACATGTTGCTAGAATATAACATTTAAATTTTAAGTCTCCATTACCAAGATCACCTAGGTAACATGTGTTCGATTTTTTGGTGCTTTATGGACAGTCAGGAACTATGTTTAGAACATTGCCACAATTGATATACACTAAAGAAGGATATAATGACATGTTCGGTAATGCAATGTCAGAATTGTTAGTATATGCTGATAGTATGATCAACTATACTTTAAAGTGCCATTATTATGCCCACTGCTTTGTTGTACTTTGGCAATACTTAAAGGCATAGGCAGGTTTTTTCCTGCTAAATTAGGAAAAGAAATATAAAAGGCAGTAGTATTGTATCGTCTAGTTCATTACCACTCTCTTTAGTAGTTGACCTGTCCAGCTTGTTCGGATAACTTTAGCATGAGGCTACATGCATGGGAATTTTTCTTATTTTAAGAGACCACATTGGATGTGGTGTCTTTTTATCGCGCCATATAGGAAAATGAAGAAAATGTCCATATAAGTAAAAGGGGATCAACCACCTATATGGATTTTATATAAGCTCATGCTGTGTAAGCTCGTATTTAGATTAACTTGAAGTATCAACATTGTCTAGTAGTGAAAAAATGATGTCACTCACGTTTTATACCTAACAGTGTGCCAATTACTCTAAATTTTCTTGGTGATGGTAGGTGAGAGCAGCTCTGTGGAAAAGGAGGTTGAGTGCAGGGTGGCTACTAAAGCAGTGTACCAAGATAAGACAAATATCCTCTTTTCGGTAATGATTGCAGCTTGAAATAAAATTGGCGCTGTCTCATGTTTCTGTGGGTGATGTTCTTTTGTATTATCTTTGACAGAATTGACAATTGTGAATGTGCTGTCAGGGTACTGTAGTAGTCGCTGGCCGGGCGAGAGCTGTTGTTATTGGAGTCGGTGCGAACACAGCCATGGGCAGCATCCGTGATTCTATGATGCAAACTGGAGAGGTAAGCCATTCTAATTGTTAGACATCATATTTAATGTGTTGTTAATTTGTCAGGGCACCGCTTGATTTGTTCAATTGTTTCCTGGAATTGCTCCAGAAGCTTCTTAGCTGTTAAGAAAGCCTAATGTATTGTCCTAGATTTTTTATATTAAAGGAGCAATTTCTTGCTTAATTCATTTATTTCGGATGATGGGTTAGGTTATATAGACATACTATATCCCTGGATTATATGTGGAGAAAACCATTATGAGACACCTGTATATGCTTAACTTGTATAGGCAAGAAGTGCAGTTTGTTATGGCTCTGAAAGTAAATTTCTCTTCACATCTTAACTCCCAGTTTAGATGCTGATTGCATTCACCGCCTGCAGTCATGCAGATTTACTATGTAGTTATCCTGTTGCACTTGTACTGCTGCTCAGGTGACAATTTCGTGGTTCTCTTTTGTTGCAGGAAGCGACACCACTTAAGAAGAAACTGGATGAATTTGGAACTTTCCTGGCAAAGGTGATATATGCATAATTTCTGTTTACAAGCCTTAGTTGTAGTTCTAACCAAGAGTGCAAGTTCTAACTTCAAGAAGCTTGTAAGAATTACCAGTAGCCCCTTGCATAGGAGACCATTATAACCAAAACAGAGCCAGCTGTTGCATTCTTGTAACACCACTGAAGTTGATTTGTCTTAGAGTGTTGTTTTCTGGCCTACATAGTTACATTTGGCTACGTAATGAGTTTTTTTTTCTGATGCAACAAAGAAACAGATGTTAGTTAAGCCTGCCCATTGTTTTGGGTTCTTCCTGATATCTCTGTACTGAATTCATCAAAATATGCTTACATATCAAGGCTTATTGCCACTACAAGCTCCTGTTATTCATGGATTTGTGGTATGGATGGATATTATTCAAGATATATGATCATTCAAAAGTATGCTTGCATAAATGGAAAAAAAGGCGAGACACGTTCTTGCACTTACTATTGGTTCATTGACAAGGATTTTAGTTACAGTTTCAGGAAAAAGTACCTTAGTTCAGCTTACTGCACTTTTAACTCTTGTGCACTTCTAGGTCATTGCAGGGATATGTGTATTGGTATGGATTGTCAACATTGGTCATTTTCGTGACCCTTCACACGGTGGGTTCATTCGTGGCGCCATTCATTATTTTAAGGTATTGTTCTGCCAGTGTTTTTGGAAGATCATGTTTTTCTGTTGCAATTCCTTACTACTGACTTCTTTAAATGCATGTTTATTGTGCTAGGTCTAATTCCTATTCGTATGGCCGTAACTTTCTTGAACTTTTTCATGGTTATAGTATATCACTGATGTGAGTCACTATTTAGGTACGAATGTACATAGCAGTTTGAGTCGCATTTTGGAAAAATTGGTTTGTGGAGTCTTGTTTTGTGTCCACAATCATGATAATGTGCTTTTTGATGAATTAGTATCTGATCCTAATCCTTATTTATTGCCAATTTGGTTAATCATGTCTTATGCTTAAAATAAAGCACACTGGTAATTGGTTATTGTCCCACTTCTTTATTTTGTGTTTGTTGATGTTGGGTCAGGATGGTTCATTGCTATCCTAAGAACATTACTCATTTAGATGCAAGGTTTTTGTTTATTTATTGATAATGTATAGCCCGCAGTAGTTACTACATATGAAGTGGCTTTGATGCCCCATTTGGTGCCTGCAGATTGCTGTTGCCCTTGCAGTTGCAGCAATCCCAGAAGGGCTTCCGGCTGTAGTCACTACGTAAGTACTGTACTTATTTTTCTCTTTACTTTGGTCACACTACCCATTAATAGTCATGCTTCTGTTATACAACTTTGATCTGATTATTGACGTTGTTATTTACTATTTTCCCAAAAGATAATATTCCGGTTACTTGCCACTGGCCCAGCAGTTCTCGAGTTCCTATGATATATTATGATTTTTAGTAAGTCAAGCTCATTAAATTTGTTTAACAAGTTCTTACATTAATTGGAAATATGAATAATATTTGTAACATGTATGAGGAGTTCTAGTGCTTTCTTGTTTAAGCTTTGGGTTAGAGGCTCATTCTATATGCTAGTTTAATGTGTGCTATGTTAAATTATAATTATTGCATAATAACTGGTTTATGGAGGAACTATTGTGCATTTACTAATAATAATTATGGCATACACTTCGTTCCTCTTTTCATTTGTCGCTTTGATGGCCCATTTATTGCTCTTAACAAAGTGAAGCTAAAAACTGTCATGAAGATTGACCTAGTGTTTGAATTTTATATGCAGGTGCTTGGCCCTAGGGACAAAGCGAATGGCTAGGTTGAATGCAATTGTACGGTCCTTGCCATCTGTTGAAACCTTAGGGTGCACTACTGTTATTTGTAGTGACAAAACTGGAACTCTGACAACAAATATGATGTCTGTCTCAAAGGTCAGCATCTGAGTAATGAATGAAGTTCCATTTTTCTTCCTTTCTTTTCTTTGATGATGTTGATGTCCATTCCCAGCTTCTGCTGAATTTTTAAAATTCAAACATTCTTATGATACTGCTGCATTTTTTTTACTTAGTATTCATTTTATGGTGTTTCTTTATCCTCTGTAGACAAAATTATAAACCTGCCCATAGAGCCTACTCTTTATGATATGAGGGTGGTCCAGTTTGGATATTTTCATTTTTGCTGTTCTACTCATTGTCTTTAAGAAGTCAGTACCTTTCATCTATAGGATCTAGAGCCATAATCATGTATTTAAGTTTCGTAGTTCATTGCAATTTTTTTATCCTCAGAATCATGACACTGCTTATGTCTTCGGGCACTCAGATTTGTACTCTTCACTCGGCGCATCATGGTCCTGTGATTGATGAGTACAGAGTCGGTGGGACAACATATGCTCCAGAAGGATCTATTTTTGATAGTGAAGATGAAAAGGTAATGACTACCACATGGTAGAATAAATAGTCTTGGGAATGTTATAACTTGCTTGTACTGATGGATGTCTTTATTATTATTTCAATTAAAAGGTATTGACTTCAATGACAAGAGTCAGATAGATACACCGCATTTACAGCATGCCACCAGATTAAAAAAAGCAATGATCATCTACATATCGGTGATTTTATCAACCAAAAGTTTCAATCCCAAGTTCCAACTGACTTTCAAATTGGAAAAGAAGATTGCCTGATAATGTCTTTAAAACTGTTAGAGATATATTATCTCTAACAATCTAACAAAAACCTCATTTGTTTATGCTCGTCAAATACATAGAGGCACATTACAATGCCTGCCTCAGTTGGCTTTTGATCATATTCTATGTCTTTCAGTACTGAGACTGCAGCTTACCCATCCCTCCTGATTCCTTTGTTACCGTGCCACTATATTTGTCCATACATGTAATTAGCAACTTTACTATTCAAAAAATAGAAAAAAAAATGTCCATGCGACTTGTTGGGAAATTCTTCATTTAATTTGCACACCGTATACATCTGCATGCTGACCTTCTTTATGAATAACAAAGCACTTTTAATTAACATATGTTTTATTAAACTGGGTTTCCTTAAAATGAAGTACTGTGTCCTAAGAACAAATTTTACTAAAAAGGAATCCTGACACCTCTCTCTGCCTAATTAACTACATAGTGATAAATTTCTCTTGTGCCATTTTTCTTTCCTAACTGGCACGTATGCATAGGCATATCGTGATTAGTATTACTAAATGTACATTAACCACTTTATTGATAAAAGCGTTGATTATTTTTACAGCTAGAACTGCCTGCTCAGCTGCCTTGCCTCCTGCAATTAGCAATCTGTTCTGCCCTCTGTAATGACTCCATTTTACAGTACAATCCAGACAAAGGAAAATATGAAAAAATTGGGGAGTCAACGGAAGTTGCTCTTCGTGTATTGGTGGAGAAGGTTAGTCTGCATAGCATGAATGCCTACATTAATTACTCTTTTCCAGGTGTTTTTTTTGTTTTCGTTAGGATGATAGTCTGACCTCTTTTCAGGTTGGTATTCCTGGTTTTGATTCTATGGCAACTGCTCTGAGTGCGCTCAGCAACCATGAACGCGCTTCTTACTGTAATCACTACTGGGAGGACCAATTTAAGAAGGTACCTGACTCTTCAAAGCTAATCTTTTTGTTCTTGAATAGAGAAGTCCCAGTACAATATTTTACTTGTAACTGGTTATATTGATCATGATCATTTTTTTTTCTTTGAATGAACATGGATCAAGATCATGTACGTGTTTCTTAACAGGACACACTGCTAAGCAGGGCGGTAAAAGATTCTTTTTAATATTTGAAATGACGATGTGGGTTAGAGCTCTGTTTCCAAAGATGGTGTAAATTTAGATTTTGAAATGTGTTCATGGAATGATTTGGATGTATTGTTATTTCAGTTGTTAAATGCAGAGTTGAAATATGTAGGATAATAGATGAACCGAGGGTAGACAGGCATTGCCTGTCTTTCTCTCCTTTCTAAAGGTTTGTATCCAAATTGGCGAGGATTATCATTGTCAATATTCTACAAAGCCGTGCCTATCTTTGTTATGTTTGACTAGTGGTATTCCTTTATGGCTGCTCTCATACAACAGCAAACTCTGTTGTCTACTCTAGTCTGCCTTAAACCAAGCCCCCTATTTAATTTTTTGTCACCATGGTTGGCTCCATGAGGGAACTTGTTAACGAATGATGGACCTTCTTTCAATTAATAATAATTTATGTTTATGGCGCTTCCTAGTTGCATAGAGATTGTGAGGCTAAGTGTCATTGAAGTCTCAAATGAAGTGATTTATGGCTATCTGGTACCTTGTCAATGAATACAACTTTTACCTTCTAATATACTCAAGCTCGAGTGGCTGGTGATCATACAGATTTCAGCTTTAGAGTTCTCTCGCGACCGCAAGATGATGAGTGTACTCTGTAGCCGGAAGCATATGGAGTTCATGTTTTCAAAAGGTGCTCCAGAAAGCATAATTTCTAGATGCACAAGTATACTTTGCAATAGTGATGGCTCTACTGCTCCACTAACTCCTGATATCCGTGCTGAACTAGAGGCAAAATTTAACAGGTTAGCTTCTGTTTTCTCCCAAGTCCTATCCATTTGGCATTTTGTGTTTCGTGGTTTTCTAATTTCTTTGCTAATATACCAAGCTAAAATACTGAATGATGAATTATTCTAGAAGTAGCCATTTATGTTGTCTTTCCACTGTTGGAATGAATCTAGGCAAAGATCTTTAATAGCTTACATTTATTTCTTTTGCTCATAGCTTTCTCCTTTATCACTTTTTCATTATCAGCTTTGCAGGCAAAGAGACGTTGAGATGTCTAGCACTGGCCTTGAAAAGGATGCCTACAGACCAGCAGTCTCTTTCCTTTGACGACGAGAAAGATATGACATTCATCGGCCTGGTATTCATCATTTTGAACTTTTATGATTATGAACTTGATTTATTAGCCATCTACCTGTCGCTTGACTGACAATGAAGTGCGTATGTATATTATTTGTTCCTTTTTCAAAAAAAATTAATCCTTAGGAATTGTATCTGCTCTTTGAAGGTTGGAATGCATGACCCGCCGAGAGAAGAAGTCAAGAGCGCCATGCTATCATGCTTGACTGCTGGAATACGAGTTATTGTTGTTACTGGCGATAATAAGGTACGTGAATATTGTTTTTTTTTTGTTTTTTTTTTTTTCGTGGAGAATGTCACTGCCATGTTCCTCATATTTGGATGGAAATATCCCAGGCCACAGCTGAGTCACTATGCCGCCAAATAGGTGCCTTCGATCAGTTGGTTGATTTTTCTGGACATTCCTACACTGCTTCTGAATTTGAAGAACTTCCAGCTTCACAGAAGACAGTGGCACTGCAGCGAATGGCACTCTTTACCAGGTAAAGTTTACAGGGTTTGCCTCTATCTATACTTTGATGTTCTTATTGTCATAAACTGAGATTTGTCAAATCCTTTAGTACTTAGTGAGATCTGGTTTTACCTGGATTATTGAGCGTATCTATAGTAAGAAAGTGAAAACCCCAAACCACAAATCGGAAGTATCAGGTTTGACATCTGAAAGAGGGAGTCGATGAAGAAAAAGAAGGTTGACTTCAACAGTTGAAACTTATCTTTGAGTTCGGAGACTTGAACAAAAAATGAGAGCGCCAGCAAATTTCAACATTAGATGTCATTTTTTGAAACTAAATACTAATTTGAGATGACTATTTGTTTTTGTAAATTCACCTACTTTTCTGTTTAGATCATTAATGAAACAATTTTCATTGGAGGGGTTAAGTTTTGCGATGGACTTATTTTCTTAGAGAGTTGATCGATATGCTTTTTTATGGTTTAAATAGGGTCGAGCCTTCTCACAAAAGGATGCTAGTTGAGGCCCTACAGCATCAGAATGAAGTGGTAGGTTTCATATTTATGTTTCTGGCGTTACTACCAAATGGTACTTCTGCTGCATATGGTTGTCACAGGAAAGGACTATTCAGTATTCTTATTTCTTTAGGAGGGTGCTTTCCGTACAGACCATTAATAAAACATGTTTCATTATCTTCTTTTATTGTTTTCAGTTGGGATATATGTACTGTTCAATGTGATCGACTCTTGTCAGCTTTTGACTGAATACTTGCAAGTTGCAATGATGTACATGTACACTAAGACCTCTCCTCTAAGAGAAGTATCACACTACAAAATAGTGAGGCCTACTAGTAAGAAATTGCAGTGCCTAGCTGGGCCTACTTTGGAGGCCTTCATTCTTCTATCTTCGGGATAATAAAAGTGATACTGCTCAGCATTGCTTAGATGCTCAATTTTTTTTGGCCTTAGATGCTCAATTTGTCTTTGCATATTTGCTCATTTTTTCTCACATTCTAGTGGATTAAGCAGATAATAAAACAATGACCGGAACAAAGCTGGATTCATTTAATAGAAACACTGAAATCTGAATGAATTCTGATGCATAATTTTAGTTCATCCCCTTGTTTCGTGTAAGTTATTTTCACATAGTCATCAAACTCTATTCCGTGGCATGTTTTAATGAAACTTTTCCTGTTGATTTGCTTATTTTCCTCCCATATTTTCTGTAAATGTGTATTTTAGTTCATTACTAATGGCATAGGTTATGTTCTCTATATAATAATATCTGCTTTCATTCACTTTCTTTGTGAATGGTGTTCTCATAAGTAGCGTGATAGGTTGCAATGACGGGTGATGGTGTCAACGATGCACCTGCACTAAAGAAAGCAGATATTGGAATTGCAATGGGATCTGGAACAGCAGTTGCTAAGGTAACACTGATGCATCTTTCATAGAAACTTAGGGAAGTTCTTGGATGGTCCATGAACCCAATTCTTCTGATGCTCCTCACTCTTCTGATGCAGCTATATTAATTATTGAAGTATCCTCCACCATGAGTCCCACACCGGTGGTGTGTTAATAATTAGAGCACTATATAAGCAAGTGGGCTACCTCCTCCTATCACCAATTGGTTTTAGGATGGAACCCCACTTGTGAAAATGGTTGCTCTATGTTGGCCTGTTGGGTTTGACTCGGCCCAATGTGGAATTTAAGATGGTATCAGAGCCCGGTTCCGGTTGGCGGTGTTGGGTTTGTGTCCCCTTAGTTGGCTCCACGTATAAGGTTACCGGGTCGGGCCTGGCGTGAGAGTGGGGTTTGTTGAAATTAAGTCCCAATCCGTCCGGATTTGAAAAAAAAACCGGTGCCATAATAGAGTCCTCATGGTGCGGGGGGTGTGTTGAAGTATCCTCCACCATGAGTCCCACACCGGTGGTGTGTTAATAATTAGAGCACTATATAAGAAAGTGGGCTACCTCCTCCTATCACCAATTGGTTTTAGGATGGAACCCCACTTGTGAAAATGGTTGCTCTATGTTGGCCCGTTGGGTTTGCCTCGGCCCAATGTGGAATTTAAGATTAATCATTTTAGAAATTAAATGCACATATCTAGTAACCTTTTACCTTACCCATGTGTCTATACTATCGATTAGCAAGTGAACAAATCGCCCTGCATATAACAGCTCAGCAACAGTATCTAGTGCTGATTCTCAATTTTTTAGTTATATTATATGTTGCTGAACTGATATGTTCTTTGATTGCCACTTAACACAGAGTGCTTCTGATATGGTTTTGGCGGATGACAACTTTGCTTCCATTGTGGCGGTACGGTATCTTTCTCTATCCTCATGGTTTGCTATCATTCAATTCGTGATCAATGGGTTTATTGCCATTAAATAATAATCATCATCATAACCAATGAGTTTGTTCAAGTTGCAAATGTTAGTTTTCAGGATCAGTTTTACTGCCCCTGGGCTGATAATAGTTAATCTTCACTTTTACTTCTAAGTTGCAATCCAAATATATAGGAGAAAAACCTCCAATGTCTAAGGGCTTTTGTCAACTTAAAATTCTAAGGCACTTTAAGGAGTCCTGCATTAATCGTGTAAAGAAAACAGTAGCAAATAGGTGGGAGGGATTTAACAAGGAAGCTTTGTACTTATTCTTCTATACTCTTCTATTGTTATCAGGCTGTTGCAGAGGGAAGAGCAATATACAACAACACAAAGCAGTTCATCAGATACATGATCTCATCAAATATTGGTGAAGTTGTGTGTATTTTTGTGGCAGCAGTGCTCGGAATACCTGATACCCTTGCCCCAGTAAGTTCATTTGCAATTTCACATAGTGGGTCTCGACTGTACGCTGACAATTCCAATATTTGTCTGGAAAGATTTTGTTAGAAGTCGTCTTATAAAGTTTACAGTACATTGGTGATTGGTATATGATTTTCAACATTTTTTATTTATTGCAGGTTCAGCTACTATGGGTTAATTTAGTTACTGACGGTTTGCCCGCCACTGCTATTGGCTTTAATAAACAAGATTCTGATGTGATGAAAGCCAAACCGCGTAAGGTATTACCTTAAGTTGATTGCTGTTTGCAACATCTCTTCTTTAAACTGCCGTGGAGACATACATCCTTAACAGTAGAGGATTTGTCTCTTTAGAGACTTCTATCTCAACTCTTTCGAGTTTGGTATTACACTTGGAAACTTCAAAATGCTAAATTTAAGAGATTATAACTGGTTTTTTTATTTTATTTTATTGCATATTGTATATTTAAGGGCCTACAAGGATGATAGACCTATGACCAACCTATGAGCTTGAGTTATTTGCCTATTCATCTCGTCCTTCTCGTTCTAGCCCTAAACCTTAATCTGACTCTTAAAAGGTTTATTTATTTATTTGGATATGATTATACATAACCCTTTCAGATGTTCTGTTATTGAAGCACAATGGATGTGTGTATTTCTTACACTTGGAAACTTCAAAATGCTAAATTTAAGAGATTATAACTGGTTTTTTTATTTTATTTTATTGCATATTGTATATTTAAGGGCCTACAAGGATGATAGACCTATGACCAACCTATGAGCTTGAGTTATTTGCCTATTCATCTCGTCCTTCTCGTTCTAGCCCTAAACCTTAATCTGACTCTTAAAAGGTTTATTTATTTATTTGGATATGATTATACATAACCCTTTCAGATGTTCTGTTATTGAAGCACAATGGATGTGTGTATTTCTTACACGCTTTCCCATTTTTATGGTCTGAACAATAAATTTGCAGGTTGGTGAAGCCGTCGTCAGTGGATGGTTGTTCTTCCGTTATTTGGTAATTGGAGGTTGTTATAAGCAGCTTTAACGATAATTTCACTTTATTCATCTTTATCTTTTAATTTTCTTTTATTGGTTTTGAATGACTCGTAGCCTTCTCCTGCATCAGTTCCATATCTTTGCTGAAAACTAGAGATGTTTCTTATCATCTTCAAACAGTTTTTTTTTTTTTTTTTCTCAATAGTAGTTGCCAATGAAGACTAATGGCGACTTAAAAGGGATTTTCTAGACTCAATATGGCCAAAATTTTAAATATCAGCTACTCACTTAAATTGGTCCTGTTGGAGAAATATTTATTACCAGTGTACTATCAATTCAACATAGACAATCTTATTATCACATTCAAGTTTTTTTTAAGTAATTATTTGGAGGATGACCTACAAAGTCTCTTTTCTGCAGCCTATGTCGGCCTTGCTACAGTAGCGGGATTTGTGTGGTGGTTTGTCTATTATGACAATGGTCCCAAGATGCCTTATGGTGAATTGGTAAGTCCACCAACCTTTGGTCTACTCTAATTGATGCAGCATCAACGGCCGTTGCATGTTATGTTTTGTAGTTTTGGTACCTGAACTGCACTTTAATGCGTTGTTGGTTACGGTAGCTTCTATGCCTCGTTTAGTTTTGGTACCTTCTCGGTTTTTCCATCAAATTTAATTGAAAAATAATCAATAAGGTCCTCCAACTATTTTACTTGTCAATATCAGCACTTAAGACTTTTTTGCCCAAGGATCCCCTGACCTATGGACCTTGGTCGACCTACCTGGCCAACCTGGGATCATCCTGTAGTGGCGGAGCAATGGGTTCTCAACCTAATCTACCTTTTTAACTGTTATCATCTCGATCATCCAGTTTTGAGTTTTTCTTTTTCATTTCAGATGAACTTTGAAACTTGCGCATCAAGAGAGACTGCCTACCCATGCAGCATATTTGATGATCGGCATCCCTCAACAGTTGCAATGACCGTCCTTGTTGTGGTTGAAATGTTCAATGCACTGAATAACCTCAGCGAAAATCAGTCTCTTCTGTGAGCATCTGCTTTCCTTTATAGCCCTATAACATAGATATCTTCCTGCTCTAATCTCGTCCCATGTAAAAACTTATTTCTCTAACAATGAACATAGAAACTTATTTTTTTAAAACCAATGTATTTCTATTTTGCTTGCCTTGTTATAAGGATTATTTATTTTCTTACTTGACCACCAATCTTTTCTCCTCTCACTATCGAATTTGCTTGTTGATCAACCGAAATAATTTTAATTCCGTCTTATCTTTTACGCTATTTTTTGAATTAAACAGTGTTATACGTCCATGGAGTAATTTGTGGCTCGTTGGCTCGATCATCCTGACCATGCTCCTTCACTTACTAATTCTATCTGTTCACCCGCTATCCGTTCTATTCTCGGTAAGAAGCTCTTGATTTTCTTCGATCTGTCACTTTCTTTAAGAAATGGAAAAAGAAAAATGACGATCAAATATTTTTGCTTGCAGGTAACACCACTGTCATGGGCAGAATGGAAAGCTGTTCTATACCTTTCATTTCCTGTATGCTTCACCTTCTTCAACTTGCTATCCATTCTGTGCCAAAAGAAAAATAAACTTGTTATCCATTCCTACTTTTTCCTTTTCTTTTATCACTTGATAGTATGAAGGGTGAGTCAGAATGCCAGATCTTGAACTTGTAAGATAAGTTGCTACCAGTTAACCTAATTTCGGTTTCGATTGAATTGGGTTTATGCATGCAGAACTGAATTAGCAACCATGAGTTCTTTGACAAAGAAGCTAGTAAAAGAACCATAGAAACACTGAAGATACTTCTTACCCTAGAATTTTTCCAACTCTTATGGGAGTTTTATTACTCTGTTGCAGGTAATTATAATAGACGAGATCTTGAAGTTCTTCTCGAGAAAATCATGCGGTAATCTCATCACACTATCTTTTTCCTTTTCTGTGTAAAACTCCCTAATAACCAAGACCATTGCTAATAATATCCAGTATGGCTCGAACCTTTGTCAAATATCAAGTCATGGCTCTGCTAAATTTTGAACTGTCTTAACTTTGAAGGCCTAGTTTGAAGTCATTTTTTCCGCCATTCCGTTAAAATGATGGGGAAATGAAATAGAGTGACTTCCAGTAGGTAGTTGGAGTAAAGTTGGGTGACGAAAATTATATTGTACTTGTTAGAGATAGAGATATTATTGCTATCATTAAGGATAAGGAGCTACACTATATATACTATATATACAAGTCTCGCTCAACCCTAGAAGTGTCAAGTAATAACAAGCTCTATAATGTGAGTCATCTTCTCTAATCTAAGTTGGTATCAGAGCTAGGTCATCTTCTAGGTTGCCGTCAGTCAAAAGCCGATCTGTTCTGCTGCCTTGCTCAGCCAAGTCAATGGTTTCAGTCCAGCAAGCCTAACCTAGTCTTCCATTGACAGTTATAGACCCTTTTGGATTTAGGGTTTATCTTTCAAAATTTTCGTCGCCAATCAACTCAGAAGCTTCCGGCCGTCGTTTTCAAATTTCCACCGACGCCGTCCACCGCCGTACACGCCTCCACGCGCGGCCACCACGTGCAACATCCGCCGGCGCGTGTAACTCACGCGCCGCCCTCCCGGCCGCCGTTGGTCGCCGCGGTCCCGTCGTTCAATTCGCCGGTCTCTTCCGACTTCATCCTAGTACATTTCGCCGGTTTCCACCTCACGTGCCGCTGCTGTCTGTGCCTTCACCTCACGCACGCTGCTGCTGTCTATGCAATTCATCCACTGCTGTCTTGTGCCAGCTGCGCAGAGTCATCTGATTCAGGGAGAAGGAACACCTGCTTCTTGATAAAGGGTGGCAAGAACTCAATTGCAGGGAGATTGTTCTTTGCATGTTAAAAAAAAAAAAATTTTTTTTTTTTGCTCAATTGCTCCTGTTCAAAGTCATCTGGTTGGATTTCGTCGTCATGTCTCCAACATAATACATCACTGTTTCTGCAACAGAATATAGTAGGCTTATGGAGTTTAAGAAAATTAAGGGAGCACAAGTTCAAGCATCTGCAACTACTAGTTCTACCGCTTCCCAGTCTAGTAATACTCAAAATCTATGGATTATTGATTCAGGTGCTTCAGACCACATTACGGGTAACATTTCCTCTTTTGACGCTATATCTCCATTTAACTCTAGTCATCAAATTACTCTTGCAAATGGCTCTAGAGTTAGTCCCAAGGGAATTGGTACAGTCTCACCAATGCATTCTCTATCCTTGGAGTCTGTTTTATACATCCCTGGTTGTCCCTTCAACCTCATCTCTGTCAGCAAACTGGTACGTTCATTCAATTGTTCAATAACCTTCAGTAAAGACTCACTTGTTATACGTGAACTTAGTACCGGACGAACAATTGCTGTGGGATATGAATCAGGAGGACTTTACTACCTTAAGTCATCCTCAATTATTTGTGCTGCAGAGTCTCCAAACCTTCTTCACGATCGTCTTGGTCATCCCAGTTTGTTCAAACTTCAGCAAATGGTTCCCAAATTGGATAAGCTCAAAACACTACAATGTGAATCATGTCAACTCGGGAAACATATTCGATCTAGTTTCAGAAGTCATGGTGAAACCAGGGTCAATTCTCCTTTTTCTGTTATACACTCTGATATTTGGGGTCCTAGTCGTGTACCTACCTCTGCTGGGTATAAGTACTTCGTCACTTTCATTGATGATTTCTCCCGTTGCACTTGGATATATTTAATGAAAGAACGTTCCGAACTATTTCCAATATTCAAGTCTTTTTTGCTGAAATTCAGACACAGTTTGGTAAAAAAGTCAAAATTCTTCGCAGTGCTAATGCAAGAGAATACTTCTCGGGAACGTTTTCATTATTTCTGAGTCAACATGGAATTCTACATCAGTCCACATGTCCTCATACACCGCAGCAAAATGGTATTGCCGAACGAAAAAATAGGCATCTGATTGATACTACTCGCACATTATTGCTCCATGAAAATGTGCCAGTCCGCTATTGGGGTGATGCTGTTTTAACAGCTTGTCATTTGATAAATAGAATGCCTTCGTCTTCCCTTGGTAATAAAATTCCATACTCTATTTTGTTTCCTAAGGAACCATTATTTCATGTGAATCCCCGTGTCTTTGGGTCTACCTGCTTTGTTCATGATCTTTCTCCAGGACTTGACAAACTTGCTGCACGTGCCATCAAGTGCGTTTTTTAGGATATTCCAGGTTGCAGAAAGGATATCGTTGTTATTCTCCGGTCAATAACCGATACTATATGTCTGCGGATGTCACATTTTTTAAAGACACACCATATTTCCCTCCTTCCACAGCCGAGTCATCATCTACACTGGATATGTTATCACTTCCTATCCTGAGTCCACCATCATTTCCGATACAAACTCCATCTCCTCCAATTGAGTTAGAAATGCGTCCTCCACTTGTGTCAGAGGCTCCACAATCTCCTTCCGTTGTGATAGAAGTTCCATCTTCATCGGTTGATCCACCGCCTCTTCTTCAATATCAACGTCGACAGAGACAGTCTACTGCAATAGAGACCTCTACAGTTCCTACTCCATCTCGAGTGTCTGAACCGACTACAGACCAGCCTGACTCATCCGAAGAGTTGCCCATTGCCCTTCAAAAGGGAAGTAGATCCACTCGTAACACTCATCCTATTTATAACTTTTTGAGTTTTCATCGGCTTTCTCCATCCCACTTTGCTTTTGTTTCATCATTGTCTTCCGTTACTATTCCCAAAACTGTTCGTGAGGCGCTTGCTCATCCCGGATGGAAGCAAGCCATGATTGACGAGATGCAGGCCTTGGAGCAAAGTGGTACATGGGATTTGGTCCGATTGCCGCCGGAAACGAAAATTGTTGGTTGTAGATGGGTGTTTGCTATCAAAGTTGGAGCTGATGGTAAAATTGACCGCCTTAAAGCACGTCTTGTGGCCAAAGGCTATACTCAAGTTTATGGTCTAGATTATGGAAATACGTTTTCTCCCGTAGCAAATATTCCTTCTGTACGGTTACTTCTCTCTATTGCAGCTATCCAACATTGGCCGTTGCATCAGTTAGATATTAAAAACGCATTCCTTCATGGAGAGCTTGAAGAAGAGATTTATATGGAGCAACCACCTGGATTTGTTGCTCAGGGGGAGTCAGGACTTGTTTGTAAGCTGCATCGCCCTTTATATAGACTCAAGCAATCACCACGGGTCTGGTTTGGAAAATTCAGCTCTGTTATTTAGAAATTTGGGATGAGTCGGAGTGAAACTGACCATTCTGTCTTCTACTCACATCCTTCTTCTGGTCTCTGCGTGTATCTAATCGTCTATGTCGATGACTTTATTATTACTGGGAGCGATCATGAGAAGATTAAACAGCTGAAGACGCACTTATTCAGTCACTTCCAGACCAAAGATTTAGGGAGTCTTAAATATTTCCTTGGAATTGAAGTTGCCCAATCAACGAATGATATTTGCATATTTCAAAGGAAGTATGCACTAGATATTCTGGAAGAAACAGGCATATTGGATTGTAGGCCTGTTGATAGTCCCATGGATCCGAATAGTAAATTACTTCCGAATTAGGGGGAGTTATTTGATAACCCTGAAAGATATAGAAGATTGGTGGGCAAATTGGTCTATCTCACTATCACTAGACCAGACATTTCATTTGCAGTAGGGGTGGTCAGCCAATTCATGCAATCTCCCTGTGTTGAACACTGGCAGGCAGTGATGCGAATACTTTGGTATGTCAAGAAGGCTCCAGGTCAAGGGTTGATATATAAAGATAAAGGAAACACTGAAGTGGTGGCTTACACTGATGCTGATTGGGCAGGTTGTCCAGTAGACAGAAGGTCTACGTCTGGTTATTGTGTCTTTCTCGGAGGAAATCTAATATCGTGGAAAAGTAAGAAACGTAAACGTTGTTGCTCGTTCTAGTGCTGAAGCAGAGTATAGGGCCATGGCAGTTGGTACGTGTGAGCTTCTTTGGGTCAAACAACTTCTTCAAGAGTTGAGGATTGGAGATAATAAACCAATGAAAATTTATTGTGATAACCAAGCAGCTCTACACATAGCCTCAAATCCAGTCTTCCATGAGAGAACCAAACATATAGAAGTCGATCGCCACTTTATCCGCGAGAAGATTGTCTCCAAGATTATTGCCACCGAATCTGTTAGTTCTAGTAATCAACTAGCTGATATTCTCACTAAAGCCCTTGGTGGCTCTCGGAGTCCGTATATTTGTAGCAAGCTTGGTGCACATGATATGTATGCTCCAGCTTGATGGGGAGTGTTAGAGATAGAGATATTATTGCTATCATTAAGGATAAGGAGCTACACTATATATACAAGTCTCGCTCAACCCTAGAAGTGTCAAGTAATAACAAGCTCTATAATGTGAGTCATCTTCTCTAATCTAAGTGTACTAATATTTTCCAGGCTATAAATAACAGAATTAAATTGTAATTTAATGACTTCTGGCTCTTGCTTTGGTTGGTTTCACAATTCTGATGCAGCAAATTCGAATAACCACAATTCGTCGCTGTGCAGGTGGTATATGGTTGAGATTTAGATTGAGGGGAGGCGATCTCCTTCCAAAGAAGGAATTACATGAAAAGTGAAGCATCTTTCTTTACAGTGGATATTAGAACTCTTCATCATCCTTCAATGGTAAAAGCTTGCTGAGTTTACCTCTTTGTCTGTATCGCAAACTTGTTTCTCTGAGAAACTAACTAGATTTTGCTTTAGATGAATACAAATGCTTGGAGTGGCTGAGAAAGATATTAATTATAGATAATCATGTAATATGTTGTAGTAGTTCATCCCTTGATTAGAGGTTTCGGATTTAAATCCTCTCCGAACCTTGAGAATGACATTTTACCATTTACAGAATCAGGTGCGAGCTGAGATCATCCTAAGATATATCACCTAAGACATTTCAGTTAATCGTCGGGTAGTTTCCGTTTTGTTACTTAACTGATGGGTCAAGTCAGCGATTATTTTATTGTAGTCATTGAGCAAAGTAGAGAACTGAAGTTCCATGCAATTTCTTGTTATGAAATCGTGATTCAAGAGACATCTTTTTCAACTGTTCACTTTCTTAAGTTTGTACTCTTGCAATTCCAAAGTGTGAATATGTTCTAAACTATTATAATTTTTTTGGCCAAAAAAACTATTATAATTTTTATATGATTAGGAGTATCGGGTCACATTAATACACGTATGAGATTTACATGAGAGAGTTTGGTGCAAGCCTGCATCATACGAATATTTGAACCAACCAAGCCAATAATAATGACAGGTCATAATGTCTTCGTACGACACCAACAGCCCTGGATCTGAGCATATTTAATTCGATAAAAGAGCATTGAATTCCAACACTTACGTGGTACAGGTTTGTTGCAGATTTTAATAACACCATAACAATATCATTTATTTTTAATAAAAAAGTATGTAAAACATGCAACATGTTTGAAAAAGATGGTTTTATGGACCAATATGTTTTAAAACGTACAACATGTTTGAAAAAGATGGTATTATGGACAAATATGTATTAAAATGTACAACAAGCTTACAAAAGATGTTAAAATGACATACCGTCCACTTGTTATCCATAGTTTCATTAAGTTGACACATGTGGAACACATTTTTAGAAAAATAATAATAATAATTAAAGTAAGAAATTAATTTATAAATAGCAATGATTATTAATGGTTGGATGTAAATACTAATAATAATAATTATTATTTTTTAAAAAACGTGATTCACACGTGTCCAATTAATGAGACTAGTGACAACAAGTGGACGATACGCCATTTTACCATCTTTTGTAAGCTTGTTGTACATTTCAAAACATTTTAGTCCATAAAACCATCTTTTTCAAACATGTTGTACGTTTTAAAACATATTGGTCCATAAAACCATCTTTTTCAAACATGTTGCATGTTTTACATACTTTTCCCTTACGGTTTCACTTTTTAGTTTTATAACCAAAGTTTACATCATGATTTTACTCGTGTTCCCATGGGTATGAACATGACGGAGCTATATAAATTTAGTTCATGGGCAATAATTGAACTATTATATAGAAAAATTAGGAGAGTAAATATAAAATTTTAAAGGGTGAAATTAAAATTATTTATATTTTTAGGATAAAAAATGCAGATCACGAAGCGAACTAGCTCTATTCCTGAATATAAACTCAAAATCATAATTTCCTGGATATTATATGAAGTAACTCTATTCTATTCTTGAATATAAACTCAAAATTATAATTTCCTGAATATTATATGAAGAAATCATGTAATATGGTGTGGTAGTTCAACATCTCATCTATTAATTAGAGGTTGGTGGTCAATTTCCGCCTAATTACTGAACACTTGCTATTGACTATAAAAATATAAAAATATTCATGAAAGCTTAGACTTGCTATTGCTATTGACTATTAATTAGTTTAGACTTTGTGAAAGCTTAGACTTTGTGAAAACAACCCACACCGTCTTAAGACAAAAGTATCAAGTCCGGCTTAGCAATTCTTTTGTAAATGAAAAGGAAAACTTTTACTTACTACTGACTGCATCTGAATTGGCGCCAACGGTCCATCGGCATCCAATCCAACGATCTTTTCCCGGTCCAGAAAAAAAAAAAACTATAAAATCCAGATCGGCGTTTGTATGCCTTGTCTTGGCAGACTAAATTTTTTTTCTACGTCCACTCCTCAATAATCCTTAATTTCTGATCAGCGCCCACCTCTCTCTCCAAAGTCCAAACAAATTGGATTGGCCATTCGTCCGATTGCGCAGCATTCCCAACTTCCGCGATCCTCTGCTCTGCAACCCCTCGATTTGCGTCCTCTCTCCCTCCATCCCAGGTTCGTCCTCCTCAACTCATGAACTCCCCGATATACTATAATCCGTGGCTAGAATCTCCACTTTTCATGCTTCTGTAATTATCCTTGCCCTAGCCACGCTTCTCTGATCTGATGATGATGATTTCTCTATTATTTGCTATTGTTTGCTCAATTTTTCGGAAGATTTGATTTCGAACTGTGATTTTACGAATTTGTGTAGCTCCCGGGGCCTGGCTTTTGGTCTTTCTTTACATGGATCATCGGCTTGTCAAGAGGGTTCTGAGGAGAAGGAGGTGGATATATTTGTTTGCTGCAGTCGGTGCGTCGAGCTATGCTGCGTATAGAGTTTATCATCTGCCGACGGTGGCAAGGAAGAGGAGGAGGCTCGTGAAGTTACTGGGAGCCGTGGTTTCTGTGATTGAGATGGTTTCTGATTCGGCAGAGACAATCGCCCTTGTCAATAATGACTTGAAGGAGTTCCTTCAGTCCGATACGGATCATATTCCTCGTAGTCTGAGACAACTATGCAAGATCGCGAGCTCCGCCGAGTTCTCAAGGTCTCTAAGTCGTGTCACTGAGGCCTTAACTGTTGGAATCGTGCGTGGCTGTAAGGCGGAACCGGGAAATGAATCGGCTACTGCAGGTTCGAATATGAGTGATAAGGTTATGGAGAAGCTTTTGTCTAAAGCTGGGACTGGTTTTGTTTCAGTAGTAGTGGGCAGTTTTGCTAAAAACATGGTGTTAGGGTTTTACTCCAAGGAGAACGAACCATGTGATCAAAATGGTAGTGCAAGAATGTCTATGGTGAAATCAAGTCCATCAGAAATGCCAAGATGGTTGAATGTTGTCTCTGATGATAGGTGCAAGGAGCTAATTGCAGATTCTATACAGAAGTTCGTGGGGACTGCAGTTGCTGTATATCTTGACAAGACTCAGAATATCAACACCTATGATGAGCTCTTCGATGGATTAACTAATCCAAAGTACGAGACCAAGATGCAGGACATTCTGGTTTCAGTTTGTAATGGTGCTGTGGAAACACTGGTCAGGACATCTCATCAGGTGCTGACAACTTCAAATTCCACAGCTGATGATGAAAGTGAATGTCCTGAGAGTGAGACAGTTAAAGATGATGCTCCAATGGCTTCAAAGCATCAGCTGTGGAGAAGCTCATTGCCTGAAGTACAAGGAAGTGGTGGTTGGGCTGACAGGGTTTCATCTACCTTGTCTGTCCCAAGCAACAGAAGATTTGTACTTGATGTCACAGGGAGGGTCACATTTGAAACTGTGAGGTCTCTTCTTGTGTTTTTCTTCTGGAAGCTATCGGACAGTATGAGGAGATGTTTCGGTGCAGTTCATGGGGAGGTTGTCGGTCGGGGACTTGAAGTTGTCAGATATGTCAGTGCAAAGTCATCGGTTATTGTCACTATATGCCTTGCCTTTTATCTACATGTTTTAGGTGGTGCTAGAGTGTTGGCAGCTTAAAAGGATTCTCTTCTCTCATGAAGTTATCGAGCTTCATTTATGAGAACAATGGCTGGTAATTCATTATGTAAGTTGATGGTAGTCTAGTATAGTATAGAACTAGGCTTCCCAAAGTATTATCATCAGAAGTAGTCTCTAGGATTATTACATGCTCTAAGGGGTTGATATTGTAAAATCAAGCACGGGATTAATCAAATCAAGAATATCCGTTCTTCTGTGTCAATTCTTTGCTTGATCGGTTTTACTAATACTCCTAACACTTTATGAACTGCTTCTTCCTGCCAATTTGTTTATGCAGGTATTTGGGTGACAAAAGCTTGAGGAAAGGAAAACATTTATCATGCTTCCAAGGTTTGATTGAACTTTGTTCTTTCTTCCTTTCAAGTTTGTATTACATCTGCTACTCTTAGTTCTCAAGGACAGCTCCAGTATTACTGCTTCAGGTTATAACCTGCATAGTTGTTTCTTGCTACGGTTTCTCGATGATCAATCTATGTTGATCTTCTACAATTTCTCTGATTAGCATGCATATAAAAATTCACATGACCTGGCAGAATTCTATCCCTAAATTTTGAGGCAGTTTACGTTCCAAGAATTCTTCCAGTGATATTCGTGTCTGGAACTACCTAGTTCACATGCTTGTAGAAATGTCGTGTAATGTGGCAGTTGCCGACGTGGTATTTTTTCTAACCCGATTCGCATGCTTGGTGTTGTTGTTAATGCAAAGTTTACTTCTCAATCTCATATGGCCACATGATTTTGCAGAGACAGGACAAGTGCTGGAGACCACATTATTAATAGGGTTACCCTTATTAATACCACAATCTGGAAACATTTATACTTTCCATGAAATTGACATGTTAGTATTAGTATTTTGGTGATACAGTACAGAACATGGTAGTTATGCATGGCAGAGACCTCTCTTAGCTAAGCTATAGAGGTCTCTGCCACTTATTCAGCAGGCCAATGCCATTTCTGTGTAAATTCAAAGTCTCCATTGAAGAAGGCTGACTTGACCTAACCTGCAGGGTTGTGGTGGGATCTCTTTATTGATTGTAATGGTATATCATGTGCACAAGCCTTAAAGAGTTCAGATAACTAGTTAGCTATTGAAAAATAGAAAAGTAAATGTATAAACATTGACTGTGAAAAGTAATTCTAGCGGTTTCATACTTCATCATTTAATTAGATATCCCGGGTTTAAACTCATTGGAGCCCCATGGAAAAAATTTATGGCTAATATTTTATCATTTACGGCTGATCTAATGTAAGTGGATATTATTTTTGGTTTAGAACAAGAATACTACAGAAAAAAAAAAAAATTGTACAATCTTAGTAAGGAGCAAGTAAGCTATAGGTGTTGTGTTCTCTAGGACTTCTGGGACATTTTTTTTGGTACTACTCTAGTAAGGTAAAGAATTATACTAAAAGTAATAGGGACATTTTTTATATGAGAGATCTTCGTCTATTTTTTCTGTTAAAAGTGACGGAAAGTGGTCACATGCTTGGCATGTGACCGAAAATAAACTGAAAATCCAAAAATGCACTTTGACCAAAGTGTGTCCCTCACATGTTTGACCTAAAAAGATGAAAATGCCCTTTAAACCACCACGGCTCCGCGACCACCACCCCAGCTCCGGCGACCCTAACCCCCCTCCGGCGACCCAAAATAGCTCTGATCAGAGCTTTTTTGGGTCGCCGGAGGGGGGTTTGGGTTGCCGGAGTTGGGGTGGTGGTCGCCGGAGCTGGGGTGGTGGTCGCCGGAGCTGGATGGTGGTCGGTGGCGGTGGCCGGAGCCGTGGTGGCCTTAAGGGCATAATTAGTGTGCATGAGTATTTTAGACATTTCACATTTCATTAATTAAACTGATAAATTATATAATAATTGCAAAATGGTAATTTTGTTTTTTCACGTGGTTCCGTTACATTTAACAGAAAATTTGGACGGAAACCCGAAAAAACACAAAAACTCAAAATTCAGGCCCTTAATAATATCATTTTTCAATTCAGACCCCAATTGGCAACATGAGCAAACATTCAGGCTTCTATTGTGTTCTTAACCCAAGTAATAGGGGTTAAATATCAATTAGCTAGCTGAACTTTTAACAATAGTGCAGGTAGCTAGCTAAACTTTTTTTTTGGAGCATTTAGCTAGCTGAACTTTTTGTAAAGTGGCAATTAGCTAGCTTTGTTATTTTTTATATAAAAATTAACGAAATTTCTCTCATGAGGAACACGTGATGACGATAACAACAAAAATTCACACGTCGTACACCCTAACTATCGGATATCGGCAGAGACTGCTCATTCAAGGATTTCGTAAGATGAATATGCCGCTAGAAAGTGAATCGATTCAAAGAAAATAACGTTGAAAGTGCGTCGATAAAAAAATGAATATTCAACAAATAAAAAAGGATTGATGCAATTTGGTTACGAAAATATGTTAGCAGAAATTTCAGTCGGTTATATGCTCTTCACGTGAGAAATTTGGTTAGTTTTACCAAAAAAAATAACAGAGCTATCTAATTGCTACTTTTCAAAAAGTCTGGCTAGTTATTTGCTCAAAAAATAAGTTTGGCTAGCTATTTGCACTTTTAATGAAAGTTCAACTAGCTATTTGACATTTAATCCAAGTAATAAACATACTAGAATATACAGTTAAAAATCAAATTTAAGCAGAAATTATCTTAGTTTCTATCCATGATAATGATTATATATCGAATTAGTTAAAAATATTTTAATTTATAACTTTCACATGCTATTCTTTCGGTTGCATAGATAATGGTTTACATTTTAACTTTTAACCATGACTCTTTAAAGAAAGTACAACACTGAAGTTTGTAAAAGTATTGGTTTTTTAGCCAAGCCCTATATATAAAAAAAAAATGTACGGTTAATGATTAAATTGCTAACTGATGTATGTTTTAGACTTTAGTATTTGGATAAATATGTAGTTGCTTTTTTTTTTTTTTTTTAATAATGTGCTAATTTAGTTTTGTCTTATGGACAACTTGCTATATATAACAAATATTATGTAATTTGGACATAATTGGTTAGGTAATTGACTAGAACTAAAATAATAAAATTGTCATCACAGAAAATACATTTCATGTAATGATGAAACTTTTAATTTATGTAAATAGTTATTTATTACCATGCGGATGAAGTCAATAATTTGACTTAATTCCGTCCAGAATAGAATGCATATTTTATAGGGGCGCAAACGAAACTTAGGTAACAACTAGTCTAAAACACTTCCGTTAATATTTATTTTAAAAGCATAAATATCACTTAGCAATTTGATAATTAATTAACAGACCGAATGTTAAAAGTCAGCTAGCAATTAGGTAATTATAACAATCGTATGGGTCGGACAAAAATCAAAATGTATAGGGTTCAATTTTTTGAAAAGGTAAAATAGAAGACTAGACATTCCAAACAAAAATTCCTGAGGAATAAATATATCTCTCCATCCACTGTTTGAATGCTCTCAACTGAGAGAGGTTCGTGGCCGTGATAATCTCACCGCCGGTGAGTTCTGGTGCTCACTCACCAGCTCTAACCCAAAACCAAACCAAATAGTTTTTCACCACTATCAACGGATATCTTCAGTCCAAAGCTTCCTAGTTACAATAACTGCTAGCAACCAACAAATCCATACATGCTTTCTCCATCTTCTGCAGATTCAAAGTCTTCTGCTATCCACAGTGCTCTGCTTTTTCACAAAGCAGCTTCGTTTTGCTTTTCTACCTGCCATTTTCGCCTCACAACAACCAGTCTTCACGTAATCCAATGGAGGACTCCCTCACTTCAGCCTCCTCAGTCAGCAGACCACCCCATGTTCATCTGCACAATCTTTACTCTCCAAATCATTATGCTTGTCACATCTCGGCGTACAACATTAATGACAAGCAACTCAAATCCACTGATGCAAGCAGCAACCACTTCCCTTTAAAGCCATATGAGAAGCAGAGGTTCCATATTTCCTCTCAACAACACACTAAATCCAAGCCAGCAATCCAAGGCCTCAGAAAAGCAGAGAATCTTACCTGAATTGTCGGAGGAGACGGTGGCAAGAGGCAAGCCGGTGAAACTAATTCACCGGAATCCCAAAAGGCGCGATGCCCTGAGCAAAGAATCAGTTTTGACGCCGTTGCACCGCAGCACCACCTCTCCTGGTAAACTCCAATCTCTCCGCTCCTCTCTCCCCTCACCGGACCCAGTTCTTCTCCCCCGCAGTGGATGCCCGGCGAGACAAACCCAGCCCTCCGAGGTTAGAAGCAGTCGTCAGAAGTGGGCTCAGGCCTATTATGACAACCCCTCAAAAGCCCAACCCGATATCTGGAAGCCCACATCGGCACCTATCAGAGCCCAAGCTAACCAACCCACCGCGTGCGGCCCATTAACCAACTGGTTCAGCCCACCTGCATTAGAGGCCCATTCCGGTGGATTGCGAGCCTGGTCCACCTTCGTCCCAACTGCCTGGAGATCGACCTGCTAAGCACAGAATTGCCCCTCTGGGATTACATAGAGATCCAGCCGGAGACTATGGACTCGAACTGTTTTCCACCGAACTAACCGCATTACATGATCCGAACCGGCTGCAAACCAACCTCCTCTAACCCACTGAACCATATGCTCGTGGGGAAAATGCACTCGGCTACCCCGCCTAGACTGGACTTGGTCAATCGTCTTGTCGAATCTTGGAATTTCAACCCACCCCCTAGGGTAAATTTTCGGCACGATCAATACTAGACGTTCGTCTTCCAAGAGAAATTACATCTTAGGGAGGTAGTCATTAACTCCCCTTTGATTATTGGTAATGGTCTAGGCCTTCTTGTCATGTTTGAATGCAGAGATTTTGGCATACCTACCACATTTCCGATGAATGAGGTACCTTTGTGGATTGAGATTAAGGGTATGAACCCAAATATTGTTAGATTTGGCAGTATTATGAGGGTGGCCGAGGTAGTAGGACAGGTTATTCAAATTGAATATTTGACGACAATTTTGAATGAACCATTTGCTATAGCTTACCCGAAGGTCCAGGTACGAATGGATTTACAACGTGCTGCGGTCCCAGGAATCAAGGTGCTGGACTCCCCATTCCCGGGGCCTCTCTACTTTCGTTATCGTAGAGGTCTCCCGTGCAATCGTTGTGGATGTCTAGGCCACAACACTCCTGACTGCAAGCGCACACAGAGGGATGCGACAACCATCATTACTGATATGCAAACAAGGGTTCAGCTGCACCCGAGAATTTTTGTACTTGGAGTGGAGGGACAACCTTGGTATGTCTCGAAGCTCAACAGGGGAACATGCCAGCTCTGTCGCTGGATAACCTGGTCGGATGAGGTCCAGTATAACACCCCAGCAGGAAGAGAAAGAGAGAACCTGGACAAACCAATCCAATCCCTCAGCCCGTCTCTATCCGACTCCACCCATTCTGAACAAGTTTCCCAACAAACCTCGGTAGCCTCCTCGCATGACTTCACTGCAGTTATCGCTTCCCATAGAGAGTGGCTAAAGCAAAACCGGACGGAACGCGCAGCACAGACCCAGTGGCTTGAGCAGAAGTTACAGGAATACAGCGCATCGGTCCCGCATAATCAACCCGTACCTTCGCTTCTGATGGATTCGAGTCTCTCGGATTCAGTGTAGTAACATTACTCACAGCTGGAAGACATGAACCGGGACCCACTGGGGCAGCACACAGATACAACCATTACGGTCTTCACCGATCCGTTACCGTTACTAGGGGTTTGCTAATCCCTCTCTGAGTATCAGCCTTTCTCAGACTCCAGCACTACTCTACCAGAAGCCTCGTTGCATCCTAATACCACTCCAACAGCCTCCCCACTATCTATCTTGGCTGGCAGACTTTCGACACAGTGGCACATAAACCAACTTCCAGTGATCCCCCGGGAACCGGAACACCCCTGGGTTCAAGAGTCGCAGTAACAAGCACCGCGGGATTCCCGTTGAGTAGTCAGTTGGGTGAGGGCCCCCAACTAGCTCATCGGCCAGGGAAGGAGCCAATGCAGTTAGCTGGTTCAGATGTGGTGGAAGAGGAAGAAGTCAGGGAATTCAGGATGTTGGGGGAGGGCCCCTAACCGATGTCTCTCCCATTTATGCCCAGGGCAGGTATCTTCATCAGAGAAATGAACGACGAGGTCCCCCCCCCCCCCAAGAAAAGACCAATGATCTGTAGCTCGTAGCCCCTAGCATTACCTCTCCCGAGGAAAAATCTCAGCCGCAAACCGAGGATGGCTATTGGACCACGCCCAGCGCGTTTCTATAAGGATCGCAAGAGGGCAACCAAGCTCACCATAGTTGAGGAGGTACATGCGACAACACACCCACCTTCAAACCTTTATTTTCGCTCTTTATTTAGTGATTATATGGGGTCGGTATACAACTTTAGTACAGAAGGTCTAGTTAGGGCCCTGCCGGAATCATCATGAAAATATTAGCCTGGAACTGTCAAGGAGCCGGGAACCTACTGACAATTCAACATATTATAGCCCTACTTAAAATACATAAGCCTGATATTTGTTTTATCTCGGAGGTTAAGAGTCAACTCTCTAGACTTTGTAGTACCATGACTTCGAGTGGATTAGGCAATAACTGCGCGGTCATGCCGCAGGACACAAGAGGGGGCCTAGTTTTAGCTTGGAAGGATTCTATTAGTCTGGATATCCTCAATAGTGACTCCCACGCTATTCATACTCACATCCTAAACAGCCAACAGATCCCCGTCTGGGACGCCTCCTTCATCTATGCCCCCTCTAAGCCGAACGACTGACCTGATTTTTGGGAGAAAATTCTTTCCTTTAGGGCCCTCTGTAATACGCCTCTAGGTTGGGTCATCATTGGGGACTTCAATGATATTTTAAGTTTTGACGAAAAGGAAAGCCGTATTCCAGCATCAGCTGCTCAGGTCCTAAGAGCTCATGACTGGAGTAATCGTGCAAATCTTTTAGATTTGGGTTTCACGGGCCAACCCTTTACGTGGTCCAACCGAAGAACGGGAGAGTATAGAGTACGGGAACGGCTGGATAGGGCAATGGAAGATACACTTTGACATCTTAGGTTCCCTCGTGCAAATGTGGTTCATTTGGAAATGATAGCCTCAGATCATTGCCCAATTATCCTCTCAACGAACGAACCCACGTCCCCGCGTAAAACTCCCCACCATTTTCACTTTGAATCAATGTGGCTCAGACACCCGAATTTCCTGGAGATGCTACGCCACAACTGGGCTAGGGGCTCAGAAACCCAGGCCCATATTCACCTGCATAATAACCTCAAACGTCTTAGCCACAAACTCCATATGTGGAACAGGTCCACCTTTGGACATGTTGATATGCAGATCAGGGCAAACCTTGAGAAACTAAACTTGGCTCAACAACAAGACCATCCCTCAGACCAGGTGGACGAGATTACATGTGGGCTAAAAGAATTATACCTGGATCAAGAAATTATGTGGAGGCAGAAGTCGAGACAAACGTGGATGGAACAAGGCGATAGAAATACTAAATTTTTCCATGCATACTCGATCGCAAGGAGACGCAAGAATAACCTAGAAACCATGACTCTACCGGATGAGAGCATCTTGACGGAGCAAGCAGAGATACAACGTTATATTCAACAATACTATCGCGAGGTGTTCACAGCCAGAAACGACCTACCTATTTTGACTATCCCATCGCGTAACGGCCTTAAGATTCAGCCTCATGGAGAAGTCATACTCAAGGCACAGGTCACACCTCTAGAAATCACAAAGGCTATTGCTCAATTTCAACCGGACAAGGCTCCAGGCCCAGACGGTTTCCCCCCAGATTCTTCCAACACACGTGGGACCACACATGCATAGAGGTGTCAAGGGTGGTAGTAGAGTTCTTCAGTTCGGGTAAGCTGGAACAACAACTCAATGCCACAAAGTTAGTTCTAATCCCCAAAAAGGATAACCCCCAAGGTTTGCGAGATTGGCGCCCTATTGGACTTTGTAACACCACTTACAAGGTAATCTTGAAGATACTAGCAAACAGGATTAGATCAGTCATCTTCAGGTTATTGTCTCCTTTCCAAACAGCCATCGTCTCGGGCAGGAGCATAAATGAAAACACGCTCCTCGCACAAGAACTTCTACATACCATTAAATAGAGACGCAGAGGCAAAAAAGGGCTACTTGCGCTTAAGTTGGATATGACCAAGGCATATGACAGAGTATAATGGCCTTTCTTGAGAAGTGTTTTTACAAAACATGAATTTCCCGCCGTGCTTTGTAGAGTGGATTATGGAATGTATTTCGACAGCCACCTTCAATGTGACCATTAATGGCAAACCTTCTGAGTCATTTTCCCCCTCTAGAGGATTAAGACAGGGGGACCCGCTATCCCCATATCTATTCATACTGGTCTCGCAAATGTTGTCACAAGAGTTATCTACAGCACAGTTAGACAGAAGACTAAAAGGAATCAAACCGGGAAAATTCACTCAAGAAATATCCCACCTGCTATTTGCGGATGATAGATTTCTGTTCCTCGAAGTGACACCAGATAATGTGTCCCAATTGAAGCATCTACTAGATGAGTATCAGAACGAGTCTGGCCAACTCATCAATTACAGCAAATCCAACACCCGCTTCAGTCCTAACGTCCCACAACAAACAGTGGATCATATTGCTCAAATCTTGGGGGTACGCGAGATGCTACCGGACGAGGTATACCTGGGGCTCCCAGTAGATTGGGCAAAACATAAGAGACAAATAGGCGAGAGCCTAATCCAGCGCACTACTGCTCACATTCAAGGATGGATGACCAAACTTCTATCCCCAGTAGGGAGAGAGGTTCTTCTGAAAGCCACAATTGCATCAGTTCCGACCTATGTCATGTCATGTATCAATCTTTCAAAAAAGACCACGGAAAATCTAGAAAAATCCACAGACAATTTCTGGTGGAACCAGTCTGCAGGAAAAAAAGGTATGATGTGGATTGCCTGGGATAAACTGTTCCGCTCAAAAGAGGACGGAGGTCTAGGCTTTCAAGACATGAATGCGTTTAATCTGGCTCTGCTCACTAAACAAGCGAACATAATTGTTACGAATCAGGAATCCATATGGGTCAAATGTATGAGGATAAATATCTAAGAAATGAATCGTTCTTCACAGCTAAAACACAACATCACCATTCCCCGGTCTGGAGAACACTGGTTAGGATCAAAATATTCCTGGTCAGAGGAGGAAGATGGCACATTGGTGTCGGAAACAACACATTTTTCTGGACTGGCCCGTGGGTTCCGAACATGGGAATACTGAAGGACTGGGTTGCTGACCATTATCCGACAATAATGCCACAACTCTCCCTCAACACCAAGGTATGTCAGTTCATAACAAATGGTAGATGAGATCTAGATCTTCTATCCTAGGCAACCCCACAGATTATAAAAACAACGATTCAGAATATCGCTTTGCCACTCTTTCAGACTGATGACAAATTCTTGTGGCTACATAAGGATTATGGGAATTACTCCGTCAAGTCAAGGTATCACTTCATTAGATCACTGCTCACCTCAGAGCAGCATGGGATTCTCGCGTCAACCTCTACGATTGCTAATCCGTCTTTTTGGAAGAAAATTTGGAAAGCCAAACTACTACAAAAAAAATCGGATGTTCATCTGGAAAGGTTACAACAACGGGCAGGCCCTTCACAAACGAGTTCCCTCTTTCAACCCAAAGTGCCACCTATGTTTCCACCACATAGAAGACTGGGAACACTTAATGTGGACGTGCCCGTTCACTCAAAGAATCTGGTTTGGATCCATCTTCCGAACAAATGCGGACCGGCTACCAGGCATCACGATTACAGATTGGCTGTTCTCGAGCTCCCACCTCTTCTTAGAGCTAGCTGCACCGACGAACTTTTAGTGTGTAAATGTATAGTGATGTGGGGAATTTGGATAGAAAGGAATGAATTTATCTTTAGGAAAAAAACCCGAATCCTTCTTCAACTATACAGTTCATAGAGTTTGTAACTAACGATAATTATAATGCTAATATATGTAATCCAGGAACATGAGGATATGCCACCACCCCCACCAGTGGCGAGCTGATAGCCAGGGGAACAATGCCATCACACATGAGGCCCACTATCTTGGGTGATGGAGTAGTACGGGCCAGCTGGAACTTAGTTTTTGGAGGCGCTATTTTGGTAGATGATTCGTACAAAATCATAGCAACCTCGGTTGTATCGGCACCTGGAGATAATCTCATTTTGGCGGAAGGGTTAGCTTGCAGGGCAGGGCTTCTGTTAGCACGGTCATTCCCACGGAGAACCCATGTGGTGTTTACTAGGGATGGCAACGGGGCGGGTCGGGGCAGGTTTTCGCAGCCCCGGACCCGCCCCGCGGGTCAGCCTGGCTGACCCGGACCCGGGTAAGTGTACCTCCCGGGTCGGGTCGGGGCGGGTCAAAAATCCCACGGGTCGACCCGCGGGGCCCCGACCCGACCCGCCGTGAACAATTTTTTTTTTTTTTTTTTTTTTCACTTCTCAATATTAAATACAATTTTTTTTTTGCCAAAATATTACATTATACATAACTTCAAACCATAAATCTAACATCAATCAAATACAAACACATCAAATTCATCACCAAATACAAATTCAAATCCGAACACCAAATCCAAATTAACAAATCCTAATAATCTAAATATACATCTATTTATAATTTTGTTCATATTATTTATATAGGTACTATATTAACCATATTGTTTAGTAAATGTTACATTATACTAACATTTAAAAAAAAATTAAAAAATATATATATAGGCATTTCGGGGCGGGTCAACGGGGCCCCGTGTCCCTAGACCCGGACCCGACCCGGGCCCGCCCCGCCCCGAAACCGACCCGTGACCCGCGGGTCGGCGGGTCCTCGGGTCAAAACCGGGTCGGGGCCCCGCGGGTCAGCGGGGCCCCGAGACCTGTTGCCATCCCTAGTGTTTACGGACTCAACAAAATTGCTTTATCAGATCGACTCCTCTACGAGTTGCCACCCATCCGTCTTCGGCATCGTCCAGGATATCCAATATCTTTTACCTATTATTCCAGCTTGTATTTTTTTCAGTTCCTAGAAGTAAGGTTTTCCGCGCACACAGAGGATTTATGTGTAACCGGATCTTGGGCAGACTGTGACATCAGGGAAACATAGGTGGTGCGTGTGGTTATGCTTACTTTCTGTTTAATATACTACGACATTTAAGATAATAAAATTAAAAAAAAAAAAATCCTTGAATCAAATGCCGTTGTTTGCTTGCTGTCGTCTGTAAGAGAAGAATATAGTTATTGTTCTATCAGATCGCGTATCATCCCAGGAATCGTCGATTCTACAGTTTCTACTTCTCTTCTGCAATCCACACCGTTCCCAAAACCTACTTGAATTCGATCTCCTTAAGTAAGATAGAAAAGGTTGATTCACAAATTGTAAGTTTCGAGAGAAAATCTCAACAAGTCAATAGCTACAGAAGAGATGATCGGAGATGGAGGAAAAACTCCTTCTAGGTACTTGAACAACTTATTTTCTTATAATGTGCTATGATTAGATTAAAAAAACTCTTTCTTTCTTTCCGTTGAGTTCGTTTTTCCAATTTGATGGCATTCTTGTTGCCAAATACTGCAGTTAGATCAAATTGAGTATTGGATTATAGCTTCTTCAAGTTGCTTTTGTTTCTAACATTAAAAAAAAAAAGTTGCTTTTGTTTCCTGTCATGGTGATTTGCATTGATATGGAAAAAGAAGACTACAACGGAGTGTGCAATGTGCATACTGTTTATCCATTTTTTCATCTCGTGTATTATGATCAAGTGTAAAGGATCAAGCAGTTCACTCTGTAAATTCAACTTCAATTTCTCGTTGATTTCAGTTGATGCTTGACTTAGCTTTGATGTTAATTATATTGCTATTGCCTCTTTTATAGATAGATGAAACTGCATTATAAAGCTAGTAGTATTATTGTTGAACTTATGCAAGTCTGAATTGTTGAGCATGGTGAAGAAACATTCAAATGTTATTGGTAAAACCATACTGGATGAGCAAGATGCTTCAGATGTCGATATGGATTCAGGCTTTTGGCATGACGCGTTTGATTTGTTTTTTTATCCGTGGTGAGACAAGAGGACAACATGATGATGATATGATATTTTTCGTCCGCAAGATGGTAATTCTTTTGTTCTCGGTCATGGTTGTGAATGGTTTTCTATTATTGCTTATGGCATCTTTTCTGTTAAGTATGTGGGAAATCATACTCATACTTGGAGAAGTTTTGTTGGCAGAGTTCACAAGCTCATCGGGATAATGCAGATGATCTCCCGCCTTACTTTGTTCGCAGGTGGGCTTCTAAGGTATAAGGCAGCATATCAGACTTTTTACAACTGTCACTATCAAAGACAGGATTGTATAATGTCTAATTGGTGGAAACAAATATCTTTTAGTGACTTATCCAACCACTATCCGGACTGACTTCCTATGCGTGATTTTAATAATAGTCTTTCGGTAGCTTTTGCTCGACTTATAGTAACTTTCCATCTCAAGTAATATAATATCATGATATGCACTGATTTGTTTCATTGATCAATTAAGTTTTTGATACGTATGAAATGGACCAAGTGATTTCAATGTTCTGACTCTTTTACTTAGATCCTGATGATCCAGTTCTTGCAAAATCAAAACTGTTAGGAGCAAACAAGGTGTGTTGTGTAATAGAGAAAAATGAAGTTGGGTTATAGAAATTTGTGACATTTTTTTTACTATTCTTTTCAATATTAAAACATGTGGTGGTTCGTCGGTTAAATCTTGCCATATCCAGTCTAGATTATGTGGAGTCTAATATCCAGCAAATTGATAATCAAATAATTACTAAGTTTCTATTTAATGGACTGTCCGATTCTTCTGACCTTTTCATTTTTTCTCTACTGATGTGGTGCCAGTGGTTGAATTTTTGTATGTCAGTTGGATAAATTAGTGGTTGATATCTCAGGAGATGTGGATTGGCGGCGGTCCTTTTACTTAAACTTGATTGCACATACTTCATACTCTGTCACTGTGGCAATTTGCAGGCAAGTTTGACCTTTCTGTTTTTTACTTGCATGAACTTATAGTTCAAGATAACTGCTTTTTCCTTGTATGCATCAAAATTTTTAAGTTAAAATATTTAAAGGTTTAACTCTTTAACTTATTCCGTTTGTGTGTAATATTAGGAAATCAAGGTGACTTTGCTACTTTTGCTATTCGATAATATACTTTTTCTAATAAATGTACTGTAAGCTTGGCATTTCTGGTATCACTTACAAAAGTGCCAATATGTCTCATATGGTACTGTATTACGTGAGTTGAGCTTGTTCAGCCTTTATCATTTTTTATGATGCATTTCTTTATTATAGATATAGGTTTTTCTTTGTTGAAGGGAACTACTTTTAAATTCATACTATTTCCGTAGTGAGTTTCCCTCACCTCCCACGGAACTGAGATTTGCAATAATTTAAGATAGTTAGCTGCTAAAGGCGTGAAGTCATACTATTCATTCTTTATATCTTTGTCTATTCCCCAGTCACCAGGTCCTGCGTAATCGTCCACCAGGACAGAATCCGTTTCTGCCATCTATATATAAGGTATACTAACAGAGTATTGCATAGTTATCTGAGTAGAGATAAAAATACATCCTCATACTGTAAGAAGAGCCACTGTGTTTCTATACATTTTTTAAAACTATCTTAATATCATTTATGGAGGAAATTTGATTGTGGGATATATTAGAGCTGAATGCAATTACGAATCTCTTTTTCAACTTGAACTGCCAGAAACTCAACTGGTTCTATGAAGTATGTCTGAGCAGGTTTAATTATTCTGGAATTCACTACTCGTATAAATCAGTGGACAAGCCAGATATCATGATGCCACAAGACGTCCTGTATTCAGAAGTTTTAAATTTCAAAAATTCCAGCTTCGTGTATGCTGCATGACCAAATAGTTCCCTTGAAAGCTAATGCAAGTCTGTGAGAGCCTTCAAAGTTTTTTTAATTGAAAAATAATCTAGAGTGAAACTCAAATTGTTAAGTACAAGTGTCATTTTTTTTTCTAGGTTGTATCTTGTGCAGGGGGTTTGTTTCAGAACACTAAGAACAACAATAACTGCTTCGGTTTATTAGTAAAATTTGAATCTATTCATGAACAAATTAGTTAAGCTATAACTGTTTTACAGAGCAGTACAATAGTTGTAATGTCAAAACTAAAGCATCGGGTTTTCTCGGCAGGTTGTGAAGACTGTATATGCATCACCGAGCCGGATAAATTTTCATTTGGAGTCTAGGAAGGTAAACCTGTCTGTGCAGACCCTTGTTGTTTTGCTTCAATGTCTGATGAGACAATCTGACTATGTAGGAAGATGAGACAACACCTGCCTATCCAGACATCTGTTTTGCAGTTGATGACTTTGACTCTACATTTGACGCCGTGGTAATACATGTGTCATTAATATGTACGATTATGCACACGAAACTACTATTTTAGAGAAGTGATCATCTTTCTGTTTCTCTGTAGGTTTTGTCATCAACAGATCACTGTTATTGTGTATTACTCAATGCACATGATGGTGCAGCATTTCCACTTACAGAAGAAACTTGTTCTAATAAGTCACTTCCGAAAGATGATACAAACTCGGGAAAATCCATTCGCAGTAAGGTAGGGGATAACGCTCTACATATTTTAGTCCTCTAAGTTATGAGCAACTTGTAACGGCACATTTTCTTTCGGTGGCCCTTATATTTAATCTTAGCTTATTGGCCAAATGTTATTAATGTACAAAAATACTCCTTTTTTTTTACACAAGTTGTCAGATAGACATATTGACATGCTGAGCTATGATTGCAGGTTACCCTTTTCTCAGGATTTGTTAGCTATCAGATGGTTCAAGAAGCATACAGTGGTACATATATATCATATAAAGTGAACATTTTTTTTTCTATTTGTGAGAAAAAAACAAAAACAAAAAAACTGTCAGGCACTCGATTCCCGTACTCTTGCTAACTTAATAGCATACTGAAAAATTTGTTGCTTTGATTGTCAATCTCGTTGATCATTCTTCTTCTTCTTCTTGAAGCTGGAAAGTCTCAATTTGGGAGCTTTCTGTCCCTTGGTCAGCCCCCTGGTAAAACTGACAGGGTTTACATGAAAGGCCCCGGAGGACGAGGGGAAGTTGAAGTTGCTGTTTCCGGTGTTATCGGTTAGTGCAACTCATTTTATACCAACCACTAGCCAGTTTTCTCGTCAATTCGTTCTTCCTGATCATGTTCCATTTCCTCTACTTATTGATTCATTCGCTCCACAATATATTATCGTGTTAGAGATATATATTAGAATATATTATTATTATTAGGATTAATATTAGTGGTAATGTTAAGATCTACTATTAGTGATAAGATTATAAATTATATTTCGTATTGTTATCTATTAAATTATCATATTCTATTTAAATTTTGCTGGTTTAGTCTTATATAAGAGACGCAGTTATTGAATAAGAAGACAAACATAAAAGTTATTTAATTATGTTATTTCAATTATCTAGTTCTTCTTAGGTAGATTAGTTGTTAGGGTTATCAAGACCCATAACATATCGACTCACTTCTGTTCTTCTGCAAGTATAGCTCTCCATTTTTTTTTACTGTTGTTCATGTAAAAGTAAAACTACATCCATTGTTGTTGTCATTGGTGAATTGAGATATAACTCTGCATTGAGGTTTCTAAAGCATGATTATTATTTTTTATCTGGGTTTTGTCAGATCAAAACCACAATGATGTAGCAGCAGATTCTGCATCCAGGAAAGGATCAAAGATTGGCTTGATCTTCAGGCAAGCAGCAATGGCGGCAAAACATGCATATGAGGCAACCTCTGCTTCTACGAGTTACGAAAACGAGAGGGTTCCTTTGAAATGCGGATTGATGTCAGTATCTTTGCCTTGGGAACACATTGCTCATGATCTGCTGTTTAAGGTGAGTTAAACAGAATTTTTGGACTAAAAATGGTCAGACTCATTCACACGTATGATTAATGATTCTCCTCTCCTTTAATCAGGCAAGTCCACCAGTGAATTTGTGAATGTTTTGGGAAAAAGAAGTCCTGCTTGAGTTGAACGTAAATTCGTAGCTGGTGAAATTATGAGGAGGATCAAGTTCTAGTATTTCTTCACCAAATGTATCAAAAACGCCAATTTGTTTCCTTCTTAATTTGTTGATACAAATGATAGTAGGCGCTGTGTTGTGTTTATGCTGTTGGAGAACTGTTATCATGTCCAAATTCCTAGTTTGATGATTATATATGACTATAATAAGAATACGAGTGAATATATTTGTATTTACACAGTTTTTTTTTTGGGTTACCCGTTGGGTGGTCCTAGATGAGCCCCATTAGAAGGGGTCAGCCTGTAAGGAATAAGCCGATAATTATGAATATATTTAGATTTTTATGGTCATTGGCGGAGTTTGAACTTCTCAACTGGAGTTAGTTAAGGGATGAAGAGCTAAACTGCTACATTATATCATATTACATCATTTTGTGTTACACAGTTGAGGCACTGTGTTGTGTCCGAAATTTGTATTTTTAGATGGCCCTAAATTGAAACATTGGAAAAAGTTGGGGGTACTAATCTTCATCGGGAAAGATTTGGGTCCATCTTGAGGGACTGTTTTTGTAAAAAGATATATACACAATCACAAGGAGTACCGAGATTTTGGAACTTTCTAATATATATGCTTTACAAACATTATATTTGTGTTTTTTTACTATTAAAAAGACTAAATTATAACTTATATAAAATTTTAAAAGAATAAATATTTTAGTTACACCTAAAATTTGTAACACAGTATTACTAATGTCGATCGGAAAAGAAAAGAAAAAACTACAAGTACGACAGTTCTGATTTTGGGATGTAATGTGGGATGTAATCCCGCATTACATCATATTATGCTGTTTGACAAACCAAACGATGTAATGTGAGCTCTGTAATGTAATGTGCATTGTAATCTGAGATTACGACGGGTTGGTCAAAACCCGTTGACTTGCCCCCTCAACGTAATGTGAGATTACATTCGATTTTGAAAGTAATATGAGATTACGTCCAACATTACGTAGTGTTTATTATTTTATTAATATTTACTAAATTAATTATTCTCTCTCACCTTTTTTTTTCTTTATTATTTAGTTATCTCCATTTTTTTATAGGTTTTTTTGTAGTCACTTTTACTATTGTTTAAAGTACAAATTGTAGATACTAATAACAATTACACGCCAAACTAAGATAACCCATCTAGAATAATGTCAAGTTTTCGTTCTAATATTTTTTTCGGTTATAATTACAATTCCTCCGTCTAAAACTAACAGAGATACAAGTATGTTTGTGCTTTACAAATTTTGCAAAGTTTGGTTTGTTATTTGCTAAAAATAGTTAAGTTTGTTTTTTTTTTTTTTAAAGAACCAAACTTAGATTTATTTTTTTAGTAATTAATCCTGAAATGAAATTTTTTCGCATAATTTTTTTTAATAAACTAGCAAGTAAAAATGAAAATTTAGCTCTAATATTTTCAAATTTGATGTTTAAATATTAAATATAAAGTTAAGGGACTAACCATGTAACAATGGTGTGGTGGTTCAGCGCCTCATCCCTTAACCAGAGGTCAGGGGTTCAATCCCCGCTAGTGACCATGGAATGGAAAATTGTTCATGGCCAGCACTTTACCCCTTACGGGCTGACCTGGTGCGTGTGGGGATTAGTCTAGGTGTGGAGCAAGCATGCTACGGGTGCTGCCCCCCCCCCCCCCTAGGACCACCCCGCGGGAAACCAAAAAAAAAAGTTAAGGGACCAAGTTACATTTTTTAAAATAAATATATATTTAAAATTTTCATATTAAGATAAAATATATTTTTAAATAAATTAATATTATAATAATAATTAATCACATTACATTGTACATTACAAACCAAACCAAACACTATAATCTGACATTACACTCCACATTACAGCACAACCAAACACTATAATCTGACATTACACTCCATATTACATCATTGATTACGAACCAACCCGTTAGGTTAGAACATCACAAGCAGTGTTATCAGAACTGGACCGGACCGGCGGTCCGACCGAGTTCGAACCGGAACTGGGGCCTCCAGCGATCCGGTTTGAGCAATTCCGGAGGATGTCAGCGAATCCGATTCGATAACCGGTTTTTCAGTGAACCATCCGGTTTTTATATATTTAAAATTTTCATATTAAGATAAAAATATATTTTTAAATAAATTAATATTATAATAATAATTAATCACATTACATTGTACATTACAAACCAAACCAAACACACTCCACATTACAGCACAACCAAACACTATAATCTGACATTACACTCCATATTACATCATTGATTACGAACCAACCCGTTAGGTTAGAACATCACAAGCAGTGTTATCAGAACTGGACCGGACCGGCGGTCCGACCGAGTTCGAACCGGAACTGGGGCCTCCAGCGATCCGGTTTGAGCAATTCCGGAGGATGTCAGCGAATCCGATTCGATAACCGGTTTTTCAGTGAACCATCCGGTTTTTATTGAACCGTACGGTTCGCAGGCTCGCCGGTTCAACATTAATTAATATTAAAAAAAAATTAAAACCCTAAATTCTAATGAACGCAGCCGCTAGGAGAGGGAGGGACCTTCTTCTTCAATTTTTTTCATGATGAGAGAGAACAGAGAAGAGAAACACGGAAAGGGAGGGAGTTATTTCCTCTGGCGAACCTCGACCCCACCATTAACGGCGTTATGCTCTCCTACAAACCCAGCCAAACCCGCACCAGACCCGACTCCCCACTCCGCAGTCGCAGCACCAGACTCGTGGCGAAGCAACCAGTACACGTGGAAGAAGATTATGGTTATTCTTCCAGTGACGATGAGTCTGTCATGGCCGAAATCAGCGAGCTCATCCGCAAGGCCAACAGCGAGCTCGAACCCTCTGTTCTTGACTCCAGATATGACCCCTCACCGCTCTCCAACTGGTAAGCATCAGAGTCCTGCACCTTGATGGGCCCCGGCTAAGGCCGTTAGGCCCCTTAACGATTGACAAACGGCGACTAGGCCCGTTGGGCTAGGAGCTGGGTTGCTGGAAGGCTAAGGGCTCCGACGGACGGAGGCCCCGACATGGAATAGCCCCGAGTGAGTATAGCCTCGATAGGGGAAAGCCCCGAAGATATCGGACCTGGACGTGGTCGGTCCCGATATGGGAGTTGACACCACTCCCCGGCACCGAATCCTCAATGATGCAACTTGGGAGTCTCCGATAATGATCAAGACTCGCCAGTAAGAGCACAATCCCGGAAATCTCGCTATGATTACAGTAGTGATATAATGGGCGAGATATGTGGGATACGTATAACTGTACAGATACGTGGCGAGATATACGGCGAGATATGTGGGACAGTGGATCACAATCCAACCGCCTAATCAGGTAACTGGGATAGCCTTCCCCCTATAAAAGGAGGGAAGTTATCCCAGGTTAAGGTTACGTTTTTACACACATATACATACTGCTTGCTTGCCCTGTTGATCACCGTACTTACGTTAAGCATCGGAGAGGGATTCTGGGCCACCGCCCTCTATTCCCCTTCTGCAGGATTGCGAGGAGCTAAGGAATCCGTCACCGTAACCAGAGTTCCTGCCGTGATCCAACATTGGCGCCGTCTGTGGGAAACGCAACAAAAAGCCAAAGTAAGTTTGCTTCCCTTTGACTCCATACCATGGCTGGCAACAAGCCGCAGCGATCAGGCAAGCAGGTGCAGACCACCAGCAATCCCCCTGAGGATGATACACATCATCAGGATCTGAGAGACGATGGTGACAGCACTCACCGAGATGACACCACCAGGGAGGTTGTTCCTCCGCGAAGAGAAACCAGGTCGATGACCAGGAACGAGCTCCCTGGTGGATCCAGGAACGAGGCGCCTTCCCAGAGCCCAGAGCTGGCCAGGGTAGTGGCAGAGGCCATGCCCTTATTCATGGAGGCCATGGAGGCCCTCTTAGACCGAAGAGAGGCTGCCAGAAGGCAGGCCGTAGATCTACCGCCGCTCCCTCCGCGGCGAGATGCTTCCAGAAGGCAGGTGGACGACAATCTGCCGCCACCTCCCCCGTTGAGGGAACACCCCGTTCCCCCCAGGCATCCGAATCCAGCACCGGCGGAGAATTTTGTGGTCGATGGACCAGGGCCAGTACAGCAAAGGACTATTCCCCTGAATGGTCCCCTCACTGCTGATCAGGTGGTGAAGATTGTGGGTATTTGCATGGGAGATCAGAAGCCCATGATGTCGGAGTTGAGGAGTCGGGAGACCCATCCCTTCGTTCCCAGGCTGATCAATACCCTGGCCCCTCCAGGCTTGGGTATCCCGAAGATAGAGGAGTACGACGGGGACGCGGACCCGGTCCGCCACGTACAGAAGCACCTGACAGCGTGCATGGGCAGGACCCCAGATGAGGATGTTATCTGCGCGTTGTTCCCGAGTACCTTGGGAGAGAAGGCTTTGACATGGTTCTACAGTCTGCCCACCGGATGCATAACCTGTTGGGAGGATATGCATCAGCGATTCATCGCCCAGTACCAAGGGCGTCGACGGCTGCTGAAGAGTGTTCGGACCCTGCATGAGGTGGTCCAGAGGCCCGACGAATCGCTGGCCCAATACTACCAGCGTTACACGGCTGGCATGACCGAGCTGGATGAGGAGATATCGGAGGGCGAGGCCATCCGTACCTTCTTGAAAAACCTCAATCCCCCCTACGGCTCCGACTTACTGCACAGCGTCGCGGCCAAAAACGTCTGGAGCATGGAGGCGCTTCAGGCGAGGGTGAAACAGCAAATCGACGTCCAAGAGTCGAAGATCGCTGCCGGAGAGTTGGCTCCTCCCAAGGGGCGCGGAGGAAAGCAGTTGTTCAAACCATTGGACAACCAAAACAAGAAGGATAGCTCCGAGAGTAGTCGGAGTCGTGGACGCCCTGATCGAAGGGAGGATAGGCGTCCGACAAAGAAAGACAGTCAGAGGGAGGAGTTTACCCCCCTCAACAGGCCTTTGAGAGAGGTCTTGGCCGTAATGGAGAGGCAAGGCCTCGCTCGTTTCCCCAAAAAGAAGGAAGGCGAAAAGTTGGGCTCCCGCACCGACCGTTACTGCCGATTCCATCGGGCCACTGGTCACGACACTGACCAGTGTCGGGAGCTGAAGAAGGAAGTAGAGAAGCTTATCCAGAGGGGTAAGCTGAAGGAGTTCGTGGGGGATTCGCGCTGCAAGCCCCATTCCCGATCTCGGTCGAGATCCAAATCTCGATCGAGGTCCCCAAGGAAGAGAAGGTCCGAAGCGGAGCCTTCGGAGGGCCCATCAGGGTCCCGACAGAAGAGGGTCATTAATGTGATCCATGGAGGGTTCGCTGCGGGAGGAGACACATCGTCTTCTCGGGAGCGTTACGCCAACCAGGTGCCCGTAGCAGTGGCCTTGGGAAAAAGGTCCCGGTCATGGACCTCGAAGGAGGAAATGGAGATTACCTTCTCGGCGAAGGATCTGGAGGGAGTAGAGACCCCCCACGAGGATGCCCTAGTCGTGACACTGGATGTAGGTGGATTCGAAATGAAGAGGATCCTCATTGATGGAGGAAGCTCCTCCGACATCCTCTTCTCCGACGCCCTGGAGCAGATGGGGAAGAAGAAGAAAGACCTACGGGAGGTTAACTTCCCGATGGTAGGATTTTGCGGCACAACCTCTTATCCGTTGGGGGTTATTACGCTGCCTGTGTGGTTCGGCAGTGGCTGGAAAATGGAGAAGAGAGATGTGGAATTCGTGGTGGTCGAATCCACAAGAACATACAATGCGATTATTGGGAGAACCACCATCAACCCGCTGATGGCAGTGGCCTCGACTGTCCATCAGAAAATGAAGTTCCCGACTGAGAATGGGGTCGGTGAAGTAAAAGGCGACCAGGTGGCGTCGAGACGGTGTTATGTCAACGCCACAAGGAGATCGAGGAGGGAGGCTATGTCAGTTCTCCAGACAGACACTGATCCTCGAGAGGAGTTTGGGCGCCCCGCCCCCATGGAGGACCTAAAAGAAGTCGAGATAGATGGGCCCGAGAGGAGGGTAAAGATCGGATCCGCCCTAACCGAGGAAAGGGCTCAGGAGTTGATCGCGCTCTTGAAAGAATTCAAGGAGTTGTTTGCCTGGTCCCCGAGCGATCTGCCAGGAATCAGCCGTGACGTGATCGAGCATGAACTGAATATCGACCCTACGATCAAGCCGATCGCGCAGAAGAGACGTCCGATGGGGACAGACAAGAGGATCGCAATCCAGCAGGAGGTTGGCAGGTTGCTCGACGCTGGGTTCATTAGGGAGATCCGATTCCAGACTTGGGTAGCCAACCCAGTGCTGGTGAGGAAAAGCAACGGGAAGTGGCGGATGTGTGTCGACTTCCGCGACCTGAACAAGGCTTGCCCGAAGGACTGTTATCCGCTCCCGCGGATCGACCAATTGGTGGATGCTACATCGGGGCATGAGCTGCTAAGCTTTATGGATGCTTATTCTGGTTATAACCAGATAAAGATGGCGAAAAAGGATGCCCCACACACCGCCTTCTACGCTGACAGTGAGGTCTTCCAGTACGATGTCATGCCTTTCGGCCTGGTGAATGCGGGGGCGACCTATCAGAGAATGGTGAACAAGCTGTTCGGGGATATGCTTGGAAGTACCATGGAAGCCTATGTAGATGACATGCTGGTAAAGTCCCGACGAGCATCGGACCACGTTGGTAACTTGGCAATGGCCTTCGAGAGGATGAGGCTCCACCAAGTCCGCCTGAATCCAGCCAAATGTGCCTTCGGAGTACATTCAGGGAAGTTCTTAGGCTTCATGGTGAGCCAGAGGGGGATCGAGGTGAATCCCGAAAAACTAAGGGCGATAGAGGAGATGCAGTCCCCGACAAACCATAGGGAGGTGCAAGTGCTGAACGGTCGACTGGCTTCGATGAATCGCTTCCTATCCAAGGCAAGCGACCGGGCGATGCCATTTTTCAATGTGCTGAGGGCCAACCGACAGTTCGAATGGACCGCCGAATGTGAGGAGGCGTTCCAAGCGCTCAAACAACATCTCCGCACCCTCCCACCACTAGCAAAGCCAACTCCAGGCGAGCCGCTCTATCTTTACTTGGCTGTTTCTTCGTTTGCAATAAGCTCTGTTTTAGTTAAAGCTGTCGAGGGCAATCAAATCCCCGTCTATTATGTAAGCAAGGCGTTTGCCAAGAGTGAAATGAATTACCCTCCGATTGAGAAGTACCTCTTTGCGTTGATTATAACCGCTAGAAAGTTACGGCCTTACTTCCATGCGCATGAAATTACGGTGTTGACTGATCAGCCATTGAAACACTTCTTGAACCGGCCTGATGCGTCGGGGAGACTAGTAAAGTGGGCCGTGGAACTTAGCGAGTTTCGGATTCATTTCGCTCCGAGAACAGCTATCAAAGGGCAGGCATTGGCCGACTTTATAGTTGAATCTACTGTTCCCGATCCTGAAGCAACTGAAACAGTAGAGGGGGCAACCGGGAACACTGAAGAGGTCCCGACGACGGAGCAGTCGGAACAGTCAAATAAGGAGAACACCTGGGAGTTGTACACAGATGGCTCCTCAAGCTCGGATGGATCCGGTGCGGGGTTCGTATTGATTCCGCCAGGCGGGGCGGAGCCGCTTCGATATGCATTAGCCCTAACATTTAGAGCCACCAATAACGAGGCGGAGTATGAGGCTCTTATAACGGGGCTGAAAATCGCAAAGGGCACTGGAATTGAACATTTGAAGGTGAAGTGTGATGCTAGCCTGATTGTAAATCAGGTCCGGGGGCAGTATGGAGCAAAGAACCCGATCATGAAGAAGTACCTTCAGGAGGCTCGGACCTTGAAGGAGAGCTTCAAAAGCTTTGATATCGAGGCAATTCCGAGGGGAGAGAATGTAGAGGCTGATGCCTTGAGCAAATTTGCCTTGGGGGCACCTTTGGAAGAGAGTCGGAAGGTACACTTCTTGGAGAAGGTGATTCTATCGACCACCGATCCGTCGGAGGTGTGCGCCATCGGAACGGGATCGAAGGAAGAACCCACTTCGATGACCCCGATAATCGCGTACTTAACTACGGGGGCACTCCCTGAAGATAAAGTGGCAGCGGAGCGACTGCGACGAATGTCAATTAATTACGCGATGGTGGATAACCAGTTGTACAAGAAGGGTCTGCTTTCGACTCCTTTCTTGAAATGCGTGGCCGAACCCGATACGACTCGGATTCTGAGGGAGTTGCATGAAGGAGTCGCGGCATGTCACGAAGGCGCTCGGTCTATCCTGAGGAAGGCGCTGAACTTGGGATATTATTGGCCCACGATGAATAAGGAAGCAACGGCGCTTGTCCGATCCTGTGACGCGTGTCAGAGATATGCTCCGAATATCACAGCCCCCGCTGCCGATTTGATGCCCATTGGGAGTGCTTGGCCCTTCGCGCAGTGGGGCATTGACCTGGTGGGACCCCTTCCGAAAGCAAAAGGCCAGTGCACACATTTGCTTGTCGCGATTGACTACTTCTCGAAGTGGATCGAGGCTAAGCCGTTAGCCAAGACAACAGCGGGACATATTATCAAGTTCCTTCAGACCCGAATTTTGTCGAGATATGGGGTGCCGAAGGTGATAATCAGCGACAATGGTCCTCCGTTTAATGGGGCTCAGGTGGAGAAGTTCCTGGACGAGTTTGGTATCGAGCATCGGACAGCATCCGTCCATCACGCTCAGACCAATGGGCAGGTGGAGGCTGCCAACAAAATCGTGATGGAGGGTTTGAAGAAGAGGGTCTATGCTTTGGACGGAAAATGGCTGGACGAACTGGAGAACGTGTTGTGGGCGGTCCGAACGACACCCAAGCGGTCAACAGGTGAAACCCCGTTTGCACTTGTTTATGGGACGGAGGCGGTCGCTCCCGTGGAAATCGCTGTGGCGTCCCATCGGACCAGAAGCTATGAGCCCTCGACAAGTCCAGAAAGAGCCAGGATAGGACCTTTGACGAATGACGAAACAAGGCGCCTGGAGTTATCCTTGCTAGAGGAAAAACGGCTGGAGGCCGACATAGTGCAAGCTCGGATGCGCTTGGCGACGGCCAGGTACTATAATCGGAAGGTCAAGTCGCGACAGTTCTACGCGGGAGAACTGGTCCTGCGTCGGAATGAGTTTGCTCTACAAGATCGGATCAACAAGATGTCCCCGAAATGGGAAGGGCCTTACAAGATCGTAGGCATGCCGGCCTCGAATGCTTATAAGTTAGAAGACCTCGATGGCAATGTAATAAGAAACACCTTTAGTGGTGAACATCTGAAGAAATGTCATGTTTGACAAATAAGTCGTCCGTAGAGGCGCAAAGATGTAATTAAGTCGCCCTGAGTGGTGCATGCTATGTAAAAGACATCGATCAATAAAGAGGTTACTTCTGATCAAAGTATTCCTAAGTCGTTCTCGATACATAAAAAACGTCATTGGACGTCCGAAAAATCCTTAAGTTTTTAAGGTTCGGTTAAAAAGCGTCATTGGACGTCCGAAAAAATCCTTAAGTTTTTAAGGTCCGATTAAAAAGCGTCATTGGACGTCCGAAAAATCCTTAAGTTTTTAAGGTCCGATTAAAAAGCGTCATTGGACGTCCGAAAAATCCTTAAGTTTTTAGGGTTCGATTAAAAAGCGTCATAGGACGTCCGAAAAATCCTTAAGTTTTTAAGGTTCGATTAAAAAGCGTCTTAGGACGACGGAAAGCCTTAAGGTTCTTAGGGTCCGATAAAAGCGTTATGAAGAACATAATGTAATCGGAAATGATATTAATAAAAGGCTCGAAGGCCTAAGAGGTTCAATACAAGAGAGATAATGACGAAGGACTACAAGGACTTAAGTTATAAAATATTAAGCTCGGTCCTCGGATGCCTTAGGGTCGGATGCTGGATTTTCAGAGGGCTTCGGAGAGGTAGGATCGGAGGGATCTGCAGGGGGGTCGTCGGCATCTTCGGAGGAACTCTCCGACGGGAGGCTAAAGTACCTTTATGCGGCTCGGCCGAGAATCTTGGACTTCCTCAGGTCGATGGAGTCCCCGTAAGTTTCGTTAAGCTCTTCGACAATGTCAAGGAAGGCATTCTGCAAGTCTTCCTGACAATGCTTCGCCGCATCCGCTTTGAAGTCCTCCGAGCTCCGATATTCTTCGCGGCCCTGGACCTTCGCGTTTGCTATTTGGGCGGAACGGTCCGCCTTTTCCTCCTCCAGCTCCGCGATAGCCCTTTGCTTCTCAAGCTTCAGCCGATCAGCAGTTTCCTTCAATTCCGCTTTATCAAAGACGGCCTGATTCCGATCGGCTAGGGCCGTTTGCTGCTCCCGCCTAAGCGAGCTCTCAAGGCTTTGAATCCGCCTTTGCTGGGATTGAGCCTCTTGAACAAGCTTGGCCTTACCCTCCTCAGCCTGCTGCCTACCTTCTTCGGCTTGCCTTCTGCCCTCTTCCGCTCGGAGTCTTGACGCCTCGGAGGTGGCCAGGTCCTCCTGGAGCTTAGTCAAGCTCTCGATGTTGGAGTTGGCCCGTTCTTGCTCCAAAGCCTCCTGCAGGGACAGGATGTAGCCGAAGCAACGATCCTGGTCCGCCATTTCCTGAGGACAAATATAGCTTAGTATTTGATAGTCGGAATACTTTCAGATGAGTAAAAGCAAAGTATAACCTACCTCTATCCGACGGACGGCCATTTGACGGATGTCCGCCTTGATGTCCTCCCCTTCCAGTGAAAGGGGACGCCTCAGTGATGGCGGGATCGAGCCTGACATCAAGTGCAAGGCCAAGTTCTCCTCCTGGCACCCCCGATGTAGAGAAATCTCCTGCAGAGACTCCACCGGTTTCCAAGGCTCCGCACTCTGGTCCGAGGAGAAGGCCTGGTAATAGTCTCCATCCAAGGGGAATGGAGGTACTACCAGACGGGCTCCCCCATCTTCACTTGTCCGAGCTTCGGGGGTCGCGCTCCTAACAGGTGCCGATGTTAGCGCGAGGGGGAGTGGGGACGTCTCCTTAACAGATGACTCGGCAGGAGTCGGCCTCGATTTTCGTCGGAGGACTAGGCCTTCCTCCTTAGCTTGGTCCTCGGAGAGGGAGTCCTCCAAGTTGACCACCCGACTAAATTGGCCACGGACTTCTGTCGGGGCATCATCTACCCCCGGCTCCGCTGCAGGCACGGGGTCTGAGGCAGATGCAGTGATACGACGCCCGTGTGACCTGCAGCGGGACGAACAAGGTGAGGAAGATTATTGATATCGGTATACCAAAATAGACAACGCTCCACATATTCCTCACAGCCGAAAAAGTTGTAGTAACCCGCTTCGAGAACGTGTGGAGTTTCCCCTCGAAGGACGAGCTTGACGTCCCTGATCCGCCCTTCCATGTCGGGGGCCTGAAGGTCCTGAGGAACCAACTGTCTATATCTTTTTATAGCACGAAAAACTTCCTTACCTTCCTTTTCGGAGCGGACGCCGAAGGCGGCCCTAACCACGTCCACATTAGTCTGCTCCTCGGGTGTGGGGGCAGACCTCGATGCCTCGGAGGTCTTCTTCTTCTTCTGAGACGGCTCCGACGCGTCGGAGGACTTTCTCCTGGACGATGACTTCTTCTTACGTTTCAGCGAGTGGGAGGCATCGGTATCCTCCTGAAACAGATGGGCGGTCAGCGATGATCGATGGGCTGTAAGCAATGAAAACAAGAAATAATTAGAAGATTACCCAGAGAATTACATTGGAACGGCCATCACGAATTTTTCCCCCGGCTCGGGGATCAATCAGCATGATGGAAATTTTTATCCGTTGTCGGTCAGTAACAGAAGTGGCCTCGAAGGGCTGATAACCCTCCTCCCAGCGACGGGCTTGGATGAGCATCAAAGCCCTCTTAGTCTGTTCCGACCATTTACGGAAGGGCACAGGAGGGTCAGCTTCTACGGCGGTCTTCGGCCATTCGATGGGACCAGGCTTGATGAAAAAGTACTGTTCTTTCCAGTTGGCATTGTCATGCCCCTTGTCGTGGATGATGGCCCGTTCCCTGCAAATCCTCCAGGACACCTTCCTATCCCAACCCATCTCCTTATATTGCTCGTCAGTCCCCTCGGGTTGGCGGGGGGTAAAGGAGCAGATCCCATCTTTGTTGCAGGTCATCTTATAGAGGACCCGCCAGAGCTCCAGAGTATAGCTCCAGTCCTCTTTGTTAAGATCACACCACACTTGAAAGGCAATCCATGTGCGGATTGCGTGTGGAGAGAAGGTCGTGGGGTAAGTCTTGTAGTGGTTACATAGCTCCACCCAACTCGGACAAAACGGGAGTCGGATTCCCGCACGGATCTGCCCTGGGGAGATGAACACCTCGCCTTCATTAGGGAGTGTAACCCGGGTTTCGCGAGGATTGAATTTGAATTGCTCATAGGGATAGCGAGCCCCGAAGGAGGATTCGAGGATACCACCTTCTTGGCAAGCCCTATCGTAGTTAATAGGTGCAAGCGAGTTCTTGAGATACTTGAAGACAAAAGGTGGTCCATCATGGGAAGACCCGCTGTTGGTGGCAGATCCCTCGGCTGAAAATCGTCGATGGAAGGAAGGAGAGGAAATTGAAACCTAAGAAGATCAAAAACGGAGGAAAAAATGGTAATAAGGTGAAAATCTTACCAGACATGGTGACTGAAGTCTTGATCGGAAAAGCTTGAGTGCTTGAAGCGCCGGTGAAAACTTGAAGTATGGAGGATCAAGGCTCTTGGGATCGCAGAGAAGAAGGAGTAGAGGAAAAGTGAAACAATGTCTGGGTTTAGGGTTTTATAAGAGAAGGAAGAGAGAACTGAAGGGGCGGGCAATCTGAGCCATAGAATTCAAAACGATTCAATCGGAATCGTCCAAAGTGAAACGTGCTAATCTGAAGAAGGCGAAACGATTTTGATTTGAACCGTCGGGACGCATGGAAGACAGATAAGACAGGATTGATGACGTACCGTGGTGGTTGAAAAGTGCTTTTTCAGAAAGCAGGCGTGCAGAACCCGAGGCGTTCCTTCACCTTCTATCAGCATTTAATGCTGGTCTGATCGAGAAATCCTCTCGAATCCAAGCAGGATCCCAAAAGATCTTGAAGAGATCCGAGGCAAAGGCCTCCGACGAAAGTAGGGCAAAGGCCTCCGATGTTTTAAATAAAGACCCCCGACAGGGATGTTGAAGGGTCCGATATTGGAAGACGCGACGCACTATAAGTCCCTCACGTCTTGGGGGCAAATGATGGGCCCCGGCTAAGGCCGTTAGGCCCCTTAACGATTGACAAACGGCGACTAGGCCCGTTGGGCTAGGAGCTGGGTTGCTGGAAGGCTAAGGGCTCCGACGGACGGAGGCCCCGACATGGAATAGCCCCGAGTGAGTATAGCCTCGATAGGGGAAAGCCCCGAAGATATCGGACCTGGACGTGGTCGGTCCCGATATGGGAGTTGACACCACTCCCCGGCACCGAATCCTCAATGATGCAACTTGGGAGTCTCCGATAATGATCAAGACTCGCCAGTAAGAGCACAATCCCGGAAATCTCGCTATGATTACAGTAGTGATATAATGGGCGAGATATGTGGGATACGTATAACTGTACAGATACGTGGCGAGATATACGGCGAGATATGTGGGACAGTGGATCACAATCCAACCGCCTAATCAGGTAACTGGGATAGCCTTCCCCCTATAAAAGGAGGGAAGTTATCCCAGGTTAAGGTTACGTTTTTACACACATATACATACTGCTTGCTTGCCCTGTTGATCACCGTACTTACGTTAAGCATCGGAGAGGGATTCTGGGCCACCGCCCTCTATTCCCCTTCTGCAGGATTGCGAGGAGCTAAGGAATCCGTCACCGTAACCAGAGTTCCTGCCGTGATCCAACACACCTAGAATCGCGTTGCATGCCACCCTTCACCGACCAGATCTGGGCTCCCTCTCCCCTCCCACCTCCGCACCTTCTCCCAGAGATCTGGGCTCCCTCTTCCATCCAGGAGCTCTTACTTAGGCGGCATTCGTCCCCGCTGGATTCTTTCATCTTGATCGGTGAGTGAGATTAGGGTGAGTGAAACTGAATGGAGTGGGCTAGGTCACGTGGGTGAGTTAGACTTCTGTCATATTTGAAATTGTATGAGATCTGGGAAAGAATGATGAGTGTATGAGACAAATTAGTGGACGATCAGTTCTTCCGTCTTCGACCGGGTTCGAACCGGCTTGAACTGTCTGAATCGGAAACCGGACCATTCACCGGTTCGATGATAACATTGATTACAAGTCACGTTACGTCCATCCAAACACTTAGTGATTTTCATTATGTTACAAGGGTATGATTGTAAAATATACTCGCGAGTCGCGAGGATACAAACCGCTCTGGTTCTCTTCTATTGGTTACGCAGCTGTTAACGCCTCAACGGAAAGTGTTTCTATTCCGATAAACCCTGGTGGCTGGTTGGAGAATGACTCACACTGTTCTAGGGTTTTCCTCCACCGTCTATTAGGTTTCTTCAAATTCCCCACAACTGCCGAATTGGCGCTCTTGACTCATACCTTTAATGGAGGACCAGGAAAGGAAGATCTTTGTCTGCAGCCTTGCTCGAGAGGTTGACGAGGAGGCACTTATGCAGTATTTCGCCAAGTACGGCTCTGTTTGCCGCGCATTTATCGTCAGAGACCGGATCACGAACAACTCTAAGTGTCACGGCTTCGTATGGTTCGCCGATTCCTCATCTGCCAAACTAGCTCTTGAAGATACCACTGAGCATGTCATTCTGGGGAAACCGGTGAGTGCAAAATTTCGAATGATTCGTAATCTTCGCACTTTGAAATTATAGGGCGGCTTAGTTTGAATAGAGCTTCTAAGTTCTTGAAAAGTATGAAGCTCTAGTAGTAGTCAAATTGGATCTTTCTTGTTAACATCAATTTTTTCCCCTGGGATCGTAATGCCGTTCTACATAATCACGAGTGTTAGTTCTTGTTTGTGGTGCTCGAAATCTTGGAATGTAGGTTGTGTCTAGAGATGTTATTGGACCGAGCTGGGTTGAACATCAGACTGATCAAGCTTTCCTCGAATGAATTTATGCGAAAATGAGTTGAATTTATCCAGGTTCGAGCTCACTGAGTGCAATATCGCTGTTTTCTAGATCAGCTTGGTTTGGCCCATCAAAAATAGATTTTGTGATGAAACTGAATTTGGGGTTGAGTCAGGAATCAACTTGGCTTGATTTAATAAAGCAACTATTTTTTGTTAACCACATGTATATATGAATACAATATAGTTTTTGCCAATATAGTCAATTGCTGTATAGACTTGGCTTGGTCCAGAATGTCTAAGCTATTTAACCGATTGATCTAGATAGTTACTATCATCAATTGGTTGAAAAGCAGGAATAGTGTGTATTTGTTGTTGAGGGTTATTAGTTGCATAATTAACATTTTGTTAAATGATTGTGCAATCTTTAAATTTTTTTATAGTGCTAGGATAATGATGAGGTGATTGCATGAACTGCTCTGTCTTTAATGAAGTTTTCTTCCAAAAATTATAAAGATTGAAGCTCAATCATTCTGCAATAAGAATTTTTTAATGTTGTTTTTGTTTCTGTAACACCTTTTAACAGGTACAAGTTAAAATGTCAATACAAAAGAATGGACCATACCAGGACCAGCAACATCAACATCAACAACCAGGTAGACAAGTCATATGTGGAAATGCTAATGATAGTTATGTAACGCAATTCAGGACCAAAAAGATATTTGTTGGAGGGTTACAAGCGAGTCTAACCCGTGAGGAGTTCAAGGATTTCTTCGAGAAGTTTGGTACAACTTCAGATGTTGTGATTATGTTTGATAATGTTACCCAGAGACCGAGGGGATTCGGTTTTGTCACTTTTGAGAGTGAGGAGTCTGTGGAAAATGTTATGCAGAATAACTACTATATCCTCAGTGGTAGGAATGTGGAGGTTAAGAGGGCAGTTCCCAAAAATGCTTCTTTTTTGAATTGGCAACAACATGGATCAAACGATTATGACCCTTCGTATTCATATGGAGGAGCGTTTCCCGGGTATAATTACATTCCTGGATTCTACTCAATGTATTGGCCAACCTACCCTGTAATCTCCGGTCCTCCACTTTATGGTATGGTACCTGTCTATTCAAATGGTCTGATCAGGGTTCCGGGTACTTCACCTTCTATGTTCAATCCATTGGCAGTGAAGGGAAATAGTCAACCAGTGAACCACTCGGATCAAAATAGTATATTTTCTGCAACTGGGGATCCAAAGCTTGAAAATGATTTGCCAAACATTGGAGATTTGAAGCTTGATGCTGATTCTAAGGATGGAGGAAGAGGTAATGTTTCTAGCTGACTTAACATTAACTCAATCTAATCATCTATGTGTATTAAGGAATAATCATAGGGAGTATGTTAGCTGTAGTGGTTACATTGATTCATTGATCTATGCTAACAATATGCATTTATTATACTCTTAGACAGATTTATCATTTATTCTCTGTGTGTGTGCTTATCTCTTGTTTGAAATTGCTACTTGTTTGATTTCATGTTTTTGCATTACAATGTAGTTCTAGTTGTGTGGATGGGGCTTTTATTTCCTGAGTTAAACACAATATTGTATCTGTTAAGTGAAATAAGTTTTTTTTTTTTTTTTTCTTGCTTACTAGGTCAGCCTGTAAAGGGAAAGTGTTGGTCATGAATATTTTTTCATTCATAGATTTCAGTGGTTGTTAACGTCTGGTTAAGGGATGTAGTGATGAAACTTTCCACCATATAGAAGCTAGTAGAGCTCTTTATGCTTCTTGGGCAGTTAGTTCTACATAGATTGTAATATTTTTGCATCTTGTTGATTGTTGTGATGCCAAATTATCATATAGTTACCATAAGGAATGCAGCTAACTGAACCATGTTATGTAGCGCATCATTCCTTCAACTAGAGTTATTTGGTTCGAGCTTTGTAAATACAAAAATATTCATTTTCAACATTTTATCTCTGCAAGCTCTTCATCCATCTTTGAGTTTAACCCAAATACAATTATCTAAAGTTAAACATAATGTATTTTTAAATGAGTATATTATATACTGGTGTAAAGTAATAGAGTAAAAGATGCCTTAAGAATATCTTGTGGTAAAAAAGAAAAACAAAAAACATCCGAAGATAAAAATATAAAGAAAATAATCTGCAAGCAGTGACTTGACTTGACCATAGATAGTATACTGCCATCCAGCTAAGCACTGTGTACAGTAAAGAAGCACAAAACCCTAAAACGCGTGGACACAAAACCCGACTGGCAGAAGCGGCCAAATAGATACCCATTTCATCCGCTCCTTCAATTTACCTCAGAAATCAAACACCAATTCCCCTCTTTTACAATCGCTTCCGAATCTCATAATGGCTCGTGACAATGGTGAAGCCGGTTCGTCATCTGGTGCTGCTGAAGTCTCCTCGAGACGCCGACGTGGCGAAGGAGGTGGCGAAAGTAGCTCCAGAAGAAGACGCACAGGTACAGTTGGTGAAGGCTCCAGTAGCAGCAGATCAGAAATGGAACTCGAAGATCCTACACTTCTGCACCTGAGTGAAAACCACATTTCTCAACGAGCCCCTACCGATGTGGTAATCTCTTTTTACTGTTTAGTTTAGATAGCAATTTAGGGTTTCATGTTGATGATGTTTAGTAGAACGCTATTAGTGAAAGGCAAAAGCCATATAGGCAGGCTTTTCAATTTGGCAGTTCTGGGCCGGAAGTTAAAATTCAAATTAGTTTAGAACTCATATGATATTTATTTATCATATTAGAGCAAAAGTAGCTTAGGCCTACAATCTTTTAATATTCTTATTAAGTAGGAAGTAAGTGATTGGGTGTTGGAAGGTGGGTTTTGTGCGCGTTAGAAAATGATTTTGTCGTAATAGAGGTTATAGTATTATTTCATTGGACTTTGTATAAGAATTTATGAAATTATGGTCTAGACATTTTACAAAATTGAATAAGTTCCTAAATTAATTTAAGAAAATATATATATATATATATATAATGTGAATATTCTATATATTTTTTAAAAAAACTAAGATGGTTTTTTTTTTGCCAATAAAAAAAAAAAAAACTAAGATGTTATTAATTCAATTTTTTGTACATAAATTTAAGTAATTCTCTTTAAAAAATTAATATTAAAAATATAACTAAATATGGTAAACTTGTAGAATAAACATAAGTTCATGAAATAAAAGAAAATAGTTTAACTCGTTAAAAAAAAAAAAAAAAAAACTAAATGATATATATATATAATATCAATGTCACTTTAAAAAATAAGAAAATATTACGTTAGATATTCAATTCCGTACATAAATTTTTTAAATTGTTTGTAAAAAATAAAATTAGAAATATAAGTTAAGTAGGGTATACTTGTAAAACAAACATAAACTCATGCAAAAATACTAACACTAAATTTAAAAAGAAATTGGAATAAATTTGGAGACAATCTGATATATATATAAGTTATTATAAGTTGTGATGTTTGCTAAGTACACTTATTCATTAGTATTAACATATAGTAATTGAAACATCTTATAGGCCAACACACATGGTGAGAGACCCCAATTGTATATTCGAGCAGGAAAAATGTGGGACTTAGACCCTACGACCGAAAGTTGGGTCGATGTAGCGGGTTTCAAGTTTGCAGGATTGGCTTCCCGTGTTGATGTAAATCAAACACTCATACATGCCCTAGCTGAGCGATGGCAAAGCGAAACACACTCTTTTCACCTACCATGCGGGGAAATGACTATCACACTTCAGGATGTACAGATGATTCTAGGTTTACGTATTGATGGTCTTCCGGTGACAGATGATTATCGAGTTAACGGCCCTAACTTCAACAACCATAGAGAAAAGTTATTGAAGTTGTGCGATGAGCTCCTCGGAGTAAGACCCGAGCCGAGTGATATGAAAACAGGTTCAAATGATGTCTTTATCACTTGGTTGAAAAGTCATTTTGATAAGGCTGAACGAGTAGACAATCAGTGGGTTCCAGTGAGTGAGGAGGTAGCTCAACAGAGAGCAAGGGGCTATATATTGGTCCTGATAAGTAGTTGTCTCTTCTCCAACACCAGTGGAGGATGGTGTCCACTTGAGTATATATACTTCCTTCGTGATTTACGACAGACGAGCCAATACAGCTGGGGCTCGGCCGTATTAAGCTACACGTACAGGGGTTTGTGTAGTTGGGTCAATAATAAACAAAAAGATATGCAAGGTTGCGGTGTGCTCCTACAGGTATGAACACAACATTTATCTTAAAATTGGTTGAAATTATTTATAATAATATGATGATTTATAAAATGTAATTTTGTTATGATGTAGGTATGGTGTTGGGAGCATATCGGAGTGGGTAAACCTCGTTTAAAGGAACCACCCGGTCATGGCAGTACGATTGGTTGTTGGTGGGTCGGCAAGAAGACCACTATAGATAACCCAACACCTCACAATCGACATTTTTACCGAGATGTATTAAAGACACTCTTGGACCGCGGGGTAAGAAAATTATATTCACTTTTTAGATATGTTTATTTTTTCAGGTTAAAGATATTTTCCATACCATAAGATTAGGTGATTTTTGCTTTTAGTACCACTTAGTTTTGGTACCAAACATTTGGACAAAGTATAGTTATGGTATGAAAAGTACATTTAACCCTATTTATTCTTATTAACCAGACATATATTATGTACTTTCAGTTTACCTGGAACCCGTGGACGGCTCAAAAGTTGGACATAACAGCACCAATCTGTAAGGAGTCGTCAGAGCTGGCATGTGTACGTTTGCCACTTATCCATTTCAACTGCGTGGAGTGGCAACTTCCCGATCGAGTCTACCGACAGTTTGACTTAGAACAACCAATTCCCGAAGCTTGGCCGGATCGTGACGAATGGAATCGTCTCCACAAATGGGTCGGTTGGAAGAAGATGCGGAATCGGCCATGGTACCTAGAGCATGCCAAGTATATTGCTCTATGGAACAACCGTGGGCATGATTTTGTTCTTCCTAATCCAGTAGGCGTGACTCAAGCCGAGTACAGGGCTTGGTACGACAAAGTTACGCGTTCGTACATCCATCGGAATCCTCCTCCCCCGCTACTTGAACAAGATGATGATGATGCCATCATAACCTCGGGGCATTACCAGGAACACGGAAATGCTAACCAAGTGTTGGTAAATATTTGTTCATGGTTTTGGTTAATTAGTATGTATGTTTATGTTACTACTCAATTTATTATATGTGTATGTTTGTTCAACAGATGCAGAGTATGAAGTTTGTACTAAAAAATCTTAGGAAATTTGGGAAAAGATGTGGAGATGGTGATAAGAGACGTGTTGAAAGGTGCATAGGATCAATACGCGAGGGTTTTATAGTTTGCGGTCAGCTTTCCGCGTTTCAGCAAGAAATGGAAGAGCCACTTACTCCAAGTGATGACGACCAACAATAAGGTTGAACATCTATCTGATCAATTGTGTATTTAATAGAGCTACTGTGTGATTTGGGCCGAAATTCAAAAGGCCCCGTTATTTGGTCCAATTCAAAACCTGTTTGTTTTACAACGGCCCATTCGTAGTTCAAATAAATATTAACGTAAACCATCATGCAACCTTTGGTAAAATTGGAGGACCAAAATCGATAAAAACAATGAATTAAAAGATTGAGAGTTTAAATTGAGGCCAAAAAAGAAAATTAACCAATTGAAAGTTCAATAATATATCATAAACGAGCCATCGTAATGTATGGCTGGCATATCAGTTCAGTAGTATTTTTTGCCCATTATCAGAAATCTCGGTTCAGTACCTAAGAATGAAAAAAAAAAAAAAAAAAAAAAAAATTATATTCATGAATGCAAAAGGAGAAAATAGAAATTATCCAGCAAGATCACGACCATGCACTAAGTTGACTGTTAATTTGGGTTTGACTGGACCGACCCTAAATTAGTTGGCTTCTCCTCTTAATTATTATTACAGCTGGACTTGGAAATTGAAGTCCGTACAAGGACGAAATGGTAAATATCTTATGATTAGATTCCCACCCTTTCTTCCTCTTTATATTTTTTTAATTTCCAATTGAATTTTGATTCAATCATACAGGAACTGTAGACATTTATTTCATATTTAGAATAGTCCATATTTTTTATCAGGTCATTCTGTAATAAAATATTAAGGTTATATAGTTTTTATTCATAAATTTTATATATCTTTTATTCATAAATTTTATATATTTTTTATTCATAAATTTTAAATTTAAAATCTCTAAATAAACAAGAGAGCACCAAACTATTATTACACATTATATGTTTTTCATTCTCTCTAAAACATTTTTAGATTCCCACCCTTCTTTACCTCTCTTTCTCCTCTTTATTTTTGTGATGTATTATGTATCCTATTAAAAAGACTATACTTGATCCACATTTTATAATAACTTACATTTGTATCATAATAAATATATAAAGAGTAATATGCTTATCATAAATATTATTTTTATCCTCTTTATTCCTCCATCCCTCTCAACAACCCATCTACTAATATATTATGTCTCAAGGTATCATCTAGTGCAATGCCACCTACACTTTCTTCTTGAAGCCACCCAATCATTTACATCCATATATATATATATATATATATATTCATATATACACTTCTTTTTCTTTAGCCACACCCATTAAGCAAAAAATTCTGATGATTGGCTCATACTATGCTTCCATCCATGACTTCATCTTCTAGCTGCATAGTCAAAGTGAGACAATAAAATAATTACCTAAATAGTATGATAGTATAATAATTTGAATATTACATAACATAATAAATTTAGGATCGACTATTAGTCAATTTATTTTATTAGAAAAAACTAGTAAATAGTTGAGCTAGTTACCTCAAGATGATGTTAGTGGTCAAATTTGATTGATACATAAGTCTCCTAAAAGGACAGGAAGAGCAGGTAGAGATGAGATGCAGAAGATTGAGGCTCTCACCTTAAAAAAGAATGAAGGTGAGTTAGTTGGCTCTGAGAAAAATGAGTGTGTAACAGCAAATAAAGCTCTGATTGGAATAGTTGGCGTTTATGTCAGTAAAAACAATAAATAATTCAAATTAATTAAATATAATACAAAATAAAATAAAGTAGGGAAAAACCAGAGAGAGGGTTATTATGAATTAAGACTAATAGCTATATATATCGTTAACTAAATTTTGATGCAATTTTAAATTTCTATGCGAATTTAATTTTTTTTAATTAAACTTTTGAATCTTTATTTTTCGAGCAAAACTTATTATAATAATATTTTTTGTCAAATCGAATATAAATAAAGCAACTATTGACTACGTGAATATTTAATATGAATTTGGTAATAAATGAAAAAATTATATCAAAATACGTTTAAATTTAATTAAATATTGAATTGAAGATATTGTTGAAATTGGAGAAGTCTAACTCATTATCTAATTAAAGTTATTTTGCTGCAATTTTCACTTTATTGCTCAAATCATACTAAGTACAAATTAATAGAATCAATATTACAAGAATTATAATGGTTGAAATATGCTCATTTTATATTCAATTTTTAAAAAATTGAAGGAAAAAAAGCAACAATTTGTTCATAAAAAATTCAGATAATCAATTTTTAAAAAAATGGGATAGCATTTTATGATTGGGTTAAAGCTCTCAATTAGTGATTTGGTTATTAACTTGTGAATTATGTCAAAGTAAACCAAGAAAGAAAGTATGGTCTTGAAGAGATGAAGAACCTCATCTTTAGTCTCCTCTCAAAGCAGAAAGAACCTAATCCATCAATAAAATATACACAGAGATTAAAAAAGGTACAAGAATCACCCAGACTCCACCTTTATTGTAATAATTCACCAGCTAGGAGAGCAGTTGGCAGTGGTTACAGAAAAGTTTCCATTTTTAAGCATCTCTCTCTTTCTTTAGCTTCGTCGCAAGGTATGTATGTTCAGTCTGCATCATCATTTCTTCGTAAAGATCGCTAATTGCTAAGCAAAGCATTGGTTTCGCGATTTCTGGTTCTTGCCGTTGTGGTTTAATCGAGGCGGCATTGATGTGCTCAACGGCTTTGCGCTGTCCGGTTCCCATTTAAAGGGACTGAGCTGAAACTCTGCAATTTCGCAATTCAACTTCCGTTTTTGATTCACGTCTGCCAATTTTAGGTACCCATCTCACCGATCTCAAAAGGGTCTCTGCAATATTTCTCATTTCCTCCCCAATTATGCCGATTTGATCTGGCTTCGAGCTTCAACGACATCGCTTTCTTGGCCGTGTCTGGTGAATTTTCCTTCTGAGCTTCCATTCTTCAAGCAAGGAGCTGAGTGGCTGAAACTCTTCTAATTTGCTCATCATATGTTTGACGAAATGCCTCTTAATCCTTAGATCATCAATTTGAGCTAGAAAAAAGGGAATCTTCCCTCTGTCAGTCGAGCTTGTCTTGTGAGCTGTTTGTTATTATTCTCCAGCTCTACTTTATGCCTGAAAGGTTCAAGAAGAGGTATGGTATAGTAGTATAGCATAGTAGATTTTGCTATAAAGATTTTGTGCCTGATGCTGTTGGATTTGCCCAGTTTTTTTTTACATCTCAACTATGTAAAGCTGCAAAACTGTGCTTGCTTCTTCTTGAGCCCTGCTAGAATGCTGTCAATCCCCTAATATTGGTCAAACTAACTTTATGCTCTTTGATCCAATTGATTGATTGATTCTCTCAAGCCAAGCTGTTCATCTCTCAATTACACCACTCAGATTTGGTTTTTGAATTCAGAGAGAAACTAATGGATTGTGGTGATGGTGGTACCGGTATGGGGTTTCCTCATGAAGGAGGAGAAAGTGCTATAAATCCAATGAGCTCAATGCCATTGCATACTTCAAATGCATCTGGTTCTCTCTTTAGCTCTGGTTGGGATCCGATTTCCTCTCTAACTCAGAGTCAGACATTCGGGTGCTCACCTTCGATCACTAACCACCAGTTCCTGAACTACCCTTACCCTTCTTCTTCTTCCATTTGGGAAAATCAAGGAATCAGTAGCAGTAGTTGCACTGCCCAACTACCCCATTATCAGCCCGAATCAAACTTTGTCGGGTTCCCAGGTTATGTCAATCGGGGTTATCCAGAGATTTCTAATTCCATCTGCCCCATGAATTATGATGGTGGGTCTCAAGCAAGAGCCTCAATCTCTCAGGAGTTGAAGAGTTCTGAAGAAGAAGCCATCCGGTCTCCATCCAATGCTAGGAGAAGGAAGCGAACCCCTGATAAGGTGAGGATTCATGATTGTTGTTGGTTTGATTGTGCAGGTTTCGAGTAATCTTATTGATTTATTGTTAGATATGTTTTTGTGGATGATTGTTCATTATCTTGTGCTAGAACACTGAAGGGGATCAAAGAAAAGATCCCTCTGGTGATACCTCAGATGTCCCGAAAGAACAGAACAAAAAGAAACAGAGGACTGAACCAGCTGAGAGTTCGGATTCCCGGGGCAAACAAAGTACCAAACAAGCCAAAGAGGATTCCAACAGTGGGGGAGATGAACAACCCAAGGAAGAGAGCTACCTTCACATGAGAGCTCGAAGAGGCCAAGCTACTAACAGTCATAGCCTTGCGGAAAGGGTATAACTATTCATTCACATACATTATATATATATATATATATACATATACATCGAACTTTTTGAAAACTGGATTTTACTTATTTTCAAACTTCAATTAATTATCTCTGGTTTTGGCCAAAAAAAAATAATAATAATTATCTCTGGTGTTGTTTAGGTGAGAAGAGAAAAGATCAGTGAGAGGATGAGACTGCTCCAAGATCTTGTTCCAGGATGTAACAAGGTAAAACATTGTTTAATGAATTTAATGCATTAACTGGTGTTGGGGTTCAGATTAAGAAATTTGTGCGTTTTACAAATACACCAATTAACATAGCAATTGGATTCAGATTACCGGGAAAGCGGTGATGTTGGATGAGATTATTAACTATGTACAATCATTGCAGCAACAGGTTGAGGTGAGATATTTGATTCCTATGAACTATAATACTTTTGAATTATTATGAGCATCACTTGCTTCGCTTTTAATTCTAGATTTGTCAGGAGTCTAATCATTCTTTCTTTTACTTTACTTTTTTGCAGTTTCTATCAATGAAACTATCTACCCTAGTTCCAGATTTAAGTAACAACAACAACCTAGAGAGCATTCTGTCTAAAGAAGTAAGTTGGAGGTTAAATATTATTCAAAACACGGATCTTTTTTCCAACCTAAACCTGCATACTAATTTTTTCCCCCTTTCCTCTATAACAGGTTCTACAATTGCAATCACATGGTAGAGATGCAATACTGCATGGTCTTGGAGCTGGTGTGGGCCCATCCCTCCCTTTCGGACCAGGGATTTTTCATGCTGCTTTGAATGGTGTCTCAAGTATGAATCAATATCCTTCCCTGCCTCGGGTAATATATTGGTTCCGTTCCTCGTGCTTTAAGTTGTTCGAAAAAAAAAAAATTGATTTTGAAACAGCAAATTAACATAAAGACTGCTGGCCATGATTTGATCTTCAATGCAGGCTCCATTAGACACTGAGCTCCAAACCCTTTTACAGATGGGTTTCGATTCCACTGCTGCTATTGACATCTTGAAAACTAATGGTAATTAATTTTTATAAATCATGAGCAGATAACAAACTTGTTCTATCAAGTGCTTAAAGTTTGTTTTATTAAGCATTTAATTTGTTAGTCTACTACTGACACAAGCTTACGATGTTTTGACAGCACGTTTGAAGTCGGAGCAGTGAAATTTTGAAAAAGAGATCGAAGATGTTGTGTTTCCTTCCTCCATTGTTGCTTAACAGATTTTGATAAAATTCAGCTGACTGCATATTTGGTTCAACAAAGGAAGACAATGAAGAGGAAAACCAGCTGCAGATTCTTAGCTTTCTGACGATTGGTGTGTGTTTTTCAGAGTTTTAAGATTATTGAAGAAAATGGCGGGAAACCGGTCGCCGCCACGGCCAAGTTATTATGTAAATTTATTTAGACAGCAGAGGTTGATTCTGATTTGAGTGAAGCTTTATGTACTTAAATTGGTGGTGTATATTATTATTTATTACTATCATAGCGAAGAATTTGAAGAAACAAATTAATGCTTCTCTCAGTTTGATTTGGGGGACTTTTTAAGCGCATTTTTTTTTTTTTTGGAAGAAGCTGATATATGAGAAATGATACACAGTTCAACAGTTGTTCGATCGTCACAGTTGGACTGTGTATCTTGTTAATTTCATTATTGGTGATTTTTCCTGTTATCTTATGGGGAAAAAAAAAATAGTTGGCGCAATATTTTTTTTCTGTTAGTTTTGGGTGCAAATTTCGTTGTCCAACATTTTCATTAACTTTGTTGATTGATGTAAATGTTTTAGCAAAAAGAAAGAAAAAATTCTGAAAAGTGAATAAAATACCAAGTAATTCAAGCCTCAATCGTACCTTAAAAAATAAAGATAAGCACGTCTCCCGTTTCTTTTTAATTGTTTTCATATTAAACATTTTCCCCTTCTTTTTAGGTATTTTTTTTAATTTTGTTTAAATATATTTTATCAATTTAAAAATTATTTTTCTTGAAAATTTCTCATTTTCATAAAAAAAAAAACTGTTATCATCACAATTATTTAACATGTCTCCTGCATATCAGTTTAATTTAATTTTCAAATATTATATATTTGTATTTTTCATAATATTTTGCTATACATTAAGATTAGATTTTTAAACATTTTAAATTTAAAAAAAAAAAATATTTTACATGCAGTCTTTCTATCCGTCATGAATTTTTTTATTAGTAAATGATCACAATTGTAGGTCATTGTTGTTCCAGATTTAGAATGTTGAATATTCAGTATCACACTATCATATTGGTTGGTTTTCACTTTTTTCTCATAAAATTGACATACTAAAACATATTTTTTAGGTATCAAATTATGAGTAAAAATTTTACATTTAAACCGTGTTTAGTTAACAAATCTGATATTGAAACACCAGATATCAACGGTTTAACTTTGAAACATGACTATGTTGAAACAGCAATTAGAAACATTACTTATAATTGTAACTATTTTAATAGTTGGAACTATTTTTAGATGATTCTCAATCCAAAGAAAGAAGAACTCTCCACCTCTGTTGAAACAATAGATCATTCAATGCAATGGAATTCCTTGGACTACAAGTTAACTCCCTTTATATGATTACAATCTGCAAACTTGTTACAAAAGAATCAACCCAATAACTAAAGAATATTAAAAAAAAAAATCACCATTTCCTAATTCTCCTCCACTCTAAAACTTCTAATTCATCACAGTATAAATCAAGATTGTCTGTCAGGACGACGGTATTCGACACGAGCTTTTCCTGGTCATTTACCAGACTCACTCAATTTGCTCGCCAATCAGGTCCAACCCGACAAGAAGGAAGGCAATCCCCTGAAACAACAAGAAATAGAAGTGGATTCCTTGAGCAGACAACAGGCTCCTAGCAGCAGCTGTTAGCAGAAGAAATGCAAGAAACAGTTCTTTAAGGTAAATCTTGTTGTGCTTCTTCTTCTTCTTTTTTACAGATGCTGTTTTATTATGTTCTTGCTCTTTTTCCAATAAAGAGATCAAATCGCCCTCGGAGGACCGACCCGACTTCTTGGTCACAACCCATTCGTATGCACTGCCCAGTTGGAAGAGACCCGAGATCATGGCGTTGAATTTGGTGACGGACATGGTGTTCTCGAACAGAAGGTAAGGGACAATGAAGGGGAAGGATTTCAGAGAAGGGAGGATGTTGAGGAAGGACATGGTTGCAGGGATGTAGCAGACAACCCATGCGGGGAGCTCGGCTTCTGGGACAAACATGGTCATCGGGAGGATGATGCAGAAGAGGGTAAATGAGTAAAATGGTAAGATCAGTTTTCTCAGGAGGAAGAACAGGAATATGAGGTTGCATTTCTTCCAGATGCTAATCTGCAAATTGTTCAGACCACTGATGTATCAGCAAACTATAGAGACAACAACATACTAATGTTAGGTTTTGGTTTATGATGATACAATCAATGGATGAGATTCTGACACCGCATTCAAAATCCCAGATCATTGTACAGATACGGTGATTAAAGATAGCAAGTAATCTAGTTAGCAAGTTATATATCTTTTAAGGATTGTAAAAATATTGTGGACATCTTACGCAATATATACAGTCTTTAAAAGATATATTACTTGCTATCTAGATTACTAGATATCTTTAGTCACCATCTCTATACATTAATCATATATAGAATGAAATCATGTTCTTGAAATGGACAGTTCCATCATTTACCACCCAGATAATTATATATTTCACTTACAAACTTGGCGACCAAGCAATGGTTATAGTTGTAACTTAGGACAGAAGTTAAACTACCTTGGATTGGATAATGGCGGGCAAACACAACCGGAACAGCTGCATCGGACCCGAATGCCATCGATGTTGTTGCTTTCCGTAGGCTTCATAGGACTCAGGTAATTCACATTGGCACTGTAATTTCATATACATGGTAAAATAGTAATTAGTAATAATCAATGCAGCTGAATTTCAAAATGTTCTTGAAAAGTTTAACTAACTAGGGGATTATACTAATACTATACCTCGACATCATTGAGGAAGACGAACTTCCATCCATGGAGATGAGCTCGCACAGCAATGTCCATATCCTCAACAGTGGTTCTCTCCATCCACCCACCCGACTCTTCCAAAGCCTTAATCCTCCACACGCCAGCAGTGCCATTGAAGCCGAAGAAATTGAGGAAGATACCATTCACTTGCTGCTCTACCTCAAAATGGAAGGCCAGGTTAATATTCTGCAGCCTAGTCAGCAAGTTCTCATCTTTGTTCACAAAGGACCACCTTGTCTGAACTAATCCAACATCTTCATTGTCCTGCATAATCAAAAACATTACTTGTTACGACACGACTACAAAATTTGCAATCATGGTCTATGAAATGGAAAATATACCTTGAAGTGAGGAATTGTTCTTTTGAGGAAATCCGGGGTTGGTTGGAAATCAGCATCGAAGATAGCCACAAATTCGTAGTCTTTGACATAGCTGCAATTCATGGCAGATTTGAGATTTCCCGCCTTGTATCCGTCTCGAATTACACGGTGTCGATACACAATGTTAGCACCTTCTCGCCTCCAATTTTCAACTTCCTGACTAATAAGTGTTTGAGCTATCGGATCATCAGAATCATCAAGAACTTGAATCAAAATCTTCGATTTCGGCCAATCTAAGTTGCAGACAGCTCCAATTGATTGCTGATAGACCTGAATCAAGTAACACATTACTAATCAGACCTAATTTTGCTTTGAATTGTAGCTAAACATCGAAATTGGATCGAAATCAAGAACTGCTTACTAATCAGACCTAATTCTGCTTTGAACTATAACTAAACATCAAAATTCGACCAAAATTCAAATCAAGTTACCTCCTTTTCGTTGCACATTGGAATTTGGACGAGGATCATCGGGAAGAACCCAGTGTCTCCAGATTCGGGATCGACAGAGGAATCTGGGTTTGCAATTGGCTTGATTTTCTTGAAGCGGATCCATAAGCAGCCGAGGCAGAGGAGGAGCCTATCGATGCTTTGGATGAAGAACATGACAATGCAGCCATTGGCAAGGAGCTGCAACGGAGGAGCAAGGTACTCCACTCGAATAGAGACCCATTTCGAGTACAATGAACCAAACAAGCCCTTAATTCCAGCAGGCGTCGCTAGAAGGTACTGGAAATGAGCCGCCGCCACAAAATGCCACCCTTTGAAGTACGCCGCCACCTCGAACCCTAGAAGGATGACGGAGAGCCAGAGGAAGAGCTTTATGCAGGAGTAAAATCTCGATTTCGCCATCGGATTTTCGTTTCCCATTCTGTCGGCGGCGGCGTCGGTGCGGCCGGAGGTGACTCGGCGTCGAACTGCTGACGCGACGCTGACGGCGGCGCCGGCGAGGTAGGTGAGACAGCCGGCGGCCTTGTGGGCCTTGAGGAGAAGGACCCAGGTGAGCTGTCGGGCGTTTTTGTTCCGGGCCTTGTTTCGGCCTTTGTCGATGAGGAAATCGTCCTCCGTCGGACCTTCCAGCTCCAACATGGACCAATTAGGGTTTTCCATCTTCACCACCACCGGAGTCCCCTTATGCCCGCCTTTCGCCCACCAATCGACTGACGGGGCCATTATGATACCAAAACAGGGAGAAGAGAAAAATTACAGCGAATTCTGATCAGTGAATGAGGAAGAACTGAAGAGGCTAGAATTCTGATCGCATTGCCGGAGCTGTAGCAGAGCACGGCGTCTACAAATCACGATGATAATGGAGTAAGCTCTGAGTACAGCTCCAAGCACAGTCAAAATTTCAGCTTGTGAAGAGAAAGACAATGCGATTCAAATGGAGATGAAGAGAAATTGGCGCAGGAGAGAGATATATATTAGATAGTGATGTACAGAGGGATTTAGATTAGAAGGGAGGAGATGGGATGGAAACAGCTCAACACGTCTTAGATTTTGAAATTTCATTTGTTTTAGTAATAAAGGATTATGAAATTTTAGTAATTAATTAATATAAATGTATTTTTTTTCTTTCTCAATAATAAAAGGTAAAACTAGCCACCTATATGAATTACTTTTTTTCTTAAGAATTCCTAAGAGATGACGTGTTGTTTTTAAATATTTTTTCTTTCTCATTTTCATCTACTATAGCGCTATATTATATTACATAGTTATTTGATTGACTCAGAGATGGCAAATACATTCGGGCTAAAACTATTTTATATGATTATAGGTATCAACATGTCATGGGTACCTACTAATTCGCAGGTCTCGCTCCAATTTTGCTCCGCCGACAGTAACATGTGGGATATGGAACCGGTCCGTGTTTAGGGTCGCGACCTTGCGGGACCCCACGAACATGTCTCGCTAAGCACGTGTATTATATATATATAATTATATGAGTAATATAACACATAGTTAAAATAATAATAGTTTGATAACTTGTATTTAAATTAGGAGTTAAATTTGGATATGTTGAACAATTTAATACTGTAATAATAAATTATGTCCATCTTGGGCAACCCGCCCAGCAAGATATATGGAATGAGTACGGGTCGATCTGCAGTGCGGATCCGGTGGTGGCGATACATGTCCCTATTTTTTGTTTTTTTTTTTTTTTTTTTTTTTGCCAAAATACATGTCCCTACTAACACCCATATATTATATATATATGATGTAGTTGTCCAATGCTTTATCAATTAACTAGAAGTTTCAAATTCAAATCTCATCGTAGGTCTGAAATGAAAAAAATATTTATGTACAATATTTTTATCACAAACGGACTAATCCAGTGCTATTGTTAGATATTGTAAGTATTGAGCAAATAAACTACGAGAATTTCACACATAGTGAGTGCCGTTTAAGAGGGGATTCAGATCACATGCCTCACTATTTATGTCTCGGATCGTGTTTCCCCGTTAAGATTTTGACAAATGTTCTTAGATTTAATATATTCCTTCTAGGGTTCACCAATCCCAATAGGGTTTTAGAAAATATTACAAAATTAATTACACTCAGGATATGTGTCAAAATTTTCACGGTGATGCACAATCTAAAACATAAATAGTGGGATAGGAGATCTGAATCCTTTAAAAGGGGTATCAGCGGAATTGAACAAAGATATTTGGCAAAAAAAACATATGTACTTGCAAGATTTTTCATATATACTTGCAAGATTTAAAAACAGCAATGTAAATATTAAAGGAAAGCACGTTCATTTCCTACCATAATTTTCAGAAATCATAATTTCATACCGTAATTAATGCTGCCAAAAAAAAGACTTACTATGAATACGAACATGCACGTGATTTACTAGGGTGACATTTGGTATTATCGCGTGTGTCAACAGTCGTGTCGTGTTAAATCTATTGAACACGAACATGCATGTAAGCTTATTATGCCATGTTTTACAAATACGAACACGTTTTTCATGCGTATTCGTGTCGTGTTATCGTTTTGTGTTAAGTTATTCAATTGTACACGTCTATACAAGATTTTAAAGCAAAAATCAAAATAATTAACTTCATACAAAAAAAAAAAAAAAAACTATGAATCAATATGTCAGTATTCCTAAGTTTGTAATATATGTGATAATAAAAGTTAAAACCATTTATTGGATTTTTAAAAGCTATTAAATATGATTTTTTTCAAAAAAAAATTCAAAATATAAACTTAGTAGCACAATTCTATCGTGTGTGTCGTGTTGTAATACATAAACACGAGCACAACACGAAAATTATATAGTGATAATCGTGTTCGTGCTATAATGCTATTGTGTTATCTTTTTATCATATCATTGCACGAATACGGATTTTTCCGTGATTGTTCGTATCGTACTATCATGTTGTGTCACAAACTAACGGTCTTAATAATTAGAGAAACAAACGGCCAAAACAAAATTAATTACAAAAACAAACAAAACTCCCCAAATCTTGATTTTATTTTAGCGTTAATAACTAAAAAACTGTCAAATGTTTACCCTATGTTAAAATCAGGTGTCTGAAGTTTCAAATGTTAAATTGTAGTGTCCAAGGTTTCAATTTTGTTAAAATGTGGTGTCTCGGTGTGATTACTTTAGATAAGTAAATTATGCCGAAACCATCTGTCGAATTCGAGCTCACATACACACTCACTTCTCGTCATCTTGCCAGGACCGTCACCTAAGAAGTTGGTCACATTCGCGGAAGTAAATCTCGCTTTGTTGTCCTTGGAAAATGGCTTCACACCACTCTTCTAGAAACTTTTTTTTAATGTTCAATTTTTTTGTGAAATTTGACGATTTTGTAAAAAGTAAAGAGTGATGGATTATGAGTGAGTGGGTGGGTTGATGAAAGTGGTTGAATGGAGATGAAAAGACGCTTAAAGACATCAAATTTCAATAAAAATGAAATTTGAGACAGTCCATTTTAACATTTTAAACCTCAGACACCTAATTTTAATATAGGCTAAATCTTAAATAGTTTTTTAGTTATTAACCATTTATTTTATATAGGGTTTATAGGTTATTTGGTACCCTATGTTTGTCCACTTTTGGCTTTTGGTACCACATGTTTGATTTTGCCTATTTTTGGTACCATACGTTTGCCACTTGTATACTTTTGGTCCGACCGTTAGTTGACCGTCAGTTTGACAGTTAAATAGTCACGTGACTTGCACATGCATAGCCTCAAATTTCGATTTTATTCAATTTAGTCCTCAATTTTTTTATCCTAACTTTTTATTTTTGCAATTTAGCCCTTAAACATTTTCAACCACACCCTAGGACTAAATTGACCTAGCGATGGTTCGACTCATGGCTAGGTCGGACCATGGCTAGGGTTGCCGGACCCGAGCGACCCTAACCATGGTTCGCCCTAGCCATGGGTCGGACCATGACTAGGTCAATTTAGCAATTGGGTCCAATTGACCTAGCCATGGTTCGACCCATGGTTAGGTCGGACCAAGGTTAGGGTTGCCCGGGTCCGGTGACCCTAGCCATGGTCCGACCTAGCCATGGGTCGAACCATGGCTATGTCAATTTAGTCCTAGGGTGCGATTGAAATGTTTAAGGGCTAAATTGCGAAAATAAAAAGTTACGACAAAAAATTTGAGGACTAAATTGAACAAAATCAAAATTTGGGGCTAGGCATGTGCAGGTCATGTGACTATTTAACGGTCAAACTGACGGTCAACTAACGGTCGGACCAAAAGTATACAATTGGCAAACGTATGGTACCAAAAATAGGCAAAATCAAACATGTGGTACCAAAAGCCAAAAGTGAGCAAACATAGAGTACCAAAAGACCTATAAACCCTTTTATATATCTAGAGTGTTGAATTAAAATTTAATAATAATAATGGCTTACATCACAACGATGGAGAGCCCGGTTCTTTCGAGTTTCGAGGCATCAATCATTCATAGGATCCTTAAAAATCCATTGGGCCGTTTGTTGCAATAAAAAGACACTAAATTCATTCAGGCATTGACCTTTCTTTTCTTGTCTCTGTTTTCTTTCCTTTTCCTTTTGAATTTCCAACCACTCCCTACTATGATTTAATCAATAAACTCTGAACTGTAGTGTTTAAACTTTGAGTTTAAAATTTGTCGAGCTTTAAATTTTCAAATTCGAGTTCGACTTAGTGTCATACTTGACGAATTCGAACTCAATTCAGCTAGTCAATTTTAAATTTGTGTTGTTAAATTATAGATGATGCATATTAGCTCGAATTCGAATTTGACACGAATAAGTTTGACGAACTGAATTTAATATATATATATATATATATATATATGTAAAGCTCGAATAAACTCGAGCTCGAGTTCTAACTCAACTCGAATAGAATTTTGGCAAAATAAGAAAAGCTGTCGCGACCTCTCGAGTCGAGTATAAATGAAATTGTACTCGACTCGGTACCAGAAAAACATCGACGCGCTGACTTGATTAAAAATATCAAGTCACGCATGACCTATATACTGTGTCAGACATATAAGAAGTTTAGTAGAAATTAACTTAACGAGTCGACATCTTAATCATACTAAGCTGCTGATGGAGTTATGTTGACATGGTCAGCGCTTGCGCTGGTTACTTACTAAGTCTAGTTCAAAAAAACCTAGACCGTAAACATGAGAATCCAAATATTACTTAGTGGAATGAGCTTACGATCATCACTACTAACTTAATTAAAAAAATAAAACTTCATTCGTACCGAACTAGTTTGTTATGAATAACGACAAAATTTAAACTCGAGATCTCTCTTTACATACTCGAAGCCATTAATTAACTGATACGCTCTATTATATGAAGTGTAATAATAATTTAAAGGGTCAATAACCTAGGAGAGGTCTGAAGATTGGCCCTTGTGAATTTGAGATGTCTGAAGATTGAAATGGTGATTACAGAGGTCTGAAGTTTCGACTTGTAGATAATAGAGGTCTCCGTTAGTTTTTTCCGTTAAAACTGACGGAAGTTGGTCATGTGCATGACACGTGACAAGAAATAAAATAAAATTCCAAAAATACCCTTCTTGCATCTCACATGTTTGAATGAAAAAGACGAAAATGCCCTTAAGGCCACCACCCAACTCCGGCGACCACCACTTACAGCTCCGACGACCGCCACCCAACTCCGGCGACCACAACCCGACTCCGACTACCATCACACAACTCCGGCGACCACAACCGCGGTCCCGATTGAGCCCAATCGGGGCCAGTGGCTCCGATTGGGCCCAAATCGGAGCCCCAAAGCTCCGATCGGAGCTTTGTGGCTCCGATTTGGGCTCAATTGGGGTCGTGGTGGCGGTCGTCGGAGTTGGGTGGCGGTCGTCGGAGTTGTGAGTGGTGGTCGCCAGAGTTGGGTGGTGGCCGGCCGGAGCCGTGGTGGTGACCGGAGTTGGGTTAGGTTTAAATTATGGACAGAGGTATTTTTGTCATTTCATCTTTATATTAATTAAACTTTTTATTAATTCAAATATTATAAAATGGTATTTTTGACATTTCATGCGGTTCTGTTAAATTTGACAGAAAATTTGGACGGAAAACCTAAAAATCACAAAGTCCAAACTTCAGACCTCAGTTATCATCATTTCAATCTTCAGACCTCTTAAATTCATAAGGGTCAATCTTCAGACCTCTCCATGATATTGACCCTAATTTAAACATGAGAATTCAAAAATTACTATTGGAATGAGGTTATGATCACTACTAACTTATTTAAAAAGAAAACTTCATTCGCACTGAACTAATCTATTATAATTTATATGTAACGACAAAATTTAAACTCGAGATCTCTGGTTACATACTCGAAGTCATTAACCGATACACACGCTATTATATGAAGTGTAGTTTGATAAATAACAAAAAAAAGGATAAGGTAAGAGATTGGATAACGAACCATAAAGATTTGGGGATAAGATCTGAGTGTAAGGGTAGCCACTTGCGGAACCAGTAAATAAATAAGGAAAATGATTGTAAGGACGAATTCACACTGCCGAAATTGGGTACGGCTGTGAAGGTATTGGTGACCATTAATTTGTTGTATTGAAAATAGTGAAGAAAAGTAAAGTTGACCAATGGCCAACAACTTCGGCTTATAATTCTGCAACTGTTTCGGTTCCTATAGCAACACTCAATAAATAATGTGGATTCACCCATTTTTACTTTAAAAAAAAAAAAAACTGAATTCAAAATTTACCAATCATATTATATATATATATAAAATTAAGTAGTATTTACATAAATGTATTGCCGTTTCACAAAAAATAACATATTAAAATTTAGGGTTAAATGTCTTTTTGGTACCACATGTTTGCAAAAATTACACTGTTCATACCACTAGTATTTTTTCGTACCGAATTGGTACCATATGTTTCCAAACCTTACTGTTTTGGTACCTCCGTTAGGATTCTGTCAAAAACAGCCGTTAAATGGCATGTGCCATGCACGTGACCAGCCCAAAACTTTCAATTTTGTTACAATTTAGTCCATCTAATACATCCATAACTTTTATTTTGTTCAATTTAGTCCTAAAACTTCAAAACCAAACCATTTTCCCAAATTGACCTAGCCGGACTTAGCCTAGGGCTAGGTCCGGCTAGGTAAATTGGGACCTATACCCAATTTGGGGCTAGGTCCCAACTGATCTAGCCGGACCTAGCCTAGGGCTAGGTCCGACCCTGGGTCGGGGTCACCTGGGTCCGGTGACCCCGACCCAGGGTCGGACCTAGCCCATGGCTAGGTCCGGCTAGGTCAATTTGGGGAAATGGTTTGATTTTGAAGTTTTAGGACTAAATTGAACAAAATAAAAGTTAGGGATGTATTAGATGGACTAAATTGTAACAAAATTGAAAGTTTTGGGCTGGTCACGTGCATGGCACATGCCATTTAACGGCCGTTTTTTACGGAACCCTAATGGAGGTACCAAAACAGTAAGGTTTGGAAACATATGGTACCAATTCGGTACGAAAAAATACTAGTGGTATGAACAGTGTAATTTTTGCAAACATGTGGTACCAAAAGGACCTTTAACCCTAAAATTTACAATAATACTCAACGGATTTTCATATTTTGTATCTGATCCACGATAGCATCAGTATTTCTGACTCTATAAAAGACAAAATATTTGACAATAGACAAAATATTAATGTTCTTAATACATTAGTGTGAAAATTATATTATTTAAGCATCAAACTATTATTTGGCAACCAAAAAAAAAAATCATCAAACTGTTAACTATCACAATTCAGTTATAACTTTGTAATCAATTCATTATAAAATTAAATCGAACAAACTATCCAAGGTTGGTTGGACCAACTGGTAAAGCGAATTGTGTTCTCCATGAGCGACCCAAGGTCGATACCCGCAGGAGACGCCACCTTGGGGAGGACTTTAACCTTAACGCTCAAAATTAATATACTAATTTAGGATTTATGTATATTACATATTTGAAAAAAAAAATGTCCCGATGAGTTAATAATCAAAGCTATATTTAGATAAAAATAAAACTGCTATTTTAATTTTAATTTTTTAAAAATTGACTACCATAAATTTATGTTTTGAGTTATAATTTCCGTCAATTTGAATAAAAATTAAACGTATTTCCTTCATATGAGATTTATGAGACGATACGAAATCATGAAAAAGAAAACTGAATAACCTATAGGTAACTATGTGTCTATCTTTATCAACTCTTAAATCCTAATTGATGATGTTACAACCTGTTTGTTGATTAGATTCATTGCAAAACACTCGGTCCCATTATTAGAAGCGGATAATTGATTTGAAAAATGGAAATACTGGAATCGGGACACATGCATGTCACGTTATACCAGTCATTTTGTGATGAAATAGGTGCTATATATATGTTATATAAACGAATAGCCACTTATAAATTATTGAGACAGAAAAAACAAAACCCGTTATATTTTGCATATGCTTTAGTTACATTTACATTCACACAAAAAAAAAAAAAAACATTTACATATGCGAATAGTTTTTGCAGTTAATTCGTTAGTCGGATTTTGACGTCAAAGTCAAATTAAAGCATAACAATTAGGGTCAATTACAAAATTCTTAACTCCTGTTTGGGATTATTGGACAAATTACAAACTATATTTTTTTTTGGACAAACTTTTTGTTTATATTTAGATATTTGAACAAATTGATAGTTTAAATTTTTCTAGATAATTGCTAGCTCATGTTTTAATAACATTTTGCTAGCTCATATTTTGTTTTGTGAACAATATTCTACGTAATGTTTTGTCCACAAACGAAACATAAATTAACAAATTATCCATCAAATAAAACATAAACTAACAAATTGTACTAAAAAAACTTTAGTTAATAATCTGTTCACAAAGTAAAACATAAGGTAACACACTGTTTAAAAAAAATTCAACTAAAAATGTGTAGAAGACGAACTAGCAGTTTGGGGAAATTCTTGTGTAGGCTTGGCGTTTACACTAAGTCGATATATGTATGACAAGTGTCACACTCTTTTGGTAGTTTTTTTTTAAAACCCTAATAAACCTAAAATAGCGGGGATTAGAGCATTCACAATGGAAAAAAACATTTTAGCTCCCATTTTGAGCCACATCATTGCCAACTCACCAATATGTCATAAAAATATTAAATTTATTTGAAATGTCTAATCTCTTCCAATGGCAAAGACAACTTAAAATGTTCACATGATATAAATCACTCATTAAGCAATAGAGAGATACTAAATAAACTAATAAAATAGAGAGAGATTGTAAAAAGTTAGAAGTGTCCATGGACAACTTAGAGGAAAGAGAATAAGCATGTATGTGGACAATTAGTGGAGAGACAAAAAATGTCTTTCATTCTCTCATCCACATAGGCAAAATGTCCACCAAAATTTCCCATTGGAAATGCTCTTAAAGACACTTGTCATACGTATATTGATTTGGTGTTCCAAATCTAAAAAATAATTTTCCAGCAACTTGATAAATAGCACTAAACCATTTTGGTAAAATGAAAATACTTTTTGGGGTTTGGTTGGTTAGTTGGACACGCGTACCAAATGTTTTTTTTCTTGTCTCTAGATACAACCGTATTTTTTTTTGGCATGATATTTATGTGTTATGAAAATGGCAGCACTCGAATGATATTTTTATCATAAAATAATTAATGTTCTCACTAGGATCATACTATAAATAGTAAAGTAATAATCATAAATATTTTTTATTCATCAAGCTTTATTGTATTTTGAATTTAATGCCTCTAATTAATAATAGATAAAATGTTATTTGTTGACAATAATTTTTTTACTATTATATTACTAGTGGAGTTTTTCACATGAGTTTACTTTACTTATTTATTAGTACTTAGTACTTACTAGGGTGCTTATTTATATAAGTTCAGCTAAAATAAACTCGGGTTTATTTAAACTCGATTTCTCAGCCGTCCGATTATGTATGGGTAAGAAACATTTTTTTATCTCTCATGAATTCTGATTGATTCTCTCTCATGATCTAACGGTTGAGAATTCAAGTTTAAATAAACTCGACAGCATTTTAGCTAGCCCCTATTTATATAATCGTGTTTGTTAATTATCAAACTGATATCCCACGTTTCGTCACTCAAATAAATTGTTAGCTCAGGTTTCTTTCCGAATAAATAGATAACTCAAATTTTCTTAAGTGAGTAAACACATAGCTCCGTTAACTTTTTGTATTTTTTTATGGAATCGTCCCATCCACAACCATGTTTCTATAATAGTAGTAGTTTAAATGTTAAAAAAAAATAACTCTAAGTAATGGAAAATAAAAATTCTTTTATATAACGGAGTCTACGATTTGAACTTTAATTCAGTTAAAATTTAGGGTTATTTAACTCTATGTTGGAATATATATAAGGCTTTTGATAAAGTAAAAAAAAAACGGAAAAGTAAGCGTGTATTTTATTTATTCACATAATAAAATATGAACTAGCTATTTGTCCGAAAAAATGACCTTGCAATTTGTTTGTGGGCTGAAATATGAGCTACCATTTTTATAATTAGGATTCGGCTAAAATAAAATTGAGTTTATTTCAACTTGATTTCTCAATCATTAAATTATGCATGTCATAAAATATATAAGAAACACTTTTTATCAGATTGATTATTTTTATTGATCTAATACCTAAGAAATCGTGTGCATTTTAGAATTCGCATTATAATTAACCCTATAATTGTTAAGAAGGAATTCCAGTAGGTAGAAAATAAAGCAACATAATTATCCACGGACAGAACGGAAAAGTCTTTCATACCCTTCACATTTCATTCAAGACCGCCGACAGTTTTGGCCCTTTCCGACAAAAATCATCCGTAGTTGGCGTTCTTGGATTGGTTAAAGTTATTTATTATTATATTTAACAAAACGTTTAAATTAAATAATAAATGGACTGAAACAGATAATTATAGTTGGCAAAAAAAAATTATAGTGTTTAAAATTAAATTTTAAGTTTTTTCATTTAAATGGGTATTATAAGAGCATCCACAATGGTATTACATAATATTACTTAAATGTGAGTTAAACATATATTTTATGTAAAGTGTATAAAAATGTGTTACAATGGTTTTACATATCATTATTTAAAAGTGAGACCCACCTATTTTTACATAACATATTCTTTAAATTTAAGGAATGTATTATATATTACGTAACCAATCTTTTATAAATTAATTCATTTTATAATTAATGATAATATCTTACTGGTGTTTGTTAAAAAAAATTAATAATAAAATATATTTAAGGAATGTAATTAAGTAAAATGATTGGAGAACAAATATTATTTATGTGGATAATAAATTTATGTATTACTTAAAGTGTACATAAATGTCTATATGACAAGTTTAAAGAATATAGTTTAAGAAAAATCATTGTGGATACTCTTATTGTGTTAGGTGGCATAACTGGAACTTCTAAATTTTAAAACACACTATAAAATTCATATCATTAAATAATATTTTATTAATTTTAATATATATAAATATGTTTATTTCTTTTATTTACTATAATAATATCATTTACTCTTAATTATTATATAATCAAAGAATCATAACTTTAACTATGGTATTTAAATTACAAATGTAAAAAGTATATAAAAATATTTCGATTAGAGTATATTATAATATATTTTTAACCTACAAATATAACTATAATAATAAATCTAATGCATTTATCAATTTAATATATCATTTTAAAAACGAATTTTCACCAGTTATTGTACCGTAAATTGTTTATCGAAAAAGGTATAACTGAATTAAAATCAGATGGGCGCGAAAAAGGTAACGCGCCAATCGTCGCTTATGGCGGCAGGTGGACAAACGTGCGGATAAAAGCCCAGACGGTGCACAAATATTTTAGTTTATACGAGAAGACTCGGAATGTTCAAGTTGTTGTAAATTGTAATGTAGACCTGTAGACACGTGAGATCTAACTTCTTTTAATTGATTCTTTTACCAAATTTTAATGGATTTTGCTCAATTATCAGTAAATATAATCATTACATCAACCAAATTGATATTAATTTATTCAACGTTGGTGATTTGATTAAACTCTTTTGTTCTGAAATTTAATATTTTATTTTAGTAGGTTAATAAGATTTTTGGTAATACGTTAGACAATTTTTGGTCTTTACTACAACATTTTTTTTTTAATTTATATTTTTGTTATTATGCGTTTGCAAATTGTATACTTTTAGTCCATCCGTTAGTTGACTGTCAATGTTGATCGTTAAATAGTCCCCTGATTTGCACATACATAACTCTAAATTTTTATTCTATCAGATTAGTCTCAATTTTATTATTCTAACTTTTAATTTTTTCAAATTAGCCCATAAATATTTTCAACCGCACCCTAAGCTAAATTGGCATAGTCATGGTCCGACACATAGCTAGGTCGGACCATGTCTAACTCAGACCATTGCTATGTCAATTTAACTTTAAGATCCAATTGACTCGATTAAACCTATGAGTGGGACCATGGCTAAATCAATTTAGCCTACGATCCAATTGGGTCAATTCTATTGCAAACCAACCTAACCCTAGGGGCATGTTTGATTGCATGTATTAGGATATACTAATACGTGTCTTAGCTAATACTTTGTTTGTTTTGCTTTGATGTTGATATTAGCTAATACTCATTTCTATACTAAATCATGTATTAGCTAAGACACTCAAAAAATCATGTATTAGCTAATACATAGTACCTAATGAACAAAATACCCCTAACTTTATTTAATATATAACAAGAACACCAACTCCGGCGACCTCCGGCCGGACTTCAATTATAATAATAATAATTAAAAATTGTACATATCTATTTAGGGGCATTTAAGTCTTTTAGTCAATGTATTAAGATATCATAATACAAAATTCATCCAAACATTGTATTAGGATATCCTAATGCATGATTCAATCAAACATTATATTAGCTAAGCATGTATTAGGATATCTTAGTCGATACTTAGCTAATACATGTATTAGTTAATACATGCACTCAAACATGCCATAGGTTTCATGTCTAGGTCCAATTTAATTATCCATATAATCTAACTATTACAAATTCGATTGCATTTATCATCAACTACATTTTAATCAAATTTTTTTTTTTTTTACCAAGAGTCAAATCCTATTTTAATTGCCTATTATTTATTAATTAAGTAAAAATTACATTTAAATTTAATTCTTAAAAAATCGAATAGAATGTGATATCCTACACTTAGCTAGGGTATTAAACGTTAATGATGATAGTTGAGACACTCAAGCACGAAGTTACCATGCTTATTGTTCTTTTAATTTTTTTTACGATATGCATTTTTTATCCTAAAATTTGTAACTATTATTATTTTAATAATTTAAAATCTTATATTTGTCACTTGTTACTTTTTTTTATACTTATTATTTACTTTTACTCAGTTCTTGCCCTAAAGAGAATTTCTGGTTTCGTCCTTTGGACACTCGAGGTGGGCACAAAATCAAGTGATGCCGTAACAATAAAAGTACATGATGTTCGTGGAGAGCATGTCGATTTTTGTTGTTGTCATTATGGTAGGGGCTGACTTTGAACCTTCATATATTGTTGGGTTTTTTAGTTGTCCACCGATTTAAAATTATGAGATTTGGGATACGTGCAACTTCGGCAAAGAAGAAGATTAGGATACATGCACAAGTTCTTTCTTGTGGAATGGGTCACTCGGTGCTATTTTTAAACTTTGTTAGTTTGAGATTGTTCCATACGTTGAACTTTGATAAACCCATTACAATTACAATAAATAATGGTTGGTCAATCATAACTTTTTTTCTACCATAAAACAATTTATAAACATTACATTTACTTAATCTCAAGATTATCTAGATTTAAAATGAGTATCTAGTACCGTTATAACATATTATATAGTTTTCTGATTTCACGTTAGTTCTTATATTTTGGGATTAAAGAGCATCTACAATGTTATTATATATTTTGTTTTTCTTAAAAGTGTCACGTAAGCATTTTATGTGTGGTTTAAGAAATACATAAACTTATGTAATACTTATATAATAATAGTAGGTCTACATTGATTTTACTTAAACATATTTTATTATTAAATTTTAACAACCAATTTTAAAAAATAATTATAATGAAAGTTTCAATTATTGCATATTTGTTATATATATATATATATATATATTCTTTATATATACTAGACACAATCCGCGCTATTTGCGTACGCATAATTTCATGGTAAGATTGTTACAATGATGTCGTAAAGAATGATGCATGTCATGATTAAGAAAATTCCAATAATGATACAAGACTGTGATCGACCCAACCACGATGATGATACAAGAATGGAGCTTAATGAAAATGAATGATTTTTTTTCTTCGGTAAAACAAATAAATTAAAATCATATAACATAATTTCATAAATAAATTTAAAAAATAAATTTCAACTTAAATTTAAAATGCTCGAGCGATCGGGAAAAAAAAGTTACTAAAGAATTCTCAATCGTTATATATATATATATATATATATATATATATATATATATATATATATATATATATATATATATATATATTCGTCCGGAATCGCTGTAAAAAAAAAAAGGGAGACTGTCCGCTGATTTGAAAAAAAAAAAGAAAGAAAAAAAGGGAGGCTATCCAGAATCACTGATTTTAGAATAAAAATAAAAAAGAGATCAATTAATTTTACGTAAACATAATGATTTCCTTATATTTAATGATGCTTTATGTAAAAACATAAAAAAAAAAAAAAAACAAAACAAAACAAAACAAAACAAAACATGTGGGTCCCATTTTTAAGGATTGCTATGTAAAACCACTGCATCACGTTTTTTTCACTTTACATAATAAAAACATGTAGAATCCACCTTTATGTAATCTCTATGCAATACCACTATGGATGCTAGCTAATTTTGTTACCTATGTTTTACAATATAGTTGTTCGATTATATATAGGAATGATATATAATGAGTCAAAATACGTGATTTTAACCCATATCCATATTCGTACCATATTCTTTCGTGTAATTCACATTAGTGTAAATTTTTGTGAATCACCGTATCCACACCACGCCACAATACGGATACCCGCACTGCACTGTATTGTGTCGACGAAATCAGCAGTGGTCGTTCGAACTTGGAATTGTGGCTGGCCGGAGTTGAGGTGTTGGTCGGCCGGGGTAGGGTGGTGGTCGGTCGAAGTAGGGTGGCGGCCGGACTGAGTAGGGTGGTAGTCGCCAGAGTTGAGCGGTGGTCGGCCGGAGTTGTGGTTTTGGCCGCCGGAGTTGGGCAGTGGTCGCCGGAGTCGTAGTGGTGTTCGCCGGAGTTGGACGGTGGCGGACCGGAGTTGTGGTGGTGGCTGGTTGAATTAGTGGCGATGACCTATTGGAGTCGTTGAAGTGGTCAATCCGAATCGTGCCCTAACGAAAATACGATTTTGATTGATTTTAGTTAAATTACGAAGATCCCCGGTTTATACAAATCAACCTATATCCAATCCATATGGATATATTTTAAATATCTGTATTAGCTCCACAAATCCGTGAAGTGGATATCCCACCGTGAATATGGTGTGATTTATCTGCGGAACGGATAAAACTCATATTCATTACCATCCTAGTTATTATATAGAGATGACTCAAAATACCATTTATATATTCTTATTAGTCATATTCCCATGTTCTTTATCGTCAAGTTTTTCATCAAACTAATAAAAGAACAACGTTCGAAATATCAAAATTAAGTAACGATTTCTTAGCAAAAAAAAGTAACGAATAATTATATATATAACGACACGTTTGGTTCATGGAATAGAGAATATGGAATAATGAATATGGAATAAGAATAGAGAATAAGTAATAGGTAATATTAATATGATGTTATTTGGTTGATATGATGAATAGAGAATGAGGATTCCAAATTCAATGTTTGGATCATAGAATGTTATGGGTAAATGAATGGAATAAGCAAAACCGACAGTTATACCCTTTTATACCCTTTTGCCATATATAATTAATCAAATTAACAATATTAAACATGAAATAACCAGATCATAAATGAAATAATTGAGATATCATAGTGAGCGAGCGGCGGTGGCGAGTGAACGACAGTGGTTGGCAGGTGACGTCGGGCTAGCGGTGCCAGCGGTTGGCGAGCAGCGGCCTTGGCGGGTGGGCGGTTGGTGAGCAGCGGTCAGCCGGTTGGCGGACAGCGACGGGAAGCGGTGGTCGGCAAGGCGTGCGACGGCGGTGACGAGAGAACGAATAGCAGGTGATGATGGGCGAGTGATTGGTGGGCAGTGGCGACAGGCAATTGGCGAGCTGTTGGCGGACGAATGCGGACAAAAATATTTATTTTTTAAAAAATAATTATTTAAAAAATAGAAATATTATAAAGTAAAAATAATGTATTAATTTATTATTCTTAATTAAATTAAAATATAATCCTTTTTAATTAAATTTATTATATAATATATACAATACACAAATTAGATAAATGTTAAAATTGTTTTTTTTTTTTTTTTTCAATTCCATCAAACTTGGAATACTTAATCCTAGGTATTAGACTAGAATTAATCATTCCATCAAAATTATGAATGATGAATTCTTATTCCACACAATAAATGAACCAAACATCACTATAGCAATTACTATTCTCTTCTAATTCTATGAACCAAACATGCCGTAATAGATTATTTCGATAATTTCATATGGAAAGCATTGAGATTAAAAAACTCTCTCCGATGCGAAATGTTTAACATAATTTATAGTTTATTTATTCCCTAAATTCAGTTTGTCTTACTCTTACCAAATTTAAATGATAAATATTTGATAATAAATTTAAAAAAAATGATGGGACTTGTGTAGTAAACAACTGTAGAACATCTGTAAACAGTAAACACAGTCCTCTGACTTTTTGGTTGTCCAAGGTTGTGAGTTGTGAGTCTGTGACAATAAAATATCCCGGAAATTAAGGTGGTATTTGTCCCTTGCTCAATGGGTACACATCTTTTTAGACTCTCACTCACCGACTTGAAACAAAAACCATAATTATTATTATTAATGGCCAAAATACTTATCATTAATTAACTAATAAAAAGTTGTTATAGTCCTCAGATATGGCCTCTAATCTGCACGATGAGGTTATGAATTAAAGGATAGATGACAAAGGAGATTAATTAATTTTATATATATATATTCATTTACTCGCGGTTGATTCCACTCGTATGAAAAAAACTTATATGCACAATTACTTTTAAAAAATGTTTATAAATTATAATATTATATAAAAAATTACGCGTTTTTAAATATAATGTTAAAAGAAAATATTTATAAGAAAAAAAATTCATAAATATTAACAATAAATAATATTATTTACTCTTGTGGATTTTTCCGATGCATTTTAAAGTTTAAAATCGCCAGCCGTGGCATGTGGCGAAACATTCGCCGCAAGTCATCATCTAATTTAATTAAAAAAAAAATTTATTTATATTTAGATATACTAGTTGTTGAAACGTGTGTCACACAAAACTCAGCTTAGATGAAAACTTTTGTAGTGTCATTAAGTCGTGTTTTAGGTGAATTTTTAAATTAATATATGTATGAATCTTATTTTTTTTTATTAATTACAGTAGTGTAATAGTAAAAACAATGTTCATAATGATATTGTAAAAAATTGACTATTTGATAACGATATTTAATAATAAATAATATTATACTATAAATAAAAGTATAAACTTATATTTATTGACATCATTTTAATAACAATATTATTTAATTATGTAAAAAACTCGAGTAATTTAAATTTTAAAATCTTTTACACGACACAATAATATATATATATATATATATATATATATATATATATATATATATATATATATATAACTTCTAATCAAGCAAAGTATGATGAACTCCTCAATTCGAATGACCCGTTGGTCATCAGTAATGTCTTGCACGAATAGATCCACCTAGGAACAGCTCTCATTTATGTTACGTGGGCATTATAAACTACATAATAACCGATTTCACACAGTTATCGTTTTATCGTTTAACAAAGTATATTAATGTGTCATTTGTCAATATTATTAACTGGATAGCAATCCAAAACTATCGTGAAGGATGCACTTACCTATCACGTAAGGGGCACATGACCTCGTTAAAAGGTCCCAAGTATCTTATCAGTCAGGACAATCTATGAAAAAATTAAGCTATCATTAAATTAATGATACAATTCAGTCCTAATTTTCTATAACAGTTACTACTTCAGCTTAGAGGGGATTATTGGGCTAATTTCAATTCATCTATTTGTGCAAATCTAGACGTGGTCAATTTCGAGCTCGCGCCACAACTCCATCCATGTCCCAATAATCATGTATCACATGGTGAACAGATAAGCAAAGGTTGCCAAAACATCTATCTATATTATATATAATAAATCAAAAGGAAAGAGAGTGGACAAATCTGGAGTTGACACATCATCAACTTAAAGCACGTCACGTGGAATAAGGGAGTGCATATATAGCTGCCAACTCAGCGTGGGATGTGATTTCTAAGCGCGCCACATTAGCAATTTGACTCACTTATATATATAATAAATCAGAAGGAAAAAGAGTGGACAAACCTAGAGTTGACACATCATCAACTTAGAGCACGTCACGTGGAATAAGGGAGTGCATATATAGCTGCCAACTCAGCGTGGGATGTGATTTCTAAGCGCGCCACATTAGCAATTTGACTCACTTAGTCACGTGCTCGCTCAGTTATTACGTTAAGTTATTTCACTCTTCTTCCTTATGTAGCAAATGAAGAGTTTGTTCCTTTTATTTTTATTTTTTTTTACCTTCGAAGAGTTTCGTCCATTGACAGTTCAAGAAGAAGAAATCTAAAGAATTTCTCCACAAAATATGTTCCTTCCTAGCAAGAAGAAGAAATCTGAAGCCCCAAGATCTCTTCTCTCTACAAGATCTCTTCCGGACAGTTGTCAGACGTCGGATCCGCCCACGCCCTCGGAAAAAGAGCGGTTTTGAAAAATGTTATTTGGGATCGGCGAGTGGCGGGTTCGGTCAAATATGGAGATATAAACCGAACCGGGGAAAACAGAAAGAGTCGCCACCGATTAATTAAAGACTAATCGGAATCCTAAAATTGCCTAGGTTACATGATACTAACATCCTAGGGCTTTGATTGGTCTGCGTCCAGAGGTTCGGGTTCGGGGGTTTGGTAACGTTTTAAAAGCTCGCAAGCTAAAAATCCGCACTTTCGGTACTTTGGTTTGTCTTATATTATATAAATGAGAATGTGAGAGAGTGTGTACCTATATGCATGCCACATCAGCAATTTGGATTGCTCATTAAGTGTCACATCGCCTAATCCATTTGGGCCACTATATTTAACAAACTCAGACCCAAAAATTTGTATAGTCTGTAGAAATTAAAGATGGACCTGTGTTTAAAAATGGGCCGACATTAAATATGGACCTACTTTAAATATGGACTCACAATTTTGTTTATACTGCTGGGCTTCTATATCTATATATATAATAAGGTAGCATGTGAGAGAGTGGTTTAACTTGGTGATGCCACATCAGCGTTTTAAACTATCCAATGAGTGCCACCTCACATGTTCCATTGGGGCCACTTTGCTGAAAAAAACTCAGGCCCTATATATATATATATATTGGGTTGTTTAAAGTGGAAGTTCTTAGTTAAAACCCTGTTGAATAAACTCAGGCCCAATATATATTATATTGGGCCTGAGTTTATTCAACAGGGTCGGACCTTGGGTGAGGGTCCCCAGGGTCCTTTACAATCGTGAAACGCTGTCTATTCAACTATAAACGTTTTACAGTAGCATTTAATTTTGCAATAAACGTTCTTAGTATTTAAACTTAATATATATCAGACGAACAATAACTCCAGTTGAAACGGATTCTGGCCAGAAGCAATTAAAATTAAGATGGAAACAAAGCGACGATCTGATTCTCAATTAAGTCTCAATTAAGGCAACGAACAATTCCACTATAAATATTGATATTCCATCGTACTCACATTTCAATATGAATCTGATGAGTTCCTTATCTAAATATATGTACGAGAAACTGGAGTGGCCCTTGATCTCCATTTGGCCAGAGGTGGAGCAGAAGGTGAGGCGGCTTGCATGCATATACCCGTGCGACATCTTGAGGGGTAGTCTAAGGATTAGATCTGAACATCAGAGAAATGGGAGATTCAGATGGCTGAAGGTGGATGCGAATTGCTTGCATTCGCCCATATTCTGAGAGGTCCAGAGGCGTAAACGGTCAAAGATGGAATAGAGTTGTTGGCTTGAAATTGGTGGGAGGTCACTGGAGGCGGAGGCGGCGGCTTTGGCGCGGATGAATGGTTTCAGATGAGGGAATCTGATTTTTATGTGAGGTGTTGTCTGTGGGTGTGATTTTGGGTATTTAGGATTGGAGTGGCTGGTGAGATTAGGCAGCGTGGTAGAGAGGCAATGCTAGGGTTTTATTTATATTTAATTATATTAGTTTTTTTTTTTTGCCATAAATTTAATTATATTAGATTGAGGCCATGAATTTGGCCAGATTAACACCAAATTTGTATTTCAGCCGTGAATTATGCTACAACTTTCTTTATCAATTTTTTTCCTTATATAATATATTTATACTCAAAAATTTCTGCCCGTAATTAAGTATCTTATTAAATTATATTTATTAATAACATTATTTTTAGTTTTTTCTATAGTAATAAAATATTAAAACTATTAATAACCAAATTTAATACTTAACATATATTAAACATAATTTGGTGTATACAATTTTATTTAATAATTTTATGTTTTGATTTTAATCAATTTTTGGTATATTTGTAATTTATATTTTTAAAATATGTTACCACTTTTAAATTTTTTTGATTTTCAGATGATTTTGTTATTTTTATAAAAATTGAATGATACTTTAAATATTTTACATCCCCAACCAAAGTGGAATTTTTTAGGTTTAAAAAATTAAAGTAGAAAACTTAACATAAATGATAATTTCGTCAAATTCAAATAGATATACAATCTCATCTATAAATAGACTTTTTTTTCAATCCCCGTCAGCATGTAAATTGTCTATCCGCATAAAAAGAATGTGCGTACAGAAAGTCCAAACTTAAGCAATTATCTTCTTTTTGTCAAAATATTTTTTTTATTTAGTTCTTTTTTTAGTTTTGATACTAAAATAAATGTTAGGGCTTAAGATTTAAAAAACAACAGAAAATGGATCGGGTTGGGTTTCCTAAAGTAACTTTTATGAATTTAATCCTATTTTTTTTTTCTAATAAACAAAACATTTAAACATAATTTTCTATATATATATTATATTATTTGTATAAGAAAATTATTAATAAATGATGATAACTATTTATAAATTTATGGAGACTTTCCACCTTGAAATCATTAACTACTTTTCGTTAACAGTGGTGGTGATATTAGACACCAATATTCAAATAACCCTTAAACATGAAGGAATGTACAACGAGTAAATTTCTACATTTAGTGCTAAATTATTTTTGAAGAATTATTTGGGCATTTTTTTTTGAAGAATTAGATTGAACCTACAATTGATTGAGGAAAAAAAAGGGATTACTGTTGTGATGTTAACTCAATTAGAATATATTTATATTATATATAAGAGTTTAATATTTTTTTTATGGAGTTTAAAAGTATTAAAACATTTTTTCTAAATTATTAATAACCATACCAAAAAAAAATTAATAATCAAATGTAATATTATAACATATTAATAACTTAATTAGGTGTATATAATTTTATTTAATAAATGTACGTTTTGATTTTAACCAATTTTTTGTATAATAGTAATTGATAATTTTAAAATAATTTACACCTTCGAAAATTTTGGATTTTTTATGATATATATTTTATTATTTTATAAAAACTAATTGATAATTTTTTTTTTTTTGCTCCTCAACCAAAGTGGATTTTTTATGGGTTGCAAATCAAAGTGAAACACTTAAAACAAATGATTATTTCGTCGAATTCAAACAAATAGATATGGCCAGGAAAAAAAATTATACAACATCATCCTTAAATAATTGTTTTTATAAAAAGTTCAAACATAATCCATTATTTTTTATATATATTTTTTATTTTACTATTATAAATAAATATTATAGTTTACGATTTAAAAATCAACCCCGCGCGCCGCGCGGGGTAAGCACCCTAGTATATTATAAAGGAAGAGGAAAGAGAAGAGTGAAATGTGAATGTGCCACGTCATCAATGAGGTGAAATATGTGTGCCACGTCGACACTTGATGGATATGAGTTAGACTTACCATTTTTTATGGGTATGAGTTGGGCTCACAATTTTGTTTATATTGCTGGGTTGTGCTAATTTTTTTTTTTTATTATCAATAGTTGGTTGATCTTATTTAGTTATAGGAATTATATGAAGTATATCAATAGTTGGTTGATCCTATTTAGTTATAGGAATTATATGAAATATATTATATTTATCAGTTTGGTCATCTATATATATCTATATATATAATAAGCCAAGAGGAAAGAGGTAAGAGTTATCCTGGTTTTGCCACGTAAGCTTTTCAAATCACTCACCGTGCGCCACATCATCTAATTTTCTCACTTGCGTCTATTCCTTACGCGCTTGCACGTTAATTCCGCCCGTGCCTTCCATCTTCCTTCCGCGACCTCGAACGATTCATCTTCACCTCTTTCTCTTCCGTTTTGCAGATGGATGCAATAAATCAGATCGGTTCCATTTTCCATTCGATCTGTTTATCACAGAGTTTCCCTTCTGCCCAAGGAGACCTCTTCCGATTGATGAATCAGATCTAACGATGCTTCATATTCCAGATGATCAGTAGTCCTTCAAGTCGGTTTCGGGGAAACACCAGGGCAGGAGAAGATATCAGGTACGATCCGTATTAATTCCGACTATCTGAAGCTTGCTTACAAGGTGTACTAACAAGAATGAATTACCAAGTACAAAGGATGGGAATTGAAAGGGTCAATTTGGAGAACCTTAAGCACTGTATCGGTAGAGGCCCGTGAAGTTGATTTAAAACAAATTTGAAGATTTTTTTTAAGATACGATCACTTAGTGGCGTGGGTTGTATTTCAGCATCCCCGGGTCAATTGATTAACGTTTTGGGCCCCTGTGGATTAATCATTTGCTTCATTTTTGACGAAACATATTAATTGGTTCTCCCCGTTCCAGATTCTTCAATTCATTCATGAGGTCTTCCTATTTATTTGGGATTGAAGTAGCACTTTTAAGGCGGAGGAGGTGGCGGTGGTGGAGATGACGACTGCATGGATAAATGAAGTGGGTTGTTGCTGGATTTGGTAAATATCACTTATGACTATATTGCTTGCTTTCAAGTCGCTCATTGCTGAGTCTCGGTATATTGCTTTGCTTTTTTTATCCTACTATCAACTTTGACGATTGGATTGTTACAAAAAAAAAGGTAATATATTTGATGCTTTTATCTGCTTTATAATGTATACTATGATTGAACTAAAACCTTAATTCTTCTTGACGGTGAAGTAAAAACATCTTAGAGGACATGCATTGCTAATGTAGGTTGTAATGTCTCGGATTTTAGTATGGAATTACATTGTTTCTGACTTGGCGTAGTTGTTCAATTGGTTTCTATACAATCCAGTTAATTGGTTCTAGAGTTATGATTTTATAAGTTTTCTAATAATTGCAAATGTGTCATTGGGATCGATTTGGATTAGCAGTCTCTGAAAATTGCATCGACTAATGTAGAGGAATTCGAAGTGCAATTTCTTTAACTTGCTAGAACTATATGTTGGTTGTATTCTTGCATTTTGTTGACTCAATCTCATTTATAGGTGGAAATGAACTTTCTTCAATGTGACATCCGTAACTTGGAAATTCTTTTTCTGAGAATTTATACATTGTGAGTAAATATATATATATATCTAAGCATAGAGTTGTCTTATATTGTTTGTCTATTAATTGTGTCAACATGAATTTGCTTCCTAAGGTTGTCGATGGCAAGTGTATGTCGTCTCTTCGTTGCATATATAGAATATCGATTTGGATTACCAAATGAAGAAGGAAAGGATATGAAACTTATCGGTGAATTATGCAACAAAGTGGGTAAGTCACGAATCTCTAACCTTTTTCTCATCAAATTAACGAGCTCAGCTTTCTCATTATATGAAATAGTTTCTTCTTTCCATGAATAATACTTTTATATTGTTTTGGTGGGTACAACAGCAGTTGTGTATATTAGTATCTATTTAACATTATCACTTGAGTTTAAAGTATATTGAATAAGCTTCGAATGGACTCCAAAATGACCTGAATCCGATCTCTGTAGTAGTAGTTATGGACCGACCAAGTTGGCTCTGCAGTCTGAAAATTCTGCAAAAAACAAGTTCGGGAACTAAACTTCCTAGGGGCCGTTAGAGCAGATCCAAAATTGGATTTAAGCACAATTTTCAGCTATACAACCCTAATTGAATGAGCTATTTATCCTGATTTGATCATAGTTTTTCTGAGTAATTAAGTTGACCTAAGACTTGATGGAATAGCTGCTGAATAGACGAGAATTATAAACTGGTTTTTGGTCAATTAGTGATTTATGGTATGAACTGAAGTGAGAAGTGATGGACACTCTTATGATCAAAATTGTATGATTTTGGTTATGTTAGGGACATCTCTATAACATAGGTACCTTCATCTTTATTTAGTCCAGCAGTATACAACTGCATCTTTCTTCTAATTGTATGCGCCTTTATTTATGTTTCTGTCTTTATTTATGTTTCTTCTTTATGCATTGATTTTAAAGTTTCTCTTTCCTGCAACTGAAGCAACCATGATCTCAGCCAGTAGCTCACCAAAATTCTTACTCTTAGAAAGCTTTTTTAGATTAGAAATTTTATTAAGCTATGTAGATTGATTTTAAAATATGGATGGCAGGAATTCTAGAGAGTGTTGGTCTCAGGAACTCATGTTGCATTTGTCCTTTTCGGGTGTCGAAAGGATGTTATTGTCCGCTTGGAACTGGAATTATTGATGTTGTGTTGTCTCAGGAGCACAAGAATGATTCATTAACGGTTTTTTCTTAGGTTTTCTATATACTATTATAGTTAACAAGGAATTGGGAAAAAAGAAAAAAATAAAGTGATCTAATTTCCTTTTAAATACAAATAGGATCAACTCTGTTTATAGTGTTTGAGGACAGCAACAACAACAAAATATGTAGCATGTTTGAGGACTGTTGTAGCTACATCATCTGGCAAGGGCTCCGTCTATTCAGGATCAACGTGCAGAAAGGATCAGATATAAGGTTATGCGTTAATTATTATCTGGATTTATTATGGTTATGCATAAGGAATAATGTAAAGAGGGGGTGTCATAACTCTAAAGAAAGCTGTCCATAAAGGCTCATTAACAGGGGAACTAACAATAGTATTGAAATATAATTATATATTATATATGAAAAAAGCATTAATATCTATCCTTTTTCCATCCATCCATCCAACACGACTATAATCTATATATCAATGTATATTAAGGCGCCTAAGCATCATTAACATCACGAGTGTCAGTATATTTATATTACCGATTATTTTATTTGTTTAGATGTTATAATTTCTTTCATTATATTTTTTTTGCCAACTTCTTTAATTATTTATGCATTGTAATTTCTTTAAGAAAATATTAATGTTATCAGTTATATATATATATCTTATTTAAATATATACAACAAAGAAAAAGAGAATAGACTAACATTTTAATGCCACGTCAGCATTAAGGAATTACCATCGTCAGCATTAAGGAATTACCATGTGTTGCCACATCAACCAACTATTTTACTCACGCGCCTCACCGTTCCTTTATTTTCCCAGCCAACTCCATCTGACTGACCATTGGTTACACAAGAAAACGAAGGGCTTCATCTCTCCATCTGATTTAAGCGAAGCGTCTCATCTGGATTTTCTTTATCCGTCTCACTCACACAGGATTCTCACCACTGGACCACCTATCGTGGATAGTAGCAAGCATAATTTCATACATCTACATACATGTAGACGTGTAAGGTTTAACGGGTCGCCCCGCGCGTAGCGCGGGGTTAGCACCTAGTTATAAAGAAAAGAAAAGGAAAGAGAAGAGTGAAATGTGAATGTGCCACGTCATCAATGATGTGAAATATATGTGTGCCACGTCAGCACTTGATGGATATGAGTTGGGCTTACCATTTTTATGGGTATGAGTTGGGCTCACAATTTTGTTTATACTGCTGGGCTGTGCTAAAATGTTTTTTTTATTATCAATAGTTGATTGATCTTATTTAGTTATAGGAATTATATGAAGTATATCAATAGTTGGTTGATCCTATTTAGTTATAGGAATTATATGAAGTATATTATATTTATCAGTTTGGTCATTGTAATTCGATCAAAATATTATTATATTTATTTGCACAAATGCATTTATAATTACCTCATGTGGAGACCGAGAACATATATACGGGTTAGATTAAATAATTATTGTCGGTCTTAAAAAAAAATATTTGTTCAAGTTTGATAAAAAGAATCTTCAATTTTTTATGCTCTCAATACTATATAAACAACCAATCCATAACTATATATATATATATATATATATATTTATTTATTTATTTATTTATTTATTTATCGAATCTATCTTAAACTAATCAACGACCTCGCGCATAACACGAGATGTTACTATGCACAGAGACGGTATCGTACATAACGTTTGGATCTTTCATTTATTTTATAAAAAAAGTACAAAAGTTTAAGTATACTGATTTTTATAGTATAATAATGTCTTACTATATAAATAGCAAATTGATCGTTATATACTGAATATTTCTAACGTTGTCGGATCTAGGGGTGAAACCGGACCGGTCGGTCCGGATTTTCAATATATTCGGTCGGATAGCATTATTTTCGGTCCGGTTTTTTCCAACAAAAAAAACCATCCAAAAAACCGTTTAACAAAGAATAAACCATCCATATTTAATACGGATTTTCGGTCTGGATTTTCAGTTTAAACCGAAAATCCGAAAATGAACTTTTGCAAAATCAAATCACATAACATAATCATAATTATCCTTAACAAAACAACAAAATGCTAACAAAAGTCGTTACATTCATATAGATGAACAGATGAACATGAACAAACATGCAAATTCCTTAACAAAAAGAAGAATTCATCCTTAGCCAAAAAAATAAAACCCAACTAATTCTAATCCTCTTGGAGCAAAGGTGAACTTGGTTATGAAGTCCATTTAAGTTGACAATGCCACGCCAATGCTCAATAGGAAATTCCTGCCAACTTCAAACCTAAAAATGCATAAACTAAGTTACTGTAGAAATGACAAAAAAATTAAATTATTATGTTGTTTAAATCCATATGATTATCTCAATAAAACTTACTTTAACTTGAAAATGATCAATCATCTACAACAATCCATGCTGGTGGAGTTTCTGAACTCATTACACCTGTTTCAAAAAAGTTAACATTTTAATAAATTAACTTAGAAACTAAAATTTACAAATGATATAAAAGTATAATAGAAATCTGTAATTTATTACCTTCCATTTTTTCAATTTCCTAAAGGTATTCTTCGAGATCAATCGAACTTGGAGGACTTCTTAACCAATCCTTTGTGCATACTAAGGCCTCCACCATAATTGGACTAAGAGAGCTGCGAAAATCACCAAGGACTCGACCTCCAGTGCTAAAAGCACTCTCTGAAGCTAAAGTAGAAACGGGAATTGCTAATACATCTCGAGCCATTCTAGAAAGAGAAGGAAATCTACCTCCATTCAACCTCCACCACCTCAAAATATCAAAGTTAGTTACATAAACTTCACAAGTTTCAGCCAAATATTTTTCCAGTTCACTTTTTTCTACAGTTTGAGTCCCAGTTTCACTCATAAACTTCATTGTCAGAAAGTCTGCAGCATGCATCAAAACTGATTTTTTTGAAATCACAGATATGTCGCCTTTTTCCTTGTCAGAGTGTTCAGTACCTGAATTTGGTGATGGCGTTTTGTATTCTTCAAACAAATAACTCAATGTATCCCGAACATCAACCTTCAGTTTTGTTGCTACCTCTTCAGGATAGCAAGTATTGATTAACCACTCAACATATCTCAATTTGTGCCTAGGGTCAAGTATCATTGCTATAAACAAAAGCTGATTGAGACTGCAAATGTTACCAAAGTACTTCAAATACTTTAACTTCATGTTCCTAGCCATTTTCCGAATCTGTATATCATTATCATTACAATATTCATCAATTCTCATGGCAATTGCAAACACTTCAACCATATAGACATTGCAAGTAATGTAAGATGAACCTGATAAACGCTTGGTAGCATCGTAAAACAGCTCCAGGAAGGGCAATACAGCTGCTGCATGATCCCAGTCTTCCTCCTTCGGCAATGCTTTGGACTTGGTAAGCTCTTCTCTGTATTTCTTATTTTTCATCTCCATTATTGCAAAAGCACGACGAAACTTCAAAGCTGCTTTTAACATCAAGAAGGTTGAATTCCACCTAGTATCCACATCCATACACAACAAACTTTTTTCTTCTTTTTTTTCAGCATCAATCACACTTTTAAAACAAAGTAACCTTGCCGGGGAACTCTTCACATGTTTAACAGCAGAACGAATTCAAAAAATTGCAGAATCCATTTCTTTTAAACCTTCACGGACAATTAAGTTCAAAATATGCGCACAACATCTTACTTGAAGAAACTGACCATTCAATACAGAAGAATTCCAAAGTGCAAACTTTTTCCTCAAGTAATCAATTGCAGAATCATTTGAACTAGCATTATCAACTGTGACCGTCATCACTTTCTTTATGCCCCAACTACTCAAACACAATTCAATGACACTGCTAATTACATCACCGGAGTGGCTAGGAATTTGACAAAAGTTGAGATTTTTTTTATTCAACACCCAATTATCATCAATATAATGTGCAGTAAGACACATGTAATTAAAGTTTTGGCAAGATGTCCAACAATCTGTTGTTAAACTGACCCTATGAGAATTCTTGGAAAGTATTTCCTTCAAAGCAGCCTTTTCATCCAGAAATAACTTAAATGCATCTTTCGCTACTGTGATACGTGAAGGACACTGAAACTTAGGGTTCAAATATTTTGTAAATCGATGAAATGCAGGATGATCAACCGTTCTAAAAGGCAGCTCCATATCCACAATCATTCTAGCTAGTTCAATTCGAGCAACTGCTAATTCAAACTTTGGCACACCTTCTTTAGATTCTGGCACAAATGGTAAAGTCTTTTGTTTTTTTATCCTTCTTTTGAAAAGGATACTTTTTGCATCTTTCCAAGTGGTTAAACAAACAACTTGTACCATTTCCTGTTGTAGCACGCAATTTCTTACCACAATATTTGCACCAAGCATAATTTGGGTCATCTTTATCCTTTAATGTGAAATGCTCCCATGCCTCAGACCTTAACCTGCTATTTGTCCCAGAAGAGCTCGGACGCTTTTGACGACGCCTTGGACTTGGTGGTTTAGCAGATGGTGCATCAACTGGTGTTGCTTCTGCTTGTGTCTCAGGCACAGTCTAGAAAGACAATTGGATTAGTAAAATTCAAACGAGTAATTTGAATTAACTGAAATTCTAACTGAATACATTATCATTACCTTGTATGTGACTTGTTTATCTTGTAAAGAAGATGCTCCCACGGCTGCATGTGCCTCAACTATGACTATAACCTAGAACATGAACAAAATTGAATTAGTAAACTGAATGATTTTTTTTTTTATTTTTTGGTCAGTAAAACTGAATTGATTGAGTTGACTAAAACCCTAATTGTGTAATTAGCATTACCTTGTCTGAGACTTGAGTATCTAGGATAGAAGAAGCTCCTGCAATTGCATGTGCCTCAGCTATGCCTATTGTCTGAACAATAATCGAAATTGAATTAGTAGAATGAGTAATCAGAATTGGATTAAACTTTAACAGAGTAAATTATCATTACCGTGTCTGAGATTTGAATATCTTGGACAGAAGATTCGCCTGTAGGTTCTTCAGCCATAGTTTACCTTGAATCTTGAAGTATAGATGTCAAGATGAAGAAGCTTATATATATATATATATATATATATATATATATATATATATATATATATATATATATATATATAGATTTGATTGTGTCAATTAATTGACTGCTGGCCATCGAAAATTGAATCGGCGTAGGCGTGGGCTTCCGTCTCTGAAGAAGCGTGGAACGGTGGAAGCGTGCCGTGGATGACTTGGAGATTGGAGAAAATTAATGAAATGCTTTGAGAAAACAAAAACTCTTCGTTATCTTTCTTCTCTAGGTTTTTATTAGCTGTCATCATCCTTAATAATTACCATATTAAGTTATTAACTATCTAATAATTAATTAGTAATATAAATATATGTTAATATATTTCGGTCGGTTCGGTCTCCACGGATTTTTAAGCACGAGGACCGAACCGGACCGAAAATCCGAAACACTCAAATTAAAACCGACCAGAAATCGAGCTGTATATTATCGGTTCGGTTTTTTCAGTCTGGTCCGGTTCGGTTTTTACCTGTTTTTCGGTTCGGACGGATTTTTGTTTCAGTCCTAGTCGGATCAACCACGCATATTCGGAGATGCTGATTGCTGCTGTATCTCTGCCTGAAAAGCCATATGGGGAGTGGGACCATCTAATAATAACTAGCGCTAGCAGTTCAGCTATTAGGATTTAGGACTTAGGAGCGATTATTAGTAGGGTTGGAAATTTTGGCTCGGCACGATGGGCCGACATAAACACGACACGAAAATTACGATTTTGATATTAATGACACGGCATGACACGATATAACACGATTTTTAAGTTAAAATGGTTAAATATTAATTTTTTTTATTCAATTTACTATAGGTTTTTTGTGTCAATTTTTCATGTTGGGCCGGTTTTGAGCTGACCCCCAAAACACGACACGAACCCGCACGAATTACCAGCCCTAATTATTAGGAATCACATAATCATACATTTTTCAATTATTATTATTATTATTATATATATATATATATATATATATATATATATATATATATATATATATATATATATATATTTAAAGTCGAACATAACACAAACCTCAAGCGGTTATAATCTGAGTATTTGAAATATTATAACTATACTGTATACAATGATTTTTTTTATATATATATATGCCGAAGTTTGAACACAACACAAAACTCACCGAGTATTAAAAATATCATAACAATAACAATTTTTATTTTTCATAAATACCAAAGTTCAAACACGATACGAACTCAAGTGGTTATGGAGTGGTTACCGTGTGCGTAATTTGAGACTTGAACTCGAACATGGTACGCAACTATCACCGTGTTATTGTGTTAGTGTTATGGTATCCCAATTATGACGCTAAAGTTGGGCTATAATTGCAATTCGACACGGCCTAAATCATCTTAGGCCCAAATGTAGCTCGGCCCATCATTCAGGGTTTAGTTCCTTCTTCTACATAAGCTATATATAAAAGCCAACTACTGCTGTGTCAAACCCTAGCGGCGCAACTGAACCAACTCCTTCTTCTTTGCATCAGAGGCGCTTCTTCACCGATTCGCAGCCATGGTTAAGCCTTGCTTCCTCTTCCTCATTTCAATTGCTTTTCTCACGTGTCGATTGCGTTATGTGATTGATTATGACGTTGTCATCTGCAGGCCGATGAACCCGATGTAGCTGTTGCAGGAGTGCCCAAGAAGAGGACGTTCAAGAAGTTCAGCTTCAGGGGAGTGGATCTGGATGCGCTCCTCGACATGTCCACCGATGAGCTCGTCAAGCTCTTCCCTGCCCGAGCTCGCAGAAGGTGCGGTTTTAATACTCTCATATGGCATTTTGCTGGATTTCTTCAGTTCAGTCAGTGATAGATTGTGTTTTCAATTTTGATTTGCACGTTGATAGGTTCCAGAGGGGTTTGAAGAGGAAGCCTATGGCTTTGATTAAGAAGCTCCGCAAGGCGGTAAGTTTTCTGCTTGCTGATTTCATTTCGCCGTTCGAATGCTTTTTTTCTCGCTTTAGATATAGGTCCTGATGTTTTAGATTAGAGATGAGGTTTCATCTGGTAAGGGGAAAATTTATGACTCGTGCACTTGTACCGTAGGCCTCTCTGGTTTTGTAGTGAGGCCTTGAGCTACTGTGCAGATATTAAGGCTGTTTAATCAGCAGCGGCCAGACAACCGTCATGGTGGATCCACAGTTGGACTGCTTTTTAGTGCAATTTAGCTACTAAATCCACCTTACAGTGTTTCATACTATACTAAATTTCCATAATATTTGGTGATTTCCCATTTTTTGGAAAATTGAGAAATTTGCAAACATTACTACACTAGTACTTTAGGCCATTGATAATCTCAGAATCACTAGATGTAGTATCGTGTTGCCCTGAAAAAGCTTCAGTGAACTACATGTACTTGTGTCTACTTTGTTGTTCTGCCTCAAAATGATACCTGGGCCGTGTCTACAGTTTTTGTTTTGCTCCCTCTGAAAGTAGACTCTTGCAGGATTTCACACTATAGATAATATAGGGAAGTTGATTGAGTAGCTGAATAGTGTAACTATGAAGTATTTAGTTGTTGGGTTGCTGAATTTTGCTGTTGGTTGTTGTGGATCAGAAAAGGGAGGCACCAGCTGGTGAGAAGCCCGAACCAGTGAGAACCCACCTGCGAAACATGATCATCGTGCCCGAGATGATCGGAAGCATCATTGGGGTGTACAATGGCAAAACCTTCAACCAGGTTGAGATCAAGCCTGAAATGATCAGCCATTACCTTGCTGAGTTCTCAATCAGTTACAAGCCGGTTAAGCACGGTCGTCCCGGTATCGGTGCTACCCACTCTTCGAGGTTCATTCCTCTCAAGTAGAAGAGTTGTGCTGCAGCAGCCAAAACATGTTTAGTTTCTGCGCAATATGAACTTTCCTATCTCATTAGTAGGTGTGTTGTGCTGCTTTCTTCAATGTTCTTAAGAGTTCTGGGTTTTATTTAATTTTGAGACAAGTAGTAGAATCTTTATGGATTTGGGACGCAGAGCTCCCGATCGAAGCTCTGTGGCTCCAGATCGGGGCCACAAAGCTCCCGATCGGAGCTTTGTGTCTCCGATCGGAGCCGTGTTGGTGGTCGGTGGTGGTCGTCGGAGTTCGGTGGTGGTCGCCGGAGTTCGGATGGTGGTCGCCGGAGTAATTTGACTTTAGGGGTAATTTTGTTATTTCACATTTACTCAAATGAGATATTAAATAAAACAAAATATTAAAAGGGCAAGAATGTCATTTCACACTATTCTGTTAAATTTAACCCTAAAAATGGACGGAAAACCTCGTATCAACAAAGTTGAAACTTCAGACCTCTCAAATCAACATTTGAAATTTCAGTCCTCTCCCGTTAACATGGGGCAAACTTCAGACCTCTCCTAGGTTATTAACCATTAATTTTAACAGATTTAGTTGAAAAGACTATCTTATCCTTTTTTTTAAGCCTCCGATTCCGGTCACCCATCCCGATTTCGGCTACCCCACCTCCGATTTCGGCAATCCATCCCGATTCCGACCACCCCACCTCTAATTCCGGCCACCCACCTTCTATTCTGGCCACGACGGTGCAGCTGCAACTGGTTATGGCCGAGAGAGAAGAAGAAGAAGAAGGTGGTTGTAATCGGAGGTGGGTGGCTAGAATCGGTGGTGGTGGCCGGAATTGGAGGGGCTATTTTAGGATATTTTGTTTAAATTATTTACTCACATGCTGGTCACGTGACCACATTCTGTCCAATTTAACCCTAAAAATAGACGGAGATACCAAATAGCAACATATATGAAATTAGAACATGTAAACCTCAGACACCAAACTCCAATCTGACATGAGTTAAAATTGTGACAGTTTTTAGATTCTATTCCCTATTATTTATCCATTCATCACTTTATGATAATACTTTAGGTTGAAAGATAATAATGATGATAATAAAATAATTCTTAAAGTTGATAATTAGGGGGCGGCAATTCGTGCTAACATGTGTTAATGACTGTGTCGTGCTAAATTTACTGAACACGAACATGCATGGTAAACTTATTGTGCCACGTTTTACAAACACGATCACGACACGAATATTTCCGTGTGTGTTTGTGTCGTGTTATCGTGTTGTGTAAGGATATACAGCTGTACATACTTCATACGAGATCTTTAAGCAAAAATTAAAATAATGGACTTCACTTATAAAAAAAAACTATGAATTAATATGTAGTATTCATAATTTAATAATATAGAGTTTATAAACACTAAAATTAAACCACTAATAGGAGTTTTTAAAGGTAATAAATAATATTTGTTAAAGAGAACTTAAGAATTAGTCCTAGTAGTACAACTTTATCGTGCTATTATGTGTGTCGTGTTATGATACTCAAACACGAACACGACACGAAAATTATATCGTGTTAATCGTGTTCGTGCTACCGTGTTATCGTTTTCCCATATGCTAGCACGAACACGTTTTTTTTTTGTGCGTTTTCGTGTCGTGCTATCGTGTCGGGCTAGTTGCCACAAATTGCCAGCCCAATATAAATTTTTATATCTATTCTATTATGATATTTATATAATAGTAAATAAATAAATTTGTGCTGCGTTGGCATGATAATAAGTATTTGTGACAAAAAACGAGAATTATGAATTTTGACACAAATAAAAAATATTTCTTTACATTATATATATATATATATATAGGCTTGGGCATAAAAACCGGTCCGGCTGGACTGGTTCGGAACTGGTCTGGAACCGGACCGTTTGGAACCGGTCCGGAGTGGACCGGTCCAAATTGGACTGGTTTGTAACTCCTAAATTGGAACCAGTCCAAGGGGTATACCAAACCAGTCCAATAAACCAGTCCGGACCGGACCGGTTTTGAACCGCTTTTCAGTAAAAAAAAAAAGTTTTTGATCGAGACTATTTTTTTTTAAAAAAAAAACCGGTTTTTGACCGGTTTTGACCGGTTTCTGACTGGTTTTGACTGGTTTTGGACCGATTTTTATTGATAAAATCGGTCCGACATATAAAACCGGTCCAGGACTTGTTTTTTTTAAAAAACAGTCCAAAACCGGTTCTGAACCGGTTCTGGACCGGTTCAAACCAGTCCAGTTTTTTTTAGACCAACCTAAGCCAAAAAAAACCCTAGTTATTACTGGACCGGACCGTTTAAAACAGTTCCGGTCCGGTCCGAAACCGGTTCGGCCTGAACCGGTTCAGTGCCCACCCCTATATGTATATATGGCTAACCTTTTCGATGGTTCATTCCTAATTATATGCACTTTTCTACTCATATTTAGTATACATAATACATAGAACAAATTCACTTATATTCTTATGTTTTTAAAGAAGGTACTAGCAGAAAATGAGAGACAACTGATAATCTAACAAAATGTAAAAATATTCATGACTAATACTTTATTTCTTACGAAATGACCCGGTACAAGGGGAGATTAGTTCAGATGTGAAACAACCATGCTACGGATGCTGCTCTCCGGATGGGCCCTTCCCAGAACCACCTGTGGAAAAAAAATCTAACAAACCAGGCATTCATTTAGTGAGATTTTTCTTAACTGAAAATGTAACTGAATTGCAATTTTTTTTAAATTGATATAATAGAACGACATATACGTTTTATAACATTATTTGTTGCAATAATATAAATAATTTAGAAAATACAATATCATATGTCACCGTAAAACTCTTCATATAAAAGAAATAAGAGTAAACTAGAAAAACTCTTAATTATTATATTTAAAATTAAATAATATTATAATAAATAAAAATAATATAATTATATGATATTATTTAATGATAAATTTTTTTTCTAGTGTATTTTAAAATTCAAAATTGTACATTGACACGACACAATAATAAAAATCTGTAACCATAAACTCTAATTTTAAACGTCGGTTTTAATATTAACATCATTTATATTTTAATTTAATCAAATAGAATTATATTTTTTAATTAGATTAGATAAAATTGTACTAAGTAATAAATAACAATACATAAATAAATTAAACAAGAATAAAAGAAATTGTAACTCTACGACATGATGATGTCATGGTGGAAGAAAATAATAATTTACCAAAAAAGAAAATTAATCGTAGAAGTTGGCTTGTGTTTGAAAATCCACATTTTTTTTTTCATTGTTGAAGATTCCATTCTAAATGAATTTGGGAATCTTCGAGGATTTAGCTGCACCACGGTTCTCTCCCTCCCTCCCTCCATCATTTATGGGTTTCATTGTTTTTGTCTGGTCCTGCTAATTCTCCAATAGCGCTTGGCAATGACGTGATGCTTTCATGCCATTTCCGTTTCTCTGTCGAACCACACCTTTGCTTTTCACTTCAAAATTCGTCGTAATTGGAGCCAACTCGCGTGGTCATTGATACCCTCGCCACTTTCTGCTTCCGGGTATTATAAGATTTTCCATGTTATCTAAGTTCTTAACGATTGCTTAATCTAGTTCTCTACTTAATATGCGTAACAAGCAAATGTGTTTGTGATGTATTATTACTGATTTTCTATTTTTTTTTAAACAAAATTTGCTGAAACTTGCAAATGTCTAATTTATATTTATAAACGTGTTAAGCATTTGTAAGTGGTCAATTTCATTTTTTGAGGTTTGTTCGATATGAGGATAAATTGCATTTCACAACTGTTGGGAATAATTTGGATAATATGTTGTTATGGAAAATTAATGTAAGAGCAACCATGTTCAAAGAATTATTGCTTCTTTGTTGAAATGCCCTGTTGTCATAATCAAGATATCATATAGTAGAACCTCTTTAATGTTTTTGATGATTCCCAAGCAGTAATATGCGTGATGTCGATTTCAAATAATAGCTCTATAATCTATCCATACTAATATAGCTCATGTATGCTTTGGGTTGGTTTTTCTTAAGAATATACCATTTCCATTATGCTTAATAGAATCTACATTGATGTTTAATATATCTTTTTTGTTTTTCCTAATATGTGCAGCTTTGGTTGGTTCTCTAAGCCGAATAATATCTAGATCTTAAGACATTTTCCAAATGATATTTGAGTGGTTATCGTTCTACGTTTCTGCCTTGGATACTTGTGGACAGTTTCCACTTATAGTAGACAGAGATGAACCTTGCTGCTCTTCTAACTTCTGCTGGAATTAACATAGCTGTGTGTGTGGTGTTACTGTCCCTTTATTCTATCTTGAGGAAACAACCTTGCAACTTCAGTGTGTATTTTGCACGGATGCTTGCGCAAAAAGGCCCAATAGGCCAATGATCCCAACTTCCTCAATAGGTTTGTTCCTTCTTCAAGTTGGCTTATGAGAGCTTGGGAAGCAACTGAAGATGAACTTTTATCAATTGGTGGTGTTGATGCTGTAGTTTTCCTCCGGATCATTGTATTCAGGTGGGTTATACCTTTTTTAGTCACTTTGTATCTGTGAAGACACACACCAGATCTTTCTCTGCCACAGCTTTCTATGTAAATGAGTTTGCATCGCCATTGCACTAAAATAGGTGTATGATCCACAAAATGTCTAAATCATTTTACTTTAAGTTCTCGATAGCTTAGTAAGGCTAAAATATAGTTTGTCAAACTATTATGTTGCTTGAATTTTATGGTTTAAATAAATTTCCAACATTTAAAGTTTGAGTACCTCATTTATCAAAGTTTTGAAGTGTTTGCATTTATTTATAGTTATCTCATTTCTTCTTTCATTATTCATCATGCTACTCATTCCATCATATTTCAGACTTATAACTAAAATTTTCTTTGCAGTCTCCGGATTTTCTCGGTCGCTGCTTTTGTTTCCATGTTTCTAGTTCTACCCTTTAATTATTATGGACAGGAGAGGGAGCACACGTCGATTACATTAGAGTCATTACAGGTCTTTACAATTGAAAATGTAAAAACAGGGTCGAGATGGTACGTATGGCAAAATTAATATTTATGTTGTGGTATTAACTACATTTTCTCTCTAAACCAAGCAATGCATGACTAAGTTTTTGCTATATATATCATTTTTTTTTATGTATGTCAGACTTTGGGGCCATTGTCTTGCACTTCACATTATAACATTATCAACCTGGATTTTTCTTTACTTGGTAAGTGATAATCACAGTTTCATACATCTTTTTTTCTGGTTGATACAAGTTTAATTTCTTATTGTTTTACTACCATTTTGATTAGGAGTACAAAAACATTACTAACATAAGGTTGACACATCTAAGGACATCTCCTCCAAAACCAAGTCAATTTACTGTTCTTGTCCGTTCCATCACTTGGTATCAAGAATGTTCATACAGTGATACTGTGAAAAAGTTCTTTTCAGAATATCACGGCTCAAGCTACTTGGGGTATCAAATGGTTTATCGGTGTGGTAAACTTGAAAAGATGCTAGTAAGAAACCATTTAGCAATGATTCTTCTGTGATTATTTTCATAGTGTCTTGATTATCAAGATTCCTATTATTTTATCTTCTACTAGCTACTACGTCAGTTTCAATTTTTTTTTTTTTACTGAAATGGCAAAGTGGAAGAAATAACAAGAAAAAATAAAGTATTTGTGTTAGTAGCTAAATTTTCCTCTCTTGCAGTCACATATGTTACAAAGCATTATCAGCATATATTTATCTTTGAAGTCTTTATAAATCAATTTTTACATCTCTATATTTTGCTTATCTTTTACTTCAATATTAAAATGCCTGGGGGATTTAATGCAGAGGATTGCAGATAAGATGATGAAAGTTTCTCAAACATGTTCACCGAATCTATTTCAATGCGGTACCCCTCCTCCAAATGCCTTTAGGGTTCTTTCTAGAGAAAATAGCAACAGGTGACCTGGTTACCATGATATGGGTATTATAACATCAGATAAGGTAGTTTTATTTGCCTTAAAAGATTGTTAGGTGCATATTTATAAGAAAAAAAATTCATAGATATTAACACTAAATAGTATTATTTACTTTTGTGGATTTTTCCGATGCATTTTAAATTTTAAAATCGCCAGCCGTGCCATGTGGCGAAACATTCGCTGCAAGTCATCATCTAATTTAATTAAAAAATATTTATTTATATTTAGATATGCTAGTTGTTGAAACGCGTGTCACACAAAACTCGGCTTAGATGAAAACTTTTGTAGTGTCATTAAGTCGTGTTTTAGGTGAAATTTTAAATTAATATATGTATGAATCTTATTTTTTTTTATTAATTACAGTAGTGTAATAGTAAAACCAATGTTCATAATGATATTGTAAAAATTTGACTGTTATCACTATTTGATAACGATATTTAATAATAAATAATATTATATTGTAAATAAAAGTATAAACTTATATTTATTGACATCATTTTAATAACAATATTATTTATTTATGTAAAAAACTTGAGTAATTTAAATTTTAAAATCTTTTACACGACACAAATATATATATATATATATATATATATATATATATATATATATATATATATATATGCACATAATCTCTAGTCAAGCAAAGTATGATGAAATCCTCAATTCGAATGACCCGTTGATCATCAGTAATGTCTTGCACGAATAGATCCTCCTAGGAATAGCTCTCATTTATGTTACGTGGGCATTATAAACTACATAATAACCGATTTCACACAGTTATCGTTTTATAGCTTAACAAAGTATATTAATGTGTCAATATTATTAATTGGATAGCAATCCAAAACTATCGTGAATGATCCACTTACCTATCACGTAAGGGGCACAGGACCTCATTAAAAGGTCCCAAATATCTTATCAGTCAGGACAATCTATGAAAAAATTAAGGTATCATTAATTAAATTAATGATACAATTCAATCCTAATTTTCTATAACAGTTACTACTTCAGCTTCAGAGGTGATTATTGGGCTAATTTCAATTCATCTATATGTGAAAATCTAGACGTGGTCAAGTTCGAGCTCGCACCTCAACTCCATCCATGTCCCAATAATTTATGTATCACATGAAGAACAGATAAGCTAAGGTTGCCAAAACATTAGTCTAATAAATAAGGATTAAGTAGATGTGGTCCACTTTGATTTTGAGTGGTCACTGAATATTTCTAATAACGTTGTCGGATCAACCACGCATATTTGGAGATGCTGATTTTGCTGCTATATCCCGCCGGAAAAGCCATATGGGAGTGGGACCCCCATCTAATAATAATAACTAGCGCTAGCAGTTCAGCTATTAGGATTTAGGACTTAGGAGCGATTATTAGTAGTGCTGGCAATTTGGACTCGGCACGATGGGCCGACACGAACACGACACGAAAATTACGAGTTTGTGTTTAATTTTAATGACACGGCACGATACGATATAACACGATTTTTAAACTAAAATGGTTAAATATTAATTTTTTATTCAATTTACTATAAATTTTTTGTGTCAATTTTTCATGTTGGGCCGTGTTTGGGCTGACACCCAAAACCCAAAACACGACACGAACCCGCACGAATTACTAGCCCTAATTATTAGGAATACCATAATCATACATTTTTCAATTATTATTATTATTATTATTATTATTATTATTATTATATATATATATATATATATATTTAAAGCGAACATAACACAAACCTCAAGCGGTTATAATCTGAGTATTTGAAATATTATAACTATACTGTATACAATGATTTTTATATATATATATATATATATATATATATGCCGAAGTTTGAACACAACACAAAACTCACCGAGTATTAAAAATATCATAACAATAACAATTTTTATTTTTCATAAATACCAAAGTTCAAACACGATACGAACTCAAGTGGTTATGGAGTGGTTACCGTGTGCGTAATTTGAGACTTGAACTCGAACATGGTACGCAACTATCACCGTGTTATTGTGTTAGTGTTATGGTATCCCAATTATGACGCTAAAGTTGGGCTATAATTGCAATTCGACACGGCCAAAATCATCTTAGGCCCAAATGTAGCTCGGCCCATCATTCAGGGTTTAGTTCCTTCTTCTACATAAGCTATATATAAAAGCCAACTACTGCTGTGTCAAACCCTAGCGGCGCAACTGAACCAACTCCTTCTTCTTTGCATCAGAGGCGCTTCTTCACCGATTCGCAGCCATGGTTAAGCCTCGCTTCCTCTTCCTCATTTCAATTGCTTTTCTCACGTGTCGATTGCGTTATGTGATTGATTATGACGTTGTCATCTGCAGGCCGATGAACCCGAGGTAGCTGTTGCAGGAGTGCCCAAGAAGAGGACGTTCAAGAAGTTCAGCTTCAGGGGAGTGGATCTGGATGCGCTCCTCGACATGTCCACCGATGAGCTCGTCAAGCTCTTCCCTGCCCGAGCTCGCAGAAGGTGCGGTTTTAATACTCTCATATGGCATTTTGCTGGATTTCTTCAGTTCAGTCAGTGATAGATTGTGTTTTCAATTTTGATTTGCACGTTGATAGGTTCCAGAGGGGTTTGAAGAGGAAGCCTATGGCTTTGATTAAGAAGCTCCGCAAGGCGGTAAGTTTTCTGCTTGCTGATTTCATTTCGCCGTTCGAATGCTTTTTTTCTCGCTTTAGATATAGGTCCTGATGTTTTAGATTAGAGATGAGGTTTCATCTGGTAAGGGGAAAATTTATGACTCGTGCACTTGTACCGTAGGCCTCTCTGGTTTTGTAGTGAGGCCTTGAGCTACTGTGCAGATATTAAGGCTGTTTAATCAGCAGCGGCCAGACAACCGTCATGGTGGATCCACAGTTGGACTGCTTTTTAGTGCAATTTAGCTACTAAATCCACCTTACAGTGTTTCATACTATACTAAATTTCCATAATATTTGGTGATTTCCCATTTTTTGGAAAATTGAGAAATTTGCAAACATTACTACACTAGTACTTTAGGCCATTGATAATCTCAGAATCACTAGACTGAAAAAGCATCAGTGAACTACATGTACTTGTGTCTACTTTGTTGTTCTGCCTCAAAATGATACCTGGGCCGTGTCTACAGTTTTTGTTTTGCTCCCTCTGAAAGTAGACTCTTGCAGGATTTCACACTATAGATAATATAGGGAAGTTGATTGAGTAGCTGAATAGTGTAACTATGAAGTATTTAGTTGTTGGGTTGCTGAATTTTGCTGTTGGTTGTTGTGGATCAGAAAAGGGAGGCACCAGCTGGTGAGAAGCCCGAACCAGTGAGAACCCACCTGCGAAACATGATCATCGTGCCCGAGATGATCGGAAGCATCATTGGGGTGTACAATGGCAAAACCTTCAACCAGGTTGAGATCAAGCCTGAAATGATCAGCCATTACCTTGCTGAGTTCTCAATCAGTTACAAGCCGGTTAAGCACGGTCGTCCCGGTATCGGTGCTACCCACTCTTCGAGGTTCATTCCTCTCAAGTAGAAGAGTTGTGCTGCAGCAGCCAAAACATGTTTAGTTTCTGCGCAATATGAACTTTCCTATCTCATTAGTAGTTGTGTTGTGCTGCTTTCTTCAATGTTCTTAAGAGTTCTGCGTTTTATTTAATTTTGAGACAAGTAGTAGAATCTTTATGGATTTGGGACGCAGTGTTTTTGGTCATAAACAAGTTTTATCTGAATTTATAGTTTGATTATATTTTGTCTTGCTTTTACATTTGTTGAAATTGACAAAAGAAAGCCATTATAAATATATATATACAATAGTGAATATAATCAAATTGTATGTAATATGTTATAATTGTTTAGCGTTTTGTTCTTTAGCTAAAATTTCTAGTTTAAACTTTGTTGAGTTTGAATAGAAAAATATTTATGGTTATTATTTAGGGAATAGAACTTAAAAACTGTCACAATTTTGACCCAAATGTCAGTTTAGTGTTTCAATTTTAAACTGTTGATATTTTGTGTCCCAATTTTTAGTTTTGTTGCTATTTGGTTTTCCATTAGATTTTGGGTTAATGACTAAGGAGATGTCTGAAGTTTGCCCAATGTTAACGGGAGAGGTCTGAAGTTTCAAATGTTGATTTGAGAGGTCTGAAGTTTCAACTTTGTTGATAACAACGGTCTCCGTCTGTTTTTACCCTTAATTGTGACGGAAATTGGTCACGTGCTTGGCATGTGACTAGAAATAAAATAAAATTCCAAAAATGCCCTTCTATCAAAGTTCTCCCCTCACATGCTTGAAAGAAAAGACGAAAATGCCCTTAAAGCCACCACGGCTCCGGCCACCGCCACCCGACTCCGGCCACCACCACCTCGGCTCCGACGACCACCACCGAACTCCGGCGACCACCACCGACCACCAACACGGCTCCGATCGGAGCCGAAAAGCTCCGATCGGAGCTCTGTGGCTCCAGATCGGGGCCACAGAGCTCCCGATCGAAGCCCCGTGGTTCCAGATCGTGGCCACAGAGCTCCGATCTGGAGCTTTGTGGCTCCGATCGGAGCCGTGTTGGTGGTCGGTAGTGGTCGCCGGAGCTGAGATGGTGGTCGCCGGAGTAATTTGACTTTAGGGGTAATTTTGTCATTTCACATTTACTCAAATGAGATATTAAATAAAACAAAATATTAAAAGGGCAAGAATGTCATTTCACACAATTATGTTAAATTTAACCCTAAAAATGGACGGAAAACCTCAAATCAACAAAGTTGAAACTTCTGACCTCTCAAATCAACATTTGAAACTTCAGTCCTCTCCCGTTAACATGGGGCAAACTTCAGACCTCTCTTAGGTTATTAACTCTTAATTTTAACAGATTTAATTGAAAAGACTACCTTATCCTTTTTTTTAAGCCTCCGATTCCGGCCACCCATCCCGATTTCGGCTACCCCACCTCCGATTTCGGCAATCCATCCCGATTCCGACCACCCCACCTCTGATTCCGGCTACCCACCTTCTATTCCGGCCACGACGGTGCAGCTGCAACTGGTTATGGCCGAGAGAGAAGAAGAAGAAGGTGGTCGGAATCGGAGGTGTGTGGCTAGAATCGGTGGTGGTGGCCGGAATTGGAGGGGCTATTTTAGGATTTTTTTAAAAATTATTTACTCACATGCTGGTCACGTGACCACATTCTGTCCAATTTAACCCTAAAAATAGACGGAGACACCAAATAGCAACATATATGAAATTAGAACATGTAAACCTCAGACACCAAACTCCAAACTGACACATGAGTTAAAATTGTGATAGTTTTTAGATTCTATTCCCTATTATTTATCCATTCATCACATTATGATAATATTGTAGGTTGAAAGATAATAATGATGATAATAAATAAATTCTTAAAGTTGATAATTAGGGGCGGCAATTCGTGCTAATATGTGTTAATGACTGTGTCGTGCTAAATTTACTGAACACGAACATGCATGGTAAACTTATTGTGCCACGTTTTACAAACACGATCACGACACAAATATTTCCGTGTGTGTTTGTGTCGTGTTATCATGTCGTGTAAGGATATACAGCTTTACATACTCCATACGAGATCTTTAAGCAAAAATTAAAATAATGGACTTCACGTATAAAAAAAAACTATGAATTAATATGTAGTATTCATAATTTAATAATATATAGTTTATAAACACTAAAATTAAACCACTAATAGGAGTTTTTAAATGTAATAAATAATATTTGTTAAAAAGTACTTAAGAATTAGTCCTAGTAGTACAACTTTATCGTGCTATTATGTGTGTCGTGTTATGATACTCAAACACGAACACGACACGAAAATTATATCGTGTTAATCGTGTTCGTGCTATTGTGTTATCGTTTTGCCATATGCTAGCACGAACACGGTTTTTTTTATGCGTTTTCGTGTCGTGCTATCGTGTCGGGCTAGTTGCCACAAATTGCCAGCCCATTATAAATTTTTATATCTATTCTATTATGATATTTATATAATAGTAAATAAATAAATTTGTGCTGCGTTGGCATGATAATAAGTATTTGTGACAAAAAACGAGAATTGTGAATTTTGACACAAATAAAAAATATTTCTTTACATTATATATATATATACTAGAAATTTTGGCACGCGCAACGCGCGTGCATATATGTGCATATATGATTCGAACATTGTAAGAGTATTATATTAAAAACTAATAAAGTTAGGTTACACTTGCATATATATATATATATATAAACTCAGAGATTTATTGATAGTAGGCCACTTATGAACTGGTTGAGATTTCACTGTAAATAAATAAATAAATAAAAGATATTTAGATTTTTCAAACAAAAGTAGAGAAGTTTAAAACGGTTTGAACTTTGAAATATGAGACTAATATTGTATTTAAACCGATAAGTGAAACTGGAGAGTAATAAACTAAATTTTGCACAATTCTTCTTAGAAATAGCTAAAGACCATACAAAGCCTTTTGGAAAAAAAAATGTATTTGCTAACCACCAAATTACTGCTACAAATATAAAATAAGTCTAACAACTTAAAGCAAAAATTATTATTATTAGTAGCAAAATAATATTGGAAGTTATATGATTGATTATATAATATAATCAAATAACCAGAGGCTAAATGTGCTTATCTTTAAAGAACAACCATAACAAAATTAATTAGTACACGCATTAACGGTGAAATTAATAATAAACTTGGAGGGAGGATGCTATAGTGACCAATGAAGATCATCGTGTTGTACATACAACTCATCTATGAAAAAATATGAAAACATTCTTGCTAACATATTCAGGAGTTTGTATAAAAAAAATATGTGTAATAAATAGCGAAAGATTCTTGTTATTTACTTTTCTCACACACTTTTCAGAGCACCCATGAAACAACGTAGACTTTTAGAAATAGAAAGCTTGTTATACATAAAAGAGTGTTGGTTGGTTTGTGATAAATAAGTATTACCTTGCCTTAGTTATTTCTGTTTCTAAACCTCACTTACTAATTCTCATTGGTCTATACACACTTAGTTATCTATACACCAACACTACAAGAAAATCCCAAAGTGCACACAGCCATACTAGTGTATAAGTGGTGTGCAATCAATTGTGCATACACATTCCATACATAAAAACACGGTGTGGATTTTAGACCTGGTAAATGGTACGTAAATTTTTTTGTGTGTAAACAGAGTGGATATGAATCAGTGTACAAGTTACACACGGAAAAAAAATGTGTGCAATCCAAATGAGATTTCACTTCTATCCTACCCAATTTAATACTATATCTAACTTTTAGTAACACCTATCTCATTTCAATGTGCATCTTTAGTATTGGATTTATGATTTCAAAATAGTAACATTTAGTAACTAAAATTTAAACTCTATTTAGAACATTTAGTATTGCATTTGTGGTTCCAAAAATATTGAATTTAGTAACAACCAATTTAAAATCTATTTAGAGTATTTAGTATTGCATTTGTAGTTCCAAAAAAGCAGGATTTAGTAACTAATGATTTAAAATCTATTTAGAGCATTTAGTATTACATTTGTAGTTCCAAAAAAGACGGATTTAGTAACTATCAATTTAAAATCTATTTAGAGCTTTTAGTATTGCATTTGCGGTTCCAAAAAAGTCGGATTTAGTATCTAAATTTTAAAATCAATTTGTCATCTTTTGTAATGGATAAAATTAATTCTAATAGAGTTATTTACCTACAATCAATTCAATTCTAGAAATACACATTTAGTATTACAATCATAAATTTCAACGTTCTAATATGCAATATTGTTTAAAACTCTAATTATGTTTTAAAAAATAAGCATTACCAATATTTTGTATTAATAAACTCAATCCAAGAGGTAACAATACATGTTAAGACTTGTGTAAGTACAATATTTTTATGACTCGAGAAATATAACAACAATGACTTGAAGAAATTTACAACAATGACTTGAAGAACATTGACAATCATCTTCATAATGCATCGTTTTGTCCATGTATTGATTCTTATCACCTGTAATATTAAAAAAATAACAAATAATTAAGTCATTATCTAGCATAGAAAAATAAATGAAAGATGTAAACATGGATTAAAGATATGCATACATATATGAAAGATGCAAATATGGATTAAAGATATGCATACATATATGAAAGATGCAAACATGAATGAAAGATATTGCAAACATGCGACATGATGAAGTTATGTATCTATTCATAGATTAAGCCACTAAGGTTTGAAACAACGTACAAAGCAATTATACCAGCATATGTCCACTTCTATCAGCAACTTGCATCAAACATCATAAAAGGTCTGCATCCTTGTGAACCTGCAAATCTGCTAACAATAAAAAATGATAGCATGGTCAAGAAAGCATATCAAAAATTAACTATTGGGAGAAAAAGATACAAGTGCTATTTTATGCAGCACTAAAATTATCTAGAAGGGAATATTAATTGTTAAGACAGTCTATAATAATAAACGATGACTATTATATGGATGCATTGTAGGTTCATATTTCAACAAAAGTTGAACAAGTGATCATTAAGAGATGAAATTAAATAAATGCCTCTAAAATTAACTTGTATGGAAAATCCAAATGCAGTATCACTCACTTATAATTACAACACAACACAGAGGCTAGAAAACATGTTATTTAACAATCCAAAGGACTTTGGTCATCATATCAAGAACATTAGGTTCAACATTCCATTTTAAGACTACGTGATAAAGAAATGCAGACCTACCATACTGAGTTGCAACATATGTGATGAGAAGCTTCAATATCCCATTAGTACCAGGGGAAAAGAGACATATAGATTATGAACCAACAAGATTCTTAAACTTGGCATAATAATACACAATAAAGAACATATTATGAATTCATACTCTCTTAATCAAAATATCTACTTCTTAAATCTAGAAACGAAAAGACCTTACAGATGCTACCCTGAGCAGTCTTTTCAAGGAATTTTACTCTTCTACCTCATTCTTGGCTAATCCATGCAGTGAAAATGTGCTTTACCTTGAGCCTTTGGACCTCTGCAGTTAATTCCTAATTCAGAGCTGTTACAAGTGAAACCAACTACAATCAGCATACACAAACATTAACTAATAAACAGCAGATACAGCCGAAAAGTTCAATCTGATGTGTATATTCCCCAATGCGACTCACTAGGACTAATTAAACAATTTTTATTCAAATTCAATATGCAAAATTTATAGACTTGTATAATCAAAGACTGCAGTCAATAATTTCAGGTAAAGTATTGACATATGTAACCCGAGGATGAGGCTGGTCTGCGAAGCTAGAGAAGAGACAAATGGGAGTAGAGGAGTGGAGGTTGTCCGGTTCATTATCAGTCTCAAAATCTACAAGGGTGGAGAAGTTTTATCGGAGACTTCCACAACCTACCGGGGAGAACTAGTAAGCAGAGATCATTGGTTGAAGAAAAAACAGTAGCGACGGAAGAAAAGAAAGACAAGGAAAAACTAGGGTTTGAAGTTTTTGAGAAAGGGGGCGCCATTTATGGTTCGTCGGGTCAAGGATAGGGAGGAGAATAATGGAGCATATCTAATACCTTGAAGACGACACGAAGAAGAAGACAGTACAGCAGATCTAATCCCCTGAAATAGAAATGGCCGATCCGAAGAGGAAGTAGGTGCCCGAGTCTTCGAGCTGGACATGTACGGGTGGTTCCGGCTAAGTTTCTGCACGGTGGTGGAGGATCCTCGTCAACGTCTCTGTTCTTGTTATATTGGTTGCCGGAAGGTTCGAACGTCCACAGCAATTACCACAAGGTGATAACTTCTAGAAGGGCGGGATCGAGGAAATGATGACGGGAACCGATGTATTTGAGCAGATCCATAGTGGCGATGAGCTTGGAGGTGACAGCGAGGTGAGTCTGCTTCAGCTGGTCGGAGGGAGTCACATGGTTAGAGAAGCAAAGATTTTGCAGGGAGGAGTAGCTGAATTGGTGAAGGAATTTACGAGAGTTAGACTTTAGAAGGATACAACTAAACCACGTGGGCTTATCCTTATCTACTAAGGGTAAGGGTGATTACTGACGGCTACTTTTTTTTTTTACTCATGTATTATTATTTTTTTTTCTCACTTCCCAATCTTTTGATTTGAATTTTAAATTTACAATTTGCCTCCAAATCCTTACTTTGTTCATCCCATTCATTTAGGTTTTGAATTTGATTTTGAGTTTAGTTTTATTATTTTTATTATTATAATCATAAGTTTATATTATATAATATATTTTTAATTATAAGAAATTTCTTAAAATATTTTACATTCATATTAATATTCTATTAAATATTTAAAAATACACCTAATATCTTCAATCTTCCCCGGATCGGTGCTGGCAGATTTGACGAGTTTTAGATAAAGTTTTTCTTCTTTTGGTACAATAATTTATTGGATAAATATATAAAACTATTATAGATGGCAGGTCTCATTCACTAATAATAAATAATATTCTTTAACTATCGATTTTTTACATATTATCGATCACATATATGGTACAACTGTTAAAAAATTTAAGAAGTACTAACATATTAGCAACTATTAGTTATAATTAATTTTTTTTAAATCGGATTATTATTATTAATATTATTGAGGATATATTGATTGATGATACGTTGGTTTATGGTATAAGGTATAATATTAGTTGATTTAAGATATATTGTTGTAGAGTATAATGGTTTAGGGTATAGTGATTAACATTTTAACTCTATTTTACACTCTTAGTATTGTATTTGTAGTTCCAAAAAGTGACATTTCGTAACTACCATTTACTATTAATTTAGAATCTTTAGTAATGGACAATGTTAATTCTAATGGAGAATGATGAAGAAAACAGAGCACTTTATGCAGCAGCATATGCAGACATAAGACATTAGTCTATGTGTTTACATATAATATTACATCTCACATATACATCCATCAAAATGTCCCAATATATTAAAAAATAGTTATTGTATACGCAAATACTGTATCTTAAAATCAATTCAGTTTTACTTGTATTCATAATACATGTATAACAATTGATACTTCCCAAAATAATTTTATCTTATGTAAACAACAATATAATAGATGTAAACATGTGTCCAATTTACTAGTCTATTCCACAAGAAATGTATTTATTCATTTTACAATCGGTTTGCACACACAGCTTCCCTACATAGTTATATTCAAAACTTCACACTCCAATTACACACACAAAATTACACACAATCTCATATAAGTGTGTAATCAGAATGAAATTATAAATAACTGCACACATACTACACACATATTTTTTTTCGGTGTGAAGTTGGCGTGCAATCAGTGTTTAACCAAAAAAACACATTTTAAGTATGGATTTGGTGTGGAATTGGAATGAAATTGCACACATCTTTTACTGTGTGTAAAAGTCTTGTGTGTAATCTTGCATTTTCTTGTAGTGCAAGTTAGTTATATCGTTGAATAACTTCTACAATCGTCTAAGAAATAGAAGATTTGTGTACTGACTCGCCTATGTTGGTGAATGCCTTGCTCGATTCACTCATCGTGATCTCGAATGACAACATGTAGCATTTGATACCTGTTGCTAGGCTGTAAAATTTATTGGGCTCTTCTTCCAAATTTCGTAACTAACAAATATGAAAATAATTCCGTAATATTGTAAGTCACCTGCATAAACACACACAAAAGGTTGTATTAGTGATCAGGATATCAAAACATGTATCTCAATAAAAACGATTACCAACTTGTGCACATAACACTATACTTTTCTTTCATTTGTCAGAAGAAAAAAAAATGAGTGTAATCCACCCTATAAGCAAATATTGAGCCAAAAACCAAAACATGATGCTTCACTTTTTTGTTCCTCGCCATTCTAAACAATTATTAAGAATTAACTACGTATTATAAAATTTGTGAAGGTTGCACCAAATTAATCAATTGGACTACTATAGTTTGGATTATTTTAAAAAAAAGTATAGAATAAGATGATGAGATGGCAGTTAGGCGATGGATGCAAGGGTGTAATCCATAATTTTCTTGAGCAGTAGTAAGTGGCTATTGGTAGGAGCAATATTTGGAATGGAACTATAATGAGTAGTAGAAACGTGTTCTATTACAATATTGCAGAATGTCTATTTTGATGTAATTTTGTTATTTTGAAAGAAGAGGACTTGAATAAAAGACTAATCAAGGATAGAGAGAGTGACCTATCTCTAAGCCACGCAATCTATGTGTAGCCGCGCCGCGGATATCATCGACATTGAAGACAAACATAACTATCTCGTTCAGGGACACAAGGCCATGCAGACAATAACTAATTTTCATACTCACTTTTCCGTCTATGGTTTTCAATGATGAAAAAACACTCAACAACCTGAGACATTCAATTGATCATTAGCATACTATATTACGTAACAACATTCTCTAATTCTGGAAGACTAATTACAAGAAAATCATCTATGCAGATAATTATTTCCAATATACAATTGTTCTAAGTAGTTTGTGCAGTAGTTTGATTGTTCATAATAAGTAAAATCTGAATGAGAGGAAATATTATATTATTTAACGAAATGTGTTGAGGAATACTTGATTACAAATAGTAAAAGGGGGGATCGACTAAGATGAGGATGGCATTTTCAATAGTGAGATTTGAAGATGTGTTCTACAGTGGGTTCCATTATCAAATCCAACAGTTGGAAAGTCAACTCGACTGTGACCAACTTCATTTATCCACCAATGTGTGAAAAATTGTCCAGTTCCAATCTGTAGATGGGGCATAATAAACTCATATGCAGGTTGGCCGCTAAGTGAAGCGTTTTGTCGAGCATGTGATGTGCATAAATATATGGAGGCTTGAATAAAAGAATTAACGATGCACATATGAAATTCCCTGATTAAAAATGAAAGAATGCTATTTGTTTTAGCCTTTTAGTTTACTGCTTACTATGAAATTTGTAGAGTCGGGAAGATAAGTATACTTACAGGTTTTCAACCAAAATATAAGTATAACCCTGTAGGACCCTCGGCCGAAGAGAGTGATAATTTTTGAAGAAACACGATGCAAACAAACAATTACAGTGTCCTCTGTTATATGGCGGCGAGCCGAACTCTCCGCAAGAGTTTTTCGAAGAAGGATTGAGCATGGTGGTTGGAGATGCAACCAGAGAAGATCACCGATTTTCAATTGAAGAAAGCCGGGCTTCATCAGTTCGACGAGTGCCAATTGAAGAAAATGATGTAGCATCTTCCTGCGATATGGGTTAGCGTTTGATGAAATCATGGCAGTGGAACGACACAGTTGAAAAGAAGGGTAAGAAGAGTGCTAGAGAAAAGGCGCGTGAAAGGATAGAGCAGAGCAAACATACCGAGTATGACATCAAGGAGGTGAATGTTAATAGAGCCGAAGGCACAGCGGACCAGTAGAATTAGGGTTGTGACGATTAGAAATGAATACATGAAGAATATGCAGCATTTGCAAAGCCACGCTTGTAAAGAGGTGTTTGAAAGAGTTGTGAAGGATAGCGCGCCATTTTTTTTTGTGAGGACAATTTTTAAATGAGGACAAATTTGAATTTTGAGCTTTTTATTTATGTAATATATATATGGCTAACCTTTTCGATTGTTCATTCCTAATTATATGCACTTTTCTACTCATATTTAGTATACATAATACATAGAACAAATTCACTTATATTCTTAAGTTTTTAAAGTAGGTACTAGCAGAAAATGAGAGACAACTGATAATCTAACAAAATGTAAAAATATTCATGACTAATACTTTATTTCTTACGAAATGACCCGGTACAAGGGGAGATTAGTTCAGATGTGAAATAACCATGCTACGGATGTTGCTCTCCGGATGGGCCCTTCCCAGAACCACCTGTGGGAAAAAAATCTAACAAACCAGGCATTCATTGAGTGAGGTTTTTCTTAACTGAAAATGTAACTGAATTGCAATTTTTTTTTTAAAATTAATATAATAGAACGACATATACGTTTTATAACATTAATTTGTTGCAATAATATAAATAATTTAGAAATACAATATCATATGTCACCGTAAAACTCTTCATATAAAAGAAATAAGAGTAAATTAGAAAAACTCTTAATTATTATATTTAAAATTAAATAATATTATAATAAATAAAAATAATATAATTATATGATATTATTTAATGATAAAATTTTTTCTAGTGTATTTTAAAATTCAAAATTGTACATTGACACGGCACAATAATAAAAATCTGTAACCATAAACTCTAATTTTAAACGTCGGTTTTAATATTAACATCCTTTATATTTTAATTTAATCAAATATAATTATATTTTTTTAATTATATTAGATAAAATTGTACTAAGTAATAAATAACAATACATAAATAAATTAAACAAGAATAAAAGAAATTGTAACTCTACGACATGATGATGTCATGGTTGAAGAAAATAATAATTTACCAAAAAAGAAAATTAATCGAAGAAGTTGGCTTGTGTTTGAAAATCCACATTTTCTTTTTCATTGTTGAAGATTCCATTCTAAATGAATTTGGGGATCTTCGAGGATTTAGCTGCACCACGATTCTCTCCCTCCCTCCCTCCATCATTTCTGGGTTTCATTGTTTTTGTCTGTTCCTGCTAATTCTCCAATAGTGCTTGGCAATGGCGTGATGCTTTCATGCCATTTCCGTTTCTCTGTCGAACCACACCTTCGCTTTTCACTTCAAAATTCGTCGTAATTGGAGCCAACTCGCATGGTCATTGATACCCTCGCCACTTTCTGTTTCCGGGTATTATAAGATTTTCCATGTTATCTAAGTTCTTAACGATTGCTTAATCTAGTTCTCTACTTAATATGCGTAACAAGCAAATGTGTTTGTGATGTATTATTACTGATTTTCTATTTTTTTTTTAAAACAAAATTTGCTGAAACTTGCAAATGTCTAATTTATATTTATAAACGTGTTAAGCATTTGTAAGTGGTCAATTTCATTTTTTGAGGTTTGTTCGATATGAGGATAAATTGCATTTCACAACTGTTGGGAATAATTTGGATAATATTTTGTTATGGAAAATTAATGTAAGAGCAACCATGTTCAAAGAATTATTGCTTCTTTGTTGAAATGCCCTGTTGTCATAATCACAATCATATAGTAGAACCTCTTTAATGTTTCTGATGATTCCCAAGCAGTAATATGCGTGATGTCGATTTCAAATAATAGCTCTATAATCTATCCATACTAATATAGCTCATGTATGCTTTGGGTTGGTTTTTCTTAAGAATATACCATTTCCATTATGCTTAGTAGAATCTGCATTGATGTTTAATATATCTTTTTTGTTTTTCCTAATATGTGCAGCTTTGGTTGGTTCTCTAAGCCGAATAATATCTAGATCTTAAGACATTTTCCAAATGATATTTGAGTGGTTATCATTCTACGTTTCTGCCTTGGATACTTGTGGACAGTTTCCACTTATAGTAGACAGAGATGAACCTTGCTGCTCTTCTAACTTCTGCTGGAATTAACATAGCTGTGTGTGTGGTGTTACTGTCCCTTTATTCTATCTTGAGGAAACAACCTTGCAACTTCAGTGTGTATTTTGCACGGAGGCTTGCGCAAAAAGGCCCAATAGGCCAATACACAATGATCCCAACTTCCTCAATAGGTTTGTTCCTTCTGCAAGTTGTCTTATGAGAGCTTGGGAAGCAACTGAAGATGAACTTTTATCAATTGGTGGTGTTGATGCTGTAGTTTTCCTCCAGATCATCGTATTTAGGTGGGTTATACCTTTTTTAGTCACTTTGTACCTGTGAAGACACACACACCAGATTAGGGCTGGCAATTTGTGACACGAAACGATAGCACGACACGAACACGCACGGAAAAAATCGTGTTCGTGCTAGCATATAGTAGAACGATAACACGATAGCACGAATACGATTAACACGATATAACTTCCGTGTCGTGTTCGTGTTTGAGTATCATAACACGACACGCACGATAGCACGATAAAGTTGTGCTACTAAGACTAATTCTTAAGTATTTTTTAAACAAAACTTATTTATTACGTTTAAAAACTTCACTTAGTGATTTAATTTTTAGTGTTTTATACTCTATATTATTAACTTATGAATATTGACATACTAATCATAGTTTTTTTTTTTTTTTTTTTTTTTATATATATAAAGTTTATTATTTTGTGTTTTTGCTTAAAGATCTCGTTTCGGGATGTACAACTATATATCCTTACACAACACGACAGCACGACACGAACACGCACGAAATTATCCGTGCCGTGTTCGTGTTTGTAAAATGTGGCACGATAAGCTTACCGTGCATGTTCGTGTTTAGTAAGTTTAGCACGACACGATTATTGACACGCACGATAGCACGCACGATATCACGAATTGCCACCCCTACACCAGATCTTTCTCTGCCACAACTTTCTATGTAAATGAGCTTGCATCGCCATTGCACTAAAATAGGTGTATGATCCACAGAATGTCTAAATCATTTTACTTTAAGTTCTCGATAGCTTAGTAAGGCTAAAATATAGTTTGTCAAACTATTATGTTGCTTGAATTTTATGGTTTAAATAAATTTCCAACATTTAAAGTTTGAATACCTCATTTATCAAAGTTTTGAAGTGTTTGCATTTATTTATAGTTATCTCATTTCTTCTTTCATTATTCATCATGCTACTCATTCCATCATATTTCAGACTTATAACTAAAATTTTCTTTGCATCTCCGGATTTTCTCGGTCGCTGCTTTTGTTTCCATGTTTCTAGTTCTACCTTTTAATTATTATGGACAGGAGAGGGAGCACACGTCGATTACATTAGAGTCATTACTGGTCTTTACAATTGAAAATGTAAAAACAGGGTCGATATGGTACGTATGGCAAAATTAATATTTATGTTGTGGTATTAACTACATTTTCTCTCTAAACCAAGCAATGCATGACTAAGTTTTTGCTATATATATCATTTTTTTTTATGTATGTCAGGCTATGGGGCCATTGTCTTGCACTTCACATTATAACATTATCAACCTGGATTTTTCTTTACTTGGTAAGTGATAATCACAGTTTCATACATCTTTTTTTCCGGTTGATACAAGTTTAATTTCTTATTGTTTTACTACCATTTTGATTAGGAGTACAAAAACATTACTAACATAAGGTTGACACATCTAAGGACATCTCCTCCAAAACCAAGTCAATTTACTGTTCTTGTCCGTTCCATCCCTTGGCATCAAGTATGTTCATACAGTGATACTGTGAAAAAGTTCTTTTCAGAATATCACGGCTCAAGCTACTTGGGGCATCAAATGGTTTATCGGTGTGGTAAACTTGAAAAGATGCTGGTAAGAAACCATTTAGCAATGATTCTTCTGTGATTATTTTCATAGTGTCTTGATTATCAAGATTCCTATTATTTTATCTTCTACTAGCTACTACATCAGTTTCAATTTTTTTTTTTTTTTTACTGAAATGGCAAAGTGGAAGAAATAACAAGAAAAAATAAAGTATTTGTGTTAGTAGATAAATTTTCCTCTCTTGCAGTCACATATGTTACAAAGCATTATCAGCATATGTCTATCTTTAAAGTCTTTATAAATCAATTTTTACATCTCTATATTCTGCTTATCTTTTACTTCAATATTAAAATGCCTGGGGGGGATTTAATGCAGAGGGTTGCAGATAAGATGATGAAAGTTTCTCAAACATGTTCACCGAATCTATTTCAATGCGGTACCCCTCCTCCAAATGCCTTTAGGGTTCTTTATAGAGAAAATAGCAACAGGCGACCTGGTTACCATGATATGGGTATTATTACATCAGATAAGGTAGTTTTATTTGCCTTAAAAGATTGTTAGGTGCATATTTATAAGAAAAAAAATTCATAGATATTAACACTAAATAATATTATTTACTCTTGTGGATTTTTCCGATGCATTTTAAATTTTAAAATCGCCAGCCGTGCCATGTGGCTAAACATTCGCCGCAAGTCATCATCTAATTTAATTAAAAAATATTTATTTATATTTAGATATGCTAGTTGTTGAAACGCGTGTCACACAAAACTCAGCTTAGATGAAAACTTTTGTAGTGTCATTAAGTCGTGTTTTAGGTGAATTTTTAAATTAATATATATATGAATCTTATTTTTTTTTATTAATTACAGTAGTGTAATAGTAAAAACAATGTTCATAATGATATTGTAAAAATTTGACTGTTATCACTATTTGATAACGATATTTAATAATAAATAATATTATACTGTAAATAAAAGTATAAACTTATATTTATTGACATCATTTTAATAACAATATTATTTATTTATGTAAAAAACTTGAGTAATTTAAATTTTAAAATCTTTGACACGACACAATAATATATATATGTATATATATATGCACATAATCTCTAGTCAAGCAAAGTATGATGAAATCCTCAATTCGAATGACCCGTTGATCATCAGTAATGTCTTGCACGAATAGATCCACTTAGGAATAGCTCTCATTTATGTTACGTGGGCATTATAAACTACATAATAACCGATTTCACACATTTATCGTTTAACAAAGTATATTAATGTGTCAATATTATTAATTGGATAGCAATCCAAAACTATCGTGAATGATGCACTTACCTATCACGTAAGGGGCACAGGACCTCGTTAAAAGGTCCCAAATATCGTATCATTAATTAAATTAATGATACAATTCAGTCATAATTTTTTTATAACAGTTACTACTTCAGCTTCAAAGGGGATTATTGGGCTAATTTCAATTCATCTATTTGTGCAAATCTAGACGTGGTCAAGTTCGAGCTCGCACCACAACTCCATGTCCCAATAATTATGTATCACATGGAGAACAGATAAGCTGAGGTTTCCAAAACATTAGTCTAATAAATAAGGATTAAGTAGATGAGGTCCACTTTGATTTTGAGTGGTCACTGAATATTTCTAACGTTGTCGGATCAACCATGCATATTCATTCGGAGATGCTGATTGCTGCTGTATCCCCGCCTGAAAAGCCATATGGGAGTGGGACCATCTAATAATAACTAGCGCTAGTAGTTCAACTATTAGGATTTAGGACTTAGGAGCGATTATTAGTACGGCTGGCAATTTGGACTCGGCACGATGGGCCGACACGACACGAAAATTACGAGTTTGTGTTTAATATTAATGACACGGCACGACACGATATAACACGATTTTTAAGCTAAAATGGTTAAATATTAATTTTTTTTATTCAATTTACTATAGATTTTTTGTGTCAATTTTTCATGTTGGGCCGTGCTTGGGCTGACACCTAAAACCCAAAACACAACACGAACCCGCACGAATAACTAGCCCTAATTATTAGGAATACCATAATCATACATTTTTCAATTATTATTATTATTATTATTATTATTATTATTATATATATATATATATATATATTTAAAGCGAACATAACACAAACCTCAAGCGGTTATAATCTGAGTATTTGAAATATTATAACTATACTGTATACAATGATTTTTTATATATATATATATATATATATATATGCCGAAGTTTGAACACAACACAAAACTCACCGAGTATTAAAAATATCATAACAATAACAATTTTTATTTTTCATAAATACCAAAGTTCAAACACGATACGAACTCAAGTGGTTATGGAGTGGTTACCGTGTGCGTAATTTGAGACTTGAACTCGAACATGGTACGCAACTATCACCGTGTTATTGTGTTAGTGTTATGGTATCCCAATTATGACGCTAAAGTTGGGCTATAATTGCAATTCGACACGGCCAAAATCATCTTAGGCCCAAATGTAGCTCGGCCCATCATTCAGGGTTTAGTTCCTTCTTCTACATAAGCTATATATAAAAGCCAACTACTGCTGTGTCAAACCCTAGCGGCGCAACTGAACCAACTCCTTCTTCTTTGCATCAGAGGCGCTTCTTCACCGATTCGCAGCCATGGTTAAGCCTCGCTTCCTCTTCCTCATTTCAATTGCTTTTCTCACGTGTCGATTGCGTTATGTGATTGATTATGACGTTGTCATCTGCAGGCCGATGAACCCGAGGTAGCTGTTGCAGGAGTGCCCAAGAAGAGGACGTTCAAGAAGTTCAGCTTCAGGGGAGTGGATCTGGATGCGCTCCTCGACATGTCCACCGATGAGCTCGTCAAGCTCTTCCCTGCCCGAGCTCGCAGAAGGTGCGGTTTTAATACTCTCATATGGCATTTTGCTGGATTTCTTCAGTTCAGTCAGTGATAGATTGTGTTTTCAATTTTGATTTGCACGTTGATAGGTTCCAGAGGGGTTTGAAGAGGAAGCCTATGGCTTTGATTAAGAAGCTCCGCAAGGCGGTAAGTTTTCTGCTTGCTGATTTCATTTCGCCGTTCGAATGCTTTTTTTCTCGCTTTAGATATAGGTCCTGATGTTTTAGATTAGAGATGAGGTTTCATCTGGTAAGGGGAAAATTTATGACTCGTGCACTTGTACCGTAGGCCTCTCTGGTTTTGTAGTGAGGCCTTGAGCTACTGTGCAGATATTAAGGCTGTTTAATCAGCAGCGGCCAGACAACCGTCATGGTGGATCCACAGTTGGACTGCTTTTTAGTGCAATTTAGCTACTAAATCCACCTTACAGTGTTTCATACTATACTAAATTTCCATAATATTTGGTGATTTCCCATTTTTTGGAAAATTGAGAAATTTGCAAACATTACTACACTAGTACTTTAGGCCATTGATAATCTCAGAATCACTAGACTGAAAAAGCATCAGTGAACTACATGTACTTGTGTCTACTTTGTTGTTCTGCCTCAAAATGATACCTGGGCCGTGTCTACAGTTTTTGTTTTGCTCCCTCTGAAAGTAGACTCTTGCAGGATTTCACACTATAGATAATATAGGGAAGTTGATTGAGTAGCTGAATAGTGTAACTATGAAGTATTTAGTTGTTGGGTTGCTGAATTTTGCTGTTGGTTGTTGTGGATCAGAAAAGGGAGGCACCAGCTGGTGAGAAGCCCGAACCAGTGAGAACCCACCTGCGAAACATGATCATCGTGCCCGAGATGATCGGAAGCATCATTGGGGTGTACAATGGCAAAACCTTCAACCAGGTTGAGATCAAGCCTGAAATGATCAGCCATTACCTTGCTGAGTTCTCAATCAGTTACAAGCCGGTTAAGCACGGTCGTCCCGGTATCGGTGCTACCCACTCTTCGAGGTTCATTCCTCTCAAGTAGAAGAGTTGTGCTGCAGCAGCCAAAACATGTTTAGTTTCTGCGCAATATGAACTTTCCTATCTCATTAGTAGTTGTGTTGTGCTGCTTTCTTCAATGTTCTTAAGAGTTCTGCGTTTTATTTAATTTTGAGACAAGTAGTAGAATCTTTATGGATTTGGGACGCAGTGTTTTTGGTCATAAACAAGTTTTATCTGAATTTATAGTTTGATTATATTTTGTCTTGCTTTTACATTTGTTGAAATTGACAAAAGAAAGCCATTATAAATATATATATACAATAGTGAATATAATCAAATTGTATGTAATATGTTATAATTGTTTAGCGCTTTGTTCTTTATCTATAGTGGGTCAATAACCTGGGTGAGGTCTGAAGTTTGGCCCTTGTGAATTTGAGAGGTCTGAAGTTTGAAATGGTGATAACAAGGTCTGAAGTTTCGACTTGTAGATAATAGAGGTCTCCGTTAGTTTTTTCCGTTAAAACTGACGGAAGTTGGTCATGTGCATTGCATGTGACCAGAAATAAAAAAAAATTCCAAAAATACCCTTCTTGCATCTCACATGATTCAATGAAAAGACGAAAATGCCCTTAAGGCCACCACCCAACTCCAGCCACCACCACGGCTCCGGCCGGCCACTAACCAACTCCGGCGACCACCACTCTCTCCGGCGACCACCACCCTCTCCGGCCGGCCACCACCCTCTCCGACGACCGCCACCACGGCCCCAATTGGGCCCAAATCGGAGCCACCGGCCCCGATTGGGCCCAAATCGGAGCCACAAAGCTCCGATCGGAGCTCGGTGGCTCCGATCGGAGCTATGTGGCTCCGATTTGGGGCCACAGAGCTCCGATTTGGAGCTCTGTGGCCCCAGATCGGAGCCACAGAGCTCCAAATCGGAGCTCTGTGGCTCCGATCTGGGGCCACAGAGCTCCGATCGGAGCCACCGAGCTCCGATCGGAGCTTTGTGGCTCCGATTTGGGCCCAATCGGGGCCGGTGGCTCCGATTTGGGCCCAATTGAGGTCGTGGTGGCGGTCGTCGGAGAGGGTGGTGGCCGACCGGAGAGGGTGGTGGTCGCCGGAGAGAGTGGTGGTCGCCGGAGAGGGTGGTGGCCGGCCGGAGCCGTGGTGGTGATCGGAGTTGGGTTAGGTTTAAATTATGGACAAGGGTATTTTTGTCCTTTCATCTTTATATTAATTAAACTTTTTATTAATTCAAATATTACAAAAGGGTATTTTTGACATTTCACACGGTTCTGTTAAATTTGACAGAAAATTTGGACGGAAAACCTAAAAATCACAAAGTCCAAACTTCAGACCTCAGTTATCACCATTTCAATCTTCATACCTCTCAAATTAACAAGGGCCAAACTTCAGACCTCTCCCAGGTTATTGACCCTTTAAACTTTGTCTAGTTTGAATAGAAAAATATTTATGCGTATTATTTACGGAATAGAACTTAAAAACTGTCTCAATTTTAACCCGAATATTAGTTTGGTGCATCAATTTTAAACTGTTGATATTTGATGTTCTAATTTTCAGTTTTGTTGCTATTTGGGTTTCCGTTAGATCTTGGGGTTAATTTTTACAGACTGAGTTGAAAATATTATTTTGCCCTTTTTTTAAGCCTCTGATTCCGACCACCCCACCTCTGATTTCGGCCACCCACCTCCGATTTCGGCCACGGCGGTGCAGCTTCAACTGGTTATGGTCGAGAGAGAAGAAGAAGAATGTGGTCGAAATCAGAGGTGGGTGGCTAGAATCGGTGGTGGTGGCCGGAATCGGTGTTGGTGGCCGAAATTGGAGGTGGATGGCCGGAATCGGTGGTGGTGGCCGGAATTGGAGGGGACTATTTTAGGAACTTTTAAAATTATTTACTCACATGCTGGTCACGTGATCCCATTCCGTCCAATTTAACCCTAAAAATAGACGGAGACACCAAATAGCAACATATATGAGAATTAGGACAGTCTTTGTAAACTTCAGACGCCAAACTGACACATATGTCAACATTGTGACAATTTTTAGATTTTATTCCCTACTATTATTTATCCATTCATCACTTGATTGTGCATGATGCTTTTTTTTTTTTTTTTTTTTTAAATCTTAACCATTATCGATATTATATAAGTGGGTAAAAAACGCCTACATCCTTTCCATAAAGGAAGGTAAGGCGGGGGCGAACCAGGATCCAATTACATCAGCCGTAGCTGCCAATGAAACAACCTCGTGCGCTAATCGTACTTGGGATCTAGAAACAGTCTTAATTGAAATTGCAACAACAGTTAAAAGATATCTAATATCGTGAATGACCCCAAAAAGTGAAGGAACACAACATGTTGAAGAGGAGGTTATCTGTTTAAGTAAAGAGGTCGAATCAGTGAACATGATGTGTGGACCCTGCCTCGATGAACGTGCCAACAATAACCCCGCTCTGCAAGCAAGTCCTTCAGCCAACAATGGATCATCCCTTAATGCCGAGATAATAGAGACGACTGAGATATCCCCGAACTCGTTTAGTAAAATCGCGCCTCCATATAAAGTACTACGGTGGACCCTGACGGCACCGTCACACAAAATCGTGGGTCTGATATGTGACGGTGTGATAGTCCTCGCTATCAAGGAGGTCCTGCTGGAGGCGACCTGGGAGCCTGGAGAACGAGCAACATCAAAAGCGTTAAAATGATCTAAATGAGCGGAATTTATATAATATAGCACCGAGGACGCACTGGGGGGGTTTCCCCCTGAAAATGACAGTGTTCCTCTCTAACCAGATACCCCACAGTATCAAACACTTTTGGGTCAACAGTTCACTCTCGGGTATTTGGATGGGAAGCAGAGTTCCTTCCTCAAAAAGCCAATAGAACACCGTTCTTGACGATGTATTGGTTGGGTGTACACCTAAACTCGAACTAAACCAGACTCTAGCGGCGAAAGGACTGTTCCACATGACGTGATCCCAAGTCTCCTTTGCTTTAAGGCAAAGATGTCACTTAGGATTGAAAGAGGGAATTCATTTATGTAAGGCGGCCCCTAGAGGCAACCCGTTGTTGCAGCCCTTCCAGATGAACATTCGTATCTTGGGGGTGAGCTTTGAATTCCATAGCTTCTTCCAAGGAGACGAATTGGCGATCGTTGGAGCTGATGACGAAGAACCCCGACTCTCGGCATCGAGAGTTGATGAAATGAAGTGATAACCTAATTTGACCGTATAAATGCCACTATCACTGTGGAGCCAAATGAACATGTCGCTCGTGTCGTAGAGAGGTAGTTGGACGAGGGATATTGCGGTCGATAGAACAATCGGTAGAAGATTTTCCAAGACATCCATTTTCCAACGCCCGTTGGTGATGAACTGGTCGACTTTGAGATGGATAGTGTTTACACTTGGGGTGATCCAGTTAGTGAGAAGTCCCATGTTTGGAACCCAAGGATCTGTCCAAAAGTTGATTGAGTGCCCATTTCCAACATGCCATCTGGCTCCCGAGAGAAGGAATCTTTGAAGTTTAATCAGGGTTTTCCAACCTGGGGAGTGGTAAGGTTGGGCTTTGGCGTTGAAGAAAGTGTGATTCCCTAGGTATTTTTCCTTGATGCATTTAACCCATAAAGAGTCTGTGTTTTCAAATAGCCGGAACGCTTGTTTCGCTAGGAGTGCTAGGTTGAAAGCCGACATGTATCGAAACCCTAATCCTCCCCTGTGTTTGGATTTGCACAGCTTGTCCCAAGCAATCTAGTGTATGCCCTTCTTGTCCGGTGCTGATTTCCACCAAAATTGACGAATAAGTTTGTTGAGATGGGGTGTTGTTTTACGGGAGAGATTTATGCAGGAAATGGTGTACGTTGGGATTGCGTTGGCTACCGACTTGATCAAGACCTCTCTTCCGGCCGGTGATAGCAATTTATTCATCCAGCCCTGGATTCTAGTTGTGGTCCGGTGAATGATCTTTTCCCCCATTTGTTTCTTCTGCTTGGCCCAATCAGTGGGTAGGCCAAGATAGATTTCATCAGGGAGCATGTCCCTAACACCTAGGATTGCTGAGATCGTCGAGGCAACAGTTGAGGGTACGTTAGGGCTGAAGCGAATACTAGATTTGCAGTAGTTGATCAGTTGTCCAGAATCTGCCTGGTAAGAGTCTATTATAGCTTTGAGGTTTTGCGCGTATGTTGGAGATGCTTCTAGGAAGAGAAGGCTGCCTGTCATCCGCAAACAGGAGGTGTGAAAATTCCTGAGTGTGTTTGCCTGGCTTAATACCCCGTATGCGGCCATCCTGCTGTGCACGGCTGAGCTCTTGGGATAACATTTGCGCAACTAGAATGAATAAGTACGGAGAGAGTGGATCTCCTTGCCTAAGACCTCTGGATAGTTTGAAGGGTGATGAAAGATTGCTCTCTGTGAGGATCCTGATTGAGGTCGTGGTTATGCATTCCATGATCCATGAGACAAACGTGTGTGGGAAGTGCATACTTTTGAGGATGTTTTGAAGAAAAGACCATTCAATCATATCATAGGCCTTACTCATATCTAGTTTAAGGGCGAAGAAACCCTTTCGACCTTTCCTCCTTTGCTTTATTGAATGCAAGATCTCCTGTGCTAGGAGGGTATTGTCTGATATGTGCCTCCCAGGAACAAATGCTGCCTGAAAGGGAGAAATCAGATCGGAAATGACAGCTCTGATGCGGTTTACTAGGATTTTGGCCAAGACTTTGTAAATCGTATTGCAGAGCCCAATTGGTCACCAGTCCTTTAATGTCCTGGGGTGGTCTACTTTCGGGATTAAGACGAGCGTTGTGTTGTTGGTCTCAGGAAGCAGTTTTCCAGAGGAGAAGAATTGGAGCACTGCCCGTCTTAGGTTACCCCTTGTTATGTCCGAGGTTTGTTGAAAGAAGGTAGGCGGGTAGCCGTCCGGACTAGGAGATTTTTCGGGGCCTTGTTGGGCAAGAGCTAGAGCTATCTCCGACTCATTTGGGTGTAAGCAGAAACCTTGTGCCATCTCAGGAAGAATGTGGAATGTGTTGTGAGTGATTGAGGTTGGTCGGTCAGAGATGGCCTGGGTTTGGAAAAGGCTTTTGTAGTAACACACCACGTGTTCGACAATCTGGGGCGGAGAATCCAGGATAGTTCCGTCTTCTTTCTCAATGAAGTGAAGCGAGTTCCTTCTTCGTCTGGCGATGGCATAGGCATGGAAGAATTTAGTATTACGGTCTCCCGCTTGAAGCCACATTTGCCTGGACTTCTGCCTCCACATGACCTCCTGGTTGGTGTATAGATCCTGTAAATGTTTCGCTGTCTGATACATTCTTGGGGGCATTTGAGCATTGAAGAGAGTTGAGTTTGGCCAGCGTTTGTTTGATTGATGTCTCCAGATGGCCAAATGTGGTTCGGTTCCACTTCCTCATATCCGTTTTAAGTACCTTCAACTTTTGACATAGCTGTGCTTGGTCATTGCCCGATGGAGTCCAGTTCCAAGAGCGTTTGAGGAAATCGAGGAATGCTGGGTGCCTTAGCCACATGGACTCGAAACGAAATGGTCTGTTTTTCCTTGGCAAGTTCACTTTGGGCAGACAGTTTAGTAGGATGGGGCAGTGATCTGATGCAATTGTTTCAAGGTGGCAATTGATAGCGAAAGGGAACAATAAGTGCCAGTCCGGGTTACACATTGCACGGTCTAGTCTCTCCCTGACCGTGTCAGGGGGTTCTCGTCTGTTAGTCAAGGAGAATTCCTTGCCCGTGTATCCCAGATCCATAAGGTTTGCCGAGTCCGACCATAGGTGAGCTTGCAGGATCCTTGAAGTGGAGGCGGGTATCCGCCATCTTTCTCGTGGTATGTCCATATCTCGTTAAAGTCGCCGATAGCCAACCACGGGCTCGAGTCATCTCTTGTTGACCTGTGAGATAGGAGAGAGTCCCAAAATTTGGGTCTATCTATTTTCTTTGATGGAACGTAGATGAAGGATCCTTCCCAGATGTAGGAGCCCCGTGCATGAGTTATTTCTGTATGAATAGCATTTTGGTTGGCATTGAGGACATGGATGAGCGCATGTTCATCCCACTCTAGAACGAGTTCGCCTCTGGTTTCCTCGAGATCGACGCAGAAGTAACTAGTAAGACCAGCCCTATCGGCCGCTAAGACTACGCTAGATATTTGACTCTTAACCTCAGAAATGAATACAATATTAGGTTTATGTATAGCTAATATGATCCTAATATGTTGCACTGTCAGGCGATTCCCCGCACCCTGACAGTTCCAAGCTAAGATTTTCATGGTGATTCCGGCAGGACAAACAGTGTGCCCGCCGTACTTGCGTGGTCCAGAGTGTCAATATAATCACTTAAAGAGCAGTGAAAACAAAGACATTGATGCTGTAGTCTAGGTACCTCCTGGGTGTCGGGAAGTATGAGGTAACCTCGGCTGGCCAGCTGCTGGAAGGGCCTGCGTCCTACTGACATCCGGGTGGTAAGGCGCGGGATGTTCCAGCGTGTAGGTCTAGTCGGCGCCTGCGGGTTGAGGCTAATCCTCTTCTGGGGAGGCTGCTCCTCGTCATCCTCCTCCTCATCGTGCTGCATGGGCTCTTTCCCAGGGCGGCGACCAGGTAGTGCATCCTTGCTCGCCTGAGGGGGCTCGGCGTTCAAGTCCGGGCATGTGTGAGGTCCTTCGCCCGCCTGTGGGGGCTCGGGTGTCACCGCAATCTCGGAAACGTTCACATTCATCTCCATAGGAGTAGTGCCAGTCGGCTCAGATGAGTTTTGTATCTCCTTGCCGCCTGAGGGGGCTCGGGATGGGTGGCCGATGCTGGTCCGCTGTCCTTGCCCTCCTGAGGGGGCTTAGACAAGATGTGCGCATGTAGCTCCTCAAGTGCCAGGTCAAACATGAAGTCGGGTAGAGGAGGGCATCTGATATGGTCACTCTGAGTGTGCTGGGATTGAAGTTGGGTGGCCAGGTTTGAGAGCGGGGATGGGGGTGGTGAAACTGCATGGATGAGAAGTGTGTCCAGAATGAAACGGTTCAGGTCGTGGAGCTCCTGCCATCCAAAATAAGCTGATGGTTCGGGGAGAGGTGGTAAGGGGTGGTGGAAGGGGTCAGGTAGGTAGCTAGAGCTAGCTCCGGAGTGCAAAACTGGGGGTTCCCACAGCAGGGTTTGAGTCAAGGGCCAAGCGGGGTTCAACATCTGGTTTTGGTGGCCAAATTCGATGGGTTGGAATGTCGGTGTGTTGGGCTATATGGGTGGGTTAATGGGTATGCCGACAACGTATGAGAGGGGTGTCTGGGCCGCATTGAGTTGGGAAGTATGTAAGCTAATGATTGACGAGATAAGCTCACGGAGGAGGGTATCTGTGGTTGGAGTTGAATGGGTGGGGGAGTGTTGGGTGGGGGTGCTGGCGAGGAGCAGTTTCCGGGTTCCCTCCGAGCCCTGGGAGGTGGTTGTGGTGGTCGATGTCTTGGTCGTGATCCGCTACCTGGGGTACTGAGGCGAGCATCTGGGTTCCATCATTCCATGTTATCCAGTTCCAGAGCCCGCCCGAACCTTTGCTGTTGCTCGGCAAAAAGAGAACGCCCCCACTCCTGGTGATAGCGCGCATTCCGGGATGGCTATTGACCCAATTGGTCATGCATTGCAATTGTTCCCGGGCAAGCTGCCGTGGGATATTGCAATCCCTTTCATGATGTCCAAAGCATCCGCAGGCATTGCAGGGCCAGCCATTTCTGTAGCGAATTGTCACCGGGCGGTCCGGGGGGCTGTTTTCCAGAAACATCCCTGGGACAGCCGGCCTGTCTAGGTCCATAGAGACCCTAACTCTAGGGTAAGCATCCTCCCATGGTCTTGCGAATGTGGTCTCAGTTTGGATTATCGGCCCTACCACAGAGGCAATCCATTCCACAGTCTCGGGGTTAAACATAGATGGGGAATTTCCCTAATTTCGATCCAGCAGTGTATTTCCTCAACAGGAATAGATCTGGGGATCGCAAATTCTAGACATTGTTGTATAACCAGTAGGGCCCCTTCTACATTAAAAGGAGAGTTTGCCAAGACTTCCCTAAGGTGGTCTATATGTTCAAAAACAAATGACCATTTGCGATCCTCGCGGAAATCCGTTATAGGTGGTGTGGGAATTTTCCAGCGTTCAACAACGAAAATTTCGACTAGGTCATTTATGAATTTATTCGAAGATAATACCCTGCCCGCGAGAATTAAAGACCAATCAGTATTGTCCATTACCTCTAAGTTGGCGGCAGAACAGAACCGGTCTGGTCAGTTGATGAAGCGCGGTCCGATCCAGTGGCGAGCGAGCGGTCTGGTTCAGTTTCCAAAACCCGGTCTGAGTCGGCTTGCTCCTTCCTGGCGTCAGTATGGGCTCTCGGGCTACGTTGGGCTTCTGGGTTCCTGGGGGACGGACGAGTTGCTGGGCCGGAGACGAAATGTTCCTGGGCTTGGTTGAGGATACGTGGTCCGTGAGGGAGAGCGCTGGGCCAGCGTAGGGATCGATGGGCCCTGCTTCGGGTTAGCTGTGCTGGGTATTGGGAGCCGTCGTCTCGGGGTGGTGTCAGCAGGGAGCTCCGGAGTCTGAATAGAAGCGCGTATATGGCGTGAGGTTCACGCTCCGGGCGCGTGGGGGACGGAGGAGCGCGTGGGAGGCGCGTGTGAGAGTTTCTTGGGTGGAAACGACGATTACGAGTAAAACTCTGGAAAATCCATGGGCTATGGGGGTTCTATCATGTGTGTGTGGGTGGGTGAACTGGTTGAGACGAAGGAGGCGGTGTGGGTGGTGATTTGCTTCGACCGAAGTGAGGAGAAAGGGAGTGAGATGGGTAGAGAGCAGGGAGATGGTAACGGCTTGAATGAGGAGTGCGTGAGAATTTAAACTGGTCGGAGTTAATGTTGGAGAGGGTGGAGTTGCATAATGTCGTGAGCACAGCAGCAGGCGCAGGGATCCAAGCTCTGCCATGGACGTGACTGAGATCTCTCCAAAATCCATTGTGATGATGGATATGGGAGTTAAGGCTCCACAGTGAAGGGGAAAGAGAGGGTGGGGAGTTAATAGTTGAGTGGACGTGGGGAGAAGGGGTGCCTGGGAAGGAAAATGGAAAAGCACTTGTCCGTTGAAACTGTGGCGGTGGTAGGTCGTCATTGTCTGTTTCCGGTGGCAACGTTGGTGTTTGGATTGGCATAGGTTTGTGCAGGAGAATGAGACTCATGATGTTGAATGATAATAAAATAATTCTTAAAGTTGATAATTAGGGGCGACAATTCGTGCTAACGTGTGTCTTAATGACTGTGTCGTGTTAAATTTACTGAACACGAACATGCATGGAAAGCTTATTGTGTCACGTTTTACAAACACGAACACGACACGAATAGTGTGTGTTTGTGTCGTGCTATCGTGTTGTGTAAGAATATACAGTTGTACATACTCTATACGAGATCTTTAAGCAAAAATTAAAATAATGAACTTCATGTATAAAAAAAACTATGAATTAATATGTAAGTATTCATATTTTAATAATATAGGGTTTATAAACACTAAAATTAAACCACTAATTGGAGTTTTTAAATGTAATAAATAATATTTGCTAAAATATACTTAAGAATTAGTCTTGGTAGTACAATTTTATCGTGCTATCATGCGTGTCGTGTTATGATACTCAAACACGAACATGACACAAAAGTTATACCGTGTTAATCGTGTTCGTGCTACCGTGTTATCGTTTTGCCATATGCTAGCACGAACACAGTTTTTTTTCCGTGCGTTTTCGTATCGTGCTATCGTGCCGGGCTGCCACAAATTGCCAGCCCTATATAATAACAGTATAAATTTATATATCTATTCTATTATGATATTTATATAATAGTAAATAAATAAATTAGTGCTGCATTGGCATGATGATAAGTATTTGTGACAAAAAACGAGAATTGTGAATTTTGACTCAAATAAAAAATATTTCTTTATATTATATATATATATACATGGCTAACCTTTTCGATCGTTCATTCCTAATTATATGCACTTTTCTACTCATATTTTTAGTATACATAATACATAGAACAATTTCACTTATATTCTTAAGTTTTAAAGTAGGTACTAGTAGAAAATGAGAGACAACTGATAATCTAGCAAAAATGAAAAAATATTCATGATCAACACTTTATTTCTTATGAGTTGACTCGGTACAAGTGGAGATTGGTCTAGATGTGAAGCAACCATACTACGGATGCTGCCCTCCGGATGGGCCCTTCCCAGAACCACCCGTGGGGAAAAAAAATCTAACAAACCAGGCATTCATTGAGTGAGATTTTTCTTAACTGAAAATGTAACTGAATTGCATTTTTTTTTTAAATTAATATAATAGAACGACATATACGTTTTATAACATTAATTTGTTGCAATAATATAAATAATTTAGAAAATATAATATCATATGTCACCGTAAAACTCTTCATATTTAAAAACTCTTAATTATTATATTTAAAATTAAATAATATTATAATAAATAAAATAAAATAATAATATGATTTTATTTAATGATATAAATTTTTCTAGTGTATTTTAAAATTGTACATTGACACGGCACAATAATAAAAATCTGTAACCATAAACTCTAATTTTAAACGTCGGTTTTAATATTAACATCCTTTATATTTTAATTTAATCAAATAGAATTATATTTTTTAATTAGATTAGATAAAATTGTACTAAGTAATAAATAACAATACATAAATAAATTAAACAAGAATAAAAGAAATTGTAACTCTACGACATGATGATGTCATGGTTGAAGAAAATAATAATTTACCAAAAAGAAAATTAATCGAAGAAGTTGGCTTGTGTTTGAAAATCCATATTTTTTTTTCATTGTTGAAGATTCCATTTTAAATGAATTTGGGGATCTTCGAGGATTTAGCTGCACCACGATTCTCTCTCTCCCTCCCTCCCTCTCTCCCTCTCTCCCTCCATCATTTCTGGGTTTCATTGTTTTTGTCTGGTCCTGCTAATTCTCCAATAGCGCTTGGCAATGGCGTGATGCTTTCATGCCATTTCCGTTTCTCTGTCGAACCACACCTTCGCTTTTCACTTCCAAATTCGTCGTAATTGGAGCCAACTCGCGTGGTCATTGATACCCTCGCCACCTTCTGCTTTCGGGTATTATAAGATTTTCCATGTATCTAAGTTCTTAACGATTGCTTTATCTAGTTCTCTACTTAATATACGTAACAAGCAAATGTGTTTGTGATGTATTATTATTGATTTTCTATTTTTTCTTTACACAAAATTTGCTGAAACTTGCAAATGTCTAATTTATATTTATAAACGTGTTAAGCATTTGTAAGTGGTCAATTTCATTTTTTGAGGTTTGTTCGATATGAGGATAAATTGCATTTCACAACTGTTGGGAATAATTTGGATAAAATGTTGTTATGGAATTAATGTAAGAGCAACCATGTTCAAAGAATTATTGCTTCTTTGTTGAAATGCCCTGTTGTCATAATCACGATATCATATTGTAGAACCTCTTTAATGTTTCTGATGATTCCCAAGCAGTAATATGCGTGATGTCGATTTCAAATAATAGCTCTATGATCTATCCATACTAATATAGCTCATGTATGCTTTGGGTTGGTTTTTCTTAAGAACATACCATTTCCATTATGCTTAGTAGAATCTGCATTGATGTTTAATATATCTTTTTGTTTTTCCTAATATGTGCAGCTTTGGTTGGTTCTCTAAGCCGAATAATATCTAGATCTTAAGACATTTTCCAAATGATATTTGAGTGGTTATCATTCTACGTTTCTGCCTTGGATACTTGTGGACAGTTTCCACTTATAGTAGACAGAGATGAACCTTGCTGCTCTTCTAACTTCTGCTGGAATTAACATAGCTGTGTGTGTGGTGTTACTGTCCCTTTATTCTATCTTGAGGAAACAACCTTGCAACTTCAGTGTGTATTTTGCACGGAGGCTTGCGCAAAAAGGCCCAATACACAATGATCCCAACTTCCTCAATAGGTTTGTTCCTTCTGCAAGTTGGCTTATGAGAGCTTGGGAAGCAACTGAAGATGAACTTTTATCAATTGGTGGTGTTGATGCTGTAGTTTTCCTCCGGATCATTGTATTCAGGTGGGTTATACCTTTTTTAGTCACTTTGTATCTGTGAAGACACACACACCAGATCTTTCTCTGCCACAGCTTTCTAAGTAAATGAGTTTGCATCGCTATTGCACTAAAATAGGTGCATGATCCACAGAACGTCCAAATCATTTTACTTTAAGTTCTCGATAGCTTAGTAAGGCTAAAATATAGTTTGTCAAACTATTATGTTGCTTGAATTTTATGGTTTAAATAAATTTCCAACATTTAAAGTTTGAATACCTCATTTATCAAAGTTTTGAAGTGTTTGCATTTATTTATAGTTATCTCACTTCTTCTTTCATTATTCATCATGCTACTCATTCCATCATATTTCAGACTTATAACTAAACTTTTCTTTGCAGTCTCCGGATTTTCTCGGTCGCTGCTTTTGTTTCCATGTTTCTAGTTCTACCCTTTAATTATTATGGACAGGAGAGGGAGCACACGTCGATTACATTAGAGTCATTACAGGTCTTTACAATTGAAAATGTAAAAACAGGGTCGAGATGGTACGTATGGCAAAGTAATATTTATGTTGTGGTATTAACTACATTTTCTCTCTAAACCAAGCAATGCATGACTAAGTTTTTGCTATATATATCATTTTTTTTATGTATGTCAGGCTTTGGGGCCATTGTCTTGCACTTCACATTATAACATTATCAACCTGGATTTTTCTTTACTTGGTAAGTGATAATCACCGTTTCATACATCTTTTTTTCCGATTGATACAAGTTTAATTTCTTATTTTTACTACCATTTTGATTAGGAGTACAAAAACATTACTAACATAAGGTTGACACATCTAAGGACATCTCCTCCAAAACCAAGTCAATTTACTGTTCTTGTCCGTTCCATCCCTTGGCATCAAGAATGTTCATACAGTGATACTGTGAAAAAGTTCTTTTCAGAATATCACGGCTCAAGCTACTTGGGGCATCAAATGGTTTATCGGTGTGGTAAACTTGAAAAGATGCTGGTAAGAAACCATTTAGCAATGATTCTTCTGTGATTATTTTCATAGTGTCTTGATTATCAAGATTCCTATTATTTTATCTTCTACTAGCTACTACATCAGTTTCAATTTTTTTTTTTTTTTTACTGAAATGGAAAAGTGGAAGAAATAACAAGAAAAAATAAAGTATTTGTGTTAGTAGCTAAATTTTCCTCTCTTGCAGTCACATATGTTACAAAGCATTATCTGCATATGTTTATCTTTGAAGTCTTTATAAATCAATTTTTACATCTCTATATTCTGCTTATCTTTTACTTCAATATTAAAATGACTGGGGGATTTAATGCAGAGGGTTGCAGATAAGATGATGAAAGTTTCTCAAACATGTTCGCCGAATCTATTTCAATGCGGTACCCCTCCTCCAAATGCCTTTAGGGTTCTTTCTAGAGAAAATAGCAACAGGCGACCTGGTTACCATGATATGGGTATTATTACATCAGATAAGGTAGTTTTATTTGCCTTAAAAGACTGTTAGGTGCATATGAATGTCATTTCACGATGCAAAAAGAAACTTTTTCATCATGTTCTTTTACTCATATTTAAAATCCGCAAGATATATTTTTTAGGTTTCTTATACAATAAATTCTAGTCCCTATTTTCTGTCAAAGGAAATATCAGTTAGAGAAAAAAAGTTGTGTTCTTTCAGGAAGTCGCGGCAGCATTCATATTTTTCAAAAGCCGCTACACCGCTAATGTAGCTGCAGAGCTTCTTCAGTCACCAAATCCAATGTTATGGGTGACAAATTTGGCTCCAGAACCTCATGATGTGTGCTGGTCAAATCTTTGCATACCGTATCGACAACTTTGGTTCCGGAAGCTATCAATTATTCTAGCTTCAGTAGTCTTCATGTTTGTGTTTATTATGCCAGTAACTTTTGTTCAAGGTCTTACGCAGTTGGATCGTCTAGACCGTACATTTTTCAAACGACATCTGAAAAAGTAAGTTATCAATGATTCCTCATATATGATTTTGTGTCATCTCTGGTTATTTGTGACATAAAGTGTGTATGTTCTGTAGGAAATATATGCATCAGCTGGTGACAGGATACCTTCCAAGTGTTATATTGATGTTGTTCTTATACACTGTTCCACCAATGATGATGTTATTTGCAGCAATTGAAGGGAATAGTTCTCGTAGTGGAAGGAAGAAAAGTGCGTGTCACAAAGTCTTGGTTTTCATGATCTGGAACGTCTTTTTTGTCAATGTTCTATCAGGATCTATCATCACTCAATTAAACGTTTTGGATAACCCGAGCAAAATACCAACCCTACTTGGAAAAGCAGTTCCAGCACAGGTCATTTTTCTCATAATCTTGGCAAACTATTGTTATTTGGGCCTAAGTGAAAACTACTGGCTCGAGTTGATTTTTTTTTTGGTTCACATTTTGTCCGGGGTGTTACGCCAAATAACCGATCCTTTTAACTTTATTCTGAAATTGACTTTGTTTTGCCTTTGTATGCATTTTTACAGGCAAGTTTTTTCACTACATATGTATTGACATCGGGTTGGGCGAGTTTAGCTTCCGAGTTAATGCAACCAACGGCTTTGATATGGAATGGTATAATGGTATTCATATTCAACAAGAAAGATGATTTGGGTGATGGTGCTTTATCTTTTCCATACCACACTGAAGTTCCAAGAGTACTCCTCTTCGGATTCCTCGGCCTTAACTTTTCAATACTGTCTCCATTGATATTGCCCCTCTTGTTGGTTTACTTCTTCTATGCTTTTCTAGTGTATAGAAACCAGGTGATGAATCTCTCTTTCTACATACTTATTAGGGCTAAGAACCTAAAAAAAGTTCCAACTATAGGTCATGTTGCTAATCGTTGTTCCAGATTTAAAATATTAATATTCGGTCTCTTAACTATTAGATTTGTTGCTTTCCACTTTTTTTTTTTTTTTTATAATTTACGGAAGTTAGCATTAAAATTGGTGTTTTAAGCACCAAAAGATGTTGTTTTCCACTTTTTCGAAATATCAGAATTGTTGCTCATGATTTAGTCTGATTTGATGCTTAAAAAACATGTTTTTATTCCGTCAATTTTAAGAGAAAAAAGTGGAAATCAACCAATCTGATAGTTGGGATACGGAATATTAACATTTTAAGGGACAACGATTAGGAACATGGCATATAGTTTGGACTGTTTTTAGGTTCTTAACCCTACGTATTATAGATATAAGTTTGTATTTTCTTTTGATTAGTGATTATGCAATGCCATTCCTTTCAGTTTTTGAATGTTTACATTACAAAGTACGAGAGTGGAGGGAAACTTTGGCCGACCGCTCACAAAACAATGATTGTGTCCCTGGTTTTGATGCAAGTAATCGCTCTGGGTGTTTTCGGGCTAAAAGGGTCTACGATTGCTATTGGTTTCACCGTTCCTTTGATTGTTGGCACTATTTTGTTTCATGAGTACTGCAGACAGAGATTCAATCCTATATTCAAGTTCAATGCTGCAGAGGTATATATATATATGCATATGCACTGATGAACATCACCGTTATTTATCGTCTAATGCATTTTGATTTTGCAGATATTGATTGAATTGGACCGAAAAGACGAGCAAAGTGGAAAGATGAAAGAGATTCATCGCCAATTGAAAACGGTTTACCGTCAGCTCGCATTGAGTTCCAGCGACCTCTGTAAATCCTCGTGTCGCGGGTCGGAATCTTCACACTTTGGTCGTCGTGGAGAAGGCGGCGAGAGCATCGAAAGTCCGATGAAGAGACCTCCAAGTTCGTAATTTTTGCACGAAAATGAATTTAAGTAGCTTTATCTGTGAATTAATTACCTTCATTAATCTGGGTTTATATGGGTTTCAGGAATGTTTTTGGGGGAATCATGGTCGTTTAAAGCGCAATGCAACGCCCCGATCCATGATCGAATACCAAAGTGAATATATCTTCAAGAATCGTATTCTTGACATCGTTGAAGAATCGTAAATATCGAAGGAGTTGCGATTTGCAGGGAGGATTGGTGTTTGTGATATGTGTTTCAAGGCAGCTGAATAGGTAGGGGTTAGATCATCCTATACACGGTTTCTTTTGACAGTGTAACCATTTTGATGAAATTGGTTGGGATCAGTTTTTAAAGTTAAACTTTAGGATGTAAGAATATTCAAACCATTAGAGCATCTACAATGATTTTACTTAGTATATATTTTGATGGTTTTAATATGTATTCTTTATAGATTACATGTAGTACATTTTGTATACACCAACACTAGTATATGAGGGTCAGAAATTTTGAAGAATAAATCCCGCCCACCAAAGTTCGGGTTTTTAGACACGGGTTGAGTTTGGTCGGGAAAATATGAGAAAAAATCCCGACCAACCTCAGATTTCAGATTTTTAGGCGGGTTAGGGTTAGACCAAACTAAAAACCTGATAGGGATTATAGTAAAATAACAACAAACATTAGATACATGTGGCCATATTTTAGGAAGTTCCAAATATATATCTTTTTGTTGGCAAGTTCGTGTCTATATTTGCTTTACAAGTTTGTAATCTCATTGTTAGAGTAGAGTGTACGAGACTCTGTATCAAGTTCATTGATATGCAAAATACACCGAGGCTCAATCCCAATCTGTTTCATATAAAACAATCCACTAAAACAATCAATATGGTGTTTCATATCAACCTCGGGTTTCAGAAAGTCATTGAACAAGATTCTAAGCTCAAGGTTGGAGCTGCATTAATGGATTCAACGTGGAATTAGCGAACCACCATTGTGACGTAGTTTCGTGAGTTAGAAAAACCATATTGATTGTTAAGTGAAAAATCCAAATCAGCTCAAATGAAACCAGATCTTCCAAGCATACATATAGCCATACTACATAGAAATACTAAATATTCATCAGCAAAACAATGAGACAATTTATCAATAACTAAAATCTCGCAGAGCTACTACTATCAATCAGTAAGACTATTAATATCAGAAAAATGGTTCAAGTGATGCATCAATATGTAATATTTGTTGCACAATTTGACAGATTATGTTAATTAAAAAAAATGGTAAGTGTTTGCACACGAATTTTCTTCGTGAGCTTCTCCTTCTAGTATTCCCGCTTCTTGGGCTTCTCCTTCTAGTATTCCTATTTCTTGGGCTTATTCTTCCCGTATCCTCGCTCTGTGGGCTTCTTTCTTCTCGTATACCTGCAAATGGGCACCGGGGAGGGGGTTCCCGGTAAGCCCACTGTTTGCATACGGTTTCCTGAGTGCCTTCTTGCTTCGGACCTCCGCCCTTCATTCTCCTCATGATACGTGCCCTCTTCGATGCTTAAATAAGTATAAGTTTCAGAGAGAGGTAACGAGCTTAGAGGGTGAGTGATGGATATATTACCTTCAAATGAGGAGATGAGGTCTCTATTTATAGAGTTCCTATTTGACCGCCCCGGTTCCAGTGCTTTCCTTGTCCGGTTATGGCAGTTTCGTAATATAAGTTGGCCTCGTAAATATGGTGCATTTGATCTCGGTTCGATCGTGAATGAACTTAACGTGTTTAAGTTTGTGGGAATGACATTCGAGGGCGAGCCCCGGGCGGTATATCGTCCGGGGATAGGGATCCGGACGAGGGGAACTCGCCCGGACGGATGGGGGATACCCGGATGGGTATCCCCGGGACCCTGCTCGGGTTACCTCCGAGGGGCTTTTTCCCTCGGGGTCTTCTGAGTGGGTTTCACCACTCGGGGTGTTTTCGGGCCTAAGTGTTGGGCCTCGAGTGTCCGTTTTCCAAGTTTCGAATTATAATCCATTGTAGCCCAATTACGGGGTCCAATTTATAATATGCTTGGGCGTATATCCAACATTTTCCCCCGAGTCAAGAAATGGTTTAACCTTTACTTGACTCTATTTTTACGGAGTATCGCCCAAGCGAGTTGCGAAATGTATCTTTATGACGATATCGTCCTTTATCTAGTGCTCGAGGAACGTCGTTATTTTCCTTGCCTCCTGTTTAAAGAAGCCGGATACAGAAAATGATGTTGTTAATTTAAGCAAATTTATGCCATGTATAGATATTGTATAAGTGTAAGAGTTACGAGCCTTGGTCTCGTTTTACTTAGCCTTAGGACCGTGTCCTTTCATTTGAGTCTCCGTTTCATTGGAGTTTCTTGTCGAAACGCTTGACATATCTCTATATAAGAGAGGCTATAGGCAATCCCCTATTGGAATGATGTTCATATAACATGTGAGCGTTAGTCGACATGCACGTGGACGTTAGTACAAGTATGTACATGGATGATGCAAATGATTATAAGTGTGAAATATGGGCCTTGGTCCCATTTTACTTAGCATTTAGATCTGTCTTCTTATTGGAGGGACTTCCTTTTTGGGGTTCTTGGGACCGATAGGGCGCTTTGGAAGAGGTGTTGCACTCTGTTTGTGAGAGTGCGAGTATGATCTTTTATCTTTGGCCTTCAATGGGCATGACGTTTTTTCTCCCCGTTTTTTTGAGTGTGGGCATTGTCCTTTAACCTTATCCCTGCAATTCAAATTCCTCCTCTTACCCTTCGTATAAAAGAGTCTTTATAAATATATGTGGAAGGTTGTTCCTTTCATATACGTTGGATTGTTACTCCCTTTGTGTAGGTTAAGGAGTTTCTCCCCTTGTAGATATTCTTTGTAATTTGGCATCGGGGCTTCCCGAATAGTGGTTTCGCCTTTGCGGCTCAGTGCTGAGCTTACTTTCGCGGTATGCATACCTTGCACCTTCATAAGTGGGGGCTTGGCCCTTGTGTTACTCATACTTTATGACCTGTGCATATAGAGTTGTATGTATATGGTTGCCCCCGTAGTGGGAATGTTTCGGACGCTGGGGGGTTAGCCCTGGCGTTAATTGCGAAACCTGCATATATGAGATTGTATATATATAGTTGTCTCTTATAGTGGATGTGTCTGGCGTTCCGGACGGAGGGGATTATCCCTTGAAATGGCTGCACTTGACAACTCGTGTATGTATCATTACTCCCGTAGTGAGTATTTTGATATCTTTACATGTAGGGACTTACCCTTGTGTTGATTACACTTGGTAAATGATGAATGTATGAGTGCCCCCGATAGTGGGCATGTTATTGTATGTAGATAGATACTCCTTTTACTGGCTACGCTTGGTAGCTCAAATATAAGGTTGTTCCCATAGTAGGCATGTTTTGCTTGTCGAGTGTATGAGTGGGGATATTGTGTATTGGCTTGTAACATTCTAGCCTCCTTCCTCCCTTGTTGAGCATTTATCACCTAGACATATGTCCATGCCCCCGTAGTAGGCATTGAATCATTATGAATTTTGGGATGTTGTAGTTGAGGAGTCGCTTTCTCTTTGGTGGGGGTTATCCATCCACCTGATATCATCATGCCTTTGTTTCCCCCTAGGTTGGCATAGGGAGACGGTCGTGACCTTGGGATCCTTGAAATTTCCTTACTTGCTTGTGAGGTGGGTTGGAGGTTGTCCGTTGCTTAATTGGGCGTGTATCTCGCTTTGCCCCCCCCCCCCCCCCCCCCCCCCCCCCCGAGTTAAGCAATGACTTTAACCTTTGCTTGACTCTATGATGGTCGGATAGGCGTCCGATTAGGCTATTGATAGTTGTTTGAAAGCTTGGTGGTAGGCTCTATCCTTAGTTTGTCTCTTCGACCTCTGACATTGCGGTTGTTGGACCTCGTAAAATAGAGAGGATGTCTTCATGGTGATGGTATATGGGTACGGTACCCTCCTTTGAGATATATGGACATGGTAGCCATTATTGAGGTATATGAGTGATATCCTCCTTTGAGATATATGGACACGATAGTCGTTGTTGAGGTATAGGGGGTGGTACCCTCCTTTGAGATACATGGTCATGATAGCCATTATTGATATGTGGGGGGGTGATACCCTATTTTGAGATATATGGTCATGATAGCCATTGTTGAGGTATAGGGGGTGGTACCCTCCTTTGCGATATATGGTCATCATAGTCATTGTTGATGTGTATGGGGTGATACCTTCCTTTGAGATATATGGTCATGATAGCCATTGTTGAGGTATAGGGGGTGGTACCTTCCTTTGAGATATATGGTCATGATATCCATTATTGATGTGTAGGGGGTGATACCCTCCTTTGAGATATATGGTCATGATAGCTATTGTTGAGGTATAGTGGGGGTACCCTCCTTTGAGATATGATCATGATAGCCCATGTTGATGTATAAGGCGGTGTTACCCTCCTTTGACTCAGCAAAGGCTTTGAGTTGTTGGCTGCGGCTTTAGAATATACTTTTTAAATATGATAGCCCTTTGATTGAAGGACTTACATTATCTATCTTGTTGGAAGGGTTGCCCTTTGGTTGGGGGACTTACTTCCCGTATCATGTTGGATGAGTTGCCCTTTAATTGGGGGACTTACTTCTCATATCATGTTGGAAGGTTTGCCATTTGATTGGGGGACTTACTTCCCGTATCATGTTGGATGAGTTGCCCTTTGGTTGGGGGACTTACTTCTCATATAATGTTGGATGGGTTTCCCTTTGATTGGGGGACTTACACTCCATATCTTGTTGAGAGGGTTGCTCCTTTGATTAAGGAACTTACTTCCCGTATCATGTTGGATGAGTTGCCCTTTGATTGGGGGACTTACTTCTCATATCATTCAGAATGGTTATCCTTATGGATCTTCCCCTTTTTTCTTCGAAGGGTTGCCATTGTAGGTCTTCCCCTTTCCTTTTGGAAGGGTTGCCTTTATTGGTCTTCCCCTTATGTCTTCGAAGGGTTGCCCTTATAAGTCTTCCCCTTTCCTTTTGGAAGGGTTACCTTTATGGATCTTCCCCTTATGTCTTCGAAGGGTTGCCCTTATAGGTCTTCCCCTTTTCTTTTGGAAGGGTTTCCTTTAGGGTTAACAACCTATGAAAGGTCTGAACTATCACCCATGTTAACGGGAGAGGTCTGAAATTTAAAAAGTTAATAACAGAGGTCTGAAATTTCAATTTTGTTGATTTGAGGTTTTCCGTCCATTTTTAGGGTTAAATTTAACAGAATTGTGTGAAATGACATTTTTGCCCCTTTAATATTTTGTTTTATTTAATATCTTATTTAAGGAAATGTGAAATGACAATTTTACCCCTAAAGTCAAATTAAAACCACCCAACTCCGGCCACCACCACCCGACTCCGGCCACCACCACCCGACTCCGGCGACCACCACCTCGACTCCGACGACCACCACCTCGGCTCCGGCGACCCGACTCCGGCCACCACCTCGGCAAAAAAGCTCCGATCGGGGCCAAAAAGCTCCGATCGGGGCCAAAAAAGCTCCGATCGGAGCCAAAAAAGCTCCGACCAGAGCCACAGAGCTCCAGATCGGAGCTCTGTGGCTCCGGCCGGGGCCACAGAGCTTCGATCTGGAGCTCTGTGGCTCCGACCAGAGCCACAAAGCTCCGATCGGAGCTTTTTTGGCTCCGATCGGAGTCCAATCGGGGCCGGTGGCTCCGATCGGAGCCCAATCGGGGCCGGTGGCTCCGATTTTGGCCCAATCGGAGCCTTGGTGGTGGTCGCCGGAGTACGGTGGTGGTCGCCGGAGTACGATTGGTGGTCGTCGGAGTACCGTGGTGGCTTCAAGGGCATTTTGGTCTTTTCACTCCATGCATGTGAGGGGCACACTTGATAGAAGGGCATTTTTGGAATTTTATTTTATTTCCGGTCACATGCCAAGCATGTGACCAACTTCCGTTAGTTTTAACGGAAAAAACTAACGGAGACCGCTGTTATCAACAAAACAGAAATTTCAGACCTCTGTTATTAACTTTTTAAATTTCAGACCTCTCCCGTTAACATGGGTGATAGTTCAGACCTTTCATAGGTTCTTAACCCTTTCCTTTATGGGTCTTCCCCTTATGTATTCGAAGGGTTGCCCTTATAGGTCTTCCCATTTCCTTTTGAAAGTGTTGCCTTTATGGGTCTTCCCTGTATGTCTTCGAAGGGTTGCCCTTATAGGTTTTCCCATTTCCTTTTGGAAGGGCTGCCTTTATGGGTCTTCCCCTTATGCCTTCGAAGTGTTGCCCTTATAGGTCTTCCCCTTTTCTTTTGGAAGGGTTGCCTTTATGGGTCTTCCCCTTATGTTTTCGAAGGGTTGCCCTTATAGGTCTTCCCCTTTCCTTTTGGAAGGGTTTCCTTTATGGGTCTTCCCATTATGACTTCGAAGGGTTTCCCTTATAGGTCTTCCCATTTCCTTTTGGATTGCCGAGGGTATAAGTATGCTTTTGCTTGTGTGGTTGACACCCTCTCTTTTACGAGCAGTGGTGTGTTCCCTCATTTTCTCTATTGGTATGCAAAGTTGTGGATGTCGTCTTATGAGGGCGATCATTGTTGCCTCCAACACAGGAGCGAATTCTTGTAGTGGGTATATGTTGTATCCTTCCTTTGTGGTTTTCATTGGAAGGAGTCACGCCACATATTCGCGTGACCCTCTATCTCCGAATGGACTATCAAGAACTAGCTCACATGGTGCCCCCTAGTTGCTTGGTAGTTGCACTGTTTGTTCTTGTTTAGCCTGTTAAGGCTTATCCTCATATTTGTTGGTTGGGTGCCGATCACTTGTTCGTTTGCCCCCAAGTTGCTCGATCACCTTACTCTTTTGTGCTCTTTGAGCATGCCTTTCTTATATGCATCTTCCAGAATTGGCGAGGGGGGGGGGGGGTTCAATTTTGATCTTCGTTAATATTTCTTCCTTAGACTCTTCGTAGGTGTTGGTTTGGCGCGGTGCCCCCGACCCTGTGTTGTTCGGGGGTGTAGAATGTTGGTTTTGCAAATCCAATATCCTTTTAACGTTAGAGTTATTGATGATCCTTGCGATGAGCATATGTTTGGTGCTGCCCCCTCATTTAGCGTTACACTCCTTGGATGTAGAAGTTTTGTTTTTGCTAAAAAATGAGTATTGTGTTGGGTAGGAGGAGATGGAGGTGTTTGCCTTGCAGGCTGGGTTAAAGTGGTATTCTCTACTTTCGCAACGTGTTGTCCCGTATCTGTGGGAGCGTAATAGTGTCGTTGTTGGCGATGGTTAGCGGCCCCTCATTGTGTTTTTTATAAGTCAACATGTTGTCTATGATTGACATAAAACTTGATGTGACCGACGTAGCTTCTTCGGTGTACCTTGGGTGGGCAGGAGTCTATTGGGTGTAACTGCTATACATAGGTATATTGTAGGATGAGATTCTATATGATGGCATTCCATATGGTTTTCTATGGAAAAGCATATCGTATTAGAACCCCTTGAATGAAATTTTCTCAAAGTAGGCGACATAGGCCCTGCTGATTGTAGTGGACCTCCTTGTTTGGGGTTATCCTTTTGCTCATAGTGGGGGGATGTGTATGCATGCACCCTCCATGCTATCATTGGTGATGCTTGCCCCCCCAATGTATGTGGTTGCTCTTACTAATGCCATATTCTTCCGGGGATGGAGTTATTGTTCATCTCTCCCTCCTTAGTGTTGCCATATCCTTCACAGAGTGGTTGTTGTTAAGTGGTCACCTCTAGTTTCCTTCTATTGATGTGTTATGTAAGAGCTACTCTAGGTGCATTCATGAAGGGATGTGATGATGGTGCTCATTCTTGTGGAGTGGTTGTTGTTCTCCTCCCTCCTCATTTCCCCTATTGGTATACTCTGTAAGAGCTGCCATGGGTGCATTTTTGTTGTAGCCACTTCTTCGGCCTTCTGGCATGTTCTTGGGTGTTTGATTGTTGCCCCATCAGGGGCTTTTCTTTCATTAGCGGTGAGGGAGGTAGTTATTGATTGATTACCGGCCGTGGTGTCTTGTAGCTTGATGAAGTGTTATCCAATGAGTCTTGTTCTCCATTGGACGACGGTTGCTTAACATCATTTGGTTGTTGCCCCCGGATGCTGGACTCCTGCAGACTCATAGTTGTTACTTGGCTACTACTACTCCCTTTTGTTTGTTGCCATCGAGCACATGTAGTTGACTACGTGCTTGTTGCTCGAATCCGCAGACGCCGCCAATTATTATGCACGATTTTCCTTCGTGGGCTTCTCCTTCTAGTATTCCCGCTTCTTGGGCTTCTCCTTCTATTATTCCCGCTTCTTAGGCTTCTTCTTCCCGTATCCTCGCTCCGTGGGCTTCTTTCTTCTCGTATACCTGCAAATGGGCACCGGGGAGGGGGTTTCTGGTAAGCCCACTGTTTGCATACAGTGTCCTGAGTGCCTTCTTGCTTCGGACCTCCGCCCTTCCTTCTCCTCACGATAGCTGCAAAAGGGCAATACCGAGAGGGGGGGGGGGGGATGGTGCTCGATGTGCCCTCTCCGATACTTAAATAAATATAAGCATTAGAGAGAGGTAATGAGCTTAGAGGGAGAGTGATGGATTACCTTCAAATGAGGAGATGATGTCTCTATTTATAGAGTTCCTATTGGACCGCCCCGGTTCCAGTGCTTTCATGGTCCGGTTATGGCAGTTTCGTAATATAAGTTGTCATTGACCGTAAATATGGTGCATTTGACCTCGGTTCGACCGCGAATGAACTTAATGTGTTAAGTGTGTGGGAATGGCCTTCGAGGGCGAGCCCCGGGCGATATATCGTCCGGGGATAGGGGTCCGGACGAGGGGAACTCATCCGGAAGGAGGGGGGGGGGGGGGGATATCCGGATGGGTATCCCCGGGACCCCGCTCGGGTTACCTCCGATGGGCTTTTTCCCTCGGGGTCTTCCGTGTGGGTTTCGCCACTCAGGGTGTTTTCGGGTCTAAGTGTTGGGCCTCAGGTGTCCGTTTTCCAAATTTCGAATTATAATCCATTGTGGCCCAATTACGGGAAACAATTTATAATATGCTTGGGCGTATATCCAACAGTAAGAAACCAACTAATCCAAGCAACAACTAGCAGCTATAAAAGTCCAACTAGCATTGTTGATCTGTAGTATAAGAGCCTTTGGTTCATGTGTGTGCGCGTGTGTCAATGAATACACACCCATTTGTCTCAGATGAACTTAAAATAGCAAATTAGAAGCATGTTTCAAGAACAGTGTTACTTAAGAACAATATACATAGCAGATAGGAGGAAAAACATGGTTGTTATACCTATCTTACTAATAGAAGCCGGGCCGGAGACCGTGGTGGAAGAACGGCGACATCGCCGGACTCGGAGGTTTGAAAGTAGGCTGGCCCGCCGCTGAGCTGATTAGCTAAACACTCTCGATTTCCTTTCTATCTTCTTCTGTAAAGTAATGTGCCGTCTCAGTTCTCACTCTCTGTAGTCTGACTTTTTGTTAGGTCATTAGACCAAAGTATTAGATAGACGCATGAGCCAGTGGGCCTAGCCCAAGAACAAACATGGAATAATTATAATTATAATCGGGCGGGTTCGGGTGAAACATGCTTTTCTGCTCAGAGCCCGAACCCGAATTTTCGGGAGTGAATTTCAAATCGGGTTAGGTTTTTTCAATCGGAACAGGCTTTTCGGAACGATCTCGGGACGATTTTCCTTGGGTTTCGGATTCTCAGTATTTTATGCCCACCCGAGTTAAAGCTCAAGGTTAATAAATACAAGGGTTAGGTACCTAATTACGGAAAAAACTCAAACAGAGAGTAGGAGAGCTCGAACACTACGTAGCGAGATGTACCTAAGGTCGCTTCTATTAACCCATTCCTTTTTTGGCAAAAAAAAAAATGTTTACACTATGTTGATTTTAAGTGGTACATGTTTCATTTCGTTGTTTTTTTTTTCCATCCGTTTTTTTTGTTCAATTTGACGAATTTGGGCATGAATTTCTTCAATTTATGTATATTTATGCCAGTTAAGTTAAATTAAACTTCAATTTTCCATAAGTTCTTTAATTTTACTGTGAGTATACACTAATTGACATAAATTTAAAGAAAATCAGAAGCACTCTTTCTTTTTTTCTCTTTTTTAAACGCTCTTGATGTAAAATTTATTGAAATATTGGACCAAAATTAGTCAAATTTAACAGAAAAGCGGACGAAAAATAATAAATAAAAAACAACGAAAACCCAAAAACACTTATTAATAACAATTTTAACCTAAAATATCTAAAAGTAAGAGCATCCACAGTGGTATTACGTAAAGATTACGTAAACGTGGGACCTACATGTTTATTTAAGTAAAGCAACAAAAACCATCTACAGTGGTTTTACATAGCATTCCTTAAAGATGGGATCCACACGTAAATTTATGTTTTTACATAAAGCATTCCTTAAATTTAAGTAATGCACTATGTATTACGTAACCAATTTTTTATTATAAATTAATTCATTTTATAATTAATGCTAATATCTTATTGGTGATTGTTGGAAAATTTAATAATAAAATATATTTAAGGAATATGTTTAAGTAATACAATTGCAGAGAAAATATTTTTTACGTGTGTCTTAAATTTACTTATTCCTTAAAGTGTACATAAATGTTTACGTGACACCTTTAAAAAAATACAATTTATGTAAAACCATTGTGGATGCTCTAACATGACGGAAATTTAGAACTACAATTATATTTTTATCCTTATTATTTACCTGAAATATCATACGACGGACGAACACATTTGGTCCCTACTAATTGAATTCCGTATAAATGTGAAGATAATGATGGGACTGGGCATTGACGATGTGTACGATGGCGGTGCTAGGGGTGGCAAGGAGTCGGGTAAAAGGGAAACAAAACACAACAAATCAACCACTCTCACTGGTTGCGGAGGTGTAGGACATCCTTATACTATCTATATATATTACGATACATTATACATATATAACATATATATGTTATATTTCGAAACCTTATCGCCAACCCACAAACTCATCCATATATAATACCAAAAAAATCATGCATATAGTTGGACAATGAAATCGTCGGCTCCGCTCAGTTTTGCCATAGTGAATTAAACTTGTAAGAAAGGTTAAAGGGTGTTTGATCTATGATTCCACTCCTAACTTAGAGAGTTTATTATTATGGATCTATAATAGTAATAAACATATTAAACTTACTATAGGAGTTTTTAACTGTCTTTCGAGTGGTGACTCGTTACTTGTGATTGGTCCAGGAGGCGATTGCTCATAGCTTGTTATTGGGTAAGAATGTTGGTTATTGGTGAAAAGTATGACGCAAAATGATTTTAATAACAAGCAAGATATATACCACCTATTGTTGATGATAAGTAAGTCGCCATCTGGTGTTAAGAATAGTTGACGTCTCAACTTTCTTATCTCAATAATTAACGCCAACTTTCTTATGTTGACATTGTTCGGCTTCTTTTATGAGATTTGGTCTGTGACCCATTTTATGAGGGTTTTGAACGATTTGGTCTGTGACCCATTTTATGAAGGTTTTGAACTTACCTTAGACGTCGACTATTTTAAGTCATCAATTGTTTTAATTTGTCGCAAAAATGAGGCGCTGCTTGTATGATCAGACGTTGATAAAATCAAGACTCAACACATATAATATATATTATTAATATATATGTATGTAGAAGTTATTATTAGCCTGTGCAACACATGTGCGTAGATATCATCTAAATTTCAAGATATATATATATAAATTTTTTTAGTATGATAATATCTATAATTAGCTGTAATATATGACTAAGCTGAGGTGGTGCGCAAAAAGAATCTATATAATAGAGAACGACAAAATGTAATTGCATATATATATATAGGGAACTTTTTTTTGGCTGTAAATGAGAAAAATAGAAGATTATGTTTACAACTACAGATTATGTTTAGATATATATATATATATATGTGTATTGACGCCGTTAAGTATACTTCTTTTGGTCAATACGTTTTTTTTTTTTTTTTTTTTTTTGTTAAAGACCGATATTATTAAACACCACAACGATTACAGTGCATAGGAAAAGAACAGCCACAACAAGTAGTTTGGATAACTCTAAGTCCCCGTACAAACAATGTAGCTGATAACAGAACATAAAAAACCAAAGCAACACAGTATGAACCAACCATACAAACAGCAAGAACTGAAGTAAATAACATAATCGTTTTAAGAGCGCTAACACCCCATAACAAAAGATAGTAGCTTGTTGAGGAGGACCCGATCTGATACAGCAAAACAGTTAAATCTTTGTAAAGGAACTGATGTACCCTCAAAGAAGACCTAGCTAACAGCAGCCATGCGCGACAAGAAATACAAGAAAGAGAATCAGGAACGATAAAATTACAGACAATCCAATTAACAAACGAGAACCACACGAGTAAGTCGAAGATGGTAGAGATTTCCCCGAGGTAGATGTCACCAAAGATCAAACTACCGATGCATCCCTGAACGAGGAACATCCGAAGAAAAACTCTGCTCCTCTCGCAGGAGGAGAATTTTACAAGCATCAGATACGGTAGAAACCGGATCCAAATCCGAATGGTGGCAATGGAAAAGCATGTGGTAAAAAGTGTGAAAATTGGATTGGTGATTTCGTTGAACTTGGTTACCATCTAGAAGGGGTAGGTATAATAGGGAAGTGTAAATGATCACAGTTACAAAATAACTATTAAGTTTGAAACGATGGACATAATCATCTGTAAAAAAATTATCACGATCCTCCAACCAAATGATTGTCAGAGAAACAGAGATAAATATCACAATGATATCATTAGAGGATTTTGTAGAGGACCGTGGATTGTAAGTACTGTGAAAACTGGCGATACGAAAGAACACGGCGGAATACGGCCGAAGGATCGCTGGAAATACCAAACGCCGCAACAGAGAAACGAGAGAGCAGTCAGAAGGAAATAAAGAGGATCCTTTGAGTTATTACTTCATCTGTTCTCATCACCCCAATAAATACTAAACCCTAACAGCATAAACAAAAGTTGCACCGCAACCTTTTAATGTACACAAATTTGGTCCCTAAATAATTAACAAAGTTACAGATTGACCAAATAAGCCCACGGATACAAATGGGCCATGCCAACAACAAATGGGCCACTCCAACAACATAATTACACAATTACTTGGGCTGGACCACTGGGCTGAACAGAAATATCTAGACCATCTGGACCGGGCTTCAACACTCCCCCTCGATCTGAATTTTGTCTAAAAACATCAACCAAGTTGAGCTTCATTAACAAGCGATTGTGCCGAGCCTTAGAAAGTGCCTTAGTGAATAAGTCCGCAGGTTGATTCTCAGTCCTCAAATGCTTTAATTGAATAAACCCTGCAGAAACCTTATCACGCAGAAAAAGACAATTAACCTCAACATGTTTAGTACGTTCATGAAACACAGGATTAATGCCTATCTGAATTGCAGCCTTATTGTCACAATATAAACTAATTGGTTTTAAAAATGCAAAACCTAACTCAGAAATGATCACATTCAGCCAATATAACTCAGAACAGTTTTCCTCATACTACGATACTCAGCCTCAGCAGAGGAACAAGAAACAGTGGGCTATTTTTTAACCTTCCAAGACACTAAAGAATTACCCAGAAAAATGCAATAACCTGTGACAGATCTTCGAGACTCAATACAATGAGCATAATCAGAATCACAGAAAGCAGTGATAGTATTTAGTTTATTGGAAGATAACAGAATGCCCAAACCAGGTTGCTGTTTCAAATATCGTAAAATTCTTAAAACTGCATCATAATGGGGTTTTTTTTGGGTTTTGCATATACTGACTCAAATACTGAGCATAATAGGCAATATCAGGCCGTGTAATTCCCAAATACAACAACTTACCAATCAACCTTCTATATCTAGTTAGATCAGAAAGTTTAGAATCATCATTATTCAAAGGGTTAACAGGTCTTTTGGTCCATGATGTTTGACAACTTTTGGGTTTTGGTCAATGATGTTTTTTTTTTTACCTAGTTTTGGTACCATATGTTTGCAGATTTTTTCTAGTTTTGGTCTAATCGCTACATTCCGTCCATTTTTTGACATGTTCAAGTCACGTGATCCACTCTAAACTTTAAATTTAGTCCCTCTAATACTTTCTTAACCTTTTTTTTGTTCAATTTAGTCCCGAAGTTTCAAAATTGACCCCAATTGGACAATATGTCCAATTGAAATTTTGAAACTTCGGGACTAAATTGAACAAAAAAAAAGTTAGGAAAGTATTAGAGGGACTAAATTGAACAAAGTTGAAAGTTTAGGGTGGATCACGTGACTTGTACATGTCAAAAAATGGACGGAATGTAACGGTTAGACCAAAACTAGAAAAAATCTGCAAACATATGGTACCAAAACTAAGTAAAAAAAAACATCATTGACCAAAACCCAAAAGTTGTCAAACATCATGGACCAAAAGACCTGTTAACCCTTATTCAAATTAAGAGCTTCATCATATCCAACAGAAGTGAATCTTATATTTTTCTCCATAGGAATGTTGCAAGATTTACAGCCTATCAAACCAACTTCAGAAAGCATTTCAAGAACATATTTTCGTTGGCAAAGCACAAGACCTTTGTCAGATCTTGCAACTTCAATGCCAATAAAATATTTCAAAGTTCCTAAATCCTTCATTTTAAAATTGGTTTGCAAAACCTTTTTTAAATCAGAAATCAAGGTAGCATTATTCCTAGAAATGAGCAAATCATCCACATACACTAAAAGGACAGCAATTTCATTACCCTTCCTTTTTATAAAAAGAGAGTAATCAAGATGACTTTGGGTATACCCATTACCAATAAGAGCTTTAGTGAGCTTAATGTTCCATTGCCTTGAAGCATGTTTCAACCCATAAAGGGATTTGTGTAATCTGCACACAAGATTAGATTTAACAACACATAACTAGAGAAAGGCATTATATACATCCATTTGATATAAATGCCAATTATTCATCGCAGCAAGTGATAAAATAACACGAACGGTTCCAATTTTAGCAACAGGTGAAAAGGTTTCATCATAATCAATGCCTTCTTTTTGTTTAAAACCTTTTGCAACCAGACGAGCTAATTTATAACGTTCAAGGGAACCATCAGAATTATATTTAACACGAAAAACCCAACGAAATCCTATGGAACTTCTACCTTGAGGCAAAGGGACCAATGACCAAGTTTTATTATCCTCTAAAGCAGCAATTTCCTCTTTCATAGCCTTTATCCAGTTATCATTTTTGCAAGCTTCAGAAAAAGAATCAGGTTCAGGAATTTCATCAATCATGCTTAAAAAGGATTTGTGGTCATTGGAAACTCTACCATAACTCAAGTAAGAAGAAATAGGATGTTTAGTAGAGCAATTGGCAGACATATCATAATCATTAGTCCAAACAGGTGGTTTAATCTGTCTAACAGGTCGAATTGATGGTTTAGAGACAACGGGAATATTATCAACTACAACAGTTGCATCATTAACAGATATGTCATCATCACTACAATCTAAAATGATATCACCTGTGGTGTCAGCATTACTGATAGCTGATTCATCGACAACAGTAGTATCTGAAAGACCACCTGAGTTAGGAGCCTTAGAAATGAGTTCATTTTGTCCAATAGGATCTGCAAAATGAATAGGTGAATCATTAGAAGCGAAAACAAGGAGAGTAGTTTTGTTCGAAAATTTAAAAGGGAAATAATCTTCAAGAAACCTGACTTCCCTAGAGACGAAGAAAGATTTTGTGGTGAGATTGTACAACATGTAACCTTTCTGAGTAATGGAATATCCCATCATAACACAAGCAACAGATCTGATTGAAAATTTATCTGACAAAGGCAGAACTTTAGCATAGCAAAGACAACCAAATACTCTAATGTGATTAACAGATGGAGGTTTTCCATAAAGTTTTTCAAAAGGAGAAGAACCTTTGAGAACATCAGTAGGTAAAAGGTTGATAAGGTAACAAGCTGTGAGAATACATTCACCCCAAAATTTAACTGGAACAAAACTCTGAAATTTTAAAGATCGAGCAACTTCCAATAAGTGTCTATGATGCGTTCAACTAAACTATTCTGGTGAGGGGTGTAAGCACAAGAAGTTTCGTGAATAGTGCCATGATTAAAAAAAATAAGCAGAACAGTTGTCATTAATGAACTCACCACCATTATCAGATCTGACACGTTTGATTTGTTTAGAAAAATGGGTTTTAACCATCACAAAAAAATGTTTAAAATCTCAATAACATCAGATTTTAATGTGAGCAAATAAACTCAAGTAACTCTACTAAAATCATCAACAATAGTCAGAAAAAAAAAACGTTTATTATCATGAGTGGGCTTATGGTAGGGCCCCCAAACATCAACATGAATCAGTTCAAAAGCATCAATTGTAACAGAGTTGCTATTAGGAAAGGGTATAATCTAAACTGTTTTGCCATATGACAAATATTACAATTTGAAATGACTTTATTCTGCAAACTAAGGGATCTAAGATCATAAATCTTGCTCATGATTTTTAGAGGGGGGTGACCTAATCGTCTATGCCATAGAATGGTATTTAGATTGGTAGTGGAAGACTGAAGTGCTACAGGGTTGAAAGGTTGTTGTTTTAAAAGGTAAAGCCCTGCAGCTTCATGTCCACTCGCCAACACCATTCCATTGCAACGATCCTGCAAAATCACAGAGTCGGTATGGAAGGTAACAGAGCAAGATAAATCTCTAGTCAACTTAGCAACAGATAGAAGATTGTATTTAAAATCTGGCAAAAAAAGGACATTGTTTAAAATAAGGTCTTTGCCAATTTGGATATTTCCAGTACTAGCAACTCTGGATTTAAAACCATTAGGCATTTGAACATAAGATATAATGAGTTTAAAATTGATCATCCAATCAGATTTAAAACTCATATGATGAGTGGCACTGGTATCAATGATCCAATCAGAGCAGTCAACAGAATTAGGAACAGAAAAAGTCATACCTTGAGGAGTTGAGGCTACATTAGCACGAGCTTCAACCTCAGATTCATGGTGAGACTTAACCATGCTGCGAGCCAGGTGCTCCAGCTGCTCATTTGTGATCATCATGGGGTGGTTTTTGGGAAACTCAAAGGGAGTGGAATTTCCACTCTTGCCACCATCATTGTAAGGGACGGTAGAATTGGCACCGATTACAGCATTAGCCTGGGGAGTCCTGCCCTGACCCTGATTGTTGCGAAGCTTCCAACCAGGTGGGTAGCCATTTTTCTTAAAACAATGATCAGAATCATGACCACGAGCTTTGCAAAAATCAGACCAAATTGAGATTCCTTTTTTGCCCCTTGATTTAGAAGAAGTATCTGAGATAAAAGAGGGTTTGGAATCTGCAATGTTGGCAACAGAACTGTTTGAAATACTTCATTGGTTTTCTTCTTGGATTAAGACAGAGTAGGCCTGAGAAACAGAGGGAAGGACCTCTCTCATGACTAAATTGGTTCGAACATTCGAATAAGAATCGTTGAGGTCATTCAAGAACTGAAAAAGTTTCAGATTGCTTGCATGTAAAATGTGCTTTTGAAATTATGTACAACCACAGTTAGGTTGATTGAAGATGACATCAAATTCCTCCCACATAGTTCTGAGCTTTGCAAAGTAAGTGGATATGGATTCCACACCCTGCTGAGCCAGACAAATATCTCTGTGCAACTGAAATATACGAGAGACATTGACCTTGTGCAAACTTTCTTTTAAATCATTCCAGACAGAAAAAGCACTCTCAGTGTAAATGTTCCCAGACATAAGCTCACGAGAAACAGAGTTCATGATCCAAGCCAAGACTAGAGCATTGCATCGATCCCATAAAGGGTGAAGGCTAGGGTCAAAACTCTCTTTCTTACAAGCACCAGTGACAAATCCGAGTTTGTTTTTTGAAATCAAGCAAATTCTCATAGCCTTACTCCAAAAGCCATAATCCTCAGAATTGGTGAGTTTTTCAGAAACCAAAGATAAACCGGCTGAATCTGAGGGATGAAGGTAAAGAGGATGGTTGTGATCAATTTTTGGCATCGCTTCGACAACAGGATCTGTTGGAGCATCGCCTGAATTATGCCCATAGTTCTCTCCCAGTTTTTTGTCCGATTCATTCGCCATTAGAGATACGGCGGTAAAAGTAGATCAGAAAGAAGAAACAGATCTACAAGAATCAGAGCAAAAGATCATGAAAGGAGGAAATAAAATTTCAAAGAAAGATCACAACTATCGAATCTTCTGATTTATAAGAATCATCACAGGAATATGGCATGCAAGTGAAAGAAAATCCGTAAATCAACAGAAATCACCATGATTCATCAGAATATGGGCAGATTAAGAACAAGTATAGATTTGTTCTGTAAGATTCATGCAGTGTTTGTTTTCATCACAGATCTACAGCAACAATATAAAGATTGCGAGATCTACGAGAATCAAGGAAAATCATCACATGCAAGATAAGATTTGTTTATAAAAGTCAAAAGAAGAAAGATCTACAATAAAGATCTGTTTATCGAAATAGAGAGAACAAAAGCAGATTTGAACTGCAAGAGTCATGAAATGTTTGTTTTCATCACGTATCTTCAGCAATAACACAAGGATTGCGAGATCTACGAAGAATCAAGGACAATCATCACATACAAAATATGATATGTTCATAAAAAAAAAAAAAAAAGATATTGAAGTAAAGAACAGAAGCAGATCTGCGTTAAATCGAGGTATTAAAGAGAAATAAAATACGTGATTCTTAAAAAACAAGTAATCGTTACATGCAGAGAAAGAGTTGCTTGTAAAGAAAAGATTCAGAAGGAAAAACACGAAGAACAAGTGTATATCAGAATTTATTCAAGCAAAAAAAAAAAAAGAGAAAAGAAATCACGATTTTCTTAAAAAAGAAAAGAAAAAAAGAAGACAAATCGTTACTGTCACAGATCTACAGCGAAAACTGAAAAATCGCGAGATCTTGTGAAAAGATAAATGCAAGCGTCGTTTGAAAAACAAGATCCGTCAAAGAAAAAAACGAATCAGAAAAGGTTTCGTAAAGAGGTAGATGAGAACTAAAAGAGGTTACCGCAGCGGAAAATCAAGGACAAGATCGTTGAAGTGGTATGAGCTTCAAAGCTCTGATACCATGTGAAAACTGGCGATACGAAAGAACACGGCGGAATACGGTCGAAGGATCGCCGGAAATACCAAACGTCGTAACAGAGAAACAAGAGAGCAGTCAGAAGGAAATAAATGGGATCCTTTGAGTTATTACTTCATCTGTTCTCATCACCCAATAAATACTAAACCCTAACAGCATAAACAAAAGTTGCACCACAACCTTTTAATGTACACAAGTTTGGTCCCTAAATAATTAACAAAAGTTATAGATTGACCAAACAAGCCAACAGATACAAATGGGCCATGCCAACAACAAATGGGCCACACCAACAACATAATTACACAATTACTTGGGCTGGACTATTGGGCTGAACAGAAATATCTGGACCATCTGAACCGGGCTTCAACAAGTACCACCGTTTAAGGATCGTGGGCCTCTAGCCGGTGAACCAGCCGTTGCTGGTGGCATCTAATTGGAGATTTAATGCCTTCATCGGATGTGGTGGTAACGGGAGAAAAATGAAGATAAACATAATTTGAATAGAAAATGAACATTGCAAATTAATTAACTATGACAATGAAAATCAGTAGCAACTACGAAAGTTGGGACTTGGACGACTAAGGTGCGAACGGATTGGCTATGGCATGGCTTCTATATAAGAAAATCCTTAGTAAAGCGCTTGAAAAACTAGAAAACCTCTAGAAAGCTTACGCGGACGATGTTCACGTTACTGATTAGCAATTTCAATGCATTGTTTTTTGATCGTCGCTAGCATTACTTATTTCGCAATCATATCCTTCATGACGATGATAATGGACCATTAACTTTTGGCAATCAACTAGTTATATTAGGGTCGGCAATTTTTTATATGACAGAATTAGATATATAACATTCTCACAAATATATGTTTGACGATGTGTGATGAATAAATCTTCGTGTTTAAATAACTCTTATATGTATAAAAAACTCTAATGTACAGATAAATAACACGACTAATTCAAATTGTTACGGTATTGATATTGAAGTTTTTGTTTTTACGGATTGTTTCTAAAACTGATTATATATGCAAGAAATATGTTAGTATTCGGCTAGAAATATCTGATTACTGTCGAGTACTGTCGACTACTATTTATAGCAAAAACAGCCTAACAGGCTAATTAACACGTTCAACTAAGTTTGCCAAATAACAAATATGTCCCCCAGCATATTGGAAGACAAAAAGAAGCCCCAAACTTGTAAAGTACTTCCCTTATTTAATTATTCTTCTTTTTCTCCCCCCCCCCCCCCAAAAAAAAAAAAAACCTCTTCAGTTCATATGGCATATAAGTAACGTGAGTTAAGTAATGTTAGATTGATGTATTTGATTGTGCTGTATTTAGAGTGTAATAATATATTACAGTGTTTAATATGTTTTGTAACGTTACGTTGTAATGTGAATATATTATTATTTATATATATTAATGTGTGTATACTATATTTTAATATGAAACTATGTAAACTTATGTTTATTTTAAAAACAACTAATGTACACCTAAACTTTATGTTTTGTGTTAAATATAAATCATGAACTGTCGAAAACCAATTTGAAAATATTAAAACAATTGAACCTTAGGGTCCCAATTGACCTAGACATGGGTTGCACCATGACTAGGTCAATTGGACCCTAAAGTTTAGTTGGATCCTAGGGTTTAGTTGGATCCTAGGGTTCAATTTGGTTTTTGAGGGATTAAATTGCAAATATTAAAAGTTAGGTATATCAGCTAGAGGGCTAGATTGATCAAAATAAAAGTATCTAATGGTTAAACTTGACAGATGACTAACGGATGCACCAAAAGTTTACAAAATGCAAACATATAACATCAATTTCTTTAAAAAAAAAAAAATAGTACTTAAAACTAATTTTAGTCAAACATAAAACACAAAAACTCTTTAATCGATTTTATTGTAGAATGTCATAATAAGCCTATAATATATATATATATATATATATTTCTGGTAATCATATATATATAGTTGGTGATCATAATGATTGGAAGTCTCATAATTAAAGTATGTCCACTTGTTTGAAAGGTATTCAACCTAGTCTAGGGTTTTAAAAAAACTAGTCTAGCTTAAGTCCTACCAATTTTTCTTTAAGCAAAAATCCTACCTTAAATTCAATCCGATTGACCGAGCAAGTCAAGTTATTAAAATGTTGTTCGTGTCATATCCTTTATATTTATATTTATATTTATAATTATAATTATAATTATGTAATAATTATTATTATTTATACTGTCGATTTGCTAAGATGGTTACATTTGTAAAAAATATTTAGCTTCTTATCACACGTTACATGGTTAGTAAATTCAAGACTCCGATGTCATTAACTCCACTTATTATACTAGTATTAGTTATTAGCTCACCTTTATGCGAAATTCTATTTGTGACAATTTATATTATAATATTTTTAATTAACTCGCAAACACAATTTTCAAATTATTATATATTAAAATAATATATTCATTTTATTGTTAATTAAATTTTTACAGTGTTGTATGTAAGTTAAAAATATATCGTATTATATGTCATCATCTAAATGTTTTCATCTATACTTTTATATGAAAAATATGTTCGTAGATCAGAGTAACATATAAAAATCTATAACAATTTGATTATGATATTTAATAGTAAATAATAATTATAAAAAAAAAAACATATTTTTATAGAGATTAAAATTATAAAATATTATTTAATAACGATGAAATTAACGTGAAACCATCCGTACATTTTAAATTTAAATTTATAAATTTCGCCACATGACAATTTTTAATTTAATAATATAGCGAAATCAATTATAGTTATAAACATGTAATCTTTTTAGATGTCCTTCTAATTTACATGTTACGAGGTGAACGTAGTGTTACGAGGTGAACGTAAAAATCAACAGTTTCCGAAATGAAGAAGATTCCATTTTCACTTCAAAGTTCACCCCATATAATATTATACTTAAAATAATAATAATTATTGAAACATTACTACACAATGATGGAAAATTAAATTGAGTTCACTTAGGAACAGTTAATTTGTCTTGTCGATGGGAAAGTCTCAATTATGTGGACCTTGAATTCTTAGATTCGTCGGTGGATAAGTCGTACCAACTTGGGGGGGTGTCGTTCTTCCATCATTTTCCCTCCACTGCAACTAAGTAATTTAATTTAGCAAATAATATAATAATTCATTTTTTTCCAGTACCATTATTATTAATTAGAAACTTAATTAGCTAACTGTATATACTAATTACCTATTTCAATTAACTAGCTAGGTAATATATTAAAAACTCTCATGCCTAACTTCTAAGCTAGCTAGGGTTTTACAAAAGAACCTAACTTTCTACCAAAAAAAGAACCTAACTCAACCAAGGGGTTAGTACAACACTTGCTCTCTAAATTAATTAGTAAATTTCATAGTTAACTATATATAACGGCAGAATATGATTGAGCCAAATAAAAGGTAAGGTTGTTTGATAACGGATCAAGCTATGAAATTGTAATAAAATATAATTTAAAATGACTAAATTACCCTTAAATATATTTGTATATTTAAAGAATGTCGTTAAAAAAGATGTTCGACGACAATGTTGGAATTCGTCGACGATCCTCAATCGAGGCTAGAAAGCTCTGATTTGGAGTTGTCTGACCCTAATTGAGCCACATAGGGCTCAATTGGAGTTAGAGAACTCCGATTTATAGTTCTCTAACTATAAATGACTTAGTCGGAGTCAAAAAGGGCTCTGACTGAGACCTACGTGGCCCAACTATACTGGAGCTATAAGTATGACTTCAAATTGGAGCCCTTTGTGGTTCAGTCGGAGCCATGTGGCCCCGATTGGTGGGTGGGTGTGGTCGCCGACGACCACCCCATTTTAATAGATAGTTTAGTGTGGTCGTAAGTAGGGCTGTAAACGAACCGGGTCGAGCCGAGTATCTGGCAAGCTCGACTCAACTCGAATCAGTTTACTCGAACTCAATCGAGGCTTGATTTTTCAAGCTCGAACTCGACTCGATTTAATATTCGGCGAGTTCGAGCTCGGCTCGATAAGTTACAGAATTTCAATTAAATTATAAATGGTGCATCTTAGCTCGAGGTCGAACTCGACTCGATTAGGCCTTTGACTCGAACTCGACTTAAACTCAATATATACATATATAATATTATTATGTAAAGTTCGAAAAACTTGAACTCAACTCGAATAGCAAAACAAAAAAGCTCGAATAGATTCGCGAGCCTCTCGAGTCGAGTACCAGTGAACTCGAACTCGACTCGGCTCAGAAAAAGCTCGACTCGAGCTCAACTCGAAATTTAACGATTCGAATTTGAGTATTCGACCGAGCCGATCTCGAGCAGCTCATGAGTAGGTTGACTCGTTTACACCCCTAGTCGCAGGTAATGGTGGGGTGGTCGCAAGTGATGGTGGGGTGGTCTTCGACGAAGATGAGGAGGGTCGCTAGCGAAGGTGGGTGGTCACCAGAGGAGATGTGTGGTTAGCGGTGGCTAGAATTCAGATGCCATATATGTTTTTTCCCTAATATCATCAGGAAAGGCTATTCCCTGAAAGTCAAAGAATAACCATGCTTAAATGAAGAACAAAACTGTTATTTAAACTTATTTAGAACATAAATTCTATTTTGAGCTGATTTCCGCAAAAACATAACATGAAAATAGAATTCAATATTAAGTTTTTCCTGAAATTAACATGCCTATCAATTTTGTAATACGTATTTTCTATATATATAGAAAAAGGACTTATAATATCTTTAATTTGTTTGATCTCATTTTCTTCTATGGAGATTTTCTCAATATATAATAATAATAAGTATAGGAAAATGATGGACAAAATTAGTATAGTGTGAGAGTGATAAGAAATGACAAAGCAAGGAAAAAATGAAAGTGCATGGCCAACATTGAGAAATGGTCCAACACACTACAGCATGGAGTATTACTAAAGATCGGTGGTCTCCATTTAGGCATACATATATATAACATAACATAGCAACAACAACTCAATCAATAATTAACTTATCTTGAAGAGTAGTCGGTAAGGAAGGAGTCCCTATCCAAAACTTGTCTCTTTTATTTTTCATTAGGATTATTAATTCATTTAATTTCATTATAGTCAGTCTACTAACATCACGGTTTATACACGACAGTTACTGTCCGTGGATGAAAGCACTCTCTTCTATATGTTTGACCATCCAGTGTTACATTTTTTTTTAAGATCCAGTATTATATAGTATTACTTAAATGTAAGTTCAATATGTTTTTTTATATTAAATGTATAATAACGTGCAATAATAGTTTTACGTAGCATTCCTTAAAAGTAGGAGGATCCACGTATTTTTACATAACTTATTCCTTAAATTTAAGGAATGCACTATGTATTACGTAAACAATTTTTAATTATAAATTAATTCATTTTATAATTAATGCTAATATCTTATTGGTGGTTGTTGGAAAATTTAATAATAAAATATATTTCAGAAATATATTTAAGTAAAACTATTGGAGAACAAATATTGTTTATGTGTGTCTTAACTTAACACTTAAAGTTTACATAAATGTCAACGTGACTACTTTAAAAAATACAATTCATGTAAAACAATTGTGGAGGCTCTTAGGGCTATGGCTTCGAAACCTCTGATGACTTGATTAGAAACATTTCCTTGATAAGTAAGAACTAGCGCCCAACAAGGCGGCTTGATTGTTAAAATGTATTATATGCTTATAAATAAACAAGAAAAAAACATTATGTAATGAGATGGATCTTGGCAAATGAGTGATGAGGGGCAATTTCCTTCTTAAACTTTTTACAATGTGCAATTTTACCCAAAAAAATGTTATTATTATTGTCAGTTTGACCCTTTACATTATTACATTTGTCCCAATTGAATTTTTATTTGCCCATGACTCAATTTTTTATTTGCCTCTAACTCAATTATTACTCTCAAGTAGGGATGTCAACGGGACGGGTCGGTGAGGATATCGCCAAGCCCGACCCGCCCCATGGGTCGAGATGGTCGACCTGTCTCATACATTTCGCGGGTCGCTCCACGTGGAACATAATTTATTATTACAAACTCTAAATTCTAAACTTATGTTCACCCTATCCAAATTCAACTCCAAATTCGAATCACAAATTACAAAATTAAATCAAAATCATATATCAGCAAACTCATTACAACTATTTTTATTTTGACTATGTATTATGTTACACATATAATTTTATATAATATACATATATATATATATATATATATATATATATATATTTGTTTAATACATGCATGAGGAAAGACGGATTGGTGGGGCTCCACAAACTCAAACCTGGACCCATCCCACGGGTTATTGAGCGCAGGTCAGCGGGGCGAAATTGAAAAGGGTACCCGTAAGTCGGTGGATATCCGTGACCCATTGCCACCTCTATAAGTACTCTCAAGTTAAGTTTCGTTTCTATCCCATGATCACTACTAACTCATTCTTTTTTGCTTAGATCCATGCGTCGCTCGTGTTTGGATTTGGATTTAGTAAATTGACCCGTGGGTCAATTTTGGTATGAGTAGTAGTACATTTGACACAACCCGTGGGTTGTAATGTTTTTCACCGATTTTTTTCTGTTCATTTTAAGTTCATTCATTAATTCTTCCGTGATGCTCCTTCACTTTTCACCAAAAGCACACCACACAGAACAGACCGTCCTCCCATATATATACACCCTCCCTCCCTCCCTCATCTCCATCCATCTATTGCTCGACGCTAAACCCTCCGAATTCGACGTCTCTCTTCTTCCATGGACGACGACGACTCCAACGATACGATCCGGCTCACTCTCGGGCTAGGGTTTCAGCATGACCATATTCTCACTTATAGTGGCGAACCGGAGAAGAAGAAGAAGAATGATCACCAACAACAACATAGCCGCTTCTCGTTTCTCAGCCTAGCCTTATCGGAGCCCCAACCCCGATCCGAAGATGCAACTGGTAAATTAATCATACGAAACATTTCTCTTTTTCATTTCATATATATATATATAATTTCACGTTTGATCTAATTTTCAGAATATATATATTACTGAAATTCCTCGAATTAGTACAAAATTGAAACGTGATTCTTGATTTAATTTCAACTTACTTTTGTAACGATTTAAAAAAAAAAAAAAAATTGATGGTGTATTTGGATTTAGTCTCGCGTGACTTTACTAATTAATAATTTAATTATGAATATATATATATATATAATAATATATATTAATTATGCAGCAGTTGGAGATAATATAATAAAGGATTTGAATAAGGGAAAGACGGTGGTGGCGGCAGCCGCCTCTTCTCTTACGGCGGTTTCGTCATGGACGGCGGCGATGAGCGACGACGACGAAGACTGTAACACTCCAAAGAAGAAACTCAGACTTTCTAAACACCAGATTTCTGTTCTGGAAAACACTTTCGAACTTCATCCCACTCTCAATCCGGTACATATCGATTTTTTTTTTTTTTAATTTTTTTTTACTTTTATTAGGTTTTAGAATAATTAGTCAAATAGTCCGTCTAAATTCCAGATGGTATCTGATTTATTTTGATATTCGTTGTTTATCAGATTAGTTGATTGATCACACTTTTTTTTTATCTTAATAATATTGATGAAACAAAAACGTGTTTTTCAAGTATCAAAATAGACTAAACCGTAACTAACAAATCTAATATTTTAAAAAAGTAAAAAACATTGTCTTTGTTGCTTTTTGTTTTTTGGCTAAATATTGTTGTTGTTGCTTAAAACACCAATTTTAACACTGAAATCAGTCGGAAAAAAATGGAAGTCAATAACTCTAATAGTCGGGAGACCAAATATCAACATTTTAAATCTAAAATTATGATTAGTAAGATTATATAAAATTGGGACCGTTTTAAAGTCCTATATCCTTTTTTCTTAATGGGAAGTAAAACTATTAATCAGAATTGTGATGACAGAAAGAGAAGAATGATTTGGCAACACTGTTGAGTCTTCGGCCTCGTCAAGTGGAAGTATGGTTTCAGAACAGAAGAGCAAGGTACGTAAAATAATTTGGTGCTTCTTCGTTGTATATGTTTTTAAAGTATGAATAAAAATATGTCTAATATTTTTATTATAAGTTTGATCAGCTTAAAATACTATTTCTTAAGATACGCGCCTTATTTTGATATGGTATATTGTTAGAGTGAATGGAGTTCAAAACTCCACACATTTAGTTAAATCCTAATTTAATTAAAAATTCACGTGATAGGATATCAAAATGTTTCAATCTACATATTAGAGTCGGGATTGTTAAAGTTTAAAAATCATATTACGCCTACGCTCTTTTTCATATATATATATCGTGTCAGATGCATATAGAGTAACTATATTCTATATATATATATGTAGATCGATCATAATTATGAGTTGCTTTTTGGGTGTTTGAGAGGAAGATACTATTCATTCAATAATTCGACCGACCAAGTTGGATTTTTGGCACATTGCGTGCGAGCTTGTTTAGCTTTTAATTTTGTCCGAGTCATGAAAGTTTCCATTATGGGGACGAGAGTGATGTCAATTAAAATCAAAAGAGTTCATTTTTGGGGTTATTTGGTTACCTTATCTAACAGGAAGGACCCATCCCATGATGACAATTTATTCATTCGATTATTCTAAAATATAGTCGAGTTTATTCAATTTGATTTTTAGCTAATAAATCTAAAAATAATTAAACTGAATCAGTATTTATTAGGCTTGGGCAAAAAAAACGGTCCGGCCGGACTGGTTCGGAACTGGTCTGGAACCGGACCGTTTTGAACCGGTTCGGGGTATACCAAACCAGTCCAACAAACCAGTCCGGACCGGACCGGTTTTGAACCGCTTTTTAGTAAAAAAAAAAAAAAAAAAAAACTTTTTGACCGAATTTTTTTTTTTTTTTAAAAACCCAGTTTTTGACCGGTTTCTGACCGGTTTTGACCGGTTTCTGACTGGTTTTGACTGGTTTTGACTGGTTTTGGACCGATTTTTATTGATAAAACCGGTCCGACATACAAAACCGGTCCAGAACTTGTTTTTTTAAAAAACAGTCCAAAACCGGTTCTGGACCGGTTCAAACCAGTCCAGTTTTTTTTAGACCAACCTAAGCCAAAAAAAAACCCTAGTTATTATTGGACCGGACCGTTTAAAACAGTTCCGGTCCGGTCCGGAACCGGTTCGGCCTGAACCGGTTCAGTGCCCATCCCTAGTATTTATAGAGAGAAAAAATTATTTCTTAATTACTCAATCATAATGTGCCTAAATTAACGATTAAAAATTCGAATTAAAATAAATTCGACTGTATTTAACGGGGAGGTTTGGTCTTTGTCTTTTAAGTCCAAAATCAACTCTCTTTTCAATAAATTTCTTGCATGCATGGCATTTCTCTCAACAATTTGTTTTCTATTATCATATAAGGTAAAGAACCTACTTTCCCTTTTGCCATAATAGCTAGTTTGTCTTAATCATGTTGAAATATATAGGATTAGTTACATTGACAAGTTAAAAGACCATTTCGATCGTACAAAAAAAAAAGAAGTTTTAAAACCAAATAATTATTGAATTCAAAGAAATATGACTATGTTTAAAATTAAATTTAGAACTTCTCGACTCAAATTTTCTATTATTATGTCATGTTACATACACGACAATTTTAGATCTTTAAAATGCACTAGAAAAATCTATATTATTAAGTATTGTTAGTTTATTTAATGCATATATAGTTTATTTACTTTAATTACTAGATCATTAGTCAACTAAGTCCTCCACCACCTATAAACATATCCAATAAAAATTAAACAACTAAACATTAATAGATTAAGTATTGTAAACTTGAAATAGGATAAAAAAAAATCATAAGAATCCTTAACAGAAAATTGTAATTAAATTGGAGTAATTTTAGTATATTTATATGAAACAATTATTTTAGTCCATACTAATTAAATAATAAAATATTTATTTATTAATCAACAACAAAATATATTTTCGGTAAAAAAAATGTTTTTGGTCGGTGAGAGTTATATTTTTTACTACAAGTGTCAATAGTTTATTTTTTTTTTTCTAAAACTCTATTATGCTGGGTGAACTAGAGGGAAAAGTGAACCGTAGAGGCAAATCTGACACTTTCGAATTTTAAATTTTGTCCTCTAGAGTTCACCCATCCCAATAGGCTTTAGAAAGAAAAAAGAAAAAGAAAACTATTTTGCAGCAGAATAACACACATAATGAAAAATAGAAATTTCTTTTTATTTTCGTAATTCACCTCATAGGTCTTTGGAATTTTTTTTTTCAATTGTCGAAATAATCATCTACTATTTAAAAAAATAAATGTTTAATACTTCATTTATTATTTAATTAATATGGACTAAAATAAGACTTCCTATAAATATGCTAAAATAACTCCAATTAATTACAATTTCCTATTAATAATTTTTTTTTTGTCATTGTATTTCATGTTTACTTTGTTTGATCAACAATTGTTGAGTTATTTAAATTTTATTGAATAAGTTTATAAATGACGTGGATGACTTAATTCATGTATAATTTCTCGATATATTATTTCGAACTTATATACACATTTATTAATTACTATAATATTTTTAAGTTACACATCATAATCGACAAGTCATAACAGTTAAACAGTACTCTGCATTTTGAAACTTTTCTTTTATTGTATGTGGTAATTTATATTTCTAATTTACGTCAATTACTATAACAAAGTAATTACTAATCTCTGCTAGTGACCATGAGAATGAAAAATTATTCATGGCCAGCACTTTATCTCTTACGGGTTGACCCGGTGCGAGTGGGGATTAGTCTAGTTGTGGAACAAGCATGCTACGGGTGCTGCCCTCCTGATGAGGGGTCTCTAGGACCACCCGCAAAAAAAAAAAAAAAAAAAAATTCATTTAGGTAAAATTAAGGATTATTAATTGGCATGCAGGATCAAGATGAAGCAAACGGAAGTGGATCGGGAATCACTAAAGAAGTGCTGCGAAATTCTAAGGGAAGAGAACAGAAGGTATAAATATATATATATATATATATATATATATATATTGATTACACATTATATAATATATATATAATATGATTAATTATTATTTCGTAATATATATACATAACATACCCTAGCTAGCTAACACGAAAATATAATATAATGAAAAGAAATGACCTCTATCTATATATGTATCTATCTAATTTACAAGGTTGCAGAAGGAAGTAACGGAACTGAAATCCCTGAAGTTACAACCAGAAATCCCATTTCCGTCATCTTCTCCGGCAGCTCCAACAATGTGCCCTTCGTGTGAAGGTACCGGCCGAACTCGAAACAGAAGCCTAAACCCTAATACTAATATTAACGGTGATGCTGGCTCTCCCACAAGAAGCTTCTTCTCAAGTAGCACTGATAGCAATAACACCCCCAAAACCCGACTTTGCGAAAATTGATTCGATCAAACCGGTGTTCCATCGATCGATCGTATAATGACAACGATCGAGTTTATAATCAGTCTTTCCTTGCAGCCCAATAAATTAATTATATCTGAAGAGGGCCGGTACGTCAATATATATTTATGTGTATGTATATACTAGGTTTCTGTGTTAGACGTTGATATACGTACGTACATATATGTTCAGTGCATGCAACTTATAAATAGTTGATAATTGGCGGCATAAACTTTTTTAAGCGAAATGCTATTTGCTGTAAATAATGCTCTCTTGTATGTTTGCTTTATTTTGTATCTATAATATCTTATATGATTGGAAAAAAAAATCTTATATGCATGCATGGGTGATCAAATATATATATATATATAAAAGGTTAAAAACCTATTTACAGTCCAGAGTTTCATTTTGGTTGCATTTCGACGTCTTTGCGTGTCTTTTTTTCTCCTTTCGATCATTTTCATCAATCTACTCGCCACCTATAATCAGTGGCGGATCCAGGAACCCAGCTAAGTGGGTTCTTGTTATGCTCTTCGTAATATTAAGAATGGGTCATATTAATATCAATTCGGTTCAGTTTTTTTTAAAAAAAAACATAACCTTAATGAAATTTTTATAATAACTATCAATTGAACTAATCAATCTGTAAAATTGACGAAGAAGAAGAAGAATTATTAATTTTACTAATCAATATGTTCAATTATATGATAGAAACTATTGATTTGTGTGGAAGAAATAAATAATTCATACGAGAAAGAAGAATGAAGATTACTACTTTTTGAGTAAATAATTAATTATTGGTATTTTATTTATAGAGTGTCTTTTTTAGCCTTATAAAAGGTTGGAAAGAAAGAAAATAACGAACTGTCAATATGGTAGAATTCATTTATTTGTGTATAAAATAAACAACTAATACGATATATATATATATATATATATATATATATATTGTTTTCTGATAAAAAAAATTAGTTCTTAAATATGAGTTGGTATTTAAAATGTGCATTTTTTATATATTATATAAAAGATTTGTTAAATAAATATTATTAAAGTTGGAAAAACTATTATAATTAGTAATAAATAGTTTAGAAAAATTATATAGCTAGAAAAAAAAGACAAATTCTCGCAGTCCTAAAATTATCTAGAAAAAAAAAACAGAAATGCTAAGAAGCAAACCCATGACCATAAGTCATAACCATATAACCCTTACGCCTAACCAGCTCATCCACAACAATAGTTATGTCAAGTGGTGTCCTTCTTAATTATTAATCGGGTTCCCTGAAAAATATTAATGAAAATATACATATATTTACAAAAATATACCCGAGTCAAGCGGTGTCCCGGGAACCCGCTTGACACACTATAGATCTGCCGCTGCCAATATTCCATCGCTCTTTACTTTTTACAAAATAGCATAATTTCCCCCACAAATTTGAAAATCCAAAATATAGGGTTTCCAGCAGAGTGGTGTGGAGCGATTTTCAGCTACAATGAAGCGGGATTTACTGACGCAGATGTGACCAGCTTCTCAGATGAAGGTCCTGAAAAGGTAACGGGAAGGGAACATGCAAGGGAGCTCAAATTTGATTGTCGGAATTGACTTCTCTAAAGTAATCATACCGAAACACCGAAAAAAAACCAAAATGAAACATGAGACTGTCCATATTAGCATTTTAATCCTAAGATACCAAATCGCAATATGGGTGAAAACTGGGACTGTAAATAAGCTCTTCAATATATATATACATGATGGCTTATAGACACCACGAATCAATTAACTCAACTCGATTACTCAACCGCTAGATCAGAACGTTAGATCAAAAGAGAGAACGAATCATATTTTACGAGAAATAAAAATGATTTTTATACAGATTTTTATACGAATCAGATTTTGCGTCTTATACTAACGTACCTTTGTAAAATATATTATGATTATTCGTTGAGGAGATGCTCTTTAGTTTTATTTGTTAGAGGTTAATAACTATGGCTCTTTTATTGGCCTATAAATGATTATTGTTTATTGGTCCCCTTGTAAAGTTTACTTTTCTCCGGCGGCCAAACAAGGATTAATCCGTAATAGTACTAGTTGGTGGCAAATTATTACCGTAATTAATTAAAATTAGGTCATCTGCTTTATAATTGATTCATTTTAAGGTCAATTATTTATTTAGGTTATTGGCAATAATTGAACTGCATTGTCATTGCCTTTGCATTCAACTCGCAAATCCAATTCTTGTCCCATTTGTTTATTTAATTATTAATTAATTAAAACTCTATTAATTAATTAATGCATGCAGGGTTTCTATAGATAGATATTAGATATATTGTTGGACACGTGAACATACTTGTAAGAAAGACGAGTTTTTTTTTTGTTTTTTATTTATTTAATAAAGGGGTTAGTAGTTGTGCCTCTAATTTTATCTCGGTACGTGGGCATTTATATTGTGAATCTGAGATTTTCCATTTCAGTGTCCAAAAATAGAAAATCATAATTTTAAGGGTTAAATAAATATAATTCTATCTCGCTTTGGATTTGCTACTCTACTATTATAATATAGTATCGTACTTTCTATAAGATATTATTATTTTAATTTTATTCGTTCACTCCTGATAAATGTTACACGCACGTAACAATCCCTACAATCTCCAAAGTTCACTTACCGTCCTCTTCCATCACCAGCATTCACCGTCTATTTCTTATACAATCACAACTCATTTCAGCATCGAATTATAATGTTACTCATAGCAATTTCAACATTTTAGTCTCTTTTATTTATTATATATATAACTATACTAATTTATATTAATATTACATAATTTAAAATAAGTGGCAATCGGATCGTGTCGTGTCTATTCGTGTCGTGTCGCTAGTGACACACGTGTTTACTCGTGTCGTGTCAAAACGTGTTCACCCTATTTTCGTGTCGTATCGTATCAGTGTCACCAAATTATCGTGTCGTGTCTGCATGACATGATAACTGCTATCTTAGGAAAATCAATAATACACAATTTGACCTTTTTTTTACAAATATTACAAAATGATCCAAATTAACCAACGTAACATTTTGATAAATAAAATCATCATTTTTATTATTTTTAATTATTATAAAAGTTGCGGGTCCGTGGTGCAGTGAATATGAGTAATAGTGTAAATATACTAAGGATGGACATGGAACTACTGGGTCGAACCGGATCTAGCTTAGATCGGAATTCGTTTAAACAGTTTCGACCCTAATTTTGTAGTGGCTAAAGTATAAGTGAGAAAAAATGGTTTGGTCTTCCCGTTTTTATATATAAATTACACTTAAAAAAAAAAAAAAAAAAAAAAAACCAATCCAAAATCATGTTGGTTCAATTCGGTCCAGTTCAGTACTGGTACCAAATAAGTATATTAGAGGTTCTTACTCAGCCTAAATTGGGTATGTATGTAAAGTGTGTGCCTTTAAATTGCCTTTAAATTGTATGTCACTAATGCACTTAACGCCTTTGAAGCTTATGTCATGGGTCGCTTATCGCCTTTAAAGCTTATGTCATGGGTTGTTTATCCCTAGTTAGTAACATTTTTTTATATATATATTTACATTGTTTTCGCAAGTTCGGACCGGGAGCGTTAAGGTTAAAGTCCTCCCCAAGGCGGCGTCTCCGGCGGGTTTCGACCTCGGGTCGCCCACGGGGAACACAACTCGCTTTAAAGTCCTCCCCTAGTTAGTAACATGATCTATGGTACTTTGACTCTTCCCGTAGATACGTGCCTGATTTTCGAGCACGTGACCTGAGATATATTCATCAATTATGTGTCATGTGGATAAAAGTATAATATTTGTTTTAAATACATGATTTCCAATATATGATTAAAAAAAGAGTAAAACAATTGAAATTTGATATAATTTATAATTGTTTAAAAATATAGAAATAAATATCTAAAAATTTCCATGATAATTAAATATGCAAAATGGGGAAATTTTTAAAATAAAAAGTGAAAAACTTTTAAAATGTGAAGGGGTAGGGCAAGCTTTACAATGACTCAAGTTATCGATAGAGATTGTCCTAGCCAAGCAAGGTTGTGAAATTCAAATTGATAAACATAATAGATTTAATAGACATGCTTATCCATCCGGATCGTATGATCAAGAATCAAGATACTAATTTAATAAAGAGAAAAGTAAAAAATATTGAGAACTACAAGTCCGAAAAAAAAAAAATTTAATAAACATAAATTTATCATTTATTATGTACGCTATTCTAGAGTGTATCTTACGATGCTAAAGTCTTCTGAGTAATAATATAAATTTAGTAGGAATTAACTACCAAAATTTTTAAGATTTAAAATGCAAGTATAAGGAAATGTAAAAAGAAATTAAAAATTATTTTTAGATGATAAAAAAGAGATCAATATAAAACACTATTTTTAATTGAGTTTATTTTATATTATAAAATGAATTATTATGTATAATAAAAAATATATATATAAATCAACAAATTGTTTTAATTGTAATAATATAGATTAATATATCAGTTATATAAAAAATAAAATTAGAAGGTTGGAGTTACTAATATTAATATTATATACTTCAAAATTGGTGGTGATTGAAGGACTAAACGAATGAATTTGGATGGCTCTTACGTTGTAAGAATAATTAAGCATAATTATTATTAACCCAACTTATTTTGTAGATGAACGATGTTGTTGGAGGAAGCAACATTTCCGGATCTTCAATGCTACCTAATAAACTTATGGTTTGGTTTTGATGTCTCATGGATACAGTTTTCTCTTAATTATAAGAAGTATTACTTTCTTTTCCCTTAAAAATTAATTTTGTTTATAAAACATATTTGCAGTGACGTAAAAAAGACATGTCCTTATGAAAAGAAAAAAAAAGACATATTTATTTTTTTTTAAAAAAAAAACTTTTTTTTACTCTATACAATTTTATATTATCAAGTTTCGTACTTTTTATTTTTTCTTTAGGACCAGCTCGGTTGTTAGTGTTTAGAGTTGATTAGTGATGTCATGACGTCATCTTTATGTCATAGTTTATATATGTATATTTCAATAGGAGAAGGGATACATTATAATACTAGTGTAGCTAGGTAGATATTATGTATTAAAAAACAAATGAGGAGTTCGCATTAAAATCTATATTATTATCAACTAGAGACTGCATTTCTCATTTCAAAACAATATGCAGGTGCATTTCACATTCACACTAGAACTACTTAGTTAAATTATGCTACAACGATTGATTGGTACATGAAAAGGCCATAGATTTTCGAGTAGCTGCATAATTGAATTGTCAAATAAATCGTCTACTTCTTCTTTAATAACTTGTGATTATGAAAGATGCCGACTTGGATCCCCATACTATTCAAGTTAATCAATTGATAAGCAATGTTGCATTTATTCAATCTAATATTATGATCAAATTGGAACTTCAGAGTTCTATGTTTCAGATTTGTTTCATTATAATAGTGGAGCTGAGAGTTTAGGGACATCCAATCATTCTACTGCTCCAGTTGTATTCGGGTGAGTATTAAACAAAAAAATTGATAATTTTACAAATGTATTTACAACTTTACAAGGCAAGAGGATTCTATAATTTAGATTATTCGAAGTGATTACATAAGAATTCATTGTTTTGAAACAAGTGTAGTGATGTCCTAACTAGCCAACTTTCAAAGTTAATTGTGGGTGGTATGATCGAATTTGGTCAACATGATCTATCTTTTATATCACAATTAACTTCATAAAAAAAATTCTCAAAAGCAATCTCACATTACTTAAGAAGATACGCTGAGGGCATCGGTAATTTGATTCAATGCCTAATCATTTAACCAAATATGACATTTACTCCGCTAATTCGTACGCAATGTGTTTCTTCATCTCTATATCTATATGATTTTTCTATCATGCTTCAAGAGCAGCGGATTTTTCTACCATGCTCCAAGCAGGGCCGGCCCTAGTGAGACCGAGGCCTAAAGCTAAAATAAAATTCAGGGCCTTTGCATTTTTTTTCTAGTAGACATATATTTTTTAAAAGAGTCTATCTATTAAAATTTGAAAAGAGAGAACATGATCAAGCAGAAAAAAATAATGGAAAGTCGCTTTATTTATTTGTTTAACCGAACATTTTTTTGTCATATACTTAAGTAGACTTAGCTATATAATGATAATTAATATATATATATATATATATATATGAGGCCTTATTTCTTTGGGGACCTAAAGCCCTAGCTTTAGTGGCCTTACCCTTGGGCCGGCCCCGGCTCCAAGAGCACCATGCTTTTGGTTTTTTTATTACTAGGTGGACTTAATTGTAACATACGTAAAACTTTAAAAGTATGACAAATATGAAATTTTTTAACCACACATAATATTTGCATCATACTATTAATAATATCAATTTTTTTAACCGCAACGGATTTTTCTACCATGCTCCAAGAGCACCATGCTTTTGGTTTTTTTATTACTAGGTCGACTTAATTTTAACATGTCTATATTTGTATATCATAATGTGAGAATTTTCAAACCATACATTTATGTAATGCAGCCTTGATCTTTAAAACATGGGGAGATTACCCCAAACCCAGTCGTGGGCTTAAACAGAGAAACCAGAAATTGGCCCAACGTTTTGTAGTTTGTAATATAATATGATGTGAATCATAAAGTAGAAAGAATTATAGTCGGCCCAATATTATAACAGAAATAATTAAGTTAAGAAGTTGAGAATTTCATAATAAGTTGCTGTGGTGTAGTGGTTATCACGTTTGCTTTACACGCAAAAGGTCTCTGGTTCGATCCCGGGCAGCAACAATCTAGTCTTTTTATTGTCTGTTTTACATAATGCTGAAACTGCAATTTAATCCGTTACCTTATTCTTTTTTGCAGAGGAAACGAAACTGAGGAACATAGCACTATCTTTATACTGAGGAACTTGTGAGTCTTTTCGCATTAGACCAATAAAATGTTAGCTTCAGCCTTAAGGAAACTACTTTCAACATTCATCTGCTACAAATGCAGGTGAAGAACTCGATTCTATACACAGACGGTGCGGATGTGGTTCAACACATCACATGATTGACCATTTTTATTTGTAACTGTGATCGATTCGGCGTCGAGTTTTTAGAGGCGAAACTGTTTAGATCAGAAGGCTATTTTTATGTATTTACTCAGCCAACAGTTAGTTATTAGATTGGTAATAACCATTGTTTACTTAATTAGCGAGGTTAAATGCACAAGGGTTTTGCTAAAATGCAGCCAGCTATATTTACGCTAGTATTTACTATTTTACAGCTCTTAGATCAAGCAGAACGTGACTTATGTAGCGGTTGAAATATGATTAAACTTAAAATCTGATTATCTCATGATTTAACGGTTGTAAATTTGTAACCTAATGTTGAAGTATATATTTTTAAATCTATGTGATAAGTATAGCGATGTTAATATTTAAGTTGAATATTTAGTTTTTATGTTTTGCTAATCGTTATTCTAAATTTAAAATGTTGATATTACATGTCTCAACTATCAAAATTGTTGATTTCCATTTTTTCTCTTAAAATTAAAAAAATAAACACAAATTTTAAGTATCTAAGAGCATCCACAGTGGTATTACGTAAAGAATACGTAAACGTGGGTCCTACATGTTTATTTAAGTAAAACAACAAAAACTATCTACAGTGGTTTTGCATAGCATTCCTTAAAGATGGGACCCACACGTAAATTTATGTTTTTACATAAAACATTCCTTAAATTTAAGTAATGCACTATGTATTACGTAACCAATTTTTTATTATAAATTAATTCATTTTATAATTAATGCTAATATCTTATTGGTGGTTGTTGGAAAATTTAATAATAAAATATATTTAAGGAATATGTTTAAGTAATACGATTGCAGAGAAAATATTTTTTACGTGTGTCTTAAATTTACGTATTACTTAAAGTGTACATAAATGTCTACGTGGCAACTTTAAAGAATACAATTTAGGTAAAACCATTGTGGATGCTCTAATAAGTCTAAACCACGATTAACAAATCTTATACTTCAGAAAGTAAAAAAAATATATTTTTAAGCGTCAAATAAGCCTAAAATATGATCAACAAATCTAATACTTTAAAAAAGTGAAAAAAAAAAAAAAAAAAACATATTTTTATTGCTTAAATAAAATGCCCATTTTAATACAAGAATTAATCAAAAAAGTGGAAAGTAATAATAAATTTGATAGTTGAAACATTAAATAACAACTATTTAAATCTGAAATATTGATTAACAACATAACTAAAGTTAAAAATGTTTTTAAGATCTTAAAACTATTATTAACTAATACAAAATTATAATTGCATTTGTATGAGAAAACTAATAAAATGAAAACAAATCTAAAGTTCAATTTCTTAGTTATTAACTATGAAAAAGAATTCTTAAGAAGATAAAATGTTGACACAAGCCGTTCGTTCACTCTAAATTGTAAAAAACAGAGTTTGCCTCACTAATCTCTATACACACGCTTCAATTTGTTAGCACAAGCAGTAATTAAATAAGTTACCGCGCTGTGAAATCACATCACAAAATTGAAAACCCTAATCTAAACTCAAACACGCCAAAAACGACGACAATATCCTGCGTATTCAATTTCGTCAGCCAGCTAGATCCCTGTTCTGGCACAACTCCTTCCTCAGCCGCTGCGAGAAGAGCCGGCAGGCGTCCATGCTTAGGTCCAAGGCCGCCGCCAGCGCCACGAACACAGCGGCGTCCTCCGTACACCCCACGTGCTGCACGCTCACCTCCACCGTTGGCTTGCTGCACTTCCCCTCCCCTTCCACACGCGCCGCCATGACAAACCCTCTGTACATGCAGTGCGTCCACAGGGAATTCCCGTAATCACCACTCCCTCTCGGGCTAGCAGCCGGAGAATTTCTACCCGGTGTCGTCCGGCCGCCAACGGCCGCTGCGCTCCCAGCCAAGTCGATTGAGAACTCGCCGCCGTTCTTCGAACTGACGGTTGATTCGGCTAGCACAATTCCCGCCCCAGCTGAGTCAGGGATCAGCTCGAAACGGTACCCGAGGCCGTCAGATCCGCCACGCTCGCGCCATGCCTCGAGGCGGCCCCAGGGTTTCCATGTGCCGTCTCCAGGGCGGAGGATGAGCCATGAACCCGGATTTGACCTGCTGACCCGGTCTGAGCCAGGTGAGGCCACGAACGGCGTCACCATCGACGCTAGTGCCACCGGCGAGCCGGAGAGATCGTGGACGGTGACCGACCATCCCTTCCGCTCCTTTAGTGATCTTTCCTTTTCGCTCCCTAACGAACCAAGCCAACTCCTCGAGCAGCTAGGCTCGGACGGCAATGATCTGCACGCAGCACAGGAACGTACAAAAATCAGTGAATTTCCCAAATTAAAATCAGAAATTCTTAACGTTGAATGAACGATTAATCCTATCTGTAAAGACTAAAGCAATTGGCAATTGCTCTACCGTACGACGTAGTGGCTTTTATAGTAATGTATGTATATATTATTACCTGGAAAGCTGATTCCGGTCGCCGGAGGTTGATCTGAAGCTGAATTTGCAGGTGAAGACAGGTTGTCGGATATTGCCTTGGATTTGGAACACTTGAGGACTGCACTCAGGTTCGCCGTCGAACTGGAAGACGAACCGCGGATCTGGCTCAGCCTTGACGGTTAGGTGGAACTGAGAAGCTTTACCGCCACTTCCAACGCTGATCCATCCGCTGTGGAACACGCAAGCCCTAGATTCCGCCCCAGTCAGATCCATAGGCACCGTGACCTTACCTAGAAGTCCACCGGAGTTGAATCCACAGTTGGCCCCCCGCGGTCCACTGAAGATGGAGATCTTGAGGCTAATTTTACCAGAAGCGAAGAGAGAGGCACCGCCAAGCTTAGACATCTCGGCTTTACTTAGGTCGAAAGACGCCACATCCGAGGTCCTGGAGTTCCCCTCCGGTAGCTTGGTCGACTCCGCCGGTATGCAGGGGACGGAGGCAGTATGAATAGGGAAGTGCTTGAGCTTGATCTTACAGAAACAAGACGCAGAGAGCGGATGCACGGTGGAGGAAGCTGGTTTGGCGGCTACAGGAAGCTTGATGGCGAGGTTGCCGACTGTGATGCGTACGAATGGACATGGATCCATCTTGCGACAATTTCAAAGGAGTACGTAGCAGCAAAGGAAAAGAGTAGGGAGGGAGTTACGAAATAATCGTCATTGTTGTTAGCTGTAGCAGAGAGAGGGAGGGTTTTAGGTTGAAGAAGAAGAAGAGGAGACTGGAATAACAGCTGTTAGACAGGCTGGCGATTGAAGTGGCAGGGTTGAGCGAATGTGACGGTATCCACAGTTGTGCGGTCCTCCCTTCCCTGCCCTTTGTACTGTCATCTGTCAGACTCATACACATTACAGACGCTTTCCTCTTCATCATCCAATTACATTTTAAGGTTGCCATTCATCTCCATCTCTAACAAAAGTTACCCTATTTAATTGTTTAGAATATTTGGAATATTATTTTAGAATATTTATTTATTTTATAACCTATAAATACATTGACAATTTTACAAATTATTCTAAAATATATATTGAGAAGTTAATTTTTTTAATATATATCATAAGAATTTAATATATATATATATAATGTAAATATATGTTGAACTAACTATAATATATAATGTTTTATAATTAAATCACTGCTTAAAAATATATATATAGGAATAATATATATATATATATATTGTATGATCTAAAAATATGTTGAACTAATTATAATTAATGAAATAATCCGCGAAATTAAGAAAGGAAAATGAAGATGAAGGGATATTATTATTGGTGAGGGGTTGTTACAAGTTACAGGCTTACAGCCTACAGGTGGGTCACGGTTGGTGGGGCCCTGACCACTCATGTGTAATGTATTGTGGAATTCTTGTTATGCGTGACAGACAGGCAAGTCTTCAATTTATTTTAATTTAATTTAATTCCCAAGAAGACGCATTGTTTTTCTGTTCGTGGGCTGGCTCATATCATATTGGATACCTACCTATTCCGCCCACAAGAAGTCAAACCATATAAATAAATTAGAAACTGAGTAGCTTCCTTCACATTAGTTGTATCACTTATCCTTTTATATATATATATATATAATAAAAGAGCACATCCTCTTATTTTAGGGATTAATTAATTAATTATTTACAAATTTGAGGGTTGATAATCAAATTACTATTTAAATTTGGATTTAATTACAAATCACTATCCGAAGTTTAATTATTTTTTTTAATTGTCTATCTGAATTTTCAATTTCCGAGTAAATTTTTACATTTGTTACATTATCGCCAAATTGGACATATATTCCGGCTAAACAAGGTACGAGGTTTAAAAAAAAAACACTGTTGAAACTAATTAAAGGTTATTTGAAGGTATTTCACTATTATCATTTTAATTTTTTTATGAATTTATATTTGGTATTGATCAAATGTGACCATGCTCATTCAATGTTTAATTTAATTAAAAAAATGTATCAAATGTAGTAACGTTTCAAAAATTGTAAATTCAAATTTTTTTTTTTTTGCCAAATTCAATTAACCAATTTTAAATATTAAAATTCTCATAAGGATTATTAATGAGTCAATTTCAAATACCAACTAAGGTATTAGCCTTAAATATATATATTGTTAAGCCAAAAGCCCATTATATAATTAATAATAAAATTTTGACATAGAGCTTGGTCGAACGGAACTCGATCCTTCTCTAGTTAGAACTTAGAAGTATTCTTTCTCCGACATTACCCTCTCTAGTTGATTACACGTGTTAGTGGTTTAGTCAACTCATGTACCGAGACTAAAATAAAATCATGTTGAGTCAACACCTTAATAACATTTCTTTATTTTGCTAAAGACCTTAATAACATTTTTTTTAAAAGAAAAATGAATATTATACTAGACTGAGATGTCGCATCGATTCAAAGAAAATCGGTTTAACTAAGTCTAAAACAAGCTAGCCGAGATGTCTAACCAATCGGGGATCGCCGGCACCCACAATATATTTTAAAGTACAAATATGAGCTTCTCTTTGAGGAACAATGCGAAACAAAATTGGTTTCTTGATGAACTCTAATTCTAGTCAAGGCATCCGCGACCGAGTTAGCTTCCCCGATAGACGTGTATAAGTTTGTACCTCCTTAGTCGAAGTAAGATATTCCTACAATCCAAAACGACAAGCATTAGTTTCAAATTGGGCGAAGAACTACCCGAGATGAGTTGTTGAGCGATCAGAGCATCACTCTCAACATGTAGAGAGTCTATTCCAAACTAAGAGCTAGATATATCTCACATCGGACAGCCCAAATCTCTGCAACAAGACTATTTACAACTCTCAAGTTCCTAGAAAAACCCAAATATCCAATTTCCGTTTGATCTCGAATGACACCCCTGCACCCGCTTTCCCTGGGTTGCCATGGGAAGTTCCATCCGTCTTGAGCTTCTTCCATCCATGATCCGATGCTAAGACGGGGATGATGTACCATAGCTTCCGGGAAACAAAAAATTAGTTTGAGCTAAGGAGACATCAAACACATTATTAGAAAATGTGGTCTTTTGGAAGACGAAAGCATTTCGATTATTCTAAAGGTTCCAAAGGCAATAGGAAAAGAAGGTCCTCCAATCAACACCATGCACAAACCTATCTTTGACAGTGCAATTACCCTTGATTCATTCGTACAAATGTAGTCTCAATGAAGCGTTAAAGCTTGTTGGAATAGGCAAGTTGCCCACAAATGCTTCGTTGGTGCACAACCCCTAATAATATGATCAATGCTTTCAATATCAATAGAGCAAACATGACATAAAATGTTGATATTACACCTATGCGGTTAAGAAGAAGACAAGTGGCTAAACGACTCATAAAGCCAAGCTAGATAAATTATTGTATCCGAAGAATAATGAGGATCTTCCAGATCCATCCAAAATATGAGGAGCCAGGAGGAAGCATCCATCCCAAATATGAGGAGCTAGGAGGAAGCAGGGGGCGGGAGAGGGCCTCATAGGCCGAGGCAGTGGTGAAGTTCCCTAATTTGGAAAATCTCCAAACGCAAATGTCCTACAATTGATTAAAAAAATTTCATAAAATACTTCAAATAACATCAATTATGTAGGAAAAATAATAGAAAGAGCATCTAAATTCTAGTTCTCTATCTTAAAAAATATATTTGACTTTAAAATAAGTCATTGAGACCTAAATTCATTTGCGACTACCCAAACATTATTATTGCTTGGTAAAATAAGATTTTAGGTCCAAGAAGTTGTGATGGGCCTAACTAAAATTGGCCCATTAGTCCATACTACGTGGAGCCTCATTCTATCTATACACTTCATAGTTTATCCTCTCCTCTGTAAAACGATACCATATCCTATCTTCTCATCTCATCTTCTCTTTTTGGAGAATCATCAGAAACCGAGAAGAAATGTCAGTCTCCGCCCTATTCGGCTCCCGGATTGCGGTGGCTCCGGCCTTCCCCGCCGTCGCGCCGTCTCTGCGAAAAATTCGCGCCGCTCCCCTGACCTTACCTGTAGGGAGTACTGGATTGGTGATTGAGTGCTCGTCGAGACCGCAGAAGAAGGGGACGAAGCACCACATGAAGACTCGGCCGAGGAAAACGCAGCTCTGGGACATTAAGCGGAAGCCGACCGTGTACGCTCCCCTGCCGCCGCTTCCGCCGGAGTGGAGCCTCGTCTCTTCAGATACCGCGGCCGAGACCGCCACGACGGCTGACGGTGGTTCTGCTCAAGCGCCGCCTCAAAGCTAGTTAAGCACTGCTCTGATTTGCTGTTTGTTTGTGTTTCAATTTCAAACGATGTTCAAAAGTTCTTCTATGGATGAAAAATGTAACGAATTTGGATATTTTGAGAGTTGAATATTTTGGAGTTACCAAACTTGATGATGGTATGACGTTTTTTGGAAAGCCAGATTGTTCGTCGACCATACATGAACATGATGATGTTGCAAATTGTTCGTTGATCATTAAAGCGGTTTAGTACTATACATGATGATGTTGCAACTTGCAATGAATTATTATGTAAATAATGTAGCTAAGTTATCTAGTTAGCTCAACTTTTACTAACTAGAATTATTAATAGGTAGCTGAGTGCAATTTGATATTAAGTTTAGTGTTGGGAAAAAAATCATATTATACACAATGTGCTAATTATTGCTAATTGTTTTAGATTTATAATCTTACTATTCAGTGACTCAATTGTTGGATTTGTTGTTTATCATTTTTTTTGACCGAATTTGACATTACAATTGTCTTTTAAGGAACAACAAAAATATGTTATTTTTCATTTTTCTAAATTACTAAATTTGTACATGACTTATGATACTTAATAAATATGTTTATTTTGTTAATTTTAAGAAGAAGAAAAAAAAGTGATTAAATCTGAAACAACCGTTATTAACAAAGACTTTTATAGTTGAGGATGTTTTTTTTTTTTTCTTAACCTTAAGTTTAAAGGAATTCAGATGGTGTTCTTCATGTAACCGACAATGTAGGTCAACTAAATTAATTAATTAAATATTGTTAAGTTTAATCAACAATGTAAGTGGTTAAGTAATACTTAGTTTACTTAAGGAATTCTTCACGTAAGATTCGAAGATGTGTTTTCATAGGCAAAGATGCGGTACCTATAGTTGCTCTTTTACAAAAGTCGAACTTGATACTTGGTTCAAAATCAAATTGAGCTAAATAATTGCAATTTTGGATAAAATTTATGTCAACCACAATAAATTAGTGAAATCAAATGGAGAACATAACATCCCAATTCACGTTAATCTCAGAAGTACCATAAACATCCGACAAAGCAACGAAAAAACAAACATTGAGAGAAAACCAAGTACACGAAGAACAAAAGACATAACCTTATTGCAATTGTAAGTAAAATTGAAACAGTTATTCCAAGGAGAGATCATCACCGATCAGGAAAAATATTAAAATTGCTGGTAATTTATGCTGCAGCTCGGTTCTCCTCCTCCTTGCTACTTCTTCCCACATTTCCAGCAATGCGGAAATCAATCGAAGGGACGACACTATACATTGAACGCATTTTAGCCGACGAGCCATGGCCCCGCCCTTACATATATATATATAACCTAACATAACATAAGTAATAGCTTCAGAGATTCATTTCAGGGTCTCTTCCTCAAGTCATTCTCCACCAAGCTCAACAAGAAGTCTGTAAATATGTGCTCGTATTCCGGCATCTTTCCGTATCCTGCAAAATCCACACAAGATTGATTACGTTTTTTGACATTAGAAGAGGAATGAATGGATGGATATGTTACATACCTGGGAAATAGTTGATGTCGATGACATAAAACCGGTCCCTTGTTCCATGCTCTCTTATGATGTCCATATTGAACAGCCTTAGACCCTGCATATACATAATTCATCAAACACCTTTTATATTTGCACAGTTCATCAATCAAAGGTTAGGTGGAGGACAGAATAGATTGTGTACCAGTCGCCTACGGAGCTCTTTTGCGAATCTTTCAAGCAGTGGTCGAGGCGGTAGCTCTGCAGTAGCAACAACAGGAAAGCAATGTGGCTGTTTAGAACCGCTTTTCAAATAGATGAACAAGAAAACAATATTAAAGGGATTTTCTTGGCTACATTGGGCCTATTCAGCAATATGTTTTGCCAACTGCAGGTTTCAGGTTTGTGTTCATTAATTTTTTGCAGGATTTTAGGGCAAGGGAAAAGGGTTAAGGACCTAAAAACAATCCGAACTATAAGACAAGTTGCTAATCACTGTCCTAGGTTTTAAATGTTGATATTCGGTGTCCTATATATCAGATTGGTTGATTTCCACTTTTTCGTCTGATTTTGGCGTTAAATTTGGCATTTGAAGCAACAAAAATATGTTATTATCCACTTTTCCAAAGTATAAGATTTGATGCTCATGGGTTAGACTTATTTGATGCTCAAAAGAAATGTTTTTGTTCTGTCAAATTTAAGAGATAAAAGTGGAAATCAACCAATCTAATAGTTAGGACACCGAATATCAGCATTTTAAATCTGGGAGACCGATTAGCAACATGGCCTATAGTTGGAACTGTTTTTAGGTTCTTAACCCAGGGGAAAAAGCATGTGCCACAGACAAGAGAATGATAGAGTAAGCAGTAACATTGCACTACAATATTCAATATACCCAGAATGCAGCACAAAATGGCACAACTGACAATTTGGAAGCAAAAAGGTGAGATTTTGGGAAAAGAGGAAAACCGACTGACCAGCAACAGACGGATCCAAATCTGCATCATCTGCAGATGCTGCAGCGCAAGATACCCTCGGGAAACGGAATACACCTGCACTTTCAGAGAGATCCCTCCGACTGACATCAGGCAAAGAAAAGCGTCTAAGAACCTTTATGGTTTCACCAACTACATATACTTTGAACATAACTCCACCTGCAGAAGAATAGTTTGACAGCATTTCACTCAGAATCCACCATTTGATGCAGACAAGAAACAAATAAACTTTTGAGATTGGCTAAATAAAGTACAGAATATAAAGACAGAGGCCAAGTTTTTGGAGCAATTGCTATTAGACTAGTGAAAGTAGGAGGAAAAATGATACAAAGCTTTAAACTTCAACCTCAAGAAACTATAAATTATCTCAGCCAATTACTTTCTCCTAAAAAGGTAACATCTTCATTTTCACCTCGCTAAATTTCCCTCAACCTCTCTTTAGAATTTTCCGAAAAGCAATGGTTTCTTGCACACTTTTAAAAAATCGTGGCTCAAACACTCATTATGAATACTCTACCTTATTTTAGTCAAACTAAAATGCTGGGAATACTATACCATGATTAACGAACTCCTGAAGTACAAGCGGAGTTTCCAATTTTTCAAGCGAGTATTGATCATAAGCAAGTGATAGCTCATGAGACTTTGCACTGCCATCTGCAACCAATGGTTTTGCCACTGAAACAATAGAGAAAAATGGTGAGAAAAACTACCACTTTTTACAGGGTAGAAATTACTTCACTAACTTGTGAGAGCAACTATACCCAATGCTACGATAAATCCACGGGTCATGCTTTTTGCCTAAGACAACAGACAGCCAACATGTGCTTCAATCGTATGGATAACAGAAATGCATCTTACAGCCCTGAAAAGGAGCCTCGGTGGGAAATTTGTAGTGAAGAAACAAGCATACCTAAGGGAAGCTTCAGCCCGACTTTACTGACAGCTTCAGCTATGGATGAAGCGTCTCTTTTAATAACTAGTTGCTTAGGAACATCCACGGTTCCTGCATGTCGAACACACTCAGGGTTAGCAGTAATAATTTAGCATCTACAGTGTGAAATGTGTGATAGTACCATATTGATCACAAAAGCTCATGTCAGCTACTTCCTGAAGCATGTATTGGCGATTACGTAAATGTTGTATTGCGTCAGGAGGATCAAGAACTGTGACTTCAGGATGTGTTAACCTATAATCCTGCAATATGGGATTATTCTCAGGATGAACTGAGGAGGAATATACCCTCATAATAAGACAAGTACAAATTGTATTTTTAAAAACAATAAGCACTTATAAACAAAAAACCGACAAATTGAAAACCCAATGAATCAGTGTGATGAATATGTATTTGGCAATTAGGTATTATCAATTATGTATTATCATCACTATGCAAAAATTGCGTAATCCAGAGACCAAACACAAAATAATAGAGCAATCACCTCAAGAATCTGTCGCCACTCCTTTCCTGTTAACTGATAAAATAAATAATAAAAGACAGATCAGGAAAATAGTATAGTGCTTTCAAATAGTTATATATATATATATATCTGCAAGTACACAGGTATTGTATAGTTGTATATATCTGTAAAGACATGAAATGAAATGACATAAAACTGAAGTAACAGTATACTAATAATGAACAAGTGATAAATTCATCAATGAGGACCATAATCACTTTCACCTGAAGAAAGGAATATAATTCTGGGTATTTACCTTATGTAACACAATATCAAAAGGGCCTTGATCTGAAAGGGATCGATCCGGGTCTATAGCAACAAACAATATGCCCTTGTTTCTGCATTACATCACATTGAATATACAAGAATTAACTTTTGAGAGGTGGACTATCAAAATCAGCACTACGGGAAAAAAAAATACTACACAATTCGGATTAACAAAACCACAATGTGTACAAATTGATAATACATTATTGTCACTGCATAGCGTACTTCAATAGTAGCCAACAAAATTCAGGAAAGTGCCATCAGAAATCAGCCTAAGGTTATCTGTTCTTATTTCTTTTGTTCAATAATATTGAAGTTGTAGTGTATCTACTCTGCTGCCAGTGTAAAACTAGAGTGGAATCTTCCAATAAAAGATGACACAAAAACGAATACCCTTTACAGCCACAGCAGATAAGGACATTTTATTTAGAGGATTAAGCTTATAAGATCCCATTTAGCTATAACTTGATTTTCCAGGCTTGTCATTCACACCCAGTAATATTGTTCATCAAAATTCCTTACTTAGGAACAAACAAAGTTTGAACTTGAAGGAAGACACTTATGAGCCTGAAGAAAAGTGAAACCACAATTTAAAATGTTGCGATAGCGTCAGCTAAAGGAATTACCTAGCTAAACCTTCCAATTTAGGCTTCAAAAAGCTCTTAATCTTCTTAGAGGTAAGAGCATAGCCAACGACGACCGATTTCCTCTGATGAATTGGAAACCCTAACCCTAATGCACAAGCCGCCTCGTCTTCCCCAGCTAGTCTGGCCTGAGACACGCCCTGCTCATTTCCGCTCTCATACGCTTCGATCCAGCACTGTGCCTCCTCTTTGACTACCATGGCGTTAGACTGAGGTCGAAGGGGGGAAAGGAAGGAAGAGAGAGCAAAGGCTTCCACTGAGCGGAAGAGCTATGGAAAAAGGAAAACCGAGCGTTAAGAGCTAAACTTTTGGAGCTCGATACGGACGAGGAAGCGACACGCGACGGAGAGAGAATGCGGCTTTGTAGGTGCGCGCGTCTTAGTCTTGTGATGATCCGCTGTGTTGTCTGGTTGCTTGGATGAATAATGGCGGAACCAGAGGAGACGGTTACAGAGAGAGATATGGAGAAGAAGAGAGGCGTCGAGCGGAAGGGAAGGGAAGGGATGAGTGGTTGCTAGTGCCATTTTATAAGGTGGTCGTGGAGGCAAAACGCACTTTCCATAAACATGTAAATGTAAATCACAATAATAAAAAAATAAAGGGGAAAAATATTTTTGGATTTGGACAAGAGAAATGGAAATTCATAAATATTTTTTAATTTTAAATGTCACATATATAAATTCTATTTTTTTTAATTAATGAATGACATTCATAAATTATATGGCTAGAGCATTGTATTACATAATATATTATTTAAATCTCGGTTTAACGTATTTTTTATGTAAAATAAATAAAAAAATGTGCTACAATAGTTTTACATAGTATTCATTAACGTAACGGGATGAGCCTATGGTCGCCACTACTAGCCCATTCCTTTATTGGAAAAAAAAAATAGTATTCCTTAAAAGTGTGACCCACATATTTTTACGTAACCAATTTTTAATTATATAAAATAAATCATTTTATAATTAATCATAATATCTTATTGGTGAATGTTGAAAAATTTAATAATAAAATATATTTAAAAAATATATTTAAGTAATACGATTGCAGAGCAAATATTGTTTACGTGTGTCTTAACTTTATGTACTACCTAAATTATACATAAATGTCTACGTGTCAACTTTGGAAAATACAATTTAAGTAAAACTATTGTGGATGCTCTTAAATAAGTATGTAATATGATGTATTTGGATGCTCTAGTGGTAAAAAAACGCTTACACTTATGTGATTTGACTCTGAAGTCCCATATTCAATGACCCTCAGGGGCATCACGTCGTGGTGACTTGTTTAAAAAAATATCAGGTCTCACTTGACACACACACCGCGTCAGGCATATGAGGAGACAAGTAGAACTGGGCACGACCAGCCTCTTGACTATACGAAACTGCTGGTGGGACTACGTTGACGAAGCTAGTGCGTATGCTGGTTGCTCGCTAAGTCTGGTAAAAAAAGCTTAGACCATGAATAGGAGAGCCCGAACATTACGTAGCTGGATTGGTTTAGGGTCGTCGCAACTACTAGCACAATCCTTTTGTTGGCAAAAATAAATTAATATTTAACTATTGTCTCGATTTAAATTCCATTAAAAAATTTAAAATGTAAAAGTGTTATTATACATTTTACATACTAATATGATAGATACATTCTAAATATAAAGCAAATATGCTTACCTTTTTGGAAAAATCACTAAACTACCCACATTTTAGAACTCAAAATGCGCCACATTTCCCAGATGCGCCACAATTAATTAGCATTAATTACCCGTTTTTCAAATTAATTCACTAAAATACTGCTATAAACTAGAATCGAACCCAGGTCACCTAGGTGATAGACATAAATACTAACCACTACACTATCTTGTCTTTTTTTGAGAATTTATTAAACTTTTTATATTTAATGTTAGTTTAACGACCAAAATATCGTCACTGAGAATTGAACACAAGTCACACGCATGATAGGCAAAAATTCTTACCACTACACTACAATGAATTTTGTTGAGATTAATTAAACTTTTTATATTTATTTGTCTATGTAATTTTATTTATTTATTTGTGTTAATACATTGTTTAGTTACCTACGTTTGCACCATCAGGGACGAAGCCAGAAATATTTTTCAGAGGGGGCAACTTACTTATAGAATATAAAATATAATATTATAGAGATGTATTAAAATTTTAATATACATTTTTTTAACTGTATAATTTAGATGTTTTAAGAGCTTTCTTTATAACATATTTTGACAACTTTTACATATTAAAAAAATTCTAATATTAATCATTACTTTTAATTTATTTATTTATATCTAGATTGTAGATAAAATGTAATTTTTTTTTAATAATATTAGTTAAGAAGTTTTAATCGGAGTGATATTTTTTTTCCCCAAGAATTGGACATACTTGACACATATTCTTCCATTACATTGTAAAAAAATCAGAATTTCTCCTAGTCATTTTTGTTAGAATAACAAGTTTATAAATATTTAATTGTTTTAACTAACATAATCCTTTAGTGTGCCCAAAAAATTTCTAGCTCTCTAATGTTTAAAATTATGAAGGTGTTGATTAACCCACAATTAAGCAAAACCAATGTTTTCTTTTTCATTTTTATATGCGATTATTGAATCTTTAGTTAAAAAAAAATTGGTCGGCTGAGTAGGTTTTTTTTTTTTTTTGTTTTTTTATCGAAAGACTAAATAGGTTGGTAAACTGAGTCTGTAATAATAGAATAAATTAATAAAAATAAAAAGAATTATAATAAATAAAAAATGAAGAGATTGTTTTCTCTCTTCTTGGTCGAACTCTCGAAGAGTTGAGTGGCTTTTTGGAAGCTTTAGCTTGCCACATGTCCTAATATTATTGGTATTTGAGAAAAAAGGAAAAGAAAAGTTTATTTTCAGTTCTCTCTCCTCATAATGGTTCATCTTCAACCTTTTGCCTAAGTTCTTACAGAAGAAACCATACACGGTGTTCTCAAAGAAAAATACGAACTCCATTATACGAACTTAGATTAGAAAGAAACCAGTTGTAAGCTTCAATCTGAGACATGCTTGTGAATTATCTTTTCATTTCAGAGGGGGCAAATTGCCCAACAACACCTAAATTTTCTAGAACTCCTCTACAATTTAAAGAACATCCATGAAGTTCAGCGGGGGCAAGTGCCCCCGCTGGTCCTTCAGTGGCCTCGTCCCTGTGCACCATGTGACCGAATGATTACTTTTTTGAAGTGATTAATGGTTACATACATTTCGGAATATGACAGAATCGTTTAAACTTATTTTATTTAATAATTTATATTTAATCAAATGTGATTGAATTTTAGTTAAATAACGATTTTAGTAAAATTCAACCCCTACCTATGTTTAGTTATTTTGTAAAATTCAATCACATTTGATTAAATATAAATTATTAAATAAAATAAGTTTGAACGATTCTCTCATATTCTGAAATGTATGTAACCATTAATCACTTTAAAAAATTAATTATTCGGTCACATGGTGCAAACGTAGGTAACTAAACAATGTATTATCACAAAACATAAATAAAATTACATAGACAAATAAATATAAAAAGTTTAATTAATCTCAACAAAAGCCATTGTAGTGTAGTGGTAAGAATTTTTGCCTATCATGCGGGTGACTAGTGTTAAATTCTCAGTGACGATAGTTTGGTCGTTAAACTAACATTAAATATAAAAAGTTTAATAAGTTCTCAACAAAAGGCATTGTAGTGTAGTGGTTAGTATTCATGTCTATCATGTAGGTGACCTGGGTTCGATTCTAGTTTGAGCACTATTTTAGTGAATTAATTTGAAAAACAGGTAATTAAAGCTAATTAATTATGGCGCATCTGGGAAATGTGCCATGTATTAAATTGGCGCATTTGGCAGATGTGCCATGTTTCTGGCGCATTTCGGAGATGCGCTAGTGGTGATTATGGTTCCGAAAACTCGTTTTTCCTTATTTTTGTGTTTGAGTTCTAAAATGTGGGTAGTTTAGTGATTTTTTCTACCTTTTTATAGAACCCTTCAAATATTTCGTGAAAACAAAAAGACAACAAAAATCTTCATGAATCATGCGTAGGCTAAGTTTGCTATTTAGTCCCTATAAAATGATTAGGTTTTGTCCTTTGCATCCTAACTAATGAATTATTATCATCTTAATCTTGGTTGAACTAATAAGTCAAATTATGTTCTCCAGTTAATCAAGTTCTAATCCCGCTAAAATGTTATTTCCGGCAGGATTTTAACTGTATTATTTCCGTCTGAAATCGCGGAAGCAAATTTTATATACATAAAGATTAAATATTATCAAACTATTTTTTTTTTTTTTTTGCCTACAATGTGTTTTAAATAGACAATAAGAAGATACACCGCTATTATTAGGATGATTTTAACTTTACCATTTCCACCCGAAATTGCAAAATAATATTCATACATAAAAATAAAATATTATCGAACATTCATTATATTTTAAGTGCAATGTATTTTAGAGGGATCATAAGTAGAGGTAACGTTATTAACATGCTTACAATACACCTCTACTCGCACCGTATGTATATAAGAGGTGCACTACTATGTATTGATTACAATTTAATTTAATTTATTTTATTTTTACATTTTCTGTATTCAAATCCGAATTTCTACTTAAATTATCCAACATGGATGAAATATCGATTATCAGTGTTGTCGTTCGCCATTAGTTTAGCAATGATAGAACATGGTCTATTTGATCAAGACAGCCATGTGTCTCTTATGCAACAAACAAAATACGATACTTAGACATTTAAAAATCCTATGTATGCGGTCTCCCATAATGACACGTATTATATCGATATATTATTTCCAAATTTGATCTCTTTATTTAATTTATTTTATTTCTTTCAAAAACTTCAAAACAGCGTAGATTTGTAAAATTGAATTAAATAATAATAATAATAATAATAATAATGGATAACAGACATAAGATAAGGCTCCAACGTGGAGTAATGTAGTTCATGTTCTTATTCATCTCAAAGTTGGATATATATGTATTATCTTGTACATAAACTTGTTATTTGTTATCTAATACAGGGACAGATATGCATCGGTGATTACGGGGTCACGGGATAGTGGATACCGCTTAACTTGATCGGAGTAAAAAATTAACAATTACCGATAAGGATCTCATATAAAAATTGTAAGTGATCCTATATAGAATTATCAAGGAAACTATAAACATATAAAACTTAGTAATTTATTTGGTTTTGCGCGCATATATTAATTACTCCACTTATGGTTCGAGTCTCACCATTCACACTTTTAATCTATAATAATTTTACTGTTTAATATATTTTTTTTCTATTGTATTTAATATTTTTTCTCCGATGTCATTTTACTAGCTAGTTTTTAATCTAAGTTTTTTAAAACATTTCTTAATTGTCGTTTCTTCTTCTCTTAAATACTTATTTTTCTTTTGTGTCTCATTTTTTCTCTTCACGCATCATTGAAAAATTCTTCTTATAATTTTGTAGATTTTTTACAACAAAAATATCATTAATTTTTATTTATCTCATTCTAATTGAATTTTTTAATTGACCAGAAAAAATTGTAATTTTTGTTATAATTTTTATATTTGTATTGAATATTATTAATGTTTGAAGTTTTTTTTATTTATTATAAGTATATATATATATATATAGTTGTACTTAACAATTTCAGTAGAAAAACTTTTGTTAATTCGATATGAAATTATATTTAATCCGACCGATTTTTTTAACTATATAAAAAAAGTGCACCCATTGATCATGGATTCGTTACTGATCTAATATATATATATAAATTTAGGTAGAAAGAGCGAAAGAGGTTTTGAGGAACATTCTTGAGCCAAGGGTTCTTTTGGTTTTACTACTGCCGATGCAAAGCTGAGGGGTTTTTACATTCCAAGATTCTAGCAGATGTGCTATCATTTTTCCCTAATAGCTCACGGTCAGTCCAATGCAAATTAAAGCCATCGTTGAATTCTCCTCTCACTTCTCTCCTTTCAACATCTTCATCTCACTTCTCTACTTGCATTAAAGCCATTGTTAATTTCTGCAGGATCGAAGAGTTTAAGCTCTATCTATGAAGCGTCACAATTCAATTAGTTGTTGGGTTCAACGAACAAGCTTGGAAATCTACGTTTCCTCCCACAATCAATTATGTCGGAGTTACGATGGGTGTTTGATTCGTCTATAAAACTTCTGATTCTATTTGCTACTCGCCAGTCGTTCAATTTTGTTGCTTTTGGTCGTGTCTATTTTGGTTTTGATTATTTCAGCTGATTAATTATGAGATCAACAATAGAGTTATTGTGTTCTTCTTATGATTTTGAATCATATCTTTATCCGATTTGGTGCAATTGAAATGAAATCTGATGCGAGACATATGTTTTTGCAATTCCTAATAAGATATATTGCGATTTGTCTTTGGGATGAATCATACAGATCTGATGGTGTGAATTTAATTAGTGCTGCTGCTGATTTTCCCTTTTTTTTTGTGGCCAACCTGCTGAGTTTCCCTTTTAATGATCAAATTTACTGATGTTGTCACTGCTGGTAGTGATATTAACTGATGTTGGTCAGCCTGAGCTGATTTGTGATTTCCATTGGTAATTCTGGTTGGGCTGCTACTATTTGTCTCGGTTTTGGTTGATTATGAAACTTTTGAAGCTTTACTCATGATGGTTGATTAATTTCTGCTGCACCTGATTTATTCACCCTGCAAGACACCCTGCATTTTGAGAATTGGCTGCGAAACCTAAAGGAGCCAATGATGCAGCTCTGTCTAAAGACTTTGATCAAATGAATTTCGAGCTTCTCTTGGAGATCTTACTTGTTAATCCTTGCAGGCTGAAACATTAACTAACGCCTGATTTCATAAGCTTTTGTATTATTTGTAAATCGAATGTCCACTTTTACAGACCAACATTGCACAGGAAACACTACAAGTTTTTGCTCCTTTTATGTGATATGTGGTGCTTTGAACTTAAAAATGCTGAGGTACGTTATATCAATTACTAATAGTTGGTTTAATTCTTCATGATTAACTATTTTGTGGATGTTGAATATAAATATTTTCATTCAAATGCAAGAGCTCTTATAGTTTCTATGTTATATTTATAACTTAAGAGTTCACATTTCAAGATATATTCTGTGTTAATGTTTTAAAAGTTATGTACTTCTATGTAACTGTAAAAAAAGTAGGAGATCACTATTACTGTTGTACCATCTCAAGCCAGGAAGAATTGTTAGTTTGAAATTTCTTTAGCTAGAGGATTACGACTAATGTTAATCTATATCTTTGTTAATGTAACTAGAACCTTTGAAGTGTTAGAGTTGTATGCATTACATGGGCAGCCGTCATTTAGTGGATGAAATTGTGAATTGTTTCATGTTTTAAGATAATTCTCTCTGGACAACTTTAACTGTGTTACTAAGCAGGATTTGTAAGATACATTTATGCTGCTGCTAAGGGTTCTTTTGATGGTGTCAATCAGTGAGGGATCAACAAGATGTGTAAACATGCCCTTTTCTGGTGTAAACAAGATGTTTTTTGTTATAATTGTTGATTGAATTAATTTAATGTCACATGTATCATATCAAATTTTACATTTACCCCAGATGATATGCTAAACTTGAAGTCAGGGTAGATCAGTGTTACTAAGCAGGACTTTGAAGATACATTCATGCTGCTGCTATGGTTTTTTTTTTTTTTTTTTATGGAGTCAATCAGTGGGGATCTACAAGATGTGTAAGCATACCCTTTTTGGTGTAAACATGTGTAACAAGATGTTCTTAGTTCCATAAAGTTCACCCTTCTGTTTAAGCATCACATTGCAAACTTTGAAGGGACCAAATTTGAACGGTTAATGAATTTTGGTATCATCGACACTATGATGGAAAACGCAAACTATGAACATTCACCTATCTGATTCATGGAAGATACTGAAGAAGTGATTCCTAGCTTTATCAAATGCTCTTTTTGTATTATAGTCATCTAAAGTTTTGATTGATTTCTTTTAACAATCAACATAAGGTGGTTATATTTTTACAGTAAACCTTATTTAAAGGATTGCTAGATTTAGATCCGCTGCGTTAAATATTTGGGGTTATTTGGAGAAAATGAATAGTTGATTGTTCAATAGTTTTAGGGAGTTTCAGGGAGCTGATTGCCCTTCTGAAAAGGAAAGAAAGAAGGATGTTCATCAGCCACGAATGCAATATGATGATGATAAAAGCATAGTTGAGAAGGCCAAGAGGAAAGTTGTTGTCAATCAAACTGAGACTAAGAAAAAATATGCTTTGCGAAAAAAAAGAAAAAAAAAAGATCTACTCAAAGGGAAGGGGAGGGAAGTGTGCCGAGGTAACATGATGTAGAAAGTCTGGAACAATCATTGTTGGATTTATTTTTCAGGTGCAATATTTTAACTGAGCTTAATGTTATTTTATATAAGCAAGGTTTGAGGGCAATGATTTCCCTTGGATAAAAGGGTTGGCAAGCAATTATCATTATTCATTGTTAATTATTTTTAGTACTTCAACGCTACTAGGATCTTATAGATTTAGTAATATTTACTGTCTTCCTAAATGGACTTCTAAGATTAACACTTTGTCAGTGCCTTTATAATATGGTATCATTCTTGGAGCAGATACAAGAGCAATTTAAACACGAAATGTTTGAGATTTTGCTTCGGTTGAGCTTTGGGTTTAGCTAATAAACACTATATGCACATTGTTTGGTTATGCCATATTGCCATCGCTGAAGCTATTACATTCTTAGGTTATGCCATTTCTAATTTTCACTACTGCCATGCAGATAGTGATTCAATGATTGTGACTGCGTTGACTCTTTCAAAGAGATAACTTTTCAAGTAAGCATATTTTTTTTTTATAATTTTAGTGATCAAGAAAATTGTGTATTCATATGTCACTTTCCACTTATTATACATATTACCATTTCAAATGAACAATATTATACCGTTCTGAATTTCTACGTTTAAATTTTACTTATGCAATTACCAAGTTCATGTCTCATTGACTCCTTGAAAGAAGACATGACCAAGGATGAGGCAGAGGTATGTTACTATATATATATATATATATATATATATATATATATATATATATATATATATATATATATATATATATATATTATCTCCTAAAAGCAACTGGTGTCTAATTTGGATATTCAGTGTATTTAGCTTTTCATTCTATTGTCAAACTTGATTTTTAGGCTTTTCAATCAATTGATAAAATACGTAGATAAGAAGACCTCATGAAAGTTACAAGATTAACTTGACGCCCCACTCCCTTTGGTGCTTGAAATTACAACTTGCGGTGATTGTCTCTCCTCACTCTACGTTTTGTATGATTTTCTTACAACTATGTCAATTTCTGTTATCACTAGTTTTGTTCACTACATCCCCTTTAGCATATTTATAAGATATATAGACATGGTTAACTGTAGTTATGACCTAACAGGAAACCCTGTTCATAAATATGCTGACATAGTTTATCTGGTTTATAGTCATTTCTCCCACTCAATTGAAATCATTAGGCATTTGAAGCACAAAAAAGAATGAAGCAACAGTCCAACATGAAAAATACATTTGCCTCCAAACATCAATTATGAGTATGTTCCGAATTTCAATTCCTTTTGAATTAATTTACTATTATTTGGTAATTGATTATTGATCAATGTTATTTAGTTCATCTGTTTAATTTGCTCCAAGGCAGATCTGTAAATGCAAAATGATTTGTGATAGTACTGATAAATTCTGAAGGAATTTCAGAAATTCCTCCATCGTCTCTTGGTCCATCGGAATTTCATCAGGTCTGATGTCGTAGCTGATACTCACGCTAATCAGGTTTTAAGAATTTCTTCAACCTACCTCTTCGAAGCTTGGGTACATGGTTGAGTAAAGTTCAAAAAATTAATATGTCATGCATATTATATTATATCATAAAAGAGCTGTAATTTTGTATCCTTTAAACCAACTAAAAGTTTAAACTTTACTAAGCGAGAGTGTGCACAACCATAGAGCAGGTTTTCTGTGATGTGGTACTTTGCCGAGAAGGTTTAGTGAATGCCTTTTTTTCCACCGAAACTGATAATTATTTGTCATTGAAATTGTGAGATTTTATTCTAATGTGCAATGGTAATTGGTACATATTGCCAATTCTTTTTGTTATGCTATGATCTTCCACTCTTCTGGTATCTTTTACAGTTTGTCAACATGCCAGCAAAGACTGTTGTATATACTGTTGTTAAGAAGTGGGTGGTGAGAGTCATCAGTACACTGAATCCGGTGAGTATATTCAGGTAAGACAAATAATTTTTATACATAGAAACTACATATTGTATGCTTTGGTTCTGATTCTTCAACATAACAAAGATTTTACTGATCGTGACTACGATTTTCACTTTAGATGACTCGAACGACTGACCAATGAGGAAAATACAGTTGAGACATCTGCATCATAATGGTTGATGAGCAGGTAAATAATCAAGAGTGTTTTCCTATAACGATACTTTGTCTATACATACAATGTTGACTTGGTCTTATGGCAACATGTACTGATAGAGTGCAAACATGTGTATATAAGTTTTATTTAATATGAGATTATTTGTCTTCTATCACTCTTAGTAAACTTTCTCTAATATATCTTTTAAGTTATGCCTGCATGGATGGAGCCTTGGATTTGAGGGTTTAGTATTTCATTTGATTTTGAATTGTCATGTTTGTTTCCGGATGTTCATTTGATTTTGAATTGTCAAGCCCGTTTTTCAGATGGAAATGAACGCGCTCTATGAGATTACTCTGGGAAAGCTAACTCTTTTTGTTTACCTTCAAACTAACTACTACTCTATTGGTGAGCCGTGTGGAAGGACAAGTTAACATGTGATTAATAATTATTCGAACCAATTTTAATATGAGAAGGGTCTTTTGCTATTCAGACTTGCTAAAATTTTTGGTATCATTTATTTAGTTTCTTATGCTTATGTTTTATTGCTATTGAATTCTTGAGTATCTTTTTAGGTTCGTTAATTGTTATACATAAAACTACTTAGTTTGTCAACATAAAAACAAGTTGGTCACTATATCAATTTTTATTTTGTTACTGTTATATAAGAAAACAACCCGCGCCAAATTTGAAAGCATGTGCAGTTGGAGCGGACTGTGCTGCATTTGGATCGATGCTCGGGGAAGATGCAACAGTATTGGTGGGAGGTACGGTGTTGATATTATAGCCACCAACGGTAACACGGAAATGAGAGCTGCTAGGAGGTTTTTGGTTGGTTGAACTGACGGTAACTGGGGAAGAAGAAATGGAGTTATCACTCAAATTAGCAGCAGAGAAAATCCCAAAATTGAAGCTTGCAGTAGAAGATGCAGTTGAAAGAGCAAGTGTAGATGCATGTTCTGGTGCACTCTTTGCAACTCCATCTGTAGAAAGAGATATCTATGGAACTCAGTATGGATGAAGAAGAAGCTCATGAAGGGATGGATTGATGGGTTAAGAAAACCTATTGTACTATTAAGCAAAAACAACAATGTTGAACAGACCATAACATTATGGGGTTGGAGGTTGATATATATTACTAAGTTTTACGAATGATACAACAAGTCGTTATACATTTTAAGTTAATGAATTTTTCCTTTCCATATTAAATATATTTTCATACCAAAATATCTAAAATATTAATATATTACAGTGTTCATAATGCTATAAATAACAACTACAAACGTAATATTACTACAAACAGTTTTCACTACAGTGATCGATCATTCACATTTATCGTTAATGTTCTTCATTATCACACTAAATTCATTTCGACCACGTAAACATTTCAACTTTATTAACAAATATTTTACACCTTCTACGCATTTAACATATCAACCCGCGCGCTTCGCGGGGATTGCTCCCTAGTATATATATATATATACCAGCCTTAACGTTTTTTCTCAGTGTTATCAGAACCGGACCGGGCATCGAACCGGCAGAGCTGCCGGTTCCCGGTTCGTCCGGTCCGACCCGGTTCGAACCCGGTCGGACCGGTCTAAGCTGAAAAACGACCTAAAAAAATTCCCCATTTACTCTGTTCCCTCTCCCAAGCTCAACCCGCATGTTCGGGCCATTATTACTCTTGAACAAGCTAGTACCAATTTCATCTAATAAAAGTAGGCATATTTCCATTCTATATATCAATCTGGAGGAAAGGAAAGGAAATGTTATATGCAGGTACGGGATTGATACAGCTTTTTACTCGAGGAAAAACAGAGATTTCCTGAACTTATTCATCTCATCTCCCTAAGCACCCCAGTCCAGTATCCCTCCGGCGATCCCCACAATCAAGATTCAAGACCCGAGTGTCTGATCGGAGAAGAAACGCCACGATCGATGAAACTCTGACTACGATTTGCCATGGTAGTCGATCTCGAGTTCATCACTGTACTAGAGGAATCGAAATACGAAGCAATAGGCTTTCTCACCGGAGAAGAAGACATGCTAGGGTAGCTTCAGATCTGCTGGGTTTCTCGGTGCAAATTCCGGCGACTCCACTTCAGATCTGCTGGGTTCTACAGATGAGATCGGTCCGTGCAGATGGCTGCTGCGGCGTGGTGGTCGGTGGAGAGCTGCGATGGCGCGGTGGTGCGGTGGTGCGGTGGCTACTGCTTCAGTTCAGACTTCTTCCTCAAAGCTGGCTTTCAGACTTCTTTGCGGCTCAGTAAGTGTTAGGTTATAAAGTCTAGGTCAACGGGTCGTCAATCTAGAATTTATCTCCCACTAATGAAATGTCGGGTTCAGTGTTCCTAGGACTAGTCGTTCTGATCCATGCCATTCTGCTCCCTTGGCTCTCTTCTCCTTGCCACCCTGCAAGAGGGGCAATACCAGGCACAGAGGGGGGGTGGTGCCTGATGAACCCTCTCCGATGCCTAAGTCAGTACGATTTTAGAGAGATAAAGCTAGAGAGATGTCAGAGCAAAATTGTGCAACTTGCCAAGATGATCGAATGAATAGTGGAGGTGTTGTATTTATAGGCAACGGTGTCATTAAGGTGGCTTAATGACATGGTTATCCTTTAAACACAGTTAATTAACCTTTAAACACGTAATTAAGACCTTAGGATACGGAAAGGGTTGGCGGAAATAAACCGAGTATGGGAGTCCAAGAATGGTGCCGGGGCCCTTGGGGGGAAGGAAAATCCGACCCCCAAGGGTAGGGGTTGGGTGAGGCCACCCAACCCCTCCTAGGGGAGATAGGGTTGGCCGACCCGATCTCCCCTAGGGGAGGTCGGGTGTGGCCACCCGACCTCACCTAGGTGAGTCTAACTCGGCCGGACGAGCGCTTCGGCCTCGTCCGGTCCGTTGGTGTTTTCGCGAAGTGTTCGATTTGAAGTTTCGATTTACAATCATTAACGGGGTAATCAAAATGAAACGAATCGGGAGTCAACGGGTTCAAATTGGGCGTATATCCATCACATGCCCCCGAGTCAACCAATGGCCTAACCCTTGATTGACTCTATTTTAGGATGGTATGACACGCGCAATTTGAAACCGGAATTTTACCTTCTTGTCTGAATGCTTACTTACCCATGGATGTGTGCCTCTGACTCTGCCCCCTGCCTTATAAGATAGAGGAATTGTAAATGTCAGAATAGCACGGACACGCGTCCAAGCACGCGTCCGTCTGAGGTGGAAATAATAAATCTATCCTTGCTACGGGCACATATTCGAAAAATACATGCTCGCATAGGAATGCAATACGAATACAGCTAGGCGATTCATACTTCAATTTCATGCCGGGATTCATCTAAGTGAAGAAAAATTTCAATTTTGGCCCAAAATTTTTCTAAGTATGGGATACTAGAAAATATGCCTATAGGATGTTAACTAGGAGTGAACATGGACATATCATGAACATGAGGATGTGTACTAGCCTACATGCAAGTAGGAACATAAGGATGGGAGTGAGTATAGACATGCTGCGATTGTAGTCATGAATGTATGCATAAATATATGGCGGCCATGTGCATGGATGTCTAAATGTTTGAACACATGGGAGTGTGTACGTGGGCATGCATATGAGTGCAAGCATGAACATGTATGTATGTATGGACGGGTTGTGAGTATAAGCATGAGTGATGACATTGATGTACCTGTAGATGTTAATCATGAATATGAGCATAAGTGCAAAGGTGAGAGTATAGACCTCTCCTTTACCTGAGGGTGAGAACTCTGCCACTCAATGGGACACAACGTTCCGCCTCCCTCGTACTAGCGTGGGCATTGTCCATTAACCTCGACCTTCGGCATGTGTAACATTTTTCCTTCATTCGTTGGAGCGTGTGTATAGCTCTTGACCTTTGCTCTGCAGTTTGTTCCCCATAAAAGTGAGGGTGAAAATGCTTACAAGCTTTCTTCTTACCGCCGCGAGCGAAGGGGTCTATTGACATGTGTTAAGGGTTGACCCTTCCTTCGGATGTGTTGGAGCGTTGTTCCATTTGGGGAAACTAAAAGTTCGCCCTCTTCCCTTGGTGTTAAGGTTGCCCCCGTAGTAGGCAGATCTCGCCCCTCCATGAGTAAGGGTCGATCTTTGCGTTGGTTGCTCGTATAGATGACTCACTTTTGGGAAGCTTTCTTCTTCAGACAGGGAGACCTTGAAGATCGTTTTCCAAGGTAGTCAGACCAAATCTGACTGTCCTGTGTCTTGGGTGTCCGCGGTGGACTCGTATGAGGCGGGGACTCGTATGACCCCTTGTAGGTTGACTTCATGGAGAAAAATATAAGGTGTAGGCAGAGCGTTCCGAATGTACCGTTGAATCGGATGAGAGGGAAGAACCCTCTAGTTCTGCTTATCAGGCCCATAAATTTTCTAAGTCAGGGAAGGCTGCTAATGCTTCCAGTATGTTCTCATTCCATTCTCTTTTCTTTGTGATATACTTATGATTGTTCTCATGTTGCTTCCTTCTTGTTGTTAGAATGTTCGCCCCTGGTTACCGAATGGGTTCTTGCGGTGGGCGAGAGTTCAAGTCAATCTAAATCCGAAGCGTGGGAACCTGACTCTGAGGTCGGGCCCTCGGCTGCCAAGGAGAAGGAAACCGCGAGGGGCTCTCCTTCAAGTGCCCCCTTGCTGACTCCCTCTCATGATGAGGAGGTAGTGGTTGAAGAGGCGCCCTCTTTGCTTGACAAAGGGAAACAACCTGTGGCTTGTGATGGGGTGATCATAGGTCTTGATGTCTCCTCTCTATCCTCTGCCCCCCAGCCGAGGGGCCGAGTCTCAGGTTTATTTCATCTTCATGTAGATTTGACGACTTTTGAAGGTGTCTTTGGCTTTCCTATGGGTTATGTTATTAACCCCTGCGTTGAAGATTTTTCTTTTGGTGATGGGTGTGATCATCACCTTTCATTGAGGTTTCTTTCTCTTGCCATGGCTCTGATTAAGATAGCAAATTCTTGCTTTGGAGTTTGGTGGAGACTGCTCTTGAGTTAGCCTCTACTAGTATCGTAGTTGTGATCGTTGTGGGGATCGTTTTGTTATATGCCCTCAATAGTGCTTGTCGTGATTCTTTGCTTCATGGTTGATTTCGTGAGATATGGAAGTTGTCTTCATAATGAGGACGTCTCCTTCCTGGTATCACCCAGTGGGTTGAAATATAAGTGCCTACCTTTGATGAGTGTACGAAGGGTGTTGTTTTTCCTTTTTCTTGAACCTCCTCCTAAGGCTAGGCGTAGCCTTTTGATGTTCGTGGTCGGGATGGTGTCTTTACAATGCATGTCTTTGACAGATGTTTTATGATGTGATGCCATGATAATCACTTCGGGGTATGTGGACGTGATAGCCACTTCGTGATGTGTCAGAGTGATAGCCCTTCTGTAGTGTGTGGACATGATAGCCAGTTCAGGGTATGTGGACATGATAGCCACTTCAAGATATGTGGACATGATAGCCACTTCAGTGTATGTGGACATGATAGCCACATCACGATGTATGGAGTTGTGCTTTAGTATTCCTTTCTCATTGGAGAGCCTTCATTGCTATAGTTGCCTTTTGTTTAGGCTATGTTTGTTGGGTTAGGTCCCGATGTCTCGTCTTGTCGGATGTTGTATCCTTTATGCTCTTTAGATGTCTCCTTCATGAGTTGTGCTTGACGATGTTCAAGTCTGATACGAGCATAGGTCACGCGAGGGCGATGTAAGACAATAACGTTTGTCGGAGGTTGATTTGTGCGACTTGTAAGGCAATTCTCTTTTTGATGGGTCGAGTTTATTTTGAGAGCCTTGAATTTTGGATTTCATGTCTTTGCTATCCTCCTTGGTGGTGTTGGGTTCCTTTGAGATACTTCTCTTGACTTGTGCTATGGATGTGTATGATCCTTTGGTCATGGACTTCTCCTTTGTATATGCTTTCCTTTCCTTATCTTTCTTTTGTGGTTTTCTTCACATCATACCTGCTATCTCATCAAGAAAAAACATTATGTGTTCTTTATACAACTTTACTTTGCAATTATTTTCTCATGGAATCCTTCTCAGTATGGTGCGATGATCTCTTCTGATACCCTTTAAATGGTATATATGGTACTGTTAGACCAAATATACGCTCTTGGTGGGCGTCAAATCTGTTCACGAGACAGGCTCTCGGAGGGCACTTAACGTTTCACAGGATAGGCTCCCGGAGGGCACAAGTTAGACCAAAGATACGCTCCTGGTTGGCGTCGAAAACTGTTCACGAGACAGGCTCTCGGAGGGCACTTAACGTTTCACAGGATAGGCTCCCGGAGGGCACAAGTTAGACCAAAGATACGCTCCTGGTTGGCGTCGAAACTGGTAGTTTGAAATCTACCTCAAGATACGCTCTTGGGGGCGTCGAATCTGGTAGTGTTTTTTCTACCTCAAGATACGCTCTTGGGGGCGTCGAATCTGGTAGGTTGCAAATCTACCTCAAGATACGCTCCTGGGGGCGTCGAAATTCGTAGTTTTTGTCAGGCTTTCTGTCCGAAGCCCACAGACGGCGCCAAGTGTTAGGTTATAAAGTCTAGGTCAACGGGTCGTCAATCTAGAATTTATCTCCCACTAATGAAATGTCGGGTTCAGTGTTCCTAGGACTAGTCGTTCTGATCCATGCCCTTCTGCTCCTTGGCTCTCTTCTCCTTGCCACCCTGCAAGAGGGGCAATACCAGGCACAGAGGGGGGTGGTGCCTGATGAACCCTCTCCGATGCCTAAGTCAGTACGATTTTAGAGAGATAAAGCTAGAGAGATGTCAGAGCAAAATTATGCAACTTGCCAAGATGATCGAATGAATAGTGGAGGTGTTGTATTTATAGGCAACGGTGTCATTAATGTGGCTTAATGACATGGTTATCCTTTAAACACAGTTAATTAACCTTTAAACACGTAATTAAGACCTTAGGATACGGAAAGGGTTGGCGGAAATAAACCGAGTATGGGAGTCCAAGAATGGTGCCGGGGCCCTTGGGGGGAAGGAAAATCCGACCCCCAAGGGTAGGGGTTGGGTGAGGCCACCCAACCCCTCCTAGGGGAGGTCGGGTGTGGCCACCCGACCTCACCTAGGTGAGTCTAACTCGGCCGGACGAGCGCTTCGGCCTCGTCCGGTCCGTTGGTGTTTTCACGAAGTATTCGGTTTGAAGTTTCGATTTACAATCATTAACGGGGTAATCAAAATGAAATGAATCGGGAGTCAACGAGTTCAAATTGGGCGTATATCCATCAGTAACTATAGCAGGTAACCTAAAAACTAATTTTTTTTTTTTTTTTTTTTTTTTCATAAAGTGCGAACCGGCGAACCGGAAAACCGGCCGGTTTGCTCAAAACCGGCCGGTTCTCCAAAAAACCGGCTGTCGAACCGAGTTCGCGTACATTGTCCAGAAATGCTCGAACCGGACCGTAATAGGCACCGGTTCCGGTCGGACCGCCGGTCCGGTCCGGTTCTGATAAAACTGTTTTTTCTAGTCATCAAAAGTACCGAAGACTTGAAATTTGACTCGAATTGATAAAAAAAAAAATTTACATTTATAGATTCCTCGACATGCATGTGGCACCACAAGACACTGCCACATATACAAATACTCCCAGGTATGTCCGTCCTTATATTCAGGACACCATGAGAATTGAAGTCGCTAGATTCTTCTAATTAGCAAAGAGTACTCTTATCCACACGTGTTACCCATATCCATAGAGACACTTGCAACCACGTACATACAAATACCATCTATTGCATCTTATATTATATTTTATATATAATATTCAAACCAATTCCCTCGATAAATGGTTACGAGCTTCACTTCGTCATTAAACACGTACTACGTGGATGCACCAAATTATATTTAGGGTCAGGCCGAAAATGAGTAAATCTTTAAAATGTGAAATTTCTTGTGAAATTTCAATAAAAAGTAAGAAAGAGAAAGTAAATGAACAAATGTATTGGTTCTTTATGGGACCCTATATCACTTTCTAGAGAAATTTCACAATAAATTTCACAGGTTGTAGCATAGCCCGCCGAAAATATTTCCTGATTAATTAAATTGTAAAAATAAAGAGTTAGATATAAATTAAGAATTAGACTAAATAAAATAAAAATTTAGGCTACTTGCTTGCAAATCTCGTAATTATTTAACATTCAACTAATAGTTAGATAAAATGTGTATAAGAGCATCCACAGTGGTATTACGTAAAGATTACGTAAACGTGAGCCCTACATGTTTATTTAAGTAAAGCAACAAAAACTATCTACAGTGGTTTTATATAGCATTCCTTAAAGATGAGACCCACACGTAAATTTATGTTTTTACATAAAACATTACTTAAATATAAGGAATGCTCTATGTATTATGTAACCAATTTTTTATTATAAATTAATTCATTTTATAATTAATGCTAATATCTTATTGGTGGCTGTTGGAAAATTTAATAATAAAATATATTTAAGGAATATGTTTAAGTAAAACGATTGCAGAGAAAATGTTTTTTACGTGTGTCTTAACTTTACGTATTACTTAAAATGTACATAAACGTCTACGTGTCTACTTTAAAGAATACAATTTATGTAAAGCCATTGTGGATGCTCTAAGTTGAAAACGTATTGCACTAAAAATATATAAAAAAAAAAAGTTACACCAAAATCAATATTGGTCAAACATGTACAAAACACCCATTAGTCCTAAAAAGTTCCTAGTTTTTGGAGGCGCAATTTTACTTGACGATAGTGGCAGAATCGTAGCGGCCTCCGTAGTTTCGGCGCCTGGAGATGACCCTCTTTTGGCGGAAGGATTAGCTGTTCGGGCAGGTTTACTGTTGGCTAGGTCACATCCGCAGGACTACCACATCCTGTTCACAGATTCGACCAAGCTACTAAAGCAGATTGAACTCTCTTCGACAGGTTGCAACCCTTCCTTGTTCGGCATCGTCCGGGATATCTAGTGTTTAATTTCTCTACTTTGTCTGTTATATATGCTGTACCTAGACTGCAGGTCTCTAAAGCACACAAACTTATTACTAGTGCTACGAACTTGTCTGTAACAGGATCTTGGTTAACTCAGGACATTCCGTATTCATTACGGGTGGACTAAGTTGGCTTTTTATATATATTATGGATATTTTAAGACAAAAAAAAAAGTCCTAAAAATAAATATCCTACGTTCATATAAGATATTATTAAGTGCTATCCACATGGTCCCTAATCTATACCAATATTTGATAACTTATTATTATTGGCCAGGTTTCGTGGATTTTTTTATCATGCTCCAAAAACACTATGTTTTTGTTTTTTTATTAATATGGTGGACGTAATTGTAACATATGTAAAACTTTAATAGTATGAAGAAGTATGAATTTTTTTAACCACACCTAATATTTGCATCATACTATTAAGGACCTTTCTACAATGCCTCTTGGATTTTTCTACCATGCTTTGGAAGCACCATACTTTTGCCACTAATTTTTTTATTTTTCTATTGCCCTAAAGGTGACCCCATAGGGAAATTGATATTATTAATTGTATGATGCACATCTTAGGTGTAGTTAAAAAAATTCATATTTTTTCATACTTTTAAAGTTTTACTTATGTTACAATTAAGTCCACCATAGTATTAAAAAAACCAAAAGCATGATGCTCTCAAAGCGTAGTAGAAAAATCCCACTATTAATTATATCAATTTCCCTCTAGGGTTCACATTGGTACTTCTTTTTGTATTTTTATATTGCCCTAAATGTGAACCCTAGAGAGAAATTGATATAATTAATAATATAATGTAAATATTAAGTGTGGTTAAAAAAATTCATGTTTTTTCATACTTTTAAAGTTTTACACATGTTACAATTAAGTCCACCCTAATATTAAAAAAATAAAAAATATAGTGCCCCAAGAGTATAGTAGAAAAATAAAAAATCCAGGTTTCATACGATATTAATGGAGTCGGATAAATAAATACGTTTAGGACTGAGTTTATTTTCATTGAGAGTTGAGGGCCAAATATGTATTTTCAGCCAGTTAATGAACCGGCCATATCGAACCGGAATAGCAACATCGAACCGGTCCTTGGTCTAAGGTTGCCGGAGATTGGCCAGTTCGGAGGTGGGCGTGGCTAGTTCTTCCGACATCGTGGTTTGTGAATTCTTCCCCGTCTCCTTCAGAAGAATATCCTCTTCACGTCTCCAGAAAATCAGAGGCATCACCACGAAGAGCTCGTAGCAACCGAATATAATAATCTCTGCTCCCATAGTCCCGTCGACGAATTTTCTTCTCACTCAGAATCATATAATAACAGGTGAGTAATTTTTCTAAGTTTCGAAGGTCGCGCGTCTATCCGCTTCTGGATCGATTTTTTTGTGGGTAATGTTCTTGCTTCGTTGGATTTCTGGATGCATGATGAATTGGGAATGCTTGCTCATTACGAACCCTAGACTTCACATTCATGCTTAACCCTAAAAGATATAAATTTTGCATTAATTTCTCATCAGACGATCAGTGACGGCCAGTAATATCAAGCATTCCGACTGGCATTGTCTCCAGCCATTTAGTTCTGATGTGGTTCAGCTTATTACTTTTACTACCAGGGTTAGTAGTGTAAGCATGCATGAGTTTTCTTTTTTGTTTGATTAGTAAAACAGGGTTCTGAAAACTGAAAAGCCAGTGTTACTCTCTTTGCTGAGACCTTGAAGGGGCTTTGTCAGTTGATGAACTAATGCTCATTCATCAGATATCCGTAGAAGACTCGTCATTATTTTTTATGCTCAAATACTATAAGGTTTAAGTGCATAGTTTGTCTAGGTGGAGAGCCAGGAGTACCGATCGCAACTTCGAGCGGTTCCTTGACTTGCCATAGAAATGACTTCATATTGCATTGTGGCTGGCGACTTTAATTCTGTTACTTTACTTCAACTGCTCTGAGGAATTGTTTTCCTTGTACTTTCGTTGTTCTCTATAATAATAAATATAAAGCAAGTACTAATAGCATTTGCTCACATTATCTAAATAAGGCATAGGCCAATGCTTTGATCTACTATTTATTTTTGTCCTTATATTGGTGAGGTCTCGGACTACACATGAGAAGAGTCTGTACTATTAGATCACATTTTACTGCCTGAGCATTTGGTAGCGGGACGTGATCTTTGAATATAATAGGTAGTATTTACGTGAGGTAGCTGTTTCTTTTCCATTTTATTGTATGTTCTCTATGAAACCTAACTTCTCTACTGATGCTTCCTTCTATAAGGGGCCTTAGGGTGCATTGGTTTTCGATGGTGTAATGGGACACATCATAGAAGATGTATGATGAAACATAATCTTCTCACTTTTTTTTTTGGGGTACTCATGTTATTATCTTGGATAAAGTTCTAGTCCCTTAGGTCAATGCACATGCTGCTGCTTCATCCCCTCATATTTATTCTTCATTTTTCGAAAGAAAAATCAATTTCTGGGTGATTGAGATAGAAAATTAAATTTATGCCGCAATAAGGAGGATGTATGCAAGCTAGGCGTTAAATGTGCACTATTACGGTTATTGAAGTTATTTGTTCCCCTACTTTACCATTTCAAAGTTCACACCATAACAGGAAGCAGCTGAGTTTCGTATAGATATCCTTATCCTTGGATGGAATTGAAGTCTTTTAGGACAATCTAGAGCAGACTGAATTGCTGAGGAACCACGTGAGAGAAACACAATCTTCTCCCTCTAGAGAATAATTGCATATTAAGTTGATTTTACGTTTTCCCCTTGCTCGTTATTTCATCTATTATCCTTAGGATTGCAAATCCTTGTCACGTGTCAAAAGAATGCAGCAGTTCATTTACTGATTGCGTTATGGTAAGATTATAGGTCTATTCGGAAAAAAATTGCTGGCACATTAATTTCTTAATCGTGCTTTTAAGAAGTATATTTATTTCATCGATTGATGCTTTCAAGTATGATTATGGTTTCATTCAGTGCTAATACAGTCTGTCGCATGTAATAACTTCACTGTCAATGATTGCTGGTCATCTACTTCTCTTTGATATGTGAACACTGATCGCTGACTATAATCTACGTTCATGGTGGACTCTCTAACATATGTCACTAATCACAGGCATGTCTACTTCCTTGACGCCTTCTAAACGACCCAGTGATGTAAGTCTCATAGAGCCAACTAGCAAAAGACAGTTGCAGAACTCTGCTGGTGAATTGCAGAATCAAGCAGTTAAGAGTTCCCCAGGTTGTACTGTCTTCCGTGTCCTCTGTCCCAATTCAGACATTGAGAGAATTACGGGAAATGGCGGCGTTATCATATCAGAAATTTGTAAAGAAACTAATGCTAACATCACAGTTGAGGAAAGCGTCCCTGAATGTGATGAGAGGTTAATTGTTATAGTTGGTTCTCATGAAGAGACAGGAGTTGGTTCCGAAAAGAGTCAAGAAGGTAAGAATCAGGAGGTTAGTGCAGAAGAAGGGGGAGAAGAATCGAAACTTGATAAGGACAAGAAAGACAAAGAGCCAGATCCTGATGAGAACTCTGCAACTAGGTTAGGTGCTGCGTATGCACAGAAGGCTCTTCTCCGTGTCTTTGAGAGTTTGGTCAAAGGAGAGGTTGGGTCTACTGAGGGGGATGGTGGTGCCAATAAGTCTCCTCTGGTCATGAGATTACTTGTATCTGCTGGTCAAGTGAGTTGTGTTCTGGGTAAAAGTGGATGTATAATAAAAAAAACATCCACAGACACTGGAGCAGAGATTCGGATGCTTCCAAAGGATCAACTGCCTAGTATTGCATCAGCTTATGACAGATTAGTGCAGGTAACCTTTATTTAAAATTCTTTTATTATGTATTTAGTTTTTTTCTCAGGACTGCAAATTTTAAATTCTTAATGACACAAGGTGAGTTGAAATTTATTTGAACGGGTTAAAAATGGGGGGCTTTAGTTTTGTTCTGCTAATACTGAAAACAGAGTTTACCATATTTTTCTTAGAACACCATTTTGAAATGACCTCTTTAAGTGAATGAGCTTAGTTATCAGATCGGACCCTATCGAACCGGAAATATCAATTCCACTTTTTCTCCTTTTCTAAAGTTTAAGTTGATCAGTGGGTGGAACCTGCATTATCTACTTGTTCCGCAGATCAAAGGGGATTTTGAAGCCATAAGGAGGGCTCTACTGGCTATTTCTCAACAGCTCATAGACAACGTCACAAGAGATAGTGAGTCTCTCCAAATGCCAAAGCATCCTGCTAGACAAGGTTCAGTTTCTCATGGCCCAGGGCCTCGTGGAAGTGCTGATTTTCACCTCAGGGGTCCTCCTCCACCAGAAGCCCTAACCTTCCGGTTGTTGAGTAGTACTGATCGTGTTGGAATCATAATCGGAAAAGGTGGCGCAGTTGTGAAGATAATTAAGCAGGAGACTGGGTGTGACATTAAAGTCGTGGAAGGTGCTGCTTCTGATTCAGATGAAAGAATAATCGTCATCTCTGGACCAGCGGTATGTTCTATCTGAAAATTTAGTATAATATTCTTTTCATGTAACTAGTAAGTAATCCTGATTTTTTATTTTGTGATTATGGTTGTTTCCAGCATCCAGATGACAGGGTTTCACCAGTACAAGATGCGTTGCTTCGTGTCCAGAACAGGATTATTAGGACTACACCTGAGAGTAAGGAGATCTCGATGACTGCTAGGTTGCTTGTCTTGTCCAATCAAATTGGTTGCCTTCTTGGAAAAGGTGGCTCTATCATAGCTGAAATGAGAAAATCAACCGGGGCATATATTCGTATACTGGGGAAGGATCAGATACCTAAATGTGCTTCAGAAAATGAAGAAGTAATTCAGGTCAGTGTCTTGGAATATTTGAGTGTTTCACTGATAGAAATGCGTTTATAGGGTGTATTTTTCTTGTTTGTTTGTTTGGATTATTACTAGGGTTAAGAACCTAAAAACATTCTCAACTGTAGGTCATGTTGTTAATCGCTGTCACATATTAAAAAAATTATGTTCGGTGTGCCAACTATCAGATTTGTTGCTTTCCACTTTTTTTTTAAAAAAAAAAAATGATTTTGGCGTTAAAATTGGCGTTTTAAGCAACAAAAACATGTTGTTTTCCACTTTTCCGAACTGTCAACTTTGTTACTCATGGTTTAGGCTTATTTGATGCTTAAAAAACATGTTTTTGTTTCGTCAATTTTAAAAGAAAAAGTGGAAATCAACAAATTTGATAGTGGGACACTGAATATCAACAATTAAAATATGGGACATCGATTAGCAACATGGCCTACGCCTATAGTTGAGACTGTTTTTAGGTTCTTGACCCTTATTACTAAGCAGACTTTGTTACATCTGTTTTGCTTATAAATTTTAAGCCCTTGTTGAACTTGTACTGCGTAAAATTTCATAAAGCTTCAAATCAAACTCATGAGAGAGTTCTGATTCAAAACATCAACAACTTTTACAGTGTGTTCGTGTACAAACTCATTAAAGGTAAGGAAAGACGGGAAGGGAGGGAAACATAGGGAAAATAAATCTCTTACTTGGACACGACCTCATTGAAAGGAAGGAAAATGAGGGATTCCTCTAACTCATTTCCTTTTTTCCTTCCAAATCCCTTCATTTTGGAATATAAGAAATTTGAAGGGGAAATTAATGCATCCATTTCTCTTTACTATTCCGGATCCAAAACAAGGAATTTGGCCTTCATCTCCTCCCTTTCCCTCCATTTCCCTTGATCGTTTTTTTTCTCGGTTCATGTTTCGGATCATTCATCCTTACTAAGCAGGTATTAAATGGTATGAACCCATTTCATCCAATCAAATACCTCATAAGGCCATAAGTCATATTGTGAATGAGCTAATCGGGATATGTTCAGCTAATTGTTCCTAATTACCATTTTCTAGTAACTTGGATGGTCAGGTATCAATGTAATATTCCTTTTGGACATGATTGCTGTTTTGTTTTGCTATTTTGGGTAAATTTCACTGTGAAAGATCTTTCCTTTTAGCACCCGTCTAGTAATTATTTGTTTGTTAATTGGCAGGTAAATGGAGAATATGACTCAGTTCAGGAGGCTCTTGTGCAGATAACAAATAGGTTGAGGCATCACTTCTTTTCCACTCGAGGCCCATTCCCTTCCATCGACCATCCTTCAAATCTGGCTCTACTCGATCCAATGCCTCCCTATCCCTCCATGATGGGAAGGAGGGAGCTTTCTCCTGCTGGAATGTACTCCAATTTCGGTCCCCCAATACACAATTTCGATTCTGCTCCGGGACCACACGGTCCTTTTCATCCTCATGAAGATCGTCCTCCGTTCATGCACAATAGCTTTCGAACAGGCCTACCACCAAATATGCATGAAAGAAGACCATGGGGCCCTGAGGTATGCTCATAAGTTTGACTTTTTTAGCTTTAATAATAATATTAGCTAGCATGTCTTTCTTACTGAGTAGCTTTCAAAACGAACTCACCTTCTTCGATGTTGTACTCACTATCCATAATTGAAGGTAATTTCTTTCAAATTATTTGTGCAATATAGGCATGTATTTTCGGTTGTCTTAAAGGGTAACCTGGGAAAGTAATAGAATAGCGTTCAAAGCTTAAAATGACCTTCGTTTAAACTAGAAGTACAAATGGAGTTGGGTTTAAAAAAAAAAACCAACCTTTGCGTGTTTGACGACCTTTGGTAGCCCAGTGATGTATTTTGCATAGTTCCCACCTTGTTATACGGTTGAATGTTCAGTTTTTTTTTTTTGTCTAGAAAAAAAGTTTGTTTTGTGTCAAACGCTCAAAGTTCAGTTTGTTTTCTTTGGTAATTAATGGACGTTCTGGGTCTTCTGGCATGGCATATCTGTGAATCTTTTTCCATATGATCTTTTGCTATACTCCCCCTGCCTTTTGTGAATGAGTTGGCATCCGCTCGGTATGTTATTAACGACGTGCTCGTATATTTAACGGGTTGGGTTACAGGGGCCTCACGAGCGTGGTGGGCCTATTGGCCTTCCTGAATTCCCAAGAGGTCCTGGATTTGCAGGGTATGTGCTCATCAGCTCTTCTCCATCTTATTGCGAATTTCATGAGTTTTTTTTTTTAATCCAAATAGTAATTTTACAAAGTTCAAATACTAAAATGTAACAAAAATTTCGAAAAATACCAAAATAACCACTAAAGCACTTCGAAAGGGTCTTTCTACTATGCTCCACAAGTACCACGCTTGTGATAGCTTTTTTTACATTTTTCTATTATCCTTAAGGTGAAAAAATTTCATATTTTTTCATACTTTTAAAGTTTTACATATGTTACAATTAAGTCCAACCTAGTAGTTAAAAAAAAAAAGCATGGTGCTCCAAGAGCATGGTAGAAAATCCCATTTCGAAACAGCTGCAAAGCTGCCTTTTTGGGGTGGCGTTTTGCCGCTGTCTGAAAGTGCTTAAGACAGCTTCGCCGCTGCTCTTCAGTGGTTATTTTGGTATTTTTCTAATCTTTTTTTACATTTTGGTATTTTGACTTTGTAAAATTGCTATTTGGTCAAAAATCTTACAAAGTTTGTTTTTTTTGGATGTACAGAGGAAACCAAGCACCTATCATCACAAGCACTACGATTGAAGTCGTTGTTCCTCGGTCTGTTGTCCCGAGCATCTACGGAGAAGACGGTTGGTCGTTGAAACAAGTTTGTCAGGTATCTTCTTGTTAAAAAGGCAACCTTTTATTTCCTAATCACCACCCATGGAGCTAAATCAAGCCACACACACTGCTGCAGATATCTGATGCAAAAGTTATAATCACTGATTCAAAGCCGGGAGCTGCGGAAACTGTGATCATAATATCGGGAACACCCGAACAAACTCAGGCTGCTCAATCTCTTATTCAAGCGTTTGTAATGTGCGAAAGGGAGTAATTTCAAACCAGAAAAATTGGGGGTTTGTGTGTGCAAGAAATCTTGTTAATACCTGTCAAAGGTGTAATGCACTTTTAGGATGATTTAGAGCATTTCGGATATTGATTTTTAGCTTCGGTTTTCCGGTTCGAAGCAAGTTAAAGGACATTTTTTTTTTTTTTTCTGAAACAGAAAAAAGTGGGTTGACCTTTTTCGGACCGGACAGAGCGTGAACCGGCTATTTTTCGGTTCAAAGTTCAGTCCGATTTTTAAAACATTGCAGATACCCTTTAACTCATTAATGTAATACAATCTGAGTAAGTTTCAATTCCTTCGGGTGTCCTAAGGATAGAACCGGTCTGGAATGGTGGTCAGACCGTAAATTGGACCTGTAGCTAGTTCGGTCTTAGAAAAGACCGGTATATTAGTGAATTTGGTCATCAGGTGGTTTAGAGCGAACCGGCCAGATCACAGGTCTGAAAAAAAAAAAACGGCAAAAAAAATTCTGAGAAGAATTGTGCTGAAATATCATTTGACATTTTTTTAATAATTAGCTATTTTTATTTTTACCAACATCTTGTTTTCTTTTGTGAATAAATATTGGACTTTTTTTAGTTAAAGTAATTTAGTTAGGCTATATATTTTACTTAAGCTAATTGCGCTAAGTTACAAAATATTAATTTATAGTGTAATAGGTGTATCGCTGACCTGAGCGAGTCTGATTGCGGTCAGACCGAGTTTGGTTTGACTGGCCAAATTAGAAAACGAACTCCTAATCGGTTTGGGATCCGGTCCAGTTCTGATAATATTGCCTAAGGATCTCAATATGAGATAATTGATTTTTTTATTTTGTACAATGCTTATGCTTTTTTTGTTACTTGAGTGAATTTAATTGTAACATATATAAAAGTTTAAAAATATGAATTTTTTTGACTACACGTAATATTTATATCATACTTATTAATAGTATTAATTTTTTTATACGGTTCATATTTATAATAGAAAAATATAAATTAAAAAAAAAAACTATCACAAGCACCATAAAAATAGTTCTGACTTCTCACTTCTCAGTACTTGCTCTATACTTGAGATCATTTTTTGACGGGACATATATTATATATATATATATATATATATATATATATATATATATATATATATATATACAAAAGCGAAGATTTGAGGGAGTGTCTTTTCATTTTCAAACACAATAGGGGCTGAAACTTCCATTTTAATTAGTTGGGTGTTTATTTACCGAAAAAATTAGTTGGGTGAAAAGTCAAAATGGTAAAAAAAAAAAAAGTGGGGGTACTTTAGGAACTTTTTGACTTTGTCGTCTTCTTCACATGAAATGAAGAAACCTAGGGCCCGAGCTGTCACTACTAAAGTCTTTGCACCAATCACCTGATTCACCTCTGCAAGTCCCTGCAGTGGAGCCTACTCCGACGACTAAGACTACGCCGATCACCAAGCTAGCTCAAGCCTTGTTCCAGAAACTTCCCCGGTGTTCGCCGGAACTGGATCCTTCTCAGCTGATCACTGATCTGATACTCGAAGAGAGCGACAATTTTATGCCACTCTGGGCAGAACTGAATCGACACTTCTGCTTTTGATTTTCAATTTCTTGATTTAGGGTTCGGACTGGCGGGAGGTTGTGATCATCGCTCGAAGTGGCGCAGATGCCACTGAACTTATTGTTCTTCAATTGGTTTGAAGACTGAAAAGGAGCTGCATTTGCTGGTGTCTTAGACTAGTGCTGTAATGCTTCAGTGAGAAGGTGGGATGCGATTTTTCAGCATCCTTAACCACATATGATTCGGCGGCTTGGGTGGTTTATTGGTTTGAACAACACCAGGAGATTGTCGACAAAGAGATTACCTGATGCCAAGCCGCACCCGGCCCAGGTTAGGCCCGTGGCTATCATGGAGACAATGCAAGAGGTTGCTATTTACATACATAGGTTTCACAACTTGGATCTTTTTCAGCAAGGGTATGCCTCCATTTTTCGGATTTCTCCTTCTCTTGGGATTCTAAGTTACTGATTGATGGTGCATTGTGATCTTAAGCGTATGCATTCTCTTATTTTAGATGGTATCAGATTAAAATCACCATGAGATGGGAGGATTCTCTGCATGGACCTCCTGGAACGCCATCAAGAGTTGTTCAATATGAAGGTAATGCTGTAGTTACTTTGTGGTACACTATACTATCTAGAATGAGTATATATGGTAGCTAAGGTGTGTAGGCGTGATATTATTTAATGGATCTTCGTTATGGTTCAGTTGAGATTTTAGGCAAATAATAAATATTTATGGTTTAATTTATTTTTAAAAAAAGTTACCATAAGAAGGCTTCTTTGTGGTGAATCCAGCTCCTGATCTTGGTCCTGATGATGTATTTGGAATCTGGAGGATTAATGATGCAGACAATAGCTTCTCTACTCAGCCTTTTCGGATCAAATATGTTAGGCAGGATGTTCTATTATCCGTCATGGCATCGTTCAATTTATCCCTCAGTAAATTTGAGGTAAGATTTTCATTAATGAACTTTTAGAGCTTGTATTAGATGGTAGACCAAAATACCAAATTAAACATGGTTATGGGAAGTCTTATTAGTTAGATGAGATACGGCAGCATCTGAAATTAAAATGATTGATTTGATCCATTTTTTCCATCAGCTTTCATTTCATGGTTATTCTTGCTACTACACAAACTCCTTCCATGGTTATGCTCAACTTGCCCAGTTTGAAGGTGGTGTGTTTTCCTAAAAAAAGCTGGATATGCAAGTTGAGCTTATCTCACAGTTTTGAGTAATAATAGCATGGGAATGCACTTTCGTTTTGTAATGCCTGACAAGTCATAGAATATTTATTTTTCAGGATCTATCAACATCTGCCATTATAGTAAAGTTTGAGCTCATGTATGCCCCAATAACAGAAACTGGGTTAGTATTTTAAAAGTATCCCTTGCTTATAGCAAATACAAGGAGTCATATATAACTGAAACATTGTATAGAATGACAACTGATGATCTTACTGTAATGTGCAGGTCCGGACTACAAGCATCTTTGGATGCTTGTAGTGCAGCAGTTCATGAATTTAGGATTCCTCCTAAAGCTCTTCTAGGAGTGCATTCATACTGTCCTGTCCATTTTGATGCCTTCCATTCTGTTCTTGTTGATACAACTGTCCACATCAGCCTATTGGAATCTGGTTCTAATGCAACTCCAAAGGGTCTCAGGTACTACTATTACTCCATGATCCTGGTTGAAAATTCACACTTATAACATTTAATATTGAACATATGTTTTTGCATATTGTCGAGGAATTCGTAACACTACATATTATATAAGGTAACAATGACCATTTTTGTACTATAATTTAACTATAACCTACTGTCTCGAATTGTTACAGGGATTCCCAGACGGCTGAGGATATTTCCCGTGAAGAGCTTTGTGGAGAAGGCCAGGTTTGTTCCTGCATTTTCCCAAGTAGTTTACATGTTATGGGTCTTGATAACCTTAACAACTATTCTACCTAAGAACTAGATAATTGAAATAACATAACTGAAATAACTTTCTGCTTATCATTTTATTCATAACTCTGTTCCTTATATAGGACAAGACCAGTACAATCTAATGAGATAAGATATTCTAAATGATAACAATAGAAAAATATAATATCTGACATTATCACTAATAGATCTAATATATCTAATCTTATCATTAATATTAATCTTAAGAATATATTCTAATTTGATAATTATATTCCTAACATTATAGTCTCCATATAAAAAGTTTGTATATGTCTGATTCTAGTAAATACCTCTTCCTTTAGGGATCATTCTCGCACATGTTGTGCTAGTCTTCTTGCAAGTCTTTTTGTTTGAACATTTGACCAATTAATCTTTAAGACTAGATGGCGAAGTCACAAAGACGATTATGATCGTCAAGTGCTGCATCAAAATTCAAAACAGTGAGATGATTATGATTGGCTTTATTATGTAGATTGCACTTCAAACGAGCTGAGAATTTTCTATAATTTAGTCTGCTAATTTACTTTTCAGCAGATAGATAAGGTCTTAAGACCTCCTTGTGAAGATAAGATTATAAATTTAGATATCATTTTTAGTTCTTTAGCTCTGTGATCTTTGATGAATCTCGTATACTCGATTAGCAGATGATGCATTTCTCTCATACACTTAATTTCTTCTACCTCACTAGGCTGTGGGTCCATTGGCTCCTGTGGAGAAGAATGATGTTGCCGTACTAAGAGCAATGGTAGCTGCGCGAAAGCTATTGCTGGAAGAGTTGCAGAATCTCAGCAACGCTATTGAATGCACTATCGATATTTCTGATTTTGCGTCAGATGTGGATGGTATAAATCTGTTCAGTTCTCTTGAAGAATCAAGTGCTGTAAATAATCAAGCTTCTGGGCCAGGCAAGCCACAAAATGGTGTTGAGGTCCTACAGTAGTTCAGCAAAAGTAACATTTTAGTGTGTGTACTCAAATCATTATTTTTAATATGCCATATTTTTGTTTGAATTTTGAACAGAAAGAAAATCGCAATTTGGATTTCTCGGATGATGGGCTGCTACACTCAGTATCACGGGATGCCCTGTTGCATTCTTTCCACTTGTTGGGCAATCAAATATTGTACTTATGGAGTGCATTCTTGAATTTCCACAGGTGCACTTCTATGCAATTATCGGGAAGTCATTATCCACCATATATGTAATACCTCCGCGCACATGGAATTAATTTGAACATCCATTGATGTTTGATTTCAGGGCAAACAAGACAAAATTAATAGAACATCTCCGTGATGCATGGGCCGCTGATCGGAGGGCGGAATGGTCAATTTGGATGATGTATACCAAGGTTGACATGCCCAACAACTATATAAGTAGTGGGTCTGATGAACCATCTCATCGCCATCGAAGATCCCCAAGTTTGTATAAATTAGGAGACGATGTATATACCCAAACTCATTTTGCTTTATTATATATACTAAAGTTCTTTAACTGGGATCTAATGTCAGTTATCTTGCTTGGTGCAGCCGTCCCAGAGTGCAGCTATGCGAGCTGACCTACATCGACGAAGTATTGCACAAATGAGGGTTCTCTCTCTCTCTCTCTCTCTCTCTCTCTCTCTTTCTATATATATATGATGGAGATACTCATTGATAATATGGTTAATCTTTTTGCAGATAAACAATCGATCAATTCAAGACCTGCATATATTTGGAGATCCTTCCCGTATACCTATTGTCATTGTAGAGCGTGTTGTCAATGCGCCTCGATGCACTCTTAGTGTGAATTCATTTTTAGGTCATGGAGATTTTAAAGATTCAGTGAACCTTCCAAGTTTAGCCAGTGTAGAACCTGCAAAAGGACAGTCCCCTCCTGCTCAACAAAATGGTCGCATTTTGAAAGTGGTGGTTTTTGTCCATGGATTTCAGGTATCTCTAGTTCTTCCATGACTTCTTTTCGCATTTTCCTGCCCTCTTCTGTTCTGTTACATATATGTGTGTATATGTAATGTATATACGCAAGTACATATTTGTGATATTTTATGTATTGTATCATGCTTAAACAAATATGTCTCAATAGTCAGGATTATTTACTCAATTTATATTAGGAATGGGGTCTATGAGGCATATGTTATGATAAGATATTAATTTTTAATTAATTTTTCGTCTTTTAATTGTGATATATGATATGATATTGTAAATGCCCTACCAATTTAAATATTACTGACATTCATTAATCATTACATTATAAATAAATGGTTTACTTGTCCAATAAATATATAGGGGCATCATCTTGATCTACGGCTTGTACGGAATCAGTGGCTCCTGATAGACCCGAAAATAGAGTTTCTAATGTCGGAAGCAAATGAGGAGAAAACAGGTGGAGACTTCAGAGAAATGGGACAGAGGTTGGCACTGGAAGTGGTTTCTTTCCTTAAGAAGAAAATTGATAAAATTGCAAGAAATGGAAGTGTTAGAACTATCAAGCTTAGCTTCGTTGGCCATTCTATCGGGAATCTAATTATAAGAACTGCATTGGCCGGTACTTTCCTCTAATCTAATTGGGTTTAAACTTTACTAAGTAATGCCTTTTCATTTGCACTCGTGTTTTAAATTAATTTTTTTTCATATATTCTGCAGATTGCATCATGGAACCATATGTGAAATATCTCCACAGTTATATTTCTGTATCTGGGCCGCACTTGGGTTATCTATACAGCTCGAATTCTTTATTCAACTCCGGGTTATGGCTGTTGAAGAAGCTGAAGGGCACCCAGTGTATTCATCAGCTGACTTTCACGGACGATCCAGATCTTCAACAGACTTTCCTTTACCAACTTTGCAAGGTATGTTCATTTGAAGTGATATTATTACATCTGAAGCTGTCTTGATGCATTATTCATATTAGACTTTGAACTTCACGTTGAACCTACTTCACTAATTTATTCAGATTCTGAAAATTAAAATTATGATACACTGAAATCTATTTTCTTTTTCTGCTTTGTTGCAGCAAAAAACTCTGGAGAGTTTCAAGAATATCATTTTGCTATCTTCACCGCAGGTAAAGTGAGCTTTTTTAAGAGTGTTCTTGTCTGTTATTTCCTTTTCTTGGTTTTTATGAAGAGACTTGGTAAAAAAAAATTAACATTTTATACACGGAAATCTATTGGCTAGGCCCGTTGTTCCTATCAAAGACGAGTTACGTGTAGTTCCTGGTTTTAAAGAAAAGAAACGCGTGTATCCCATATGCAGGATAGCAAATATAGTTCACTTAGAGGCTAGTGCTAGTTCAAGGAATAATTTTCTTACCAAATCACTTCTTTTCTTGAAAAATCTAAACTTCTTCACTTTTTTAAAGGTTAACTGGGATATTGTTCATAATCTCAGGATGGGTATGTGCCGTACCACTCAGCCCGGATTGAATTTTGCCAAGCAGCCTCCACAGACAACTCGAAGAAGGGCAAGATCTTCGTGGAGATGCTGAATAATTGCTTGGATCAGATCCGAGCTTCATCTGTAGAAAACCGTGTATTCATGCGGTGCGATGTCAATTTCGACTCCTCATTGCACGGAAGGAACTTGAACACCTTAATCGGTCGAGCAGCTCATGTGGAATTTGTCGAGTCAGACATCTTTGCTCGATTCATAATGTGGTCCTTCCCGGAATTCTTCAGGTAACCAACCAACCACCAAATCTTTCGTTCTTGCCCAATACGACCGGATTTTTCGGACCGGGGGAACCTTTTTTAAGGATGGTGGCATGCAAATCATTGATTATGGCAACAGAATGAGATGTCAGGTCCGTGTATATTATTTGGTAATGTAGTTCTGTAGTGCCACTGCGGTTTCAGTTTAGCTTTGTTCATTAGGAATTTAGCAGGGTGTTATGTAACGTGGCAGATGTAAAATAGTAGAGTATGAAATAACAAACTGGGTGTGTGTTTTTGTTCTTCATTCATGACTTTGGAAAAAAATTGTTGGTTTATCTAAAGTTATGTGATAGAAATCTATTACTCTTAATTTAGGGTTAAGAAACCTAAATGGTGTATGAAGTATGCTATGTTGGGTAATGGTATTTTAACTTCTTGTTACTTTTACGATGTTTCAAGTATCAGATTTGTTTCATTTCATTATTTTATCTAATGTTTTTATTAAAATTAGTGTTCTATGCAACAAAAATATGTTGTATTCCATTTTTTTGAACTAATTTGTACTCGTGATTTTTTTTGGTTGATGTAATACATGTATTTGTATTGTCAATTTTAAGATGAAAAGTAACATCACATCTAATACTTCGGATACCAAATCAAAACAAACAAAAGCTTACAAGTTACACCTTAGTTTTCCATTCTTTTACTGTTTTTAGTCTTTTACTTGATCATGTTTCTAATCATATCACAGATTTAAAATGTCTATGTTCCAAATAAGGGTTGTTTTTTTTTTCGGCTGATTTTTGAATTAACGTTTTTAAACAATAAAAACATATTTTCCACTTTATCAAATTTGTTCTCTTAATGTTAAAAAATTATGTTTTTCAAACTTTATCAAATTTGTTCTCTAAATGTTAAAAAATTATGTTTTTCAAACTATCAAATGTGAAATCGGAATAATGATATTTGAAAAATATTTATTGTTTTTGTTATTTTTAAAAGAAAAGTGAAAATAAACCAATTTAATAGTTATACCCTCTATCAACATTTTAAATCTTGGCAGCAATTAACTGTATCACCTATATAAATTTTATTATCTGTTTATAGGTTTATTAACCTTTTTAGCCCTATAATTTTAATGAATCGCGACTAATTTTGTAACGAAATTAGAGAAATGTGAAAATGAAATTGTTGATACACAGCATTGAACGTCCAACCAACCAACCATATTATGATAAGTCCAACTGCAAAGAAACAAACAAGATAGAACAGCTCCAAGAACAGAGTCATGTAAAAGAAGAACACATCGCAAAACAAAGGAACAGATGAAACAGATTCATAAGGGCGATATGAATCAATCAATCAGTAGTCATCACCATCTTCACCGTCCTCACCCTCCGCAGACTCAGCACCAACCTCCTCATAATCCTTCTCAAGCGCAGCAAGATCCTCCCTCGCCTCCGAAAACTCACCTTCCTCCATTCCCTCACCAACATACCAATGCACAAAAGCCCTCTTCGCATACATCAGATCAAACTTATGGTCGATCCTCGAGAACACCTCAGCAACACTAGTAGAGTTCGAAATCATACAAACCGCCCTCTGCACCTTAGCAAGATCGCCTCCCGGCACCACAGTCGGTGGCTGGTAGTTGATTCCGCACTTAAACCCAGTTGGACACCAATCCACGAATTGAATAGTCCGCTTCGTCTTGATAGTCCCAACCGCAGCGTTCACATCTTTAGGGACAACGTCACCTCGGTACATCAAACAGCAAGCCATGTACTTTCCGTGACGTGGGTCGCACTTTGCCATCATGGAAGACGGCTCGAATGCACTGTTAGTGATCTCGGCTACCGAGAGTTGTTCATGGTAGGCCTTCTCGGCGGAGATGACCGGTGCATATGAGGAAAGCATGAAGTGGATTCTTGGGTATGGAACCAAGTTGGTTTGGAACTCAGTGACATCAACATTGAGGGCACCGTCGAACCTGAGCGATGCGGTTAGAGAGGAGATAACTTGGGACACAAGGCGGTTGAGGTTTGTGTAGGTGGGTCTCTCGATGTCCAGTGAACGCCTGCAGATATCGTAGATGGCTTCATTATCGAGGAGAACTGCAACATCAGTGTGTTCCAGCAGGGAGTGGGTGGAGAGGACACTGTTGTATGGTTCCACAACGGAGGTTGAAACCTGGGGAGAGGGGTAGACAGTGAAACTGAGCTTTGACTTCTTGCCGTAGTCAACGGAGAGGCGTTCCAGGAGAAGGGAGCCTAGTCCCGATCCGGTACCACCTCCAACGGAGTTGAAGACGAGGAATCCTTGGAGACCGGTGCAGTTGTCAGCAAGCTTGCGGATCCTGTCGAGGCAAAGATCAACGATTTCTTTCCCGATTGTGTAGTGTCCACGGGCGAAGTTGTTGGCAGCATCTTCCTTGCCACTGATGAGTTGCTCGGGGTGGAAGAGTTGGCGGTAGGTGCCGGTACGGACTTCGTCGATGACAGTGGGCTCGAGATCTACGAATACTGCACGAGGGACGTGTTTCCCGGCACCTGTCTCGCTGAAGAAGGTGTTGAAGGCATCGTCTCCTCCGCCGACTGTCTTGTCACTGGGCATCTGGCCATCAGGCTGCACCACAACATATTTAACGTAAGCTTAACAACTTTAGATAGGATGGATCGAACCAGATCAACCAACTCAAACATATCTCAATAATGATTTCAGAATCAATAGACGTCCCAAATCGCCACGAAAGTTATCAGATCTAATAAGATACAGATTGCAAAACCAATTATTCAACGGAAGATACAGGATTGGACCTAATGTAGCTAGATTCAGATCACACACAGTTATCAGATCCAATCATATAAACACCTAAAGCAACTAAACGCATACGAATTATTACATAACCAGCGATTCAATAGTAGACAAGATTGGACCTAAAATATAGCTTACTCAATGTATCCCAATGTAGCTAGATTCATCATGTTCAATTACCTTACGCGATCAACATTAAGTTCGACGGCTCATGAGTTTGAATTAAAATTGAACAAAATATGCTACTGCAGCTGCGAAAACATCAGATCTAGCTATATCCAATGCAAATGCCGCTCCAGAAATCAAGATCTATGAAATTTGCGACAGAACTAGAATCAATGTAGCTTCGTCATGAACGGATCCAACCAGCAACACAAACGAGAATGATAAACTTCAAACAACCATGACATACCAGAAATCAATGAGATCTGAAGAAATGTTGTTACCTGAATGCCGTGCTCGAGGCAGTACAGCTCCCAGCAAGCATTTCCGACCTGGATACCAGCCTGACCGATGTGGATCGAGATGCATTCTCTCATCTTGGCGCTTGGGAAAGGAGAGAACAAAGGCTCGTGTCGAAAAGAGAAAGAAGGAAATCGGCGTTTATGAAGACGCCCTTGAAATAGTTGAGAACGGAGAGAGCATGCTATGAACCAGAGGTTTATATATAGAAGAGCAGAGACGATAGGGTAGGGTAGAAAATGGTGCCCTGGTCAACTATCTATGGTTAATTAACTCCGGTTAGGGCGCTTGGCGGTTACTCCCCTATATATTATTAATTATTGGCTGGAGGTTAATTGCCCTCGATATTTAAATTTTGAATTTCAAGGTACGAAAACAGTGTTATCAGAATCGGACCGGATATAGGACCGGTAAGGGTACCGGTTCACGCTTGAATCGGTCCGACCCGGTTCGAACCCAGTCCGACCGGATTCGTAGTTTTTTTTTTTACCCCTACCTAGCTTAGAACTGCGGAGAAAGAGAATCACGGGAAACTTCTTTCCCTCTCCTCCCCCTCCACTCCCTCTCCTCACCCTTCCCAGTTCCCACTAGCCCCTCACCTCCCCACTCACATACCCCTCCACTCACCTCCCTCTCATCACATAAGAAGTTGATAGTCTTACCAAATGAACCTCTTCTTCTACTTTCTTGTGTTTTATTCTTCTCCGTCTCTATCTCTCTTGACAGCTAGCTAATAATATAACAATGGCGTCCTTCTTCTTCTTCTGCAACATTCAGCTTCTCCTGAATGACAGAATTCAAGCTCAAAAGTCGACAATCATCCAGTAAAAACGGGAGAAGCGGAGCAAAGCAAGAGATGAACAATAACGCGATTGAGAATTGAAGAAATTTGGAGTAGATTCTGACAGAAAATGATGCTGATAGCAATGGCGATGCTTGAAATTGTATCATATCTTCTTTGTCTACGTTACCCACCCACACTCCCTCTCCTCCCCCTTCGGTTCGTGCTTTGCGGTGGTGGCTTCCGATGCTGTCGAGGCCCTCCAGTTTTCGGTCTTCTCTGTTGCGGCGCTCAGTTAGAAACCTAGAAACTTTTTTTTTAATGAAGAAGTCCGAACCGGCGAACCGGTGAACCGGCCGGTTCATCAAAAACCGGTCGGTTCACCGAAAACCCGGCCTTTCGAACCGGGTTCGCTTGCATCCTCCGGAATTGTTCGAACCGGACCGTAGAGGGCTCCAGTTCCGGTTTGAACCCGGTCGGACCGGCGGTCCGGTCCGGTTCTGATAACACTGGTACGAACACTCAAAGTCTCCAACCGTCAAACAACCACCGGCAAAAGTAAGTAACGGTTAAAATTTGTAGGAGGGTGGGTAATATTGTCATTATCGAAAAGAGCAAATTATTATTATTACTAGGGATGGCAACGGGTCTTGTTGGATCACGGTGGAACTCCGGTACGGACTTTGACGGCAATCCTAGCTCCTTTGCTCCACGCAATCCTGCAAAAGGGGATAGACCGGGCGGTGACCCAGAATCCCTCTCCGATGCTTAAATGAGTATCTCGTATGACTGGCAAGCAGTAATCTCAAACTGTATTGAATTTAACGTAAGTCTTCTGAGGTGATCTCCTGCCCTTTTATAGGCAAAGAGATGCCTCAGGTACCTGGCGAACCGTTGGGGGTAGTTAGCCCGTATCCCGCGTATCTCGGATGTGATCTCGCGTATCTCAGCCATGCCCCGCGTATCTCGGCCACGCTCCGTGTATCTTAACCACGTTCCGCGTATCTCGGCCACGCCCCGCGTATCTTGGCCTTATCCTCTGATAACGAGTCCCGACTTCTGTCGGGGACTCCAGAGTTGTTTCGTTGTGTCACCGCTCGGGGCCCCTCGTCATCGTGACAGGGCCAATCATTCTCAGGGATTCATCATCGGGGCCTACTTAAAGGCTTCTCATCGGGAGCTTCTAGCTCAGCTGTCGGGACCGACTCTGTCGGGACCTTGCCTCGTCGGGACTCCCTTCGTCGGGACCCTTCTCCTTAGGTCATCTTGACCTTCATTTTGGGCCTGGTAGGCCTGTTTGCCGTTTCCTCCCCGTTAAAGGGCCACGCATTGTCGAATCCATCATTTGCCCCCAAGACATGAGGGACTTTTAGTTCGTCGTGTCTTCCAACTCCCGACCTCCCAATATTGGAATCGGGGATCTTTCCCTTGACATGGTCACTCAGTACTAGTCTTCTCCTTCACGTTTCCTCAATGCCTTGTGGATATCTGCCAAATCCAAGAGGACTCCTCGGTTCCCCAGTCATCCAATGCAGTAGATAATGAAGTGACGTCATCAGTACCCGTGCCTGATTCTCTGTGTCTGCTTTTTCTGAAAAGTGCTTTTCAAGCTATTTCATCATTGCACCTGCTACCATCCCGCACGTTTCATCTCAACGGTCCAGATTAGAACGCTTCGACGGTTCAGATTAAAGCGCCCCTTCGACTGTCCTCTTCGCCTATAAGAACCTCACCCAGGGTACATTTTCCTCTCATCATCTACAAATTTTCGAAAGCTTACTGCAACTCTTGAAACCTTAGTGTTTCTTCGGCCATCTTTCCGGCAATGTCAGGTTCATTCTTCCAGCCTCCAATTATCATGTCAGGTAAGGGTTTCTTCTCTATTGTTCGCCTTCGTCTTTGCTTAGTTTGATTGTAATCTTCCGGAAAAACCTAACGTCCCTTTCAATGGCTAATTTCAGGCGGTGGATCTGGTTTCGAGGGAAGGAAGCCTTTCAACTTCGACTATGTTCTGAACGAAGTTTTCAGCACTGCTTATGATGCAGCTCTCCGGGAAGGATATATCATTTCCACCAGAGAAGCCGATGCTCAAGGCCGGAAATGCATACCACAAGTTCAGAGTGAAGAGGAGCTACTTCTTCATCGGAAACTCCTCGATCCCATGACCCCGATAGCCAATCCTCCAACGGCTGACCCAGTGGAGCCTTCTGCCCTAGACCTTGCGGACCCTGTTCCCGTTGATGCCGCTAACCAGGATTAGGCCTAACTGCTCATCGCTAGAATCTTTGTATTCTCCCCATTTTGTAATCATCGGGCCTTCGACCCCCATTAATATCAGACTTTCTTAGTTCCGATTCTTTCGTTGCACTTCTCCCAGTGGCTTTACTATACTTTCTTAAGTCGAACCCTCGACACTTAAGATATTTTCGTACATCACTTAAGACGATTTACTAGCTTGCACCACTTAAGGCGACTTACTATCGTGCACCACTTAAGGCGACTTTTCTCGTGCACCACTTAAGGCGACTTAATTCCGCGCACCACTTAAGGCGACTTAGTTCCGTGCATCACTTAAGACGACTTAACAATACTTAGAATAAATCTAAAGATCGTGTACCACTCAAGGCGACTTAGTATCGTGCACCACTCAAGGAGACTTTTTGATACTTAGAATAAATCTAAGGATCGTGCACCACTCAAGGCGACTTTACATCGTGCACCACTGAAGGCGACTTCTCAACCTGTGCCACTTAAGGCGACTTAACATCGTGCACCACTGAAGGCGACTTAACATCGTGCACCACTTAAGGCGACTTCTCAACTTGCGCCACTTAAGGCGACTTAATATCGTGCACCACTAAAGGCGACTTTACGTCGTGCACCACTTAAGGCGACTTCTCAACTTGCGCCACTTAAGGCGACTTAATATCGTGCACCACTAAAGGTGACTTTACGTCGTGCACCACTTAAGGCGACTTCTCAACTTGCGCCACTTAAGGCGACTTAATATCGTGCACCACTAAAGGCGACTTTATGTTGTGCACCACTTAAGGAGACTTCTCAACTTGCGCCACTTAAGGCGACTTAATATCGTGCACCACTGAAGGCGACTTCTTGATACTTAGAATAAATTTAAGGATCGTGCACCACTCAAGGCGACTTAGTATCGTGCACCACTCAAGGCGACTTTTTGATATTTAGAATAAATCTAAGGATCGCGCACCACTCAAGGCGACTTTTCAACTTGCGCCACTTAAGGCGACTTAATATCGTGCACCACTGAAGGCGACTTTACATCGTGCACCACTTAAGGCGACTTTTCAACTTGCGCCACTTAAGGCGACTTAATATCGTGCACCACTGAAGGCGACTTTACATCGTGCACCACTTAAGGCGACTTTTCAACTTGCGCCACTTAAGGCGACTTAATATCGTGCACCACTGAAGGCGACTTTACATTGTGCACCACTTAAGGCGACTTGTCAGTACTTAGAATAAATCTAAGAATGGTGCACCACTTAAGGCGACTTTTCTCGTGCACCACTCAAGGCGACTTTCTCGTGCACCACTCAAGGCGACTTTACGTTGTGCACCACTTAAGGCGACTTCTCAACTTGCGCCACTTAAGGCGACTTAATATCGTGCACCACTGAAGGCGACTTTACATCGTGCACCACTTAAGGCGACTTTTCAACTTGCGCCACTTAAGGCGACTTAATATCGTGCACCACTGAAGGCGACTTTACATTGTGCACCACTTAAGGCGACTTGTCAGTACTTAGAATAAATCTAAGAATGGTGCACCACTTAAGGCGACTTTTCTCGTGCACCACTCAAGGCGACTTAATTCTTATGCACCACTCAAGGCGACTTTTCAGTACTTAGAATAAATCTAAGAATCGTGCACCACTTAAGGCGACTTTCGTCGAGCACCACTTAAGGCGACTTAATCTCGTGCGCCACTTAAGGCGACTTAACATCGTGCACCACTTAAGGCGACTTAACATCATGTGCCACTTAAGGCGACTTAACATCGTGCACCACTTAAGGCGACTTTCATCGTGCACCACTTAAGGCGACTTTTCTTCAGGCATGGTGTTTCTTCAAGTGTTCGCCACTAAAAGAATGCTTTAATACTCTGCCATCAAGGTCTTCCAACTTGTATGCATTTGGAGTCGGCATCCCCACGACCTTATAAGGTCCTTCCCATTTTGGTGACATCTTGCTGATTCGATCCAAAAGGGTGAACTCGTTGCGACGCCAAACCAGCTTCCTGACGAAGAATTGTCGGGACTTAACTCGCCGGTTGTAATACCTGGCTGTCGCCAAACGCATTCGAGCCTGGACTTCGTCGGCTTCCCGCCTCTTCTCTTCGTGCAAGTCCTAGTCCAGACGTCTCATTTCATCGTTCTTCAAAGGCTCGTAATATCTCATCCGATGGGATGCCACGGCTACCTCCACGGGAGCAACAGCCTCCGTGCCATAAACAAGGCCAAACGGAGTCTCCCCAGTTGATCGTTTGGGTGTCGTTCTAGCAGCCCAAAGCACGTTTTCCAGCTCGTTCAGCCATTTGCCCTTCAAGGCATAGACCCTTTTCTTCAGGTCATCCATCACGATTTTGTTGGCCGACTCCACCTGGCCATTGAGCATGGCGGACAGAGGCTGTCCGATGTTCGATGTTCAATTCCTCTAGATACTCACTCACTTGAGACCCGTTTAAACGGTGGACCATTGCCGCTGATCACCACCTTAGGAATCCCGTATCTGGACACAATATGGGTTTGGAGGAACTTGACGATCTGGTTCCCCGTCGTTCTGGCCAACGCTTTTGCCTCTATCCATTTCGAAAAATAATCGATAGCTACAAGTAAATACTTACATTGACCTTGTGCTTTTGGAAGAGGTCCCACCAAGTCGATGCCCCACTGCGCGAAGGGCCACGCGCTCTTGATGGATGTCAGATTAGCGGCCGGAGCCACGATACTCGGGGCGTACCTCTGGCACGCGTCGCAGGATCGGACCATCGCCGTCGCTTCTTTGTTCATCGTGGGCCAATAATAGCCCAAATTCAGCACTTTCCTCATGATGGATCGGGCCCCTTCATGGCAAGCCGCGACCCCTTCGTGCACCTCCTTCAGAATCCGATTGGTGTCGGGTTCTGCCACACACTTCAAGTACAGAGTCGAGAACCAGCCCTTCTTGTATAGCTGATTGTCCAGCATTACATAATTGGCCGCGATCCGACGTATCCTGTCCGCTGCCACTTGATCATCGGGGACTGCCCCCGTAGTCAGGTACGCGACTATCGGGGTCATCCAAGTTGGCTCCTCCTCCGATCTCGCTTCAATGGCGCACACCTGTGTTGGGTCGATGTTTGATAAGATCACCTTTTCTAAGAAGTGTACCTTCCGACTTTCTCCCAAGGGTGCCCCCAAGGAAAATTTGCTCAAGGCGTCTGCCTCTACGTTTTCCTCCCTCGGGATTGTCTCGATGTCGAAGCTTTTAAAGCTCTCCTTCAAGGTTTGTACCTCTCGTAGATACTTCTTCATTATCGGACTCCTTGCTTCGTATCGCCCTAGAACCTGGTTTACGATTAAAGCTGCGTCACACTTCACTCTTAAGTGATCGACTCCCGTGCCTCTAGCAATTTTCAGGCCCGTGATGAGAGCCTCATACTCCGCTTCATTGTTTGTGGCCTTGAATGTTAAAGCCAAGGCGTATCGGAGCGGTTCACCTTCACCCGGTGGTATCAGCAAAAAGCCCGCTCCTGATCCGTCCGAACTCGCGGAGCCATCCGTGTACATCTCCCAGATATTTTCCTTGTTTGGCTGTTCTGATTGCTCTGCCCTCTCTGGTTGTTAATTTATCGGGACCTCCATGGTTGCCCCCTCTACAGGGCCCGCTTCTTCTAGATCGGGGGCTGTAGATTCTGCTATAAAATCCGCCAACGCCTGGCCCTTAATTGCCGTTCTTGGAGCAAAGTGTATTCGAAACTCACTAAGCTCTACTGCCCATTTCACTAATCTTCCCGACGCATCCGGTCGATTCAAAAAATGCTTCAAAGGCTGGTTCGTCAGCACAGTAATCTCGTGTGCGTGGAAATAAGGTCTTAGCTTCCGAGCAGTAATAATCAACGCAAAGAGGTACTTCTCAACGGCGGGATAGTTTAATTCAGACTTGGCAAACGCCTTGCTTACATAATAAACGGGGACTTGATTACCCTCGACAATCTTTACTAACACAGAGCTAATGGCAAATTCAGAAACAGCCAAATAAAGGTAGAGCGGCTCGCCTGGAACCGGTTTCGCCAAAGGCGGGAGGGTGCGAAGGTGCTGCTTGAGTGCTTGGAACGCCTCTTCACACTTGGCGGTCCATTCAAATTTCTTGTTGGCCCTCAGGACTTCAAAAAACGGCATTGATCGGTCGCTGGCTTTGGATAAGAAGCGATTCATTGCAGCTAGTCGGCCATTCAGCACTTGTACCTCCCTATGGTTTATCGGAGACTGCATCTCCTCGATTGCCCTCAGTTTCTCAGGATTCACTTCAATTCCTCTCTGACTCACCATAAAGCCCAAAAACTTCCCTGAGTGGACTCCGAAGGCGCATTTCGTCGGGTTCAAGCGAACTTGATGGAGCCTCATCCGCTCGAATGCCATGGTTAGGTTGTGCACATGATCCTCGGCTTGTCGGGACTTCACTAGCATATCATCCACGTAAGCTTCCATGGTTTCTCCCAGCATATCCCCGAACAGCTTGTTCACCATCCGTTGGTAGGTGGCCCCAGCGTTGATCAACCCAAAAGGCATGACATCGTAGTGATAGATGTCACTGTCCGCATAGAACGCTGTGTGGGGGGCGTCTTCCTTGGCCATCTTGATCTGGTTGTAGCCTGAATACGCATCCATGAAACTTAACAACTCATGTCCCGATGTGGCATCCACCAGCTGGTCGATTCTCGGGAGTGGATAGCAGTCCTTTGGGCAAGCCTTGTTCAAGTCGCGGAAGTCCACACACATTCGCCATTTCCCGTTAGTCTTCTTCACCAGCACTGGGTTGGCAACCCAAGTCTGGAATCGGAGCTCCTTAATGAACCCAGCATCGAGCAACCTGCCCACCTCCTGCTGGATCGCGATCTTCTTGTCCGTGCCCATCGGACGCCTTTTCTGCGTGATAGGCTTGATCGCGGGGTCTATCTTCAGCTCGTGTACGATCACATCGGGGCTGATTCCTGGCATATCGCTCGGGGACCAGGCAAACAGCTCCTTGAACTCCTTCAACAACTCCACCAATTTTTGGGCTGTCTCCTCAGTCAGAGCAGACCCGATTTTCACCTTCCTCTGGGGTCCGTCGATCTCGACTTCTTTCAGATCTTCTACGGGGGCGGGACGCCCAAACTCTTCTCTGGGATCTGTGTCTGTCTGGAGGACAGTCATGGCCTCTCGCCTCCTCCTCCGGGTGGCATTAACATAGCATTTTCGGGAAGCCACCTGGTCGCCCTTGACCTCTCCGACTCCGTGGTCGGTCGGGAACTTCATCTTCTGGTGCACTGTCGAGGCGACCGCCATCAGGGGATTAATAGTGGTCCTCCCGATAATCGCGTTGTAGGTCCCCGCGGAATCAACCACAACAAACTCCACGTTCCTCCTTTCTGATTTCCACCCGCTACCAAACTCCACTGGTAAGGTGATTACTCCTAGCGGATAGGAGGTTGAGCCAGAGAATCCAACCATCGGGAAGTTTGCCTCCTTTAGATCTTTCTTCGTTTTCCCCATAGCCTCCAGCGCGTCCATGAATAGGATGTCGGAGGAGCTTCCCCCGTCAATTAGAATTCTCTTCATTTCGAAACTGTCTACATCTAAGGTTACCACCAAGGCATCGTCGTGCGGAGTCTCCACGCCTATGAGGTCTTCCGACGAAAAGGAGATTACCATCTCTTCTTTCAAGGTCCAAGATCGGGACCTCTTACCCAGCACCACCGCCGTAGGGATTCTAGAAGCATAGACTTCTCGGGCGGATGAAGTATCACCTCCAGCAGCAAATCCTCCATGAATCACGTTGATAACTCGTCTCTCCTTGCGAGCACCGGATGACTCTGGATCAGTTCTCTTCTTTTTCGGGGACCGATCGCGGGATCGGGAACGGGACCGCGATCGGGACCGAGAGCGGGATCGACACCGTTTATCCCCGACGAATTCCTTGAGCTTCCCCTTCTGGATTAGCTTTTCAATCTCCTTCTTCAGTTCCCGACAGTGATTGGTGTCGTGACCATTTGCGCGGTGGAATCTACAGTAGCGATCCGTACGGGATCCCAGGAATTCTCCTTCTTTCTTCGGGGGGTACCTGGAGATACCTTGTCGTTCCATGACTGTCAGCACCTCCGCCATGGAGCAGTTGAGAGGAATATCAAGGTCCTCCCGCTTATCTTTCCTTGAAGAACGCCTATCGTCCCTCCGATCCGGACGGCCTCGATTCTTGCCACTGTCGGGTTTACCCTTTGACTTACGATCGTCGAAAGGCTTAACCGACTGCTTCCCTTTGTTCGACTTTGGGGGCTCCAGTTCTCCCGCGGCTATCTTTGACTCCTGGACATCGATCTGCCGCTTCACCCTCTTCTGTAATGCCTCCATATTCCACACAGCCTTCTCAGCCACGCTGTGCATCAAGTCGGAGCCATAGGGGGCTGTCAGGTTCCGAATGAAGGTACGGATGGTTTCGCCCTCCGAGATTTCTTCGTCTATCTCTGCTACGCTGGCTGTGTACCGCTGGTAATAATGAGCCAGCGATTCGTCGGGCCTCTGCACCACCTGGGTCAGGGACCTCACGCTCTTCAATAAACGCCTCCGACCCTGGTACTGCTGAACGAATCGATCGTGCATGTCTGCCCAGCAAGTGATGCAGCCTGGGGGCAGACTAAAGAACCAAGTCAGGGCCCTTTCTCCCAGTGTGTTCGGGAACAACGTACACACTATGTCTTCACTTGGGGCTCTTCCCAGACACGCCATGAGGTGCTTCTGGACATGGCGAACTGGATCTCCTTCGCCATCATACTCCTTTATCGTGGAGATGCCTAGCCCAGGCGGGGCTAGGGTGTCAATGAGTCGGGGGACGAAGGGATGAGTGGATCGATCCCTTAGCTCCGACACCAACGACTTCTGCTCTCCCATACAGATGTTCACGATCTTTACCACCTGGTCGGGAGTGATGGGACCATTCAGGGGAATGGTCCTGTGCTGTACTGGTCCTGGTCCATCAACCACGAACCTTTCCGGCTGACCGGTTGCCCTACCTCTGTCCTGGCCTCGGGGCGGGGCTTCCTGTGCGTTTCGACCCTCTGTTGGTGGGGTCGCTTCCTCCAATGGGGGCATCTCCTCCTACCTCCTCGCAGCCTCTCTTCGATCCAAGAGAGCCTCTACAGCCGCAAGAAACATGGGCATGGCTTCCGCCACGGCCCTCGTCAAGTCTGTAGCCGGGGGAGCCTCCTGCCCCCTATTGCCCTGGTGCTGAGGAGCAATATCTTCGGGATCTCCGTTGTGCCCCCCTGTCTGGGAGAGCTCAGCCGGAGGATGATTCTGGTTTTCCTCCTGTTCCGGTACTGAATCCAGATTCGTTGCAGCGGGGTGGCGGGAACCACCGGATTGTCCCTGTCTTCTGTTCTTGCCAGCCGCCATCGATCGAGTAGAAGGCATATCAGCTTTTTGTTTGATTCCCACAGACGGCGCCAATGTTGGATCACGGTGGAACTCCGGTACGGACTTTGACGGCAATCCTAGCTCATTTGCTCCACGCAATCCTGCAAGAGGGGATAGACCGGGCGGTGACCCAGAATCCCTCTCCGATGCTTAAATGAGTATCTCGTATGACTGGCAAGCAGTAATCTCAAAGTGTATTGAATTTAACGTAAGTCTTCTGAGGTGATCTCCTGCCCTTTTATAGGCAAAGAGATGCCTCAGGTACCTGGCGAACCGTTGGGGGTGGTTAGCCCGTATCCCGCGTATTTCGTATGTGATCTCGCGTATCTCAGCCATGCCCCGCGTATCTCGGCCACGCTCCGTGTATCTTAACCACGTTCCGCGTATCTCGGCCACGCCCCGCGTATCTTGGCCTTATCCTCTGATAACGAGTCCCGACTTCTGTCGGGGGCTCCAGAGTTGTTTCGTTGTGTCACCGCTCGGGGCCCCTCGTCATCGTGACAGGGCCAATCATTCTCAGGGATTCATCATCGGGGCCTACTTAAAGGCTTCTCATCGGGAGCTTCTAGCTCAGCTGTCGGGACCGACTCTGTCGGGACCTTGCCTCGTCGGGACTCCCTTCGTCGGGACCCTTCTCCTTAGGTCATCTTGACCTTCATTTTGGGCCTGGTAGGCCTGTTTGCCGTTTCCTCCCCGTTAAAGGGCCACGCATTGTCGAATCCATCAGGTCTCGGGATCCGTAGACCCGCCCCGAAGTGCCTATATATATATATTTTAATTTTTTTTTTTAATATCAATATGATGTAAAATTACTAAATAATATGGTTAGTATCAGTGTTATCAGAACCGGACCGGACCGGTGGTCAGACCGGGTTCGAATCGGAACCGGTGCCACCAACAGTCCGGCTTGAGCAAATCCGGAGGATGTAAGTGAACCCGGTTCGATATCCGGTTTTTAACGAACCGGTCAGTTTTGAGCAGACCGGCCGGTCCTCCGGTCTGCCGGTTCGGTATCAGTAAAAGCAAAAAAAAGGAAACGCTAAAACCCTAGAAAAGAATAGAAGGGAGGAACAGTCAGTGCCTTTTCCGACATAAGGTAAGGACCGTTCAAGTACAAGGCAGGGATGGAGGTGATGCTTACGGTACACGATGCACAAGTACAAGGCGGGGATGGGCATTGTTCTCGAGAGATTGATTGCAATGCAATTCCGGACGACGTTGTTGAGTGTGGAATTGGAGATTAAGGCTTCGAACTGGGACCGGGTGGTGATGCTCATGCAGCCATGGGAGATCCACGAGGTTTGGAAGCCGCAGGTTTAAAACAGTCGTGGATGAATGGAAGAAATTAAACTAAACTCTTGTCTGTAACTTTTTATATGGGCTGGAATTTTGTGTAGTGGATTAGTATTTGAGATATTGGGCCGAATTAATTAAAACCATTATTGTATCAGCAACCGAACCCAGTCAGACCGGCGGCCGGACCGTCGGACCGGGAACCGGCACCCTTACCGGTCCGATGTCCGGTCCGGTTCTGATAACACTGGTTAATATAGTACCTATATAAATAACGGTGATCAAATTCTAAATAGATGTATATTTAGATTATTAGGATTTGGTGTTTGGATTTGGATTTTGTGATGAATTTGATGTGTTTGTTGTTTGTATTTGATTGGTGTTTAGATTTGGTGTTAGATTAATTTATATATAATGTGATATATTGGCACATAAAAAATTATAAGTAATATTGATAAGTTAAAAAAAAAAAAAAATCGTTCACACGGCGGGGCGAGTCAGGGCCCCGCAGGGCGACCCGCGGGATTTTTTCCCCCAGCTGACCCGCCCTGGGAGGTAACCCTGTCCGGGTCTGCCAGGCCACCCGCGGGGCGGGTCCGGGGCTGCGAAAACCCACCCCGACCCGCCCCGTTGCCATCCCTAATTATTACAATTACAATACAAAAGCGCACTTAAAAGGTATGTAGAATTTGAATTGCACCATAGTAATTTATGTTAACTATATTATACTATAGTGTTGTAGCAGTTTAGAGTTTCATTCGAAATTTAAGAATTGAATATTCATAATTAGTATTTTACATCTTACGATATTGGTGGATATACACCCAAACTATCACTAATTGGACCCGAGAAGTGGAGCGGAACGGATATAACTCAAGACTTAAGACACGGACACCCGAGGCCCATCACTTGGGCCCGGAAAATATTCCGAGTGGCAAAACCCACTCGGGAAGACCCCGGGTGGAAAAACCACCCGGGGACCCGAGCAAGGCCTTAGGGGTACCCCTCCGTCCGTCCGGACAAGCCCCCTCGTCCGGACCCCCACCCCCGGACAACACCTCGCCCGGGGCTCGCCTTAGAAGGCCACACACCAACACTTAGCCACAATGAACTTATCTACGGTCGAACCGAGGTCAAAGGCAACTTATTTACGGTAAAGACCAACCCATAATTACGAACCCGCCACAGCCGGACTAGAGAACCACTGGAACCGGGGCGGTCCAATAGAAACTCTATAAATAGAGAGCTCATCCTCTCATTTGAAGGTATTCACTCTCTCTAAGCTCACCCTCTCTCTAAAAGCTCTCACTAACTTAAGCTTCGGAGTGGGCTTACCTAGAACCTGTCACACCCCTAAAATGTGTCTTTATGGGAATCACGAATTTGGCTATGATAGACGTGCTTCCCAAGCCCAACAACTGATTGGAGGGTAAAAATGGTGAATCGTAGCGGTGTGCAACGTGTTTTGGGTGATTTGGAATAATTGGCAGCAATGTGTAGTTGATGGGAATCGATCTGTGGTCAAGAGTTGTTCCGCGTCCATCGAGTGCGTGTCCCGTATCCATCCCGAGATTTCTCGTACCTGCCAAGTGCTTGTCCCGTACCAGCGAAGTGAATGTCTCGTACCTGCCCAAGTGCTTGTCCCGTGCATTGAGTGTGTTCGTCCCGTGCTTGGATGTTGCTTGTCCCGTATCTGCTTGCCCGTGCTTTTTGTGTGTTTGTCCCATGCTTCAACTGTGCCTGTCCCGTGCTTTCCTTGTGTCTGGCAAGTGCCTGCCCAGTGCACAGTAGAATTTCCCAGACGAGCTTCCAGCCAGTGCTTGGTACATGCTTCAGCCCGTGCTTTGTGTGTGCATGACCCGTGCTTTTGGTGTGCTCAGCCCGTGCTTAGCAAGTGCAACGTCCAGAATTGACTGAATTGGCCCAGTGAAGATTGCAAAGTCCGGAACCAGTTAGGAACAAGTCCAAGCCTACGAGATTGATGAGGAAATTTGAGATTGGTGAAGATCAACATGTTTCTTGGCAGCCAAGCAACCAAATCCGCCCAAGATATGTGGAATCCTATCTATAGCTTTGTTTAAGGGAACTTAGATTTGTGGGCTTTAATAGCTATATTTAAGGGAACTTAAGATATATTGGCAGAATATTGTAAGTTAAGATATATATATGCGATAAATATATATCTTAACATAGTATAGATAGGATTGGATATATATAGATAGAGTTTTACCTAGGGCAGCTAGGGATTTCGAAATCTATATAAAGGGGAGTGTCCCTATGTGTTGTAAGCAGTTTTTGCACACCCAACTGTGGCAAAGCTGAAGAGTGTTGTGAGCGTCTAAATTGTGTGGGTGTAATTCGGGCGTTGAGCCTTCAATTGATGAATAAAGGAGGCCGTGTTAAATCAGTAAGTGTTTGGTTGTTATTGCTTTGTGTTTTGCTGCGTGTTGCATCTCTTCTTCTTGGAGTTCTTGCTGCGTTTTTGAGTTCTTGTTCGAGTGTTGGCTGTTCCGGAGACTCGTTGGCTGCGTTATATTTGTGTGAAGGCTGGTGATTTGCAAGAGAGTCACGCCAACAAGAGCTGTACTTAGGCGAAAAATAAGCCCTAAAAAAGCCCTTGTGACAGTGGTATATAGGCCTGTCAATTTTACCCATGACCCGCGGGTGAACCGCAAATGACCCGCTCACGGGTCGGGTACGAGTAACCCTAAGTATGCTAACGGGTCATTTACGGGTCAACCCGTAAATGACCCGTTGAGAGCGGGCCGGGTACGGGTTTGGGATTAGGACCCGTACCCTTTCTTTTTTTCGTTTCCCTAAATAATGGCTAAAATCTAAATGCTAAATTGCTAACCCTAGGCGCGCTAGTCCTCTCACTCTTAGTCACTCCTTCCAATCTTAGACTTCTTTCTATATACCGACAAATTAAACTACTAATTAATATTTGATCTCATAATTAATTGATATCCAATTACTTTCGTAGGTCCACTCAAATTCGGGTGCATATATTAGTAGTGTGTGTTCGAACGAGTTCGAAACATCACTTATTTAAATTTGCATTGCATGTTTGACCCGGGTCACGGGTCAACCCGTTGACCCGTGTCCCGGGTATGGGTTTATAATCCTGACCCGTGATGACCCCCGGGTCAATCACGGGTCGAGTCGTCGGTGACCCGCGGGTTGTGACCCGTTGACAGGCTGGTATCAGAGCTGCAATTGAACGAGTTGAGATCGAACGAGCTGCGTGCAAAGGACTAAATAAGTTCTTTTCCCCTAAAATTTATTTGATGTTCGAAAATATATTTTTTGTTTTGGTTTGAAAAGTGAAAATTAACCAATAAATTTTATTATCTGTTTATAGGTTTATTAACCTTTTTAGCCCTATAATTTTAATGAATCGCGACTAATTTTGTAACGAAATTAGAGAAATGTGAAAATGAAATCGTTGATACACAGCATTGAACGTCCAACCAACCAACCAACCATATTATGATAAGTCCAACTGCAAAGAAACAAACAAGATAGAACAGCTCCAAGAACAGAGTCATGTAAAAGAAGAACACATCGCAAAACAAAGGAACAGATGAAACAGATTCATAAGGGCGATATGAATCAATCAATCAGTAGTCATCACCATCTTCACCGTCCTCACCCTCCGCAGACTCAGCACCAACCTCCTCATAATCCTTCTCAAGCGCAGCAAGATCCTCCCTCGCCTCCGAAAACTCACCTTCCTCCATTCCCTCACCAACATACCAATGCACAAAAGCCCTCTTCGCATACATCAGATCAAACTTATGGTCGATCCTCGAGAACACCTCAGCAACACTAGTAGAGTTCGAAATCATACAAACCGCCCTCTGCACCTTAGCAAGATCGCCTCCCGGCACCACAGTCGGTGGCTGGTAGTTGATTCCGCACTTAAACCCAGTTGGACACCAATCCACGAATTGAATAGTCCGCTTCGTCTTGATAGTCCCAACCGCAGCGTTCACATCTTTAGGGACAACGTCACCTCGGTACATCAAACAGCAAGCCATGTACTTTCCGTGACGTGGGTCGCACTTTGCCATCATGGAAGACGGCTCGAATGCACTGTTAGTGATCTCGGCTACCGAGAGTTGTTCATGGTAGGCCTTCTCGGCGGAGATGACCGGTGCATATGAGGAAAGCATGAAGTGGATTCTTGGGTATGGAACCAAGTTGGTTTGGAACTCAGTGACATCAACATTGAGGGCACCGTCGAACCTGAGCGATGCGGTTAGAGAGGAGATAACTTGGGACACAAGGCGGTTGAGGTTTGTGTAGGTGGGTCTCTCGATGTCCAGTGAACGCCTGCAGATATCGTAGATGGCTTCATTATCGAGGAGAACTGCAACATCAGTGTGTTCCAGCAGGGAGTGGGTGGAGAGGACACTGTTGTATGGTTCCACAACGGAGGTTGAAACCTGGGGAGAGGGGTAGACAGTGAAACTGAGCTTTGACTTCTTGCCGTAGTCAACGGAGAGGCGTTCCAGGAGAAGGGAGCCTAGTCCCGATCCGGTACCACCTCCAACGGAGTTGAAGACGAGGAATCCTTGGAGACCGGTGCAGTTGTCAGCAAGCTTGCGGATCCTGTCGAGGCAAAGATCAACGATTTCTTTCCCGATTGTGTAGTGTCCACGGGCGAAGTTGTTGGCAGCATCTTCCTTGCCACTGATGAGTTGCTCGGGGTGGAAGAGTTGGCGGTAGGTGCCGGTACGGACTTCGTCGATGACAGTGGGCTCGAGATCTACGAATACTGCACGAGGGACGTGTTTCCCGGCACCTGTCTCGCTGAAGAAGGTGTTGAAGGCATCGTCTCCTCCGCCGACTGTCTTGTCACTGGGCATCTGGCCATCAGGCTGCACCACAACATATTTAACGTAAGCTTAACAACTTTAGATAGGATGGATCGAACCAGATCAACCAACTCAAACATATCTCAATAATGATTTCAGAATCAATAGACGTCCCAAATCGCCACGAAAGTTATCAGATCTAATAAGATACAGATTGCAAAACCAATTATTCAACGGAAGATACAGGATTGGACCTAATGTAGCTAGATTCAGATCACACACAGTTATCAGATCCAATCATATAAACACCTAAAGCAACTAAACGCATACGAATTATTACATAACCAGCGATTCAATAGTAGACAAGATTGGACCTAAAATATAGCTTACTCAATGTATCCCAATGTAGCTAGATTCATCATGTTCAATTACCTTACGCGATCAACATTAAGTTCGACGGCTCATGAGTTTGAATTAAAATTGAACAAAATATGCTACTGCAGCTGCGAAAACATCAGATCTAGCTATATCTAAATCCATTACAAATGCAGCTCCAGAAATCAAGATATTTTAAATTTGCGATAAAACTAGAGTCAATGAAGCTGCGCCATGAACAGATCTGACCATTAACACTACGAATCGAGAATGATAGACTTCGAAGCACCGAGAAATACCAGAAATCAATGAGATCTGAAGAAATGTTACCTGAATGCCGTGCTCGAGACAGTACAGCTCCCAGCAAGCATTTCCGACTTGGATACCAGCCTGGCCGATGTGGATCGAGATGCATTCTCTCATCTTGGCGCTTCGGAAAGGAGAGAACAAAGGCTCGGGTAGAAAAGAGAAAGAAGGAAATCGGCGTTTATGAAGACGCCCTTGAAGTAGTTGAGAATGGAGAAAGCTTGGTATGAACCAGAGGTTTATATATAGAAGAGCAGGGACGATAGGGTAGGGTAGAAAATGGCGCCCTGGCCAACTATCTATGGTTAATTAACTCCGGTTAGTGCGCTTGGTGGTTACTATGGCCCTATATATTAATTATTATTTGCTGGCTGGCTTTAACCTGAGGTTCAAAATTTGAATTTTGAATTTCAACGTACGAACACTCAAACTGTCAAACAACCACTGGCAAAAGTAAGTAACGGTTAAAATTCGTAGGAGGGTAATATTGTCATTATCTAAAATGGCAAATTATTATTATTACAATTACAATAATAAGCGCAGCTAAAAGGTATGTAGAATTTGAATTGAACCATAATAATTTATGTTAACTATATTATACTATAGTGTTGTAGCGGTTTAAAGTTTCATTCGAAATTTAAGAATTGAAAAATATTCATAATTAGTATTTTACGTTATACGATATGACCTTATGCGAGCAAATATTATTTTAAACTCTGTCACATAAGATACTCGTAAAAGAATGTTCTTTTTTTAAAAAAAAGTTTGTAAGAAAAACTAACCCGCAAAGGTTGAGCTTTATTGCTAATTAGGCCAAACATTCTTAGATGAACTCATTATTTATATGTATAGTATTATAAATTATTTTCTCATGTATTATAATTTTTTTTTCATTTCATCATATTATTATATTATACTCAGCCAAAAAATTATAATATATATGAATGTTATAATCTCAATTTATACTATTTAGTACTAAATCACCACGAAAAATAATAATGATAATTTACTTAATGTTCTAATTAATCATTATAGTTTAATTAAACAATATTATATTATTTATGTACATACAAAGTTACCCTAATAAATACTAAGATGGGATTTAAATCAAATTGGTACCTGGGTTAACAGCCCAAAACGAATTGGTACATCCACTAAATTTTGTGACAAATTGGTACCCGAGTTAACCTGGGTGTTGCACCGTTAGAATTTCTGGTTAAAACTAACGGAATCTCATTTTTGGCGCATGAAAAGACTAAAATACCCTTATTGCTGAATAGCTACGTAATAGCAATTCAAAACTTTGGAACCCAATATCTCACTCATTTCTTCATCTTTTAAGACGATTTTTTTTTGAAACCACATAATTTTTCGAGATCTATGCAACCCAAATAGCCGTAAAGTGATTTTCCCAGTTTTTTTTTCAATAAATATTGTTTTCCATGTTAATTCATTCTTTTTTGTATCAAACTCCACCGCATTCTAACACTTATCACCCTTGATCACCCAATTTTTTTACTAATTGGATTCCAATACTACAATCAAACCGTTGCTTTTGGATTCCAACACTTCTGTTTAAAAACCAAATTGATGTTATACTTTTCATCCAAAAGAAAACCAAAAATGAAAGTTTGTTGTATATTGAAACCGGTGTTTATTGAAAAAACAAATTGGTCAAATCACTTTAAGGCTATTTTTCTTGCATAGATCTCGAAAAGTTATGCGGTTTCAAAAAAAAAATTGTCCAAAAAGATGAAGAAATGAGTGAGATATTGTGTTCCAAAGTTTTGAATTGCTATTACGTAGCTATTCTGCAATAAGGGTATTTTAGTCTTTTCATGCGCCAAAAATGAGATTCCATTAGTTTTAACCAGAAATTCTAACGGTGCAACACCCAGGTTAACTCGGGTACCAATTTGTCACAAAATTTAGTGAAGGTACCAATTTGTTTTGGGCTGTTAACCCAGGTACCAATTTGATTTAAATCCCTACTAAGATTGATAAAGTTTACCCTAAAAAATCTAAATTTGCCACGGCCCATAAATATCTGGATTTTTGTAAAAGTGCCCTCCTCAAAGCTGGACGGCCCAGCTGGCAGGCTCGCGTGTCCAACGCGTGCCAGCTGGGCACTGTCCCAGCTGGACCGGTCGGACCGGGCCGGATAAACCGGTACCGGTCTGACCGTAAGAGCAAAGACCAATTTTTTTTTTTTTTTTTTACGGAAATATTAATTGAGTTTAACTAGAATCGAACCAGGACTTACACTAAAAACATTGACGCACTACCACCACACTACAAGCTAGAATGTTGACAAAATAATAGATAAAATATTTTTATTTATAATTCTATTTAATCAATGGAATGGAATCGGGTTCCCCCATCCCTCTGAGTTTTTTTTTTTTTCACTTTTTACATCTATTAATTGATGGATATACGCCCAATTTGAACCCGTTGACTCCCGAATCGTTGTATTTTTATCATCCCATTAATGATTGTAAATCGAAACTTCAACCCGAACACTTCGCGAGAACACCAACGGCCCGGACGAGGCTGAAGCGCTCGTCCGGCCGAGTCAAACTCACCTAGGTGAGGTTGGGTGGCCACACCCGACCTCCCCTAAGGGAGATCGGGTCGGCCAACCCGATCTCCCCTAGGGGGATAGGGTTGGCCAACCCCATTCCCCCTAGGAAGGGTTGGGTGGCCTCACCCAACCCCTACCCTTGGGGGTCGGATTTTCCTCCCCCCCAAGGGCCCCGGCACCATTCTTGGACTCCCATACTCGGTTTATTCCGCCTACCTTCTCCGTATCCTAAGGTCTTAATTACGTGTTTAAAGGTTAATTAACTGTGTTTAAAGGTTAACGATGTCATTAAGCCACCTTAATGACACCGTTGCCTATAAATACCCCACCTCCACTATTCATTGGATCATCTTGGCAAGTTGCACAATTTTGCTCTGACATCTCTCTAGCTTTATCTCTCTAAAAATCGTACTGACTTAGGCATCGGAGAGGGTTCATCAGGCACCACCCCCCCCCCTCTGTGCCTGGTATTGCCCCTTCTGCAGGGCGAAGGAGAAGAAAAGCTAAGGACACAAGTTAGGACGGCACAACCCGAGAGAATCAGATCCGCGACATCTCCAGTGAGGAACGAGACTTGAGTCGACCGCCCGTTGACCCTAGACTCGGAACCTAACACTTGGCGCCGTCAGTGGGCTTCGAACAGAAAGCCTGGCTATAACAAGAGCAATGACGAACAGCAGGGTGTCTAGGCACCACCGCCCACCTGGGGGCAATAGGCGAGGGAGGCAGCCTATACCTCTAGGGAGACAGCCCAACCCAGGGAAAATGCCAATGCAGCAAGAACCTCAAAGAACCCCACAGCCTCCTCAACACAACCACCAGGAGGGAGGACCCTCACGCCCAGCTGGGGCTGAGTCCTCCACAGCCTCAACCCCTTTGGCAAGAAGGCCACAGAGAGAAAGGGAGCAACAGAGAGAGCAGCAGGGAGTGCCATCCCAACACACAGCACCTCCTGAGGGATATTACTACGAGGCGCAGCCCCAAGGATACCCGTATGGGATGCCGGGCCAAGGGAATAACAACCGCGCCCACACAACATACACAAGGCCGGTATACACCCAGGGGACAAATACAGAAGCTCATGAAGAGGAACAGATTTCAACGGAAGAGCACGACTCGCACCCTCGAGCAGGGCAGCGAGAGGAGCATAGAGAAAATTACCAGGAGCCACCCCCAGAGGGAAGGCAACAATTCGTGCCTCCTAGGCAACAGCAGAACACCAGGGCTTACACCCCACTGGGGGAGGAAAGACAAGCAAGACCTCCAAGGAGGCAAGAATTCTATGAAGCACCCCAGCAGGGACACCAAGGATACACCTACAGTCCGTATCAATACGGACAAGGGATCCCGGCAAGCCCTATCTATAACTACGGAGGCTATCAGAGAAATTACACTCCGACACCGATATTGATCACTCCAGAAGAAATAGAGGCAATGATAACAAGGAAAATGAATGAATCAAAGAAACACAGCTTGCATTGTTTAAGTGACAAAACGAACCACCCTTTCACGAGGGAATTGGAGATGAGCAAGGTGCCGGACTCCCTGCATACAGTCCAGATTGCAAAATACAATGGCAAGGGAGACCCTTTGGAGCATATTCAGTAGCATGAAGCCTCCCTATTTGGGAGAACCACTGATGAAAGATACAAGGCACTCCTATTTCCAAACACCCTATCAGGGGTGGCCTCACACTGGTTCTTCAGCCTACCCTCCGAGAGCATCCACTCATGGGAGCAGCTAAAGGCGAAGTTCCTTCAGAGGTATCTAGGAGAAAGGAAGCTCCTCAAAGGAACAGGCTCCATTGATGATGTGAAGCAAGAAAATGATGAATCCTTGGCCAGTTACTACACTAGGTTCGACCAAAACATAGCAGACATCCAGGGCGACATCACTGAGGGTGAGATAATACGAGCCTTCATCAGAAACCTAGGCCGCTTCGGGTCCACACTGGCAGAAAAGATGGCCAAGAAACCAGCGAGCACCTTAGAGGAGCTTGCAGGAAGAGTAAAAACTCATATAGACCTGGAGAGGCACAGGGCAAGTAAGAAAGCCAAGATCCAAGCAGCTAAGGAAGACAACGCAAAGCCGAACAAAGGAAAGCCACCTCAAGCACCTTAACACACAAGGCAGCAGGAATGGCGTCCGCCCCAACAAAGAAACCAAATGGGCGAGCCACTGAAAGCTAGGGAAATCAACGTCATCAAGTTCATTCCATTGAACGCCACTCCAGCTACTGTCCTCAGAGAGATGCGGAATCAGAAACTCTGGTCACCCCCTGCAAGGTGGAGAGCCCCAATGGTGGGGACGCACAAGGATAGATGGTGTGATAACCATGAAGCATACGAGCACGACACGAATGAATGCTTCAGCCTAAAGCTAAGCATCAACAATGTCATCCAAAGGGGAGAACTAAAGCAGTTCGTGGACCATGGGGGCAACAGCATACAGTTAGGGCCATCATACAGGGACAAAGGCAAGAGCAAGGTAGACTACAATCCTCCACCCAACAAGAGAGGAACCATAAACATGATACACGGAGGAGTGGCATCAGGTGGCCCGACTGCTAATGCAAGGGAGGTTTACGCATCAAAACTGAGTTCAGTGCCAAGGTGGAGGAAAAGGCCACGAGAAGGAGTGGAGATGAAGATTGAATTCTCGGAGAAGGACAAGAGCCACATTGTCTTCCCACATGACGATGCATTAGTCATCACGATAGACATTGACAATTTTGATGTAAAGAGAATATTGGTGGATGGGGGCAGCTCAGCAGACCTCCTAAGCCTAAGGGTCCTAGAGGAGATAGGGAAAACAAAGGCAGACATCAAACCAGTCAACTTCCCTCTGGTTGGCTTCTCAGGGGCAACAAGCTACCCCCTAGGAATGATAACCCTGCCAGTGACCATGGGCCAAGGATGGACACAGCTGAAGGTGAACATTAACTTCTTGGTGGTTGAAAGCTTGGGAGCCTACAACGGGATCCTAGGAAGAACAACCATAAACCCATATGAAATCGTGCCATCCACCGTACACTAGAAACTGAAGTACATTACTGAGAATGGAGTGGGAGAAGTCCTGGGTGACCAACGCACTGCAAGGCAATGCTACGTCAACTCCATGAGACGGGGATCACTCAGGACAAACACAGTGGCAATGGTCATGGTAGGAACTAACCAAGACAACAAGAAGGTGATGAGGAAACAAAGGCAAAGGAAAATGAAGAATGGAGTTGCACTCCGCTTGAGCATGCAGTTTTTTCAAGTAATGCCTAAGAAGAGACACACAAACAAGGCTGTGAAGGTGACATCCATACCTTGGCAGCCAGAAATCATAGAAGGGAAAAGAACAAGGGACTCCATCATAGGAGGCTTCCGTCACATCGATGATATTAAGCAAATGCCGCGGGAGCCAATATTAAGCTACTTCCAGAGATTCTCCAGTTATGGTGCCAATATGGACATCACAAGAGGAGAAGCCGTCAAAGCATTCATTCGAAACATGCATCCAAACTCATTTGAGGCTTATGGAGGGCTCTATGAGATGGTCATGACAAGCACGATAAGGGAGCTCAAAGAGAAGCTAGACAAGGCATTTACAAAGGAGATGGAGCAGCCGGAGGAAGTTCCGGAGAAAGAAGGAGAGACTGATACACTGCAAGGAGGTGTAAACTTCAAATTCACACCCCTTACAGTGAGCATAGAAGAACTTTTTCAGAAGTACCTCAAGGAAGAGCTACCCACATGCAGGGAGGAGGGCAAGGCCTTCCTAGGAAGAGATGCACAGGAATGGTGTGAGTACCATGGAACCTGGGGGCATCAAACCAACAATTGCATGGTGCTGAAGATAGAAGTGGAGAAAATGATTTACAATGGAGGCCTAAAGGAGTACGTGGCAATGGACAAATTGACCACCCCATATCCTTAGTTTCATATTTAGCACTCTGCATGTTCAAGTTTTTAAGTTTTCCAAAAACAACTTTTGAGAAGGAGAACTCACGAAGTTACTCCAACTCTACAACTATCTTTGATTTCCTCCAAAGGGTGTCTGGATCCCCCCAAGGCACCCCATGTGTACAAAAAACATGAATGCTCTTAAAGGAGTAGGATTTCCTTCAAAGGTATTTTCCAATGAATGTGGTGATATAATCATGAAGTTATCCTTACACAGATATGACTTTAAGTCAACAACAGATTCGACGCCCCCAAGAGCGTATCTTGAGAGTAGTTTTTATACTACGACCTTCGACGCCCCCAAGAGCGTATCTTGAGAGTAGTTTAAACACTACGACCTTCAACGCCCCCAAGAGCGTATCTTGAGAGTAGTTTAAACACTACGACCTTCGACGCACTAAGAGCGTATCTTGAGAGTGGTTTCCAAAAACTACGAACTTCGACGCCCCCAGGAGCGTATCTTGAGAGTAGTGTTCATACTACGACCTTCGACGCCCCCAAGAGCGTATCTTGAGAGTAGTTATTATACTACGACCTTCGAAGCACCAAGAGCGTATCTTGAGAGTGGTTTCCAAAAACTACGAATTTCGACGCCCCCAGGAGCGTATCTTGAGGTAGATTTGCAACCTACCAGATTCGACGCCACCAAGAGCGTATCTTGAGGTAGAAAAAACACTACCAGATTCGACGCCCCCAAGAGCGTATCTTGAGGTAGATTTCAAACTACCAGCTTCGACGCCAACCAGGAGCGTATCTTTGGTCTAACCTGTGCCCTCCGGGAGCCTATCCTGCGAAACGTTAAGTGCCCTCCGAGAGCCAGTCTCGTGAACAGATTTCGACGCCAACCAGGAGCGTATCTTTGGTCTAACCTGTGCCCTCCGGGAGCCTATCCTGTGAAACGTTAAGTGCCCTCCGAGCCAGTCTCGTGAACAGATTTCGACGCCAACCAGGAGCGTATCTTTGGTCTAACCTGTGCCCTCCGGGAGCCTATCCTGCGAAATGTTAAGTGCCCTCCGAGAGCCAGTCTCGTGAACAGATTTCGACGCCCACCAAGAGCGTATCTTTGGTCTAACAATACCATACATACCATGCAAAGGTTATCAGAAGAGAGCTTTACACCATACTGAGAAGGATCCCATGAGATAGTAATTTCAAAGTAAAGTGCTATGAAGAACACATAATGTTTTTTCTTGAATACAATAGCAGGTATGGCATGAAGGAAAACACGAAAGAAGGATAAGTAAAGGAAACACACCAAGAGAAGAGTCCATAATCAAAGGAGTACATACAAAAGCATATGAAGTACTAATATAAAGGCAAGTGAACCACACAACCAACGACAAAATACGACAAAGGAAAGCAACACAAAACCCCACAACAATCCAAAAGATACTCAACCCATCAAAGGGGAGAAAGAGTATGATCATATATACAAAGATAGCAAGATGTAGACACATCAATCAGAGCCTTCGGGGGAGTCACCCTGACCCCCTGAGGCTGAACCACCGGCAGAGATGGAGGAAGAGGAGGAGTCTGAAGTATCAATGTCCACAGGCGTAGCATCCACCTGTGTAGGGGCAGGCTCGTCTGCAACAGCAGCCTGACCCCTAAGGACGGCCATGTAGCCAGTAGCGTATGGCCCGAAGTCACCAAGATCGCCAACTGGAAACTCAGGATCAATGCGGAAAATATGATCAACCAGATACTCACCAAACTGGTTCATCTCCTGAGTGAGCCGCACGCTATAGTCAGCAGTGAAGGCAGAAGAAGCCTTGTACTCAGACACTGCGACAGTCCTCTCTTCTGCCCGACACCTAGCCTCCAATTTCCGCAACTCCTCAGAATGGAGTGAAGCTGCGACCTCAGCCTCCCGGCGCAAGCTACCTACGGTAGTCTCAAGTAAGGACACTTGGTCCCTGAGCTCCTGCATCTTCAGATCTGATAGGCGCGCCTTCTCAGCAGCAGTGGCGAGCTCCTCCTTTAGGGAGACCTGGCTGTCCTCTAGAGTCTTCTTCTCGTCAGATAGCTCGAGAACGAGGGATGACATGTTCACCATGTCAGACATACCCTGAAAATTTAAACAAGAGATGAGTACCTGAAAAACCAACCACATAAAAGTATAAAGAAGAAAGCAAGGAACAACTCACAGGTGCATAACGAGAGAGTACACCCTGCACGAAGCGCCGAGTCTCCCCAGGAGACCTAGGCTGGGCAACACAATCGCCAGGGGGGACGGCACCGCGAAGTACGCGGATGCCAACCTCAGGAGTCCGCAAAAAGGAGCCGCTATCAAGGTGGAACTCCTTCAAACCAGCAAAAGGAGTCCACTCAGACCCAACGACATCTTCATCAGTAAGACGTGCGAAATCCTTCCGACTCAAAGCCGGAGGCCCACCTATACAAACGAAGCAAGTCAAAGGAAAATATAAACATAGAAGCATCAGTGATAAGGTAGAGATCGAACCTGATGACCGTGCCCTCGGCTGGGGGGCAGGGGAACCACCACCAACAGGTCGCTTCCCTTTATCAGTATGGGAAGGCGCCTCTTCGACCACCATCTCTTTATCGCGAGATAGGGTCGGGGGACGAGCAACAGGCGAAGGAGGATCCGCAGCTTTCTTCCTCTTGACAGCCGAGGCCCCGGCCTCAGAGTCAGATATCCGCGACTTGGACTTAGAGGGTCCAGAGTCTTTGCCTACGGAGACAACCCCCTCGGTCACCAAGGGAGAGCGCCCTAGCAATGTAAGAAAAACAAGATAAGGAAAACACAAGTATACCATAAAGAAGCAAACAGTAGGAAGTATACCAGAGGCCCCAGCCTTCTTCCCAAGCATGGGGGATTTCTTCAGAGTGGAGCTAGAAGGAGCCTTCCTCTTGCTCAGGTCAACAGGTGCTCCCTGCACGTTATAGGTTTTTCCGTGAAACCAACCTACAAAGGAAAAGCAGAAAGTAAATAAAGATGAGAAGACTAAGTAACATACCGAACCCCCGGAGTCAGGAGTCAAACTGATCCCGGCCTCGTAAAGATCCGTCTCAGTCACTAAGGACACGGGGCAGTATGATCGAGTCCTGTTGCTCTCATGAATGATCTTCATAGTCTCTAAATCAATAGGAGAGAACTCCCCGAAAGCAGGCCAACCATCCGACCGATCCTCATTCAAGACCGACCAAGTGACGTATCGATCCGTGATGAAGAAATAATGCTTGGCCCAGTGACTGGCCGAGTTGTCACTCCGGGCCACGAAGCGAAGGGAGGTATCCCACTCGACCCCACTCAACCCGAAGTCAGCAAATCGGGAATCCTTGAAGGTCGGATGGCGAGTTACAAAACTCGCAAAGCCCACCTTCTTCTGGTATTGGAACCGGTAGAAGCATCGGAACAGAACTAGGGAGTACTTCCAGGAGTACCAGTGGCACAACACCCGGAAGCCCACCCAGACACGGAGGGCACTGGGGGTAATGTTCACAGGAGAAATCCTGAAGAACCTGCTCAACTCTACGAGGTCATCGCAGTAAGGCAACCTCAACCCAAATCGAATCTGGGAGGGGTAAACGACGACCTTCCCCCTAGGAGGCTCCGTCACTGTCTCGCGGGTATTCCCCAAGGAAGGGAGGAAAGGATATAGAGACTCATCTAAGGGACAGATATCTCCTAAGGTAACGTGCTCATTGTAATCAGACCTAGTTAGGTAGTTCTCCGACAGAGCAGCAAGACCTAAGGCAAAGGTAGCAGGAAATCCCAAAGTTCGAATCAAGTTTCGACTAACACTCCAGCTTAGATCGCAACACTAAGCTAATGATAGGAAAGGAAGTAATGCGACAAAAAGAAGAGAAAAGGAACTCACTCATCCTTCGGAGGATGTAACGCCTCTGTAGAGTCTGTGTGCGGGGACACCACCAGGAATACAGTACCTGCCACGACATGACAAATATCAAGACAAGAAAACTTCCGAAAAACCGGGAGCACTCCGACACTCGACCAACGGCAACAACCAAAGATTCGAAGACACCCAACAAAGATAACAAACATGAGCCAAGGACACCACGACAACCAAATCGAATAATTTTATCCGAACCTAAAGTCGGTTTTCGGGCAAAATTACCATTACGCCCTCCAACGGAAATCAACACACAAATGGCGACACAACATCAAATTCAAAACGGGGATAGTTTAATCGGACAAGAAACTATCTCCGGACGACCGGCCAAATTTTTTCCCCAAAATCCACAACTATCTACGGCTATCCACGGCAATCCCACATTCAATCAAATATCGGCAATCAAGTATCGACAATTCAAAAATCAACATTTTATGCGGTAACGGAAAGGAAAGGAGTGGACCTTCGGAAAACCCGACCCGAAGTGATAAACGGATCCGGATTTCGAATTTGGAGACCACCGAAAATCAGTCCCTCGCCGGAGGTCGGACCCTGTCGTCGCCGGAGGTCGTCCCTCGTCGCGTCGGAGTCGTCCCACTTCGCCGACGTCCACCCTCGCCGGACCAGACATTGCTTTCGTCAACGGCAGCCTTGCCGCCGTCCTGGTCTGCTAGCCCGTCCCGCCTCCACGCCGCCGTCCGCCCTTCGAAGCTGTGGAGCCCCTCGCCGTCGTGAATGGCGGCCCCTGTCGCCTCCGTCGCGCCCCGCACCGCCGTCAGCTGTCGTCCGCCTGAAGCCAAGTCGTCGTCTCCGGCTGGGCCCTGGCGTCGTCGATCGTCCCGACTGAGCTGCTGGTCGGATTTCTGGTCCCTCACCGGAAATTTCGGTCCCCCTTGGGTGTGCCCCAATTTCTTTCTTGCTCTCCAAGGGTGAGAAAAGAGGGAAAAGGGTGGCTATGGTGACTAACTAAGGTATTTTCCTAATTCTCCTATATATTTGAAAGATGATAGGGTTTTTTAAAGGGTTCTAATCACCACCCTCCATTTATTTTTAAGTGAGATCTAAGGGCTAAAGAAAAACCATCACTTTTATCCCCTTTAACTATGGCTAAGTATATCTCCATACTTAGAAAAACCATCAAGTTAGGCTTATTCTTGAGCATCCCATACTTAGAAAAAAAATTTAGGCCAAAATTAAATTTTCCTTCACTTAGGCAAAATCCCGGCACGAAATTGAAGCATGAGTCACTTAGCCATATTCGTATTGTATCCCTATGCGAGCGTGTATTTTTCGAATATACGCCTGTAGCAAAGATAGATTTATTACTCCCATCTCAGACGGACGCGTGCTTAGGCACGTGTCCGTGCTATTCTGACGTTTACAATTCCTCTATCTCATAAGGCAGGGGGCAGAGTCAGAGGCACGCACCCATGGGTAAGCAAACATTCAGACAAGAAGGTAAAACCCCGGTTTCAAATCGCGCGTATCATACCATCCTAAAATAGAGTCAATCAAGGGTTAGGCCATTGGTTGACTCGGGGGCATGTGATGGATATACGCCCAATTTGAACCCGTTGACTCCCGAATCGTTGTATTTTTATCATCCCATTAATGATTGTAAATCGAAACTTCAACCCGAACACTTCGCGAGAACACCAACGGCCCGGACGAGGCCGAAGCGCTCGTCCGGCCGAGTCAAACTCACCTAGGTGAGGTTGGGTGGCCACACCCGACCTCCCCTAAGGGAGATCGGGTCCGCCAACCCGATCTCCCCTAGGGGGGATAGGGTTGGCCAACCCCATCCCCCCTAGGAAGGGTTGGGTGGCCTCACCCAACCCCTACCCTTGGGGGTCGGATTTTCCTCCCCCCCAAGGGCCCCGGCACCATTCTTGGACTCCCATACTCGGTTTATTCCGCCTACCTTCTCCGTATCCTAAGGTCTTAATTACGTGTTTAAAGGTTAATTAACTGTGTTTAAAGGTTAACGATGTCATTAAGCCACCTTAATGACACCGTTGCCTATAAATACCCCACCTCCACTATTCATTGGATCATCTTGGCAAGTTGCACAATTTTGCTCTGACATCTCTCTAGCTTTATCTCTCTAAAAACCGTACTGACTTAGGCATCGGAGAGGGTTCATCAGGCACCCCCCCCCCCCCCTCTGTGCCTGGTATTGCCCCTTCTGCAGGGCGAAGGAGAAGAAAAGCTAAGGACGGAAGGACACAAGTTAGGACGGCACAACCCGAGAGAATCAGATCCGCGACATCTCCAGTGAGGAACGAGACTTGAGTCGACCGCCCGTTGACCCTAGACTCGGAACCTAACATTAATATTCACTAAATTCAAAGTTACAACTCCAAATTCAATGAAAATCGAATGTTAGCGTCTTTATAAAGTAATAAATAAACAATGTGCTATTTTTTTAAAATTTATTTTAGTAATTTCGAAAATTAATATTTTCATCTCCGAATGATGTTATACCACCATAAAACCGAACACGGTTGAACCGGATTCCTCTGTCTTGAGGAACCCGTTTGTCGGGTTCCCCCATCCCGCGGTTTTTTTTTTTCACTTTTTACATCTATTAATATTCACTAAATTCAAATTTACAACTCCAAATTCAATGAAAATCAAAAGCTAGCGTCTTTATATCGTAATAAACAATGTGCTATTTTTCTAAAAAAAATATTCTAATAATTTCGAAAATTAATGTTTTCATCACCGAATGGTGTTATACCACCCTAAAACCTAAATTTAGAGCAAATCTTATTTTTTAGAAAATGTTCAAAAAAATCTTTTTTTTTTTGTCAGTTTCCCAACCCGCGGTTTTTTTTTTTTTTTTTTTCCACTTTTTACACCTATTAATATTCACCAAATTCAATGAAAATCGAAAGTTCGTGTCTTTATAACGTAATAAACAATGTACTATTTTTTTTAAATTTATTCTAGTAATTTCGAAAATTAATGTTTCCATCACCAAATGGTGTTATACCTAAAATGCAAATTTGGAGTAAATCTTAATTTTTAGAATGTTCAAAAAATATATTACCGGACTTCAAATTAGGCCCCGTTTTCGGTATTGGATTTTACTAATACGTGACAATTCGGAAAAAAAAATTGAACATTTTTTAAAAAATTATGTTTGCTCCAAATTTAGGTTTTATGGTGGTATAACATCATTCGGTGATGAAAACATTAATTTTCGAAATTACTAAAATAAATTTTAAAAAAATAGCACATTGTTTATTTATTACATTATAAAGACGCTAACTTTCGATTTTCATTGAATTTAGAGTTGTAAATTTGAATTTAGTGAATATTAATAGATGTAAAAAGTGAAAAAAAAAACCGAGGGATGGGGAACCCGGTTCCATTCCATTGATAATAGAATTATAAATAAAAAAAATTTATCTATTATTTTGTCAACATTCTAGCTTGTAGTGTGGTGGTAGTGCGTCAACGTTTTTAGGGTAAGTCCTGGGTTCGATTCTAGTTAAACTCAATTAATATTTTTGTAAAAAAAAAAAAAAAAAAATTGGTCTTTGCTCTTACGATCAGACCGGTACCGGTTTACCGGTTTATCCGGCCCGGTCCGACCGGTCCAGCTGCTAATAGCAGCTGGACTGTACCCAGCTGGCACGCGTTGGACACGCGAGCCTGCCAGCTGGACGGGGCATTTCTACAAATGCCCTCTAGAAATGCCATCTTTAAGGAGGGCAATTTTACAAAAAATCCTAAATATCTATATGTAGATCCATAATAAGTATGATGTGCATTCTAACTGCAAACTCACAATTAATTATTAAGAACCACATATATACTTTAGTTATTCAAAATTTATTTCCGCATTAAAAAACAAAATTCGGAAAAGTGTTACTAACTGAACACTTGTAACCTTGAACATTTAACATTTCTATGAGAAATTTATCATTTATAATAATCATGATCTCTTCTCCCTTAAAAATATAAATCAAAACTAGTTTGACAATTAATTAAGAGACTTTATATCAATAAGTATCTTCGTTTTATAATGTGTCATCATCTGAAAACCGTAAAAGACGAGCATTTCTTGTCGAATAACGACACGTATGAGACTCCTGAAGTGAATCTCAATAAAGCATGTCTCAGACCAGAGCGAGCAGTGTTCCCCACACTATTACCCCTCCTTGTGCTTCGAGAAGCTCAAGAGAGTTGTATATTCGACGTTTAGACAATGACATGATCATGCAAGGTGTTATAGATCCTTTCATTGTGGCATATAATTGTAAAGCTCCAATACCATCGATCGATTGAACCAAAGAAGCACCTCTCCTTCATCTCCAAGTAAGTTTTTTTTTTTTTTTTTTTTTATAATTAATACATATGTTTCCTTTGCACAGTAATTGGGTACGTCAGAATTGTGTGGTTCCGTATAAACAAGAAATCAGAGAGTTGAAGATGGTAATTCGAGTTTGTTCATATATTTTGTAAACTAACACCAATTATATGGTTTTGCAGAGAATACTCAATGACAGCGGGTTAAAGCTTATGTATCGTCAAGAATAAAGAAAGAACGAAGAAGAAGAAGATGTAGCTTTGTATGCATATGTATGCTTTACAAGGAAAATTAGCAATTAGAGATGTATACATAATTGAATTATAAGAAAAAAAAAATGTAAAAGTTATAGAGTATGGAAAGTTAGGAATCCAAAAGGGTTAAAGGTCATTTTGGTACCACATGTTTGCAAAAATTACACTGTTCATACCACTAGTATTTTTTCGTACCGAATTGGTACCATATGTTTCCAAACCTTACTGTTTTGGTACCTCCGTTAGGGTTCTGTCAAAAACAACCGTTAAATGGCATGTACCATGCACGTGACCAGCCCAAAACTTTCAATTTTGTTACAATTTAGTCCATCTAATACATCCCTAACTTTTATTTTGTTCAATTTAGTCCTAAAACTTCAAAATCAAACCATTTCCCCAAATTGACCTAGCCGGACTTAGCCATGGGCTAGGTCCGACCTTGGGTCGGGGTCGCCGGACCCAGGCGACCCCGACCCAGGGTCGGACCTAGCCCTAGGCTAGGTCAATTGGGACCTAGCCCCAAATTGGGTATAGGTCCCAATTGACCTAGCCGGACCTAGCCTAGGGCTAGGTCCGACCCTGGGTCGGGGTCGCCTGGGTCCGGAGACCATGACCCAGGGTCGGACCTAGCCCTAGGCTAAGTCCGGCTAGGTCAATTTGGGAAAATGGTTTGGTTTTGAAGTTTTAGGACTAAATTGAACAAAATAAAAGTTAGAGATGTATTAGATGGACTAAATTGTAACAAAATTGAAAGTTTTGGGCTGGTCACGTGCATGACACATGCCATTTAACGGCTGTTTTTGACAGAACCCTAACGGAGGTACCAAAAAGTAAGATTTGGTAACATATGGTACCAATTCGGTACGAAAAAATACTAGTGGTATGAGCAGTGTAATTTTTGCAAGCATGTGGTACCAAAAGGACCTTTAACCCAATCCAAAATAACAATATAGATTCAACGTCCAAGTACCATTTTTTAAATTGTAGTGAATTTATTCTTTCAGTGAGAATTATTTATTTGTTTAACATACTCGGAAGTGACTCAAAGTTGGTTGGACCAACTGCTAAAACGAGTTAGCTTTAACCTTAAATTTTTCGGTCTGGAATTGTGAAAGCAATTTTGTGTATATATATATATATATATAAACATACTCGGAAGTGAAAGTATATACACTAATTAAAAAGGGGACATTTGTCACCGAATGTTCGTTTAATAAAAATAATAATTTTTAAAAGAGAAAAACATAAATTAAAATAAAGAAAATTACAGGGATTAACCCAAATTTACATATAATATATTTTTATAAATTTTCTTAGACCAAATCAATACGATACTATTTTGAAACAAGTAAAATTGTAGAATTCTAATTGATTTGTGAAGCTTTTAATCGAAAATATCGATTACTTGATTCAATATGATTGGTTGTTAACTGTATTTTGTTTGTGCTCCTAGTTTTGCTGCATTCTGTATATTTAGTGCTCGAAACTAGTCATAAAATGTAGATGTTAATTAGCACTTTATCTTTTAATTAGTAGACTTTGATTCAAATTCTATCTAATCCTAGAAAATTTAAAAATATTTATAGCTAGCACAATAACTTATAGACCGGTTACAGATGTAATTATAATAGTTGTGAAACAATTAAGCATACTACAAGTGTTGTTCTTTCAATGAGGCTCCTTTATGACACTCCGTGAGAAAAAAAAAAAAAAAATCCCACCAAAACCCATGTAATGAAAAAATATTTATGAATATAATTTTTCATTAGCGAAGCAAGTATTGTAGAAGCTTTGTTCTCCGAATGTAATGCTTGACATTTGTTGATATTTTAGGGTGTAGCCAATCAAAAGTGCCCTTTACAATATATATTTATTATATTAAATTTTGAATGTTATAATCTCAATTTATGCTATGTGTTATTCCGTGCTTTTTTTTTTACCAAATCACAATGAAAAGAAATGATGATAATATATTTATGTAATGCTTTAATTAATTACTATGATTTTATTAAATAATATAATATTATTTATATACGTACAAAGTTATCCTGTATGTGCGGATGATAACAACCTAATAAATAAGCTTATAAAGTTTATCTTGCATATATTTTTAATATTAAATTAAATTTCACTAGGTATTTGCCCCACGCATTGCGCGGTGTTGATATTACTATAATTGTTATTTGCGTTTATGTTATGCATTAGTTGTATATATGATACATTATAAATATTTATGAGCTAATTTCGGTTTTTTTACCACCGATTTTTTTATATTTATTATTTACATTTTATTAATTAAGTGAAAAATGTAATGCACAAAAATATCCAAAAAAAGTAAAAAAAAAATCTATCTAAACAAAAATGTACCTCCTTCTCATTAACATACTATCGAGCACAATCAAGTTAGCGTAGCCAATTTGCTGTTTAATCATCATAAATTAATTTAATGTAAAATTGTTATCTTTTGAGTACCATGTAAATTTTTTTACATTAACGATCACAATGATGGTATCGAAAATGAGGGTTTGATCGACATTCTGGGTGCCGAGACAGATAGAAGGGATCTTAGTCCTAGTATTCTGCTCGAAGAAACGATTTTCTTTCAACATTGTGTTGATTTTTTAGATTGATGTCACCAAATGCTGAGATTATAAATATTTTAGTAATGAAATGAATAAAACAAAATGAGTAGAAGACATATATAGAAGATGACGTAAATGAAAATTCATGGACAGATAACTTAAATATAATTTGTTATGAATATATATAGTGGATGTTCAATATTACGTGTATATATCATCTTCCTTGTTTAGACTTTCCTAGTATTAAATTTACTTCCTCCACAAGTATATGTAATCCCTATATAAAGGGCTCCTTATGTGTGATAATAAGACATCCTCAAGTTCCCTCTTCTATTACCTCTCTACTTTCATAATACGTTATCAGCACGAAATTGCTTAATTAGATTTATTATCATCTACCTTGTGTCGATTCCAAACAATTTTCCTTCAGCAGCTACGAAGCCTTTCACGGTGTCAACTGTTCACCTCATTTACTATTTCTTGTATTCCTATCTATCCTACTATAACACCGGTGGAGGTATCCATTACTTTCGTCCCCTTGGCTAAAACTAATCCTACGATTTGTGGATTGGCCTGGCTGGCGAGAACGAATGAGATAAGTCAAATATAAGAATGCTTAATATTAAATTAATTTATTTTACTCAATGTTTCTATTTTTTATTTTATTGTTTCAATGTTTCTATTCATTATATGATATATTATGTGTTACTGATGGAGTTATTTGTCAGGAAGGATTAACCAAAGAAACAAGAGAAGTTATGTCGGGTTCGAATTGGCATGACAGTAAGTCATGCTAATTAGTATATTTTTTAGTGATATGGTAAATGTTCTAGACTCGATTAAGGAATACAAAATCAAAATATGTCAGATATTAAAACTCATTTTTTTTTTAAGGGCAGACGACATAGTAATTTATGTGTCGATATATTCTACTCCCTGAAGTGAGTAGCAATTTTCATGGAAAAACGTGGCTTAGCACACGAGTGCTCGATGCTGAAATATATACAAAAGTAAATTAAGAATCAAAACATGCATCACCCGCTAGATATGCTTCGCTCCCTGAAGTGAGTGTTGTAGTTTGAGATTATAGTGAAGATATACTCCACTCCCTGAAGTGAGTGTTGTAGTTTGAGATTATAATGCTGCTATCCTCTCTAATTGCTAATGTGAGTATTACAATTACAATGATAATATATTCCATTACCATGGTCGTGGACATGGATGACTTTAAAAGAGATAAAATAGTTAGTATCATCATGATATCAATAAGAAATATGGTGCATTTACAAATAAAGAATGCACGAAAAGAATGCAAAGTCCAATTGATTTGGAAGAATGATAAGAAGCGCGTTGACGCTAACAGAAAATTGATAATATTATGTAGCACGAAATATGATGATTTTATGAAGCCTAATGAAACTGGCAAAATTTGGCCTCAGTAAACGAAAAGTGAATATCTTTGCATATAAGATTCGTAAATATTAGAATATTACAATTAAGAAAATGCATTCTTTATGAATATTCGTATTTGCTTTATTTTAAATTCCGCATTTACATTTATGTTTTATATTTTTCGCACTATATTTACATTTGAAGTTTCTCTTTTATACTTCATATTTATTTATATATTATTATAAAGAATTGATTACTCCGCAATCATCATTATGATGACGATGAATAAAATAACAATATGCGGATTATGTTACAAGAGATACATGACATATCTCCTACGGAAATACGAAAGATATACATATCAGTTAAACCTGAAGTTTACTGATGCATTGAGGTAAACCAGAAGTTTTACCCATATAATACAATATTTGGCGTGACCGGTTACAGACCATTCCGGATCATTTAAGATGTGCAAAATATTATTTGGAAGAACCTGAAGATTCTCCAGAAATCATTACAATGCTTGCTCTCAAGAAAAATTATGTGATCATCATCAACTAAGCTCGGGATAAAATCCTAGTATTTATGGAAATAATAAAAGGTGAATATGGGCCCGTTCACCTGCCATGTGGACCGATATATTATTTTGAAAGATGCATCTACATTATGGTCGCATGTGCATTAATTATCACGAATTTGCAATAGCAAAATTTCTAGATTATGCAATAAAGAATGATGATGATATTGAAAGTTGATATTTACTACAAGATTCAGACGATTATATGTCTAGATTTGCAGTTTAGCTTGAAAGTTACAAAGATCCTCCAATTAAATAGCTAAACTGCCACCAATTAGAGCAAATTGAGTGTAAATGCATGTTATTATGCAAGCAACAGTATAATTGCGCATCAAGCCAATTTTAAATGACAGTTCTCCCCATTACAAAATCTTTTAGTCAATTGACTAATTCCCCATTTATGAACTTTATAAAGTGCGATATATATTTGAATTGCTCCACCGCATCGCACTAAGATGGGTCTGGAATGTTGGAAAAAATATGTTGGATACAAACAATTTATTGAGAACAATGAATGATATATATTTAAAGCAAGAATTGCTGATTGTTATTGATGAACAACTTTTTCCAACATTAGGGGGAGAAAAGAAGCAGCTGGCAGAAAATAGATTGACTGAACAACAATTGTTATTATCTCATTTAGATCCTCGCACAATGATAATATGAACCTGAAGTTCAAAGAGATAACCATTTCAGATACTGCCTATTAAGTGACTTTATGAGACCCAGAAAGTCATAAGTCAATTACCGGCTGCAAATGCTCCAATTTAAATGTCCCGGTTGGACAATTTATAATGAAAAATAAGTCACGCCTGAAGCGTGCGATAATGGTTCCACGAAATTTTTTGAAAGAAGAATGGAGCATGGAAATAAAAGAAATATAAATATGATCTTATTGTGGAGGTGATTTCCCAAAAGAATTAAAAACATAACTAAATATGAAACCCCAGAAGTGGTTCAGGTACCTGTAATTACAATAAAGAGATCTCAATGAGTTATGTCATTAACGGGAAGTGATGGAACCGTAAAATATAATGTTGTCGACAACAGTTTTGAATATTATTCATGAGTGAAATCATAAAACAAGACGAGGAGTCGAGGATCTTGAGCTCAATATGTTAAACAAGTATTATGATTGGCCAAAGTTTGAAAAGACGCAAGTATGAGCATGACAAATGCAGAATGTGATAGCCAATGGATATAAATAATTTCTGTGTAAATAGATTGCCTCGTAAGATAGGCACAACCCGTGATACAAAGATTTTTCCGTAGAAAGATGACAATTATTATATGAATCATTTGGTGGAGCAATAACCTTCAAATACATTATTATGTTGGCAGTACATACAAGGTTTTAATATGCGCCTCATGATATGAATAATTTTATAGCCTATTTTGGTGGCTAATTTGATAGTGAAATCCACATAAAAATCACAGAAGGATTTAAAATGCTAGCATGAATATTTTAAAGAATGTTGGATGATAATAAATATATTGTACCATTATTTTGTATATATGAAGATAATGCAGGTTATATAGCTCGAGTTGAAGATCGTTATATCAAAGGAGACGTACAAAACACATTCGCCTCAAGTTATTCTTCATCCAATGAATTTGTTCATATGACTATCAAGTGGATCTTTTTAAGGAGGCTTTATCGACTGCGACATCTGGAATATTGGCGAATATGATTGGATTGCGTCGACTTAATGAAATTACGCGATGTCAACATCAGGGGGAGAATCTACACGTTGCACTCTTTTTCCCTTAACCAAGGTTTTATCCCATCGGGTTTTCCTGGTAAGGTTGAGGCAGCTTACAAAAAGGGATCCATAATTGTGTACTCTTTTTCCTTCACTAGATTTTTATCCCAATGGGTTTTTTCTAGTAAGGTTTTAACGAGGCACAATTCCCTTATGAACATCCAAGGGGGAGTGTTATGAATATATATAGTGGATGTTCAATATTACGTGTATATATCATCTTCCTTGTTTAGACTTTCCTAGTATTAAATTTACTTCCTCCACAAGTATATGTAATCCCTATATAAAGGGCTCCTTATGTGTGATAATAAGACATCCTCAAGTTCCCTCTTCTATTACCTCTCTACTTTCATAATATAATTAATATAGATTAGTAACAGATGAATGATAAGAATTTTTAGGTTTTATCAAAACACATTTGCTTTCAATTTCCAAATATTTCCATTGCTTATATTACTATGATAACTCGCACTATGTGTAAGAAGTAGTAATACTTCATTATTTTTATTTTATTTTATTACAATATGCAGTACCATACGTTTGAACATAGAAAACATATGATATATTGTCAATTGATGTTGGTGTAATTTAAACATTAGAAGAAAAAAATTAGGGTGTATTTGAAAATTTAAAAGCATAAACTTACTTTTGATAATTTTAACAATGGTTATATCTTATATGATAGTTTTAGAAAATAATGAAAAATGTGACAAAATAGCTGTGACTAACATATGAAGAAGTTACAAAACCAATAACATGTGAAAAAGTTACAAACACAATTACCAACTAATTAAAATGTTTGTTTGTGACATGACAAAAATCTAAGATATTTACCAAATAGGTATCTCAATTATATTATATATAGATTCTAGAAAAATTTAAATTTGCCACTACCCATTTAGTATGTGAACTATATATAAGATCCATAAATATGACGTGCATTCTAGTTTCTAACTCACAATTAATTATTTAGATGGACATATATAGTTTAGTTAGTTATTCAAACTTTATTTCCGTGTTAAGAAACAAAATACGGAAGAGTGTTGCTAACTGAACACTTGTAACCCTAAATATCTAACTTTCCTTTCAGAAATTCATCCTATGCATCTTCTATTTATATTCATGGTCTATTCTCCCTTCAAACTACAAATCCTAGCTAGTTTGATAATTAATTAAGAGACTTTATCAATAATTACCTTCATCTCAAAATGTGTCATTATATGAAAATTGAAGAAAACGAGCATTTCTTATCAAATAGCGACACATATGAAACTGTAGAAGTGATTCTTAATAAAGCACGTCCCAGACCAGAGCGAGTAGTATTCCCCACACCTTTACCGCCTCCTCCTTGTGCTTCAAGAAACTCAAGAGAGATGTATATTCGACGTTTGGACAATGACATGGTCATGCAAGGCGTTGGAGACCCATTCATTGCTGCATATAATAGTTGTAAAAGCTCAAATACCATCGATCGATTGAACCAAAGAAGCACCGCTCCTTCATCTTCAAGTGAGTTTTTTTTTTTTTTTTTTATAATACATATGTTTCTTTAGCGTAATAATTTGGTATTTCAGAATTGTGTGATTCCATAGAAACAAGAGATCAGAGAGAGTTGAAGATAGTAATCGAGTTTGTTTTATATGTTTTGTATACTAAAACCAATTATTGTTTTGCAGAGTGGGCTCAATGGCAGCGTCTTAAAGCTTTTTTTTCGTTAAGAATGAAGAATGGGAAGAAAATGTAACTTAGTGTGCATATATGTATACTTTATAGGAAAAATAGCATTTAGGATATATATATATATATATATATATATATATATATATATATATATATATATACTAGTGATTTCCGCACGTGCGTTGCAAGTGCACATTTATAATTTTTCTATTTTAGTTACTTGATTACATTAAACTTTGTCAACATCCTATAAATTCAAGGCCATCATAACAAATGCAAGAAAGAATAATATAGAGCGGGATGTGTGAATTTTAATATTAAATTGTAGGATATATGTCGACATTAACCGCAAATATATTATTTCATTGGTATATATACTAAATGAACGTCAAAGAAGTTGTAGCTAGTCTGCTAACAATAGTCACTTACACATAACTTACATTGTATTATAAACAGTCTAAAAGCAAACATAGAGCAAATTAAAACTTATCGAACATACAAGATACAATTTTAAGAACATAAAGATGGTCTGAACTGCAAGCTATAATCACGTAGATCTTCATTAAATAGATATAGTAGCAAGAAAGCATAATGCTAATGGCCTAATTAAAAGACACTTAGTGATGGTATTATGCAACATATGTCAATTGAAGAAACATAAGTAATTTTGCAGATATTATATAGAAGTATAGATGTGTAAATGAAACAAATTACATATATAGACTATACGAGGTATTTACTTGTTAGTAAGCATTAGGGTTAGCCTTATCTTTCACGAGATTAATTAATAGCCCTTGGTCATAATCATTAACCACCTTAATACATGTTTCAATATTTATTGCATCTACTGTCTCGAAAGAGTCGGAACAAGCATTCAAGAGAAGTTTATTAAAAAAAAAGCCAAATTTTAATAAGACATAGATATACTAATCCTTTTCAAACAAATAGAATTTTTGAATTCTGCTAACCTGCTTGCAACACCATTGCATCTGAGTAATAACAACTTCTAATAATAGCTGTAATTTTTTTTTTGGTGCCTACATATGAGAAAGGTTGAGTAAAGAATTATCAACTTCGGCCAAAAAAAAGAATTATCAACTGAAAATTTTGCAATGTTGATGTCTCTATTCATACGTCAATTGTGCATTTTCTTTGCATTACTCAGAAATCCTGACAATTCAAGCATGTGTTTGTTTAAACAAATTCAGTTAGTTATCCCATTTCTTCATAGTAATTTTTTAGATAACTAAGGTAAAGGTGGAGTGTAAAGACACCACAAGAGGATATGCGAGGATATATAAAGTAAAAAGTTTTTAATCTAGGATCATTAATATAGTTATGAGTCACCATTATATTGATCAACGTTTAGCAGTTTTAAATTCTGTAGGGAAGTATCAATGTTATTAGCCATACGCCTTTATGTGGTTATACATATCTATACCTTGTTAATAAACATATTTGGGAGGTCCATTTCTGTATCTCACATTTGGAAGATACAACATTCAGAAACTTAGGTGTATATAGAATACTTGAATTACCTTCCCATAAAGTGCAGAATAACAGAAACAATAATAGCACAACAGACTTCTCACTCGCAGAATAATAAAAACACTAATAGCACAGCAGACCTCTCAATGTCTCAAAATCATTCATTTCCAATCTAGAAAAGTATTTAATTAAAAAAAATCTAGAGTAACCTTTGGTATAAAATTCCCCTAGGTTAGGACCTACTCCATGGATATTTATGGTTAAAATTTGGCCCTAAAAAATGAGAAAAAAATTAATTCATGAAATTATGAATTACCTAACAGCAAAAACTCCCTAGATGAAATTAAAAGATGAGAAAATATCTTAAACATGACTTGCAAACAATACAAAAGGTACAGATACATGGACAACCAATGTCAGAATCTTTGTGTCAGCTTCACCTAGTGTGATCACAATACAGACATATCAGGGTAAATATGAGCACAGTCATTACGATTTAAAATTTAAAAAAATGATATTATAATATTACTCACATTAGATAGAAAATAGTGTGTGCTTCATCAGGCTTCCTTGCTTTCCCAAGAACATCCAAGAGTTTCGTGCAGACCAACCTACACAAAACCAAAACTATTTTAGTAGTCAATTTTAACTTTAATCGATCAATAAATCACTAATAATTCATAGGGAAGTACTTGTAAGTTGTAAGTTCGATCAGGAAAACTCAAAAATATTAAAGAATTATTAGATCAACTAATCAATCTAAAATGGACAGAGTGAGAGGGCGAATCCACCGCTGAAGTCCACTTACCACCACTGCCACAGCCGCAACCGCCTATATAGCTACCTGTAAGATCTCATGCTACCAATCATGATCTGCAAAACCCGGAAGATTGGAGAATTATTAAATGAACTAATATATATAAAATGTGCAGTGATATACATGTGCTTTTCCGGGAGAGAGAGGTCTGGTTATCTCTTGGGTTATATTATTAATAGACAAATTATATGGTTAGATATTTGGCAGTTTAATTTAAAAATAATGGATATAGACTATATAATCTGTAAGTTTATTTTTTGCCTAGAATTTGTAAATCTTTCAAAATATAAGAATTATTTACTAAACTCATCCACCTTCATTCGTGATCTTTCTCAAGTCGTTCATGACTGAGAACTTAAAATAGTTCAAAGCTACAAAATGAAAAGCACAATAACTACTTCCTAAAGTAACTTGAGGCTCTTGGTAGATCAACAAATTAATACAGGATAATTAAATAGGCCATCGTATGCTGGGATAGATCATAATTGGTTAATAATATGTAGTTTTATGGAGAGGAAGGGTTTCAAACTGTCAATTTGATAACGTGCATCAATGGCATAATTTGGACAATAAGTTCAAGCCATCAGAATCACCAAACTCAGACTGAGAACACATAGGAAAATTACCGGTAATCTGTGATCAAGTATTCACCAGATGATGAGTTCAAACACTTAGCTATAGATAGAGGAGCAACCTGAAATGGTAGGTAGCAGAAGAATTAGAAAGAAAAGAAAACCCACCATGAATGAGGAATTTGTACTGGTTGTGTGTATCAGGTCTTCTTGTTGTCTTTCTTCTTAGACAATTTTTTCAAACCTGGTTAACAAAGTATTTACCAAACTTATAACCCTATGGATAAAACAAAAATAGTAGAACTACTTAATGCCCCGTAATCAAGTATTACATGCTGGTTATCGAGGGGTACATTTCCGCATTATCAAGGATGATAATATGTAGTTATTTCAGCCACAACTTTGAAGAGCATACAGATTTTCGGAAAAAGCTCTATTTGTGTCTGTTCATGTTTTTTATGTTTTCGTAAAGAAAGAATTAGAAACAAAATCCAAAGAGATGCAAATTTTCAATGTACCCGATGCCGTACGTGACCCTCGTCGTCTGCCATCCGTGACCCCCTTCGGCATTCTGCCATCCGAGACCTTCCCAGTGCTGACCGGTCGGCGGTTGCTCTGGGCGAGTTCCAGCCATCATGCGAACCGATGAGCTTCCGCCGCCGGTGAACTTGTCCGAACCAGATCCGCAAAAAACAGGAAGAGAGATCTCTCCTAGCGCAGGCCGGGGGGGGGGGTCGATCTGGGCGAGTGTCGAGCGGTACGCGAAGCTCCTGCCACGACCTCCTCCGGCCAGATCCCCGCAAACCAAGGGATGAGAAATGGTAGAGACGAGAGAGAGATTGAGAGTGAAGGAAGTGATGTGTTTCTGCAAAAAGAAAATGATGAGACGTCCGTGAGAAGGAGGAGCAGATAGGAAGAGTAGTACCTTTTGGTTTCTAATGGTGGTTACTTGTCAGGGTCTGTTACTGTTGGTTTCTAATCGGCCGGTTCGGTTTGAAAGTAATACCTTTTGGTTCAAAGACACCCATTGGGGGTGAGGACCATTCACATTTAATATATTGGTATAAATAGATATATATAATTGATTTAGAAGGAAAATGTAAAGGTTATATATAGTATGTAAAGTTAGGGGATGCCAAATCACAATATAGATTCAACGTCGAAGTACCATTTTTTAAAATGATGGCGAATGTATTCTAATATTGTCGTACACCAAAAAAAAAAAAAATCGGCGTGAATGAAGGGACGAGAATGAGTATTATTAAATACACTGAGATGAAAATTCTTTCTTTAATTTAACATCATGCGAATGAGTATTATCTTAATTCTTATGATGGCCCTTAATTAGGAACATCTTTTATATATATATATATATATATATATATATATATATATATATATATATATATATATATATATAAAATAATAATAATACTCAAAAGTGGAAAATATCATGGTGGACATATACACTAAATAAAAATAGGACACTTATCACCGAATGTTCGCTGAATAATAATAATAGTTTTTAAAAGAGATATATAAAATATATATAAATTAAAATAAAGAAAATTCAAGGGGCCGACTAAATACTTATATATTGTTTATTTTTATAAATTTTCTTTGACCAAATTAAACAATACTATTTCGAAACAAGTAAAATGGCAAAATTTATAATTAATTTGAAAAAATTCTAATTGAAAATATTGATACTTTGATTCAATATGATGGTTTTTAACTTTATTCTATTATCGCTAGATAGTTTTGTGAAGAATGATAGAAATGGAGAAGACGACTTCCATTAAAGCTACAGCAGAGAAGCAAAGGATCTCCACATACTGTGCTTGCATACTTAGTTTTTATGTTTACAACTTGACTGCTATACATAGTAGTTATAATAACATCAAATTAAAAAGGATACCCTAAGCTTTCTTAACACGACAAATAAGTCCTTATATTCCTACATTCCCCCCATCTAAGAAACCTCTTCTTCCTCTGTCTTCTTAAAAAGATTGATGACGCCAAAACCACAGAGTAAGTCTCTGTGTAATTCCTTTGGCAAAGATTTGGTTAGCACATCCGCTATTTGACATTTTGAATCCACATGTTCTGGTATGATCACCCCATTTTGCATTTGAGCCCTAACGAAGTGGCAATCGATTTCGATGTGCTTAGTTCGTTCGTGATACATTGGATTCCCGGCAATCTGTATTGCTGCGTTGTTATCGCAGTAGAGAATGGCTGGAAATTTAACCGGAATTCTGAGCTCATCCAGCAATCCCTTTATCCACACTAATTCTGATACAGCAGCGCCCATGCTTCTGTATTCTGCTTCCGCGCTAGATCTCGAGACTGTATCTTGCTTCTTAGATTTCCACGAGATGATACTGCTTCCCAACTTAATTGCATATCCAGATACAGATCTTCTAGTGACTTTGCAGGTTCCCCAATCACTATCACAGAACCCAGTGACAGTATGCAGCTCATTGTTTGCTGCAAAGAATATTCCTTGTCCCGGATTACTCTTGATATATCTCACTACCCTTTTTGCAGCTTCAAGATGAGATTTCTTAGGTTGATGCACAAACTGACTCAATGTCTGCACTGCATATGCTATATCCGGACGAGTCATGGTTAGATATAATAAGCTACCAACAATCCTTCTATAGAATTCAACATCATGTAATAGAGAATCAGCCTCATTGAGTTTAAATGCCTGGTCATACTCAAAAGAGGTCAATCTCAGCTTCTGTTCCATAGGGGTATCCACTGAGGTAGCCTTTCCCCTTCCTGCTTCCTCAATCAAATCCAAAGCATATTTCCTTTGGTTTAGAACAATTCCTTTGCTTGAACGAGCAACTTCAAGTCCAAGAAAATATTTTAAGATCCCCAAGTCTTTTAACTTGAAATGAGAACTCAAAACCATCTTCAAATCATCAATCATTTGTGCGTCTGATCCACTTATCAATAGATCATCCACATATACAAGTAAGTGCACCTGCTTTCTTCCCTCAAACTTGCTGAATAGGGAATAATCAAATTTGCTCTGCTCATAGCCATTGTCAATCAATGCTTGAGTGAGCTTAAGATTCCATTGTCGAGACGCTTGTCTCAACCCATATAGAGACTTCAGAAGTTTACAAACCTTCCCTCCACCTGAAGTGTGTTCAAAACCTGGAGGTACCTCCATATATACCTCTTCTTCGAGGTCTCCTTGGAGAAATGCATTGCTCACGTCCATCTGGAATAATGGCCATGAGTAAGCTGCTGCAATAGTCAAAAAACTTCTCACTGTCACAATCTTGATAACAGGGGAAAATGTTTCCTTGAAGTCCTTTCCTGCTCTCTGTGTGTATCCCTTTGCCACAAGGCGTGCTTTGTAACGCTCCACTGTGCCATCAGGATTATATTTCACCTTATAGACCCATTTACAGCCTATGGGTTGCTTGTCAGGAGGTAAATCAGATAAAACCCACGTTTGATTGGCTTGCAAGGCATTAATCTCTTCCTTCATTGCCGAAATCCATAGTGGATCAGAAGAAGCATCCTGAAAAGTTACTGGTTCATGCACTTTGTCAAGTTTGCTCAAAAAACGGCTATAAGCACTGCTGAAACATGTGTAATCCAAATCTCCATAAGATAAAACATAGTCACTAGTCCATCCAGGGAGATGTCTGGACCTAGTGGATCTTCTCAATGGTTGAGAAATAACATCTCGAGTGCTGGTTTGAGTAACATCTTCATTTGGAGTGCTGGTTTGCTGTATATTGAAAGGGGAGGAAGACCCAGAATTATTGGGTGAAAAGAGAGGAATGCTTCCGCCAGCAGAAGGAGAAGGTGATGAATTTGATGATAAGCTATCTGTGGCTGGAGCATCTGCAGCATCATCCCAAAAATCATGTGGTTGTTGTTCTGTGTGAAGCAACTGAGTTCTGTCCATCTTAAATGGAAACAAGTGCTCCTTAAATATGACATCCCTACTAATGAACAAAGCTCCAGTTTGCATATTGAGTAGTCTATAACCCTTTTGGGTAGGGGAATAGCCTAAAAATATAGAGGCTATGGAGCGTGGTCCAAACTTATCAGAATTTTGAAAGTTTGAAGCAAAGCTTAAGCAACCAAACACACGGAGATGGTGTAGGTCAAACTTCCTTTTGTATAGGGCTTCAAAAGGTGACTGCTCATTCAGTACACTTGAGGGCATGACATTAATCAAATAAACAAGAAGTCAGAATGCATAATCCCCAAAATCTGTCAGGTATAGCAGCTTGGAGTTTTAATGCTCTTGCTACTTCCAATAAATGACGATGTTTCCTCTCAGCAACCCCATTTTGTTGTGGAGTTGCTACACAACTAGCCTGTTGGATAATACCAGAGAGTGCAAATAACTCTTTCATGGAAGAATTGAGGAATTCTGACCCATTATCACTTCGACAGACTTTAACCTTTGAATTAAACTGAGTTGCAACCATAGCTAAGAAGCTTCTCACATGTAAAATGGTTTCATCTTTGTATTTTAACAAAAATATCCAGGTTGATCGAGTGCAATCATCCACAACTGTAAGGAAATATCGAAACCCATCATAAGTAGGTACTTTGTAAGGCCCCCACAAATCCATATGAATCAAATCAAACGGGTTATTTGATATAGTAGTACTTATAGGAAAGGAAGACCGTGTTTGTCTAGCCAAAGGACATACAACACAATCTTTGATATGAGATAAACTAGAAGCACTAGTAGGCAATAACTTCTGTAACTGGTATGGAGGCAAATGTCCCAGTCTTCTATGCCAAAGAGTCATCTTATCAGCTATCTCCACTTGCAAAGCCACCCTTGAATCACCTTGATGCAAATAGAGACCACCAACTCTCTTACCAAACACCACCCTCTCCCCATTTGAGTGGTCCTGTAGTATAAGGCAATCAGAAGAAAAGGTGACTGAGTATTGGTTGTCCTTACACAGTTGAGACACAGAGATCAGATTATAGTGAAAATCAGGCACATGGAGGACATGTTTGAGAGAAATTCCATCAACTGAACAACTCCCAATGTGAGCTACACTAGCTGAATGTCCATTTGGCAAAGTTACATGCTTAGTAGATGAGTTATTCACTTCAATATCAGATAACCAATCAACACGGCAACTCATATGATTTGTAGCTCCACTATCTACAATCCAAAATCCAGAACTAGCATTTTCAGTGATGAAGGCAGCAAAAGAAGTACCTGACATAGCATGATTGACACTTGCAAATGAAGGTGGTGTGTTTGCAAATGAAAGTGGTGTGTTTGCAACAACTCGATTGGTTTGGGAATTCACCAAGTTAGTCTGAGCTTGAGTGCGTGTAGCCTGATTATTAGCACTTGAAGAAGGCAGAGACATGGCACCCTGGGTGACACTATAGCTCATGCTGTCATTAGAGAAAGTTTCTGGAGAAATAAGACCAGCAGTGACAGCATTAGCTTTCCACCTCCTTTTAACATCATCTGGAATTCCATGTTTGGCCCAACACTTATCTACTTTATGTCCCTTTTTACCACAAAAGGTACAGAGCAAATCCTTCCTTCCTCTGTTAAACTGAGTACTATTCCCCCCAAAACGAGAGTTACCAGAAAAATCAGTTGAAACAGTAGCAATAGCATTACTATGGCCAGGTTGAGGTCCTCCTGCATTAGTAGAACTAGCTGAATACAAGGCAATCGAATTATCAGTGGGTGAGACCGGCATCAATTCACCATATCCCCCAATAGAAGTAGCAACCAAGCGTTGGTTTTCTTCTTGCATTAACACAGAATATGCTTGGTTTAGTGAGGGTAAAGGACTAAGCATCAGGAGATTCGATCTAACTCCTGCATAAGTCTCATTCAATCCAATCAAGAATTGAATCAATCTATGCTTATCTTTCCTAGCTAGAGATTTGAGTGAAATTGAACAATCACTACACATCCAAACATCACAATGGCTAATTCATCCCACAACACCTTAAATTTCTGATAATATTTAGCAATAGTAAGAGTGCCTTGCCTCATGGAGTAGATCTCGCGAATCAGATGATATTCACGAGTTCCATCAATGGTGCTGAATCGTTCTCTCAACTCTTCCCAGATCAATCGAGCAGTAGGAACATATCTCAATCCTTGAGTGAGATCCCGGGCAACAGAGTTGATTACCCAAGCTTTCACGATTGCGTTGCATCGATCCCATCGGAAATGCAGCGATTCTTCAATCGAGTCTCTCTTACAGCTTCCATCTATGAAACAAAGCTTGTTCTTCACCAAGAGAGCCTCAGAAATCGCCTGGACCCAGTTGTGGTAATTCCCTGCCCCGGTGAGTTTCTCCTCCTCCGGAATCAGAGAATGACCTGTAGTATCGGAAGGATGCAAGTAAAATCGATCATCCATAGGATCAGAATTCACGTTCGTCGTCTGTGTTGTCGTACCCAAACGAGGCCAAGCGGGCGGTGGTGGTGATGGAGTATTATGAGCTGCCATTCTTTCAATCGATCGAAACGGAGCCCAGGTCTAATGACAAGAAATCAAATCCGAAAAAAAATCGAGCACTCAGCTCTGATACCATGAAGAATGATAGAAATGGAGAAGACGACTTCCATTAAAGCTACAGCAGAGAAGCAAAGGATCTCCACATACTGTGCTTGCATACTTAGTTTTTATGTTTACAACTTGACTGCTATATATAGTAGTTATAATAACATCAAATTAAAAAGAATACCCTAAGCTTTCTTAATACGACAAATAAGTCCTTATATTCCTACATTTTGTTACAGTTTATATAAGCAATGTAATGCTTGAAACTACTCATATCATATAGGGATTCAATGTAGCATCCATCAATTAGACGTCTTAGTTTAAATTCCGTCGAATTCTAAGGAATAAAAATTATATTTATTGATCAACACTTTAACATTTACAGACTGATTTGATACGAATGATGATTATAATAGTTATGAAACAAATATATTACAAGTGTTACCCTCCTAATAAATACTACCTTACAACACCCTGAGAAAGAAAAAAATCTTATAGTAGAGATTTTGTGAAGTGCAATTGTCTAAATAAGTGCTGAGGGCACCCATATATAGAAATAAAAAATGCAATGCTTGACATTTGTTGGTTTTCTAGGAGTGACCAATCAAAGGCGATCTTTACATGTTTCGATGATTAATTTTTATTATCATCGTCATATTCTAGTAAGAAATACAATTGACATCGGTAAATATATATATATATATATATATATATATATATATTAACAACATTTGACATTACTGCTAACTAACTAATAGTAATAAATATATAGTATTATCATAAATCTCATATAATTGGGTAATTTTGAATTTTAATTCCGTGTTAAGAAACCAATTCAAGAGAAATGTTACCAACTGAACACTTGTAACCCTAAACACCTAACTATCCCATCAGCAATTATCATCCACACTTTCTATTTATAATCGCTTCTTACTCTTGTAAATCTCCAAATCCCTATCAAATCAATAGAATAACTAAAAATCATCGAATCCACCAAATATCTTAAATCCAACTCTTAACTTACACCATCATGTTTCACGAAACGAACACCGACGAAAAAACTCAGGACCTGATCCTCGTTAGAACACGTCCCCGACAGGATCAACTTCCGTTCCCGACACCGTTACCGCTTCCTCCTTGTCCTTCAAAAAGATCGAGAGAGTTGCACATTCGACGATTGGAGAACGACATGATTAGGCAGGGCGCGGCAGATCCTTTCCTCGCCGCGTTCATCAAATGCACTAGTAGTGATTACAGCGAAAGTTCTGATGTCGATAGCGATCGGTCGAGCCGGAGATCGAGAGAAAGAGGAAGTTGCAGCTCTCCTTCTTCTCCAAGTGAGTTTTTATTTAACATTGTTAACTGGTTTTGACGTTAAAATTGACGTTTAAAGTAATAAAAATTACTTTCAATTTTTTTTATACAAATTTTGATGTTAAAATTAATTTTTTAGGCAATAAAAAACATTTTTTTTATACTTTACTGATGTATTTTTTACTGGCTTTGGCGTTAAAATTGACGTTTTAAACAACAAAACATATTTTTCACTTTGCTGAAGTATCAGATCTACTGCTCATATGGGGTAGGTTTATATGATTCTTAAAACACATTTTTTCCGTCGATTTTAAGAGGGAAAAAAGTAGAAATCAACAAATCTGATATCTGGGACACCGAATATTAACATTTTAAATTTAGGATAGTTATTAGAAAATGAGCTTAACACTGTTTTTAGGTTCTTAACCCTAATTTTGAGCACGTATCAATTGAAAAATATTGGTGATTTGGTTTTGCAGAGAATGTTCTATGGAAGCAGGTGAAAGCGTACTTCTCGTCCCGGGCGAGGAAAGAACGGAGAAGAAAATCGAGGCGTTCGCGTGTCGGTTCGATCGGTCGGGATAGCGGGGATGACAGATCGCCTACATCTTCTTCATCGGTGTATGTTCATATGCGGTATAACTAATATGTAATAAGTTTAGTGTGTTTGTGAGTAATTACTAATTCATCTGCAGTTGATTATGCAGTAGAATTATTGACCGAAATTTTGGGATTGTAAACATATAATTACCATAAGGAAGCATGGTAATTATTGTTACCCAATTTGATCCGCAAATTTGTAATGTAGACCTATTTGACTTCAAAGGGTAGAGATATATCAATGAAAACAATAAGGATAGAAATGTTTAAATGTGTGAAGATGTAAGATGATGGATAAAATGAAATATATAACTGTTCATTTATGATCAGCATGACTAATAAATGGATATATGAATCTATAGTTTTACCGCGTTTATATATTTTTCATGAAATTCATATCCATTATATAACTGCAGAAATTTTAATATAAAATATATATCCACACCCCGAGATAAAAATTCAATCCAGTCCGGCACTTCAAGAGATCTGTTATAGGAACGACTTTTGCGGGATAGCCTGAAGTGAACCGGCGAGTTTAGTTGACAAGTCCCAAAAATGACCAACGCTGGCCTACGTGGACAACCTGCAATATCCGTACCACATAAGCCTAATTTGACCGGTCACTATCCTGATTCTGGCCGACCACCATACTCTGGCAACCTCCATAATCAATGACGACACTTACCCAAACTCACCTGAATGTATCTGACGACCACCTCAGTGGTTCAGAGAGCTTCAATTGGAAGTTATCCTACCCCAATTGGAGCCATATGAGGCTTCTAGCTCTGACATGAGACATAGAGGGTTCCGATGGAGTTCCTGGCGGCTCCAATCGAGGCCAGAAGACTCGCAATCAGAGCTTACTGGCCCTCGTCGATCGAAGACAACATGTTAGGATTGAGAGTCTTCTGACTCTGACCACAACCCCGACTGAATGTTCCAATTGGGGTCGGAGAGCTCCCAATTAGAGTTCTCTGGCCCCGGAGCTAGTTATCAGCGATCTATCAGTAATCTCCAAGGCCATCGACAGCTTTTTCAGTGATCTAAGGTATGAGATGAGCATGATTGTCAACGGGTCACGGGTACCCATTGACCCACTGGTACCTGCTCTGATTTCCCCCCACCAACCCATGGAACGGGCCTAGGTTTGGGGTCGCGAGGCCCCGCCGACCTGCCCCGACCACGCATGTATTAGACATATATATATATATATATATATATATATATATATATATATATATATATATATATATATATATATATATATCATAAGTATATTATATAAAATTATATTTGTAATATAACACATAGTCAAAATAACAAGGTTTCTAATGAGTTTGGTTATTTGTATTATTTGTATTTGGATTTTGAATTAAATTTGTAATTTTAAATTCGAATTTGGAGTTGAATTTGGATACCGTAAACATAAAGTTTAGGGTTTAAGAATTGTAAAAATAAATTATTTTTTGCACATGGGGCGACCCGCCCCTCCCCGTGAGATGTACGAGACGGGTAGTCGGTACGGGTCGACACCTGTCCCAACCTCGACGACCTGCGGAGCGGGTCAGGGACTGGCGGTAACCGCCCTACCCCGTTGACAACCCTAGGGATGAGACTTATTAAAGTGCTTTAATGAGGATGAGCTTACTTTTTTTTTTTTCAAGTTTTATTAAGTGTCGTCTGGGCTATTATTTGTTAAACCTAAAGAATTATGAATACCCACATTTTAATCCATAATATATGTGAACAACATTTTAACCAAACATTTTAATACTGTGGATGGTGCACCATTTAGAGTGTGATTTATTCACGGGAGGTAAAACCCATCCCATTTCCATCCTTAAATGGAGTCATGGGAAATAATGTCTTTTTTAGCGTTAATTAGTCCAATCCACAATGGCTAAATTAATACAATACTAGGGTACAATACCCGCTCATCGCGCGGGATATATATATATATATATTAATTAATGATATAATTTTATTGGATAAAATTAACTAATAAAATAATTATCTATTACATAAATAAAAAATTGAAAATTTGAAATTGTCCTCACATTTTAAATTGTCCTCACATATATTATCTTCCGAATTTGCCCCTCGAAACCTTACTCTCCTTGCCTTATTACCCATCGTCAAGATCCAAAAGTTACCACCGCCCGTCACCACGTAGTCGGTGAAGATGCTTATGAAACACCAAAAAATATTAATTAAGTACATCGGTCGGATTTCGAAGCGGTTTTTAAGTCTGTGAGGATTAGTTTAATATCTCAAACGCTGTTAAGAAAGTCACGTTGATTTCGAAGCAGTTTTTACGTCGGATATGATTAGTTTAATATCTCAAACGTTGTTACGAAAATCGCGTTGCTCTATCTGCTTGCGTTAAATAGATTAGTCTTCTCCCACTTCCTTCATTTACCAGGCATCGCAGGAGGACCGGGTGAATGACAGCAAAAATCGGAGAAGAACAGCAAGCAGCCGGAGAAGAGAGGACCAAGCGCCCAGAAAGGAGCAAGCAGTCGACGAAGACTAAAACATGTATTAGTATTATGGTCGGTGTTTTCCTTCTTCTCTGTCAACACATTATATTTTGTTTTTTCCTATTTCACCTGCATAAAGCAGTCAGTATCTTCTCTGTCTTTTAATAAATGCTTGTTTTGATGGAATCACCATGTTAGGATTGTTTTGGTTGAAAAGTATTGGTTATGCCCGAAAATTGTTCGATGAAATTCCAAAGTTGGACTTGTCGTATGGAGTGCTATGATTTGTGAACTAAAGAAGATAATGAAACATTTTAATTCCATCTGCTTGCGCATATTCAAAGGTTGTCTGGTCGTGACTTTGCATGTACAGACTATATCGAAAGAATTTATTTATGTTTAGTATGATGAAGTATATATCTCTTGTTTATGCTACGCATAGCTACAATAATTTTAATTTGTACTGTAAGATGTATGTAATTCTTTTCTTTTCTTCTATTGTTTAGTGTGATGAAGTATCTCGGGTATACTTTCTATTTTTTTTTTCCAGGTATCACCTCAGAGAACCTTGTCATTCGCATTTAAATGAGAATTCAGTTTTAATATTTTCTGTTGATTTGATGTATTGCCGAAAAATATTCTGGAAAGAACCTTAGCAATGACATTTCCTTTAGATATAATAATGTTGTTGGTGCATTGCAAGGGTCAACATTAGTATTTTTACGTAGATTAATTCTGCAATGGATCTCATATAAGGTTGTGAGGTCGAGACAGTTGGTTGCACTTCGAGTACGGTAGTGGTAGAGTATTGTCACATTTTAGCTATTCATTTTACATTTTTTTTCGTTAATAAATGTTACTTCAGTTTCATAATTTTAATAAATAGTTAGTTTACTTTTTGTTCAAATTTTCTTTTTAAGGCAAATATAACAATGATGTGCAATAAAATAAGTATTTGTTTTTATATTGATGTGTTCTTTATTTATGTTCATCTTATTATTTATCATATACATCATGTTGTTTATTTTTTTTGTTATAAAAATAAGAACTAATTACTTGTTCTTGAGTTTGAATCAAGTCCAACAACTTCTTAGTTCTACTTAAAAATAATAATAAGAATGTGATAAATTTAATGAAAAACATGTTTTATTCTAAGAACAAATAACACTTTTTCATATGCCAATTATGGAATAAAACATATTCTAATATATTTATTTCCTTAATACCGCCAACATTTGTCAATGTAGTCAAAGAGTTAATTAGCCTTTTCTATTTACTCATTATATTACATGATTTTTTTAGAACAAACTAAGTCTAGCACTAATTCGTTGATTTTTAATATAATAAATATTCATCTAATGCTCGAGTCACCTGCACGTGCAACGCACGTGCTAAAATCTCTAGTAATGAAAAAAGTTTTAACTTAATTTTTATTTTTTGTTAAAGAAATTGATGATAGTTACAAGTATATTATAATGTCCCCGAAGGAACATATTATATTATTAATAAAACAGAAAAAAAACACAATACAGCAAAAAAAAAACAAAACAACCAAAAAAGCCCATGTCCAAATGGTGCAGCGGTGCTACAAACAATTTCCTTATGCTTTCTTCAATTCATTACTAAATATCATTAATTTGTTGTTTTTCTTATTTCCAATCGTAATTCGTTTGGCAAAAAAAAATCGTAATTCGCCCACCAAACCACTGATATTGTCAGACGTTGAGCAATTTACGGCTCAGATGTGAACATGTCATCATAGATTTCATCTAAACCGTCCACGAGGCTTTCAAGAAGGTTTTTAAGCTGATGAGATAAGGGCACAATATAAGGACAATTTCTGAGAAAAATTAGAGAGACAAATTATGAAGAGAGAGTTAGATGGTGTGGAGAAGAAGAAGAGAATAACCGAAACGGGAGATATATCCCGCCGCCGGAGCTAAGAGAAGTCAAAAAATCGGTCGTCCCCCGCCGCTCCGGCGAAGAACTTCGTCATCGGCCAGGTTAAGATCCCTAGGCGCAGTAAGGCGATGTCGAAGCCTGTCCCGATTCGGGTAAAAATCTTCGGTGAAGCATCCTCTATTAATATAAGAGGAATTTGTAAAAATTGAAGCCAAATTGTAGAAGACGAAGAGAATATAACATTGAATTAAATTAACTGAATTGTGGTGGTATTTGCATGTGAAATGAACCGATGTCTCGGTTATGTTCTTTCAAACATTGAACTTGGTCTCTGTAAATGTCTTAACTCCCGTAAATTCTCAATGCTGTAAATTAAGACTGGTATAAAAAAATAGTAATGAATATAACTGTATATTTAGTTATTATTGTTGGTGACTTCGGTTCTCCTTGTTGAATTGTCTTGAATGAATATAAGGACAATTTCAGAGAAAAATTAGAGAGAGAAGCGAGAGAGAGGGGGAGTGGAGAAGAAGAAGAGAATAACTGAAACAGGAGATCTATGTTGCCGGCGTCGTAGCCAATAGAGGTCAATGAATCTGTCGTTCCCCGCCACTCCGGTGAATAACCTCGTCATCGACCATTTTAAGTTCTTGAGGTGCATCAAGGTGATCTTGAAGCTTGTCCCGATTCAGGTAAAAATCTTCGGTGAAGCATCCTCTATAAATAGAAGAGGAATTTGTAAAATTGAAGCCGAATTGTAGAAGACGAAGAGCCTATAGCATTGAATTGAATTAATTGTGTGAAATGAACCGATGTCTCGTACTTCTTCCAAACATTGGAACTTGGTCTCTGTAAATGTCCTAATGATAAGAGATAACTTCGGGTTGACTAAACCGGAAATCAGACCATTGTAACCGAGAACCGGTTCTGATAACAATGTATAAGGATGATGTGGCAAATTTTAATTGGATGACCGTATGACAATCTTATGTTGCTTACCTTATTCTTTTACTGCACAAATTTATATAATTTCTCATATAGATATACATATTTTAATTAGTTTCTAAGATCAGAATAATTTCTATAAAAAAAATAATAATCTATTTCTACACTATAAGTTGTTTGGTGTCATCCGAAAATATAACACGATGAATATAATAATAAATATATATATAATAATAAAAATAAAAACAATAAAGGAATAAAGAAGACGCGCATAGGTATTGGAGTAGAATTTCCAGCAACTTTATTTTCTTTTAGCTCATATATATATATAGATTATTTTCAAACAAGTAAAATGGCAAAATTTCTAATTAATTTGTTGCTACAAACGCAGCCCAACTAACATGAGAAAGCCCAAGCAAGTTTCAGAGGCCCTGAAGGATTTTATATTGTCTTAGGTGAATAATATTTGTCCGGGAATTGGTGGGCACTATTTATATTGAGGGGATTATCAATTTAGGGCATGAATGAATTTTGTGAAATTGAAAACAATTTGCTGCTCTTCTTCCTCTTCTAATTCTTCTCCTCGTCTCTTATTCTATTCTATTCCTTACACATGCCCAGCTCCGTCTCCGATGAGACATGTCCAGCTCCGTCTACGACAATTATTGATGGGGCATACGAAGAGAATCGCTGCTCTGGGCTCCAAAAAACTGCTTTGGCGGCTGCTCTCGGCGCCGATGCTTCTTCAGACAAAGCCGACACAGAGACTACTGTCGTCGGCTTTGATCGAATCTGGTGCCTCATTCTCCACAGTTAAGAAAGAATGTGAACGAGCCTTGATCTCGCTCCGCCGCGTGAACCAAACCAAGGCGCTCAGGCTCATGAAAGAGAGTTTGCATATGGATTGAGAATCTGATTGATCCGGGGGCGATTGAAAATTTAATTGATCGCACAAAATATAGTTTGCAGGACAGAGCCAACAGAAGGAGAAATTCTTCATTGAATGGAAGACTAAGTAGCAAAGCTAAAATATAAAGATTAAAAAATAAGGTTTAGACCGGTTCGAACCGGTTCTGTGAAGGTTCTGTAAATGTTCTCTACCTCCAGATTTTGTTCGGCTCTTGCCTGATATACAAAACCGGCTGAACCACAAATTCGGTTCTGAACCGAATCAACCCAAAATCGTACCATGCCAGCCCTAGCCATGAGATAAAATATATGTAATACTTAACATTTGTTGATTTTCTAGGGCGTGACCAATCATATGTGCTCTTCACATGTTTTGAGGATACTTTTTTATTATCATCGTCATATTTTAGTTAAAAATGATAGCTAAAAGTATATATTTTTTAATACCATTTGACATTATTACTAACTAATAATAGGTATATATATATATATTATTATATGATTGGGTAATTTTGAATTTTAATTCCGTGTTAAGAAACCAAATCAATAGAAATGTTACCAACAAAACACTTGTAACCCTAAACACCTAACTATCCCATCAACAATTATCATCCACACTTTCTATTTATAATCGCTTCTTACTCTTGTAAATCTCCAAATCCCTATCAATAATCAATAATAACTCAAGATCATCGAATCCACCAAGTATCTTAAATCCAACTCTTAACTTACACCACAATGCTTCACGATACGAATACCAACGAAAAAACTCCAGACCTAATTCTCATCAGAACACATCCCCGACAAGAACAACTTATGTTCCCAACACCGTTACCGCTTCCTCCTTGTCCTTCAAGAAGATCGAGAGAGTCGCATATTCGACGATTGGAGAATGACATGATCAGGCAGGGCACGACCGATCCTTTTCTCGCCGCGTTCATCAAATGCACTAGTAGCGATTATAGCGAAAGCTCTGATGCTGATAGCGATCGATCGAGCCGGAGATCAAGAGAAAGAGGCAGTTTTAGCTCTCCTTCTTCTCCAAGTGAGATTTTATTGCACTTTTTTATACTGATTTAATGTTAAAATTGACATTTTAAGAAACAAAAATATGTTGTTTTTCATATTTACAAAGTGTCGGGTTTCACTACAAGAAAATTAGTAATTTTTTACGACGTTTTTTTAAGTAAGCAATCTCTCACAAATTATAAGAATTTTCAAATGATTTATTATGTTTCTAGAGAAATTCTTTACAAAAAAAAAAAGAGATTTTATTCACAAGTTTTAGCCCGTCTTTTTATTAATTCCCTTAGAAATTTTTTAATGATGTATTTGCGAAGGATTTTCAATGCTCTCTTACAAATAAACATATATGTCCATCGCAAACAAATCACTCACAAACTAATTTTCTTGTAGTTTGCTCATATGACATAGGTTTATTTGATACTTAAAAAATATATTTTGTTTCGTCAATTTTAAGAGAGAAAATAGAAATCAACAATATAATAATTGGGACATTGAATATTAAAATTTTAAATACGGGACAATAATTAGCAACATGACCTATAATTGATACTGTTTTAGTTCTTAACACTAATTTTACACACATATCAATTGAAAAATATTGGTGGTTTGGTTTTGCAGGGAATGTTCTATGGAAGAAGGTGAAAGCTTACTTTTCGTCGCGAGCGAGGAAAGAACGAAGAAGAAAATCGAGGTGTTCACGTGTCGGTTCGATCGGCCGAGATAGCGGCGATGAAAGATCACCTACATCTTCTTCATCGGTGTATGTTCATATGCGGCATAACTAATCCGGGATGAGTTTAGTGTGTTTGTAAGTAGAATTACTAATTCACCTGCAGTTGAATATGCATGGATCGAAAGATATCCACTATCTTTGCTCTCGAATTAGCAGAAATTTTGCAAATTGTAAAGATATAATTACCATAAGGAAGCATGGTAATTATTGTTATCCAGTTTGATGCGCAAATTTGTAATGTAGCCCTCTTTGATGTCAAATGGTAGAGGTATATCAATGAAAATCAGTGAGGATAGAAATGTTTAAATGTGTATGAAGATGTAAGATGATGAAGAAAATGAAAAATATAGTTGTTCATTTATGATCAATATGTCTAAGGAATGGATATATGAATCTATAGTTTTACCTCGTCTATATCTGCATCACCTATTTTTCATGAAATTCATATCCGCTCTATAGATGTGGAGGTTTTAAAATAAAACATGTATCCCAGCACGAGATAATGTGGACAGCCTGCAATATCTGCACCACATAAGCCTAATTTGACAGGCCACTACCCTGATTCTGGCCAATCAACCTTCTTCGACAACCTCCATAATTAACGACCCCCAAACTTACCCTGATTCAAGGGAAATGATGTATTTTTCCTACAATACTACATTTTAGTCGTGTAATGCTTATTTGTTGATTTTCTAGGGTGTGTCATATGCACGAAGCCACATGAGGGTGAGAGAGGGCAATTGCCCCTCTCAACTTTTGACGATATGTAATTTTAACCCTTAAAAATACAATTACTCTTGATTCCACTCTTTAAAATATTACATTTGCCCCCTGTGAAGTTTTTGTACTTTAATTATTTGTTCATAGTTTAATTTTTGCTCCCTCTCAAGAAAAATCTTGACTTCGTGTCTGACTGTGACCAATCAAGTTGCTCTTTACATGTTTTGATTATTCTTTTTTATTATCATTGTCATATTCTAGTGAGAAATACCATCGACATCAATATATATATATTAACAACATTTGACATTACTACTAACTAATACTAGTAATAAATAGGGAAAAGAACCTATTTAGTGTCTCGGGTTTACCTCATGTTTCAGTTTGGTGTCTCAGGATTAAAGTGTTGATATGGACTGTCCCAAGTTTGAATAGTGTTGCAATTTGGTTTTCTGTTAAATTTAAGTGTTAAGTTTAACAGACTTAGATGAAAAGACCATACTGCCCCTAAACCCGATTTCGGCCACCCACCTCCGATTCTGACCCACCCACCTCCAATTTCGGCCACCCATCTCCAAACGAGATGATTCCGGTCTATTCCGGCCCAATTCCTGCCGATTATGGCCGATTACTGCCCAATTCCAGCCGATTTCGGCCGATTTAGGGTTTCGGCAGCAGCTGACCTGATTTAGGGTTTAGGGTCGACTGATTACGGCCTATTCCGGCCAATTTCGGCCGACTTAGGGTTCCGACTGATTTAGGGTTCCGACGGTGGAGCTGCTGACATGATTTAGGGTTTAGGGGTAATTTGGGCATTTTCAATTTTATTTGGTCATGTGCTGGTCACATGACCGAATTCTGTTAAATTTAACCTCAAAATTTAACGGAGACACTAAATAGCAACACTATTCAAACTTGGGACAGTATAAGTACGTGTCAGATACCAAACTGAAACATGAGGTAAACTTGAGACACTAAATAGATTATTTTCCCTAATAAATATATACTATATTATCATACATCTCCATATTATCAAATCGTGCATAACACGATTTGACGATCCTGGGAGGTGATCACCCCGTATTTATACCTCTTTGCATAACTTGAGGGTGAGGTGGAGCGAAATTGCCTTAAGGAGACCGTGATCCGCACGGGCCTCATTATAAAATATACTTATTCGTTTATTATCGATTTTACGCACAATTTCGGACTTGACTATATCTTGCATGATAATTGATATAATTACTTATAAGTAACCGAAATTTGTATAGAATGAGACTTGTAAAGTGCTTTAACGAGAGTTTACTCTTTTTAAGTTTTATTATTATTAGTTTCGCATGTGCTATTATTTATTAAGCCGAACAAGTTATGAATACCCATATTTTTAAATCATAATAATATATGTGAACAACATTTTAACCTAACATTTTTAATACTGCAGACGATACACTATTCAGAATGTGATTTATTCACGGGGCGCTAAAACCCGCTCCATTTCCATCCCTAAATGGATTCATGGGAAATAATGTCTTTTTCCTACCGTACTACATTTTTAGCGTTAATTAGTCTAATCCACAATCCATATTAATTATGTTATAGCATGCATCATTTTCTTTTTGCGCATAGCCATATGCACATCAAATTTTTCTGATGAGGCACAATATAAAAGCTATATGTCAAATAAATACTTAAAAATAATCTAAAAAATAATATACTTGAAAACAGAACAATAGTATTTTTTACAAGAAAATAAATTGATAAAAAAAGTAACATAATATTCAAAGAAATATCTTTTGTGTCCAACATTCAAATAATAATAATAATTAATTTAAAAGTTCAAAAAATAAGGAAACAATACAGAAAAAATATTTTAAAAAATGAAAGATTTAAATTCAAAACCATTATCTATTACTTCTATTAAAAGCATGGTAGGCCCTCACCCCCAAACGATGCCTTTTCACCCCCAAAAGTTGCAACCTTCACAGAGTGAATGTTGTAGGGGCACATAGCTAAACCAAACGGTGCGAACCAATTCTGTACATGTTACGTTGACCATTCAATTATAAAACAACGACGCTCCACCAGCCAGACCATTAGCAAACCAGATTCGACTGTTTAACCTTAATAACTACTCATAGAAGAAACACTGAAGAAGAAACATTAGGAACTTTTCGTTCCCCCAAAGGTTCTGCACTGACCAAGCCTCACCACTGCGGTCACCTACTCAAATCGTCATCCACCAGAAGTCGCTCGACCACTTCCCCTCTCGCGATAGAAAGGACCAACCCTTACCCTAACCGGAGCCTCCAATCTTTGGATGTTCATCCTTCACAACTTCGAGGCTCGACTTATGCGTGCTCACTCTCCTAATACGATACCATGAGCTTTCAACAACTTAATTTTCTTTTTTAACCTACATCTAGGAGGAAGGAGATGAAGAACGGCAGTTATACTAAGATTTATATGGTGGAGCCGAGTAAGAAAATTTACGATTGCAACTTGGATAATGCGTTTTGATTGTCTCGGTGTTGCTTAGATGTCTAAGTTTTGATTTAGGGTTCTGATTTGTTTGTTAGAGAAATGATATACATTCCGCCATATAGCATCCGAAATATTCCGACGTTCTATTCAATCTATGACATCTGTCACCTGAAAAGTAATGCATCTTCTCTCTCATTTTCTTTTCTTATTTGTCTATATTACCCTTTAAATTGTCTCGTCTCCTTCTCGTTACTTTTAGCTTTATTAATTTCCCTCTCTCTCATCAATCACTTTGCATAAGAGACAAAAAAAAAAGGGACTTTTCGTAAAACCACTACACAATATACTGTCTTTCATTTATCGGGGTACTACTATAGTTGTCCTTGTACACTAGAGTAATTCTAAGATATATTAATAACGAGAGAGCTATAATGTTTTTTTGCCTAAGTTAATTATTATTTTTACTAATTATTTTATTAAGTGTGGTATTTTTATTAAATAAAAACATTGGTTGTAATATTTTGAATTGTAGATTTAATTATTAAATTAATAAATATATTAAAAGAATATATTCATCTTATTTTGCTACAATTATGTATGTAAGTTAAAATATTTGATTTCATATGGCATTTATAAAGTTTTAATATTACTTCAACAATTTCATAAATCAGATAACTATAGAAAAATTTATGGTACGTTGATTACAATATTGAAAAGTAAATAATATTATATAAGATATATATTTGTGTAGATATTAAACTATAAATTTTATTTAATGACATGAAAATTGTCATGATACACATGTTAATTCTTGTGTATTTTAAATTTTAAGTTCTCCGATTTCGACACATGACATTTTTAACATAGAATTATTATTATTCTTTAAATATGTTGAATAATAAAATTATATGATAAATAATTATATTATTTAAATAGATTTATATTTCTTTCTAGATGGCATAGGTTAATTGATGGACTATGCTATAATTATATGTTGTATTTCTCAACATATTTAAAGAATTATAATTCTAGGTAAAATTGTCATTTGTCGGAACTAGTGAATTTCAAAATTTAAAATGCCCTAGAATTAATAGGTGTATCATGTCAATTTCTATTTAATTAAATAAAAAAAATTAAATATCGTGACTAATGAACCATAAAGTTTTATATGGTAATTTGATTTATGAACAAGTTTATTTTTCTTGTGGGAGTAGATATTAAAATTTTCTAAATTCCATATGACATCATATATTTTAATTTACATACATGACTATAGCAAAATAAGGTAAATGTATTCTTTTAATATATTAATTTATAAAATAAATCTACAATTCAATAGTATCACAATAATATTTTTATTTAATAAGACTACTACACTTAATTATATAATAATTAGTAAAAATGAGAATTTTTAGGAAAAATAACATTCAAACTCTAGTTGTGTATAACTTAGAATTACAACTATCCAACTAGTACAGCAGTATATATATTTTCTAGTGCTTCATGGAAAAAAATTGTCCTTTTCTTTTTGTTTTTTTACGTAAAAGTGATTGATGAGAGAGAGGGAAATTAATAAAAGTAACGAGCTGTAGAAACAATTGTCAGACTAAAGGGTAATATTGGTAAATAAATAAATAGAAAGAGAGAGAGGATGCCTGCTTTTCAAGTGACAGATGTCACACATTGAGTAGACAGTCGGAACATTTCGGATGTTGTAGAGCGGAACGTGTATCATTTCTCTGTTTGTTAATGCCGATAATGATCAAAGGAAAGTTGGTGGGGAACATGCATTTCCCACTGCTATGATGTTCCAGGGGATCTAAGTAAGCTACTTGGGACAATCTTTGATGTTATTTGCGAAGGTTCAAAAACCATCATCATCTATTTATTTTTTTCCACGTCGTGGTGCTGGTTGTCCTAGGGATGGACCCTCATCGGCGGGAGGTCATTGGCTATATCATGTTTGCTCCACACCTAAATTAGACTAATTCTCACACACACTGGGTCAGGGTCAGGATCGCAGTGGGGTTTGGACCCTCATCTCTTGTTTAATGTGTGACTTGTTGAACTGTTATACTATATTGCATGGTTAACGTCATCAATTTAACTGCTTACATGTTTATTCTCAAATATCACAAATACTATGATTTGTATCTATAGGCTAGAGGTCCACGCACGACATGGTATGGAGTCCATGATGTAATCTATCTGAATGCGCTGCACTTAATTAATTGCTAACTCATCTCACCGATCAACAACCACTTCTCTAGACGGCCAAACCTCATTACCCAGCGGTCCTCTAGCATTATCCAGGTAGGATTTCAATTCTTTCATCCCTTCAATAGTCATTCACTTTAATTTTTTTTAAATCCCTGCTAAAGGTATTGGTAGGAACAATTTGTAAAGTTAAAATTGATATTTGGTAATTTGGTTTTTAAAGCTGATAACTTGACAATATGTTTCTTAGTTATTGAGTTTATATGTTAACTAATTGGATGTTATCTACAACCTAATGAACACTCTCTACTACTGGTAAATTGTTTAGACCACCAAAAGTTTCTCATGGATTGTAGAGATAAGGATATACAAACGATATTAGTGCAGACAGAGTAGCTGCTCAAGTATAGTTCCGAAGCGAATAACCTCTTTGTGTTGTTTATAACTTTATTGTAGGAATTCATGTTGATATGCCTACGATCACGATAGTTATTGGTTCTCACGGCTTATCTTAACAGTCAGTTTGTTCTTTAGGCGGTTCGTTTTTTATTGTTTGATTGCTTCATCGAGAAATGTGATTGCAGAGAGCAATTACGAAGAGGATGACATGGATTTAATAAACGGCGAAAGTATATATTATTTACAGTGTAATAAGAAAAGGAATCGGGCACCCAAGAAACTCAATGTTGACAACAACCTCATCAAGGTTGGTTCATTAATTAATGTTTAAATGTAAACTTTTTAACTTCTTTTGCAATTAATCATGTTTGAATGTGTTCCTATTATATGAAAGAAAAAAAAAACATTTACTTAGTATATTTACTTAATATTAGACCTGATATTCTTTTCGATGGTTGTATTTCCTAATAAATATCTTCTAGAAGTTTATTCAAGTTATGTAACTGTGCTGATAAGGTTTGTCGTGATTATGGATGTATTACGTTTGAACTGCCTTCAAAGTTGTGTGTATCTATATCTGATTTCGTGTTGTAAATACTATATTTTTCTAATTAAAATACACTTGTTGACTGCAAAACTTAGAACGTGCGCATGCACTGCAGGCGCGTATACAACTAGTATATATATATATTTGTCGTCGCGATTAAGGATTCCTCTAGACAACTCGCTAAAATAAAATAAGTAAATATGATTTTTTTATCATACGTGGCATCTTCCATATCGCCGGATTTGGTATGAATCTGCCGTCTCTATGTGTGGAAACCAGGGGGCCAGCAAATTATTAATCTGCTAACCACAGAACAAAAAAAGCTTTCCTTTGCTTGGAGCATGGACCAAGTAAATTAAATTAAATTAAATTAATTAATCCACTGTTTTATTTTGTTATCAGAACACAGTCTCTGTCATCCTTATCCATTAGTAGTAATTGAGCCCACTGTTTCTTCATATCCACGTTACTTACTACTATATAAGATGGTGTGTTCTCTATCATAATCTGTGTCTTGTAGAAGAAGAAAGATTAAATTAAACCCAGATAGAAGCGCCGCAATGCTCAACTTAGTTCCCACCTCCGACGATCTCTCTAAGAAAGCCGATTCTCTGCTGCCGCCGCCGCCTATTAATCTAATTAAGTCCTACTTCGCCGACACCAAGTTGGGTTTGTTTTTCCGAGGAATGAAGAATGATGACGTCATCAGCCGGGCCTCACCGCTGCAGGGTGATGAAAATATGGAATTGCGGCGGAGGTTTCAACAAGCACTTGAACTCAGTTGCTGGTCCTCTTAGTTAACGTCGCCGGCCGTCTCCATCTTCTTTAATGCGTTCTTTCAGTTTCGTTTTCATCGTGATTATTAATTATGTAAAGTTCAAGAATAATGTAATTAGTGAAAATATATATAATTATAAGGAATAATAATATGGCAAATGATTAATGTTTCAACCCTGTCCGAATTTTCCCACGCCTGGTACTCGGAAATGTTGCGATTTTGAGAGGGAATTTTGCTATGACAGTTGTGTGGAGATGCAAACCCTAGCAGAGCAGAAAAGGGAACGAGATTTTGTGGCTCACCGAACTAGAGTTCTCACTCTAATCCTCACCTATATATTTGCCCACATAACCGTCAATTCACACAATAAACCAACACTTTGTATAACCTTTAATCTGGTCCCCAAAGAACCCAGATCACACACATCACTAACCACTATCAATGGGCCAACTAAGAGCACAGCCCAATCCGACACAACCGATCTGCACATATGTGCACAAATAGGCCCAAGCCCATCGAACCAAAACCAACTTATCCCAACAACAAGAGGATCCCAGATTGCTAATACATCAATACTCCCCCTCAATATGGGATCCTAACATTATAAAGCAACCAACCAACAAACTATGTCACTCCCCCTGACTCAGAAACTTGTTCATCATCGTCAAGTAAACCATCCTCAGCAGACAAACTACCTGGAAACAAGTTCAGCATACTTAACTTGTCTATCAAGTAACGATGTTGCTTGACAGACAGTGGCTTGGTGAACAAGTCAGCAATTTGCTCCTGAGTTTTCACATGGATCACCTGCACAGAACCATTCAATATACATTGTCTAGAGAAGTGACATCTATCTCAATATGTTTAGTACGCTCATGAAAGATGGGATTAGCAGAAATCTGTATTGCAGCTTTATTATCACAGAATAATGAAGTGGGCTTAGTTTGTTTAAAACCAAGTTCAGCCAACAGACCACGAATCCAAATAATTTCAGACATGGTATGACCTATACTTCTATACTCAGCTTCTGCCGAAGACTTTGAAACAGTTTCATGCTTTTTAACCTTCCAAGAGACTAATGACTCACCAAGTTTAACACAATACCCAGTCAACGACCTCCTAGTTTCAACACAATTTCCCCAATCTGAGTCACAATAAGCCACTAGATTAGGAACACTAGAAGCTGAAAGCAGAAGACCTTTACCTGGCTGCTCTTTAATGTATCTCACCACCCTTAGAGCAGCATCAAAGTGTGTTTGCTTGGGAGCCTTTAAAAACTGGCTTAAATGTTGTACAGAATATGATATATCTGGCCTTGTTAAAGTAAGATAAAGAAGCTTCCCAATCAATCTCCTGAAAGGAGTAGGGTCAGATAAAACATAATCATCCTGTTTAATATCAAGAAAATCATCATAACGTTTGCTGGTCAAATCAGGCTTGATTTCCATAGGAGTCTTAGCAGGTTTGCCACCTGCAAGACCTGCTTCAGAGATAAGTTCTAAAGAATATTTCCTTTGACAAATAGCAATGCCTTTATCAGATCTCGCAACCTCAATTCCCAAAAAATATTGCAGTTCACCTAAATCTTTCATTTTGAAATTTGTTTGTAAAACATCTTTCAATTGAGAAATAAGAGTGACACTATTTCCAGTAATAAGCAAATCATCAACATAAACCAATAGTAGAACCCATTCTGATCCAACATTTTTTGTGAAAAGAGAGTAATCATAAAAAGATTGATTATAACCAGCTTGAATTAAAGCATCAGTAAGCTTTCTATTCCATTGTCTAGATGCCTGCTTGAGGCCATACAAGGATTTTCTCAATCGACAAACAAGATCATCCCCCTGCTGATTGGAAAATCCTTGGGGTAAAGACATATACACTTCTTCATCCAAGTCACCCTGAAGAAAAGCGTTAAAAACGTCCATTTGAAATAAAGGCCATTGAAACATAGCAGCAAGGGATAAGACAATTCTCACAGTATTCATCTTAACTACTGGGGAGAAAGTTTCAAAGTAATCGATTCCGTGCTTTTGTTTATATCCCTTAGCAACTAAACGAGCTTTATATCTTTCTAATGAACCATCAGCCAAAAATTTTAGTTTGTAAACCCACTTACAACCAATTGTTTTCTTACCCTTGGGAAGGGGAACCAGTTCCCAAGTGCCATTGTTCTCTAAGGCAGAAATTTCTTCTTGCATAACACCAACCCAACCAGGATCAGAGGCAGCCTCTTCAAAAGAACCTGGTTCTACTAATCGAGAAATGTTAGACAGATAACATTTATATGCAGGGGTAATCTTAGAATATCCAACAAAATGATCAATAGGATAAGCAGTAGCATCAGCTTTTAACACAAAATCCCCACTAGTCATCCAGATAGGAGCTTTTTTTTCTCGAGTGGGTCTAGAAGGGATATCAGAGTGTTGTGTTTGGACAACCTCATCATTTATTTGGTCAACAGGGACAGGGACAGAGACATCAGAATAAGAATCATCCTCTGTCTCAAAATAGTCAAGTGACTGATCATTGACTGTATCATTATTAGCAACATTAGGGACAGATCCAATATTCGGAGCAATTTCATCAAAGTGTTGAAATTGTGTTGAGTCATGACAGAACAAGGGTAGAGGATCTTGTTGAGTGCCAGAGAATGGAAATTTATCTTCAAAAAATTTGACATCTCTACTAACATAAAATTTGTTTGTTTGAAGATTTAAAAGCTTATATCCTTTCTGACTGTCTGAATATCCCATAAAAACTGAGGGGATTCCTCTAGCACTCAATTTATCCACTGCCATCAGGTTCTTTGCAACACAAAAACAACCAAAAACTTTCAAGTGTTTGATATCAGGCTTCTTTTGTAACATGATTTCAAAAGGAGATTTTCCATCCAAAACATGTGTTGGCAGAAGATTGATAAGATAACAAGCAGTCAATACACAATCACCCCAAAATTTATTTGGAACAGAGGCTTGCAATTTCAAGGCTCGGGCAATCTCAAGAAGATGTCTATGTTTTCTTTCCACTCTCCCATTTTGTTGAGGAGTGTAGGAACAGGTTGTTTGATGCAGAATTCCCTTTTCTTTGAAAAAGGATTGTAATTGATCATTTAGGAACTCTCCACCATTGTCTGTTCTAAAAACTTTTACTGTCTTATGAAATTGGGTCTCAATCAATTTTACAAAATTTCTCAGCAAAATAGGGACATCATGTTTAAACTTCATCAAAAAAATCCAAGAAACCCTACTGTGATCATCTACAAGGGTTAAAAAATATCTATAATGATCATAAGTAGGTGTGTGATATGGGCCCCAAACATCCCCATGGATGAGATCAAACATGGCAGCTTGCCTACTATCAGAAGAAGAGAAAGAGTCACGAGTAATTTTGGCCAATGGGCAAATGACACATTCATTCATAGAAGATTTATTGGATTTCAAGTTTTGAAGAAGATCTAATGAATGCAGAACCTTAACAGAAGCATGACCAAAACGTCTATGCCATATATGGATGTCATCCTTATTCAAACTATGTAAAGCAATTACAGAACTATCAGCACAACTGGGATTAAGAAAATAGAGTCCAGAGTCTTGGTTACCACTTGCCAAGACCCTCCCACTTGAGAGGTCCTGCAATAAAGCAGAGTTTGAAGAAAAATTTACATTACAGTTCAAGTCCCTGGTTATTTGAGAAACCGAGATAAGATTGAAACAAAAATCAGGGAGATAAAGAACATTTTTTAAAAAATTTCCAGTGGTAAGTTGAAAATCACCCATCCCAGTTGCAAAGGATGTTTCTCCATTGGGTAACTGGACTCTGGTTTTGACATTGGTTTTGAAATTAGTCAACCACTCCACCTTATTGGTCATGTGATTGCTTGCACCAGTGTCCAGTATCCAATGGTTTGCTTTATTATAGTGGGAGAACAAGGAATTCATACCAGCAATAGCAGTGGTGTCCACATCAGAGCTGATTGCAGTGGCCACAGAAGAGCCTCCACCTCCAAGCTTCTGAATTAATTTCTCAAATTGTTCATTGGTGAGTGTAACAGATCCTTGGGAAGGACCAGATTGCTTGGGGACTTCATTGGTGTTGCCAGCATTCCCAACAGCCACATTGCTCTTACCAACCAGCTCTTTGGACTTATCCAACTCTTTTAATTTGAAACAATTCTCCCTACAGTGGCCCTTTTTCTTGCAGAAATCGCAACCTTTGGAGTAACATCTATCCACTGAGTGACCTTTCTTTTTACAGAACTCACAAATGACATTGGAATTATTAGGCTTTTTCAATCTAGGATCTGCACTCAGAGAAGAAACATTAAGCCCAATAGGAGTATTTTCAGAGGATATGGTTGCACTTATGTCCCTCTGACTTTCTTCTTGCATAAGGATACAATAGGCCTGGTTTAATGAGGGAAGAGGAGTCCATAACAGTAGATTGCTTCGAATATTAGAAAAATTTTCATTCAACCCCATGAGAAATTGGAAAAGTCTTTGGTTGTCTCTGTGTGTGAGGTGCTGTTTAAACAGCTCCCCTTCAATGTTGGGTAGGGCAGAGGCAGTATCGTACTCAGTCCAAAGGCTCTTGAGTTTTGTATAAAAGACTGAGATACAATCTAAGCCTTGCCTACACAGAGCAATTTCCCTATGGAGTTGATAAACTCTGGACCCATTAACCTTGTCAAACCTCTCCCTCAAATCTTTCCAGGCATGAAAACTATTGTCAGAGTACATAATGCCATCCGCTATCTCATCAGAAACAGAGTTAACAATCCAGCCAAAAACGACAGCATTGCATCTATCCCAAAGGTCATGAAATTTTGGTTCAAAAGAATCACGTTGACAAGAGCCAGTGATAAATCCAATCTTATTCTTTCCTAACAACACAATCTGCATACTACGGTTCCACTTACGATAATTCCCTTGGCCAGTCAATTTAACGGACACGAGGCTTTGGCTAGGGTTATCACTAGTATGCAAAAAGAGAGGGTGGAAAGAGTGAACCTCAGATGTAATGTCGAAGACTATAGGAGGATCGGTTGCTGCAGTTGGATCTAATGGTAGATTCTGACTGCTGCCATCCGATTCCTCAGTAATATCCGTCATCTTGAGTACAAATTAGGTCAAAGGAACCACGAGTCGCAGACCGAAGGCGAAAAGAACGCCGTCGAAGACGAACGGTCACAAGGAGAAAAGAACCGCCACACCACCACCAGAAGGATCGTCGGGATCCTAGAGCAGGCGAGGCACCTTCGGAGAGGTGAATCGCAGCAGAAAACACGAATCACGAACGGAGGATGATTCGTCACCACCAGGAGGATCGACGGGATCCTAGAGCAGGCAAGAAAACTCCGGAGAAGGCGAATCGTAGCAAGGAAGCTGAACCGCGAACGGAAGACGATTCGTCAATTTGACGAATCAACTTCTGTCAAAGGGGAAACACGAGCATAGAAGCGAGGATGCGCCGGAGAACTCACAAGAATCCTCAAGATCGAAGAACTGAGGCGGATTGAAGCCTCAGATCGCTCTGATGCCATGTGGAGATGCAAACCCTAGCAGAGCAGAAATGGGAACGAGATTTTGTGGCTCACCGAACTAGAGTTCTCACTCTAATCCTCACCTATATATTTGCCCACATAACCGTCAATTCACACAATAAACCAACACTTTGTATAACCTTTAATCTGGTCCCCAAAGAACCCAGATCACACACATCACCAACCACTATCAATGGGCCAACTAAGAGCACAGCCCAATCCGACACAACCGATCTGCACATATGTGCACAAATAGGCCCAAGCCCATCGAACCAAAACCAACTTATCCCAACAACAAGAGGATCCCAGATTGCTAATACATCAATAAGTTGCTTAAATTTATATTTGATGTTGATCTCGGAATTTAATGCTGGAGTTTATATCATCTCTCAAATAAAACTATCTAGTCAAGTCGTACCACGAATAAAAATATCGACTTTCGCGATTCATTATATGTTCATGAATATGATCGTCTCTTGCTCAAAAGTACCAACACTTTAAGAATGTTTCTAGCACGTGAATGTTATAATTACCAACGAAGAGCCCTTAATCAATCCGCCTTCTACCTTTCGTTTTGCTGGATTGTTTTTAGTATGGGTGTATGTTTGTGTTGATGATGGTCCCTTTTCTCTTTTTACCCTTTCCACATCACACCTCTATTTATTCATGATTGAGTTTTTCAGATGATACATGTTTACAGGGCGGACATGCTATTTGATGATGTGAACTATTTTAGTATTCTCACCTCTTTAACGTATCTATCTTTTCCCAATTAACTTATGGCATTTTCCATTCTTACAATGTTTATCTTGTTTCTTATCTATGTTTTATTATTAGATATGGTTTTTACTCTTAAACATCATCATTGTGTCATGAATTTAGTATTTATACTAATTAATTATCTCGACTGACCAGTATGCTGGCTCTTACCATCTATTTTTTAGTAGTCTTTTATATATTTCACTTCCTTGGGTTCCAATTAATAATATTACCATTGTTTATAAATAAATTAAAAAAAAAACTAATCTACATATAGTTTATTTTTATAAACTTAATTAATATACATTTTCTTAGACCAAATTAATAACAAGTAAAATGGTAAAATTTCTTTAATTTGTGAAACTTCTACTTGTAAATATCAATCCCTTGATTCAGTATGATGGTTGTTTACTTTATTTTGTTTGTGCTCGTAGTTTTGTTGCATTTTGTATAATTATTGTAGTGCTTGAAACTAGTTATAACGTGTAGAGGTTCAACACTTCATCCTTTAAATAAATGACTTACATTCAAATTATGTCAAATTCTAGAGAATAAAAAATATTCATAACTAGCACTTAAGCATTTACGACTAATCTAGTATGATGGTGATTGTGATGTGTGTAAAAAAATTAAGCATGTTTCGAGTATTGCTCTTCTAATGGGGGCTCCCTTAGGACACTTCGTGAGAAAATAAAAAAAAAAAAAAAATCTCACTGAAACCCATGAAAAAAAAAATTGGGTTAATGGTACTTTTGGTACCACATGTTTACACGAAATCTACTGTTCATACCATATGTTTTTTTTGTACCAATGGTTTCCATTTTGCACCGTTTTCATACCTCCATTAATGTTCCGTAAAAAATGGCCGTTAAATGGCATGTGTCATGCACGTGAGCAGCCTAAAACTTTCAATTTTGTTCAATTTTGTTCAATTTAGTCCCTCTAATACATCCATAACTTGTATTTTGTTCAATTTAGTCCTAAAATTTCAAAACCAAACCCTTCACCCAAATTGACCTAGCCAGACCTAGCCATGGGCTAGGTCTGACCCTGGGTCGGGGTCACCGGACCCTGGCGACCCTGACCCAGGGTCGGACCTAGCCCTAGGCTAGGTCCGGCTAAGTCAATTGGGACCAAGCCCCAATTTTCAATTTCGGGTTTAGGTCACAATTGACCCAGCCGGACCTAGCCTAGGGCTAGGTATGACCCTGGGTCAGGGTCTGACCTAGCCCATGACTACGTCCGGCTAGGTCAATTTGGGTGAAGGGTTTGATTTTGAAATTTTAGGACTAAATTGAACAAAATAAAAGTTAGGGATGTATTAGAGGGACTAAATTGAACAAAACTGAAAGTTTTGTGCTGCTCACGTGCATGGCACATTCCATTTAACAGCCAGTTTTTACGGAACACTAACGGAGGTATGAAAACGGTGCAAAATTGAAATCATTGGTATCAAATTGGTACAAAAAAAAACCCTATGGTATGCACAGTGGATTTCGTGTAAACACGTGTACCAAAAGTACCCTTAACCCAAAAAAAATATTTATAACATCATTTTACTCTTTACGATCTAGTGCGAGCAGGGATTTTGTGAAATAAGTATCATAGAAGTGTTGTCCTCCGAATAAGTGCTTAGGACACTCATGGGAATAAAAAATGTAATGCTTGACATTTGTTGATTTTCTAGGGTGATCAAATGTGCTCTTTACATATTTTGAGGAAACTTTTTTTATTATCATTGTCATATTCTAGTTAGAAGTGATAGATAAATTTATATCAGTAAATATATTTTAAAAGTTATAATATTAATACTTATAATTTTAATAGTTATAAATATATATTATTATTATTATATAATTGGGTAATTTTGAATTTAATTCCGTGTTAAGAAACCAATTTAGTAGAAATGTTACTAACTGAACACTTGTAACCCTAAACACCTAACTGTCCTATCAGCAATTATCATCCCCGCTTTCTATTTATAACCGCTTCTTCTTCTTGTAATTCTCCAAATCCCTATCAATAATCAATAATAACTCAAGATCATCGAATCCACAAAGTATCTTAAATCCAACTCTTTACTTACACCACCATGCTTCACGATACGAACACCAACGAAAAAAATTCAGACCTAATTCTTATCAGAACACATCCCCGACGGGAACAACTTACGTTCCTGACACCGTTACCGCTTCCTCCTTGTCCTTCGAAAAGATCGAGAGAATTGCACATTCAACGATTGGAGAACGACATGATCAGGAGGGGCGTGGCCGATCCTTTCCTCGCCGCTTTCATCAAATACACTAGTAGCGATTATAGCGAAAGCTCTGGTGCCGAAAACGATTGGTCGAGCCGGAGATCAAGAGAAAGAGGCAGCTGCAGTTCTCCTTCTTCTCCAAATGAGTTTTTACTTCACATTTTTAACTGATTTTGGCGTTAAAATTGACGCTTAAAGTAATATTTTTTTTTTTACTTTCTGCTTTTTTTATACCAATTTTGACAGTAAAATTGATTAAAAAAATGCGCTTTTTTACTTTACTGATATTTTTTTTTTACTGGTTTTGGCATTAAAATTGATGTTTTAAGATACAAAAATATATTTTTCACTTTGCTGAAGTATCAAATTTATTGCTCATATGGGTAGGTTTATTTGATTCTTAAAAAATATTTTTGCTCCGTCGATTTAAAAAGTAGAAATCAACCAATATGATATATGAGATACCGAATATTAAAATGTTAAATCTAGGACAACGATTAGCAACATGACGTTGAATCTGTATTTAGGTTCTTAATTAACCCTAGTTTTGAACACATATCAATTGAAAAATATTTGTGATTTGGGTTTGCAGAGAATGTTTTATGGCAGCAGATGAAATCTTATTTTTCATCGCGGGCGAGGAATGAACGAAGAAGAAAATCGATGCGTTCGCGTGTCGGTTCGATCGGTCGAGATAGCGGCGATGATAGATGCCCTACAACTTCTTCATCGGTGTATGTTCATATGCGGTATAACTAATACGGGATGAGTTTAGTGTGTTTGTGAGTAAAATTACTAATTCACTCGTAGTTGATTATGCATGATTGGAAGATATCCACTGTCTTTGCGCTCGAATTAACAGAAATTTTGCTATTGTAATTTGTAACATATAATTACCATAAGGAAGCATGGTAATCACATGAAGAAACGATAATTCTAATGTAAAAAATCAACATTATATTTATATGGTCATTTACTGTTTCATGCTTCGGTATTATCATTCCTAAAATTTATATACATAAGTTTTTTTTCTTTTGTAACAAATATATAATAAGTTATATATATAAAGAAAAAGTTGTTAGAAGTAAAATCCACTTTTTACTTTAAAATAATAATTTTATCAATTATTTTTCTCTCTCTTCACCTCTCCATTTTCCCTAAAACCACTTACAGGAACTCCTCTTAAGTTCTATCGAAGAACTTCTTCTCTTTTTCATTTTGTTCTTCAAATTATTCTACATAAAAACACGAATTGAGCATCAAATGTAGGGGCAAATAGAGAACCCATACGATTTCTTAACCATTTTTAGATTTCTTAACCATTTTACGGTATTATCATTCCTAAAGGTACTTTCGATGAAATGTGAAAATTTCATAGCTTATATAGTTCCGAAGCAATTTTTCACAGTTGAAAATAGTTCCGAAAATTTCACATAAAATTTTACAGAAAATTTCACAGTTGAATATAGTTCCGAAACAATTTGTCCTTACTTTTACTACTGAAGTTTTGATTATTTTTCACATGCGTTATAAATTATTTTTTTTGTTAAGAATTGTTTTAAGTACTAGTTTTTACTTGGGTCATATAATATTTTTTTTTTATTAATTATTATACATATTTAACATTTCGCTGCGCGGGTACAGTAATCTAGTTAAATGGAAAGATGGAATTGCGGCGGAGGTTTCAACAAGCAGTTGAACTCAGCTGCTGGTCCTCTTAGTTTACGTCGCCGCCAGCCTCCATCTTCTTTAATGCGTTCTTTCAGTTTCGTTTTCATCATGATTATTAATTATGTAAAGTTCAAGAATAATGTAATTAATGAAAATATATAATTAAGGAATAATAAAATGGCAAATGATTAATGTTTCAACCCTGTCCGAATGTTCCCACGTCTGGTACTCGGAAATGTTGCGATTTTGAGAGGGAATTTTGCTATGACAGTTGCTTAAATTTATATTTGATGTTGATTACGGAATTTAATGCTGGAGTTTGTATCATCTCTCTAATAAAATTATCTTCATAGTCAAGTCGTACTACGCACAAAATATCAACTTTCGTTATTCATTATGTGTTCATGAATATGATCGTCTCTTGCACAAAATACCAACACTTTAAGAATGTTTCTAGCACATGGATGTTATAATTACCAACGAAGAGCCCTTAATCAATGGCTGGATTATTTTTAGAATGTTTCTCTTTTTACCCTTTCCACATCAAACCTCTATTTATCCATGATGGTACATGTTTCCAAGGCTGACATGCTATTTGATGATGTGATCTATCTTAGTATTCTCACCTCTTTAACGTATCTACATTCCCAACGTATCTACATTCCCAATTAACTTATGTCATTTTTCATTCTAAGAATGTTTATATTGTTTCTTATCTATGTTTTATTATTTAGATATGGTTTTTACTCTTAAACATCATCACTGTGTCATGAATTTAGTGTTTATACTAATTAATTATCTCGACTGACCAGTATGCTGGCTCTTACCATCTATTTTTTAGTAGTCTTTTATACGTTTCACTTCCTTGTGTTCCAATTAATATATCACCATTGTTTACAAAAAAAAAAAAAAAAAACTAATCTACATATAGTTTATTTTTATAAACTTAATTAATATACATTTTCTAATACAAAATTAATAACAAGTAAAATGGTAAAATTTCTTTAATTTGTGAAACTTCTACTTGTAAATATCGAGCCCTTGATTCAATATATGATGGTTGTTAACTTTATTTTGTTTTAGCTCGTAGTTTTGTTGCATTTTGTAAAATTATTGTAGTGCTTGAAACTAGTTATAACATGTAGATGTTCAACGCTTCATCCTTTAAATAAATGACTTAGATTCAAATTATGTCAAATCCTAGAGAATAAAAATATTCATAACTAGCACTTAAGCATTTACAAATAATCTGGTATGATGGTAATTGTGATATGTGTAAAAAAATTAAGCATGTTTCGAGTGTTGCTCCTCTAATGGGGGATCCTAGGACACCTCGTGAATAAATAAATAAAATATCACTTAAACCCATGTAATAAAAAATATATATATTTATAAACATCATTTTACTCTTTACGATCCAATGCGAGCATGAATTTTGTGAAATAAGTATCATAGATGTGTAGTCCTCCGAATAAGTGCTTAGGACACTCATGGGAATAAAAAAAAATGTAATGCTTGACATTTGTTGATTTTCTAGGGTGTGACAAATCAAATGTGCTCTTTACATATTTTGAGGAAACTTTTTTATTATCATTGTCATATTCTAGTTAGAATTGATAGCTAAATTTATATCAGTATATATATATTTTAACAACATTTGACATTATTGCTAACTAATAAAAAAAATATTAATAGTTATAACTATATATTATTATCATATGATTGGGTAAGTTTGAATTTTAATTCCGTGTTAAGAAACCAATTCAGTAGAAATGTTACCAACTGAACACTTGTAACCCTAAACACCTAACTATCCTATCAGCAATTATCATCCCCACTTTCTATTTATAACCGCTTCTTCTTCTTGTAATTCTCCAAATTATCAATAATCAATAATAACTCAAGATCATCGAATCCACCAAGTATCTTAAATCCAACTCTTAACTTACACCACCATGCTTCACGATACGAACACCAACGGAAAAAATCCAGACCTAATTCTCATCAGAACACGTCCCCGACAAGAACAACTTCCGTTCCCGACACCGTTACCGCTTCCTCCTTGTCCTTCGAAAAGATCGAGAGAGTTGCACATTCAACGATTGGAGAATGACATGATCAGGCAGGGCGCGACCGATCCTTTTCTCGCCGCTTTCATCAAATGCACTAGTAGCGATTATAGCGAAAGTTCTGACGTTGAAAAAGATCGGTCGAGTCGGAGATCGAGAGAAAGAGGCAGCTGCAGTTCTCCTTCTTCTCCAAGTGAGTTTTTACTTCACATTTTTAACTGATTTTGGCATTAAAATTGACGTTTGAAGTATTTTTTTTTTTTTTACTTTATGCTTTTTTATTCCAATTTTAACAGTAAAATTGATTAAAAATGCGTTTTTTTTTACTTTACTGATATTCTTTTACTGGTTTTTGGCATTAAAGTTGAAGTTTTAAGAAGCAAAAATATATTTTTCAGTTTGTTGAAGTATCAGATTTATTGCTCATATGGGTACGTTTATTGATTCTTAAAAAAACATGTTTTTGCTCCGTCGATTTTAAGAGAAAAAAAAAGTAGAAATCAACCAATATGATATATGAGACACCGAATATTAAAATTTTAAATCTAGTACAACGATTAGCAACATGACGTTGAAACTTTATTTAGGTTCTTAACCCTAGTTTTGAACACATATCAATTAAAAAAATATTGGTGATTTGGGTTTGCAGAGAATATTCTATGGCAGCAGATGAAAGCTTATTTTTCATCACGAGCGAGGAATGAACGAAGAAGAAAATCGAGACGTTCGCGTATCGGTTCGATCGGTCGAGATAGCGGCGATGACAGATCGCCTACAGCTTCTTCATTGGTGTATGTTCATATGCGGTATAACTAATACGAGATGAGTTCAGTGTGTTTGTTAGTAAAATTTTCACTCGCAATTGATTATGCATGATTGGAAGATATCCACCGTCTTTGTGCTCGAATTAACGGAAATTTTGTTATTGTAAACATATAATTACCATAAGGAAGCATGGTAATTATTGTAGCCTAATTTGATGCGCAAATTTGTAATGTAGCCTCTTTGATGTCAATGGGTGGAGGTATATCAATGAAAATTAGTGAGGATACCAATGTTAAATGTGTGTAAATATGTAAGATGATGGAGAAAATGATATATATATATATATATATATTGTTGTCCATTTATTATGAGTATGGCTAAGGAATGGATCTATGAATCTTTTTTTTACCTCATTTATCTATTTTCAAGAAATTCATCATATCTGTGGAAATCTTAAAATAAAATGCATATCCACAATATTATGATATAATGTGGACCAACCGAAAATATTTGCACCACATAATCATAATTCGACCGGCCACCATCCGACATTGACCACCATACATCATACCTTCGGCAACCTCCATATATAATTACTGACGACCTCGAATTAACCGGGATATCATTGGTGACCACCACCGGAGTTAGAAAGCTTCAACTGAAAGCTCTTCGACCCCAATTAGAGTAATTCAAGGTTAACAACTAGGAGATGAGAAGAGTCATAGAAGGCTTTGATTGAGCTCCTAGCGGCTTCTTGATTGATGCCAGAAAGCTCCTAATCAAAACTTTTTGACCTCAGCCGATCAGAGACGTAAAGCTCTGATCGGGAGCCTTTGGGCTTTGATCCTCGACAATTGGGGCTATAACTTAATGCAGCGTGATGGAATAGATGGGGCTATAAGGTACAAAACTTGTTGATTAAAGAGAATATATTCGATACGTGATTGAGGAGAACCTCGTTTTTTTTCAGTAATCAATAATACTGAATTCTTAAAGACGGCTAACATAGCAAAATCCTAAATCTAGAACAAATCTAAAAACAACAAATAGGTCCTAACAAAACGAAAAATTGAAAATACGACCTAAAGAAACATAAACTGCAAATTTGACCCTCTAGATGAATGAATTTGACCGAAAAACATTGTATTTTATGGCAAAGTGATGGGTATTGCTCAGAGTGCTATTTCCGCATGAAAAACTGTTTACGCATGCAAAAATTCGACACTTCAAACTATGACACCGGTAATCGCAAATTGACAATTTCGCCCGCATTATAAATGGGACCGAAGAGTTACCAATCAGAACTCTCTAGCCTCGTAGTTAGTCGTCGGCGACCTATCAATGATCTTTAAGGCCATCGACAGATTTACCGGCAATCTAATAATATGATGTGACTGGTCAACGTGCTTTACGAGGGTGAACTTGCTTTCCTCAAGTTTTATTAAGTTTCAATTGTTAGCCTATTACTTGTTTGGGCGAAAAAACTATAAACACCCATGTTTTAATCTAAATCTACATTGATATATAAAATTTAAAAGCTCATATTAATATCACAAATGGTGCTATCCGAACTTTAACATGATGTGATTAAATCTATAGGCCAGTAAAACCCGCTCCATGGGCCGGATCTTCTAGAATTTTAAATCATACTCGTAAAACACCGTGTTTTTTGGTATTTTTTACACTAAGGGGACTTAATTGTAACACAAGTAAAAGTTTAAAATCGTGATTTTTTTTAATTACAATTCAATTTTGCATCACATTATTACTAATAACAATTTTCTTCTAGGGTTCATCTTTATAATACTAGAAAAATGCAACAAAAAAAAAAGTACCACAAACATGATAGAAAGACCTAAATCTATGGGCCGGTAAAACCCGCTCCATGGGCAGGATCTAAATGGATACACAATAAATAATGTATTTCTCATACTATACTAAATGTTATGGTTAATTAGTTCAATGCAGATTTATGTTTTGAGTTTTGACAATATTAATATGGTCATTTACTGTTTCATGCTTCAGTATTATCATTCTCAAAATTTATATACATAAGTTTTTTCTTTTGTAACAAATATATAATAAGTTAGCAAATAAACAGATAAATATCTGAAACTCACGTGGCACCTTAATAAAATAGGTAGATAGATATTAATTGCTGAGGAAAAACCACATGAGAGCAAAACTAGAAAAATAATGACAGTCTAATTTACTTGCAAAGAAGAGTAAATGTCACGTTGATTAAAGGTACTTTCGATGAAATGTGAAAATTTCACAGTTTATATAGTTCCGAAGCAATTTTTCATAGTTGAAAATAGTTCCGAAGCAATTTTTCATTGCTTTAACTACTGAAGTTTGATTATTTTTTACCTGCATTATAAATATAATTATGTGTTTATGAATATGATCGTCTCTTACACAAAAGCACCAATACTTTAAGAATGTTTCTAGCACATGGATGTTATAATTACCAACGAAGAGTATTAATCAACCCGCCTTCTACCTTTTGTTTTTTTTTTTTTTTCTACCTTTTGTTTTGCTGGATTGTTTTTAGTATGGGTGTATGTTTGTGTTGATGATGGTCCCTTCTCTCTTTTTACCCTTTTCCACATCACACCTCTATTTGTCCATGATTGAGTTTTCCGGATATTACATGTTTGCAGGACTGACATGTTATTTGATGATGTGATCGGGTTTTGCATCATTTGAATTCACAAGTAATCTATCTTAGTATTCTCACCTATTTAACGTATCTACCTTCCCCAATTAACTTATGTCATTTTTCATTCTAAGAATGTTTATGTTGTTTCTTATCTATGTTTTATTATTTAGATATGTTTTTTACTCTTAAACATCATCACTGTGTCATGAATTTAGTGTTTATACTAATTAATTATCTCGACTGACCAGTATGCTGACTTTTACCATTTATTTTTTAGTAGTCTTTTATATGTTTCACTTTCTTGGGTTCCAATTAATAATATCACCATTGTTTACAAAAAAAAAAAAAAAAACTAATCTACATATAGTTTATTTTTATAAACTTAATTAATATACATTTTCTTATACCAAATTAATAACAAGTAAAATGGTAAAATTTCTTTAATTTGTGAAACTTCTACTTGTAAATATCGATCCCTTGATTCAATATATGATGGTTGTTAACTTTATTTTGTTTTAGCTCGTAGTTTTGTTGCATTTTGTAAAATTATTGTAGTGCTTGAAACTAGTTATAACATGTAGATGTTCAACGCTTCATCCTTTAAATAAATGACTTATATTCAAATTATGTCAAATTCTAGAGAATAAAAAATATTCATATCTAGCACTTAAGCATTTACAACTAATATGGTATGATGGTGATTGTGATATGTGTAAAAAAATTAAGCATGTTTCGAGTATTGCTCTTCTAATGGGGGCTCCCTTAGGACACCTCGTGAGAAATAAATAAAAATATCCCACTGAAACCCATGTAATGAAAAAAAATATATTTATAACATCATTTTACTCTTTACGATCTAGTGCGAGCAGGGATTTTGTGAAATAAGTATCATAGAAGTGTTGTCCTCCAAATAAGTGCTTAGGACACTCTGAGTGTCACACTCATGGGAATTAAAAAAAAATGTAATGCTTGACATTTGTTGATTTTCTAGGGTGTGACCAATCAAATGTGCTCTTTACATATTTTGAGGAAACCTTTTTATTATCATTGTCATATTCTAGTTAGAAGTGATAGCTAAATTTATATCAGTATATATATTTTAACAACATTTGACATTATTGCTAACTAAAAATAATATTAATAGTTATAAATATATATTATTATTATTATTATTATATTATTGGGTAATTTTGAATTTTAATTCCGTGTTAAGAAACCAATTCAGTAGAAATGTTACCAACTGAACACTTGTAACCCTAAACACCTAACTTTCCTATCAGCAATTATCATCCCCACTTTCTATTTATAATCGCTTCTTCTTCTTGTAATTCTCCAAATCCTATCAATAATCAATAATAACTCAAGATCATCGAATCCACCAAGTATCTTAAATCCAACTCTCTACTTACACCACCATGCTTCACGATACGAACACCAACGAAAAAAATTCAGACCTGATTCTCATCAGAACACGTCCCCGACATGAACAACTTCCATTCCCGACACCGTTACCGCCTCCTCCTTGTCCTTCGAAAAGATCAAGAGAGTTGCACATTCAACGATTAGAGAACGACATGATCAGGCGGGGTGCGGCCGATCCTTTTCTCGCCGCTTTCATCAAATGCACTAGTAGCGATTATAGCGAAAGCTCTGTTGCCGAAAACGATTGGTTGAGCCGGAGATCGAGAGAAAGAGGCAGCTGCAGTTCTCCTTCTTCTCCAAGTGAGTTTTTACTTCACATTTTTAACTGATTTTGGCGTTAAAATTGACATTTAAAGTAATATATTTTTTTTACTTTCTGCTTTTTTATACCAATTTTGACAGTAAAATTGATTAAAAAATGTGCTTTTTTACTTTTTTTTACTGGTTTTGGCATTAAAATTGATGTTTTAAGATACAAAAATATAATTTTCACCTTGCTGAAGTATTAGATTTATTGCTAATATGGGTAGGTTTATTTGATTCTTAAAAAAATATGTTTTTGCTCCGTCGATTTTAAGAGAAAAAAGTAGAAACAACCAATATGATATATGAGATACCGAATATTAAAATTTTAAATCTAGGACATCGATTAGCAACATGACGTTGAAACTGTATTTAGGTTCTTAACCCTAGTTTTGAACACATATCAATTGAAAAATATTGGTGATTTGGGTTTGCAGAGAATGTTTTATGGCAGCAGATGAAATCTTATTTTTCATCGCGGGCGAGGAATGAAAGAAGAAGAAAATCGAGGCGTTCACGTGTCTGTTCGATCGGTCGAGATAGCGGCGATGACAGATCGCCTACAACTTCTTCATCGGTGTATGTTCATATGCGGTATAACTAATACGGGATGAGTTTAGTGTGTCTGTGAGTAAAATTACTAATTAAGTCGTAGTTGATTATGCATGATTGGAAGATATCCACTGTCTTTGCGCTCGAATTAACATAAATTTTGTTGTTGTAAACATATAATTACCATAAGGAAGCAAGGTAATTATTGTAACCAAATTTGATGCGCAAATTTATAATGTAGGCCTCTTTGATGTCAATGGGTGGAGGTATATCAATGAAAAATGTTAAATGTGTGTAAATATGTAAGATGATGGAGAAAATGATATATATATACATTATTGTCCATTTATTATGAGTATGGTTAAGGAATGGATCTATGAATCTTTTTTTTTACCTCATTTATCTATTTTCAAGAAATTCATATATGCGAAAATCTTAAAATAAAATGCATATCCACAATATGATATAATGTGGACAAACCGCAAATATTCGCACCACATAAACATAATTCGACCGGCCACCATCTGACACTGACCACCATACATCATACATTCGGCAACCTCCATAATTACTGACGACCTCGAATTAACCGGGATATATCATTGGTGACCACCTCCGGGGTTAGAAAGCTTCAACTGAAAGCTCTTCGACCCCAATTAGAGCCATACAAGGTTAACAACTATGATATTAGAAGAGCCATAGAAGGCTCTGATTGAGCTCCTAGCGGCTTCTTGATCGATGCCAGAAGGCTCCTATTCAAAACTTTTTGACCTCAGCCGATCAGAGACGTAAAGCCCTGATCGGGAGCCTTTGGGCTTTGATCCTCGACAATTGGATTATAACTTGATGCAGCGTGATGGGATAGATGGGGCTATAAGGTACAAAACTTGTTGATTCAAGAGAATATATTCGTTAAGCGATTGAGGAGAACCTCATTTTTTCAGTAATCAATAATACTGAATTCTTAAAGACGGCTAACATAGTTTAAATACTGAAAGCAAAATCCTAAATCTAGAACAAATCTAAAAACGTCAAATAGGTCATAACAAAACCGAAAAATTTAAAATACGACCTAAAGAAACATAAACTGCGATTTTGACCCTAATTCAGGTTTGTAAATTGGTACCTGAGATAACACTCTAAAACGAATTGGTACCCGAGATGATTTTTGTGACAAATTGGTACATGAGATAACCTGAGTGTTACACCATCATGTTTTTCGTTAATTATTGACGGAAATGGTCATGTGTTACCAATTTTGGCGCCTGAAAAGATGAAAATACCCCTATGCATTAAGAAATAGAAACCACCCCCTTTCTCCTTCCTCATTCCAATTAGGGTTTAGCAAGTTCATATTCAATGAAATTTGTCCACTACGAGCTGCGATTTTCGCTCCCGACCTCAAATTGATGTCTTTAATGGCTTCTAGTAGTTCAATGTCACACCCAATCAAAGAAAATGCGGTTCTTGAATGATTGTTGTGGTTAAAACCTCAGGCAGTTGGGGAAATTTTCAACTGTCAACATTTAATCACCCAAGCAACTGTGACCTACTTTGTGAATTGACTGATACAAAATGGTTGGTGGCTGAAAGGAAAAGATGAGTGTGATGCACATGACTGATGTTATTGGCAACAGAATGAGGAGGATTCTTCTCTGCTTCAGCTTCATGGCGGCACCTGACACGTCATCTCCTCTTAAAGTCGGTCATGCTCAGCAGCAGGATAGCTCATATGATTTTGTTACTACCCTTCTTAATAAGGGCAATGATCATGTTGCAGATGAGGATAACCGTGATGTGGTTAAGTATTGCTTTAGTGTTTATATATATGTTGACAGTTGAAACCCTTTTTTTTATGCACTTTGTGGGTCTTTGTCATAGTTATGTAAGCAAACAGTGTTATGGTGATTATTACGTATGTATGTTGTGATTGAGTTTGTTGTCTACCAGAATTAGGTATGTTGTGTACCATAATGAGGTGTACCATATTAGAACGGTTACGGTAACTGCTTTGAAACATTAATACATACTCAGGTACCAATATGCAACAGTTAAAACATACCATATATTAAATTTGAACGTCAAAGTAATGCCAGACACCACATTGAAACAGTTACAACATAACATTTACGATTCTAAAACAACAACACCAAAAGAGATACCACTTTCCAACATTGTACACAAACACTCCTAGAAACCAAAGACATAAATTAACAACATCCCAACTAATATGACGACAATAATTTTATAAGTTTTCACATTATGTTGATATATCTTCACCTTTTGCTGATAAAACTTCTCATTTTTATGAAAGAGCATCTCATTTTCTTGATGATTCTTATCCTTTTTCTGGAAAAGAAAAAAAAAATCTTATTTTGTTGATGTTTATCAAGTTTTTCATCTGCACCAGTGATCATCTTCTTTACCTTGGCAGAAACTCGCTTAGCATGAGGACAAACATTCACATTCCAAGTGCCCGAGGTTTTAACCACAATAATCAGTCTTGAACCATATTTTCTTTGATTAGGTGTGGCCATCGAGCTACTAGAATCCATTGAAGACATTAATTTGAGGTGGGGGGAGCGAAAATCGCAGCTCGTGATGGACAGATTTCATTGAAATTGAACTTGCTAAATCTTAATTGGAATGATGAAGAAGAAATGAGGTTGATTCTATTATTTACTGCAGAATGGTATTTTCGTATTTTCAGGCGCCAAAACTGGTCACGTGTGACGCACGTGATCCTTTTAGTCAATAAAAAACGAAAAATCTGACGGTGCAACACCTAGGTTATCTCTTGTACCATTTTGTCAAAAAAATCATCTCGAGTACCATTTCGTTTTGGAGTGTTATCTCAAGTAGATTAGGTTATAATCCCATATAGAATAAATATACTACTGGTGTTGTTTTTCTATGATGGACAACCCGCAAAAAAAATTAAAAATATAATTTTTCATCATTATATACGTGGCATCTTCGGTATCGCCAGATTTGGTATGAATTGGGATGGGGCGTCTCTATCTATGGAAAGAAACCAGGGAGCAAGCAAATTATTAATCTGCTACTAACCACAGAAGAAAAACTCATGTAAATTAAATTAGTCCACTCTATTATCAGAACACAGTCTCTCTCATCCCTATCCATCCATAAAAGAAAAGAGAGAAAATCAAAAAAGCCCACTGGTTTCTTCATACCCACGTTACTTCCATTATACATAATCTTCCAATATACCATCTCTATCTATTCCACAACCATCATAATCATAATACGTGTCTTGGAGAAGAAGATTAAACGACACTCAGGAGCGCCGCAATGCTCAACTTGGTCCCCACCTCCGACGAGAACGCCGATTCTCTGCAGGCGCCACCCCCGATTAATTATCACAAGTCCTACTTCATGACCCACGCCAATCTGGGTTCGTTTTTCCGAGGAGTGAAGAAAGACGACGTCGTCAGCTGGGCCTCGCCGCAGCAGCAGAGTGATGAAAATAGTAATAATTTGGATTTGCGGCGGAGATTCCAACAAGCACTTGAACTCAGCTGCTGGTCGTCTTAGTTAACGTCGCCGACCACCTCCATCTTCATTTAATAGAGTTACTTCTTCGTTCCTCTGCCTTGCCTCAGCTGTTGAATGCGTTGTTCCAGTTTCTTTTTCATGATTATTAATTGTGTAAAGTTCAAGGATGCAATGTAATCAATGAAGATATATAGGGAATAATCAAATGATTAAAGTTTATCCTCCTAAATGTTTAAGATATATACGCCCAATTACGATACTAATAGACCGACTAGATAACGGATTGACCTGACTACATGTTTAATGAGATAAAACGTGTTTAACGAGATAAAATTTCAACTGAGTGTAGAGATAAGTAAAACACCCCTACAAATAGTGTCTAGTCTTACCTTGACCAAAGGCATCTTTTTGGATGCGTCCGACCTAGGTTGAACCGGGCATCATCTTAAGGGTGTTGTCCGGTCCAGGCTCAGACTGGACAGCATCCTAAGATGTTGTCCAGTCAAGGCTAGGTCGTACAACATTTTAAGGCGTGTCCAGCCTAGCTCGGACCATGTGTATGAACCCTTATGGATGGTCCTGAACATACAGGTAAACCTTACTCGGGTCAACTACCCCATTTTCTTTTGAGTGAGCCTTATCCATTTACCCTAACCCATCAAGTGCCTACACCTTCCTACATCTTGACTTAGGAACACATCTCCAACATCAGGCCAACTTGTGCATATCTCAGAATAGTAAGTCCACAATCTCGGGATAAGATAACCTTATCCCGAATTAATAATTATTCTAGGTTAAATGACACTAATCTCTATAAATATTTCATATCTCCATCAGATGAAGGTTAATTACTCTTTCTCTACTCTACCGCTATTACTTTATCATTATCACTAGGGTACTAATTTGAGCGTCAGAGAGGGTCACCGGACTACCTCAGTTACCCATTTTGCAGTTTACCCCGGAAGACGATAGCGGATAGCGGGACAGAGAAGAGGCGATCACTTAACGGAGTTCAAATCTGAGAAAAAAAACATAAATTTACACCTGAAGTTATTGTGAGTAATTTCGGAACATCTCAGAATTTGATGTCAGAGTTTGTATCACTTCGTTAATATAATTATCTTCATAACCAAATTGTAATTCGATTATAAATCGTTGCTTGAATTTAATTTTTTTAAAATTGATTACTTTAATTTCCAGTTATCGAATACATTGCTACATTATTAAAAAAAAAAATTGTCCGTAAAATTGGCTATAAAATGAGTATGTTCTTTGACTATAAGACGTCTTTTGTTGTTTACTTAGCATGAATTTAATAATAAATTGAAATGATTGCAATAAAATATCTACTCAATTTTAACTGTGAATTCATGTTAAATACGGATTAAAAGACTTCAATTTGGTTGTCTGACTAGATATTAAGTATCAATTTTTTTCGAAGACTCAAATATCACTTAACAATTTGTTAAGTGTTCAAAAATCAGTTAGCAGCTTATTAAGTTTTTGTTCATTATACACTGTGCACGTAACCTATTCAGTTCAAATTAAAGAAAATTATATAATAATTAACCTTAGAAATTTTGTATAAATGTAAATCTTAGTTAGCAAAATATTAAAAAAAAAATTCACTTGTTCAACAACCCAAACATAATTACCATTTCTACCAAAAAAAAAACATAATTACCATAATTAACCCTTTTGCCCAAAAAAAAGATAATTAACCCTTATTTATTTGGAAAAATCACTAAACTACCCACATTTTGGAACTCAAACACAAAAACAAGGGAAAACGAGTTTCCGGAACCATAATCACTACTAGCGCATCTCCGAAATGCGCCGAAAACATGGCACATCTGCCAAATGCGCCACATTTAATACATGGCGCATTTCCCAGATGCGCTACAATTAATTAGCATTAATTACCCGTTTTTCAAATTAATTCACTAAAATAGTGCTACAACCAAGAATTGAACCCAGGTCATCTAGGTAATTGACTTGAATACTAACCACTACACTACAATGTATTTTGTTAAAAATTTATTAAACTTTTTATATTTAAAGTTAGTTTAACGACCAAAATATCGTCACTGAGAATTTAACACAAGTCACCCGCATGATAGGCAAAAGTTCTTACCACTACATTACAATGAATTTTTTGAGAACTAATTAAACTTTGTATATTTATTTGTCTATGTTTTTTTTTTTGTTAATAGATTATTTAGTTACCTACGTTTGCACCATGTGACCGAATGATTACTTATGACTTTTGTTGAGAATTAGTTAAACTTTGTATATTTATTTGTCAATGTATTTTTTTTTTTGGTGTTAATAGATTGTTTAGTTACCTACGTTTGCACCATGTGACCGAATGATTACTTTTTTGAAGTGATTAATGGTTACATACATTTCAGAATATGACAGAATCGTTTAAACTTATTTTATTTAATAATTATATTTAATCAAATGTGATTGAATTTTAGTTAAATAACGATTTTAGTAAAATTCAGCCCTTACCTATGTTTAGTTATTTTGTAAAATTCAATCACATTTGATTAAATATAAATTATTAAATAAAATAAGTTTAAACGATTCTGTCATATTCTGAAATATATGTAACCATTAATCACTTCAAAAAAGTAATCATTCGGTCACATGGTGCAAACGTAGGTAACTAAATAATTTATTAACACAAAAAAAAAACATAGACAAATAAATATACAAAGTTTAATTAATTCTCAACAAAAGTCATTGTAATGTAGTGGTAAGAACTTTTGCCTATCATGTGGGTGACTTGTATTAAATTCTCAGTGACGATATTTTGGTCGTTAAACTAACTTTAAATATAAAAAGTTTAATAAATTTTCAACAAAATACATTGTAGTGTAGTGGTTAGTATTCAAGTCAATTACCTAGATGACCTGGGTTCGATTCTTGATTGCAGCAGTATTTTAGTGAATTAATTTGAAAAACGGGTAATTAATGCTAATTAATTGTGGCGCATCTGGGAAATGCGCCATGTATTAAATGTGGCGCATTTCGGAGATGCGCTAGTAGTGATTATGGTTCCGGAAACTCGTTTTCCCTTGTTTTTTTGTTTGAGTTCCAAAATGTAGGTAGTTTAGTGATTTTTCCTATTTATTTACTCTTAAATTATTATGGTGGCAAAAAAATAACATCTTAAAATATTATATTATTTACCAAATGCGCCCAGGCAACTTACTTGGTTGCCTGCTTCTCTTTATCGCTCCTCTCTCTGTTTTCTATTTTCACATTGCTAACCCACTAACCAGAAAGAGAGATCTTGATGTTGTTTGCATTACAAGTTCATCATTGCTTGCTACTAGGTTGTCTCTCCTGCTTTTACACTTCAATTCTCTGTAAAATTCTTCAGCTTGAGCAAATCATTCAGCCTTTCGTTGCCGTTGGAATATTTTGTTTTCCCTTGATTTCGTCTCTAGGGTTTTGGGCTTGTTTGCTTCGGCTTTTTCTGCTGTGATCGACTCGGTCATGTAAGTTCCACGAATTTCTTCTGCTCAATTCATGATCGGAGCTCTATGGCATCAATTAGAAGGACTCTGTCTCCCCATCCAGAGCGCCATAATCAAAATGGAACTCCCGGCGAGTCCACGCCGCCTCACCGGCTAGGAAAAGGGTCTTCAGTTGGTAGTTTTCAGTTTCTCGCGGCCGTAGGTGTTGAATTCCGTCGATTTTTGGCGTCAATTGCGCGGATTAAGAACACTAAGAAGCCTCCGGCTTGGTGGAGGAGGTCGCTCACAAGGTGTTTGTTGTTTTTCCTCTGTGGGTTGTTACTGGGTATGACTCCATTTGGCCATGTCAACGATTTTCCGACTCATGATTTTTCTTTTGAGATCAAGCCACCTATCGTCAATACTCAGATGGAGGTGAAAACTGATCATTCTATGAGTCGAAATGACCCGGCTTTGGATGTAGATGTAAATCGCCGGGTACAGCTGCGAGGAGCCATCTTTGGGTTGAAGAAGCATGAAGTGAAAGTAGATTTAGAAGCTAGGAAACAACTGATTGTGGTAACACCGACGTATAACAGGGCAATGCAGGCTTATTTTATGAATAGGGTTGGTCAGGTGCTGAGGCTTGTAAAGCCGCCATTGTTGTGGATTGTGGTAGAGATGAATGCTGCTTCAATGGAGACTGCCGAAATACTCAGGAATACCGGGGTTATGTATAGGCACTTGGTCTGTACTAAGAACACGACGAATGTGAAAGATAGGGGTGTGCATCAGAGGAACACTGCATTGGAGCACATTCAGCTCCATCGTCTTGATGGGATCATATATTTTGCCGATGATGATAATATCTATTCGTTAGACTTGTTCGAGAACCTGAGACGAATTAGGTACAAACGAATTAAGCCATTTATTTACATTATTATTATTGGATAATGTTTATGTGATTTCAATGCTGAATTAGACATTTGTATGTCCGGCCGTTGCAGAAAATACTAGTACTAGATGAAAAGGATCTGAGTAGGCAAAAAATTCATTCTTGATCCTTGCACATACTACTTCTGGTTGATCCACTCCTAGTCCTAGGTTACTTACTTAGTGCCATTTTCAGAAGAGTCCTGTTTTCTTGCTCTATGTTTCAGTTGCTTGCTTATTCCTTCATTAATTTTAGGGTTAAGAACCTATAAACAGTCGTAACTATAGGCGTTAGTTAATCATTTTTCTGTCATATGTTATTTGATATGATATAAAGAGTTTACTAGTATTCAAAACAGTACTTACTACTGGAGATTGGTATTTAGCTAATCCATTCACCAGTCTCTGTTCTTTTATTGAATGGAAATACTTGTACTGAGAATTGAGATATTATCCATATGGTACTAAAGTCAAAATTCTGATTATAACTGTTATTATGGAGTTAATTTTGATGGTTTACATGCTTCATCAATTTATTGACATTTTGTTACTTGTATTCTAGTCGCTTCGGGACTTGGCCTGTGGCGATGCTAGCACCTAGCAAAAACAAGGCCATATTAGAAGGACCAGTGTGCAACAGAAGTCATGTAATTGGATGGCACACGAACGAGAAAAGTAAGCGGCTACGTCGTTTCCATGTTGATATGTCGGGATTTGCTTTCAATAGTAGCATAATATGGGATCCAAAGAGATGGGGCCAGCACAAAATGGACCCTATTCGACAGCTAGACACTGTTAAAGAGGGATTCCAGGTAGATTACTACTTGCTCTCTATCTCCAGACCATATCTTTCACCCCAAGCCTCATTTTTATTTCGATATGATATCAGGAGACTACTTTTATAGAACAAGTGGTAGAAGATGAAAGGCAAATGGAAGCAATTCCACCTTCCTGCTCAAGAATAATGAACTGGCATCTGCATTTGGATGTTCGTAATCTGGTTTATCCCAAAGGATGGAAGCTTCAGAAGAACCTTGATGCTGTTACCTCAATCATGTGAAATTTTGCAGCTTAATTTTAAGCCTGTGACAGGTATGTATTTTCGGATATGTTAATACATGCTCGGATGCTCTACTGTGTATATCTAGTAAATTGCATTCTGGGCACTTGAAGGAGGCATGAGAGAATACTTTCTTAATTTGGTCATATCTTTGTGGATAGTAGTTGAACTTGTAATGAATTTTTGTTGACAGGATTTTGTCATTGTATTTAAAGTGTTGAGTGATTCTGGGCTGATGATAATCACAGCTGACAGGTCTTGGAGAGCAGCAGGAAGAAGCGAACCCCGATATTACTCGTCGATACTTCATCATCATCAATTTATTCTTGGTCAGAAATTATTTGTTCTCTTCACACTCTATTCTCATTGTTTCTGGGTTTTTGTTGTTATATATATAGTGAAAAAAAAAAAAAAAAACCCCACCAAACAGAAACTTGGCCATGTTTTTGTTTAGGAAAAAAAATGGGATCAAAGCATACAAGAGAACAATGCTCAGCTAAATTGTAGTCAACTGCAGATCGACCCGGCACGATCAGAATATAAAGTCGTGATAAGAAAGCTCGTCTATTCGGGTTCGGGTATAGGTAGATAAAAAGTTACAACAAGCAAGAGTCTGTTCATCAGTTGGTGATCAGTTTCTTGAGGCAAGGATCTAAAGATTTATATATGGAACTTACAAATCTGAAATATTGATTGATTCTTTAATGATGATAATAATAATTAATAATGAAATCCATTCCAAGTCGTATCAAACTGTGAAGGATTTGGTAATCTGCAACTTTCACAAACACTTTCCTCCATAACCAGCATTTCTAAACAGTGCTTGCTTTATGTCTTCAGTGCTCATCACTTGTCTCTGCTCCACCTCCTGTTATACATTTCCACACAACATCATCATTCAACCGGCTCAGAAATCGACATTCTATATAAAGTGATATAGGGTCCCCCAAGCACCGGTGATGCTAGAGCCTACTGTGAAATATCCATAGGAAGCACTTCTAGGTCCACGTGGCAATGCATAACAACATTCTCTTTCCATTTTATGAACAATCATCACTTGACATGTGTTATTTGACAACTTTCTATGGATTTTTCACAAAAAATTTCACACTTTAAAGATTTATCCTAATAATAATATGGTTAAGAATTTAAAAACGCTTCTAATTATAGGTTATGTTACTAATTGATGTTCCATATTCAAAATGTCGATATTCAGTATTTCAACTATCAAATTGGTTGACGAAACAAAAACATGTTTTTAAGCATCGAATAAGTTTAAACCATAAGTAACAGATCCGACACTTTAAAAAAGTTCAAAAATAATATGTTTTTGTTGCTTAAAACATTAATTTTAACACTAAAATCGGTCTGAAAAATGAGATTGAGATAGTTAGTTAGTTACCTGAGAGCAAGAAGCTTGGAGAGCAAAATCACTAAAACAGCTGATAACACACTGTTGAATCTCAAGTCCTAAAACCTCCAGTGTGTTAACAGTTGAGAGCAGCAGCCCTGGCTTCCCTGAGCAGCACATCTCTACTCTTGTCATCTCCTCATCATCTCTTCTCTCCACATTAAACTATTTTTTTATAACATAAGTAAATTAATATACTATCTAGTATTTAATTAATTAATTAATTAATTAATAAAAATACCTTGGGTGAATTTCTAACCACCATCTCATTAGGTTTCATGTCCTTGAGGAGTTGCACAATATTGTTCGATTGTTGATCTGAACCCGACTCGATTATTTCTTCTTGCAACTTCTGGATCTTGTCTAGAAGTTCTTTCATGTAGTCTATAGTGTCCCCTAGTATTGATGTTCTATCCATCTGCTCATTCATAATAATAAAGATATTATTAATTCTCCAAAGTAGTTATTTCCCGTTGCAAAATCGTTAGAAAACCGTATCTAACTTTTATTAGATAAGATGATTAATTAATTATTCAAAGCAAACTCAACTTTGAGTGGCTTGTGAAACAACAAACATAACTTTTTCCTTTTGTAAATTACAAACTCAATTTTACAAAACATAGCAAAGTGCAAACTATGTTGATTTTTATATTAAAAAAATATAAAAATTACACAGAATAATGAGATCATCCTTGTTCACTTAACGCATGATGAACAAATCAGCATAGCTTCGGTTAAAATACATTATGTGGACGGTACATAATTTTTTTTAATATTTTTTAACGACATAATCAACAGAGTTTGCTCTTTGCTAGGTTTTATAAAGTTGAGTTTGTTTTTTTGGTAATTAACCTATAGAAAATGCTACAGATTTTAAAAAATAAAAATAAATTAGCAATGTTTTGAAATTCCGCCCGTCGTTCACACCAGATCAGAATGTTCTAGTAAAAGATCAGAATGCACAGTCAACTCAGTTTGCCGAGTGAAAACCAGACTGGACAAGATTAGATTGGATAAATTGTTGCAGGTTCGCCATTTCAAATGACAAATAAAAATTGGAATGGACTGAGCTTGAAGGTTTATAAATGAAGATTTTTTTTATGAAACCGATTAAATCGGTTAGAGCTGGTTAGACCGGGAACATTTTGCATTGCTAATTCAAATCCGAAATTAATTGTTTTTTACCAAAAAAAAAATCAAAAAGTTGAGTAATCCAAATTCCAAACTCATTATTAATATTTTTTGTGAAATAAAAAATTTGTAACCAGTTTCAATCCAGTTACAATTCCCGTCTAAAAGAACTCCGTTACCTTGCTGATTTTGGGTACGATGGATCTAAGCATAGAGAGGCGGTCGTTGAGGCGCTTCCGCCGCCTCCTCTCGGCCATTAGATTCTTTGACGGCTGGCCCTCCGCCCTCTTTCTCCCACTAATCCTCTGCCCTCCGACAACCTGAACCTGACCGCCGCCGGCGATGCTCTGGTCCGAGGACACGACGGGCTCTGTCTTACAGCTCCCTAGCATCTCACCGGCTGCCACCTCGTCGGCGAAAGTCTCCTCCTCCTCTTCCATCGCCGACATCATCGGGTAACCTCCGCCACCGTAGGGGCTGGTATCCGCCATGGTTGTCGGAGCTGAGAGCTGCGCCGCCTGATCGTACGATGACTCACTCACCAGCTGGAACTGATTTCCTCCATACGGGTCGTAGTAGCCATCAATGGAGCTTCCGAGATCCGACGAGAAAGCTTCGCCGCCGGTGACGAAGTTACTGTAACAGCCCAGGTTGTAGTAGTCGAAGGGAGACGGCGTTAATGTAGCGTCGACGAGATTGGTGGTGGTGGTGGTGGTGGTGGCTGAGAGAAGGCCGTCGATGTGATCGTAGTTCGTGATCTGATCGGTGAAGGTATTGGCTAATTCCCAGCTTCGTCTTTGTAAGAGCCAGTCTTCGATAGAGCCATGTTGCTCATGATCGTAAAGCTCCATCTTTGTCTGTCTGTCTATCTGTTTGTTGGGGCGGAAAGTGGGTTGTGTTTTGTATCAAGTTGTAGTTATATATAGAGATCCAGTACAGCAATAATTTTATAAAAAAATATTATTTAAAGTATCAACTATGCAATGTTTAATAATTACGCGGTTCACTTCACTTAGTTAGAGGCTTGTCTTAATCTAAGTGTATTCCAAACATGTTAACCTAGTTTAGGAGCCTAGATTTAGACAAGTCTTATGGCTCATCTAACCGATCAAAACTTTAATTCGATCATTGCTGATTTGACTTAGCTAGAGGGCTCACTCCAACTAATACTCATGCTAGACATGGTCTCACAGACCAATCGAACATTTTTTACACGAAATTGGATCTAAACGAACTCCTTACAAGGTGAATCGATCAATAATTTGATAAGTCACACTTCAAAGGTGAGTAGCGGTTAAACTAAGAGTGTAAACGAGTCGAGTATTTGTCAAGATTCGACAAAACTTATTGAGATCGAACTCAAATTTGGTCGAGCTCAAAAATTTGAAACTCGAACTCGGTTCGTATGCAAGCTCAACACGAATCGGTTTGTAAGCCTATATTGTACTTCACAATAACTTGGCATTTCTCAACTACAAAAATTGAGATCGACTCAACTTCACTCGTAAACATATTATACATCACAATAAGTTAGTATTTCTTATTACTACAAAAATTGAGCTCGACTCGAAATCGGTTGACTTATGATGTTCGTTTAGACTCGAGAGTAATTCACCTAAGTACTATCAAACTCGAACTCGACTAGACAGACCAAAGAGCTCGACTCGAAATTTACCGAGTCGAATTGGAGTTTTTACTGATTTGATTTCAAGTAACTCGCGAGTAAATTGACTAATTTACACACGTCCCTAGGTTCAACGCTAGCTAAGCAGTTTTGAGTTCAACCATTGGAAATGAATAAATTTTCATAGCTAGCATTTTATTATTTACGTTCTAAACCATACGAGTGAGAATTATTTAAAGGATTGACACCTAGGAGCTTCGTAAGAACGACATGCCAAAAAAGCTCGACTCGTGCACAACTTGACTCAAATTTTGTCGATTTGAATTCGAACTTTGTCCTATTCGTGAGTAGTTTACGAGTAATTAAATTGAATCACTGCCTCTAGGTTCAACTCTCTATCCTCTTAAGCAGTATTGGGTTTGAACCTAAGAATGAAAACATTCTTATAATCAGTAACAGTAATTTATTCCTTACAGATTAACTCGATACAAACTATAATAATTTTAAGACTTATAACACTTAGAAAGCCGTGAGAAATGAAAATAATAATAATAAATAATGTAATAGATAGAGAAGAGAAGAGAAGAGAAGAAAAGAATACTATGTAATAGCTAGTTTGTGTCTTTTAGTTCCCAAAGTCTTGATTGTATCAGTAACTCTCCAGCTGATTAAGTCCCATGAATTAGAGGGAGGTGGTGAAGGTGACATACTGATAAGAAACGAATTTTAGGACCTTCCGGAATCTAACACATCCATCTTAATTAACCTCTACTAATCTAATTTGTTGCTTTCTTCTTTGCTGTTTGAATCTTAACCAACCAAAAAACTGAGTTGACTCAACTACAAACTAATGAGCTCTGACTCTAATTCATTTAACTCAAACTTTTGAAACTCAAACTCTGATGCATCCAAACTCGGCATAATCAGTGTCAAGTACTCAACTTGGCCTATAGGCCTATTATACATTACAATACCTTAGCATTTCTTATGATTATAAAAATAAAAAAGTTAAGAACTTATAAACTATTAGAAATTTACCCAAGGCTGAAATTTGATGTCTGAAGTTTGAAATATTAAAATTGAGAGTTTTAAGTTTCATTTTTGTTGAAATTTGGTGTCTCTGCACGTATTTTCCTCTACATTCAATTATTTTCATAAACTCACTCACTCACTCATAATCCATCACTCTTTACTTTTCACAAAGTCGTCATATTTCCCCCAAAACTTGAACATCCCAAAGAAAATATTTCAAACAGAGTGGTGTGAATCAATTTCCAGCGACAACGGAACGGGATTTACCTGCGCGGATGTGGCCAGCTTCTTAGGCGACGGTCCCGACAAGGTGACGAGAAGAGAGCGTGCATGGGAGGTCAAATATGACAGTCGGGAGTAATCATACCGAGACATCAAATTTCAACAAAAATAAAAATAAAACCTAAGACGCTCAATTTTAACGTCAGACACCAAATTTCAACATTGCTGGAACTTCGTTTATAAATTTGTAACCCAAAATCAAATTCAATTCAACTCGAGTCATGATAAAAAAAAATCAAGCTTGTTTATGCTCGGGAGAGTAGTTATAGCAAGTATTATCAAGTTTGAATTCAGCTGAAATATAATTTTTCTCGAGTCGAATTGTATGCTGTTTTTCTTTCAAAAAGAAAAGATGGAAGGCGACCTAAATAGAAAGTTAAATTTTCAGCTGCTGTCTCATTCGTGGAAAATCTGCCAATTGGGGTCCCTTTATGATTGAGTTAAAACTAATTTGCATCCTTTTTGGGTTATATTAATATAAATATACTGATAAAGCTCATTTTGGGCTGGACTCCTTTTTCTAATCATTAAATGAATGATATTTCATTTTTATTTTTTTTCAATAAAAACAAATTAGTTGTAGCGGCTCTAAACTTATCTCGTAATGTTTCGATTCTTAGCTCATAGTTTAAGATTTTTTCTTAACAAACTTAATAATCTAATATATAGAGCATATAAAATATGAAATATTATGTCGTAATTATTTATATAAAGTGCTATTATATGAAAAAAAAACCATTTGCAGAGTTAATCCGAGACTATTTCTGTTAAGAGACTGAGTGTTGAATTGTTAGTAATTTATAAGTTAGCCAAATGGTTGTTGATATCACTGTTTTCGAAAGCAGCTATTAGGTTTGACAAAAAAGAAAAAGAAAGAAAGCAGATATTAGGAGTCAAGTCATTTTTTGTTGTTGAATTTAGACATTTTTTGGAAGTAAAATTAAGAATAATATTCGAGACCATTATATTATACCCATGATAGACTTTATATATAATATATAAAAATACATTAATACCAAGAGACATATATTCTCTTAAGTTCATTCTTCTATTAATTAATGCTAATCTCATGAATCAATTATTTGCCTAAACCGTTGCGTAACACAAAAGAGCATACGATCTTATTGTTAAGAAATCCAGCAAAGTGTTGACTAATTTCGTGGTCCAATAGCTAACCGAGAAGAATTAACTCGTTTAGCCATTCTATATACGTACTAACCAGTTATATAATATATATAAAGTACTGTTGTTATGGTACGGTCATGCTGGAATTACGTGGGTGTTATTATCCTGAGAGGGAATAGATTCGTTGTTATATTAAGAGCTATAGCGTCCCAAATCTCATTAATTAATTAAATAATGATTTACTTGAAAGATGGATTAAAGGACAAAGTGGTACCTAGCTAATGAAGTTTGTAACCTGTGATTAGCTGGATAAACCGTTTCCTTATTAAATATATATACATGTTCCCCCTGATCATGCATGCGGCCAATTTGAAAAAGCTATATCAAATTCAAGCATATACATATTATATTTGTATATGTGGTCAGCTAGGGTTTCATGAATCGTGCCTATCTTATTATTCTATATTATGTATGTGTTAAATATATAATACGTATCTATCTGTATCCTATCATCTTATTTTACTGTACAAATTAAGTAAAGTATGGATGGATCTATATAAGGGTCGAAGTTATAATAAAAATATAAAAATCATAAGAAGCCGGGGGGCTTAAGAGCATCCACAATGGTATTACGTAAAAATTACGTAAACGTGGGTCCTACATGTTTATTTAAGTAAAGCAACAAAAACTATCTACAGTGGTTTTACATAGCATTCCTTAAAGATGGGACCCATACATAAATTTATGTTTTTACATAAAGCATTCCTTAAATTTAAGTAATGCACTATGTATTACGTAACCAATTTTTTATTATAAATTAATTCATTTTATAATTAATGCTAATATCTTATTGGTGGTTGTTGGAAAATTTAATAATAAAATATATTTAAGGAATATGTTTAAGTAATACGATTGCAGAGAAAATATTTTTTACGTGTGTCTTAAATTTACGTATTACTTAAAATGTACATAAATGTCTACGTGGCAACTTTAAACAATACAATTTATGTAAAACCACTGTGGATGCTCTAATTAAAGACTATTAAAAGCTAACTGCAAATGAAACAATATTAAGGCAAACCGTTATAATTTAGAGATACATTTAGAATTTTGATGGAGATCCAATTAGCGTTCACAGTTGAAAGTATTTTACATCAATTATATCATTTTTATTAATGAATCTATTTTGGTTACACGTCAAAAGAATATACGTGACTAAATTACGCTCGTTTTATGTTCAATTTGAAGAAATTGTTACTGATGTAGCAATTTGCTCGGAAATTAAAAGTTCATGTGGCTACTGGCTAATATTAAAAAATAAAATTTGCGTAGCGGATTTGGAATTGAGTAAAAGTTTAGGTAGCAAATAGGATATTAACCATATTTATTAACTTAAGTTTCGTGCAGAAATTTATGTTAAATTAAAATTTATTAAATGAACTTAAGTTTTTTATTCTTAATAATTTTTTCATATTTGTATAATGTAAAATGTATGATATTATATGTCATTATAAAGCATTTCAAATCTATTTTCACTTAAAACATTTTTTTCCCTAAATCAGAGTACAGTATAAAAAGTTGTGACTCTTTAATTACAATATAATTACAATACGTAAACAATATGTAAAGTTAAAAGTTATGATAATAAATACAAAGGAATATATATATAAAATTAATATCAATTTATCCAATGAGAGGTAGAATTTTATGATGTGTTTTAAAACTCATAATCGTCGGGTTGCCACTTGACAAAATATTAGGAAACTGGATCTCATAAACTCTAGAATTGATTTTAAACTTCAAAATTACAGTTTATATTTCTAAATTGTGTTGTGACGACATTTCACATAAGTGGTAATCTTATAAACTTTCTAATTGAAGTGTATATGTTTATTATTTAAATAAATATTTTATTCTTTATTTCTTTATGTATATAGTTTATTTCTTTATTTTACATAAGACTAAAATATGAGAAATAATATTTTTAAAATTCTAGTTATCTAATGTTTAAAATCTGAATGTATAGACATGTAATTAAATTAGAAAATACTAATTGGAAAAAGCATATACATATCGATAAAAGAAACCATATGAATCAATTATGGTGTTATTATAATTTTCGATCGATTATATAATACATATATAGATATCCATCCTAAGTATACTTATTATATAAAAAAAAAAAAAAAAATTGTGTGTGTGTTACTGCAAGATCTGAGTCAAAGCACAGTTGAATATAGTTAAGTAGAGCAGAATCCAAATTCCAAAGGATAGAACAAGAACTGACAACACTGTAATCAAAGCAAATGAAACGCTCTTTTCAGCTCCAACTCGACTAGGATGTATATGTACGTTAAACATCTACGTGCATGTGCTTGCTTGCTTGTACTTCACTTTTTACTGCATGCAATATTATTCCAACCTGCAGCAGATACTACTGTCACCAGCCACGTGGCCGCCACTAAAGGCCAATTAATCTAATCTACTTATGTGTTTTTGTTAAAATTGAAAATATAGAGAGTAATTCTATACAAACTAGCTAAGTAATATTGTATAATGATTAAATGCTTCCTCCATCTCTTAACTAAATATTTTATTTCAAACTTAGTTGAGCGTTGAATGAAAATGAAAAAAAAAAAAAAAAAATCATATTTAGTACTTTATTCATTACAGATTAATTTAGTATGAGTAATGATTATTTTAAATGTTAAACAAAATATTTTACGAGCGCTTTCTCCAAAAGAGATCCCTAGAATGCCAAATGGGAAATAGAAGAAGCTAAAGGTCAATTAACCTAGTTATGTGTTTTCTTTTATAAATTAGGTAAAATAGAGTAATTATTTTTATACAAACTAGCCAGTTAATATGCAGAGTAACGAGTCAGTATTTCATTTCATTAACTAATGTTTCAGAGCTCAAAGCATACAGAACTCCGAGAATGTAAAAAAAAATTATATCTAACACTTCAGTTACCTTTTACGGACTAATTACGTGTGTATATGAATTATTATAGGCATTGAGTAAACATGTTAGGAGTGGGTTTCTAGAATACCCCACAAGGAAAAAGGAAGAAGCTAGCTAGCTCTAATGGTTATATACATGCACTCAATCACTCACCGATTAGTTAATTAATTAATTGCATAAGTATAAAAGTTGAGCAAGTTATTTAATTCTTTAAGTAGATGAGATACCTAATATAGTTAAAGAGAATTAAATGACATTGCCTTTTATAGGAATTGAGTATGAGTTGGGGAATTAATTAATTAAAAGCAATCTCATAAATCAATCAATTAGCTAGCTAATTAAGTGTGTGTTAATTATGTGGGTCGGTTGAAGATCACGTTCGCACAATTAAATGAATTGAATGTGAACAAAGGAAGAGACGAGAGACATGACGCAGCATCTGTGTGAATGAAAATGAAACCCTAAACTCGTACTACACTTCACAAAACCACGGCCACGCACGTTTCGTCCAAACGGTTTTCAGGTATGTTAACATTGGGACACAGTTAAGGTTTCGATCTATCAAATTCTTGCATAATGTTTGTGTTGTCCAACAAAACTCTATAAACTGCCAGCTCTGTTAGGATTGAAATGGGCCGGTTACGTGTCAATTTTGTGACAAACAATAACAGTCGTGACAAATTACTATGTAATGTTTAGACAATTGAATAAATTTTTGGTTATTTTCTTAATCACATGCTGCCATGCCGGATATATATGTGGGCTATTCCGTCCACGAAAGACATAAATCCTTAATTATGAAGCGAGCAAATTGTATGAATAATGATGGATTAAAGCATAATGGGACGATGAACTTTTTATAATGTGCAATTTTACCCAAAATTTTGTAATTATAGTCAATTTGGTTTTTTAAAATCTTATACTTATCTTATGAAATTTATATATATACTAGTTATTTCTGCATGTGCTTTGCACATGCATGTTTCTAAGATTGTTGTTTATATAAGTTGTTAATGTATACATATGATAATTATATTACATATAAGGGTTAATAACTAATAAAATGTCTGAGGTTTGACCGTGTTGAAATTTGTGGTCTGAATTTTAAAGTGTTAAAATGGTCTATCTGAGGTATGAACTTTGTTAAAATTTTGTTTTCCGTGCAAGATTGCTTTTAATTTTGACAGAATGTTGCGAAAATTCAAAATTGCCCTTTCTACCAAATATAGTGACGAAATTACCCCTAGATTCAAAAAACCCACCACCCAACTCCGGCCACCACCCAACTCCGGCCGGCCACCACTCAACTCCGGCGGCCACCACCCAACTCCGGCCCTCCACCACCCAACTCCTGCTGGCCACCATCCTACTCTGCCGGCCACCACCCATAAACCCTATAGTTGTTGATTTAGTTAGGAGGGGTAATTTCGTCAATTCGTTAGGAAATGAAATGTCGGATTTTTTTTATGGAGGGCCATTTTTGGAATATCCATTTTATCGAGCTCACATGACGGTCACGTGATACACTTATGTTCGACTTAACCCAAAAATAGAAGGAGACACCAAATTTCAACAAACACCACACTTGGGACAGACAATTTCAACGACGGCTACCAGATTTCAACATTGGTCAAACCTCAGACAGTTTATTAATTATTAACCCTAAATATAATATGCTTATTTCTTATAGTAACATGTGTAGAATTTGGTGATCATTATGGGGAAAAAATCGAGATTTTTGCATGATTGTCCTTTAATAGTTGAGACATCATATGTAATGGAACATGAAACAGGCAGCTTTATAGAGTGTGTTGTTCAAATTCTGAACCATATACATAAAAATTAACGTGTGACCCTAAATACGTTGAATCGTTGATACATCACATATCATATATTAAATAAGAGTTGAGAGAACAAAAAAATTACGGATTTCATCGACTTATTAGTGTTTATAATAGTACCAGTTTGGTTCTATATTCTAAGTCCCTACCATTTTTTTTAATAGATTGTGTCGCTTTGGTAAGATTTCGGTCAAATCCGGTTTTATAACAAAAATTAATTCAAACTCGCCAAAATAGTCTGGTTAAAAATTTAGAAGGTTTTGATATTTAAAAAAAAAAAATAATAAACTTTAGAAGGTATGTGACTTTTTTGGAAGGTATGTATAAAACCTTTTAAAAGGAATGTGACTTTTGGGGGTGAGGACTCAACACAAATTAAATATTGGTATATATATATATACTAGTTATTTTTTCTGTAACCCAATTATTCTTACCCGTGAATAAAATTGATAACTTTGTTTATGCGCACGAGATTGCTTAAGTAGCTAAATGTTCAAAAGAAATTTTAGCTAATGTGTATTAATTATATAATTATTAAAAATAACTTAAAAGAGATATATAGTTGAGTAAGTAGGAGAGAGCTCTCACTCAGCCCACAATATCAAAACCAGGTGGTGTTATTCAATCTAGAAAACCGCTTTTCTACCGAAACAACAAAATAAGGAACGAAGACAGCCACCTCACCTCATTCTTCTATCTACCTCTCTTGTCTTTCTCTACTATGTATCATTAATTCGTTTAGGCTTTAAACAATTATATTACTAATTGATTATTCGACCGACGTCAGATAAATTATTAGTAATTGAAATTCATCCAAAACAGACAATTTTCTATTAACGAAGCTAACAAATTATATATATATGCATAGAATGGTTGAACTAGCAACTTTTTTATTGGCTAAAACTACCAAAATATTCAAATAATTTATTTAATTGTCTATATATATATATATTTGCCATATAGAATTGAGGTATAGGCCGGCTAGCTAGCTCGGTGGTGCTATAATTAATTAGATGGTATTTTTGGTGAATTTAAGTTATAATGATCTAGAGAATAGGTAGCTAGCTAGTTCTGTCTAAATTTATCTGAAATTGAATGTTATAACTTATATGTGAAGATAATTAAATGTATTAGAATTCAACAGACAGCTAGGAGACACTAACGTAATTAATAATGTACAACATGGTCAGCTGAGCTAATTAACTAGACTTTCGGTTGAATTAATTAAGACTAATGTGGTGAAAATTTGCTTCCATTGGAAACCACACCCCATTTGTTTGATATGCTCAAAGTATATATATATATATTAGAGATATATAGTTTTATGTGGTTGCAGCAGGTAAGTATTAGGTAGCACGTAGCACGCTATGACTCCGTACATGCAAACTACAGTTACATGCATGAGTACGTAGGCTATATTTATTTATACGAATGTACAAACAAATAACTAGTGATCGATATAAAAGAAATTATCGCGAGCTTAATCAAATGGGAATACTTAACATTTAATTGACTGCAGATATCCGTCCAATTAATAAGAAAATATTTTTTATTTCAAACCAATTGGTTTGTCACTTTGTGGAAAATTTGGTTCTTAAAGTTTGTGAAACTTTGAAAAACGACCATATGCAAAGATTTTTAGTGGTTATATATAGTTCAGTCAACCGAACTTTTGGGTTGAATATATATATATATATATTAAATTCCATCCAAGTTATGAAATGTACAAATATTCATAATCAATAATATTTTACTTTTTACGGACCGGTGATACTAGACTATGACAATAAGACACTCCATTTGAAAAAAAAAAATCATCACAACATAATATATATATATATATATATGGTGGCGAATAGGGATGGTAAAAGTTCCATCGTGGAAGATTTGTGATGCATGAGAACATTTCAAAGCAAACTAACTCTCTACTAATATAGATAGCCCCACCCCATCCCCATGTAAGTAAAATTTAAAGTATTGGACCTTTTAACCCAATTAGGAAACTATCGGACCAACTTTTTCCTGACTCGTAAACCTTTTAAAGCCCATTAAGTCCCCATCTCTACTCCAAGCCCAATACTTAATTACTCTTCCTGGGGGTATTTTCAATAACGTGGCTTTGCTATGTAATACAGTTGGGGTTATGGCTATGTATGCTATGTGCCTATGTGGTGGTCTTTTTTTTTTTTTTTTGGCTATGAGTAATCTCTTTCCTTTGGTTAGATCATTAGAAGAAATCTAGATATCTGTAAGAATTTGTCCGTGAGAGACAAATAACCTTTAATGGAATGTAAAAATTCCTCACAAATGCAACACACTCTAATTCTTTTTTAATGGAATGATTCATAATAAAAAACTTAGCTTGAAACTTCTTTGAAAATCCTTACACAATTTTGAGTTTTGTGAAGAATTTTTCTAAAACACGATAAATTCCTATAAAATTATTACAATTTGTGAGGGAGTTGTTTCCCTCTAAAAAAAACCGCCGTCATAAATTGTCAATTTTTTTATTGTAGATTTTCACCATTTTTTCGGGTTCACTCTAGACAACTTTAGAAATTAAAAAATAAAATAAAATAATTCAGACTTTATATTTTAATTTTTATGGTCTTATTTGGTAATCGTGGAAATTATTATAAGTGTAGAATAAATATGTTACGAGTGTTGTACGATGGGAGCTCTCTTAAAAATCCCGTGAAATAATAATTGACACAATAAGAAAATCAGAAATAAGTAAATGAAATCAATTTAGAAAAAGAAAAATCCAAGTGATTTATCAAACTTTGAGACAGTGGTTTTTTTTTTTTTTTTTTTTTTTTTACAAATATGAAAATTTGTTTATGATTTTGTTTCAAATTTATTAATATTTCTAACAAGTGTTTTCTTTAGAAGTCAGCTTATCAAAAAATTATTAAGTGGCGTTATATTTATAATACATTTTCAACCATTCCTTTCAAATAAATTAATTTCGCTAACCTTGTAAACAATTAGATTTCTGGTAGTTTAAACCACTAGTGACACCGAACCGAATAAAAGAACACCTACCTTATCAAACCTTAGTGATATAAATGGTATCAGTCGGCTATTTAATTATTTATTTATCCGCTACTCTTACAATTTGATATTTTGATCTGGTACGGATGTGAATAATTTTAAATATTTTTATCTCTCCAGTTTATGTTATACCTAATTTACCCCTACACTCCAACCCTAATTTGCTCCTACCTCAAACTGGTTCTTTCTTTCTTATTGACTCCACACTATAAAGCAAATTTGGAAACATGCATAAATTTATTATCTTTATTATTTATTTATTATTTATATGATTTTCTGGTTGAATAGGATTATGGATGGTCACGTGGTATAATATGCTTTAGAGGAAATGTACTAAAATATTTTCTTAATTGCATTGTGCATTATGTTTAGGTCGGTGACTTGATGTGTAAAATGCTGTAGTTCCTTTCCTTGATGTGGTTTCTAGGTAGCAACATGATTATGAAGTGGTGAAAAAAGTTGGAAAGGGGGAAATATTTTTCTGGTTAATTTCTAGGGGATAAGATGATTATGAAGTAGTGAGGGGAAAATACAGGGAGGTGTTTGAGAGAGTTCACTGCACAGACACTTGGAAATTACATAATCAAGATTCTCAAACCTGTAAAGATGAAAAATGATTTGTTTTTGCTGTTATTGTATAACTAAGATGTTTGATGCATGCAGTAACCTAAAAATCTGCTAATTATATTCCATTGCAATTATATCAAGTTACAAATTTAATAATGTATCTCACCTTAAACAGAAAATTACTTCATCTCTTCACATTATTCTTTCATTTTTAGTATTAATGCATGCATATTTATAGTCATTAATATGCTCCGTCTTAGAAAGATTTCTTTCAGGTTGTTGATTATGACTTTTTTTTTTTTGGGCCAAGGTTGATTATGACTAAATTATTGATGACAGATACTAAGAGATGACAATAGAAATAGGGAATTGATGCAGCGTGATGGTTGGATAGATGCACAGAAATCGAAAGCAATACGAAATCGAACGCAGGGTTGAGGAAAAACCTCGATTTTCTGATTTATCAATAACTGAATGTAAAATTCGGCCAACAATGTCTTAAATAGAAAACCCTAATCTATGAAATAACCGAAAATAATGAACAAGTCCCAAATAAATTGAAAACTGCAAAAATGACATGAAATAACATAAAACGCGATTTTGAGGCCTCATATGATGGAATTTGGCCAAAAAGCAGCGTATTAAAAGCGTAGCCGTGATTTTGAAACCAGAAACCCATTTCCGCTTGAAAAACACTATTCACGCACCAAAATCCGAACGTCCGTCCGAAAAAAATACTATTCACGGCAAAAAAATCTTCGAAATCTAATCGGTTCCGCCTGCATCAGGAATGATGATTATATATGTTTATGTTTATTACTAAGTAATAAATACAAGTTAACCTAAGTGAAAAACATTCTCACATTCCTAATACTTGCATGGAAACATTTTCGCTTTCCATCTGTCAGTGATTTCATTTGTAGTCTATCTATTTTGGAGTAGAGTTTACATATTGAGTTTGAGCGTGAATTGTGAAATGTATTGATTTATATATCATATTTATTTATTATTATATATTATGATTCTTTTTAAGTTTTCACTAAGTTTATCACAACCTTTTATTAGTAATAATTAATAATATTCAAGGCACATGCATGTACAACTTACGTGCTAATCTCTCTAGTACATATAAACGAACACAGACTGCCGTAGGGGAGGTTTGGAAATGAAAGCAAGCACTTTATTCCCGGCGGCAATTTCTCCAAAGCTGCCCACTTTCTTCTTATTCTTAACTTTTCTTTTTTATTTTATGCTCTCTCTTTTTCTGTTAGAAATTAGAATAGTTATTAACTTATTATATAAAATGATAGTGCCAAGAAGTGGGACCTTTATATATATATATATATATATATTTGTTATAGTAAGAAGGTTTATTTAAAAAAAATATATATTTATTTAATAGTGCAAAGGAGTGAGACCTCTGTATTTATAAAATTAAGGGATTTTTTTGTAATAATGCAACGATTCACCAATTAACTATATATTAAGAATTCAAATACCGCTGAAATTTATAGACTATTTTTGATTTCATAGTAGTATTTTATTATTCACAAGCTGAATGAATCAGTGTAAGTAAATATTAGTTTAAGCGTGTTATAAGTGTTGCTCTCTATTAGCCTAGTACACAAAGAAAAATAAAATAAAATAAAAGTAAGGATGGTCAGCTCGAGTTACGGTTAAGGTTAATTAGACCAAAAAAAAGTTACGTGGTAGTTGCTACATGTTATGTTAGAGGTCCCATGCTAATCTTTGTGTTACAACTTTATGAGACATAATAATAATGTTCTTCATGACATAGAATTGGTTAGGTGCACGCGTTATCTCTTTTGAGTTCAGGTTAGTTGCGATATCATTTCAATAACTATTCCGCATACGTACACCACTCGTAAAGACGTGGATTATGAGCTTCAACTTAATCAACTTGCAAAACTGGTGGATTACTAAAGATAGTAAGACACGTCTTGGATTATTCTTTATCATCGTCCATAATATATATATATATAAGATATAACATCAATAAAATGTAGATGATAATTATCATATTGCTAATTGATATTTGCGCAGTCGAACAAATTGCTTGTTGAAATTTGTTTTTAACATTAACAGATTTCGTTATTTAATGCGTGCAGTTTGTTAAATCCGTCAGGATATTCGTTTTTTTTTTTTTTTTACTGAATCACCCAACCTAGTGGACACGTGACGAAGAAAATAACTAGCAACTTATCTGACTGCTCAAATATCAACTAGTATTTTGTTTGGACTGCTCAAATATCAACTAGTAATTTATTGCGTTTTCATTAATTACGTATTGGACATGTGACCCATTCCATCAGATTTAGATAAAAATCCCGACGAAACTAACAATTTGATTACATGTGTGAATCTTGAGTTAGTGATTTGACCAAAAAAGTAAAAGAAACTTGAGATACTAAAACCCTCCTTTTTATGCCTGACGCAGTACATTTGCGTCAGACGAAATCTGATATTTTAATAATCAGGTCGCTATAATATATTATAAAAGTTTTGTATAAGAATTTCAAAATCAATTCATATGCAAGTAAACACTTTTAATTACAAGACTGACAAAGTAATCTATTTTATAATTAAGTAATTAACCCTACCCTATCATCATAGAATAATAGAAGTATCACGTAATAGATTGAATGATTAGTAGAATGTTAGCACTAATTAAAGAATTATGGAAATACATTTCTTTGCATTATCCACTTGTATTAATTGTTTAGACAGACGCATACTACACTCAGCCCATCACTTTCCCACCATTTCTTTCACGCCTCCTCATAATTTGCCTTCTCAATCAATTCAACCTTCTGGACCCTACACTCTTATGTTTCTTATTATTAGAATAGAATTTCCACCAAATTATCATCTTAGATAGATATATATAGTCTTAACATAAATTCCGAATGTAAGATCCGACAAGTTTCAAGATGTTAGACAATGACATGAGTTATAATTTGTATAAACTTTTAAGCCATTTTCAGAACTGCATTATTTTGATTTGCACATTAATCAATTAGGGTAAAAAATTAATATGAGTGAAAATTGGACACAGTGTATTTGTTAATATTTAATTAATTTTCTGCTAAAGAGGGTCACATGACTTGCGTTAGTCTAACGGACAAAGTTTGAAGAAGTTTCCAATTTGCAATGTTTATCTATCAACCTGCATGTTGTATTGACTTTATCGATATGTTTGTTTATTGCATCCCCAAGGGCCAAGTTTATTAATATATTTGACTTATCCAGTAATTTAATCATAGATTAGTCGATGAATGTGTTATTCATTTAAGAGTTAATAATCATCAAATACCTAGCTAATATTTTGACAGTCAACTAAAATCGTAAGTTGAGTTATTTCTTTTTGAACATTTTAATAGTTTTAACTTTTATACGTTTCCAAATTGCTAGCTTTATTATGATTTTTGTTTAATTTAGATGAACCGCGTTATGTATCCAACCCGTGATAAGTAAAAACGCAACACAAACTAGTGGATGTTTGAGCAATTGAACAAATTATAATTATTTTCTTTATTAAATGCTCAACGAGTTATTCCATCCAAAAAAGACGACAATCCTAACGAACTTAGTAATTTGTACATATATAAAACTTAAACTATAAAAAAAACAAAATGTTCAAAAAGGAGTTATAGTTAGCAATTTTTTTCGATTACCCAAACTAATAATGTACTTAGTTGAGCTGATTTGAGTATTAGGCTGCTTGTACTAACTCGTGAACTCGAGCTGCATGTATTATTAGACTTTAACTTGGCTAAAAAATTGCTTGATCGGGCTTGATCTTGGCTCAATTAAGCTCAAATAGTAAGGTTCGAAGTGAAATGGTAGGCCAAACTTCGCTCGAAGTTTGCTTAACCAAATTCAAGCTCAACTCGATTTGCACGTGACTTTTGTAGGCCCGATATATATTAATTGTACTTATAAAAGCTCGATAACGCTCGTGAACATGTTAGAGCTGAGTACATATGTACTCAAATTCGAGTATTAACCGAACCGATATCAAATAGCTTAAGTTGTCTACACTCGTAACCTACCCATCATCTAGCAATTTAAGGTTAATTACCAAATTGCTACTTGAAATTTGATCCAAATACAAATCGCTACCTGAACTTTATTTTTTAAAATTCCTATCTGAACTTTCAATTTCCGAACAAATTGCTATATTCATTAGAATTTCTTTCAAATTAGGCAGAAGATGAGCATGTTCCGGTCATATCAGACATTTTAATGTGCACTCAAGATAGATTCCGACATAAATTGGAAAGATTGCAACGAAATACATTCAATTTGACGCTCGTTTGATAAACACCATTAAAATTAATCTAATGCCAAATTGAAAATATTTCGTTGCAATCATTTCATTCTATGTTTGAATTCATATAAATTATATACATAAAAAGATTCAGTTTAACCTACATGTTCATTTTTTTAATCAAATTTGACAAAAATAAAAATAAAAGTAGCACTTTTCTAAAAAAGTTAAAGTTCATTTAGCCGATTTTAAATTATTAAAGTTGGGCCCGCAATTTATAATTAAATTAAAATTTAAATAACAATTTCTTTCATTAATTCAGCAATTTTAAGATTTTTTTTTAAAAAGCAATTTAAGAATGAAATAGGCCCGGCCCGGAAGCAGCAACCATACGAAAAAGACTCCCACGCTCCACCCCGCCGTCATATTCGTTTCTACTGTTGCCATCCTTCGTCTCTCTCTCTCTCTCTCCCGTCTTCATCCATGGAGAACCACTCTTTCTCTTCTTACCCGGACTCCGGCAACTCCTCTCCCCGTTCTCGCGAAATCGACAACGAGAATCCATCATGGGACGAGCCGCCGCCTCCCAACTACAGAGTCCGCCTCATGTGCAGCTACGGCGGCAAGATCCAGCCTCGCCCCCACGACAATCACCTCTACTACGTCGGCGGAGATACCAAGATCGTCGCCGTCGACCGCCACATCAAGTTCTCCTCCTTCGCCGCGAGGCTTTCCTCACTCTGCGACTCCTCTGAGCTCTGCGTCAAGTACCAGCTCCCCGGTGAAGACCTGGACGCCCTAATCTCCCTCACCAACGACGAGGATTTGGACCACATGATGGTCGAGTACGATCGGTTGCATCGCGCCTCCACCAAGCCGGCGAGGTTGAGGTTATTCGTCTTCCCTGCGACGATTTCTTCAGGTTCGACGAGTTTCAGGACCAGTGACACCAAATCGGAGGGCCAGTGGTTCGTGGATGCTCTGAATTCCGTCCAGGTTCAAAACGTTGAGTCTTCGTCGACCAAATCCGCGCCGGAGCTGCCCCAGGGTAATGCGGATTTCCTCTTTGGACTGGATAAAGGGATTCCGGCTGTCCAGTCGGCTCCAGAAATCGGAATTAAGGATGTCGCCGCCGGATCTGAGTGCGGATCGGAAGATCGGCACCTCGTCGGAGATCCGCTGATGCAGCCGTCGGAGATTCAGCGGCAGATCCAGGAAACGCGAAGAACACAAGCAGCAAGTCCTGTTATGCACACCAGAGTTGACGGCGGAAGCCCGAAGATTCCCTCCGTCGATCACTACGGACAGAATGTCGCTGCGGCGGTGCCTCCGCCTCCGCCGTCGCTGGTTCAGGTGCCGGTGCAAATTCCGCCCCAGTACTTGCCGGAACGTCACCTGACAACTGGCAGCTACGCGGTGTCAGGTAATTTAACGTTGGAAGCATCGTTGACTGGTCAATTTCGATTTCTTTATTCCTAATATATTAGCTATTTCTACCGCAGGTACTGGAAGCGAGCAGCCGCTATACTACGTTCCGGCGGCGGCTGGTACTTACTTTGCGCAGGCTGTGAGGCCGGTGGCTGGATACATGGGCCAGCCAATGTACGGCATTCAGAGAATGGTGCCGGAGGGATACGCGGCTGTGCCGCCGCAGCCGTCAGGCCAGCAGCCGCACATCGGGGTTTATACGGCGGAGGGACCGTCCGCTGGTTTCACGCAGATGGCATATGACAGTACAGGGCGGCACGTGTACTACACGACACAAGGAGGAGTGGTGCCGGGATATCAGGCAGCAGCTGCGGCGGTGGCTGCGGACGGGAGGCAAGCTGGCGGCGCGTTGAATCAGGCGAATGTTCCGCAAAACTCGTCGGCGTGATTTCTGTTTCTTAGTTTTCAATTTATTTTTATTTAATTATTATTAATATAAAGTAAATTAAATAAGAAATGGGCCGGGCCGGGGTTTTATATATGTAGCTTACTTATTATTTGATTGCCGGTTTTTCGTTTTGTAAGTAATTAATGGATTTCTTTGTTTGTGTTATTTCATCAGCACTTTTATCGGGATTTTTTATAAATGGGCTTACCGCAAATATTAATTTTTTTTGGATATTTTTATATTTCAGGGGCACCTATTCTATTTTTTTGCTATTTGTAATGGACGACACGCATTTATAAGATTACAAATAACAATACTTATAAATAACAGTTTTTTTTTTCTTCTTCCACGAGGTGCTTCTACTTTCTAGTTGCCAGGAGGACCCAAACAACATCGTTTAAGTGCGGAGATATTTAATATATGTAATATTATATATTTTTATTATAGATACATTTCTCAATAAATAATTTATTATCAAATTTTTAATTTAAGTTACATTTCCACAAAAGCTATAGACAAAAAATTTCGTTTAAATATCTTTTTTGGGCAACGCGAATCTGTTACTAAGAAAATATTAATTTAGAGCATTCACAATGTTTTTGTATATTTATATTCTTTAAAATTATAAATAGAACATTTATGTACTTTAAATAATACTAAAGTTAAGATATATATATAAACAATATCCGTTTTCAATAATCGCACTTAACTATATTCTTAAATATATATTCTTATTTAATTTTCCAATAACCAGTAATCTATTAGTATTAATTATAAAATAAATTAAATTGAAATTAAAATTTATTTATGTTACGATTGTTGCAACATTGTGCATTCTTTAAATTTGTATTTTGATGTCATATGTTTGATCAAAGTTGGCTTTTGTTGTCATTTTTTTAAGACTTTTGAAGTTATACATTTGCGTAATGTAAACTTTTGGTGCATCCCCAACCAGAATCTAACCCAACCATGGGACGGACCCTAACTGGGTCGATTGTGGGTTAGGGTGCGATTGTGTTTATTTAGGGACTAAATTCTAAAAATTAAAAGTTAGAGATATAAATTTGACGACTAAACTGAACAAAATAAAAGTATTTAACAGTCAAACTTGACGGTTGACTAATAAATGCACCAAATTCTACAAAATGGAAACGTATGTCACCAAAAGTAAAAAAAAAAGATATGACACAAAATGCCTACTTTGTTCAAACAAAATGACACCAATAGACTTTAACCTTTAAATTTAAGAGTGAGTTATGTAAAAACAGATGTGTCTCGTTGGAAAAAAAAAGGGTTAATAATGTAGGAGATGTCTGAAGTTTACCTCATGTTAACGGGAGAGGTCTGAAGTTTAAAATGTTGATTTGAGAGGTCTGAAGTTTCAATTTTGTTGATAACAACGATCTCCGACTGTTTTTACCGTTAATTGTGACGGAAGTTGGTCACATGCTTGGCATGTGACCGGAAATAAAATAAATTTCCAAAAGTGCCATTCTATCAAGTGTGCCCCTTACATGCTTGAAGTGAAAATACCAAAATGCCCTTAAGGCCACCATGGCTCCGGCCACCACCACCTGGCTCCGACGACCACCACCCGACTCCGGCAACCACGACTCCGGTGACTACCAATCCAGCTCCGACGACCACCACCGTACTCCGGCGACCACTACCACGGCTCCGATTGGGCCAAAATTTGGAGCCACCGCCCCGATTGGGCCCAAATCGGAGCACAAAGCTCCGATCGGAGCCAAAAAGCTCTTTGGTTTTTAAGAAGTTTAAGGTTGTTATTGCCACTCCTAGAATTACGGCCGTTGTGATCCAATACTTTCCCAAATATAGTCACGAGGAGAGGTCTGTTTGCAGTATACAACTGATGAGTGTGACCGTTATCATGAGGCAGTACATAGGGAAGTCGAATGCAAACCTGGAATCGTTAACAGTAATCTCTCTCTTGCGAGTCTCTCTCTGTCATTTGAATTCCACGCTCGGAAGATGCAATTTCAAGGAACTCAACCAATTCAAAATGAATCTCTTGGAGGAATCCACTCACCAAATTAGCCATTTCGACAACCACCATCCACTCACTCACCAAGGGTGCAGGTGGGTCTCTGCAAAATCTCGTGGATCAGCGACAACCAAATTAAGCAGCGCAATCAATTCTTCACAAAAAGCAAAAACCCTCGAGAGAGAGAGAATTGATGGGCCCGGCGAAGGCCGTTAGGCCCCTTAACGATTAGCAAACGGCGATTAGGCCCGTTGGGCTAGGAGCTGGGCTGCTGGAAGGATAAGGGCTCCGACGGAAGGAGGTCCCGACATTGAATAGCCCCGAGTAAGTATGGCTCCGACAGGGGAGAGCCCCGAAGATATCGGACCTGGACGTAGTCGGTCCCGATATGGGAGTTGATACCACTCCCCGACACCGAATCCTCAACGATGCAACCTGGGAGTCTCCGATAATGATCGAGACTCGCCAGTAAGAGCACAATCCCGGAAATCTCGCCATGATCACAGTAGTGGTATAATGGGCGAGATATGTGGGATACGAATAACTGTACAAGATACGTGGCAAGATATACGGCGAGATATGTGGGATAATGGATCACAATCCAACCGCCGAATCAGGTAACTGGGATAGCCTTTCCTCTATAAAAGGAGGGAAGTTATTCCAGATTAGGGTTACGCTTGATACATACACAAATATTGCTTGCTTGCTTTGTGGCCGCCGTACTTACGTTAAGCATCGGAGAGGGATTCTGGGCCACTGCCCTCTATTCCCCTTCTGCAGGATTGCGAGGAGCTAAGGAATCCGTCACCGTAACCGGAGCTCCTGCCGTGATCCAACATTGGCGCCGTCTGTGGGAATCGCAACAAAAAGCCAAAAAGTAAGTTAAATTCCCTCTGATTTCATTCCATGGCTGGCAACAGATCGCAACGCTCAGGCAAGCAAGTGCCGGCCACCAGCAATCCCCTTGAGGATGCTGCCCAGCATCAAGATCTGAGAGATGAGGGTGACAGCACTCGCCGGAACGAAGCACCTTCCCAGAATCCAGAGCTGGCCAGGGTAGTGGCAGAGGCCATGCCCCTATTCATGGAGGCCATGGAGGCCCTCCTAGACCGAAGAGAAGCTGCTAGAAGGCAGACCGATCTCCCGCCGCTCCCTCCGCGGCGAGACGTCCCCAGAAGGCAGGTGGACGACAACCTGCCGCCACCCCCTCCGTTGAGGGAACAACCCAATCCCCCTCATCCAGCACCGGCGGAGAATTGGCTCCACCCAAGGGGCATGAAGGAAAGCAGTTGTTCAAACCATTGGACAACCGACACCGAAAGGATGGCTCCGAGGGTAGTCGGAGTCGTGGACGTTCCGATCGGAGGGAGGATAGGCGTCCGACCAAAAGGGACAATCAGAGGGAGGAGTTTACCCCCCTCAACAGGCCTTTGAAAGAGGTCTTGGCGGTAATGGAGAAGCAAGGCCTCGCTCGCTTCCCCAAGAAGAAGGAAGGAGAAAAGTTGGGCTCCCGCACTGACCGTTACTACCGATTCCATCGGGCTTCCGGTCACGACACTGACCAGTGTCGAGAGCTGAAGAAGGAAATAGAGAGGCTAATCCAGAGGGGTAAGCTAAAGGAGTTCGTGGGAGACTCGCGCTGCAAGCCCCGTTCACGATCTCGGTCAAGGTCCAAATCTCGATCGAGGTCCCCCAGGAAGAGGAGGTCCGGCGCAGAGCCTTCGGAGGGCCCATCCGGGTCCCGACAGAAGAGGATTATTAATGTGATCCATGGAGGATTCGCTGCAGGAGGAGACACATCGTCCTCTCGGGAGCGTTATGCCAACCAAGTGCCAGTCGCAGTGGTTTTGGGAAAGAGGTCACGGTCGTGGACCCCGAAGGAGGAGATGGAGATCACCTTCTCGGCGAAGGATCTGGAGGGAGTAGAGGCCCCCCATGAGGATGCCCTAGTAGTAACACTGGATGTAGGAGGATTCGAAGTGAAGAGGATCCTCATTGATGGAGGAAGCTCCTCCGACATCCTCTTCTCAGATGCCCTGGAGCAGATGGGGAAGAAGAAAAAAGATTTGCGGGAGGTTAACTTCCCGATGGTAGGATTTTGCGGCACAACCTCCTATCCGTTGGGGGTTATTACGCTGCCTGTGTGGTTTGGCAGTGGCTGGAAGATGGAGAAGAGAGATGTGGAGTTCGTGGTGGTCGAATCCACAGGGACGTACAATGCGATCATTGGAAGAACCACTATCAACCCACTGATGGCAGTAGCCTCAACTGTCCATCAGAAACTGAAGTTCCCGACTGAGAATGGGGTCGGCGAAGTGAAAGGCGACCAGGTGGCGTCGAGACGATGCTATGTCAACGCCACAAGGAGATCCAGGAAGGAGGCTATGATGGTTCTCCAGACAGACACTGATCCTCGAGAGGAGTTTGGGCGACCCGCCCCCATGGAGGACCTAAAAGAAGTCGAGATAGATGGGCCCGAGAGGAGGGTGAAGATCGGATCCGCCCTATCCGAGGAAAAAGCTCAGGAATTAACCGCCCTGTTGAAAGAGTTCAAGGAGTTATTTGCCTGGTCTCCGAGCGATATGCCAGGAATCAGTCGGGACGTGATCGAGCATGAACTGAACATCGACCCCACGATCAAGCCGATCACACAGAAGAGACGTCCGATGGGAACAGACAAGAGGATTGCAATCCAACAGGAGGTTGGCAGACTACTCGACGCTGGATTCATCAGGGAGATCCGATTCCAAACCTGGGTAGCCAACCCAGTACTAGTGAGGAAGAGCAACGGGAAGTGGCGAATGTGTGTCGACTTCCGCGATTTAAACAAGGCCTGCCCGAAGGACTGTTATCCACTCCCTCGGATCGACCAACTGGTGGACGCTACATCGGGGCATGAGCTGCTAAGCTTTATGGATGCTTATTCTGGTTATAACCAGATCAAGATGGCAAAAAAGGATGCCCCACATACCGCCTTTTACGCCGACAGTGAAGTCTTCCAGTATGACGTCATGCCTTTCGGCCTGGTGAATGCGGGGGCGACATACCAGAGAATGGTGAACAAGCTGTTCGGGGACATGATTGGGAGTACCATGGAAGCCTATGTAGATGACATGCTGGTGAAGTCCCGACGAGCATCAGACCACGTGGGCAACTTGGCAATGGCCTTCGAAAGGATGAAGCTCCACCAGGTCCGCCTGAATCCAGCCAAATGTGCTTTCGGAGTCCACTCCGGGAAGTTCCTAGGCTTCATGGTGAGCCAGAGGGGGATCGAGGTGAATCCCGAGAAACTAAGGGCGATAGAAGAGATGCAGTCCCCGACCAACCATAGGGAGGTGCAAGTGTTGAACGGTCGGCTGGCGTCGATGAATCGCTTCTTATCCAAGGCCAGCGACCGGTCGATGCCATTTTTCAATGTGTTAAGAGCCAACCGACAGTTCGAATGGACTACTGAATGTGAGGCGGCGTTCCAAGCGCTCAAACAACATCTCCGCGACCTCCCGCCACTTGCGAAGCCAGCTCCAGGCGAGCCACTCTATCTTTATTTGGCTATTTCTTCGTTTGCAATAAGCTCTGTTCTAGTTAAAGCTGTCGAGGGCAATCAGATTCCTGTCTATTATGTAAGCAAGGCGTTTGCCAAGAGTGAAATGAATTATCCTCCGATTGAGAAGTACCTCTTTGCGTTGATTATTACCGCTCGAAAGTTACGACCCTACTTCCATGCGCATGAAATTACGGTGTTGACTGATCAGCCATTGAAACACTTCTTGAACCGACCCGACGCGTCGGGGAGACTAGTAAAGTGGGCCGTGGAACTTAGCGAGTTTCGAATTCATTTCGCTCCAAGAACAGCTATCAAAGGGCAGGCATTGGCCGACTTTATAGTTGAATCTACTATTCCCGATCCTGAAGCAACGGAAACAGTAGAGGGGGCAACCATTGGGAATACTAAAGAGGTCCCGACGGCAGGGCAGGCGGAACAGCCGAATAAGGAGAACACCTGGGAGTTGTACACAGATGGCTCCTCAAGCTCAGACGGATCGGGTGCGGGGTTCGTACTGATTCCGCCGGGCGGGGCGGAGCCACTTCGATATGCATTGGCCCTGACATTTAGAGCCACCAACAACGAGGCGGAGTATGAAGCTCTCATAACGGGGCTGAAAATCGCAAAGGGCACCGGAATTAAACATTTGAAGGTGAAGTGTGATGCTAGCCTGATTGTAAATCAGGTTCGGGGGCAGTATGGAGCAAAGAATCCGGTCATGAAGAAGTATCTTCAAGAGGCTAGGACCTTGAAGGAAAGCTTCAAAAGCTTTGATATCGAGGCGATTCCCAGGGAAGAGAATGTGGAGGCTGATGCCTTGAGCAAATATGCCTTGGGGGCACCTTTGGAAGAGAGTCGGAAGGTACACTTCTTGGAGAAGGTGATTCTATCGACCACCGATCCGTCGGAGGTGTGCGCTATCGGGACAGGGGCAGAGAAGGAATCCACTTGGATGACCCCGATAATTGTGTACTTAACGACAGGGGCACTTCCTGAAGATAAAGTGGCAGCGGAGCGATTACGACGAATGTCAATTAATTACGCGATGGTGGACAACCAGTTATACAAGAAGGGTCTGCTTTCGACGCCCTTCTTGAAATGCGTGGCCGAACCCGATACGACTCGGATTCTGAGAGAATTGCATGAAGGAGTCGCAGCCTGTCACGAAGGCGCTCGATCTATCCTGAGGAAGGCGTTGAACTTGGGATATTATTGGCCTACGATGAATAAGGAAGCAACGGCGCTTGTTCGATCCTGTGACGCGTGTCAGAGATATGCCTCGAATATCACAGCTCCCGCCGCTGATTTGATGCCCATTGGGAGTGCTTGGCCCTTCGCACAGTGGGGCATCGACCTGGTGGGACCCCTTCCGAAAGCAAAGAGCCAGTGCACACATCTGCTGGTCGCGATCGACTACTTCTCGAAGTGGATCGAAGCTAAGCCGCTAGCCAAAACAACAGCAGGACATATCATTAAGTTCCTTCAGACCCGAATTTTGTCGAGATATGGGGTGCCGAAGGTGATCATCAGTGACAATGGTCCTCCGTTTAATGGGGCCCAGTTGGAGAGGTTCCTAGACGAGTTCGGTATCGAACATCGAACAGCATCCGTCCACCACGCTCAGACCAATGGGCAGGTAGAGGCGGCCAACAAAATCGTGATGGAGGGCTTGAAGAAAAGGGTCTATGCTTTGGACGGAAAATGGCTGGACGAACTGGAGAACGTGTTGTGGGCGGTCCGAACGACACCCAAGCGGTCAACAGGTGAAACCCCGTTTGCACTTGTTTATGGAACAGAGGCGGTCGCTCCCGTGGAAATCGCGGTGGCGTCCCATCGAACCAGCAGCTATGAGCCCTCGACGAGTCCAGGAAGAGCCAGGATAGGACCTTTGACGAATGACGAAACAAGGCGCCTGGAGTTATCCTTGCTAGAGGAAAAACGGCTGGAGGCCGACATAGCGCAAGCTCGGATGCGTTTGGCGACGGCCAGGTACTACAATCGGAAGGTCAAGTCGCGACAGTTCTACGCAGGAGAACTGGTCCTACGACGGAATGAATTCGCCCTACAAGATCGGATCAACAAGATGTCCCCAAAATGGGAAGGGCCTTAAAAGATCGTAGGCATGCCGGCCCTGAACGCTTACAAGTTAGAGGATCCCGACGGCAAGGTTTTAAGAAACACCTTTAGTGGCGAACATCTGAAGAAGTGCCATGTTTGACAAATAAGTCGCCCGTGGAGGCGCGAAGATGTAATTAAGTCGCCCTGAGTGGTGCATGCTATGTTAAAGACATCAATCAATAAAGAAGTTACTTCTGATCAAAGTATTCCTGAGTCGTTCTCGATACATTTAAAAGCGTCATTGGAGTCCGAAAATCCTTAAGTTTTTAAGGTTCGATTAAAAAGCGTCATTGGACGTCCGAAAATCCTTAAGTTTTTAAGGTTCGATTAAAAAGCGTCATTGGACGTCCGAAAATCCTTAAGTTTTTAAGGTTCGATTAAAAAGCGTCATTGGACGTCCGAAAATCCTTAAGTTTTTAAGGTTCGATTAAAAAGCGTCATTGGACGTCCGAAAATCCTTAAGTTTTTAAGGTCCGATTAAAAAGCGTCATTGGACGTCCGAAAATCCTTAAGTTTTTAAGGTCCGATTAAAAAGCGTCATTGGACGTCCGAAAATCCTTAAGTTTTTAAGGTTCGATTAAAAAGCGTCATTGGACGTCCGAAAATCCTTAAGTTTTTGAGGTTCGATTAAAAAGCGTCATTGGACGTCAGAAAATCCTTAAGTTTTTAAGGTTCGATTAAAAAGCGTCATTGGACGTCCGAAAATCCTTAAGTTTTTAAGGTTCGATTAAAAAGCGTCATTGGACGTCCGAAAACCCTTAAGTTTCTAAGGTCCGATTAAAAAGCGTCATTGGACGTCCGAAAATCCTTAAGTTTTTAAGGTTCGATTAAAAAGCGTCGTTGGACGTCCGAAAGCCTTAAGGTTCTCAGGACCCGATAGAAGCGCTACGAAGAACATAATCGAAAAAGATAGTAATAAAAGGCTCGAAAGCCTAAGAGGTTCGATACAAGGGAGATAAATGAGGAAGGAGTACGAGGACTTAAGATTTAACAAATTAAACTCGGTCCTCGGGCGCTGAATCTTCAGAAGGCTTTGGAGGGGCAGGCTCGGAGGGATCGGTAGGAGGCTCGTCGGCGTCTTCGGAGGAGCTCTCCGACGGGAGGCTGAGGTACGTCTCTGCGGCAAGGCCGAGAGTCTTGGACTTCCTCAAGTCGATGGAGTCCCCGTAGGTTTCATTAAGCTCTTCGACAATATCAAGGATGGCATTCTGCAAATCCTCCTGACAATGTCTTGCCGCGTCTGCTTTGAAGTCCTCCGAGCTCCGATATTCTTCGAGGGCCTGGACCTTCGCGTTTGTTATTTGGGCGGGATAATCCGCCCTCGCCTCCTCTAGCTCCGCGATGGCCCTCTGCTTCTCAAGCTCCAGCCGCTCAGCAGTTTCTTGTAACGCTGCCTTATCAAAGGCAGCCTGGCTCCGATCCGCCAGGGCAGCCTGTTGCTCCCGCCTAAGCGAGCTCTCGAGACTTAGAATTTGCCTGTGTTGGGATTGAGCCTCTTGAGCAAGCTTGGCCCTGACTTCCTCGGCTCGCTGCCTTTCCTCCTCAGCCTGTTGCCTAACCTCTTCGACCCGCTCTTCGGCTCGCTTTTTACCCTCCTCCGCTCGAAGCCTTGACGCCTCGGAGGCAGCTAAGTCCTCCTGGAGCTTGGTCAAGCTCTCGAGGTTGGAGTTGGCCCGTTCTCGCTCCAAAGCCTCCCGAAGAGACAAGATGTAGCCGAAACAGCGATCCTGATCCGCCATTTCCTGAGGGCAAGGTATAGCTTAATATTTAAAAAGTCGGAGTACTCCCAGGTGAATAAAAACAAAGTGTACTTACCTCTATCCGACGGACGGCCATCGCCCGGATATCCGCCTCGATGTCCTCCCCTTCCAGAGAAAGAGGGCGCCTCAGTGAGGGCGGGATCGAGCCCGACACCAAGTGCAAGGCCAGGTTCCTCTCCTGACACCCCCGATGTAGAGGAATCCCCCGAAGGGACTCCACCGGTCTCCAAGGCTCGGCGCCCTGGTCCGAAGAAAAGGCCTGGTAGTAGTCTCCATCCAAGGGGAATGGAGGTACTACCAGGCGAGCCCCTCCATCTCCTTCACTTACTTGGGCTTCGGGGGTCCCACCTCTAACTGGCGAAGATGGCGGAGCGGATGACGATGGTGGCGTGACGGGAAGTGGAGACGTCTTCCTACCAGGTGACTTCGCAGGAGTCGACCTCGATTTTCCTCGGAGGGTCAGGCCTTCCTCCTCAGCACGATCATCGGAGGGGGAGTCCTCCAAGCTGGTCACTCGACCAAATTCACCGCGGGCCTCCGTTGGGGCATCTTCCATCACCGGCTCCACTGCAGGCGCGGAGTCCGAGGCAGGTGCAGCAGGGGCGACGTCCGCGGGACCTGCAGCGGGGCGAATAAGTCGAGGAATTAATTTGATATCGGTGTGCCAAATTAAACAACGCTCCATATATTTCTCTTTGCCGAAAAAGTCGTAACAACCCGCTTCGAGGACGTGTGGAGTTTCCCCTCGAAGGATATTTTTGACATCCCTGACCCGTCCTTTCATGTCGGAGGCTTGAAGGTCTTGAGGTACCAACTTCCTATATCTTTTTATAGCACGAAAAACTTCCTTACCTTCCTTTTCGGAGCGGACGTTGAAGGCGGTCTTGACCACATCCACATTAGTCCGCCCCTCGGAGGTGGGGGCAGACCCGGGGGCCTCGGAGGTCTTCGCCTTCTTCCGAGAGGGTCCTGATTGGGCAGAAGCCTTCCGATGGGAGGGCTTCTTCTTGCGCTTCAGCGAGTGGGAGGCATCGGTATCCTCCTGAAACAGACGGGTGGTCAGCGATGTTCGAGGGGCTGTAAACAGTGGAAACAAGAAATAATTAGAAGATTACCCAGAGAATTACATTGGAAACACCATCATGCACTTTTCCCCCAGCCTTGGGATCAATCAGCATAATCCCAATTTCAATCCGCTGCTGATCAGTGACAGAAGTGGCCTCGAAGGGCTGGTAATCCTCCTCCCAACGACGGGCCTGGATAAGCATCAAGGCCCTCTTGGTCTGCTCCGACCATGAACGGAAAGGCACGGGGGGATCAGCTTCCACGGTGGTCCTCGGCCACTCGATGGGACCAGGCTGGATGAAGAAGTATTGCTCCTTCCAGTTAGCATTATCGTTCCCCTTATCGGAGATGACGGCCCGTTCCTTGCAAATCTTCCAGGACACCTTCCTGTCCCAGCCCATCTCCTTATACTGCTCATCGGTCCCTTCGGGTTGGCGGGGGGAAAAGGAGCAGATTCCGTCCTTGTTGCAGGTCATCTTGTAGAGAACCCGCCAGAGCTCCAGGGAATAGCTCCAGTCCTCCTTATTGATATCACACCACACTTGGAAGGCAATCCATGTACGGATTGCGTGTGGAGAGAAGGTCGTGGGGTACGTCTTATAGTGGTTGCACAGCTCCACCCAACTCGGACAAAAAGGAAGTCGAATTCCCGCACGAATCTGCCCTGGGGAGATGAACACCTCGTCCCCTTTGGGGAGCGTAATCCGGGCCTCGCGAGAATTGAATTGCTCATAGGGATAGCGGGCTCCGAAGGAGGATTCAAAGATGCCGCACTCTATACAGGCCCTATCGTAGCTAATAGGTGCAAGCGTGTTCTTGAGATACTTGAAGACGAAAGGTTGGCCAACAGTAGCAGATCCCTCGGCTGAAAATCGTCGAGGGAAGGAAGGAGGGGAAAAATTGAAGCCTAAGAAAACCAAAGATGAAAGGGAAAAGAGTAATAAGGTGAAGAACCTTACCAGACATGGTGGTTGAAGTGATCGTGATCGGAAAATCTGGAAGCTGGAAACGCCGGTGAAACCTTGAAGTGATCGTGATCGGAAAATTTGGAAACTGGAAACGCCGGTGAAACCTTGGAGTGATCGTGATCGGAAAATCTGGATGCTGAAAACGCCGATGAAACCTTGGAGTGAGAAGAATTAGGGTTCTTGGGATCGCAGAGAAGAAGAAGTAAGGGAAAAGTAAAACAAGGTCTGGATTTAGGGTTTTATAAGAGAAGGAAAATGAAACTGAAGAGGTGGGCAATCTGAGCCACAGAATTCAAAACGATTCGATCATGAGCGTCCAAGGGGGAAACGTGCCAATACGACGAAGGCGAAACGGTTTCAATTTGAACCGTCAGGACGCATGGGACAGATAAGACAAGAGTAATGACGTACCGGGTGGTTGAAAAGTGCTTTTTCAGAAAGCAGGCATGCGGAACCCGAAACGTTCCTTCACCTCCTATCAGCATTTAATGCTGGTCTGGTCAAGAAAACTCCTCGAATCCAAGTATCTTGAAGAGATCCAAGGCAAAGGCCCCCGACAAAAGTTAAGGCAACGGCCTCCGACGTCTCAAACAAAGACCCCCGACTGGGATGTAGAAGGGTCCGATACTGAAAGACGCGACGCACTATAAGTCCCTCACGCCTTGGGGGCAAATGATGGGCCCCGGCGAAGGCCGTTAGGCCCCTTAACGATTAGCAAACGGCGATTAGGCCCGTTGGGCTAGGAGCTGGGCTGATGGAAGGATAAGGGCTCCGACGGAAGGAGGTCACGACATTGAATAGCCCCGAGTAAGTATGGCTCCGACAGGGGAGAGCCCCGAAGATATCGGACCTGGACGTAGTCGGTCCCGATATGGGAGTTGATACCACTCCCCGACACCGAATCCTCAACGATGCAACCTGGGAGTCTCCGATAATGATCGAGACTCGCCAGTAAGAGCACAATCCCGGAAATCTCGCCATGATCACAGTAGTGGTATAATGGGCGAGATATGTGGGATACGAATAACTGTACAAGATACGTGGCAAGATATACGGCGAGATATGTGGGATAATGGATCACAATCCAACCGCCGAATCAGGTAATTGGGATAGCCTTTCCTCTATAAAAGGAGGGAAGTTATTCCAGATTAGGGTTACGCTTGATACATACACAAATATTGCTTGCTTGCTTTGTGGCCGCCGTACTTACGTTAAGCATCGGAGAGGGATTCTGGGCCACTGCCCTCTATTCCCCTTCTGCAGGATTGCGAGGAGCTAAGGAATCCGTCACCGTAACCGGAGCTCCTGCCGTGATCCAACAAGAATGAGCCTTCATCTTCTTCAAATGATTTATTTAGTTGCGGCTACGATTTCTTCTTTCACAGTTTACAATTTTTTTTTTCTTGTTTCAGTTGGACCGGAAAACCGCCCGATTCTATAAAAACCGCCCGGTTCGTGAAAAATCGAACAATTATACCGGGTCGTTGGCATATCGGTCTTTTAATCAAATCGGACCGATTAGGGGGTCCGGTTTCCGGTCTGATCCGGTCGGACCTTCGGTTCGATCCTGTTCTGATAACACTAGGTAAGCATAGGGCTGGCGATAGTGAGGGTATGGTGCGAATAGCACTAATACCATAACCATACCATATTTTTTTCACTCATACCATAACCATAACCACTGCGGTTATGATTCTTCGTACCATATCCATGGTTTTTGACCACGATTAAACCATTTAACCACAATCATTCAAACTAATACAACATCATTGTTTCATACAAGAAAAGTAAACATACATTCATTGTTTCATACACGAAATCCAAATTAAACATAACTTCATTGTTTCACTTTTTTAAAAAAAACATCTTCAATCACCTATCACTTGCGATCTTCGATCCGCATTCACCATCGCTTCCAATCGTAGTTACCTAATAATAAGAAACATAGACAAAAAAATGGCGGGTGGGAAAGTGAACGAAATAAGAATTATAATATTTGACTAATAATTAAAGTATAATAATAATGTATATATATAACAATATAAGTATTAGTAATATATGTATTAATATTATATATATAGAGGCGTTGGTTATAACCGCGGTTATGGATTGAACACCATAACATTAACCATAACCATTGCGGTTACAAAATTCATCACCATAACCGCCCTCACCATAATAGTGCGGTTAATCATTGCGGTAAATAGTTCGAATAACCATGGTTATTTGATTTTCACCGCACCATTGCCGGCCCTAGATAAGCATCTTGAATAGGTGAAGCGACTTTGTTTGTACCGAGCCACGAATTCTTCTAGGAATCAATCATCATACATGATGACTTTCAAAATCTAAACACTAACATTATTTCTTTTAAATGATGATCATACTTGATAATTGAAAAAAAATAAGATATACAAGCTTTTGAATCTTGATTATTTTACCGAAAAAGAACTTTGTGTTTTCACAGCCGCTACAAGATCATATTCAGTATTCTTTTGTGTTTTCACATCAACAATCTCATTTGAGGAAGCTCGTGATATGACATTTTCTCTAAGTCAAAATGAAATGGCTAGTCTGATATTAGAAATAAAATATATTAGAAATTAATATATTTATTATGTTCTGATTGAGTTATGTTAGGAATATATATATATATATATCTTATCATTATCTCTATTGTTATAGATTTAATCTTGTATATATATATATATATATATATATATATATATATATATATAGGTACATTTACCCTACCCTAAATAAGACAATAATACAATTCTCGTTTTTCTATATGGTATCAGAACCTTCATTCCTTCAACGAGTATAACTTACAAACCGCCGCCCACCATCGCCGTTGTTCAGGGGCGGCCGTCACTGCCATCAACTATGCCAAATTCTAATTTCAGTCCTTTTTTTATTTTGAAAAATACAATAAATATCTGCTTCCGTGTTGATGACTTTTGCGTAGATCCTCTAATTTTGCGCGAAATGACGAAGTCAACACACCGATGGTCCCTACTAAAGTCATGTCTGCCTTAATTCTTCTCCGCCGATGCCGACTGGATCTCTCCGGGCTTCCGCCGATGTCGACTGGACCTCCAGGTTTTCGCCATTGCCGACTAGACCTCCGGGCTACCGCCGTGCTGCCGACTGAATATCTCCAGGCTGCTGCTGTGCCGACTGGACATCTCCGGGCTGCCGCTGTGCCGACTGGACATCTCCGGGCTTTCGTCGTTGCCGACTCGACATCTCCGGCTTTCGCAGTTGCCGACTGGACCTCTCCGGGCATCCGCCTATGACGACTGGACCTCTCCGGGCATCCGCCTATGACGACTGGACCTCTTTGGGCATCCGCCGACGACGACTGGACTATTCGGGCAATATTCTTCGTCTCAAGATCGACATTTTGTCAGAACGTCCGTCTTGCATGAGCGTATTAGGGAATATAATATATTATAAATTAATATATTTATTATGTTCTGATTGAGTTATGTTAAAAATATATATATTTTTAATATTTTATCATTATCTTGTTATAGATTTAGTGTTATACCTATATATATATATACTCAATTCTAAATAAAACAATTATATAATTCATTTTCTTCTATATCTGATACATAAATGTTGTTCCACGTTGGCTCATCACATTGTTTTTGTCGATAATTCGTCTGAATATCTTCTCACAGTCATGCTAATATTGCACCTGAAAAGAAGTAATTTGAAAGTTATAATAAATAACGCATACAAAAACCAAAATCAACATAGAATATATATACAAGATTATGAATTTATGAGATATTTTTTTATTTATATCGAATTAATGCGATGACAGTACTAAATCCATTCACAATCGAGTGGAATGACTACGGAATGACGGTCGATTTTGCCAATGGAGTGGCACCTTAACTAATGATGGTCGATTTTGCCCCAAAAAAAAAGAAAATAATAGTGGATGAAATAGTGATGTCATATAATTTTTTTTGGCCATGATGTGATATAAATTTTCGGTTTTGATTTTGATTTTTTTTTTTTTTTTTTCATGTTCATTATATTCTTCATTAACTTTATTAGTATTTTTCAAAAATCCAATCTAAAATGCTGTTCTGGGTTCAGATTTGAAGTTAGAATGAATTCTTAATTCGAATGCAAACACAAAATACTGTTCTCGGTCGACTATAAACTCCAAATGATGTCATAGGTTACCGAAAATGCTGTTCTTGCTTTAAATTCAATTCAAACCCAAAAGAGCATTCATGTTCTTGTCGGTCTTTGGCAAAAAAAATGTTCTTGTCGGTCTTCTTGGTCAAGAGCAAAAAGTTGGTCTACGTGGGTTGTCAGATTTTCTGATTTCATTTGGACTAGGGCCATTTTTTTTCCCAAGATGACAACTTCGTACTTCGTAGTTTAAAAACCCAATTCTCAATTATAGAATTATTAAAAATATAAAATATAAACTACGCACCTATTACTTTAAATTTTAAGACATTCGGTTAAGTGATTTGTATGAAATTTTACATCGTATCAAAGTCAGATTCTGATTAGCGGTGTTGAGTTTTTATTCCCTTTACTGACTTAAAATACTAGATTTGTATGTGTCGAACCATAATCAAAAACCATACTCCAATGTAAATTTGTATTCCACACTGATAAGATGTTGAATAATGAGTACTATATATGCAATCACACCCCATTATATAACTAATTGGTTTTAAGAATGAACCTTACTTACACTTACATAGATGATTGTTCTCAGTTTGCCCGTTAAACTTGATTCGACACAATGTAAAATTTAACATCTTTTGGGCAGAGCCAAAACGATGAAGAGTTCCATTTTAAAACTAAACTATCTTAAGATTTTACGACATTTATTCAAGTTAGTCTTTCTGTTTCATATGAAAAAAAAACTGCATTCTCATCAAAAATACAATCAAGCATAAACATATTCAACATGCTAACACATAACTAAGAAACAAGCAACTCATTATTATTATTAAAGCCTAACCAATGGCGCAGTTTATGATACATTTGCACAGTTTGCATTATCAGTCATAGAGCACGTAATCCAACAAGTCCCACCACAATTCGATTGAATTTTGGTTGTGCCGAGTCCGATAACATGATCCATTAAACATCGAGCAATGCCATCATTGCATTTGTGTTGTTTTGGTCCTTCCACACAGTACATGCAGCCATATGTATCCTCCCAAAGTTTTTTGGTTTTTAAGAACATGTGTTCGAGTTTGTTCTTACCACATTCAGAGCTCCCAGAATCACGATCATTGTGGTCTAGTACTTTCCCGAATATCGATGTTAGGTCTTTGCAGTATGCATCAGGGTACAGTTGGTGGGTATGCCATATAAGGTCGATATCGTTAGTCGGGACACAGAAAGGGTGAACATTATTCCTTTCCATGATCATCTTAGATAGGTGAAGGAATGACTTGTACCGAGCAACAACTTCGTCTAGGAAGCAATCATCATACCCGATCAATTTCGAAATCTAAACGCATGACATAAAGTATTATTCAATGGTGAAAATTATTGATAAACGTTGTAAATAAAGATATTCGCCTTTTAATCTTGATTACCTTACTGAAGAAAGAACTTTGTCTTTTGACAGCTGCCATAAGGTCATATTCAGTACTCCTTTGTGTCTTTGCATTAACCACATCCGAGGAAGAATTTGGTAGGATATTATCTAAGTCAAGATGAAATGGCTCAGACACATATAATTTGTTCCATATAGACTCCGTTAGCTTTGAGCAATTTCCTCCTACAGTCGACAACACATTTTTCTTGTTGAGAATCTGTCCGAATATCTCTTCACAGTCACGCTTATATTGTAGCTGCACATAAGTTTATGTGAAAATATATTAAGTTATAATTAAAAATACTCATAACAAAAAGTACACATAGAATATACACAAAATGATAAGATCTACTGGATTAAGGCGATGGCAATGCCAAATCCATTCACAATCGAGTGGCACGGCCAAAGGACCCTCTACTAGAGAGCATTTCATATGTTTGGCTAGTAAAGGAAGCCAACAGTACTTGTATCTGCCAAAAACATGAAACATACGTCTAAATTATCTGGATGAGAAAGCATAATAAATCAAATTAATTTATATCCGAGAATAGTTAGAGATACCTCTGAATAGCTCGCTCAAGCACGAGGCCATCATAAAGGCAACCAGTCCTATCAACAACGGCAAGAAATTTCAACTGTTGCTTTGCAGTTTCCACGAGATTGACGCTGAAATTAATTTGTTGCGCCTTGTACCACTCCACATTATGTGAACCCTCCATAGGCAAACCAAACAATGAACTTGGATGGGACCAATGTTAGCTCTATTTTATATGATATTTGGAGATAGGATATGTTTTGGAGGTAAGTGTACTTTAGTCAAATGTGGTACCTCATTCTCATTGTGTTTGAAAAAATTGGTTCCTTATTAATAACATTTGAGCAGCTATTTTGTTCGAAGTCAATTAATAAACCTTTTGGATAGAGTTTAAAGATGCATGAATATTTAGTTACTAAAAAGTAAAAAAGAAATTAATGTTGTTGAAATAATTCTACATGGATGAGCTAATCACATTGTACTGATCATGCTATAACACTGCAATTCAACTCCAAGATTCGTTCATCTAATTCTACGCAGATACGTACAGAAGCACAACACCAAATCTACCACAGAAAACTGAGCGGCTAATCTCTTCTAATATGATCGATGCATTATTTTCTATATTTTTAACACCCATTTTGTGCTACTTAAAACCCTTGAAGAAAATGGTATGTGAGAACTGAAGGCTCTCCCCAATAACTAACTGTGGCTTCCTTCAAATTTTCATATATACCTTTCTATATATTCACTCTAGCTACGTACATCTAATTGGTTTACTCAAGAATTCCTAAATTTTACTTATAATCACTCTTACATGTTTCATATTTGATGTCTGCCTCAATATAGCAAAATTTAGCAACCATGCAATTTCGTTCGGTATCTAACCAAATTAAATTTCAGTACAATTTCAACTGATTCCACAAACTCAAGCCGGCCGGAGTTACTTCGTCGTGAGAATTGTCAACTTCGGTAATGGCCACATTTGCGACGGATTCTACTGCATCTAGCTAGGTTGCCGGAAATCGGTGCCCACGTCCTAGCTAGTTGGAAACCCTAGCTTCTGGACTCAAGAATTGGGGGAAAGTGGGAACAATTCTGGGAGAAGAGTGGGAAGTCCTACTCCTATTTTAGGTTAACATTGGAGATAATGAAATTCCTTTAAAATCACTTTTGAACGACTATATGTTCATATATAATAATAATAAAATATATATAAAAGCTACAATACCACACAGTTTTTCTATTAAAAAATAAAATATATCAGCCGCACTTGACACTTCTCTTGGCTGCTTCACCACCCATAAAACCGTTTACAACATGATTGGCACAGTTAGCATCCTTCTGCACTTTACATAAAAGGAAGCAAGCAGCTATACAAACTACATCTTTAGTTTTGTGTTGTTTTGGTCCTTCCACATAATACATGCAACCATAGGTATCCTCCCAAAGCTCTTTGGTTTTTACGAACATGAGTTCGAGATTGTTCTTGCCACTCTCAGAGCTCCTAGAATCACGATCGTTGTGATCCAGTACTTTCCCAAATATCGTTATGAGGTCTTTGCAGTATGCAGCAGGGTACAACTGGTGGGTGTGCCATATAAAGTCGATATCATGAGTCGGGACACAGAAGGGATCGATATTCCTTTCCATGGTTATCTTAGATAGGTAAAGAAACGACTTATATCGAGCAACAACTTCTTCTAGAAAGCAATCGTCATACCCGATCACTTCAGAAACCTTAACAGTGCAAAGAATCATTTGTTATTTGTTTGGTAAAGATCATGCATAAAGAAATATGGTATTGAATCTCTACCTTAGTAAAGAAAGTACTTTGTCTTTTGACAGCTGCCACTAAATCATACTCAGTACTTCTTTGGGATTTAACATCAACATCATTTAACAAAATTTGTGGTACGACGCTATCTGGGTCAAGATGAAATGGCTCTGACACATAGGTTTTGTTCCATATTAACTCCGTTGGCTTTGAGAAGTTTTCCCCTACAGTCGACAACACATCCATCTTGTCAAGAATTCGTCCAAATATCTCCTCACAGTCACGCTTATATTGCAGCTGAAAACAATTTGATTTAAAGTAAATAACACACCATTGAAAAAAAAGTGTACACAATATTTGTGATTTCACTGTATCATACCGGGTTAAGGCGATGACAATGCCAAACCCACTCGCAGTCAAGAGGCACGACCAAAGGTCCCTCCACAACAGAGCACTCTACATGTTTGGCTAGTAAAGGAAGCCAACAGTACTTGTACCTTCCAAAAAATAGCATTGTTTGACAGATGAAACAAACGTCTAAACTATTTACACGGGAAACCATAATAAATCAACTAAATTTATATATGAGAATAGTTAGAGATACCTATGAATAGCCCGCTCAAGCACGGGGCCATCATAGAGGCAACCAGTCTTATCAACAACGGCAAGGAATTTCAACTGTTGCTTTGCAGTTTCCACGAGATCGACGCTGAAATTAATTTGTTGTGCCTTAAACCACTCCACATTATGTGAACCCTCCTCCATAACAAACCAAACAATGAATTTTTTTTTTTAATCTTACAAACAATGAACTTGGATGAGACTAATATTAGCTCGTTTTTATATGATATTGGAGATATGAAATGTTTGGAGGTAAGTGTATTTAAGTCAAACGTGGTACCTCATTATGTTGAAAAAATGGTTCCTTATAGATTACATTTGAACTATTTTTTGTTTTCAAAACCAATAATCGTTTTTGATAAACTTTAAAGATGCATTAACCTTATCCATATTAATTGTCGCTCGTTTCACTAACCGTTTATTATTTTTTTTTGGCCAAAACTAACCGTTTATTATAACCTTTGGTATTTCAACTATTTTTTAGTCCCTTATTTATCTGAAGTATAATTTATAAATTACACATGACTCGATTCAACTAATTATATATGGATCTCATTCTGTACCAATTTGTGCCGATCTGATTACCTAGTCTAGAAGACCATATCCAACTCCATTAATTCATCTAGTAAGACAAGGTAGTTCAGATTGTCTATGTCATGTCGGTTAATTGTACATAGGAGAAAGTTACTCAACGACGATGTTAAAGTGACATACTCCACCGTGAGTTGTGGAATAATACCACTCTACTCGAATTAGAAAAAGTAGTACCATATAAGCAACTGTATTGCCTCTTTTTATTATCAATTAGTTTCAGAATAAAACTTTCTTTATATAAATATAAATAGTGGCTATGTTGGCATATTAGCGTGACTCGGCCCATTATAGAATTTAACGGATGACGATAAAAGACATTGGATTATATCTGCTCATATAGTCATCACAGAAAACTAAAACATTAAGCACACTTGACATCCTTTAGGGTCCCTTCAACACCCATATGACAACCGGCCACTATACAATATGAACGGTTCACATCATTCTTTATAAGACATGTAGTGAAGCAAGCCCCAACACAAACGGCGTGATTTTCAGATCCTGATTGAGTTAAAATACTAACATCATTATATTCTTGCCATTGTGTTGTATTGGTCCTTCTACACAATACATGCAATTACCATATGTATCCTCCCAAAGCTGTTTGGTTTTTAAGAACATGAGTTCGAGATTGTTCTTACCACTCTCAGAGCTCCCAGAATCACGATTATTGTGATCCAACACTTGCCCAAATATTGCTGTGAGGTCTTTGCAGTATGCGGTAGGGTACAACTGATGGGTGTGCCATATAAGATCGATATCATGAGTTGGGACACGGAAGGGTTCGATATTCATTTACGTGATTATCTTAGATAGGTAAAGAAACGACTTATATCGAGCAACTGCTTCTTCTAGGAAGCAATCGTCATACCCGATCACTTTTGAAACCTAAAAAATACAAAACATCACTTGTTCAATGGTGATCATACTTGTTAAAATTTGTAAATAATAAGCACAAATATATATCGATTACCTTACTAAAGAAAGAACTTTGCCTTTTAACAACTGCTACTAAATCATACTCAGTACTCTTTTGGGTTTTTGCATTAACTGCATCTAGGAAATCTTGTGATGGGACATTATCTAGACTAGATCAAGATGAAATGGTTCCGACTCATAGATTTTGTTCCATACTGTCTCTGTGGGCATCGATAAATTTTTTCCTACTGTCGACAACACATTCATCTTATCAAGAACCCGCCCAAATATCTCATTGCAATCACGCTTAATTATATTGCAGCTGCAAACACGTTTATTTGAATCAAGTTTCACACGCATAACAAAAATATTAATTAAATATATCAAATAGTGTGAGTTTTAAATTTTTATACCGGATTAAGACGATGACAGTGCCAGATCAACTCACAGTCAGAGGCACGACCAATGGTCCCTCTATAATTGAGCACTCCATGTGCTGAGAAAGTAAAAGAAGCCAACACTACTTGTAGTTGTATCTAAGAAAAACATCATTAGCACGATAAAATCAAATGAATTTGTAAAGACAACCAGTCCTATCAACCTATGTAGTTAAAAACTCGTTTCTAGGTCGTAAAAACGCACGTTTTTACGTTTTTACCTTAAAAAACGAGTTAAAACGTAACAAAATCGTTGTCTGAGTAGAAACGGGTAGAAACGCGTGTAGAGTCGTAAAAACGTGTAGAAACGGGTAGAAACGTAAGTTTCTACCGTTTCTAGAATTTTTACCATAATTTGCTAAAAAAATTCCAAATCTAATAAATTATGCAAAATCCAAAAAACTTATCAACCAAATACAAGAAAATTTTGTCATAGATAGTAATTTATGTGACAAATCAATTTTTTTTACTCAAAACCTATTCATATGACATTCAAGTTCAACCTCCATTGATCATTTAATATTAATACACAAAAGTCTTAAACTCCATTAATATCTCTTTCTATTTTATGTTTCTCAAACCCTAAAATCATAAATTCTAAATTCATTTGATCCGTAAATTTTTCTTGCTAATCTACAAAAATTGATCACCGTGACGACTATGGTGACTACTAATGGGTCCATGTTTTTTTTATTAAAATTACTTTATCAACTATTAATGAGTATATGTACTATTTTTATATTACTTGTACATAATTACATTTATAAATTTCATTTCTAATGTTATTTTAGCAAATATGTAGAAACTTACGTTTCTACGTTCCGTTTTTACGACCCGACTTTACCTACCCATTTCCGTCTCTACGTAGAAACTCGTTTTTGACTGCATAGCTATCAACAGCATATAGAAATTGCAATTGTTGCTTTGCATTTTTTAGGAGGTTGACACTGAAGTTAATATGTTGTGCCTTGGACCACTCCATACTTCTGAAGTTAAACTCTATATTTCTATGACATTCAAGATGCTTTGATGATAAGTGTATAAGGGAATAAGATATATTATAGATAAATATATCTTATTATATTTAGATGAATATATTTAGATTAGGAATAGATATATTCTTAGTATATTATCAGATTATGTTTCTTATTATATTGCTATAGATATAGTCTTGTATCTATATATATAGGTACATGTACTCAACCCTAAATAAGATCAATAATACAATTCTCATTCTTCTATATGGTATCAGAGCCCTTCTTGCTCCTACGAGTATAGCTTACAAGTCGCCGCCAATCATCGCCGCTGTCAGGGGCGGTCGGCACCGCCATCAGCTATGCAGTTGTCATGTCGGCCGCACCCTGCCAAATTCTAATTTATGTTTTTTTTTCTTTTTTTTCTTCTAATAAGACAATAAATCCCTGCTTCCGTATCGGCGATTTCTGCACTGATCTTTTGGTACCCGCTCCAACGAGCGTAATTTTTTTATCGGCCCTTGCTCATGGCGGTATTTCTATCTACCAGCATCCTCGATCCTACTAGCTCCAACGAGCGAAAGTATCTGATCGCTACACCTGAGGACTCTTCCGTGGCTCCGTGACTAGCTTCAAGCTTTCTGATTGAGACTTGCTGCCTTTTTGCTGCCTTTTTGCTGCCTTTTTGTTGGAATTAAGAGGTTGCTCCAACGAGCAAATTCACCTCCGTCGTTTGCTTATCGTTCACCAACGTGAACATCGTGACCAGCAGCATCCTGACCGACTGGACTTCTCCGGGTCTCCGCCATTGCCGACTGGACCTCCGGGCTACCGCCGTGCCGACTGGATGGATATTTCCGGGCTACCGCCGTGCCGACTGGACATCTCCGGGCTTCCGCCGTTGCCGATTGGACCTCTTCGGGCATCCTCCGATGAAGACTGGACTATTGGGGCATTCATTAACATTCTTCGTATCAAGATCGGCATTCTTGTCAGAACGTCCGTCTTGCGGGGGCGTATAAGGGAATAAGATATATTATAGATAAATATATCTTATTATATTTAGATGAATATATTTAGATTAGGAATAGATATATTCTTAGTATATTATCAGATTATGTTTCTTATTATATTGCTATAGATATAGTCTTGTATCTATATATATAGGTACATGTACTCAACCCTAAATAAGATCAATAATACAATTCTCATTCTTCTATAAAGTGTGATTTATAATCTCACAAAAGACGTACTATATCTTCAAAATATATAAAATAATATATTTTTACTTAATTAAAGAGTCAATAATATAACATTGACATCAAAACTCTAAAATTTTAGAGTGACCACTTGAACAAACTATCTTAAAACTTTAAAATGGTAGCCCGATAGATGAAGATGTGATTTCGTATTTATACTTCAACATTTCTCATCATGTGTGGGTTGAAACGACTTTTGATGGCTCATCACGTGATTTTTTATAGTCGATTGTAATGCTATCAAATTTGCAGCCGTTAAAGTTTGAGATATTTACAATAAATTCTCCTAAAATCTAATTCATAATTTCTTATGCAAATTCAAACACATTTTCAGTCGACTGCATTTTTGTCAAACTAAAAAATTTGTTCTCTCGACTCTCGAGTCTTGACAAGGTTCGAAATTGATAAGTCAATTAGTATACCTCATTCTCGGGGGAATATGGTTATGTATTGATTACAGTTTCACTCTTTTGCTTTAATAAAATAAAATAATTTTAGAGCGACGTCTGTCATTAATTAGATGAACTGCTATAACCTTGAATTCACAAAAACCTAAAAGTCACCTCCAAGTCGTAAAACTTAAACCCGTAAACAAACATCCGGAAGCGGTAGACTATTGACCGAGCATTTAACTAACCTCCCAAAGCTCCTTGGTTGTGATCCAATACTTTCCCAAATATTATATTGAGGTCTTTGCAGTATGCAGCAGGGTACAATTGGTCGGTGTGCCATATAAGGTCGATATCATGAATCGGGATACATAATGAGCCATATAGGTTAAGAAACACTTATATCGAGCAATGGCTTCTTCAAGGAAGCAATCGTCATACCCGATCACTTTTGAAACCTAAACAATGCATAGAATCAATTGTTCAGTGGTGATCGTGCTTCATAATTTTTTTAAATAAAGATATATGGTTTTTGATCTCTATTACCTTACTGAAGAAAGAACTTTGCCTTTTGACAGCTGTCACCAAATCATACTTTGTACTTCTCTCAGTTTTTGTATCAACCTCATTTAGTGGAGCTTGATATGACACTATCTAGGTCAAGATGATATGGCTCTGACACATATGTTTTGTTCCACATCAACTCTGATTCCTTTGATGTTTTCCCTACAGTCGACAACACATCCATATTGTCTAGAATTCGTCCAAATATCTCTTCACTTATATTGCAACTAAAAACAAGTTGATTTGAAACTAAATTGACTTAAACAAAATAACACACCATAAAATATGTATCCAATAATATTTTGGAATTTTACAATATTTTACCGGATTAAGGCGATGACAATGTCAGACCCACTCGCAATCAAGAGGCACGACCAAGGGTCCCTCCATGACGGAGCACTCTATACGTTTGGCTAGTAAAGGAAGCCAACAATACTTATACCTGCCCAAAAAATTATCTGGCTCGTGCTCTTTCCTTATCTTGTGATGTATAATAAGTCAAATTATTTTATAACTGAGGATCATCAAAGATACCTATGAATAGCACGATCAAGGACCATACCATCAAAAAGACAAATGTTCGCATCAACAATAGTAAGGAATTTCAACTGTTGCTGCATTTTCTAGAAGATTGTGTCACACCCCAAAATCTACCCTTGAAGTTAGGGGTGATAACTACTAATGATCCAATTAACTAAATTGAATATCTGAGCCCAAATTTCTCAAATCATAAACTCTGATACCGAAATTAACATCCATAAGCATATATCAACTGTATGTTAAGATACCTTTCTGAAGAAGCTTTCGTTGCGCACTCTGATAACTCAACCGTTTTCTTCATTGTCTAATTTCAAATCCCACAATTGATAATATACTATCCTGAAAATGTGGATTGAGTTGGGGTTAGATTGCGGGAACAACCTAGTAAGTAATCCTAACCTTAATCCTATCGGATCAAGTATCATTTAAAACATATTTATATAATAAAAAAACAAATCAAACAAAACTTTGATGCATCATTTCATAATTATGCTGATTAAAACTTAACTTTGAAAATGATTTCATAATCACATTTAATTGAAACGTATCGAAAAAACCTTTAAAACATTTTAGAAACTCTTTCCTTTAACATTGGGATGGCTCACGCACTACGCCTAATTGACCTAACAAACTCCCAGCATTCTCCCGCTGCTTGAGGAATCACCAGATCTCCCGCTGGGTCGGGCCAACACATCATTCAAAAATAGGATCCTTTACTGTATCAATACGTTGTCTTGCGTAGTAGACGTTGAGCCAAAACAAAACGCATTTATAAAACGTCTAATTCAAACAAATCTAAATTCAGATCACATACAAATATACATATCCAATCATCTATTTCCATGAGACGTTTTCTTAACAAAAAACATTTAATAACATCATCACATTAAACAATAACATGTCTAATCATATTCAAATAAAACGCATTTCGTCAAACTGTTATGCATATCCAAACACTTTCATATAAAATCATAATCCAATGCAGATTTTCAATACTTGATCCTATTTTTAAAAAATTACGAGACGTTATATGCACAAAATATTTCGTGAGCATTTATAAAAGTAGAAATAAGTGTCGGATCACTTACCTCAAACGATTAATCCAAAATACTACAAGTCCGCACTAGGCCCCCAACTCGTAACTATAACGTAGATTGAACCCTTCGAAATTCCTATAATACTGAACAACATATATTAATGTAACCCTTGATGCGAATCTATCTCAGTCGTGACCGCACGCTCAACTATGCATCATAATCAACAAACCATTCTCAACCGATATAATTAGCATCTAAATCAATCTTATATCTTCAGATAATTTACCAAGCTAAGCACTCTTAAAAATTACTAATAATTTACTGAACATACCTTATTCAGCTACGGTCCCAAGTGGCGCAAACGGCGCACTAATCCGACGTCGGGATCATCCGAATGAGCCTCAAGAAGTAGCTGTATTCGTGTCTGTCTGCAGAATTTAAGATTCATATATCAATTTCAAAAGACCATTACTTCCTCAATATAAGTCCAATCTAAGCGATCTTTATGTCCACGGAAATCTTATCCAATTTCCTTGAGGTTTTCGTAATTCGTTTTTCTAAAACCAAACTGAAACTAGGTCGATTTCTTCATCAAGCAGCACTGTCCAGAATGACCAAATCGATTTGAAAATGCAATTTCTAATATTCATAACCTTTTACGTGTAACTCGGTTTTCAGTGATCCATATACCAATGGAAAGCTTAAGTTACATAATTTAATTTCCTAATATCCTTTTCGATCAAATCCAACTTTAAAAGACCAGTTTATGACCATAAAACGAGTCTGTCCAGAATTACAACAGTACCAAACAGATTAAAGAACCAAATTCAAATGGCCATAACTTCATCACTACAAGTCCGATTTACACAATCTTGGTGTCCAGGGAAAGCTTATACAATGTGTTTTAAGGCAGAATAACTCGTTTAAACAGAGTACCGAAAAATTCAGATTGTTCGGATCCCTAAACATGGCAGTCCCGCACAAACCAGCATCACCAATTCGTAATATCTTGTATTCAATTGTCTCGGATATGATTTCATCAACTCCTATGTCTTAAATATGATTGAAACAATCTAAATATATTGATTACCAAGTGTTTCTTAAGTTGTCCTTGAATGATGTTAGCAATCGCACTATTTCTCCCTATCCGAAGCATGTTCCTTTGATGTAACCATAAAAGAGTGTCGTTACTTACCTCAAATTGACGATAACACCTCATTGTTGTGACCAGAAAACCTACGCCTTTCTCCTTAATTCCTCCATCCGTACTCACAAATCATCTATTAGGCATCATCTATCTATTTCCCTAGGTTACTCTAATGCAAGAGTAATGAGAATTATGTTCATTTCAATACTTTATCCTTGTTGGTCTCTTGCCTTTTTCTGATTTTTAGTCAAGAATTTGTATTCATTCTTGTCTCAATTCATACATTTGCTGTAAATAGAAGGTAGGTGATCTCTTCTTATTTTCCTTTTTCATATTCAATCAACAATCAAAGTCCAAATAGTCCTTAAAAGATTGGTAGTAGAACTCTTTGGTCTATCAACTTCTCTTCTTAGCTAAATAGGTGAATATACTTTAATTTAGATGAAATTAGTCATTCTAATTTCATTAACATACTTGCAAAGTAGCGAGGTGTCACAGATGGACGCTAAAAATAATTTGTTGTGCCTTAGACCACTCCACGTTATGTGCTCCCTCCATAGTTAAACAAACTATGAACTTGGATTGTACTAATTGATGGGTATTGATGGGTATGGGTCCGTGTCTAACACGAGTATTCACCTTGGACGAACCCCGAAGGGCTCAACAAAACATTTTGGTCGACACCCACTATATAGGAGACTCGACTCCTCTCCCTAGGGGAGAGGGTCGACCCCTTTCCACTAAGTGGAGAGGGTCGACCCCTCTCCACTGGTGGAGAGGGTCGACCCCTCCCCACTAAATGGAGAGGGTCGACCCCTCCCCACCAGTGGAGAGGGTCGACCCCTCTCCACCAATAGGAGAGGGTCGACCCCTCTCTACTTAGTATGGAGAGGGTCGACTCTTCTCCACTAATGGGGAGGGTCGATCTATCTCTATTAAAAGAAGGGTCGGCCAAAGGACTGACTTCGTCTTACGAGTATATTCCTTCCTTCTCAAACGGAAGGTTGTGATATTCACCTTCCTAAAATCGTTATAATTGGGTTTCCTAATAAGGAGTTCAATTAATATATGAAATATACTGAATATTTAATGGCTCCGCATATAATGGATGATTCCCCGAATAGCAACAATCAATATACAACTTTCCATATACGAAGGTCGGCGCATCATCAATGCATGCACCCAGCCCTCCACTATAAATAGGTTTGCATATCTCCTATCAATGTTACACTTTATTACATTCATACTCTCTATACTTTCAGTTCTTAGATATTCGTTTTCTGGGAACTGACTTGAGCGTCGGAGGGGGATCATCGGGTCCAACCCGATCTGTCCCTTTGTGCAGGTCCGGACGCACCGAAGGTCGAGTCTTGGTTCAGCGTGGAAGATCAAGATCCAACATTGGCGCCGTCTGTGGGAATCTCTTACGAAAAGCCGTGGCTACTACGCGAAGTATGGCAGCTAGCCGACAAACTACGGGGGCTCCTTCTAATGGTCCTCGTCAGTCATCAAGAAGAGATCATCCAGCGGAACCAACTCGGCCCACAAATCCACCTCAAGGCCCATCCCGTCCGATTAACCGTCAAGAGGGACCTCCCCGCCCTCAGGGAGAATTGTCATCCTCAGCATCAACTCCGTTGGCACCGCGAACAAATGCTAGGGGAATGCCATCACATGTCCAGCTCCTTCGTATGGGTTTCCTTATGGAATGCCCTCCTACGGAGTACCACCTTATGGGCCTCCACCATATGAAGTTCCTCCGTATGCAATGCCTTCTCAAGGTGGTGTCCCAAGGAGTGTCCAAGTAACCCCCGACCTTATGGCTGCTCTGGATGCGTTATTGGCTTACAGGGAAAGGATAAGGGCACAGGCTGGCATGCCGGCACCACCCCCATCTCAAGTCCCATTTACACCGTTGGTGTCATCATCTCCGACCGTCAGACAAGGAGAAGTTCCTTCTCAGCCGCAATATCCCCACTATCCTCCTCCTCCGTATCAACCGTACCACCCAGTACCCCCTACGATAATGTCCCCACCTTTGCCTCCACGGGTTCCTATTCCACCGGATGGGGGAAGGATAACGACTGAGCAGATCGAGGCGCTAATCGCCAAGAAAATGGAAGAGTCAAAGGTCAAGATAATGCATAACTTGAGGGACCGGGCCTCACATTCGTTCTCCCAGGAGTTGGTCGACATCATTATACCAGAGAGTGTGACGCCAGCTGAAATCCCTCGTTACTCGGGGAAGGGTGATCCAGTCGAACATGTACATCAGCATGAGGCATCATTACTAGGGCGTACCAAAGATGAGAATCATATTGCATTGCTATTCCCGACCACCTTGGCGGGGGCAGCGTCACATTGGTTCTTTGGTTTGCCAAACGGTTCTGTAACCTCCAGGCAATACTTAAAGTCCAAATTCTTCCAGCGCTACCTAGGAGACCGACAGTTGCTTAAAGGTTCGAATTCGATAGATGACGTTCGACAGGCACATGACGAAACCCTGGCAAGCTATTACACTCGCTTCAATCAAAACTTGGCTGACATAGACGAGGACTTGGGGGAAAAGGAGATTATTAGGGCATTCATGCGGAATCTCGGACGTTTGGGTGCTTCATTGGAAGATAATATGACTCTGAAGCCGGTCTACACTTTGGAGGAGTTAGCTGCTCGTGTGAAGTCGTATATCGATCTGGAGCAAACAAGGTCGTTCCACAAAAATAAAAAGGCTGCAGAGTCGATGGGGGGAGAAGCGAAGAAAAAGGCGGATAAACCTGTTCAACCAACGTCCCGTCGTCCTACGGCAAATTGGGTGCCTCCAGGGAATACTCCCAGGGGCGGTGTGCGTAGTGATGATAATCGCCATCGTTCGAACGAGGTCCACGCGGTAGACCCTACACCACTTAATAGGGAGTTTTCGGTGATCCTACACGAAATGAGACAAAAGGGCCTTGACACTCCTCCGCCTCTGAAGAAGCCTGGTGTACAACTGGGAGGTCATTCAGATCGATGGTGCGAATACCACCAGTGCAAGGGACATCACACGGACCATTGCATTATACTAGGAAAGGACATAGAGAAACTGATCCAACAAGGTCATTTGAAGGGGTTCGTTGAAAAACCGAATAAAAGGCCACGTAGTCCTGCTCCCCCTCCACCTCCGTCGACTCAGGACAAAGGTAAGAAGGTGGTCGAAGACAACCCTCCAAAGAAAAATACTATCAACATGATTCATGGAGGTTTCGCATCAGGAGGAACGGTTAGCAATGCTAGAGAGGTGTATGCCTCACAAGCAGGAGATATTGCACTGACCAGGAAGCGATCACATTCATCCAATGCCTCACAAGCAGGAGATATTACTTAATTAAGTCAAATAATATAAGCATGCAAAAAAGTCAAATAATGTAACATTGACAACAAAACTGTAAAATTCTAAAGTGACCATGATCAATTGCTATAAAATCTTAAGATGGTAGCCTTATAGATGAAGACATGATTTCGTTTTTATACTTCAACATTTCCTCATCACGTGTGGATCGAAATAATTTTTTATGGCTCATCACATGATTTTTTTACAGTTGGTTGTTGATGCAATCAAACTTGCAGCTGTTAAATTATATATATAGAGATATTTGCAACAAGTTCCCTTGAAATCTAATTCATTCCTCCTTACTTGCCGTCTGTACCTTCTAATCAATATTTGTACTATCATCATTAAAATTTACTCACGTGATTTTCGAACCAATCAGCCAATGAATTATTATGCTCTAACACCGCGCTACGAATAGTATTTTTTTCCCTTTAGAATTTGCAGCCTCTTGTATTCCCTGTATTTATTAAAGAATAATATACTTACAAGAATGAAGAAAAGTGAGTTAAGAAACCATTTGTACTTCATAGTTCAGTAAAGTTGCTTACTCTATATATGGTTCTGCTTCAAGACAGTTTTGTAGGATGTATAAGTGACATTGCGAGAGCTCTACTGTACTCATCCTACGGACAGTGGAACCACCTATTGGTTTTCCAACAACACTAAATATACCCAACCCCACATGATTAGGTACATCCTCCACATTATGAACTTGATTGGTCCGAGTAAATTTTGTCTCCACATCATGCAAGTAGCGAGAACAAAATGTTGCACACTCCATTGCAACAAAGCCCTCTGCAATTGAAGCTTCCAGATATCTCCTATTCCGCACAAACGACTTCATTACACCCATTAACCTATATAATTTGAGAAAATAAAAGTACTATTATACTATGAGCGTGTAACAATAATAACAATATATCAACTAGGGGTATAATATGCGTACCTCTCGATAAAGTACATCCAACGGAACTGGACGGGACCACCTATTGTAGCCTATTCAACTAAGTGTATCACCAAGTGTAATGTGATATCAAAGAAGGCCGGTGGAAAAAATCTTTCAAGGTTACACATTACAATTGGCAGATCAAGTTCTAGTTGCTCTAGGTCTTCCACCCGCAACACCTTGGCACACAACATACTGAAAGCTTTACTAAGCTTAATCAAGGTCTCGCACATCGGTTTTGGTAAAACACTTCGTATAGCAAGTGGCAATAGTCGTTCCATGAGAACATGATAGTCATGACTCTTCAATCCACTAATCTTCCGCTCCTTAACCTTCACGCACCGTGAAATGTTCGAAGAAAAGCCACCAGGAAGCGTCAAATCTCGAAGAAATTGACATATAGTGGTTTTTTCGTTTTTCGTCAATGTATATTGCGCAGGAGGAATGACTGTCTTTGAACCATCAACTACAGGATGTAGTGTAGGTCTAATACCCATTACTTGCAAGTCCTTTCTCGCATTCAAATTGTCATTGCTCTTCCCTTTAACATCTAGCAAAATGTTCATAATGTTCTCACAAACATTTTTTTCAATATGCATCACATCTAAGTTGTGAGGCAACAAAAGACTACCCCAATATGGTAGTGAAAAAAATATACTCGTCTTTTTCCAATTGCCAGCCAGGGAGTCTACTCCGAATATATCCAGTTTCTTCTGAGTCTTACCAAATGAAATTTTCTCTAAGTGTTCCAATTGAGCTAACACTTCATCTTCGGAAGGTCTTTTAGGTTTCGGCCTATGCTCCTCGTGTCCGTCAAATTCGCTACAGTTAGCTCTAAAAGGATGGTCGAATGGCAAATTTCTCCTACTTCCCATGAAAATTTGTTTTCGTCCATACTTAAGTCGGTGATGACAAGTTTCCATCTGACAAACCGGACAAGCCAAAAAACCAGAAGTACACCAACCGGACAAGTTACCATATGCTGGAAAATCATTTATTGTCCACAGTATTGCTGCACGCAGTTGAAAGTGTTCTTTCCGAGAGGCATCATACGTCCTAACGCCGTCTTCCCACAATTCATTCAATTCATCAATAAGTGGTTGCAAGAACACATCAATATCATTACCAGGAGAAGTCGGGCCCGAAATAATCATTGAGAGAAAATAGTTAGGATCTTTCATGCATTCATTTAGAGACATGTTGTAAGGAATCAAGATAACGGGCCACATGCTGTATGACTTGGGACCGACAAAAGGATTAAACCCATCACTAGCAATACCTAACCTTATATTCCGTGAATCCATTGCAAATTCCGACCGAACATTATCTAGCGCTTTCCATGCTTTGGTATCAGCAGGATGCCTCAAAACACCATCTTTTATTCGACCTTCGTCATGCCACCTCATACTATCTGCCGTCTTCTCAGATATAAAAAGCCGTTGAAGCCGCGGAATCAACGGGAAATATGGCATGCTCTTGACTGCGACCTTTTTCCTCATATTCTTCCTCATACTTCCACTAGTTTCTTGTGCGTTGTCTGGCTGCCTTGGTTGTTTCCACCTCGACTCCTTACAGATTGGACAAGCATCAAGATGAGCGTATTCTTTGTAATATAGAATACAATCATTTTTGCAAGCATCAATCTTCTTATACCCTAGCCCTAAATCATTGACGAACTTCTTTGCCTCCCGATAAGATCCTGGTGCTGTATTTTCAGGGGGGAGACATTTTTTGAACAGTTCTAATATCTTACACATTCCCGAGTTGCTGATTTTGTAAAGACATTTTATATGCAAGAGCTCGACGATGTAAGACATTTTTGAATAATCACTGCAACCTAGATAAAGACTTTTCTCACACTCTTTCAACAACCTGTTGAATTTATCAACATCTTCAGATGCAGTTTCATCCTCAGACCAACCTCGTGCACCAGTAACATCATATACTATATCCTCCATCTCATCAACGTTTTGACGTACGTTTATGGAAGAACATATTTGCACTTCTTCTTCTCCGTGAAATTTCCAAACTGTATATTCAGACAAAATACCAGTCCGCAACAGGTGATCTATAACATCATCCTTATATTGGAATATAACATTAACACACCTCTCACATGGACATCGGATCATCACAAGTCCATTTTTATCACGAAAAGTAGAATTACCAAATGCAAAGTTAATGAACTGCTTAACTCCATCAATATATCCTCGACTTCTCCGGTTCAAAGACATCCAACTTTTATCCATCTCTTTTTTATCAATGACCTAAAAGAAAAAATATGAAACTTCTTTATGACCGACATCAACGGATTAACAAGATATTAATCAAATTAGATACAGTTATTGAACCATATAAATATTAAACAACATATATTACTATACATCAAAATCTAATTGCAACCCAAGAGATTTAAGTTACAGTGTATAACACAAAATCAAGAATTTCAGTAATAAATATACCTAACACCATGAATCCACTCCACTTATCAACAAACAATTGTCTTCGGAGCTATTGTCTTCAAGAATCCACTATTTGGGTCTCAAACTACCGTGTTTCTCTCTCTGTGATTTTCTTCGTATCTGATTTCTGTCTCGAGACTGAGCTCTGTCGTTTCTCCATCTTTGATATCTCTGTCGTTCTTTAATTTGGTTTAATATATTTAAAATATACAGTTATATTCAGATAAAATAAACTAATTCTCTAAATAAAACCATAAATGTCAATTAGCTGTGCGGTATTGGGATAGGTCTTTCATGTAGTTATCCATATCCATGGTTCAATTCACAGCAGCCAAAAATTTTGGTACATTTTATTCTCCAAAAGCAAAAACTGGAATTATATAATAGTTGTCGGCAAATATTAATTTTAACCCACCAAATATATTTCTCGCTAAACAAACAATTTGTGCCGACAAAACTTAAATTTCGTCGGTGATAACAATACTTGCTGAAATTTTTACCCACCAAAATATATTTCTCGCTAAACATACAATTTGTACCGACAAAACTGAAATTTCGTCGGTAATCTTCAGAATTTGCCTTCCAAATAAAAATTTCGTCAGCAAAATATATATGTTTGCCGACTATATTTTAACTTTATCGGCAATATTTATATATTTACCGACGAAAAAACTATTTTATAGGGAAAGTAAACAATATATTTATTTTCATATTTTACGACGATTATTTTTTTATCGGCAAAGAATTAGCCGACTAAATAATTTTTGTGTCGGCAATAATTTACTTTTGCCGACGATACTTTCTGAATGAGTCGGGAAAATATGTTTTTTTCCAACCAAATAGACAATGGTCGGCATAATTTAATTTTACCGACAGAAATTTATTTTCCTTGGGAACGATGCTTTTGCCGACCACTTTATGCCGACGAAATTCCGTCGGCAATATGGGTATTTCCATTAGTGTATAGCAAATCGTAAAACTCGTAATCGAACATCCGGAAACGGTAGACTATTGAAATTTGAACGAGTTGAACTATTTCGAAAAACTATTTCGAAAAAATGTTAATATTTTAAAAAACATCAAAATCATTTTAGATTTATTATTTCGATTTTTTTATATGTTTGTAACCCTTTGTAAAGCCGTGATCGAATATTTCGAATCGGTGACCATTTATCTAAAGTTGACCGAGATTAACTAATTCAAAAAGATGAAATTTTACAGAGATATATATAAAAAAGGGTTAAGAACCTATGAAAGGTCTGAACTATCACCCATGTTAACGGGAGAGGTCTGAAATTTAAAAAGTTAATAACAAAGGTCTGAAATTTCAATTTTGTTGATTTGAGGTTTTCCGTCCATTTTTAGGGTTAAATTTAACAGAATTGTGTGAAATGACATTTTTGCCCCTTTAATATTTTGTTTTATTTAATATCTTATTTAAGGAAATGTGAAATGTCAATTTTACCCCTAAAGTCAAATTAAAACCACCCAACTCCGGCCACCACCACCCGACTCCGGCCACCACCACCCGACTCCGGCGACCACCACCTCGGCTCCGGCGACCCGACTCCGGCCACCACCTCAGCAAAAAAGCTCCGATCGGAGCCAAAAAGCTCTCGGAGCCAAAAAAGCTCCGATCGGAGCTTTGTGGCTCTGGTCGGAGCCACAGAGCTCCGATCTGGAGCTCTGTGGCTCCGACCAGAGCCACAGAGCCCCGACCGGAGCTTTTTGTCGGAGCTTTTTGGCTCCGATCGGAGTCTAATCGGGGCCGGTGGCTCCAATTGGAGTCCAATCGGGGCCGGTGGCTCCGATTTTGGCCCAATCGGAGCCTTGGTGGTGGTCGCCGGAGTACGGTAGTGGTCGCCGGAGTACGGTGGTGGTCGCCGGAGTACGATTGGTGGTCGCCGGAGTACCGTGGTGGCTTCAAGGGCATTTTGATCTTTTCACTCCAAGCATGTGAGGGGCACACTTGATAGAAGGGCATTTATGGAAATTTATTTTATTTCCGGTCACATGCCAAGCATGTGACCAACTTCCGTTAGTTTTAACGGAAAAAACTAACGGAGACCGCTGTTATCAACAAAACAGAAATTTCAGACCTCTGTTATTAACTTTTTAAATTTCAGACCTCTCCCGTTAACATGGGTGATAGTTCAGACCTTTTATAGGTTCTTAATCCTAAAAAAAATTCATTTGAGAAGCTAACAGAGTTTAAATAATTTGAAAAAAAATATTAATATGTCACGAAAAAAAAATTAAATTTAGATAATTTGTTCAATTTTTTACATGTTTTATATCCACTATAAAACGCGTGCTGGAACCTCTTGAATCGGTGTACGATTAACCTAGAGATGACCGAGTTTAACTAATTCAAAAAAAAAAAATTAAAAAATTGTTAACAAATCTAAAAAATCATTTTAGAATTTATTCCGATTTTTTACATATAATTTCTTTTATCTTGCACATGACACATAAAGGTGCACAAGCCTACACAAAATGCGCCTATACAAAATGCATGCTTTTCAGATATCGACTGATCAGTCCCATAAGCACCTAAACCTGGGACATGATCCATGCAACACCGAACATCCCCATCTTTGGTTTTGTGATGTTTTGGTCCTTCCACACAATACATATAACCATAGGTATCCTCCCAAAGTTCTTTCGTTTTTAAGAACATAAGTTCGAGATTGTTCTTGCCACTCTTAGAGCTCTCAAAATCACGATCATTATGATCCAACACTTCTTCAAATACTGTCTCGAGGTCTTTGCAGTATGCAGCAGGGTATAGCTGGTGCGTGTGCCATATAAGATCAATATCATGAGTCGGGACACAGAAGAAGTCGATATTCCTTTCCATGATCATCTTAGATAAGTTAAGAAACGACTTATATCGAGCAATGGCTTCTTCAAGAAAGCGATCGTCATACCCGATCACTTTCGAAACCTAAACAGTGCATAACATCATTTGATCAGTGGTCGTGCTTCATAAATGTTTTAAATAAAGATATATGGTTTTTGATCTCTATTACCTTACTGAAGAAAGAACTTTGCCTTTTGACAGCTGCCACCAAATCATACTTTGTACTTCTCTCGGTTTTTGTATCAGCCTCATTTTGTGGAGCCTGTGATATGACACTATATATGTCAAGATGAAATGGCTCTAACACATATGTTTTGTTCCATATTAACTCTGTTGCGGTTGAGATGTTTTCCCCTACAGTCGACAACACATCCATCTTGTCCAGAATTCGTCCAAATATCTCTTCACAGTCACGCTTATATTGCAACTAAAAACAAGTTGATTTGAAATTAAATTGACTTAAACTAAATAACATACCATAAAAATATATATCCAATAATATTTTGGGATTTCACAATATTTTACCGGGTTAAGTCGATGACAATGCCAGACCCACTCGCAGTCAAGAGGCACAACCAAGGGTCCCTCCACGACGGAGCACTCTAAATGTTTGGCTAGTAAAGGAAGCCAACAATACTTATACCTACCCAAAATATAAATTATATGACCCATATTTTTTCCTTGAAACAAACGTCTGAACTATCTATGTTGTGATGTATAATAAGTCAAATCAATTTATAACAGAGGATTATCGAAGATACCTCTGAATAGCTCGCTCAAGAACTGGGCCATCGTAAAGACAAGTAGTAGCATCAACAACATTAAGGAATTTCAAATGTTGCTTTGCATTTTCCAGAAGATCGACGCTGAAATTAATCTGTTGTGCCTTAGTCCACTCCACATTATGTGCACTCTCCATAGTTAACCAAATTATGAACTTGGATGGTACTAATGTTAGCTATGTTCTATACGATATTGGAGATAGGATATGTTTTGGAGATAGTGTATTTTTAGTCAAACGTGATACCTCATTGTGTTGAAAAAAAAATGTTTTCTTATTAATGACACACTTGAACTATTATGTTTAAAGTCATTAACAGTTTTGGATAGACTTTAAAGATGCATTCCAAAACCCTACTAATTTGAATTTTTTTAATATTTAAAAAACAATATTAAAATCATTTTACATTTATTTTGATTTTTTTACATGTTTTGTTAAAAAAATTACCCTTTTTAAACTTGTGTTCGAACATTCCGAATCGGTAGACCGAGTTTAACTAATTCCAAAACAGAAACATTGAAATTCATAGAATATATGAAAATATATCAATTACCTTACTAAAGAAAAACTGTCTTTTAACAGGTGGCGATAAATCGTACTTAGTACTCTTTTGGTTTGTGCATTAATCGCATCTAGGAAATCTTGTGATGGGACGTTATCTAGATCATGCTGAAATGGCTCCAACACATAGATTTTGTTCCATGTTGTCTTGTGAGCTTCGAGGAATTTTCTCATACTGTCAACAATACATTCATCTTATCAAGAATCCGCTCAAATATTTTCTCGCAGTCACGCTTATATTGCAGCTGCAAATAAGTTTACGTGAAACAAGTTTCACAACCATAACAAAAATCAAATTAAATATACCCAACAATTTGAGATTTAATTTTTTATACCGAATTTAGGCTATCAGTACCAGATCCACTCATAGTCAAAAAGCACGACCAAGGGTTCCTTTATGTCTGAGCACTCTAAGTGCTTAGCAAGTAAAGAAAGCCAACAATACTTTTATCTAACCAAAAACATTATTAGCACCATTTTGCAGGGAAAAATTAAAATAGAGGAAATCAAATAAATTTGTAGCAAAGGGTATTTGAAGATACATCTCAATAGCTCGCTCAAGTGCTTTCATTAAAAGAAAGAAAGAAAAAAAAAACTCGCTCAAGCGCTGACTCTAGTAAAAATAATACTTTTTTCATAGTCAGTAATATTTTTTTGACAATAGTAAAAGTAAATATAAATAGTTTTTTGGACCGATAACTGTAATTAATTATTAGATGAACTGCTATAGCCTGAGTTCATCCAAGTCGTAAACCAGTAATCGAACATCCGGAAGCGGTAGAGTATTAAACAGAGTTAAACTAATTCGATAAAATGTTAATATTAAAAAAATCATCAAAATTGTAAACACCTGATTTTGGACCGGTTCGAGAATACCATGACACGTGGAACTGAAGATCGAATAAAGTCACGAGACATGGCACGCGCGATTCAATTGTGGACCCGACATATCCGAAATACATATTTTCAATATGGGTCTTAAAACGAAGCTTGGAAAATCACGAACACAATGGAACTGGCCGTGAGTTGATCGGACATCGTGATAAGAAGTGTCAGGAAAAATCGAAATTAGAGGAAGTGTGAATGCATACACATATATATATGTATATCTATGATATATATTGTGCAGAGATGGAAGATATGAATGTTCTTCATCATGCCTTGGGGCCCACCAAGAAAAATAAAGTCTTCATCTTCTGCATACATCCTCTGCACACGCCAAAGTTCTATGATGGTTTTCGTAGAATTATTGCTCAATTGGCTGATTACTCTCAGACATTGCGAGAGGAGTTTACCTATAAATAGAAGTCATTCATCTGCATTTTGAGGACACCAACATTTGAGAACGAGGGAAAGCTTCGTGAGAGTGAGTTAGTTTTTTTTTTTTTTTTTTGGTTAACAAAGATACTAAACAAACAACGATTACAACCTAGCAGCGTTTAAAGCCCATGTAGGGACATTTAAACCTGACCAACTACCAGAAATGTTACGCCTAGCGGCCTCACGAACAATGTTGTGGGCTACGCTTACAAAAGGACGACGTACAAACTGAAAACAAACGGAGTTACAAGAAGCTAAAACAAATCTAATATCCGCTAAAACATGAAACAAAATAGGGTTGCTAATAAAACGGGGAGCCGCGATAAGTTTCTGCAAAGTAAGGGAATCTGTGTAGACAACCTGGGGTTGCGGAACATATGACTTTGCCAAGAGCGCTCCTGCCTTACAAGCCACGCCTTCTGCCAAAAGGGGAGAGTCACCGGAGGTAGAAATGATGTGGACCGCTAGAATCCTCCCGGAGCTGTCCAAAAACACCGCACCCCCAAAGACTGATTGGGTCAGCTCATGAACAGTGCCGTCGCAGATGATGTTTGGTGATCCTTGTGGGATTGTGGTGCTGCGTCCTGATGATCTTGAGGAAGAGGAGGTCCCTGGGTACCTATGTGGGGGCATCCGCTGGTCTGCCACATATGAATATGCCATGAGATTATCATTACAAGTGGTGCTAATAAATCGCATAGCAGAACGCGCTGTTGGTACTTTACGGTTTAATATCACATTATTACGTTCTAACCAAATACCCCACATGACTATGCATTTGAAGATTAAAACATCGACAGACAGTGTTGCTGCAGAGGTCCCTAAAAGCCAGGACTGGAGTTCCCGAATGGGCGTAGCCGTTGCGTGTATCCCAAGACCACAGGCGAACCAAACCCGTTGCGAGAAGTGACAGTCCCACATTAGGTGAAGCCAAGATTCCCCCGTCGAACGACAAAAGGGGCAGGTCGGGTCAGTAAGGGGTAGCCGTTTTTGGAGGTTCAAGCCCAAAGGTAAACTACCAGCACATCCCCGCCAGATGAACATACGAATTTTTGGAAGCAAACGCAGATTCCACAACTGATTCCAGAAAGACGAATTTACGATCGGCGAAGAAGACGCATAACCCCCAAATCCCTTGCCACGGAGAGACGTGTTTACAAGATTGTATCCGAGTTTGACTGAGAACAATCCATCTTTGGCTGTTGTCCAAAGAAAGCGGTCATCTATTGGGTGATCGGAAAGGTGTAACATAGTGATGGCCGTGACAAGAAACGGTGGTAGCAGGCGTCGGAGAGCAGGTAGATTCCATGAACCGTTGAGTAAAACCGAAGAAACACGGAGAGACAAGGTTGGCACATGTGGTTCCACCCAATCCCGTAGAAGACCCATATTCGGAACCCACGGGTCAGTCCAGAAATTAATTGAAAGACCATCTCCAACAAACCAGATAGCCCCACGCATTAGATATTTGCGGATGTTGACTAGGGAGCGCCATACGGGTGAGAGGTACGGCCGGGCTATGGCTGAGAAGAAGCTATCTGATCGGAAATATTTATGTCTCATGCACTGCACCCAAAAAGATGGTGTGTTTGCTACTAGTCGGTACGCCTGTTTCAGCAGAAGTGCGATATTCATGGCTTCCATGTTGCGAAAACCCAAACCCCCCGAAGCCTTAGAGCAGAAAATTTTATCACACTGTAACCATGGGTTTCCTCTTGAGTCGGCGTTAGTATGCCACCAAAAACGACGCTGGATTTTGTCCAGATTGGAGGTAACATGTTTAGGTAGTTTAATGCAAGACATTGCGTATGAGGGAATAGCGCTTGCTGTGGACTTAAGGAGGATTTCCCTACCCGCTGGAGATAGGAGCTTGTTCATCCAGCCTTGGACCCTAGTAGTAACCCGTTGTATAAGAGACTCCCCTATCGGTCTACCCCTGGCCAAATTGTTAGGAAGGCCCAAATAATTTTCTGAGCCTGTCATAGTCGTTACCCCAAGTAAGTGAGCCAGTGTTCGTCGATCTGCCTCCGCAACATTCGGACTGAAGAGGATCCCTGATTTCGCGAAATTTATCAGTTGCCCTGATTCTTGTTGGTACGTCTCCAGTATGGTACGGAGTACCTCAGCGTTTCGGGGAGTAGCTTCGAGGAAAAGGATACTATCATCGGCAAATAGTAGATGTGTGATCATCGGCCCTCCCTTCGAAAGACACACCCCCTTTAGGGTACCTTCGGACTGTGCCCTAGATAGTTCTTGAGAGAGCATTTGAGCTACCAGAATAAACAAAAACGGAGATAGAGGGTCTCCTTGTCGTAGGCCCCGGGAACTCCTTATTTGTGGCGTGACGTGGCCATTAACCAGGACAGATAGAGTGGGTGTGGATACACACTGCATAATCAAGGCCGAGAAGGACGGATGAAATTTCATATTGTGTAAAATCGATGTCAGAAACGGCCATTCAACCCTATCGTAAGCTTTGTTCATGTCTAGCTTGAGAGCAAACAGACCGATCTTTCCCCGTCGACGACTTCGAATCAGGTGAAAACATTCCTGGGAAAGCAAAGTGTTATCCGAAATTAAGCGACCCGGGACAAAAGCCGACTGGTAAGGAGAGATGAGTTTAGGCATGACGCAGCGAAGTCGGTTAGCGAGCGATTTGGCTATAATTTTGTACGTTGTGTTGCACAAACCAATTGGTCGCCAGTCAGACATTGTGGAGGGGTTTTCCACCTTGGGCAGTAATACGATGAGTGTACGATTGAGTTCCTTCAACAGGGCTCCGGTTGCGTAGAAAGATCTGACTGCGTGGGCCACATCAGAACCCACCAGCTCCCAGTTGTGGTGGAAAAATCTTGGCGGAAAACCGTCCGGGCCCGGTGATTTATCTGGGGCCATTTGAGAGATGGCTTTTGTAATCTCAAGAGAAGACGGAAGGCCCTGTAAGGCCAGTATATCAGCGTCCGATAGAAAGGTTACGTTACGTGAAGGGATATTAAAAGATGATGGTGATTCGCCCGCAGTGAAAAGGTCAGTGAAATAGGCTCGCACATGGGCGATTATTGCCGAGACTTCCGTGACAGGACCAGTTGGTGTGAGAATCGAATGCATCCTATTTCTTCTTCTTCGACTGACAGTGTAAGCATGGTAGAATTTGGTGTTTCGGTCCCCTTCCGCAAGCCAGGTTTGTCTCGATTTCTGACGCCACATAGTTTCTTGTGAACGATACAGAGAAGCCAAATTAGTGGAAAGTGTATCCTGAAGGGAAGGATCTGAATCAAGACGCTGCGCCTCTTCCAAAAAACTGAGGGTTGTGACGATGTTTGTTTGTAGAGTTCCAAACACTGCTCTGTTCCAATGACGAAGTGATCTGGAGAGAGGGCCGAGTTTAGAGGACAATTGGAATTGGGCAGAGCCATCGGACCAAGTGGACCAAGAGGATCGCAAGAACTCGTCAAACTCCGGGTGGCGCAGCCACATATTTTCAAAACGAAAAGGCCGACTTCCTGGCTGGTGTGTATGGACACCAAGAGACAAGAGGATAGGTGTGTGATCTGACGCCACCCTTTCAAGGTGCAAAAGACGCGAGGCCGGAAATTTGATAAGCCATTCTGTTGTGACAAAACTGCGATCTAGTCTCTCCCTGACTCGACGGCTACCAGAGCGATTATTTATCCAAGTGAAAGGTTGTCCCTGGAAGCCTAAATCTATGAGACCCAGAGAATCAGTCCAGCTTTGGGCCCTAAGGATTCTGGCTGGGGAAGCTGGGCAGCGGCTAGATTTGTCAGCGAAAGCCCAAATGTCGTTAAAATCACCTAGCAGTGCCCAAGAGCTGGAATCCAGTCTAGACTGGCGGTATGAAGTTATGTCTGCCCAAAAGGCAGGTCTTGATGCGGCTTCTGACGGGGCATACACAAACGAAGCGTCCCAAGCCGGGGAGAGCACGGTTCCCGCGATCTCGACATGAATTGCGTTAAAAGACGATGCGACAGGAGTAATTGAGACTTGATCATTCCATGCCAGAAAGAGACCACCCCGTGTCTCTTCCGGGTCCACCGTGATGGTGGAGGTGAAACCTAAAACAGCTAAAGTGCGGGCTAGACGATGCATACGGCTCTTGACCTCCGAAATGAATATCACAACAGGTCGATGGAGGCTAATTAAGAGCCGCAAATGTTGAATTGTCAGGGAGTTTCCCGCCCCCTGACAATTCCAAACTAGGTAACTCATTGGGGATGCGACACAGCTCCCCAAGGCCGTGTCGCGTAGGTAGATGTGAAATCAAAATAATCACTAGGATAGTGAAAATAAAGATTACATATTAAAACGTAAGGTACCTCGGATGGGATTATATGCGTCGGTGCGGAATGACGAACGTGAATGAAACGTCGTGGCTGGTCCCTAATTACCAGAGGCAGGTGTAGCTGTGATTCCTCAAAAAGTGGTCTCTTCCTTCCAGAAAGACGATCAGAAACGTCCTTATCAACCATAGGCTCCTTACCGGGCCTTCTTACGAAAGGGGAGGTGCTGCCTTGACTTTCTTCGGATATGACAACGGGCGGTGTGTCAAAAGTGGTGGAAATATCCTGGAGAGCTATATCCAAAGAGTGGATTGCAGCAAAATATTCAAGATGATCCGTGAAACCAAGGTGTGGAACAACAACAGAAGATAAGTCTCCCTGGTCGCGCAAATGGTGTGCTAACTCCGATAGCGGTGACCTCGGCGGAGAGGATGCCGGAGACGATGGGTGGACTATGTATGGTATTCCAGGTTGAGGCCCAGCTGCTGCCCTGAAGCTTAAAAAATTTGATTGGATTTCCGGTGTGTGATCCACTAAGGGGACAGTTGTTTGCCCAAAGGAAATGGGCTGAAAGCTAGGTGGGCCTGTGTAGTGAGCCGGAATCATAGCTTCGTGGGCCTGGCTAGTGGGCTGTCCGGTGCTCTGGTTCGAAAAACTTGACCCAGTTTCTGGTTGCCAATGCAGGAAGTAGTTCTTTGTCGGAGGCCAGAACCAAGGAGCGGCGCCCGGAGGAAACATGACATGTGCTTCGGGAGAATAAGCGTACGGTTGGAGATGATACGGCACCATCTGTGGCGGGAACTGAATAGCAGGGCCATTAAATGAGCTGTCACCCAGAAACATGGACGTTGGGAGTTGAGGCGGGAAAGTCGGGGCATTTTGTGTGGACTCGTGAATGATTACCCCATCAATCAGCTGTGGGTGTACATTAATCCGTGCAGTCGCTGTATAAGGGCGCAGATTATGTTCCCTCATTGTCAGGTTTGAATGGTATTAGGGACCAAGGTTCGCCGGAAAAACCGGAGCATTAACAGCGGCTAATAGGTAAGCAATCTGATCATGATTAGGGTTTCGAGTAGGAGCCGAGAGCGTCGACTGCTGGCCGCCAGGATAAATCGTCATCGAGCTTGGTGAGGAAGAAGCGGTGAGTGTGTGAGGAGCCTGCTCCATATGGATATCGGGGTGGGATGAAACGACCACCGTTACCGGAGGACTCGTCTGCTGGGGGCGGTTGTCAGGGTTGTTTGCTTCCTCTCCATACTGACGCAACCCGTTACCAGGGATACACAGTCGTGGATCCGGGTTCCATAATATCCAGTCCAACAGATTTCCACCACCCCTGTTGTCGTTTGAGTAAATAATCTGGTCGTTTGGTCGGATTGCCTGCACTCCTTCATGACTATCGATCCAGTCTTGCATTTCCATTATCAGTTGACGTCTAGCAGAGAGGGAAGTGTTGCAGTAACGTTGAGCGTGTCCAAACTGGCCGCAACGCCCACAAGGCAATGTCAACCTGTATTTGATCGTTATTCTGGGGCGGGACTCGACCAACAAAAACATCCCCGGGACCGCCACTCTCTCGTGGTTGACCGCAACCCTAACCCTAGGGTAGGCATATTCTCACGGACGATGAGAATCGAAATCAATAAAGATCACCTCCCCGACACAGACTGCGATGCGGCGGATGATGACGATATTATATGTTGGTTAGGGATTCCCCTAAGTTCGACCCACATAGCAACTCGGTCGAAGGGGATAGAGGCTGGGACGCTGTCATGCAAACACTCCATCAACACCAGAATCGCTCCACCCGAGATATGAAAAGGGCTGTTCGCTAGGGTTTCCAAGAGTGAGACACGGTGATTGAAAGTGAACACGAAAATACCGTGCCGTCGCCGGAAAATTCGAGGTAAGGATGGAAGCCTCCAGTTCCGCTCCACAAAACGACGAACTACTTCATCTCGGATGGGATTATAACACAGGACACGGCCGCTCAGCATTCGACTCCAAACTGAATCCATTTCAAAGAGTATAATGGATAGGATGATTCGACTGAAATGGGAAGGTGTAAAATGAGCTGATGTCGGATAAGAAGGCAGAGGGAGGAGTAGCGTCGCATCGCAAGACGTAAAGACTTTCCACTCCAACAGGCAAAGTTTCCCCCGCAGTTCATCATTGCTTGCGGAGTCCAAGAGACGGAGAAAACCCCAGAGAGAGATGCATGCGTGGAAGGAGAACCACCAGACCACGTAAATGCCATTTGTCGAAAGCAAGCGTCTGGGAAGGTGGAAGGCCATGGTAGGTGCGTGGAGAAAAGATATCGGCGGCTCCAAAAAGGCGAAATCAGGATTTGTAAATGGAAACGTCACTTCTTGAAAAGGCCATCATGGACTGTGATGTAGAGGACTGCAAAGAGATGCAGGTGTGTCACCGGAGGTAAGGAGATTGGAAGGGCTCCGACGAGAGGCAAAAAACCTTGAAGATATGGTTTGCATTGGGAGAGACGATATGACGTCATTTGAGAGAAGTGAAGGAATGGAGTCAATGGACTAGGAGAGAGAGAAAGAAAAACAGAAAAAGGTGAAATGTTTTCAAATAAAAAAAATGAGTGAGTTAGTTAGTTTCATGAGAGTAAATTAGAGTTGTATAATTTCCTGGTCTAAGGTCCACGTGTCACGGCATTTTATTTGGAAACAACCAATGTAAGTACTGCTTAATCAAAAGTTGTATTTACATTACAAGCATAACTAAAGTGCAAACTAGTTAAAGACCCATCGCTTCAATGTAGCGTTTTATTTATTTTTTCGTTCTTTCATTTTGCACTACATATATATATACACGTATGTATTTCTATTATCTACAAGTTTTATATATGTTTGTTTAACTATTTGTCATTTATATTACCTACATATATATATATATATATATTACTTATTTGTCATTTCTTTTATTTATAAGTTTTATATATTTATATTATTTATAGTCATTTACATTATCTACTTATATGTACATGCATTATATATGTTCATACTAAATATTTGTCATATTTGCATTATCTATAAGTTTTATACATGTTTATGTCACTTATATGTATCAGAAATCTGCTAAGTATTACGAATCAGTCCATAAAAATTCTTAGTCATTTTAACATGTTTTTAACGCTATTTTCAGTTCAGCCCTGAACTTTGCTGGTTGTTACATTTCAGCCCAGAAACTTCCCTACTCTCCCTAAACCCTAAACTTCCCTACTCTCCCAAAATTTTGCTAATTGTTACAAATCAGTCTAGAGGAGTAAAGTGACCATTTTTAACACATTTTAAAAGTAATTTTTAGTTCAGCCAGGAGCTTTTCTATAATTGCAATTCGGCCCCTGAACATTTTGATAATTGCAATTTGGCCATAATCTTCTTGATAATTGCAACTCGGCCATGAACTTTTTTATACCTGCAATTCAGCCCTCAAAGTGGATATTTTAGTGAAAAATTAAACAAGACAAGACAAGCCAAAGTACCGAAAGGGCGGATTTTTAGCTTGCGAGCTTTTAATACGTAATCAAACCCCCGAACCCGAACTTCTGGACGCAGATCATTCAAAGCCCTAGGATGTTAGTATCATGTACCCTAGGCAACTTTAGGATTCCGATTAGCCTTTAATTAATCGGTGGCGACTCTTTCTATTTTCCCCGATTCGGTTGATATTTCCATATTTGACCGAATCCGCCGTTCGCCGATCCAAAAAACATTTTCCAAAACCCGCTCTATTTCCGAGAGCGTTGGCCGAATTTGACGTGCGACAAAAATCATTATAGATTTATTATTTCGATTTTTTTTACATGTTTTGGTCAGATGTTTTACCCTTTGTAAAGCCGTGGTCGAACATGTCGAATCGGTGGACCATTTACCTAGAGCTGACCGAGATTAACTATTTCAAAAAAATTGAAATTTCACAGAGATATATATAAAAAGTTTATTTGAGAGCTAACAGCGTTTAAATAATTCGAGAAAAATTATTAATATGTCACAAAAATAAGAAAAATTATTTTAGATTTGTTCAGTTTTTTACATGTTTTGTATCCACTATAAAACGAGTGGTCGAAACTCTCGAAATGAGGACTTGCTAGTATGCTTTAAAAGTTGCCATACTTTTTTTTGTAAATAGTAAGATTTTATTATTTATAAAGGGGTCATACTGGATCGGTAATCCGATTTGACACTATTAGTTCTTCTGTCTGTTTAAAATAAATTTAATTTAATAATTAAGTTGTGCTAGAAAGTACGGTAGCCGGCAGCCCTTGGAGTTTCAAACGGTCACTATAATTAATTTTTCACTTTTTTATTTTGATTCCATTTCTACTTATCCGGATCCACCTTTGCAAATTAATTAATAGCAACAACAATATTATAAAAAAAAAATTGACACTATATATATTATTATTAATAGTAGATTGTTGACGCGTCCGTTGCACGCGTGTCGCGTGTTATGTATATAATTGGTTTTTAGATCTAACATTATTATGTAATTTAAACTATGGAGCATATAACTATTTGAGAAAAATATATATTTATCTAGTGTTTTTTTTTGAACTAACAAGAATGATATTTTTAGCATTAAAATAAAATCTTTATTTTTTACAAAAGTGATTGTGTTGTATAAAAAAACAGTTACATGAATCAGAAGTTAAAAATGGTATAGCATCATAAAACTTCAACATAATGGTGTAGTGACAATCGTTATGTTATGGTATTGTATTTAATATTTGTTATTATTGGGTATTATGAATGAAGAAAACAAATATCATAACCTCTCTATCAGTCGTATATGCATTAGCCTCTAAAGCTATGATCACATAATTTTGTTTTTGGAAATACATAAAGAAAATAGTCTAATTACATGCACTGCATCATATATACCTGAAAAGATCTTGATAGAAACTGTTGATTCCAATTATCTCACTACATATTGTGGACTCGATTTCTTAGAGTTTGGATGGATGTTTAAATAAAAACCATACAATCATTTTCATGGAAAAACCATAAGATAACAATACTTACAACAACTCACGAAGATACTTATACAATATTCATTATTATAAATTATCTAGCAAAATAACAAAACAAAACTTAGTGCTTATATATCAGTAGAATTGAAAGCATATTTATTCAAAACTATATATAAATGAAAGATGGTGCGGAATTAATAAAATAGTTAGACTATTTACTTTTTAACGCGACAACAAATAATTATCTTTGATTATCATCTGGATTAATATAATACTAACATTTCTAGATTCAAAATAAAGCAAAAGAAAAGTATAGAACATTATTTTCAAGTTCAACATGCGTCATCACTTTTCTTTATTTCTAAAATTTAACAGATAATCAAATAAATAGTTAATTAAAGTAACCTTACTTTTCCACTAAAACTGGAGTACTTATAATTACTAAAATAATATACGTTCAGATTTTTTTTTGGAGATATATGCATCGAAAGTAAATCATACAGTCGACCACTTTGATCATCTAGTTGGTGTTGGCTTGATGTATATCATACACCGTAGTTGAATATATACTTTAGAATTAGCATGTTATATACGCTCATTCTCTCCTTGATTTGGAAAAATTGACTAATATCAACCAAGCAATATACTTCATGCCAATATAGTAGTAACACAAAATTAAAGAAGCAAGTTTAGATTTCATCCAGAATTTGAAAAAAAAAATGACACTTTGTTACCGTGAGGGGGAGTTTTGTCGACGGAGAGAGAGGAAACAATGCTAGGGAAAGATATAGTGCATTCCATGAGAGATGATGAAACCATTGGCTCTCTCTCAATAATTTTTTTCCCTGTATTCATTAACTTACACTTTGTACGCGATTCTACTTATATGAAAACTTAAGTTGTAATTTCATTGACTTGTAAACTCTTTTTTAAATATATATATTAAAAAAATCATCTTATTATTGATTAATTTGTTCTAGTAGTGTACATAAATTAGAAATATATAATATCATAATTTATTTTGAAGGTTTTAATTTATTTTTTCGCATGAAAATAATATGTTCGTAAATAAGCGTATCGCATAAAACGTTATTATTTTTTACTACGATATATAAAAGTATATCATAGAAAAAAACATAGTTTTATAAATGTCAGACCTAAGTCTAACACAATTACGTTAAACGTGCATTTTTTAAAAGAGTCGCCACGAGTTAATTAAGACTAACTAGAATCCTAAATAACTTAAGCGAATAATGAATTAAACACCTAAGCATAAAATTGGTCTACGATCAGAGATTAGAGTTCGGGGGTTCGATTAGAAATTAAAAAATAATAATAATTTTAACTACGCTCTTTTGGTACTCAATTCACATATTTGCCAATTTAATCTTTTTAAATATAAATGAATTCATATTATTTAAAACATTATTAAACAAAGATTAAATTACATCAATAAGAAATTATTGATTATAAACTAACAAGTAAAATCTAAAATCATTAACAATTATCTAACATGAATTAAAATATATCATATTATCTTACATATATATATATATACAACTTAATCTGACTAATACACATTATGTTATTATGTTATGTATACAAATACCTTAAATAAAATAACACTAATATATACATCATATTATATATAATTAAATAAGCATATACATGGAGAAGATGAATTGCACTACCTGGGAATTGGACAATTAAGTCCGAGAATAAAACCTAGCGACGGCATCACAGTAACGACGAGGAGAAGCAGTAAAGGGAAGTCGGTCGGGACTGGGTTTTGATGGATATGTGCCCAATTCGAGTTCGTATTTATATTTCGGGCTTCGTAAACACGTCAAAATTACATCTCGACTCGGAAAACGTCTCCCAACGGGTCAAAACGGTCCGGAAGTGCGTTACGCGCGTCCGGATTGCATTTGCAACCCGGACGTCCGGATTGCGCGGCAATCCGGACCTCGCCGAATTGCCCAATTTCGACGAGGTCCGGATTACGTTACGGGTATCGCGCGACTACCGTATCCGCGATTACCGTTACGTGTAGAGAAGTCAAGTTCACGCATTACCAATATGGATGACGGTTACCGCTTATTTTCTTGAACCGTCGTCAAACCGCTTTAAAACCGGGTCCGGTCCCAAGGAATCCTATAAATAGAAGGCCTTGGCCACCCATTTTCACACATCCTCTCATTTGCCCAACTTTGGTATTTTGAGCTCTGACTTCTCTCTAAAAATATTCTCTCTCTAGGAATTACTCTTTTACCATTATAATGACTTAAGCTTCGGAGAGGGCTCCGCTAGCACCACCCCCCCTTCTCCGTACTAGCATTGGTCCTTCATGCAGGAACCGTCGCCCAGACATCCGTATTTGTGCACAGACCACCGCCTCCTGAGACACAGCCGTACCGAGACACAGACCTCTGCGGGAGTCAGATATCCCCTTGAGACACAACCATGCCCTGAGACACAGAACTTTCCGGGACTCAACCGAACACTCGCCAGTGGCCCAACCTCTTCCCGACGAAGGGTTACAGCCCAAAAGCCCGCACAACCATACGAACATACGCGTCCCCACGACCCAGTTCATCCCGGACGCAACATTGGCGCCGTCTACGTGACTCGAACAAAAAAATACATTTCCGCAAAATCATGACGAGTGATCACAACCCTCCCGAAGAGGTCAAAAACACAAGGAAAAGGCCTGGACGTCCCAAGATGTCCCCGGCAAACAAAAGATCAAGAGGCCAAATGCCAGCTGGGAGCCAGTCAGGACCCTCCCACATTCCAAGAGCTACTACCGTAGCTTCATCCATACCGACTGACAATGTACCTGACGCACAGCACAAAGAGCCAAAGTACAAACAACACTAACCTCCACCTGGTTTCGAACCAGAGGTACATGAAGATGAATCCCAGGCAGAAATGCCGCAGGGCGAACAAAGAACGGGGGCAAACCCGATGCCCACCATTACTCCAGCAATGATGGCGGCGCTGGAAGAGTTACTCGCATTCCACGAGTCTCTAAAGAACCAAAGATATGCGACTCAGCCACCTCCGTCCAACCAAGGAGCCTTCCAATACAAAGGTGTCAACCCGTCACCTCCTTTGCCTCCAATCAACGAACAAGTTGAGACGATAGGGACAAAGTCTCGAGTCACAAGTCATCAAGACACACTACACCAAAGAATAGAGGGGCAATGCACGGAAGGTACCTTCCAGTACCAACAGCCAAGGCACGAAGTTGCACGCTCATGCAACCGGTACGGGATAGCACAACACCAAAAAGAGGCATGGAAACAACCCCCAAAGCAGAATCAAGCAAAACCGCCCTCAAGCGGTCAGCAAGGAAGAAATTGGCAGCCTTAGCCAAAACGACCTTTTCAAGGAGGTTTCGAAAAGCCAAAAGAAATAAACATCGCTGACTACATTCCTTTGAATGCCCCGCTATCCGTGATATTGAGAGAGATGAAAGATGCGAACATGTGGAAAAAGCTGAACAATTTCAGAAAAGGTACGCTGGGGAAAGACAAAGACAAGTGGTGTGAAAACCACGAGGTCTTCGGCCACGAAACGGACCGCTGTGTCAGCCTACGTAACCGCATTAACAGCTTCGTCCTCAAAGGCAAATTAAAGCAATTCATTGATCAAGGCGACAGCCCTCCAAAGAAGACTCAAGTAGAGTCATCCAAAATACACAAGGAAAGTCCTTCCACAAGGACAAGCCAAGACAATGCTGACATCTGTCACAAGGTGGGACGGGAAAAACCTGTTAGTGACGATGACGTCCCAATCACGGGATTGACAACAAGAACCTTGAAGGCAATAATTAAAAAGGAGATACACGTCTCCTGGAAAAAGAGACAACCGCAACAAAAGAGGTTATTCCAGTCAAATGCCCAAACGATCAAAGAGTCCAATCTCGCCAAATGTGTTCCATTGAACACACCGTTATCTGTCATCCTGAAGGAAATAAAAGAAACCAAGCTATGGAAAAAACCCTCCAAATTCCACAAGGGACCATTGGGAGAAGATGAAAGCAAATGGTGTGAAAATCATGAAGTATACGGCCACGAAACCGAAAGCTGTGTTGAACTAAGATTTCACATAAACAGTTTGATCTTAGAAGGAAAAATGAAGAAGTACATTGACCATGCCAATAAGCATCAAAGGAAGCCTTGTGTCAAGTCTTCAGAAAAAGGCAAGGGAAAAGAAAAGGCGGATGATAATCCACCTATCGCCAAACGCCAGAAAAACAACGTCACTTACGGAACCAATTGGGACGATTTGTACAATCTTTGGAGTATGACTGCAGAAGAAGCAAATCTCAAACTCCCAGAAAACAAACCTCAACGCCCATTTGAGTCAACGACTGCCTTCCTTGGCAAAGATGTTGAAGAACAACACAACCAAAGTAAAACTTGGGGGCATGACATCAACTTTTGTCCATCCCCAAAAGGGGAGATTGAAGAGCTCAACACGTTAGATGCATTGAGAAACTATGTGGCACGTGGCAGAATCAACTAGCCAACAAATCACCTATGAGGACGTCAAACACATCACCAATCCCTTATCTCCTTTTTCATATCTATGTTAAATCTTTTAAAGATTAAGTACAACTCATGCTTATTAGCCTCAGTAATTTTCAAAAGAAGTGAAATTAGACGCTTTCCTGTAATCCGTCGTGCGAACTCTAAATATCTAATAAAGGTTAAATCTACTTTCGTAGGTACATTATTATGACGCATATTACCTTGGAATAACGCCAAGTAACAACTACGCACATATTACTCGCGTCAACAACACAAAGTTCCAAGCATTTTATACGCGCAAGACTAAAAATCGCATCGCAATAATAAACAAGGCGGGGCATTACACAAGGACAGATCATGCACTATTAGAAGTTGAAACAATATAAACAATCAGGAAACAGCGATACAACTGCCAAGCGACTTGGGGGGCACCAAGCTGACAAGTGCTCGGCAATTCTACCTAACATATATACATGCCTATCATGATCTACACCTATCGTACCCGCACTCAGGGAAGTTTCCTACACAAACAAGGAATCCTTGTATCAGATTCCTTTACTTTAATTATTATATGCATAACTAAAAAGAAAATTTCATGACTTCATACTTTTGCAAACTTATAAAAATTGCGATTATCTGACAAAAACAACTCTACTCGTAGGTACATGCTACACTACGATTACTACTCAGGAATTACGCCAAGTAGTAACCTATGTACAAAAATCTACTTCAAAAATACAAGCTAAGCATTGTGTTCAAGGAGGGATTTATGGTATACAACACCAACATATCTGTTATACCACAACACAAAGCCATCAAGCTATGTGTACAATCAACTTATATACCGCAATGACAACCTGCGGATTACTGTCAAAACGACGACTATTCAGGGCGTCAGCTACAAGCAATATCTTGGATTAACACCAAGACCTACTATCAAAACACCTTGGATTAACACCAAGGCCTACTATCAAAATAGCATGTTGTGGTATCCTCTTTTTTAAAAAAAGATAAGCCCCATGTTTACTTCTTTTAATGACATGTTGTGACATCTCTGGTTAGAGGCAAATCCTCATGTTCATAGGCATTCCCTAGATTCAGAACAGGATGGGCATACGGAACTGATCACTCCTTAAGTGGCGGAAGTTCTCTGGTTAGACAACAACCCCACACTATAACAAGTGCGAATTCCTGTTTAAAGGACTCACTCTTTACGGCAAAAGTCCTCTGGTTAGATGACAATTCCGTACTACAGATTTTCAAACCGTGTTGCATGGTTCCTGGACGCAGAAAGCATGCATCACAATTCATATTTTCAAAAAAGTGTTACATGGTCCTTGGACGCAGGAATCATGTATCACAAATACTTTTTCAAATATTTTACCAAATATTTTGTCAAATATTTTATCAAATTTTTTATGTATCAAACACCTTTCCAAAAAATTTATCAACACGGTTTTTTGGGTGTATCACATTCAATGTCAAAATATTTTTTTCAAATATTTTACCAACAAGCTTTTTAGGATTCACAAAAATGCTTTCTCAAAAACTAAAATGTTTTTACGTATGCTTCCCCAACGCGGGTTGATACACGCTGGCAGGTGCGCACCCTGTTTAAAACTCATAAAATTTACAAGTCGAGTCTTGTACAACGTCGCCTTAGAGTGGAACTAAGAGACGGTATAAACTAGTATCCTGCTTAGCCAAGATAACACCTCTCAAATAATACTTTTACGTATGCTTCCCCAACGCGGGTTGATACACGCTGGCAGGTGCGCACCCTGTTTAAAACTCATAAAACTTACAAGTCGAGTCTTGTACAACGTCGCCTTAGAGTGGAGCTAAGAGACGGTATAAACTACTATCTTGCTTAGCCAAGATAACACCTTTCAAATACACTACTTGTTGAGAAATATTGCTATACGCAAAAATACTTGGCAGGTTGCAACACATATAGCGGCAAGCTATTCAGGAAAGAAGGGCAATATGCATAATGCATCATGCAAGCAAAAGCATGAACAAAGAATTATCAACATCAACCCATTCACAAAGGGTTCAACATGCTGGAAGCAGACAGCCTAACAGCAACCAAGAATCAACATCATCTCTAAGGACTTATGGCAAAAAGTTCATAATGACAACATCAAATGCAATGTCGTCATCCACATAGAAGACACGACAAGAATGATTGTTTCAACATTCGCCACAACATAGCTCTTCAACATAAGGCCGGCAATTAGCAATCAACAAATACTTACCTCGGTATGAATAACGCTCCTCCTCGGGCCGGTCCCTCGACCGGGGGGCAGAAGACACCACTGCACAACCCGCAACTCTATTTCCTTTATCACAAGAAGGAGTTAGCACGGTCATGCTCAGCATAAAGAACTAAGAATCGCTCGAGACGCGCCCCTGCGTCGGATCTTTCGAGAATTATGCTAAAAACAGAAACTGCAGCCAGCGATAACTTGGAAAATTAACAAGTTCAAAGAAAATACAATGGGACGTCTTACTCACAAGCATTTTACCGCGACCGTGCCCGAAGACTCCAGAGTAGCGGGGGCACTTGTATGAACATTCCTCTCAACAAATGGATTTCTATACACTTCAGCTATCCGCAAAGACAAGCTTTTTCCCATCAAGATGGAGATAGTGGAATTACTCATGGTAACAACCATGGGAAGACTAATTCTGACAAGAGGACAGCAAGATCTAATATCTTGGAAAATGCTATCAACAATCCAATCAGTGCGCAAATACGCACCAACACTTATTCAAGCATTTATGCAACAGACGCTCCATGTGAGACAACCGCGTACGTACAAGACTTATTAGTCTTCGTGCAACAAGTAACAAGCATCGCGCAAGGGGGGCAACCTCTCCAACACATTAACCTTGCATGACAACACCGAGCGCATACTCGCAGCATACAAGATTACAATGGTGGAATATTTTCTAAGTATTTCCATGTACGTACATACATCTCGACAAGGATGCATGTCGACAAGAAGAAAAATATTTTCTAAGTATTTCCATGTACGTACATAAATGTCGACAAGGATGCATGTCGACAAGAAGAAAAGTATTTTCTAAGTATTTCCATGTACGTACATACATGTCGACAAGGATGCATGTCGACAAGAAGAAAAATATTTTCTAAGTGTTTCCATGTACGTACATACATGTCGACAAGGATGCATGTCGACAAGAAGGAAAATATTTCCCAAGTATTTCCATGTACGTACATACATGTCGACAAGGATGCATATCGACAAGAAGAAAAATATTTTCTAAGTATTTCCATGTACGTACGTACATGTCGACAAAGATGGATTGCGTACAGCGAGTAGCTATGCCTCCTAATCACACCTACGACGCTCATCGACAAGGCTCATACGACGACATCTATGGTAACAAGTACTAGATATCGCTTAAATATTTCCTAAGTGTTTTAGCATACTTGCAGGCAATGCCCAACAGTCTATACCTAATGCTCAACCATTAGCGCCAATACGCATAGCAAAAGTCAACGCGCGTATCAAAAGTCAACGCGCGTATCAAAGTCAACGCACGTATCAAAAGTCAACGCGCGTATTAAAGTCAACGCGCGTAGCCAAAGTCAACGCACGTATCAAAAGTCAACGCGCGTATCAAAGTCAACGCGCATATCAAAGTCAACGCGCGTAGCCAAAGTCAACGCGCATAACAAAAGTCAACGCGCATAGCAAAGTTGGTATGTGCAGTAAAGAGGATCAACATCTCAAGAAGCTATCATGCAAACGACACGGCCAATATGACGAACCGCGAAGAGCAAATACGATAACACTTAAGGAAATATTTCTCTAAACAACAAACGACTACTTCTTGATGATAAGGATCAAAGGAGTAATGCACCTACAAGTACTTACGGTATACTCCGCCCTCCTCTAAGTATTTATCTCTACATACATGATTATTTTGACATTGCACGTATCAAACCTGTCATCATACGCGTATGATTCCATGTCGCATGATTCATATTTTGATAATCACTAAGTCGTTTTAGAAGCGTACGGTTTATATTTCTTGCATTGCGTAATTACGATCTTGCCATGACCGTTACTTGTGCATGCATGTTGATAAAAGCATGTTCGCATGATGTATTACCAATTTCTTATATCCCTAACGATAACCATACTTGCACGCTACGTATGCGCATTCCCTATTGCACTAACCATGATGATAGGAAACAAAGTCATTCGGTCGGAAAATCAAAGGACGGACGAAATCAAGATGTCTACGTCCGACCAACGATCAAAACCGGAAGGTTAGCGTCAAGCTCAAATTGGAGACGTATCCTAGCTTAAAATAGAGTCAAGAAAGGTTTTTAACCATTACTTGACTCGGGGGCAAGTGATGGATATGTGCCCAATTCGAGTTCGTATTTATATTTCGGGCCTCGTAAACACGTCAAAATTACATCTCGACTCGGAAAACGTCTCCCAACGTGTCAAAACGGTCCGGAAGTGCGTTACGCGCGTCCGGACCGGACCTCCGGATTGCAATGCAATCCGGACCTCGCCGAATTTCCCAATTTCGACGAGGTCCGGATTACGTTACGGGTATCGCGCGACTACCGTATCCGCGATTACCGTTACGTGTAGAGAAGTCAAGTTCACGCATTACCAATATGGATGACGGTTACCGCTTATTTTCTTGAACCGTCGTCAAACCGCTTTAAAACCGGGTCCGGTCCCAAGGAAGCCTATAAATAGGAGGCCTTGGCCACCCATTTTCACACATCCTCTCATTTGCCTAACTTTGGTATTTTGAGCTCTGACTTCTCTCTAGAAATATTCTCTCTCTAGGAATTACTCTTTTACCATTATAATGACTTAAGCTTCGGAGAGGGCTCCGCTAGCACCACCCCCCCTTCTCCGTGCTAGCATTGGTCCTTCATGCAGGAACCGTCGCCCAGACATCCGTATTTGTGCACAGACCACCGCCTCCTGAGACACAGCCGTACCGAGACACAGACCTCTGCGGGAGTCAGATATCCCCTTGAGACACAACCATGCCCTGAGACACAGACCTTTCCGGGACTCAACCGAACACTCGCCAGTGGCCCAACCTCTTCCCGACGAAGGTTTACAGCCCAAAAGCCCGCACAACCATACAAACATACGCGTCCCCACGACCCTGTTCATCCCGGACGCAACAGGTTTCGTCGGGCGGAGCGCGGCTGGATAGACTAGACGGCCGGGCAAAGCTAGCAGCGACCGGGGAAGGGCTGACTGGAGCTCTTATTATCGTCTAGAGTTCGAACGACATCAGAAGGCGCGAGGTGGTGGTCATCTGGGTAGGTGCAGTGCTAGAGGTCCCGGGTCTGGCTGGAACGCGGCGAACTCCAGTGTTGGATCACGGGCGAAGCTCCGTTACGTCCTTGACGGAAAGCTTTGGACTCCTGGGCTCCGCATAATCCTGCAAAAGGGGATGACCTGGGTGGTGACCCAGAATCCCTCTCTGATGCTTAAATGAGTATGATGATCAATGGGGTGGTAAGCAAAAGTCTAAGTTTGTATTAGATCATTCGGGTTTTCTGAGGTAACTTCCTCCTTTATATAGGAGGGGAAGTTACTCAGTTACCTGTTACTGCGCCTGGCAGTTTACCCATGATTCCGTGTATCTCGCCACGATTCCGTATATCTCGTCAGGGATTCCGTAGATTTCGCCCCACGCTCCGCGTATCCTACCCGTACTCCGCGTATCTCGGGCACGCCCTGCGTATCTCGGGGGATTTACCTTTATCTCTAACCATCTCCCACTACTCTATCTAGTAGGTGGGTTTCTCGGTCTTTATCCTCTGATCACAAGCCACGACTCCTGTAGGGGGCTCCAGAGTTATCTCATTCTAGGTCACCACCCAGGACCTTCAGTCTCTACGGGACAGGTCCAGCCTCTGTGGGGCTTTATTATCGGGGCCTTTACTAAGGCATATCGGGGCCTACTCAGAGGCTTCTTGTCGGGAGCGTTCAGCTCTTATGTCGGGACTGCTTAAGTCGGGACCCTTCACGCTGGGCCTCTGGGCCTTCTGGGCTTTTCACGAAGCCCACTGGACCTACTCGCCGTCCATTGGCTGTTAACAGGGCTAACGATTACATCGGAACCCATCATCCAGGTCTCCGGGCAAGACGACGCGTTGGAACCAAAAAAACCGGCGAGTTCCGGCGTGGATGAATCAGTCCGGGACGAGATGTGATTTTGGCTTCCGTTCAAAAGCAGTAGCAAAGGACGACATGTGATTTTTTGGCACAACAATCGAGAGACAATATTACTTTATTATTATTATTATTATTATTATTTTTTTTGGTATTTTCCTTTGTGTTTTTCCGTGTGTTTACATGTAAACTGGACCCCTATTGATAGTAGAAACATAGTCTAGATTACAGATAAAATCTAATACAAAACGCTAATAAATAATTAGCTTACAAATAATTCATAGGGAGGATAATTACTTATAAATAAAAGATAATATATGTAGAAAAATATCTTATAGATAATTGTCTTAAAAAAATTATTATATATATATTTTTAAATATTCCGAAAATATTAAATATATTCAAAATATTTTAAAATATATTTATAATAATTTCCTAATATGCACTTAAGCATTTCCGATACCACCGTCGGAGGCTTTTGTTTTCATACCCTCCGTTACCACCGTCGGAGGCTTTTGCCTTGCGTGTGATTATTGTATAATAGTGCCTCTTACTCATGATTACCTTGGGCCCACCAGGCCCTATGGGCAGTTGCCAAATCCGAGGAGACTCCTCGGTTACAGTAGCATTAAATGGCCAGGGATAAGGAAACGACGTTTACATCAGCGTGACTGTTTCTTTCTGAAAAAGTACTCATTACGTCACCAACGTCTTTTCTGTACTGTCCCTCAGTCTTCGACGGTCAAGATTGAATCGTTTCGTCTTCAACGGTCCAGATTAAGTCCGTCCAGTTTGTCCTTCTGCTTATAAAAGCTAAGACCCTGGCACTATTCTTCTTCACTGTCTCCATTTTTGGAAGTGCATCCATCTTTGAGCTCGAAGTTTCTTCTCCCCGTGTCTTTTGCTCTTCAAGTGATTCAAGACTTTACCATGTCTGGTAAGGTTTCATTCTCTATTGTTTGCCTTCATCTTTACTTAACTCGATTGTAGTTTTCCGAATAAACCTAACATTCCTTTCAATGGCTGATTTCAGATAGTGGATCTGGTTTCGAGGGAAGGAAGCCTTTCAACTTCGACTATGCTCTGAACGAAATTTTCAGCACTGCTTATGATGCAGCTCTCCGGGAAGGATGTATCATTTCCACCAAAGAGGCCGATGCTCAAGGCCGGAAATGCATACCACAAGTTCAGAGTGAAGAGGAGCTACTTCTTCATCGGGTACTCCTCGATCCCATGATTCCGATAGTCATTCCTCCAACGGCTGACCCTGTGGAGCCTTCTGCCACCGACTTCGTGGACCCAACTCCTGTTTGATGCCGCCAATAAGGACCAAGCTTAATGCTCTATATTTTTAATCCTTGTAGTCTTTCTCCTTCGTTTTTTGTATCCGAACTCCTAGGCCTTCGAGCCTTTATATAATGAATTTCTTTCATCTGTTTTAGCACCGATACGCGTTTGCACTTTGTCTAAAGCGGCTTTAAATTCGTTACTCAGAACGTTCCGATGCGCCGTTAAAATGACTTTATACGTCATTCCGACGCTTTACTCGAGACTTCACCACTTAAGGTTTCTCATCCAAAATCGGGACTTCCCCACTCAAGGTTTCTCGTCCAAAATCGGGACTTCACCACTTAAGGTTTCTCGTCCAAAATCGGGACTTCACCACTTAAGGTTTCTCGTCCCTGCCTTTCAAGGCCATTTTCACACCCCTTAGGGCTTTTACTGCGTCTCTACCGGACGGCTTAATCGTACCCTTTAAGGCTTTTTGCCGCATCATATAGACGACTTACGCGGACCTGTTAAGGCTTTCCGTACCCGTTAAGGCTTTTGGCCGCATCATATAGACGACTTACGCGGACCCATCAGGGCCTTTTCGTACCTAGGCTTTTGGTTACATCATATAGACGACTTACGTGTACCCCGTAGGGCTTTTGTCCATACCCGTTAAGGCTTTTGGCCGCATCATATAGACGACTTACGCATACCTCGGAAGGCTTTTATCGTACCTCGGAAGGCTTTTGTCGCGTCCTTCAGGACGTCTTACTAACAGTTTAGAATAAATCTAAAAGTAATTTGATCGGAAACAACTTCTTTTATTCATAAATAACTCAAAATAGGCTTACATCGGATCTTATTGATAGACAATTTGCGCCCTTCACGGCGGCTTAATATCAAACATGATACTTCTTCAAGTGTTCGCCACTGAAGGAATGCTTCAACGTCTTGCCATCAAGGTCCTCTAGCCTGTATGCATTGGGGGCTGGCATCCCTACAATCTTGTAAGGTCCCTCCCATTTTGGCGATAGTTTGTTTATCCGATCTTGATGAACGAACTCGTTCCTCCGCCAGACAAGTTCTCCCACGAAGAATTGTCGGGACTTAACACGCCGATTGTAATATCGGGCTGTTGCCAGACGCATTCGGGCCTGGACTTCATCAGCCTTCCATCTTTTTTCCTCGAGCAAGTCTAAGTCTAGACGTCTCATTTCCTCGTTTGTCAGAGGCTCGTAATATTTCGCGCGATGGGACGCCACCGCTATTTCCACGGGAGCGACTGCCTCCGTGCTATAGACCAGGCCAAACGGAGTTTCTCCTGTTGATTGCTTGGGTGTTGTTCTCACAGCCCACAGCACGTTCTCGAGCTCATCCAGCCAATGGCCCTGCAAGGCATAGACTCTCTTCTTCAAGCCATCCATCACGATCTTGTTGGCTGATTCTACCTGGCCATTGGTCTGAGCGTGGCGGACTGAAGCGGTCTGATGCTCAATGTTTAGTTCTTCCAGGTACTCATTCAACTGAGCCCCATTGAACGGAGGGCCATTGTCGCTGATCAACACTCGAGGAACCCCGTACCGGGATACGATCTGAGTTTGGAGGAACTTGAGGATCTGCTGCCCCGTCGTCCTGGCCAATGCTTTAGCCTCTATCCACTTTGAGAAGTAGTCGATGGCCACGAGCAAGTACTTGCACTGACCCTTCGCTTGGGGAAGAGGTCCCACCAAGTCAATCCCCCATTGCGCGAAGGGCCATGCACTTCTGATGGGCATCAAGTCCGCAGCGGGAGCCACGATATTTGGAGCGTACCTCTGGCATGCATCACAGGATCGGACCATCGCGGTCGCTTCCTTGTTCGTCGAGGGCCAATAGTAGCCTAAGTTCAATGCCTTCCTCACTAGAGATCGGGCCCCTTCATGACAGGCCGCGACTCCCTCGTGTAGCTCCCTCAGGATCCGCTTCGTGTCAGGTTCTGCTACACATTTTAAGAAAGGCTTTACGTATCCTTTTTTGTATAATTGGTTGTCCACCATCGCGTAGTTGTCCGCAATCCGACGCAGCCTGATCGCTGCCACTTTATCATCGGGGAGTGTCCCTGTAGTCAGATACGTGACCATCGGGGTCATCCACGTGGGCTTCTCTTCTTCCTCCGATCCTGTCTCAATAGCACAGATCTCCGCCGAATCAATGTTTGAGATAATCACCTTTTCTAGGAAATGCACCCTCCGATTCTCCTCAGGGACCACTCCCAGAGCGAACTTGCTCAAGGCATCTGCTTCCGCGTTCTCTTCCCTCGGGATTGCCTCGATATCGAAGCTTTTGAAGCTTCCCTTCAAAGTCTGCACCTCGTGCAAATACTTCTTCATTGTTGGACTCTTGGCTTCATAGCTCCCCTGGACTTGATTTACGATCAAGCTGGCATCGCACTTTACTTTTAAATGGTCGACCCCCGTACCCTTGGCAATCTTAAGGCCTGTGATGAGAGCCTCATACTCCGCTTCATTGTTGGTGGCTTTGAACGTCAACGCCAAGGCATATCGTAGGGGCTCGCCTCCACCGGGCGGTATCAATATGAATCCTGCCCCCGAGCCTTCTACACTCGATGAACCATCAGTGTACATCTCCCAAGTATTCTCCTCATTTGGCTGTTCTGGCTGTTGTTCTGTTGTCGGGACTTCTTCCATGGTTGCCCCCTCTGCGGGACCCGTTACTTCCAGATCGGGTGCCGTAGACTCAGCTATAAAATCTGCCAATGCCTGGCCCTTAATAGTGGTTCTTGGAGCGAAATGAATGCGGAACTCCGTCAGCTCGATGGCCCATTTCACCAATCTCCCCGACGCCTCCGGTCGGTTCAAAAAGTGTTTCAGGGGCTGATTGGTCAATACCGTGACTTCATGGGCATGGAAGTAAGGTCGTAGCTTTCGAGCGGCAATAATCAACGCGAAGAGATACTTCTCAATAGCGGGATAGTTTATTTCAGACTTGGCAAACGCCTTGCTTACATAATAGATAGGCACTTGGTTGCCCTTGACAATTTTAATCAGAACAGAACTAACAGCCACATCAGAAACAGCCAAATAGAGATAAAGCGGCTCGCCTGGAACTGGTTTCGCCAACGGCGGAAGGGTACGGAGGTGTTGCTTGAGTGCCTGGAACGCCTCCTCGCATTTGTCGGTCCATTCGAATTTCTTATGGGCCCTCAGCACGTCAAAAAATGGCATGGCTCGGTCACTCGCCTTGGATAGGAAGCGATTCATCGCGGCCAACCGGCCATTCAGCACCTGGACCTCCCGATGAGTCTTCGGGGACTGCATCTCCTCGATTGCTCGCAGCTTCTCGGGGTTCACCTCGATTCCTCTCTGGCTCACCATGAACCCTAGGAACTTCCCCGAGTTCACGCCAAAGGCACATTTGTCGGGGTTCAGCCGAACCTGATGGAACTTCATCCGCTCAAATGCTGCCGCCAAGTTCTGGACATGGTCTCCTGCCTGTCGGGACTTCACTAGCATGTCATCCACGTACGCTTCCATGGTTTTCCCCAACATGTCTCCAAACAACTTGTTCACCATCCGCTGGTAAGTTGCTCCAGCATTGATCAATCCGAAGGGCATCACGTCGTAATGGTAGACATCACTGTCGGCATAGAAGGCCGTATGGGGGGCATCCTCCTTCGCCATCTTGATCTGGTTATACCCGGAATAGGCATCCATGAAGCTCAGCAGCTCATGTCCCGATGTGGCATCCACCAACTGGTCAATCCTCGGGAGCGGGTAGCAATCCTTCGGGCAAGCCTTGTTCAAGTCGCGGAAATCGACACACATTCGCCACTTCCCGTTACTCTTTCGCACCAGGACTGGGTTAGCCACCCAAGTCTGGAATCGGAGCTCCTTAATGAATCCAGCATCGAGCAGTCTGCCCACCTCTTGCTGGATCGCTATCCTCTTGTCCGCGCCCATCGGACGCCTCCTCTGCGCGATAGGCTTGATCGCGGGGTCTATCTTCAGCTCGTGCACTATCACGTCGGGACTGATTCCTGGCATATCACTCGGGGACCAGGCAAACAGCTCTTTAAACTCCTTCAGGAGCTCGATCAATTCTTGGGCTCTTTCCTCCGACAAAGCAGACCCAATCTTGACCTTCCGCTGAGGCCCATCAATCTCGACCTCCTTCAGATCCTCCATGGGGGCGGGACGCCCATACTCCTCTCGAGGATCGGCATCAGTCTGAAGGACAGTCATAGCTTCTCTCCTTCTCCGTCGGGTGGCGTTAACGTAGCACTTCCGCGATGCCACTTGGTCTCCCTTGACCTCTCCAACCCCATTGTCAGTCGGGAACTTCATCTTCTGGTGGACCGTCGAGGCGACTGCCATGAGGGGGTTGATAGTGGTCCTTCCAATAATCGCGTTGTATGCCCCCGCAGACTCCACGACAACGAAATCCACGTTTCGTTTCTCCATCTTCCAGCCACTACCAAACTCCACCGGTAAGGTAATCATTCCCAGCGGGTAAGAGGTGGAACCAGAGAATCCTACCATCGGGAAGTCCACCTGTGTGAGGTCCTTCTTCGTCTTTCCCATGGCCTCCAGAGCGTCCATGAAGATAATATCGGAGGAACTCCCTCCGTCTATCAGGATCCGCTTCATCTCGAATCCGTCTACATCTAAGGTCACGACCAGGGCGTCATCGTGAGGGCTCTCCACGCCTACTAGATCCTCCGCCGAGAAGGAAATTACCATTTCCTCCTTCAGGGTCCACGACCGGGACCTTTTGCCTAGCACCACCGCGGCGGATATGCGAGAAGCGTAGTTTTCCCGGGAAGCAGAGGTATCTCCTCCCGCCGCCATTCCTCCATGGATGACGTTGATAGTTCCCCGCCTCTCCTTGCGGGCACCTGAACCTGAGGCTTCTGGCTCGACCTTCTTCCTCTTCGGGGATCGGTCGCGGGACTTGGAACGGGATCGTGATCGACTTCTGGAACGGGATCAGCACCGCCCCCTTCCGACAAACTCTTTTAGCTTCCCCTTCTGGATCAGCTTCTCAATTTCCTTCTTCAACTCCCGACAGTTTTCGGTGTCGTGACCATTGGCTCGATGGTAGCGACAGTAACGGTCAGGGCAGCCTCCTAGGAATTCGCCTTCTTTCCTCGGGGGGTATCGAGCGAGACCCTGTCTGTCCATCACAGCTAACACGGAGGTCATCGAGCTATTGATGGGAACGGCCCGACCTTCTCGGTTGTCCTTCCTCGGAGGAAGCTTGTCTTCTCTTTTATCGGGACGACCACGGTTCCTACTTCCTTCCGACTTGTCGCTCCCTTTGCGATCATCCGACAGCTTGGACGATGGCTTTCCTCTCCCCGACTTCGGGGGATCGAGCTCTCCAGCAGCAATCTTCGACTCCTGGACGTCGATTTGCTGTTTCACCCTCGCTTGCAGGGCCTCCATGCTCCATACGGCCTTCGCGGCTACGCTGTGCATCAGGTCGGAGCCGTACAGAGCGCTCAATTTCCGCAGAAAAGTACGGATTGTCTCTCCCTCCGAGATTTCTTCATCTATCTCCGCCGCACTAGTAGTGAATCGTTGGTAGTAGTATGCCAACGATTCATCAGGTCTCTGCACCACCTGGGTCAAAGACCTCACACTCTTCAAAAGACGCCTCCGACCCTGGTACTGCTTGATGAAGCGATCGTGCATATCAGCCTAGCACGTGATGCATCCTGGCGGGAGGCTGAAGAACCAAGTCATGGCCCTTTCTCCCAGGGTTATCGGGAACAATGAGCATATGAGGTCATCGTTCGATGTTCGTCCCATACAGGCCTGGACATGCCTCTGCACATGGCGAACTGGGTCCTCTTCACCATCGTACTCCTTGATGGTCGGAATGCCTAGCCCGGGCGGGGCTACGGTATCTATCAGTCGTGGAACGAAAGGATGGCTGGACCGATCCCTCAGCTCCGATGTCATCTGCTTCTGATCACCCATGCAGATGCTAACGATCTTCACCACCTGATCGGGGGTGATAGGACCATTCAGGGGAATTGTCCTATTTTGCACCGGTCCTGGGCCGTCGACCACGAACTTCTCCGGGTGTGCCGGCTCCTTACCCTTGCTCCTGGGCGGAACCTCCTGAACCTCTGGGTCCACCCTCGGCGGGGGTGGTGGTAATTCTTCTCGCGGAGGCAACTCCTCCGCCCTCCTGGCGGCCTCTCTCTTGTCCAGCAAGGCCTCCATGGCAGCCAAGAACATGGGCATAGCATCTGCTACTGCCTTGGCCAACTCCGAGTTCGAAGACGACCCTTCCTCCCTTCGCAGGACTCCTTCTCCTACATGGCCCACCGGGTTCGGGGGAGCCTCATCTTCCTCCCTACGCGGGACATCCTGCCTGTTTCTCTCTGTGTCTCGGACTGAGACCTCATAGCCATCACCCTGCCCCCCTGTCTGGGAAAGAGCGGGGTTCTCACCTTGTTCAGCAACACGTTCTGGCAACTGGGAATTCATAGTTCCTGCGGGACGGGAACTACCACCCTGAACTTGCTTCTTCTTGCCACCACCGGCCATTGATCTGGTAGAAACTATCTTGACTTTTCGTAAGTTTCCCACAGACGGCGCCAATGTTGGATCACGGGCGAAGCTCCGTTACGTCCTTGACGGAAAGCTTTGGACTCCTGGGCTCCGCGTAATCCTGCAAAAGGGGATGACCTGGGTGGTGACCCAGAATCCCTCTCCGATGCTTAAATGAGTATGATGATCAATGGGGTGGTAAGCAAAAGTCTAAGTTTGTATTAGATCATTCGGGTTTTCTGAGGTAACTTCCTCCTTTATATAGGAGGGGAAGTTACTCAGTTACCTGTTACTGCGCCTGGCAGTTTACCCATGATTCCGTGTATCTCGCCACGATTCCGTATATCTCGTCAGGGATTCCGTAGATTTCGCCCCACACTCCGCGTATCCTACCCGTACTCCGCGTATCTCGGGCACGCCCTGCGTATCTCGGGGATTTACCTTTATCTCTAACCATCTCCCACTACTCTATCTAGTAGGTGGGTTTCTCGGTCTTTATCCTCTGATCACAAGCCACGACTCCTGTCGGGGGCTCCAGAGTTATCTCATTCTAGGTCACCACCCAGGACCTTCAGTCTCTACGGGACAGGTCCAGCCTCTGCGGGGCTTTATTATCGGGGCCTTTACTAAGGCATATCGGGGCCTACTCAGAGGCTTCTTGTCGGGAGCGTTCAGCTCTTATGTCGGGACTGCTTAAGTCGGGACCCTTCACGCTGGGCCTCTGGGCCTTCTGGGCTTTTCACGAAGCCCACTGGACCTACTCGCCGTCCATTTGCTGTTAACAGGGCTAACGATTACATCGGAACCCATCATCCAGGTCTCCGGGCAAGACGACGCGTTGGAACCAAAAAAACCGGCGAGTTCCGGCGTGGATGAATCAGTCCGGGACGAGATGTGATTTTGGCTTCCGTTCAAAAGCAGTAGCAAAGGACGACATGTGATTTTTTGGCACAACAATCGAGAGACAATATTACTTTATTATTATTATTATTATTATTTTGGTATTTTCCTTTGTGTTTTTCCGTGTGTTTACATGTAAACTGGACCCCTATTGATAGTAGAAACATAGTCTAGATTACAGATAAAATCTAAATACAAAACGCTAATAAATAATTAGCTTACAAATAATTCATAGGGAGGATAATTACTTATAAATAAAAGATAATATATGTAGAAAAATATCTTATAGATAATTGTCTTAAAAAAATTATTATATATATATTTTTAAATATTCCGAAAATATTAAATATATTCAAAATATTTTAAAATATATTTATAATAATTTCCTAATATGCACTTAAGCATTTCTTGGAGACTCTGTGGTTTGACGCGTCTGGAATTGACGTATTATGTGTAGCGTCGTTACGTCTGGGTCAAAATCGAGTGTTTACATTAAATATTACAAATATAAATATTATTTGATGACGTGTAAACTGACTTCACCAATATCGTGGATTCTGGAGCATTTTTAAGCTGAAAATTAGGGCTGGCAATTCGTGCGGATCGTGCGAGTTTCTGTCGTGTTAGATTCGTGTCGTGTTCTGGGGGTCAGCCAGGGGTTGCAAGAGTATGGATTTATTTGACTTTCAAAAGTATTACCTTCTAAAGTTAACCCAACTAAACTTTTTGATCAGTTTTTTTTTTTTTTTTACTCTATACTAACCTTAAAAAATCCAAATATCAAAATGTGTTGAAAGTCAAATAAATCCTTAAATAATCTTAAAATTATATAAACCTTAAATTCTAAACTTTATTGAATTGTGTGTATAGTTTGACTGGATTAACCCTAGAGGATAATTTTTTAAAAGTATTACCTTCTAAAGTTAACCCAACTAAACTTTACACCTAATAATAGAGTTTCAGAAAAAAAAAAAAACCATAAAAATTATATAAATCATTTACATTAAAAGATGAAAATTCAACAAACAAAAAACCAAAACGGGGGAAAAATTAGGCGTCGTTGTTTAGAACAGCGACGCCCAAAAAAATTTGGGGCGAAGCCGTTGTTTAGATAGCGACAATGTGGTTAATTTAGTATTTGGCTAACTTTGCGGCACAATTAAGTATTTGGGATTTCTTAGGTTGTTATATGGGTAAATAGTTCAAAATTTTGTATACGAATAATTATTTAAAAAATGAAAAATACTTGTGAAAAAAGAAAAAAAATCATATGAAACTATAAAATAGTCTAATAATTTAAAATTAAAAAAAAATAATTACAATAACTATTACGATTTTTATACTTTGAAAATAAAACATAACATACTCATTATCAACAGTTTTAAATATATATTTTTCAATGAAATTCACCAAAAAACCGTTCTTCAAATTACCACTCTCATTGAACTACGTTATGGACAAATAGACTTTTGTAGATTTTTTTGGTGATACTTTTGTATATATTTATTTGAATAAATATATATTGTCACTTAGATAGTCATATATAATTTTAGATATGCACTTATAGATACAAACTATATATATATTAAATATAATGAGTTAAATAGTATATACATATGCATAACATTCATATTTAATGTTGCACCACTTTCCTATATTTAAATGCGGGTGCAACGTTCATTATTTTTTTTTTTCATAAATTGAGGGGTAGCAACATTTACATATCCACTAGTATATACACTAATTTTTATAAAGTTTAGGGGTTGCAGTTACAACTCCTCAGCTATACGTAGCTACGCCCCTGAGGATGTGACATAAATAGACAATAGATGTAGCTAGACTCCATTAACTTTCGTGTGTAAAAGTTAATACTTAATACTTCCAACTTTTCCGGACCGGGTCAGACCGCGAACCGGGTGTATCAGCGATCCGGTTCTGATAATTTATAGGACTGCACAGCAGAACCGGTTCGGCAGGATAAAACCGGGTTGGACCGGGTCGGACCGGATAAACCGGCACCGGTCTGACCGTAAGAGAGAAGAATGTACTTTTTTTTGTTAAGAAAAATATTAATTGGAGATACCAAGACTCAAACCTATGACCTCCTTTGAGGATTACAACATGCTATCACTGAACTACATGACAACTTGTAAATATAATGACAGAAAATATCTTATAAATATATTTCTAAATTCTAATCATTTCAAGCAATAAAACCGGATTGAACCGGGTTGAACCGGGTCGAACCGGTTAGACCGGGAACCAGTCATCTTTCCGGTCCAAGGCCCGTTCCGGTTTTCAAAACACTGTGTCTCTATCTCTCTTTTTATGTGGGTCCCAATGGTAAAAGTATCAATGCTTTTAAATGGTGGTAGGCAAACCGCTCGAATTGGTGTACCATTAACCGGCTAGAGCTAACCGAGTTCAACTAATTCAAAAAAATATTATAATATTTCTAAAAAAAAATTTTGAAAAATATCATTTTATGATTTATTCGATTTTTTTACATATTTATTTTATCTTGCACATGACAGACAAGGATGCACATGCCTACACAAAATGCATGCTTTTCAGATATCGGCTGATCAGTCCCATATGCACCTAAACCTGGGACATGATCCATGCAACACCGAACATTACCATCTTTTGTTTTGTGCTGTTTTGGTCCTTCCACACAATACATATAACCGTAGGTATCCTCCCAAAGCTCTTTGGTTTTTAAGAACATACGTTCGAGATTGTTCTTGCCTCTCTTAGAGCTCTCAAAATCACGATCGTTGTGATCCAACACTTCTCCAAATATTGCCTCGAGGTCTTTGCAGTATGCAGCAGGGTATAGTTGGTGCGTGTGCCATATAAGATCAATATCATGGGTCGGGACACATAAGGAGCCAATATTCCTTTCCATGATCATCTTAGTTAGGTTAAGAAACGACTTATATCGAGCAATGGCTTCTTCAAGGAAGAAATCGTCATACCCGATCACTTTCGAAATCTAAACAGTGCATATCATTTGTTCAGTGGTGATCATGCTTCATAAACGTTTTGAATAAAGATATATGTTTTTGGATATTGATTACCTTACTAAAAAAAGAACTTTGCCTTTTGACAGCTGCCGCTAAATCATACTTTGTACTTCTCTCGGTTTTTGTATTAGCCTCAATTAGTGGAGCCTGTGATACGACACTACGTAGGTCAAGATGAAATGGCTCTGACACATATGTTTTGTTCCATATTAACTCTGTTGTATTTGAGATGTTTTCCCCTACAGTCGACAACACATCCATTTTGTCCAGAATTCGTCCAAATATCTCTTCACAGTCACGCTTATATTGCACCTAAAAACAAGTTGATTTGAAATTAAGTTGACTTAAACTAAATAACACACCATAAAAATATAGATCCAATAACATTTTGGGATTTCACAATATTTTACCGGGTTAAGGCGATGACAATGCCAGACCCACTCGCAGTCAAGAGGCACGACCAAGGGTCCATCCACGACGGAGCACTCTACATGTTTGGCTAGTAAAGGAAGCCAACAACACTTATACCTGCCCAAAAAATCATCTGACCCATGTTCTTTCCTTGAAACAAACGTCTAAACTATCTACGCCTTGATGTATAATAAGTCAAATCAATTGATAACAGAGGACTATCGAAGATACCTCTGAATAGCTCGCTCAAGGACTGGACCATCGTAAAGACAATTAGTAGAATCAACAACAGTAAGGAATTTCAACTGTTGCTTTGCATTTTCCAGAAGATCGACGCTGAAATTAATTTGTTGTGCCATAGACCACTCCACAATATGTGCACCCTCCATAGTTAACCAAACTATGAACTTGGATGGTAGTAATGTTAGCATGTTTTATGTGATATTGGAGATAGGAGATGCTTTGGAGATAAGTGTATTTTTAGTCAAATGTGATACCTCATTGTGTTGGAAAAAAATGTTTTCTTATTAATGACATTTGAACTATTATGTTTAAAGTCAATAACAGTTTTGGATTGACTTTAAAGATGCATAATCCAAACCCTACTAATTTGAAAAAATGTTAATATTTTTTTTAAAAAAATATCTTAATCATTTTAGATTTATTTTGATTTTATACATATTTTTTACCCTTTGTAAAACCTGTGCTCGAACCTTTTGAATCGGTGGACCGAGTTTAACTAATTCTAAAAAAAAAAAATTATTGAAATTTCATAGAATATATGAAAATATAACAATTAATTACTGAAGGAAAAAATTTAACTTTTAACAGCTGCCTCTTTTGGGTTGGATTCGCAACTTGGCATAATGAAATCTCGAAGTGTGTATCACGCCTCTTTGGGTTTTCACATTAATTACATTTAGGAAATCTTGTGATGGAACATTATCCAAATCATGATGAAATGGTTCCGAGTTCCGGCACAGAATTTATTCCATATTGTCTCTGTAGGATTTGAGAAATTTCCTCCTACCGTCGACAACAAATTCATCTTTTAAACCCGTTCAAATATTTCCTCGCAGTCATGCTTATATTATTTGAATCAAGTTTCACACCCATATCAAAAATCTAAATTAGATATACACAACTATTTGAGATTTCATTTTTTATATCGAATTAAGGAATTAAGACGATGACAGTGTCACTGTCAGATCTACTCGCAATCAAGAGGCACGACCAATAGTTTCTCTACGACTGAGCACTCTAAATGCTTAGCAAGTAAAGGAAGCCAAAAATACTTATATCAAACAAAGACATCATTAGCACCATAAAATTAAACGCCCAAACATTTTGAACGGCAAAATTAAAGTAGAGTAAATTAAAAGAATTTGTAGTAAAGGGTATTTGAAGATACCTCTCAATAGTTTGCTCAAGCGTTGGTCATCGTAAAGACAACCCCTCACTCGTTTCACGAGGTCACTTGATATATAAGAGAAAACCCATGACTCCATTCTCCTAATTATGTGGCTCGTCCTACTCGAGATCATGTCCAACTCAATTAATCTAGTAAGACCCAATAGTTCAGATTATCTATGCCGTGTAAGTTAATCCTACATAGGAGAAAGTTATTTGAGGACGATGTTAAAGTGACGTACTCCACCGTGAGTTGTGGAATAATATCACTCCACTTGGATTAGAAAAATATCACCGTATAAGCAATTGTGTCATCTCTTATATCATCAATTAATTTTAAAATGAATCATCCCCTTATATAAATGATTGTTATACGTTGGCCTGTTGAGTTTGACTCGGTCAGTAAGGAATTTAACAGATGGCCATAAATGACCTCGGATTAGGTCTATTCATATAATCATCACATAGTAAAAACTAAAACATTAAGCACACTTGACATCCTTTTGGGTCCCGACGGCACCCATATAACAACCCACTATACAATATGAACGGTTCACATCATTCTTCAAGAGACACGTTGTGAAGCAAGCCCCAACACAAACGGCGCGAGTTAAAACGCTACCACGGCAAACATCATTCTTGCCATTGTGTTGTATTGGACCTTCTACATAATACATGCAACCATAGGTATCCTCCCAAAGCTCTTTGGTTTTTAAAAACATGGGTTCGAGATTATTCTTGCCACTCTCTGAGCTCCCAGAATCACGATCGTTGTGATCAAGTACTTTTCCAAATATTTTCATGAGGTCTTTGCAGTATGCAGTAGGGTACAGTTGGTGAGTGTGCCACATAAGGTCGATATCATGAGTCGGGACACAGAAGGGATCGATATTCCTTTCCATGGTTATCTTAGATAGGTAAAGGAACGACTTATATCGAGCAATGGCTTCTTCTAGGAAGGAATCATCATACCCAATCACTTCTGAAACCTAAACAGTACATAAAATCATTTGTTCAGTGGAGATCGTGCTTGATAAACTTTGTAAATAAAGAAATATGGTATTGAACCTCGATTACCTTAGTAAAGAAGGTACTTTGTCTTTTGACAGCTGCCACCAAATCGTACTCAGTACTCCTCTGGGATTTAACATCAACCTCATTTAACGAAGCTTGTGATAAGACATTATCTAGGTCAAGATGAAATGGCTCTGACACATAGGTTTTGTTCCATAATAACTCTGTTTGCTCTGAGAAGTTTTCCCCTATAGTCGACGACACACCCATCTTGTCAAGAATTTGTCCAAATATCTCCTCACAGTCACGCTTGTATTGTAGCTAAAAATAAGTTCATTTCAAATTAAATCGATTTAATGTAAATAACCCACCATTGAAAAAAAAATTGGGAATAGAACCTAAAAACTGTCTCAATTTTGACTCATGTGTCAGTTTGGTGTCTGAGGTTGGAATTTAATGTCCCAATTTTCATGTGTTGTTATTTGGTGTCTCCGTTAAATTTTGGGGTTAAGTTGAACGGAATCTGGTCACGTGAGTGGTCAATTTTCAAAATTTCAAAAATACCCCTGACCAGAATTAGGGTTCCGGTCGATTCCGACCAAACCCACCCGATTCTGGCCTATTGCGGCCAAACCCACCCCTATTCCGGCCGACTACGGCCAAACCCACCCCGATTCCAGCCTATTGCGGCCAAACCCACCTGATTTCGGCCGATTACGGCCAAACCCACCCCGATTCCGGCCGATAAAGGCCAAACCCATCCCGATTCCGGCCAATTTCGACCGATTGGAGGTGGGTGGCTGGAGGTGGGTGGCCGGAGTCGGGGTGGGTGGCCGGAATCGAAGGCTTAAAAAAAGGGTAAAATAGTATTTTCACTCAATCTGTTAAACATAACCCCAAAATCTAACCGAAAACCAAATAGGCACAAAACTAAAAATTGGGACACCAAATATCAACAGCTTAAAATTGAGACACCAAACTGACACTCGAGTCAAAATTGGGACAGTTTTTAGGTTCTATTCCCAAAAAAATACCCAATATTTTGGGACTTCACTGTATCATACCGGGTTAAGGCGATGACAATGCCAGACCCACTCGCAGTCAAGAGGTACGACTAAGGGTCCCTCCACAACAGAGCGCTCTACATGTTTGGCTAGTAAAGGAAGCCAACAATACTTGTACCTGACAAAAACATCGTTTGACACATGAAACGCAAATGTCTAAACTATATGCACAAGAAAACATAAGCATAATAAATCAAATTAATTTATATCCGAGGATAGTTAGAGATACCTATGAATAGCCCGCTCAAGCACGGGGCCATCATAGAGGCAACCGGTCTTATCAACAACTGCAAGGAATTTTAACTGTTGCTTTGCGTTTTCCAGAAGATCGATACTGAAATTAATTTGTTGTGCCTTGGACCACTCCACATCATGTACTCCCTCCATAGGCAATCCAAACAATGAACTTTTTTATTTTATTTTTTAATTTATTTATCTTAGAAACAATGAACTTGGATCGAACTAATGTTAGCTCTGCTTTATATGATATTGGAGATATAAGATGTTAGGAGTTAAGTGTATTTTAGTCAAATGTGTTACCTCATTATGTATTTTAGTCAAATGTGTTACCTCATTATGTTGGAAAAAAATGGTTCTTTGTAGATTACATTTGAACTATTTTTTCAAAGTCAATAACTGGTTTGGATAGACTTTAGAGCACTTGCACTGGTAGTTGTTAGTTCCTAGTTTCATGTAGTAAATTTATCATTATAGAGAGTTACTAGTTCTTAGTTCCACTTACTGTTGGTTCCTACTTGTAATGATTAAATATGAACTTTGCATTCCAATGGGAGTTCCTACTTCCAAAATAGGAGTTCCTAGTTCCTAGATTTGCCTCTGGACGCTGACTAGGCGTGACTAGGATTACTAATATTACCGTTTTGCCATTATCATATGAATAGTGAAGTGTGACAGTTCCCACTAGTAGGAACTCCCCCGTTACTATTCATGTCGGTTCCTACTCTTTAATATTATTTTATTCAATTGTTTTACTTTTATCGTAAAGATAACCAGTCCTATCAACAGCAGCAGATAGAAATTGCAATTGTTGCTTTGCATTTTCTAGGAGGTTGACACTGAAGTTAATTTGTTGTGCCTTGGACCCAGTGTTTTGAAAACCGGACCGGACGTCGAACCGGCGTGGTGTCCGGTTCCCGGTCCGACCGGTCTGACCGGATTCTTTTCAGTTCGACCGGCGGTTCATGATAACAGCATATAAATTTCCGCGGTTCTCTTCAATCCTCATAAACACACGGATTTTTATACCTAAGAAGAATCTCCAGATCTCTTATAGAATTGCAGATTTTCACTCTGCCATAACCATCTAGTCCTAAGTCCTCATTAACACAGCCAAGAACTCCATTAGTCCACAGCCTATGGTGGGTGGGTTAAGTTGACCACAACGGGGCCTGTGCTTCGGCGGACATCCGAAACCGTATCTGCAGTCAGGTTTGTCTCTATTTATTCTAAACGCCTCAAAATCTTCTCCGCCCGCCTCTTTAATGGTCGTTCTCTACAACTTGTTTAACGTGATTAGTTGCGATAATTTGGATAAAGATGATGATGATGAAGCTTGAAGTTGGCTGGGACCAGCAGTAGAAGAAGGTGGATTGCTGAACTAGGAAGAATTAGAATTGCTGCTGGGTACGGCACAAGGAATGAAGAATTAAATTGGGCTGATCTGATTTTTAGGGTTTCAAAAACAGAAGAAGTTGGATTGCTTAACTAGGAAGAAAAATTGCTGCTGGGTGCGGCGCTAGGAATGATGAATAAAATTGGTGATCTGATTTTTAGGGTTTTAAAAACCCGGTTCAACCGGTGCCGGTTCGACGGAAAAAATCCGGTTCGACCGCCGATTCACTAAATAGACCGGTTTCACATTGTATTTCGATCATTTATGCAAACCGGACCGGAGGTGTGACCGGTTCACGGTCCGACCCGTTCCGACCGCCGGTCCGGTCCGGTTTTCAAAACACTGCTTGGACCACTCCATATTTTCAAATTAAAGTTTATAGTTATACATTCAAAATTTCTGATGATTAGTGTCATTTATAGTCTCACAAAAGAAAAAAAGTACGGTATTTTATAAATTTATTTTTTAAAAAATGTTTTTTTTTTCACTTAATTAAGTCAAATAATATAAGAATGACCAAAAAAAGAAAGTCAAATAATATAACATTGACAACAAAACTGTTAAATTTTAGAGTGACTACTTGATCAACTGTTTTAAAATCTTAAGATAATAGCTTGATAGATGAAGACGTGATTTTCAAGTGATGAAAAAAAAATAAGATGAAGCCGTGATTTTGTATTAATACTTCAATATTTTCTCATCACATGTGTGGATCTAAACAATTTTTTTGGTTCATCACATAATAAAATAGTGACACTTTGTAATGTTGGACGTGATCTCACATTACATCCGTTTTTGTATGTTATCTCACATTACGTTGAATAGAGTTTGGACGTAATCTCATATTACAATAGATTTTACATTACAATACACATTACATCATTTGGCAAACCAAACAACGTAATGTGGATGTAATGTGGGACGTAATGTGAGATTACATCCAACATTACATCCATCCAAAAAACCCCTAAAGTCACATCCAAGTCGTAAAACCCATAATCGAACATCCGGAAGCGGTAGACTATTAAACGAGTTGAACAAATTCGATTTTTTTAAATATTTTAAAAACATCAAAATCATTATAGATTTATTATTTCGATATTTTTAAATGTTTGTTCATATTTTAAAGACGTGGTCGAACATTTCGAATCGGTGGACCATTTACCTAGAGCCGACCGAGATTAACTAATTCAAAAAAATTGAAATTTCACATATATATATATATATATATATATATATATATATATATATATATATATATATATATATATATTTCATTTAAGAGCTAACAGAGTTTAAATAATTCAAAAAAGTATTAATATGTCACAAAAATAATTTTAATTTTGTTCAGTTTTTTACATGTTTTGTATCCACTATAAAACGCGTGGTCGAACCTCTCGAGTTGGTGTACGATTAACCTAGAGCTGACCGATCGAGTTTTAACTAATTCTAAAAAAATAATCTGAAAAATCCTTTTAGATTTTATTCCGATTTTTTACATATTTCTTTTATCTTGCGGTGACATTTTACACAAAAGGATGCACAAGCATATACAAAATGCATGCTTTTCAGATATCGGATGATCAGTCCCGTAAGCACCTAAACCTGGGACATGATCCATGCAACACCGAACTTCCCCATCTTCGGTTTTGTGTTGTTTTGGTCCTTCAACACAATACATATAGTCGTAAGTATCCTCCCAAAGCTCTCTGGTTTTTAAGAACATGAGTTCGAGATTGTTTTTTCCACTCTCAGGGCTCCCAAAATCACGGTCGTTGTGATCCATCACTTTTCCAAATATTGTTGTGAGATCTTTGCAGTATGCAGCAGGGTACAACTGGTGGGTGTGCCATATAAGGTCGATATCATGAGTCGGAACACATAAGGAGTCAATATTCCTTTCCATGATCACCTTAGATAGGTTAAGAAACGACTTATATCGAGCAATGGCTTCTTCTAGGAAGCAATCGTCATACCGGATCACTTTCGAAACCTAAACAACGCATAACATATATATTCAGTGGTGATCATGTTTCATATAAAGATATATGGTTTTGGATCTCGATTACCTTACTGAAGAAAGAACTTTGTCTTTTGACAGCTGACGTCAAATCATACTTTGTACTTCTCTCAGATTTTGTATCAGCCTCATTTAGCGAAGCCTGTGATATGACGTTGTCTATGTCAAGATGAAATGGCTCAGACACATATATTTTTTTCCATATTAACTCTGTTGGCTTTGAGTTGTTTTCCCCTACTGTCGACAACACATTCATCTTGTCCAGAATTCGCCCAAATATCTCCTCACAGTCACGCTTATATTGCAACTGAAAACAAGTTGATTTGAAATTAAACCGACTTAAACTAAATAACACACCATTAAAAAAAATGTACCCAATATTTTACGATTTCACTGTATTTTACCGGGTTAAGGCGATGACAATGCCAAACCCACTCACAGTCAAGAGGCACGACTAAAGGTCCCTCCACAATAGAGCATTCTAAATGTTTGGCTAGTAAAGGAAGCCAACAATACTTGTACCTGCAAACATCATCTGGCCCACGTCTAAACAATCTACACTGTGAAGTATAATAAGTCGAATTAATTTATAACAGAGGGTAGTCGAAGATACCTATGCATAGCTCGCTCAAGGACCGGGCCATCATAGAGACAACCAGTCGCATCAACAACATTAAGGAATTTCAACTGTTGTTTTGCAGTTTCTAGAAGATCGACGCTGAAACTAATTTGTTGTGCCTTGGACCACTCCACATTATGTACACCCTCCATATATGTAACCAAACTTTGAACTTGGATGGTACTAGTGTTAGCTATGTATATATGATATTGGATATAGTAGATGTTATGGAGATGAGTATATGTTTAGTCAAATGTGGTACCTCATTGTGTTGGAAAAAATGTTTCCTCATTAATGGCATTTGAACTATTATGTTTAAAGTCTATAACAGTTTTTGGATAGACTTTATAGATGCATCACCCAAATTGTCAAAAGCCTATTAATTGTTGTTTCTTTATTATTAGGGTTGGGATTGCAAATGCAGTTGAATTTGCAACCGTTTGATTGAATATATTAAGAATTGTGTAACGATTTGATTAAACTTCTCTTTCCAAAAATTTGATACATTTATATTTCCCGATCTAACGGTTGATGGTTGTGGTGGCGGTCGGAGAGGCAGCGGGCGAAGGCGGTCGTCAAAAGTGGGCAGGCGGTGGATGGTAAAAGAGTAAATGTGTAAATAATATAGAGAGCTTATTAGAGTCTTTTAACAAAAATAGTCAATCAAAAGCAATTGATGATCTACGGATGAAACTTGCTAATTACCGCTTGCATGTATTTATTTGAGAGCACATTACTACTACCTAGGTTAAGATACTAAAGGTTCAGTCACATATGATATAGCTCCACATACTAATTAGAAACTTTCTTCAGCAATAGATAAGAAATTAAGTTACCAAAAGTTCTTCCATTTGTCTCGTCACGCAATCTCGTTAATATTGCACTTGAAAATTTAATTTCATCTCCAAAAGATCAAATTAAACTCAGAATAGAATATACTAGGTGGAAAGCCCGCGCTTTGCGCGGTATGTACATAATAAAATTGTATTTTAATTTATTGTTTCTATTTTTTAATTTATATTTTATAATGTATAATATAAAAATTGTTTTAATTATTTTTTAACGTAAATATTGATTATGTTAAATTTTTTTATATTTTTTTAAATATATACATAAAATATAGATAGTTTACATATGAAATATATTAAGAAAATTTAATTTTTTAAGGAAAGAAAATTCATTTAATAAAGTTTAATTATATGAAACATAAAAAAATGGAAATCTATTAATATATTTGATGGATAGTAGTTAACATGAGTTGTTAAAAATAATAATATAGAATTTCTTAGTATCTAATGATAATTCACATTATTTAACTTATTTTTTCTAATATTTCTTTATATTATATTTTTCACAAATATTAAATTTAATATGTATATTTTAATAAGTAACTAAATAACTATTACTGAAATAATATCATTCTAAAATTATAGGAATATACTTCTCTTTCATTGAAAAGCTGTTTATATATATTATTAATTTGTCTTCATATGATAAATTTATATTTCAACTTGAATTTTGGTTTGGACCTAAAAACGCCGAAGCCTGATGATGTATTACTCAATTTTTTTAACATGTTGCATGTTTTTCAAAACATATCCCCCTGACTCGCCCTAAACCCTAAGTATATCTCAATTTTTCTTAATAAGTAAGAATCTTCACATTTTAATAATTATAAGAAGAATGAAAAATACATAGCTGAAAAAAAACCAATGTGATATTAAGGAATTGAAGAGCATATAATTATGTGTAAAAAGATGAATGAATTGAAGATAGTTCATCAAATAGTGATAAGAAAAAAAAGTTGAAATGAAGCCAATATGAGATTAAGGGTTGGCAATAAAAAAGAGATTAAGGAATTAAATAAAATATAGTTGTGAAACGGATGAAAGATTTGTAACAGCTTCTGGGATGCACTGCGAGTGCTTGGAAGAAATCTAGACATATAGAAGTGCTTATTTGTATAGACCATATCATCAATGAGATATTTAAATTGAGGTGTACCAATAATATTGTTTTATTTTGACATGTCATTGCTCAATTTTATTAGGTGTCAACATTCTATGACTTTATTTGAAATTATATTATATATAGATATAGATAGATTGGACGCGATAACAGAGCCAATATTCTCTTCTCTAACTAAGTTGAAATAAAAAATAAAAAATAATGGTTAAAATAGTATTTTGGTGTCATATATATTTGATTAAAATAGTATTTTTGGTGTCATATATAGTACTGGGGCCGACCACCACTAGTTGGGGTCGGATGGCCTCAATTTGGATCACATAGGGCTCCGACTGAGCCCTCTGTGGCTCAATCGGAGCCAGAGAGCTCCAAATCGGGACCTTGACTCCGATTGCGGAGCCCTCTGTGGCTCTAGTCGGAGTTCTCAGTCGAAATCCTTTGTAACTCTCAGTCGAAGCCCTTTGTGACCCAAATCGGGGCCGGCCGACCTCGATTCATGGTTATCGGATCTAATACGTGGTGGTTGCTGGCCTTAGTGATGGTCGGCGGCCTTGGGTAGTGGCCGGCGGACTTGAGTGGTGATCGGAGAAAACAATAGGGACTAAATTGTAAAAATCAAAACTAAGGAATATAAATTGAAGGACTAAACTAAACAAAATAAAATTATTTAACGATCAACTAACGCAAAAGTTTACAAAATGCAAACATACGACATCAAATGCTTTAAAAAAAATGTATATGGCACCATAAGTCAACTTGATTAATCAAACCTATGATAACCATTTAACCCAATAAAAATTATATATAGAGTTAACATATTTGCTTAGTTTTTTCTAACCCATGTTCGGTTTTCGTTATACATTTTTTGGACGTGGATTAATAGGCATCTATCGATCAAAGATATTGATAACTGATCACTCCATTAACTTTACGAACGTGACAAAAAAAAAAAAAAGACACGTAAGCAAAATTATACTATTTAAACATAGGTCTTCATTTTCATTTTCATCAAGGAGCAACATTTTCTCCAACTTATCAATATATTTGGTGGTCACGGATAAAACACGCGCTGTAACAGACCTTATCCACATTATCATCACCTTCGTCTCTAACAATAGTCGAATTAAATGCGGATCGAGGTCCATTCATAGTAACCTTGTTGAATATATCTGCTCCTTCGATATAATACATTCGGCCGTACGTTAATTCCCATATCTCTTTGGTTCTTACGAATCCATGTAGTAGCTTCTTTTGCCCGAAGCTCCCGGAGGAATCTCGATCGTTGTGATCGAGTATTCTTCCGAATATTGCATCGACATCTTTGGAGTAAGCGTTCGGGTTCAGTTGGTGAGAGTGCCATATAAGGTCGATATCATGAGTCGGGACGAATGAATAGTACTGATTATGCTGCATTTCGCCTGATTTCTTGATTAAGTAAAGAAATGCCTTGTACCTATTTACGGCTTCTTTGAACAAGGAATCATCTCGATTCATTAGTTTTGATACCTACAAACAAAAATATTATATATATATATAACTAGTCATGACATACTTTCGTATTGTTGAAATTTAAAGATTAAACAAACCAATACTACTTCACTTATCACCTTAAGGTTTTAGGACAGTTAGTCAAATAGTTAGTCTAAACTTTCTCATAATACCAGGTTGTGCATGTTCGAATCTACGCACCAGGGTGTATATGTTCGAATCCTGGCAGTGTCGAGTTTAAACCCGCTAAATATTAAAAAGTTTCGTGTGATGGGCCATTAAAAAAACATTTAGCCACACATTTGGAGAAATTTGAGGTATAAAAATTAAACAATAACGGTATCTATCGCCTTAAAGATTTACGATAACTAGTCATTATTACCTTAGAGAAGAAAGAGCTTTGTCTTTTAACAGCTGCTGTCAGATCATAGTCGATGGTTTTTCGAACTTTTGCATCTAATCCATCACTGCTTACATGTACTCGTTCATTAGCTAGGTCGAGATGATATGGCTCGGTCACATATATCTGGTTCCATGTCATTTCCGTCTGATTTGACGAAGTTTCTTTAGTAATAGACACTACATTCAGGTTACCAATAATTTTTCCAAATATCTCCTCACAATCACGTTTATATTGCACCTGAAATGCATAATTCTAAGTTAAAGTTAAAAAAGAAAATATAAAAATAAGAGAGAATATATATATATATATATATGGAACGCATATGCGCATTTTTCTTTACCGGATTGAGGCGGTGACAGTGCCAAATCCACTCGCAGTCGAGAGGTATGACCAACGGACCCTCGAAAACCGGACACTCCATATGCTTCGCAACCAAAGGAAGCCAACAATACTTGTATCTGAGAAATGTAACTTTCATGTCAATAATTTACCATTATTACTTAGAATGATTACATATCAAATTGTCTAGATAGTGTAATATTGGTAGTTGCCTATATATGGCTCGCTCGAGGGCAGGACCGTCATAGAGACACCCGATCTCATCAACCGCATTTAGAAATCGCAGTTGTTGCTTCGCGGCTTGAGCGAGATCGACACTCAAGGCAATCTGTTGTGCTTTGCACCACTCCATGTTCTGAGTTTGGTCCATAGCTAAAACCACCATTTTTATGCAATGCCAAGTCTCTAAGGTTTTGTCTAACTCCATCTAATTATAAATATCTTTCAACGGTGGGATTCAGTGTGAACTCCTTGTGCACCGACTTGACCTTTCTCACATAGGCTTGCTTGTACATCTATCTATATAAGCGTAAGCATTGGATTGAGTTGGTAGTGTCATAATACAATTGAAGTGAACGTCAACACTATTCTATTAGATAAGGATATGAGGTATTTCTTTTACCATAAATGAATAGACTGGTAGTGGAGATCCTAGTTTATCCCGCTACGTAATGTTCGGTTTCTTTTACTTACAGTATGAGGTTCTTTTGATCAGATTTAGTGAGCAACCAGTGCACGCACCCGTCCCACCAACAACCTAGCATAGTCAAGAGGCTGGCTGGTTAAACCCAATTCTACTCGCATATTCATATGCCCGTCAACATAGCGTTACCAGTAGCCTAGTATAGTCAAGTGCTCACTCTGTTAATCTGAGTTATACTCGCCTCCTTAATGCCTGACACGGTATGTGGCCAAAAGCGACCTGATATTTTAATTAGGTCCCCACGAGGTGACGTCACGAGGAGTTTCAAACCTGGAATTTAGGAGCCAAACCATATGAGAGTAACGCTCTGAACTACTAGAACACCACGGATGATGAGTAATTTAGGCGGGATATGATGTATTAATTAAAGAAAACTGATACATAGTCTGGTCACGGTCTGATTGTGTTTAAGTGGAATGATATTTTTAACAACTTACATGGTAATTAACTAGTGCTGACAATTTTTCACACGACAGAATAGCACGATACAAACAAGAACGGACAAATCGTGTTCGTGCAAGTATATAACAGAAGATAATACGATATAATTTTCGTTTCATGTTCGTATTTAAATATCACAACACGACACGCGCGATCGAACAATAAAATTGTACTAAATATAACTAAGTAATTATTCAAAACAAAATTGTTTAATAACTTTTAAAACTCCAATATGTGGTTTAGCATTTAGAGTTTGTCAATCTTGTATTACAAACCTTATGAATACAGACATATTAATTCATAGTTTTTAGCTATATTAAGTTAATTATTTTGATAGCACAACCCGAACACACATGAAAAATTATGTGTACAACGTGGCACGATAAGCTTACCGTACGTGTTCGTGTTCAGTAAGTTTAATATGACACGATTATTTCCACACGAAAGTACGAATTGCCAACCACACCTATACAGTTGCCAATTAAGCGAATTCAGTGGAAAATTTAACAGATCTCAACTATAACTACAATATACTTAAATAGTAGTAGAGGCACAAAATGAAGAAGCTCTCGCGTTTCTTAGAGACAAACTGGTAAACAGACTGCAAAAATCCTCAATCATCTACGATTTCTTTCCCTAGAAGGATCATTGCAGTTGTTCTACAGAATCGTTTTAAAAGTACAACAAGCACTATAATACGATACATGCGATTCATGTTTTAACTTACAGACAGGTACAACTAAGTAATAATGTTCAATGCAGTCTGAAAAAGGACATGCCAATGAAAATAAATGTACCCTATTTACCTCAAGAAAGAAGAAGCTAACGAAATTTTGTAGTATCAAATGCTTCATTGCGATTCCCGATAATTGCCACCGTATTCAATAGTCGTGTTTCTGATATCAATCCGGAAAACTCGCTTATCTCATTCGTTCTTACCTATGCTACACGAGTTGGTTCACACCTGCTAGTGTCAGCTGCAATATGCAGCCCTTGTATATATATGATTTACCTTAAATCTGCAACTGCTAGTGCAATTCCAATCTGCTACCCAGTAATTAATAGAGATTACAGTTTGTTATAAAAGTGAGGTTAATCATAATTGCAAAGGGAAATAAAGCATACCTCAGGTTTGTTTCTCTTGCTGGTGATGATGATTCATTATTCTGTTGGTGTACTGGTTGGCTGAGCTGGAGATCGACTTGGACACAATCGTCATTCTCAATTGCTCCGTTTGATTCTCTCGGTCCATAAACCTGCTTCGTTGCAGATCAATTAAGAAACAATCATAATTACTATACATCAATTTTTCTTTTTTGGAATTGAAATCTACCTTTTTGTATAGCTCCATGTTTTCCTGACCGAAGATCGTAACCTTCTTGAGCAGTTCCTTGTTCTCTTGATCAAGGTGGTTTTGCTGCAACGGCGATATAAACAATGGTCTTTAGCTAGCTGCAGCTTGAAGAAACATGGTTAAGCAATTACGACGATAAATTGAAGATCTTAGAAGAAACCTCTCTGTTGAGTTTTTCTATATCTTGCATCAAAGCTTGATCCTGCAAAAAAAGGACATGATCATATTATAGAATCAAAGGATAATGGAGTCTGAGAAATTAAAACCGAGGAAAAGGCGATGGATCGTTCACTTTTTTAATGCGGACTCCATGTAGACTAGATTCCAACTGATGCTCCAGGTTCTGCAAGTCCTTGATGCCCAACCCTGAGAGCTCTTCTCCCATGATTTGCCTATATATCACCATCATCATTCGACCAATACTTTAATTAGCTTTTGCAATCAACAGATCAACAACTTATGGAAGTTCGAATATCAGTAATTTCGGAAGGATATATATGATAAGGATTATGTAATTAGTACCTATGATTTTCTTGAAGATCTTGAAGCTGTTGTCTGAGGATGGCTGCCTCTCTTCTCCAAAACTGGCACATTAGTTATTATTACACATTCATATTTTCAGCCATAATGTATATATCTGCTACTACTTTCATGGCCTGCAGAATGCATGAACAATAATGTATGTACAATGCTCCGAATAATGGGAAAAAAATTTATAACACTATGAGAATTAATAATATGTTGGTTATTATTGAGTAATTCATGACAAAGAAATTGGTTGGGAATTACTACCTTAGCTTCAGTAACCGGATTCCCCTGTTGATGTTGAGGCTCTGGTCCCGATTTGCTGTATCGTTCAATTACCGACGGCATGCTGGTGGAATCAACTTATTATACAATGATTTATTTTATATATATAAAAAAACAACAATAACAAAAAAAAACAAAAGTTGTATAGTACAGCCAACTGGTGTTAGCATAATAATTTTGTTAGGGAAGTTGCAGTCCAAAGTCGAAGTTCATGTCTACATGTTGAAATCCATGTTTACATGCTTGCAGGAGTAGACGAACAGAGTTAACAAAAGAAGAAACTGAAGTTGCTTGCATATGAAGTTAGTAGCGTGTTATCTAAGTATTAGTTGTTGTGTTGCTGTTTTGTTAAGTTTAGTGATATTTACTTGTGTTGTATGGATAAGTTAAGTGTATGGTGATGTTTGGCCATCCCTTAATTGTAGGAGCAGTTAGACGTAATGTATGGAGCAGTTGAACTCAGTTTTATTGTCTGTTTTTGTATAAGACACTTATGTATTGTGGAAGTTAAAGTGAATGAAATATATAAGGGTTAACATGTCTTTTGGTCCATGATATTTGACAACTTTTGGGTTTTGGTCAATGATGTTTTTTTTTACCTAGTTTTGGTACCATATGTTTGCAGATTTTTTCTAGTTTTGGTCTAACCGTTACATTCCGTCCATTTTTTGACATGTTCAAGTCACGTGATCCACTCTAAACTTTAAATTTAGTCCCTCTAATACTTTCTTAACCTTTTTTTTGTTCAATTTAGTCCCGAAGTTTCAAAATTGACCCCAATTGGACAATAGGTCCAATTGAATTTTTGAAACTTCGGGAATAAACTGAACAAAAAAGGTTAGGAAAGTATTAGAGGGACTAAATTGAACAAAATTGAAAGTTTAGGGTGGATCACGTGATTTGTACATGTCAAAAAATGGACGAAATGTAACGGTCGGACCAAAACTAGAAAAAATCTGCAAACATATGGTACCAAAACTAGGAAAAAAAAATTATCATGGACCAAAACTCAAAAATTGTCAAACATCATGGATCAAAAGACCTGTTAACCCAATATATAATTTCTCCTGCACTTTCACTTCGTTTTCAGTTTTGATTCTTCTGATAAGTGATTTGATCTTCTTAATTGCAATAAAGGATCAAACACCATTAGCATTTACAGATGATATCAGAGCTATAAGGTTCAGGGTCCTACAACCTATTCTTTTTCGAAGAGAAGTTCAAGTTTTGCAGAAGATGGCAAATGCTGATTTCGTTGGGTTGACAATACCCAAGTTTACGGGTAAGAACTATGATCAATGGAGTCTAATTATGGAAAATTTGCTGCGTGCTAAGCAATACTGGGATGTTGTTGAGAAATGTGTGAATATTGATAGAATTGACCTTTCTGAGAGAGAAGCAAGAGGTTTGACTGACTTGAAAGCAAAGAACATTTTGTTTCAAGCAATTGATTGGGTGACTTTGGAGAGTATTCTTTACAAAGAATCATCTAAAACTATATGAGACTCCATGAAGAAAAATGGAATATGTTATAAGAAGATGACGAAAGCTCAGTTGCAAGCACTGAGAAGTGAGTTTGAGTTGCTGAGAATCAATGATGATGAAAGAGTTCTCAGTTACTTTTCAAGAACTTTAGAAATCAGCAATAAGATGAAGATGTATGGAGAAAAATTGAAGGACATTCAGATTGTAGAGAAGATTATGAGGTCTTTGAATAGGAAGTTTGACTATGTTGTTTGTGCAATTGAGGAATCTAAAGACCTAGATGAACTGACTTTGGATGAGCTTCAAAGCTCACTGGTTGTACATGAGCAGAAGATATACAGAGATAGCTCTACAGAGGAGCGTGCTTTGAAGAATACTATGGATAGAGGGAGTTCAAGTAATAGTCAGCACTCTAATTCAAGAGGAAGAGGAAACAATAAAGGAAAAGGAACAAAGGAGGTTATGGAAGAGGTGGACCTGGTAGAGGTGATAATAGCAGAGGTGGTCATCAGTATGGACGAGGTGATCAAGGAATAGGTCGAGGCAACTTTGACAGAGGAGAAGATAGAAATGGAAATAGCAATTTCCAGCAATAGATAGGAAGATGTGGTTATCAGCAAAGAGGAAGAGGTCGAGGAGGAAGAAATTATGGAGGCTATGGTTATGTTGACAGTCTCAGGTTCAGTGTCATAGATGTCAAAAGTTTGGGCACTATCAATCACATTGCTGGCAAATATTTACTAATGAAAGAGAGGAGCAAGGAAATTTTGCAGAGATAGAAGATAAAAGTGCCAAAGAAGTGCTTTTGATGACTACTGAAAGCAGCACAAACTATACATCAGCATATGTTTGGTTTGTTGACACATGCTGCAGTAATTATATGTGTGGAAATAGAGATGTGTTCTAGTGTTTGGATGAAAGCTACATGTCTAATGTTACTTTTGGTGATAACTCCTCTATTAAGGTGCAGGGAAAATGAGATATCAAGTTGAAATCTCTTAATGGTTTCATTGAAACCATTTCAGATGTGTTATATATGCCTGGTCTCCAAATCAATTTACTTAGTGTTGGACAACTTTTACAGAAAAATTTCTCTGTCTGGTTTGGGAAATACAAGAGTGAGATCATAGAGGAGACTAAGGGATCCATTTTGGAAATACCTATTAATCATAATAGATTTTTTCCTCTGAATATAGAAGACATACAGATGAGCTTAGAAACTCAGGAGAAAATTCATGACAGAAAGAAAGATCGGTCCTTATTATGGCAATTTTAGGTTTGGGTATCTAAATTTTCGAGACTTGAAAACTTGAAACACGTTGCAGATGATAAAAGGGCTTCATGATATTGATGTGAAAGAGGAGTTGTGTGAAAGCTGCATTATGTGAAAGCATGAAAGAGACCCATTTCTTCCAAAGAGATCTTGGAAATCAAGTGAACAACTGTAGTTGATTCACTCTGATATTTGTGGTCCAATTAGTCCAACCTCAAATGGTGATAAGAGGTATTTCATTTCCTTTAAAGATGATTATACAATGGAACGTTGGGTTACATTGCTTGCTGAGAAAACTAAGGCATTTCAGAAATTCAAGCTATTCAAAGCGTCAGTAGAGAATGAAACTAGGAAAACCATCAAGGTGCTGAAAACTGACAACGGTGGTGAATATTGTTCTGATGAATTTAAGAATTTTTGTGCAGCTCATGGTATAAGGAGAGAGCATACATCTCATCACACCCCCAACAAAACAGAGTGGCAGAGTGGAAGAATAAAACTGTGGAGAATATGCTCAGAAGCTTGCTACACACTGCAGGTGGGGATGGCAACGGGTCGTGGGGCCCCGACCCAGTTTTGACATGCCGACCCGCGGGTCAAGGGGTGGGTTCGGGGCGGGTCCGGGTCTAAGGGCGCGAGACCCCGCAGACCCGCCCCGGAGTTCTTAATATATATATATATATTAAATTTTATTTTAATATGATATAAAATTTACTAAACAATATGGTTAATATAGTACCTATAAAAATAACATGGACCAAATTATAAATAGATGTATATTTAGATTATTAGGATTTGTTAATTTGGATTTTGGATTTGGTGTTTGGATTTGAATTTGTATTTTGTGATGAATTTGATCTGTTTGTTGTTTGTATTTGATTAGTGTTAGATTTATGGTTTGAATTTATATATAATGTGATATTTTGGCAAAAAAAAATTGTATTTATTATTGAGAAGTAAAAAAAAAAAAATCACACCTGGGTGGTACACTTGCCCGAGTGGTACACTTGTCCGGGTCAACCATGCCGACCGCGGGGCGAGTCCGTGGCTGCGAAAACCCGCCCCGTTGCCATCCCTAACTACAGGGTTACCAAAGAGATTTTGGCCAGAAGCTGTGATTTTGAGCTTCTATATTTTGAATAGGTACCCTACATTTGCATTGAAAAGAATGACTCCTAATGAGGCTTGGTATGGAAGGAAGCCAATCACCATTCATTTGAAAGTGTTTGGGTGCATTGCTTATGCACGAATTCAAGATGTGAATAGAAAGAAACTCGATCCCAAATCAGAGAAGTGCATTTTCTTGGGTATGAGTAGTGGTGCTTCTAAAATCTACAATCGAGTCACTAGAAAGATAGTGATCAGTCGTAATGTTAAATTTGATGAAGGGGGAAGTCTTGGGATTTGGACTGAAAAGATAGTAGTTTCAAGGACTCACATTATTTTTGCAGATGATGCAGGTGCTGCTGGTGGAAATATTAATGATGAATTGCAGCATGAAGATGTTGACAATGAGATACAAGAACCTGAACCTCAAGGAGTTGAGGAAGCATGTCAAAATGCTGTTAATGAAGTTTTACAAGATAATAGGATAGAAGATGATGAGCAATTAGTTGATTATGAGAACTCACCTACTGCAGTAGGATCCGAGACTCATGGAGAAGATGAAGCAGAGTGTTCACTTCATCCAAGGAGGGGCAGGAGGTTGATCAAAAGACCAAGATACTTGGATGAATTCGAGGTAAGAAGTGTGCATATTCATCGAACTCATGATACTGATAATGCTGATGCTAGTTTAGCAAATTTCATTCTTTTTGCTGATTGTAATCTAGTGAGTTATGTCATAGCTAGTAAGGATAAAAATGGGTTTTAGGTATGCAAAAGAAATGAATTCAATTGCAACGAATAGGACTTGGGAGTTGGTTAACTTACCTCAAGGTCAGAATACAATAGGTGTTAAATGGGTTTATAAAACTAAACTTAAGGAGAATGGAGAAATTGACAAGCATAAAGCTAGATTGGTGGCTAAGGGATATAAGCAATCTTATGGAATTGATTACACTAAAGTGTATGCTCCAGTTTCTAGACTAGACATATTAGGTTAGTTATAGTTTTAGCAGCTCAACACAATTGGTCACTGTACCAATTAGATGTGAAATCAGCATTCTTGTATGGAACTTTAAAAGAAGAAGTTTATGTGGAACAGACATCAAGGTTTGTAGTGAAAGGGAAAGAGCATATGGTTTATAGACTAAAGAAAGCCTTTATGGCGTAGCAGACTTGAGACTCATTTTCTGCATAAAGGTTTTCTCAAGTGCTCTTATGAACATATTGTTTTCATTAAATCTGATAGTAGAGGAAATTTCTTGATAGTTTGTGTATATGTCGATGACTAAGTCTGTAAAGGGAATTGTTCTAAGATGTTTGATGAGTTTAGTAAGCTAATGATGCAGGAGTTTGATATGACAGATATGGGAAATTTTCATTTTTTTTTAGGACTTGGGATAAATCAGTCACCTGAGTGTATTTCAATTAACCAGAGGAAATATTTGAAAGACGTATTAAAGAAATTTGAAATGTTGAATTGCAACTTTGTTCGAACTCCAATTGAAACTAACTGCAAATTTGAGAATGTTGAGTCAGGTAAGAGGGTAGATAAGACCATGTATAGGCAGTTGATAGGGAGTTTGATGTACTTAACTGCCTCAAGACCTGATATACAATATGCAGTTAGCTTAGTCTCTAGATATATGAATAACCCTTATGAGGTTCATCTTTTAGATGTCAAGAGGATACGGAGGTATCTACAAGGGACTAAGGATTTTGGTTTAATATTTCAAAGAGGTTTGTTAGGTGAGTTAGTGGCATTTTCAGATAGTGACTTTGCTGGTTGCAAGAGTGATAGGAAAAGCACTAGTGGGTATGCTTTTGTATTAGGTGGATCTACCGTCTGCTGGCTTTCCAAGAAACAACCATAGTGACATTAACCAGCACTGAGGCAGAGTTTGTAGCTGCAACTCAATGTGCTAAACACATTCTTTGGATGAGAAGATTGCTTGAGTTCCTGCATTTTTGACAGTTGAATGCAACTAAGTTGTATTGTGATAATAGCTCAACCATAAAGTTGGCTAAGAACCATGTTTTACATGGAAGAAGCAAACACATAGATGTTAAATTCTTCTTTCTCCGTAATTTGTGCAATGGACATGGTGTTGTTATTGAGTATTGCAGGAGTGAAGAAAATTGTGTTGATATCTTCACTAAGCCACTGAAAATTGCAGCTTTTGAGTATTTTAGATTGAAGCTTGGAGTTGGTTGTGTGATTTAAACTAAACATCTTGCAAGATGGTTTAGTTTAGGGGAGGATATGTTAGTGAGATTGCAGTCCAAAGTCGAAGTTCATGTCTACATGTTGAAGTCCATGTTTACATGCTTGCAAGAGTAGATGAACAAAATTAACAAAAGAAGAAACTGAATTTGCTTGCATATGTAGTAGCGTGTTGTCCAAGTATTAGTTGGTGTGTTGTTGTTTTGTTAAATTTAGTGATGTTTACTTGTGTTGTATGGATAAGTTAAGTCTATGGTGATGTGTTAGACATCCCTTAATTGTAGGAGCAGTTAGACGTATTGTAAGGAGCAGTTGAACTCAGTTTTATTGTCTATTTTTGTATAAGATACTTATGTATATTTTTGTGTAAGTTGAAGTGAATGAAATATATAGTTTCTCCTGCACTTTAACTTTGTTTTCAGTTATGATTTTTCTGATAAAGTGATTTGATCTTCTTAATTGCAATTAAGGTTCAAACACCATTAACATTTACAAATTTCGATGAATCTTTATTTAAGTTGCAGCAGTTTTTCTACCTGAAAATAATCAAATGTATTTAGAACTATAAAATATAATCAGAACTAGTATATATGCTGCTTTAAGTATATGATTTTCACGTTCTATGATAATAATGTGTATATTGCAAGGAGTTGCCCTAAAATGCAAAAAAAAAAAAAAAAAAAAAATGCAGTCCTTGAATGCAAGTGTACAGTTGTTAACCCTAACCCTAGCAATTGTTTTATGAATGATGTTGCAGACTGCGCCCCTTTAAAACCAAACCTTAACACGAGCACCTTACATTTTAATTCTTTCTTTTTGCCAGAACCTCATGTAAACCAGGCTTCCGTGGGGTAATTTGGCACGACGTTGAGCGTTAAGATTTAAGGGGCATTTAGTTCGTGCATTAAGTATGTATTACAATATTAAGATTAGTTAACACGCGTAAAAATTAATATGTAAGTATTAGCTAACACTCATACTTATATAGCTCATTATGTACATTTCATCTTCCTTGGAATGACTTGACATGTCAATTCATTGTTAGAATACATCTATTAGTATATATTAGTACTTTAGCAAATAAAAAAAAAAATCATACATTTGTACAAGCGTACCGTACGTACAAACGTATTCATTATACATGTATTAGTATATTTTAGAACGGTCCTTAGTTGATATGTGTTCTAGTAAACTGCCACCCTAAAGGACTGGTCCTACACTTTATACTTTTATAGTGTGTCAACTGTTAAGTTACTGTAGTGGTAGAGTTTTTTTTTTTTTTTTTTTGCCAAACTGTAGTGGAAGAGTTATGATGATGGCTAATCCATACTTATATCAAATCAACCAAGAGTACCCTAGCTAATTAACATCCATTGCTAATTAGCACTTTATTGCAAAAAAAATTTAAATAAACCTTAGGTTGTAGTTAAGTTACAAATCTTGGCATGTTGACTAGATCACTGTAAGTTGTACCTAAAAGAAAAAAAGTAGATCGTTGTATAAAGAAAGAGTAATTGGTACTCTTCTCTACTTAATTTAGATGGTTACGTGATAGGTATATCAAATCAAGTCTAAACCCTAATAAACTTGGTGTTAATTGAATGAAAGGAAGAGATGGTTTTTTTTGGGACAAGTATGAAAGCATAATATGAGACCACAATTTCAGCTATTTTTGCCTTATTAGATTCTAGATTTCTAGCTATAGTTCCTAATAAAGTTGGTGTTAATTTGAATGAAAGGAAGAGGTTTTTTTTTTTTTGGGACAAGTATGAAAGCATAATATGAGACCACAATTTCAGCTATTTTACCATATATATATTTTAGATTTCTAGCTATAATTTCTATTAATTCTTCATAAAGTCCTACATATATCTTGCATTTATAGTTTGAGAAATAAATAAAACCACAACTACTAAATTACTAATCAACTTTACAACAGGTAATAGAAGAACCAAAAAGGCGAGAGAGATAGGGAGCTTACCTGGAGCTAGCGAAATCATAGAGCTTGCTAGTGCTGGAGAAGATCATTACTCCCACTTCAGCATCACACAAGATAGCGAGCTCCTTGGCTTTCTTCAACAACCCGCTCCTCCGCTTCGAAAACGTCACTTGCCTGCTCGTTGTGTCGTCAATCCTCCTTATAACGATCTTTCCCCTCCCCATAGCTACACGCGATCGATATTCTCCACCAATCAACTGATCTACCTGCAAGCATTTTCATAATCAACACAAATCCAAGATCTCAATTCTCAACTCAAGCGAAGACTAATTCGCCATTATCAGACTGTGCGGCAGCAAAGCAATTGACTAAGATCAGATTCGCGGCCGAAATCGGAGGAATCGCAAATCAAATTTGATTTGGGGAAATAAAATACAGCGAAAATTACACCGCCGATGGAATCTGAAGTCTGAGTTGACTTACTCGGTTTGCGCGGTCGTCGTCGTTCTTGAGGCTCGCCGTACAGAGCGCGCGCAGAGAGAGAGAGGAAGAGAGAGAACTGGAAATGGTATAATGGAAATGGAAATGGAAATGGAAATGGCGAGTAACACAAAAAATGAGTGATGCCTATATATGGAAAGTGGTATGGGTATCTGAAAACCGCTGCTCTTCTACCAAAGTAGTAGCCATCGGTTGTTTCTTTCGCCACGTGGCCCAATCACATCTCTTCTTTTGTTTTTTATTCACCTCGTTTTGCGCCTTTCACGCCAGCTTATAGATCATCGACGCGTGTAATTTTTTATTCCCGGTCCGTACACTTTGATAAGTCTACTCGAACCCTACTAACTTGTTTTTTTGAATAACGATAATGAATTAGCTAATAATAATAAATATAAACTCATTTATTGTGTAATCTTCGAGTTTTTATGTTTATTCGTGAGCATATCTATCAGCACATGTACTGACGTCAATGTAGCATCACAACAACTTAGTATAGTCGAAAGGACGGTATGATGCATTAGCATCATTTCTTAAAAAATGATTTCAATCAAGACAGTGTCTTTCTATTTTGTTATACATACGTTGAAATTTTTGTATTTATTTTAATCTTTTAATAAATGTCTACTTAAATTTCTAATTTCCTAGAAAATTGCTACATTTGTTTCCATTTTCATCAAATTGGATATGAAATGAGCATGTTCCCGCCACGCTGAGTCTTTTGATGAGTACCTAAAATAGCCTGAAAGTATTGGAGCGAAAATACTTTCAATTAGACCTCCCCTTATTTCAACAGTGTCTTTCAGTTGAGCTTCAAATTAAAGATATTTTGTTGCAATCCTTTCAACTTCTTGACGAATCCATTTTGGAAGTTCATTTATCAATTTTTTAATAAGAGCCTAAGATATCAAGTGGCGTGATCATGTTAAACAACCTAATTGATACTTAAAATAATATATCTTCTACTTACATCTAACAGACATATTTATATGAATTTAGATATTTTATATTATACTTGGATATTTATATTCTATTTAGGGTTTGATTTCTATGAAGTGATGAGTAATACTTATAATCTCTAGTAAAGACCAACTCTTTTGATTAGGAATCTACCACTATGGTCCATATTGCTAGATGAAGAAAGAAAGAAAAAACCAATATTAGAGTTTCAAGTAGTAAATTTTCAACATAGTAATATATAGAGTGGCGTGATCATGTTAAACAACTATTAATATTTAAATAATATATCTTCTACATACTTACAGTTAACAATCATCTATGTGAATTTAAATAGTTTATATTCTATATAGGGCTTAACTTCTATGAAGTGACTATAATTTATAGTCTATAGCAAAGACCAGCGCTTTTTATTAGGAATCAGATTAAGAAAGAACTTGAAAGTTCAAGTCGCAAATTTTTAATAAGAGTCTAAGATATTGAGATGCGTTATCACGTTAAACAACTAATGATGTTTAAAATAATATATCTACTTACAGGTGTCAACTATTTTTTCTATGAATTCAGATGTTTTGTATTTTATTTAGGTTTGATTTCTATTGATGTTTAAAATAATATATCTTCTACTTACAGCTGACAACCGTCTTTTCTATAGATTCAAATGTTTTATATTTTATATAGAGTTTGATTTCTATGAAATGACTAGTATTTATAGTCTCTAGTAAAACCTATCTCTTTTTATTAAGAAATGTACCACTATATATAGTCCATATTTGCTAGATTAAGAAAGAAAAAGAATTCATTTTTTACTTACATGTTGCGAGTTTTCAATAAAAGCCTAAGATATCGAGTTGCGTGATCATGTTAAACAGCTATTAATATTTAAAATAATATACCTTCTACTTACCTCTAGCAACCATCTTTTCTGTGAATTTAAATGTTTTATATTCTATTTAGGGTTTGATTTATTTGAAGTGATTATTATATAATCTCTAGTAAAGTCCAGCTCTTTTGATTAGGAATATGCCACTATAGTCCATATTTGCTAGATTAAGAAAGAAAGAAATCCAATCTGGGCAAACATGGAAAAGGAAACCAACTCTCCTTCCACTCAAAGCTTTATTTTAGGCAAAGCACATTTAGTATTTGCCATATATGCACATACTTCCTGTCCTGGTCTTGTCTTGTCCTTCACTTAACAAAGCAAGTTCCAATGTTAGCACCATAGTATCTAAAGTACCAACTATAACCATGTAACAATCTATAACCACGTAACAATGGTGTGGTGGTTCAGCACCTCATCCCTTAACTAGAGATCGGGGGTTCAATCTCCGCTAGTGACCATAGGAATGGAAAATTGTTCTTGGTCAGCACTTTACCCCTTACAGTCTGACCCGGTGCGAGTGGGGATTAGTTTAGGCGTGGAGCGGGAAACCAAAAAAAAAATATCAACTATCAACACCATTCAAAAAAAAAAGTTTATGTTACTCCAACTTGCAATTTTATACTAAATTATAACATATATCCGATTATTTTCAATACTTATTAATTTACTTAATATTTATTTATCAAAAAATTATATAAATATATGTCCTAAAAATTAAATATTTGATTATATATATTAGAGCTTAATCTTAAACCGAAAGACTGGAATAGTGAAACTCCATTACTTTATGATATTATAATAATATATGATCATTTTTTTTAGTATATTTTGAGAAGATAAGATAAATATAGGGACGCTGTGCATTCTACCATACCATATAGAGTAATTAAGATTAAAAAATAAATAATAACCTTTTTTTATTGGTCAACCATAAATTATAATTTATGAATGTTTATAAATTTATGAAATAGAGATTGTATGGAGCCCTATTTTCTCTCTTTTTAATTTGTTCAGATTTTTAATACTTCCCCAACATGTGGAGCACAATAGTAGACAAATAATACCTGATTCATTTAATTTGCACTATTTCACTATAGATCTTGCTTTGCTACTAATAACATGTATTTAAAATAGAGTTAATTAGCAACCGGCTAACTGAACTTTTGGGTTTGAACGATTTGGTAGCCTTTTTTTTAAGTATTGGATGAACTAATACAAATTGAAATTGGAATATAACGTTATTTTTATCTACTTTTTTATTGGCTGCACTCGATAAGAAAAAGGTAAAATACATTATATATATTCTACATGGATCATATGAACTAATTAATTGCATAATGCGTTTCGTGCACGGGCTTCTAAGTTCTAAGTTGTTTCCAAATAATTTCGACTGAAATTTCACTTGTAAAGTTAGTTTAAATATGGAATTTCATTTGTGAAAATGATTGTTTTACTGACTCAGCTAATAAATGAATGGAACTTTTATTCGTAAATTAATTACTTTGTGCATGCAAATTTATGATTATTATACCTTTCTTAAATTATATTGAATATATTTTTTTAAATAGCTAAAAAATGTATAAATTTAGTAATAAAAAATATTAAAAATAGTATTTAGAATAATTTAATTTCGAAAAAAAAAACTGAAAATGTATAATTAAAAAGTATATTTTTCTTTAAAGGAAAAATCTAACCTTTATTATTTTATTTATTTTCCTAAAGATCATTTTTGTTTTTAAAAAATATAAACAAATGTTTATATCATATTTGTTTATGCGCAATTTCTTTTCCATTTTTTAAAAATAAGTTTATTTATTTTGTATTTTTAATTAAAAAAGTAATAAAATATAAAAAGTAATTTAATAAATTTTATAATTTATGCTCTATAAAAATTCATTAATGTACTACAAATAAAGTTCCCCTTGAATAAATTATAAACACCACTAATAAAAACTTTCCTATTTAGGTAACATGCCACAAGGTTAACTATGATTATCAATTATAGTTTGGTTCTCTCCTCTCTGTGATTATTAATAATGTATGTATATCAAGTTCCTAGGTTTACTGTAAAACACGCCAATGAACGCCCCTAGATATCTTTTGTCTAAAATATCTGTTTGATTGTATTTAGGGAGCACTAATCTATACTTAACTCTTAATTAATTGTAATTACTTACATCACATTTGAGTGTGGAATCTAGCTAATTAACATTCATTATTAACATGTATATAGTGTAATAGTTCAATACTTCAATATATTTCAATACTAAATTGAATTTTGGGTAAAATCTTTCTACTTTAGTCAAAAAAAAATATGAAAGATTATTACATTAACAGAGCCACTAAATGTGGTTAAGTAGCTTATGCCCCTCCATTCAGTCACTTTCTAACACGTAGCAGAAAGTGATTGATATATGGACATGTGGTAAGAAGTGATCGGCTAAAATGCACCGGCTAATTGCCACATGTTGGCTATGTGGTAAGTAATAATAATTTTATATATTGCCAAAAAGGTTGTTTGTTATTCATCTAACAAAGCAAATGTAAAATTTTAAAGAGTTAAATTAATAATAAGAATAAATTTTAGAATAAAAACTGCACGTCACAAAAAGTTGAAAGGACAATTGTCTTTGTCATCATATATCTCATAATAGCTTCGTTCCTACTTTTGCACCATACTTATGATGACTATGTTGAACGAGACTCTAGCAAACCAGACCCGCACTCCAACGATCACATGCTCTACTCCACAAATTGGGGCCGGAGTCCGACAACTCAGGCCCAACTTTGGTGACTCGATCGGGCCCGACTCCGGTGAGACTCGGATGACTCAAGCCCGACTATGCTGAGACTCCGACTACTCGGGCTCGCTTCGACAACCCTGGGCCTGGACTCTGGCAAACCCAGCCCAACTTTGGTGACTTGGGCTCTGACTCCGGCAACTTGGGCCCTGATTCCGGCGGTCCATGAAGTAACTCTTCTTAAAAATCATTTATTATTATTTATTTAGTTATGTATTTTCTTTTTCAAAAGGAAAGAAAATATAGGATGATATGGCGGCATGAGAGAGTGCCACATCAGGATCTAATTTGTAGGATCTACCTTACATTCAACTGTCTTTCACTGTTCCTAAATGCATCAAATTGGCGGCTTCACAATCACACCAGACTCTGTTTCTAACTTCAACTCTCGAGCTTCCATGGTACTCTCCTCCTGTACGTCACCGTTTAAAATCTCACACCTCCATGGCTCCAGACTCGCTTTCCTCCACCGCGCTCCGCCTCCTCACAGCCTCGCTTCTTCATCTCTGAAACTCTACTCCGCATCCAGTTTCGGCAATGCCAATCTCAGAATCAGACTCAAACAAGTCGCCGATCCAGATTTCCGTCCGATGACCTCCCGTAAGTTCACAATTCGGGCATCAGCAGAACAGGTATCGCAGGTTTCCAGCAACAGAAGAGTAATCATCATCGGCTACGCAATCACGGTCACGTTGGCGGTCGCCAATCGCGTGCTATACAAGCTCGCGCTCGTCCCGATGAAGCAGTATCCCTTCTTTCTGGCGCAGTTCACCACTTTCGGGTAAGAAAGAACACATTCGACGATCTTCAAATGTTAGAGCTGCCCTAATTCGCATGATGGACATAAGGACATTTGTGTTGTATATGGATTTTATCTGGATTCTTGATTGCAGAGACTGTAATATGAATTATAACAGGAATTTGCTGGATTATCACTCTCGAATGATTTTGGAAAATCTGTGCATTGAATCCGCTAATTGTGCTTGATTGGATACCCAGATATGTGGCAATTTACTTTTCGGTGCTCTACATTCGCCGACGAATAGGCATTGTGACAGATGAAATGTTAGCACTTCCTAAGTCGCGTTTCGTGGCTATTGGTATCCTTGAAGCCATCGGAGTCGCCACAGGGATGTCTGCTGGAGGTACTTGTTTCTTTATGGAGAAGTTTATTCAAGTAATGTTGGTGGAGTAGTAATTAGATGATTTAGTTATCAGACTGCAGGTAATCAATCTAGAAACAACAATTTTAGAGACCTTAGTTCTGGAAAGTTTTATTATTAATCTTGTGAAATAGCTGAGAACTTTTGAAAACAGATGATAAGCACTTGAATCATGCACATTAACTACATTTGTATATGCATAGGCCAAAGAAAATTCAACAGTGCTTAGTTATCGATGTGTAATGATACAACGAATTTTGATATGCAGCAATGCTTCCTGGACCAGCCATACCTATTCTCAGCCAAGTAGGTTTGCTTTAATCGTTGCAGAACTTTTTCGGTTTCTATACACAACTCAGTTTACGGCTTTCCTCGTCTTTTATCGGCTTTCCTTCTGGGTGCACTATGAACAGCTCCCAAAGCATAATTTAGTTTCATTGTTGTATTACTAACAACTAAAAGCCTTGAGGCTGAGGGGCATTTATTTCATCTACTAAGCACCTTTTTTTTTCTTACAATGCAGACATTCTTAGTGTGGCAGCTTACTCTTTCTGCTGTTCTGCTCGGCCGAAAATATTCATTTAATCAAATTCTTGGCTGTCTTCTTGTAGCTGTTGGTGTTGTTATTGCAGTTTCTAGGTACAACAATTCTAATCTTTCTGATAAATTCATCTGCCATGCTTTACATTTCTATCAGACGATTCCCAGCAATGATTGTTCATAAAGATTTAAAATTTATTAAGATTCATGAAGGCACAGTTGAAGTATGCATTGTTTTTCTGCAGTTATCAGTATTTCCTTTATAGTTAGTTATTCATGTGGTATAATTTTGGGTGATTGCAGCGGTTCTAACTCGACTCAGCTACTATCCCGAACCGAGTTCTTTTGGCCAGCAGTTATGATAGCTTCAAGTGCTTTTCAAGCTGGTGCCTCTATCATAAAGGAACTAATATTTGTTGATGCAGCCAAACAATTGAAGGTATGCAGTAAGCTTCTTCCAAAAACCATATAACTGCGCTTATATATATGATATCTCACTGCGGGTTAATTTATTTTGCGTTCAGGGGAAGTCGGTTGATATATTTGTCGTAAATTCTTTCGGGTCTGGATTTCAGGTAAATATTTTGTTATTCATCTGATAACCTGAACCAACTTGTTGATAATAACTTCAGTTTGGTGAATGCAATTTTATCTTAATGATTGATTTTGAGTTTTCTACTACTTGCAGGCTCTTTTTGTGTTTCTATTACTGCCTTTACTATCAAATTTGAAGGGAATCCCGTTGGCGGAGCTTCCATCGTATTTGAGAGATGGAGCTGGCTGCTTTCTAAACATTGGAGCAAATACTACTGGTAATCACAAACTCTAAACCCTAATTCCATTCCAGGGGATCTCGATTCCGTCTTACCAACAACTTTTGCTTTGTCGATAAATTAGGGTGCGAAGGAGCGCCGTGGCTTCCATTGGTGTACATAGTGACCAACATGGCGTTCAACGTATCAATTCTCAATCTAGTGAAACGATCTTCCGCTGTTGTTGCTTCTCTTGCCGTCATGTTATCAGGTAAATTCATGTTTTTCATTCTTGGTTCGGTTTCGGTTGCAGTAAGAGTTGATCCTTAAAATTGTCGGGTTTGCAGTTCCCGTTTCGATATATGTTATGTCACTTCCGCTGCCGTATCTCCCGGAAGGTTCGAGCTTGAGCCCATTCTTTGTGGCCGGAACCGCTGTTCTGCTTTTGGGTCTTGCCATGTACAACTTGGTCCCAAAACCCTCACAAAGTTCAAAGACTGATTGATTTGGCACTCACTCGGCTCGGGTTCATATTCACCATTGTCGCAACCGGTGCTTCAGATTCGTCAATAGATTCGATTATTGTTCATTGTATTTATAGATCCCATTGTCCAATTGTTGTTATCAATAAATGCTTCAGTAATGAACAACAAAATTGCATTTCTAGTCAAGAACAAATTCTACAAATATTGTATCAGCAGCAGCCAAATAACATAAATGAAATTCTCTTCTCGCCGAGCATCGTTTAAGGATCGATCGTACCTTCTTCACCGCAACTTCCCGATTGAGAGATACGCGTATATAAATACGAACCATCTATCTTAGTGCTTCCTCTGCAAATAAGTTGTTACTTCGTCAATAACACACTCACAAAGTTGAATTAGCCATGCTGTAGTAATACCCGTAAATCGAACTATACCTTGAATTTCTTCTGTTTCCTCATCCCACCGCCGCTACTGAACCCCTTGGATTGCTCACGGTCGTTTTCATCCATCGGTAAAGATTTGATCTCATCATAAAACCCGTCGGAAAGCCCAAGCAACCTGTTACAACCCGAGCTCAATAACCCGAAACCCTAACCACGGCTCGTAGAAAAATAACACGATTTGATAGAAAAAATACCCGTTTCTCGACTTAAGCAAGTGCTTCCCCTTCTTCTTCTCGACCCTAGTAAGCGGAGCACGAGTAAATAGCTCCTCTTCTTGTGCTGCTCGCCTTTCCATCTTCGATCGGTATCTTAGCAGCTCTCGACTTTCGGTTCCCACCTCTTCTCGATACTGCATAGATAAATTTCGAGAATTGCTTGTATTATTACATCAGTGGGATAAATGGCAGGAAACAAAACACAATCTTAAAATTTATAGCGAACCTCTTCGGGTTTCCCCTCCATATCGTTCATCAGCTCTCTCACATAAGCACTTTGTCGAGCTCCTCGTAGCGTCTCCTTTTCCTTTCTTAGAGCAAGTTTTTCTTCCTTGGACATCTTTTCTTCATCCATCAAAGTAGGAGCAAACTTTGGTGGCTTGTAAACACCCGAACCATCCTATTATATACAAATACCGACATTATTACTTTCAAAAACCCAATTTGAAGGAAGTTAAATGGCATTTAAGAAAGCCGATATCTAGATTTGTGTAAAATTTAATTACCTTGGCATCTGCATCAGTTTTGCTAGCAAGCATATCAGGATTCGGGCGATATCTCAGCAGATCCTCTGTCTTCTCCTTATTACCAGATTCCTTTACCTTCAGATCATCACCATCCGTGGCACTCCCGGAAACCCTAGTAAGTTTCTGGATTTGGTATTGCATCTTTTTATCAATAGGACGGATCTGTTTCAACAAAAATAGAACATATGTTACGTTTTATGACAAAGGTAACAAATTATTCGAGCATTGACATGATTTAGGGGACTTACCTTCTCTAAGAACAATCTCATCTCTATGAGGCTCCGAACCACGGGATGTCCATCAATTGACAACCCTTCTGCTTTGCGCAGAAGATAATACACAAGTGACTGGCAATAGCTCAAAAGCAGCAAGTGTTTGGCCTCGAGATAGCTTATACCCTCAGCAGTAGGGTATTTATTTGCCTTTACCTGAGTATAATCAATATGGATCAACATATATTGCACAAGGTAGAAACTGCACATCTTCTATTACTACTATTAATGATTATTTCAACCACTACCTTTGCAGTTAAATCCTGCACTTTGGCGGTCACTTTGTCGAGTCCTTCTTTCATATCTCTCAAGACCGTAACCAATTGTGGCGCATCCCTGCTTAAACAAACCTCCGTATATAAGCAATGACAGAAATTCTGCTCCTAAAAAACAAAAAATTACAAACTTACTTCTGGATTCTATCCTCGTTGATCGAATTATTGCTCTCTTCCATGATTCTGCCACAAAAGAACTTACTTTCAATACACACATAAAACGAACTTGCAGCAGATCGAAAACCTAACTTATCAAACATAAGTTTCGACATGGTGAAAGCGAATCATCCTAACAAGCAGATAGGACACTTATTCCTAAATGGAAGAACTGGATTATACACAAAATATATAAAACACATCTTCCATCAAGTTATTGCTCTTTTACATGATTATGCCACAAAAGAACTTACTTTCAATACACACCTAAACAAACTTGCAGCAAATAGAAACCAAATTAAAGAACTGATAATTGACACAAGAAGATAGTACACTTATTCCAAAATTGAAGAAACGGATTATTGACAAAATTTATAAATAGATAATCCACTAAAAATAAAACAAGTATATGATACATCTGATACACTTACAAACAAATGGTGTTGCTCTTCGCCTCTGCCCAAACACGTGAGCTCGAATTGCCGACCAGCAGCTGTGATTCAGCTAAGCCAAGGAGATTAATCGAGCGAGACCAACACAAACCAAACGTTCCGAAAGAGAGATGGTTTTAGGGGTTTAGGGTTTTCGCTACAAAGACAGAAAGTAAAACGGGTTGCTCCCTCGTCTCTCAAACCCCACACACGATTTTGGACTTCTTCTACTGCTTGGTGGGCTTTTTTAAGTACTAATAATTAAGCCCGTAGCTCGATACGACCCTGTAGGGAAGATCCCTGGGCTGGACTCATTATGTTTTTTTCTTTCTTTTTTCTCACGATGTGAGCCTAGAGGCCCAAGTCATAAGATAAGGGCAACAGGTGCGGACGAAGAATAAAATTTGCCTATAAAATTTTCAGTTTTTTATTTTTTTATTTCTAAACCAATTATTAATACATACATATATATAAAAATGCATATTATAAATAAATTATATATCTAAAAAAATATGAAATTTATGTCGGTTTTTGAACTAATCAACACATTTATGTGATTTTTTACTAATTGGACAAAATGTCCACCCACGAAAAAATACACATAAAATTATTTAAATCATAATTATACATTGATTTGGTTAAGTACCTGTAAATTGTGTGAAGTGTGCCATGTGAATTTTTGTTGTCTGAAGTTTAAAATGTTGATATGGAATGTCTGAGTTTCACTTTTGTTGAAATTTGATGTCTTCATCCAAATTTGCAATTAAAATTGACAGAATTTAAAATTGACAGAATTTGGTTATGTGTCTCACATGACCCGATAAAAAAATAGATCCCAAAATTGCCCCTAGTTGGGTGGTGGTCGGTCGAAGCAGGATGGTTGTCGGTCGTCAAAGTGTGGTAGCGGTGGCCGGTCGCCGGAGTTGTCGTAGCGGTGGTCGGTCGCCGGTGTTGTGGTAGCGGTAGCCGGTCGCCGGAGTTGTGGTGGCGGTGGTCGGTCGCCGCAATTGTGGTGGCGGTGGCCGGCCGGAGTTGGGTGGTGGCCGACCGGAATAGGGTGGTCGGCCAGAGAAAACATAATAGTATAAGGGGCAATTTTGACATTTCACATCATCATGTCAATTTTAACAAAAAAAATTGGATGGAAAACTAAATTTCAACAAAAGTGAAACTTCACACATTCCATATCAACATTTTAAACTCCATGATAGATTACGGGGAGTAATCACTACGGATATTAAAAAGGTACATGCCAGTAATTAGAATTACGCAGCGGAAGTTTCACACATACCTTTAAGATGATCCGTAGACCCAAGATCTTCTCAAGAGGGAGTTCGCGATCCTCCGGTCGGGACCTGTAGAGGTTCTTGTTAGAGAAGCCCTACGTGGTGCAAGCTCCACAGAAAAGCATCTGATCGATTCTTGGCGCGGGGACAGATCTCTGGAGAGTTTGCTCGAAGACAATTTGGCACACCCTTGGTGAGGGATATATGGTTCAGCCGAAACTTGGGTTTATGGGGGGAGGGTTTTTCTCTCTAAAACACTCAAATGAGGTAATTGTGATTAACCCTAAAAATCTCCTAACACCTCTTATTTATAGTTGAGTAAATTGGACAAAAGTCCACTTTACCCCACTCTATATTTCGGCCGGCCTATGTAATTGGGGAGGCCCAATTTTGGGTCTCTCATGTCAATTGGGATTTGGGTCTAGCCTAATTACCCTAATGTGAAATTTACCCAAGTTCATTATGTAAACTATACATATTATGGGCTACCAATTACGGCGCCCATTACTATATGCTTACAGCTCCCACTCGCCGGAATGGGAGGGTGTCTGTTAATGTATTGTCGTCCAAATCTGCATCAACGTTTCTCTCCCTGGATATGCTCATTGCTTCCGAATAGTTCATACGAGGTTTGTCGTGCGACCGGCGGATACGACGGGCATCGTGCTACTCATCTGTTAGGAGTGTTGTAGCGTCCGCGGAACGTTGATTCCCTTTCCTCCAATCACCTTGTTATAAACAACATTTATATTGTACCGCGCTGTATCCTAGGTCAACTGTTAATTCTCAATTTGCCTAGTTTCCACATAGGAACACTTCTTCAAGGCATCCGTACAAGTATTCACAACCTTCAACTAATATACGGTTGGTGGCCACCTAGTGAATACAAGAGTCGGTGAATTACAGGTGTACTTGACCATCCCCATTGCTCATATCATTAGTCAGACCCAACCAGTTTCCAAAGACGTGGTCACTGGGCCTTTTTATTCAGCACTACGCTCGTACGCCGGGAAGCGAGCATTGAGCCTGACCTTAGACATGAGTTCTGAGTCCGTGAGGATACTTTAGGTACCTCTTCATAAGGCTCCTGGGATCAATCACACGCTCGAGGTGAAGAAGTTTGCGTCCGCCAGAATCACGAGGATTCCTTCCTAGCACAACCGAGCTGTGACCTCGTGGTCGAACGTGGCACGCGTAGTATAAAGCACGCGTTGATACCATACCTGAACCTTTTGGGTTGACAAGAAAGGGATATGTCAATCATGTCATCACAAATTCTCATCTGGCCCAGAATGTGGTTAAATGACGAACCAAGTTCATCACGGCGATATGCAAAACGAAGACCACGTCGAGTTACATCGAAACTAGATAATCGTCTTGCTTAATCAGGTTCATCCCCCTGAATCTTAGATAATCGTCTTGCTTAATTGGCTTTCATTTAGGCGATCTCTCACATTTATTATTTTCTTCCACTTCTTTACGTGAGGCCTTTCCAATGCATGTCGACTGTCGATAGAGTGAGGTTATCACTCTTTTAGATGGGATACTTCTTTGGAGAAGCTCGATGCCTTTGACTTTCATCTAGGCTTGATTATCCCGTCTTTGAGTCTTAATGTCTCTCCCACTCGGAATATTGCCTCTTATCGGAGCATTTCTTCCAATTGAGATTAATTCTCCCACTCGAGATGATGTTTCTCTTCGGAGCATCACTTCTATTGGGTACAAGAGGAGTGCTTTAACCATAATCGACAACTTTCCTTGTACGACTTATTGGTCTTAGAATTTTACTTCTAAGATGAATTCCTTGATCACTAGGATCTGGAACCAAGTTTGTCGGATCACTCCCACTGGGAACAATGGGTAGTATATGTAGTGGTGGTATCCTTGGTTTAGCATTACGATAATCAGGTTCTACTTGATTCATCCAAACAGCAACAGTGATTACTTGTGGTAGGTGATTAGACCTCCCACTGGATTTATTATGAAAATGTTCCCATTATCATTTACCATGTCATTCACTTGAGTTGCTGGTTCAAATCTCTCCCACTCGAAATAAGTGGGACCTGATGTCAGTAATATCCTCTTCTGTCTGATTAAGACTCATGCATCGTAAAATTCGTCCTCAAGTATGTAATGTCACATGTTCGACCACGGTAAAATTCGTCTTCTGTCTTTGCACCTACAGACAAGCAAAGGTTTCGCCAAGAGGTAAAGTCATAGTTTCCAATTGCGCGTATCATCCCATCCTAAAATAGAGTCAACCAATGGTCACGTCATTGGTTAACTCGGTGGCAAGTGATGGATATACGCCCAATTGGAACCCGTTTTAGTTCGGATTGTCTTATTCTGATCACCCCACTTGTGATTGTAAATCGAAACTTTGACCCGAATACCCCATCAGTAGCATTAATGACCCGGACGGACCGAGGTACTCGTCCGGGCCCATCCAGCAGTCTCACCTAGATGAGATCGGGTGGCCTCACCCAGTCTCTCCTAGGAGAGATCGGGTGGCCTCACCCGATCCCTCCTAGGAGGGGTCGGGTAGGCTACCCCACCTCTCCCATGAGATATTGGGCAGGCCTACCCGATCCTAAGCCTCGGGGTCGAATTTCTCGTCCGACCCCGAGGGCCGCGGCACATTTTCTCACCATCCCACACTTAGATTATTTTGCTTACATCTCCATGCTTTAAGGGTCCAACCATACAGTTATGAGTTAATTAAATACGCTTAAGAGATTAACGATGACATTAAGCCGCCTTAATCTTCCCGAATCCTATAAATACTGCTCATATCCTATTCATTTCCATCACGCTGACTATTCACTAGCTTTTGCTCTGTCTTCTCTCTAGTTTGTCTCTTTAGAAACATCAGACTAACTTAGGCGTCAAAGAGGGTTCACCAAGCACCACCCCCTCCGTGCTTGGTACTGCCCTTATTGCAGGTCGATCAGAGGAAGAAAAGAAGACGAGAGATAAGGACACGGATCAGATAGAGTATTAGATCAAGCTTTTTACCCGTAAGGAGTGGAACTTGGATCAACGACCCGTTGACTCGAGTCACGTGACTTAACAACCGTGGGAATGAACAAATATTCATAGCATCACTTTACTCCTTACGGGCTGACCCGGTGCAAGTGATGATTAGTTTAGGTGTGGAGCTAGCATGCTATGGGTGCCCTCCTGATGAGGGAACCCCTAGGACCACCCACGAAAAATATATATATATATATATATATATATATATATATCAACAACAATACAACATACCACTATACATGACAATACACATACAAATGATTCTCCCGTATATTTATAATGTGTATAACGGTATATTCAAGAACTGTAACAATCCATCAAGAAAACTTTCCTTCTCACAAAAAGAAGGCTACTTATCTACGAGGACCAAACGATCCGTATTCGCTATCTTGGAATGCAGGGTTCATACAGGAGAAGAGGCTCGATTGCCTTTGCTTCTTCAATCGAGTCCCGAACAAGAAAGCCCTCAAAGGTATTCTTGTCCGGATCGACGAATTTCTTTGTCGAGAACTGCTATTGTTCTTTGATTTCGAAAACCCGAGAACATCATCCAGTTTCGACACTGTCTTCTCCATTTCCGCTTGAAGTTTCCTAACTCGTTCCAGACCCGATTCTAGCTCTTCCCCCACTTTCTTGCTTTCCTATTGATGCAACACAAAATTCTTACATATAATCTCATTTCTCATCTATCATTCATCCACCTTAATAGCAAAAAACTATTATTTTTCTAGTTTAGGATATAGATTTAGAGGTATGTTATAATATACCTTACTAGGATTTAGCTTTGGCTTAATAACCAATTCGCTATGTGAACTTTAACTCGTTTATAAATCGTTATCTGAAATTTAATATCTTAATTTGCTATCTAAACTTTTAATCTGCCATAGTGATGGGTAGTGTAGTGAAAGTTATTTGGTTATTAACCCTTCAGCTTTCCTAAATAGTAAATAACCAATAACGTGAAGCCACATGGACGCAAAGCTTAAGTCAGATGCATGGTACCCAAGCAAGTAGAAAATGTCAAAACTAAACAAAACCAACAACATTACCTGTCTCATGTTAAGGACTTCGCCTTGAAACTTTGCTGCCTGATACTCGGTAAGCCCGGCCTCTCTTCGGCTCGAGCCGCCTTCCAAATACCTTGAGATCTCGTCATTAATGTTGTCCAGAGCCGAGTATCGGCCCTGCAGTTCCTCATTCAACAGCGTATGGTGTTCGAGCCAGAACTTGGTCTCGGTTTGTATGTCTCTCAAGTGTTTGTATATCGGCCGGGCCTCCAATGCAGCCGAAGACGCGATCTTGCTGCCTCCCTCTTGCGGCTTCTTCCCGATCTTCAACCTCGATAGCTCGGCTTGTAAATCACGGAACGCGGTCTCGAACTTCTGTGTCTGATGAACCGAAGTACTAAACCGTAACCAAAACTCCATGTTTTCCTCCAATAAATCATCGATCTCCGCTCGGATCTTCTGCTCCAACGACAACACATTGGTCGTTTTCCCGTCTCGCTGAACCTCAAAATCTCCGTCAATAGTGGAATGGCTTCGGTGTTTTCTCGGAATCCGGTCGTTATTCAATAGCAACAACTTGTAGAGCGGTTGCCTTATCGATGCCACTCTCGGTGACGTAGCCTTCGGTTCGGCTTCGTTAGGGTTAGTTTTTGGGTTTTCGGAGACTTCAATAGTGTCGTGATTGTCCGAAATCCCGAGGTTCTGCCTCAAGGATTTGATTTGCTCCTCCTTCTCGTTATTCGCGATTCGTAGCTCGCGAATTTGGAGCGCCATCTCGAACATACCATCGCGGCTCTTCCTCTCGGTCTCGTTGAGCTTGTTCTTAACGTCTTTGTAGCTCCGGAGCATCGAGGTGTACTCCTCGAGCAACACCTTCTCCCGATCCTCGATTCCGTTTAAGAACAACTGCCTCCAGTTTGGCTGATCGTCACTGCCGCTCAACTCGTCGCTCCCACCTTCGATCTGGCTCTCTCCGACTTCCGACATACTGTCTTCCCTGTGATCCTGACGATTATTCGTCGTCTGGCCGAAATCACCCGACTGCACGAAGGTATCATCTTCGGGCATCGATTTTGCAGGGCCGTGGATGCTACCTTCTTCGTCTTTCGTGTCCTCCACTTTCAATCCTGATGTGACCGAATCGTCCACTTCTGGCTCTTTGTATTCGATAATCTCCGCCTCCTGCTTCCCATCGGAAACCGCAACCGTCTTGAAAAGCCCGGCTTCATCGTCGATATTCACATTCACGAGCCTCTCAGAGAGTTGGTTCAAGTTCGAGCTCGCTTCACTGAATTGAGACAAGATCCCCCGACACTGCTCGAGAACTTGTCTCTTCAAACTCTTGACCCGAACCAGATCCTTCCCGAACTCATCGAGCTTGACGTTCATCGTAATCATATTATCGGTTTCGCCGAGGCGAACTGCATTTTCTGGCAACGAAGATTCTACCGTCAACTTCTTATGATCTTCATCGAGATTTAACACTTGAGCTAGCAGAAGCGCCGTTTCGGACCGCAACCTCCCGACCTGAGCAGCCTGAGAACTAACCTCGATCTCCAAATTCACGACCTTATCGACGAGATTGTCCACCTTGTCCGCTAGCTCTGAAACTGTGAGCTTTGCGTCGATTTCTTCCCTCATCTCCTTCCAAGTCGACTCGAGACTTTCTGTTACACTATCGTAATCCTCCTCGTTGGCCTCGTTCATGGCTGCTCCACCACTGATAGCCTCGAACTTCTCATGTGCTCGGTGTATCCGCTTCTCCTCAATCCTCACCTCCTCCTCCGACTTCACATGCCTTTCCTGCATCTTCGAAAGTGCTTCCTGGCACGATTTAAGCGCCGATGTTGCCATCAACTTTCGAGCATCATTATCTTCGATCAAAATTCCGATCTCGAACTCGTCTTGAAGGCTGCACACGCGGTGCTGCATCTCCATTATCTGGTTCTCGATCTCCCAGAACCGAGCCCGGCCTCTCTCGATCGAACTCTTCAGAAACTCCTTCTCTGTCTGGAACGACAAGATCTCCTTCTGGAGTTTATCGATCTCGGTCGTCGCCTCGTCTTTCGTTAGACCTGAAATTGGAGGCGTCATCGTGGCGCCGGGCTTCGTGTAGGCCGGGGCGCGCCGGACTTTGAGATTACTGCCACAAGAAATCACCGATCACGTAATCGAGCGTCAATATCACATCAATACCTCGATCATAAAACTATTATTCTCTCGAATTGATGAGATTCTGCAAATCGTACCTGATGTTGTTTTTCCCAGAAGAGGAAGGAACCTTAGGGTTTGGAGGTCTGGATCCATCAGAGAGATCCTTAGACTGCCTGCTATCTTTCGATCCGACCGAGGCGCTATCATCGAAGTCATCATCATCCACATCGAACGGGACTTCCTCGGGGAAGACCGTCGCTATCTTGCGATTGGCGCTTTGCAGCTCTCTCGAAAGGTGATCGTATCTCTCCGCTAAGGCCCTGTATGCCTTGTAAGATTCCTCCACGAACAACACGAGCTCCGGCCTCTTCTGGTAGTACATTTCGGCTCGTTTCGCGAAGGAATCCCCATCGTCGTCTATGATCTTGAGCGTGCTCCCCACCTTCTCCTCCATATCTGCAGAAACACAAAATTTAACACAGAGCTTGCTAAATTCCTAATTCAACAACGAATCCGTCAAAGAATCAATCGCGATATCTCAGGCTGAGACTACAGAGGCTGATTCGTATGAAAATTGAGAGGATTCTTACCGAGGAGGCTTTGTTCCAGCCATTTTGATTGCTTCGTCCTGACATGACTCGCCCACCACCACGAATATGCGTTTCCTGCAGCTCTCTGCAACATTTCTCTGCTTCAAGTCTTAGATTTTTTTTTCACGAATCAAAGGACATCGTTATGGAGGGAAGGAAAAACGAAATGGAAAATCGATGAAACAGAGAAATTTCGTGTTTCTTAGGTGTAGAGAGAGAGAGAAAGGTGGCAACTGAAAAACGTGGCGGGGAGGTTATTTCGGGGGTTTAGGGTCTAAAGGAAGAAAGTGACGGACATGATCGACTGAGATACGAAAGCAGAGCCGCCAATATGTAAATCTTTGCCAGCTTGTTGCTGAGTAGAAATGATAATAAACAATGTTTTGACGGGTCAGTAAAGTAGCCGGTTCCGATCTCACTGCTTTAGACCGGTTTAAACCGATTTAAAAACTCAGTTCAATTGTCATTTCTAAACATTTAAGTCTAGATTCTTTTTGCTTTCGAACCAGTATCGAACCGAACTAATAGATTGAGTGGATCATGATCCATCCGATCGCCGGTCTGATTAATTAAATAAATTGAGGGAGAAAGTAAAATGTGGTTTGGCTAAAATGTAATTGAGTGCATTTACAGTCAGTAAATCAGATTTATTCAACTTTGTGCAACGATTTAGTTCTGATTAAACTTTTCTTATGAAACCTAATTGTTGTAAATTCGAGAACAGTTGAAACCGATCTCAATTTTTTACATTCATTTTTTGCATACTCTATCATGGTCGGTTGTAATATCCAATAAACTATTTCATACGTACGTAGACTTCGTTGCTCGTTGAAATTTGAATATTTCCTTGAAGTGTAAGACAAGAAGACTATATCATGATAGGCACAATTTTCTTTTTAAGACAATATCACCATAATCTCACAGACAAAACCTAATTTATTTTATTATTCCAAGAACGGTCCTAACTGTCAGCAGCACGTTGAACCATATAATATTATATTGCTAAAATATTTAAAGGTAAAAAATAGGTTCCACCGAGACTTGAACTCGGGTTACTGGATTCAGAGTCCAATGTCCTGACCACTAGACCATGGAACCCATGTTGATTCCAAATGCAATTTTTATTTCTACATTATAAACCAATAGAGTACATATATACATCACTCAGCAGCAAAACACTAACATTGCATATTCACAATAAACAACACCAAAATATGAACACTACTTACTTATCCTCATCTCCATCATTTGTATTCACATCAAACAATTTCAATTTCGAGCACATAACATGCTACTTCTTATAATTACCAGAAACTTCATCGAAGTGATGAGAAGCTGCAACAAACTTACCATATCTTCGAAGCACACGAGAATTTAAGCCCGGGTTCGCAATGTGTTAGCATGTCAGCAGATTTACAGAGAAGATAGCCACTGTTCCATGTACTTGTTTCCATCTGCAACAAAAGATCAACCAATGCTTCAGATGAACATATATTTCATCCATTTTTCGGTTAAACTTGGAAATTTTCATCCAAGGCTTATAAAATAAATATACGAACTAGCAAAATGCATTAATGTATGAGTGTTTAGCTATAGCCAAATGTCAACAACATTCGAGTGAGCAGCAGAGATCAACAACATTGAGTGAGCTGCAAAAAAAAAATCAAACATTCTGCAAAATGTGAAATTTAGAGTCAGAGCTTATGAGAAAGTGAATATAAGATATCTTTCAGGAAAAAAAGTGATACTCAGAGTACCGATTCAAAATCTCTATACATACTGCATAAAACCAATCTATCCAATTATCAGCAGCATCAATAACTATGGAATTTATGAGATTTCTCTAATTTTTTAGGAATGGAAATGAGGACTGCTCCAAGTTTTTTTTTTTTTCCCCGCAACTACGAATATCATGAACTTAGAGAATCATTTCATGACGAACATTATCTAGCTATACAGACAGCCGAACTGCAGCCAAAACTTCAGTTCATTTACAGGATATTTCTCCCTCAATAGCATCAAAAGCTTCTTTTTTTGGAAAAGCATCAAAAGCTAGTTAGCTCAATCACAATTTAAGAGATTCACCAACTATAGATTCCTGCGGCATCCAAAGAGAAACCCTAGCAAGCATTACATAACTGAACTTAGATGATTTGTGCAGAACCTATCATGAAATTTGAATCTCAGTTTTGAGAATTAAGAAAAGGACAGAAATTGTAATCGACTGATTCTCTGCTTCTTTCTAACAAGGTACACAAAAAGAAACATCTTGTACCAAAAGACACAATCAGTCAAACATATGGTACCAAAAGACCATTTAACCCTAATTTTTATTTTTTTATTATTTTCAAATTCTATCGTGGTCAGTTGTAATATCCAATAAACTATTACATACATATTGAATATTTCCTTGAAGTGTAAGAAAAGAAGACTATCATGATAGGCACAATTTTCTTTTTAATAATAAAATTAACTAATTAAGTGCGCATTTAGATGGTCTTTCCTTCAAGGCTTCAACTAGTAAGACAATATCATCAGAATCTCACAGCCGAAACTACTGATTTATTTTATTTTTCCACTAACATATTACATTGCTAAAATATTTAAAGGAATAAACAGGTAGGTTCCACCGAGACTTGAACTCGGGTTACTGGATTCAGAGTCCAATGTCCTGACCACTAGACCATGGAACCCATGTTGATAAAATTGCAATTTTATTTCTACATAATAAACCAATAGAGTACATATATACATCACTCAGCAGCAAAAAACAATAACATGTGCATGAAACAACACCAAAATATGAACAATACTTATTCTCATGTCCATCATTTGTATTCACATCAAACAATTTCAATATCGAGCACATAACATGGTACTTCTTATAATTACCAGATTCTTCATGGAAGTGTTGAGAAGCTGCAACAAACTTACCATATCTTCGAAGCACACAAGAATTTAAGCCGAAACTATTAATTTATCATCATAATCTCACAGTCGAAACTACTAATTTATTTTATTTTCCACTAACATATTACATTGCTAAAAATATTTAAAGGGACTAAAGAGGTTCCACCGAGACTTGAACTCGGGTTACTGGATTCAGAGTCCAATGTCCTTACCACTAGACCATAGAACCCTTGATGATTCTAACTGCAATTTTATTTTCACATGATAAACCCTAAACCCTAAATTTTATATTCGCAAGAAACAACACAAAATTATGAACACTACTTATCCTCATGTCCATCATTTCTATTCACATCAAACAATTTCAATTTCGAGCACGTAACTCGCATAGCATACTACTTATCAACAAAGGTTAGAGACTTGGGCAAGCTTCGAAATCCACTATCTGTAAAATAACATGGTACTTCATACAATTACCAGATTCTTAATGGAAGTGCTGAAAAACTGCAACAAACTTACCAAGTTACCATATCTTCGAAGCACACAAGAATTTAAGCCAGGGTTCGCAGTGTGTTAGTATGTCAGCAGATTTACAGAGAAGATAGCCATTGTTCCATGTACTTGTTTCCATCTGCAACAAAAGATCAACCAATGCTTCAGATGAAGGATTAATTAAACACTAAATTGCTAGCACAACTTTTTTTGCCAGATGAACAAATACTTCATCCATTTTTTGGTTTACCTACGAAATTTTCATCCAAGGCTTATAAAAAATAAATATACAAACTAGCAAAATGCATTAATGTATAAGTGTTTAGCTAGCCAAATGTCACAACACCAAAAAAACAGAGGTAGCAAACAGAATATCGATCTCAGCATATCGAACTTTTATACTTCTTCGGTTTTGAATGTTGAAATTCACTTAATAATCCATATCAAAGTTCGGTATCAGAGAATAGGAGATCACATACCGAGAACTTTGTTCTTAGAATCTTCCAGTGAATCAACCCGGCCATAACAAGGGACAAGGACAGCGAAACTGTCATCCGAGGATCCATCGTGGAAGCTAGGGCCATGAGGCTCCAGCCATCCGACTGACCAATCAGAGCCGTCGGATTCAGACCCTGAAATGCATCCACCATCAGGTGGGACTAAAATAATATCGTAGTCCTTATCAATTTTCCGCTCCTCACGGCTCCCCCACCTACGCTTTGTGTTTCTTTTGTTTGAGTTGGGTGGAGATTTCACGGAAAGCCCGTTACAGATGAGAGGTTCCTTCTGTTTTCCCGTCGATATCCACCATGATAGACGGGCAGTGAACCCCATAGCCATGAATGAGGGGTAGTTTCTGTTCTTCCTGCAGCAGTAGAGATCAACAACATTGAGTGAGCTGCAAAAAAATCAAACATTCTGCAAAATGTGTAATTTAGAGTCAATCTTATGAGAAAGTGAATATAAGTTATCCTATTCAGGAAAAAAAAATGATATTCGAGGACCAAATCAAAATCTCAATACATACTGCATAAAACCAATCTCTCAAATTTTCAGCATCAAGAACTACGGAATTATGAGTTTCTCCAATTTTACAGGAAGAGGAAGTGAGGACTGCTCCAAGTTTTATGCAACTATGAATACCACGAACTTAGAGAATCAATATTGGGTGAGCACGAATTTACAGCTGCAAACAAATTGAACATTCTGCAAAATGTGAAGTTTAGAGTCGAGCTTATGAGAAAGTGAATATAAGTTATCTTTTATGGAAGAAAATGATATTTGAGTACCGAATCAAAATCTCGATACATACTACATAAAACCAATCTATCAAATTTTCAGCAGTATCAACAACTATTAAATTATGAGCTTTCTCCAATTTTCTAGGAAGAAAAATGAGAACTGGTCCAAGTTTTTTTTAGCAACTACGAATACCGTGAACTTAGAGAATCATCTCATGACGAACATCATCGAGCTATACGGACAGCCGAATTGCAACCAAAAAACTTCAGTTCATTTACAGGATATTTCACTATTTTTCCCTCAATAGCATCAAAAGCTTTTTTTTTTTTTTTGGCCAAGCATCAAAAGCTAGTAAGCTCAATCAACAATTTAAGAGATTCACCAAAATATAGATTCATGCTGCAGCCAAAGAGAAGTCCCAGCAAGCATTACATAACCTAATTTTAGATGATTTGATGCAGAACCTATCATGAAATTTGAATCTCAGTTTTGAGAATTAAGAAAGGGACAAAAATTGTAATCGACTGATTCGCTGCTTCTTTCCGACAAGGTACGGAGTAACCAAATTCCCCGAAAACCGGTACATTCTTAATACGTCTTTCTGAAAGAAAGGTTTCAAAATCCGACAACGCCAAGCCAAAGAAAGCAAATTGAAGTTGCGGGGAAGCCGTAACTGTGAGTCACCTTACCGCTGCGGAAATTCAGAGACCGCGTAATTAAACCTCTCTTTCAACTAATGAATGATGATGATGAAGATCGAGGAAACTCAAGAAAGACAGTATTGGCCTAGCCTGAGGGAACAAAAGTCAAAAAGATAAGATTGACCTGCTGTGAAGAAGCAGACGCAAAGAGGACAATGGAAGGACAAAGAGTCGCGCGCCTTTAGTAGTTTGTGCGAAGAGTGAGTGCACGGGAGAAAAACAACGGTGTCGTTTGGTGTGGCTTAAAACTAGGGGTAGTTTCGGGTTATCACACAGAGCCATCAAATATGGTTAATGCCTGAAAAAAATACTTGCTAACTGAAATTTGAACGTAATATAAATGGTTAGTTAAATTTTATTTTTGGACAAATTCATATATCCGTTAAATATTCTATCAAATCAAAATAATTGATCACATATAGGGATAAAGTCATAATTTAGTTTAGGAAGTAAGAATTGAACTAATGGTAAATAATTAATTAAAAAAAATGGATGGTAAATGTAAAATTTAAAAGATCAAATTGTGATTACTTACATTTTTTATGGTTAAAAGTGAACATCGCAAAAAAATGACTCAGGCAATTACCCTTAGGCTCACATTGGCTTCATCCCTAGTAATGTAGCTTGCACGTAATTAATGAAAAATACTAAGACCTAAACTAATAGAATTAGCTTTATGGAAAATATATTGTTACAGTCTCTAATGTTAGGATAAGATTTTGTAATTTTAATTATATAGATCATTATGAAATATGTTTATGTGGATGAGAATATTTCTGTAATTTCATGTCAGTTTCGTAAATTGGATAGTTTTTTTTTTTTTAAATCATCTGCATGTTATGTAATTTAAACTTGGTACATTGGGTGACTTATCAAATATGTATAATTAACAAACTAATATTCGATGAAATTTATACTGACTATTTGTAATATGTTGAAACACTTTAAATAAAATATCAGTCTAAAATTTGAAAAAATAAACAAATAAATTTTAGATACCCCTACTGCATGCTACATTTAGTCGTCGGATCCGTGTTAAGAGTCTTTTCTTCAACAGATATGGCTTCGATGACCACCGGCGATAACTCGCCGGAGATAGAGATGGCTCTGCCACTGAGACTTTCAGCCGCCCGTACCGCTTGGTATCTTTGTTCGTCGGCTCCGCGTCAAGCATCCGTTAAAAATCAGCTTAATTTTAGTTTCGATTAATTGCATACATTGAATCTTTAACGGTCCGAAATTTTAATTGCAATTAACTGCATACATTGAATCTTGAACGGCTCGAAATCAGAGAAATTTTAATTGCGAATAATTGCATACATTGAATCTTGAACGATACGAGATTTTAATTGTGATTAATTGTATACACTGAATCTTAAACAGTTCGAAATCATCGAAATTTTAATTGCGATTAATTGTTATTTAAAAACATTTACTTCCCTAGTGCAATCAACGTTATGGAGTTAATGACTACAAAACTCTTAGCTCAATTGTTATAAATGCATCGATTAATGTAAAAAATAAAATTCTCAGCTCCACATTCATTCTGTTATTATCTTTCCTTCAGAATTTATAATATATATAGATTATATCAAATATAGATATTTTTCCTTTAAAAAAAATTCAAGCAATTTGAGCTCAAACTTCGGTTAGCAATTTGAAAGGAGGAAAGACAGAATTGTGCGGAGAAGAGTGCACATCGGAGAAGATAGATTGCCAGCTCAAATTTGTTGTGTTGGCTGGGTAAAGCTGCTGACGTGTAATTGAGTGATACCAGCCAGCCATTTGCGTGTGTTTTAGGTTAAAGTAATCATCAAGTTGCATTCCAACCTCCCTCATTTTCGTCATCAAAGTGCATATCAGCAACCATCTACACAACATGTTTCCGGTTAGGGCTCTGTTTCTGCTCGACTCTGCATTGTATTCACAATCTTTTGATTTGTCACACATTCAAGAAACCAACCACATTTCATATCATATCGTAAGTAATGCAATCAAAGCAGTAGTTCGCTCAATGCGCAAACACACTTGTCTGCAATCAACCACACCCTTACAATTATCTCAGATTTTCTTCTGTTAAAAGGACTTTTAATAAAAACAAAACAGAAAAGCCCCAGCAAGTCATTGATTATGACAGCAAATGAAATAACTCAGAGTGCTTCTTTACTCGCTTTCCGACTTGGTGCCTTCGTCCGCACCGCTTTTCTCTGGTTTTGTTTCGGTGCAAGTGACTTGATCTGCAAGAAATGACAGAAACACAGGTAAGCAACATCCTCAAGACTAAAATTAGTAAAGGGGTTCGTTTATGGGACGAACCAATGTGCTAGCAATATCGTATAAAGGCATCTTCTTAATCCCGCAATGATCATCTGCCTCAGCAGGAACCAAGTGTTCGTTCTCAACAACAGCAGCAGCTTCCAGAGTGGAGATTGGAATGGGACTCTTTTGTGGTTCAACAATGGCTGAAGGATCTGAGTTTTCTTTGCCTAGTAGTTGAAGAGTTTCTCGGTTTGAGCACTTTGAGGATAGACAGCCACACGAAGTCCCGCAGCTGCCTCCAGAGGCTCGGCACTCGCACTTGCTTGTTTTGCAGAGGGACTTCTTGCTACAAGAGCAGCAGGTTTTCGATGTATTTTTTGCAGCAGTAATGATCTCTTCAGGTGTTGTCTCAAATTCACTAGCATTCGCGTCCGTGTAGTTAGAGGTGCTCCCGATCGAAAGAGATTGCTCCTCACTGAGTTCGCCCTGATCATAACAAGTTCGTGTTTTAGTATCTAATAAAAGTTTAATCTCATAATACTCCAAAAAATTATTTCCACGTATTTATTTGCCTATATGTTGGTGGAATAGGGCCTGCTCCTGAACTGGAAAATGTACAAACCTGAAGAAGTTCCACATTCGCGAGTTTAACATTAGACATTTCTAGTTGGCTAAGGAGGCCCGTTAATCTGGTCACTTCTTCTTTCAAGTCTCTTAGATCTGGATCTTCTATGCAGTCAAGTTCTTTGCTTTGCAGCAACAGCCTTCGAAAACCAAACCAAATCGGTAAAAGGATATATCAAATGAAGCACTTAGAGACAACAATTTCTCACCTAAAGTTCTCTTGCTTTAGCAGCTCTGCTTCTTCCTTAGCATTGGTAAGCTCATCAGTCATACTAGCAAAACCAGAAAATAGAAATAAGTGAACAATTTTACACGAAACCAAAACACTTGAAATGATCCTCCAGAAAAACCATGCAAAAGATTTGCATCTATATGTAGGATATTACTATATGGATAAGAACTCACGTTTCTATTTGTCGTTCATATTCTGCACAAATTTGGTTAATGTGTGATGTTGCTTCGAGCTCGCGGTCGATATCCTGCACCTGCGGCATGCCATTGAAAGAACAATGCTTTAGTACCAGACCTGTCTCTTTTTCTTCTACCTCGTTGGGGTTAAGAAATAGTTCTACTTAAAGAATACAAATAATATGAACTAGAATTCAACTAGTTCATCATTACTTGTCAACAGAAGAATTTCATTTCCTGAATGAAAAACCATCCTGAACAACTACAGAAACTTCTCTTACTCCAAGCACCAGATTAACATGCAAATTTAATTTGGTGCGAGATATGTACCATTTCTCGTCGTGCAGTTAAGAAGCTTGGGTTGCATCAAGAAAATATTAACCTGAATAAATGAACTGAAACGCTCTCTACGATAGCTAAAGTACACCACCAAATGAAAGAAGCGCATTTTAGGCAAGGAAGGTACAATTGCCCTGGAGATGTATGCTATGCCTAGAAATACCAGTCCTGTACTGACTATAAGAATAACTTGAGGTTGTGTCAGCCTACCCTGAATCCTGATTACCTATAGAATACACAATGATGGAAAAATAGAATGTCCATAAGCTGAGTATTACCTGCATTTCAGGCACACGTCCTTTTTTGGTTCCTACACGAGATTTTCCAGAAAATAAGTTAAACTGATGTACTAATATTCATAGTAAATAGAGTAACTATATATACCAAGCATTGAGTATTTTAGCAATACAAGTACTTACGAGCTTTCCAGTTAATCAAAATTTTCCTGGATTCCAGTAGATCTTTCAGGCGGATTAAAGCCATAGAAGCTTGTTTGTACTTCCGTTGCAGGGCCTGAAAAATAACATATAAGGTGAAGTTAACATGTATAAGTGACTCTTGAAGAATATTAAGAAGTTCTATAACTTACCATCATTTGGGTCTGGTTTAGAGCTAACTCCTTCTGAATCTCATACTCCTTCCTTGTTCCATCTTTCTTAAGCTATGCACAGAAAGGAACGGGAAAAGGGTGTCAAAACTCAAAACGTCATTCAAGCTAGAAAAATACTGTAAGTCCACACTTTATTACGACATGATGCAGTAAACAGACCTGGAGGATTTCCTTCTCCAGCGTAGCTTTGCACAACCGAAATTGGACCGCTTCCAGCTTCAGTTTGCATTGGAGTTGAACCTACAGAGTACTGAGCAGGTTAGAACCAAGAAAGTGTTTATAGAAAGTACAGAGACAACTTCGTTGGAAGAAGCTACTTTTTGAGCCTTCAACTTTTGAATCTCATCATGAAGATGCTTTGAACCATCCTCATTTTTTCTTCTGTACGTTGAAAGTTGGGATTGAACATCTTGTTTCTTTTTCAGATCCTTGACCTGTAACCAAACAACCAGTGAGAATGCAGCTTTCGGTATGATATATTATTTTCTTTAAAAGCTAGTTGACAAGGAATAACTATTTAACCTGTTCCTCAAGAGCATTCAACTTGTGAACATAACCCTGCTTTAGCTTCTGCATGCTATCGGGAGTGACAGAAACACTTCCCATTTTCTTTCTCAGTTCCTCTATCTCCTTCTGTCAATTCACAAAAGAGAAAAAAGGTCGGCTACATTCTCCAAATCACATACTTAGGATATTCATTATCTGGGAACACTCTAAAACAGAAGAAACTGCAACTACAGGGAAGGAAAATTTTGACAACCACACTGCAGAAATCATGCTCTACAGTAACTACTACTGTATCACTTTCATGTTTGTTATCATCCCAAACTAATGATGACAGGACAGAAGCAGAATGACATAACTATGCTTATGTCAAGATGAGCATTCTGTATTGTAGATACAGATGACTTGATCAAAAGTATTATGAGCCATGGACAAACATAACATATTTCTATCTCCGTTTCTATTTTACAGTGTTGTTACAGTTTAGACAGAAGAGTGAGTTCCAGAAACAATCAAAAACACAATATACAATGGAACCTCAATCCACAGAAACAAACGGCACTTAATCTGGACTGCTTTGAACTAAACTTTTAATGGTTTAGATTCTGGTAGCACAGACAGACCAACCGACTGGATTCGTTTCATTTTCGAAAGCAAAGAACCTGCAATTGGCGGATAAGCGATGCACTTCAGTATCAGAACTATCATGAAGAGACGATGAACAACCGCCGGAGTCAAATGGACGAAATATACCGCTAAATGGAAACTCTCGACTGTAGTACTCCGAGAATCACAATCGACCACATCATCTGACCAAAACCAAGTGAATTGGTTGGAACGAGACTAACCTGATAAGCTCTATTCTCTTGCTCCAAGTTGCGAATCCTCTGTTCACGCTCCTCCGATTGGTGCTGGCTATCAACAGTTGATGTCGTCGTCGTCGTAGTGGACAACGATGAAGAGATATTCTCCGGCTCCGACGTGGTGGTGGAGGCTTGCTTTGTACGCCGAGTCGTTTTCGCCATATCTCCTCCGCTCTGCAGGTCTCTCCCTCACTTGTAGTGACTGTTGAAAATGCGAGATCTATTTAATCAACATACCCAAAAATTTGAATTTGCTGAATTGAATAACATCAACAGACACGGGCGTATGGGTCCCGCTCTTCTTTATTTGTTAGCTATACATGGGACAGGCGCATCATACGCCGGAATTTTGGGAATTTTTTTTTTTTTTTCAATTATTAATTATTATATGTTGTACGTTGTAACTATTAATATTATTATTTTATTATAAAAAGTGAGTATCTAAACATTTAGGGTTAATATCTAAATTTTGATCATTTACAAATTTTTATCCACACTTTTAAAAATTAGTTACTCTAATTTTCAATTTACGAACAAATTGTTCTGTTCATTATAATTTTTATCAAATTAGATATATAAAAAAAAAAAAAATAGCATGTGCTGCTCAAGTGAAGTATTTTGATGTGCCCTAATGAGTTTGCGAATAAATTGAAATATTGTATTTACAAGTCACTAACCCCGCGCACCGCGCGGGAGAAATTTCAAATAAAAATTAAATTATTGAATATGCAACTATATATCAACCGTTATTTTAAAATTTTAATATATTTTTTTTATAGAAGATTAATTAACAATAATGCAATACTTTAATTAAAGTATTTAATACTAATTGTAATTGAAAATTTTTAATAGTAGCGAAATAATCAATATTATATATCATTTTTATTAGACGTATAACATTGTAATATAACATTTGAAATTTTAACATATACTCATTTTGGTTTGTTGATATTTATTGAATAATTTTAAATTGTTCTGATTTAAATTATTTAATATAAATTATTTACATATTTTACATGACGTGACAAAAAAAGCATATTTTATATGAGTGAATGACTTAATTCTAAAATTCCAGATATCCTGATTTTATTACTTGTAGCTTTTTTTTATTAGTAAAAATAGATGAACACCAAAGTTATTATTATAATTTTTTTAGTCGATTATATTATTATCATTATTATTATTACTACTATGTGAATTTTTTATATATAATAATGTATTTGATAGCTTAAAACATTCTATTTTAAAGGAAGATTGTTTTGACTTTGCAATATATAATATACGTATAATTTTATTTATAGTCATGTGATTTTTTTAAACATGATGATAATATAAATTTTATTATTATTGTTATATATATATATATATATATATATATATTACGTGGCGGTCTATGAAGATTTTGCAGACGAACTATATAGATATATCATTTAAACAGGAACTTTGAATTATTTAATTACTTATTTTATGTAGCGTTTAAAATAGAATTGAAAATATTTTTCTATATTTGCAGTCACTCAATATTTTATATCTAAATTTGCAGAGGTCTAATTTAATTATGAAACGCCGACGGGGCAAAACGGCTACGTGTCACCAGAGAACTATGAACAATCAAATCAATATACTACATAATAGATTATAGAATATTATAGATTAGTTTACACTTAGATTAAAGAAAAAAAAATAGTCGGATTTATTTTTCGAGTTCGTCAAAAGTTCTTTATATAATTTGTCAAGAAATATACTAATTATGGTAATATTAGCTATGACTAAACTAATAAAAATAATAACTTAAATTAACTTTATAGAAAACAAAAATTATAGAACTATATATGCTAAATAATAACATTATAATCACAAATATCAATATAAGATATATTGAATATGGTAATATTAGTATGTGATTTCATTTAAGAAAATAGTAATTTACATTTACATTTACTTTTCACTTATTAGATTTTTTTTGAAATACATACACTATATAATTTTAATCTACATCTATAGGAAATATTATTTATTAAAAATATTATCTTTAAATACGTAGAAACTATATGAATTAGTGTAATCTATATATGAAGTTTGATATCATCTTTCTAGAAATCGAGTTTTTGAAACGACTATGTTACATAGACACATATCGAATGTGAGGAGCATCGTGACTATGGTCTCTTCTTCAAGACCTTGCCAAAATCGTCTCTTTAAGAACTGCTCAATTTTGTTGTTCCTGCACCAATTCTGTAATTACATAAGCAAGAACACTATCATATCATAGAAGATAATAGGCTAGAAAATTACGATGCCCATGAAAAATCTTAAATAAGCTTTCTTGATGTCTTCCAATATATCTTGTGCTGCAAATAAAGAGAAACTTGCAATTTAAACGTATGATAACCATTATAAAATTGAATTTAAAAACTATTAGAAAAATGCTCACATAATGAAAGTTGTCGGATGGCAATATTGGTGTTTATCGATCTCCTTCTTCAGCTGAATATTTACAGATTTAATTTTACACACTGCAATGGTCATCCTGTCAATCTAACATTGAAGGAAATGAAATTAATAACACCTTTAGCGAAGAAGATTGAAGAATATAACATACTTTACCTTGCAATTCTTAATGTCCTAGGAAGAAACTAATAAAATAATAATATAAAAATAATGAATGAACTGATTGAATTGATAGCTAGCTAGGTCATTGGAAGAATAAGAAATGTATATATATAGCTTGAAATTCCCTACTCAATAGTATATATAGACACGATACTAAGTAACCTCTTTTTACTTCCATTAATTAATACAATAAATACGATATATGTATATATATAATTATTTACTTTCCATTCCATTAATTAAGTCTTTTATTATTTAACTCGTTTTTATTGTATTGCAAATTTTTTTCCTTAATCAAATTTTATACTTCCGGTTTTGTAATTTAAATATTATTTATTATTCCATATTTAATACCTTACGTGGCGGCATATGGTCTTTCGGTACCAAACTGTATAGATAATGAATTTAAAAGGAAACTTTAATTAATTTGTTTCTTTAAATTGCGTAGAGACCAAAATAGGAGATAAAAATATTTCTTAATTTTCAGTCAATCAATATTTTGTATCTATATTTATAGAACCCCAACTAAATTAGGAAACGGTGATTGGACGAACCGCCCACGTGTCAATCAGAGGGCTTCCGGTGCCGAATTAATATAATATAGTAGATGTTCCATTATAACGATGTATTTTAATAAAGTATTTGTCTAAATGTATTTTCTTACCATCTTTTCAATTTATATTCACGGTATTATTTTAAATACACATCAAAAGCTTCCATATAGCCAACATCTTCGTATCGCTATTAATAATTGGGTCATAATAGATATAATAATTGGATTTGGATTGTTTATACTAGGGCAGAGCCAGAGATCCGAGAAGCTCAACCCGACCTTGCCCCGAAATTATGCTCAAACATAGTCCGGCATGACTCTTCCTCTAAAGTCAGACTCAGGTTTTTTGTTCAATATATTTCGAAAGGTTTGAGTCCATCCCAACTTTAATTAATATGTATATTGTTTGGACTTAAATGTATTTAAAATAGTATTTTTACGAATTTTTGTTTCAATTTTGGGCTAAGCCGAGACTGTCCAGAAATACCAACTCGGACAAGACTTTTCCTTGTGCTCATATTTGAGCTCGGACTACGGATATTGAGCCCAAAAATTTCGGACTCGGACATTATTTTTTTTTCCCGAAAAGACCCGCCCATCCCGTCCGAGCACAGCTCTACTTTATAAACTGTAATCCTCCCCAATGTAGGTTGCGAGATGAGAGAAACCCGCCAAATAGATTGATTTCAGACAACAAATCTGTCAGCATAATCCTATCAGCACTACAAATGCAAATTATATAATCACAAAAGATTGAATCCACACAACAAATCAGTTGGTTGTTCTTCGACAAAGTCCACATCAAACCCCAGTTAACTAACTTCACATTGTTCCCCAGAGGCATATCAGCTGATAACAGAACATTTTATAACCATTTCTGGTTTTGCAATGTGGAACCTTGATCAACTCTATTCGATTCTGTTACAGTGCAGCATTTTCTTTGTCACCGGGCATTGCAGCCCGACTCTTTGGATCTTGAGGGCCACTGTCTTTGCTGATGGAGGACGAATCCGAAGAAGCATCGGAGTTCCTCTCTCTTAGCAGGTTGGTACTGCCACTAGCAGCAGGTGTCCTCATTGCCCGAGGTAACCTGAGAGGGAGATCTCCTTGGATGGTGACTTCCTCGGGATTTTTCATAGCTGGGGCAGCAGTTTCGGGATGTGCTGTAGTTGGAGTCTGAGGGACTAGCTGCAGCAGTTGCTTGCCACCCCATTTCTTTCTCTGGATCGGTTTTGGAACATTTGGCTTGGCCTGCAACCAACAGAGCATAATCATCACTTGGAACAACTAAGCAGCAGCAACAGCAGAAACAAAAGTAACAGTAGCTATGCAAGATTGGCTTCAAGTTTTATATAGTTCATACATGGAGTAGGTATCTATACTTACTAAATCTAAGAATGGACCTAAAGTCCGCCTTCTTTGATCAGAAGTAGCTACACAATTCGATCAAAAACTAAAACAGCGAAGGCAAACTTTAATCGATGTAATCGAATTTAAAATGTTGGGACACCGAATATCAACATTTTAAATTTGGGACAGCGATTAGTAACACGATCTATAGTTGAGCATGTTTTTAGGCTCTTAACCCTTTTAAAAAATTGCAAATTCAACTTGATGTTTTCATATTAGATGCTAACTCTCTGTTATAGTCGTTACATGAGAAGTTAACTTGTGATTGAAGAAACTAGCTTTTAATACAATAAGCTAAAATTCGTATATAAGTCAATGTTAATCTCAAAATTTGCTATTTCCCTTCATCATTTCTATATCAAGAAAAACTCACCTTGTTTCCAATGTCAGATAAAGCCTTTCTCTTCGATCCACCATCATCATTCTCACCGGACGGCATTGCATTACCAAAAGCGCTTTGAAGCAGTGATAATCCCCGGATTGCTAACTCAGAACTCTGCACCTTTACATCACTTGCTTCATCTTTTGCTGAATCTGATCCTCTGTTGCTGCATAAAGAGGTGAGGCAACCACAATTACCTCCACAGGAGGCTCCAGCGTGGCGGCACTCACATTTATTCGTCTTGCATCGGGAGGATTTAGAGCAGGAGCAGCACAGTCCGGAGTTGTCTGTCCCATCTCCTTGAGCCTCTTTGGCACAAGTTTTTTCACTAGTTTCAAATTGACTAGGGGCCAGACTTGAACGAGTTCCTGCTCTTGAGACTCGTTTCCTAGATGGTTTTGCAGATTGCACCCACTCATCATCATCATCATCCATAAATTCCGAGTCAGATTCTGATTCTGCAAGATCCATGTCCTCAAATACATATATAGAGTTTCGATTTTCCTGAACAAAAGCAAACAGTAAAACAGCATATAAGATATAACCACTCGAGACAATGCAAGTCAATGGAGACATTTAAAACCTCAGTAAAATTTAATGTTGCAGCCAAATACCTGCTTCCTCAGAGAATACTTCCGGGCCCCAAGCATGTTCTGTAGCAAATACATTCTTAAATTAGAATACAAGCTTGATATGCATGTAGATGTAAGAGAAAGCTGGAGAGTTTCAGAAAGAACCTGTTGAGCCAATTCTGCCCTATGCATTTCTGATTGTCTCAGGGCACTGTTGAGTTGAACTATTTTTTGTTTAAGATCTCTTATTTCAGAGTCCTTCTCTCGACAATCAACCTCCTTATCCCGGAGTTGGCACCTTCAAGAAAACATGTTTTAACGTCAATTATTTCTAAGTAATCATCAACCATCCCATTTTTTCTCCATCTTGGATAGCTATTTTTTAAACAAATGGAGAGTCAGATTCCAAAATGTTGTTGAGATATCTTATATAATCGATTTAGCAATAGTACCCGAAAAGCTACACTACAAAGAATGGTAATATGAATCACTCGAATAGTTGAAGTTCTAAATATCACCTCGAAGATGAAGCAATGTTGAAAAGATAGTTCATCAGGTTCTTTGCCTCTGCAAGGGAGCGAACTTGATTCCATCGACCCCTGCCACTGAAGCTCCGCTCACGTTCCTCTGCTTCTGATAATTGTGAAGCCATGGAAACCAACGTGCTAGAAGAGGTGCCGAGCATATTCTCAAGAGCAAAAATTCTTGAGTTCCGTGCTCCAGGAGACATTCCTTGGGGATGATCACTAGTTTCAATACCAAAGAAGCACCATTTAATGGTTCGGTAAGATATAGTGATGAAACAAACAAAAGCACACAGGGAAACTACTCACATCATGATCATCTGTTTTTGCATATTTACTTCTTCCTTCAGTCTCGCGATCTCCTTTGCCATCTTTGCTCTCCTGATGAATGAAAGTGCTTCTCTTGATCAATTTCCAGATTTATAGAATGAATACCGTTCATTGGCTCGTATGAAAAGGCTCAATGGCCATCATAGAAGGTAAATACTACTTGAAAGAAATAAACACATAATTTATCGAATGCTGCTAGGAGGTTAGAACTAACTCTTCCATTTGACGCTCGTATTCAGAACGTACTTCATGTACCCGTACAGTCACTTCTAGCTCATGCTCAATGGCCTGCATTAGAGCCTTTTCAAAAGAAAAACGATTGAATGCGTCAGAAAAAGTGGAAACTTTTTTACCTAAAAAAATAGCTGATGTTTTGAGCAGAATGAAGAATCATCTGAGAACTGAGAGATGATTATATACCTGAACACTGAGAGAAGAGCCATTTTCTCGTGAAGCAGCTTTTCGAGATTCTAACACCTCTTTCAGCCTCTTTGTAGCCATAGAAGCCTCTTCTGTTTTCCTTTGAAGAACCTGTCAAGCATATAAAGTAAGACAATGCTGAGAAGCATAGCTCCCAACAATGGGAGTCAAATAGGTATGCACGCTCACCATTTTTTGTCTCTGATTTAAAGCTAACAACTTGTGCATCTCATACTCATTCCTTCGCCCTTCTTTCCTCAACTGTTAAACCAAGGTCATAACTCAGAATTCAATTTGCAGTAAAGAAACTAATATAGACAGAAAAAAACAATGAAATAAGAGAGAAGGTTTGCCACATCACGAATGAAAAAGACAAATAAACCATCATTTTCTACGATGATTATTAAATACTGAATAAAGAAAATGTAAACCAACTCCAACGTATAATTATATTAGAGTTCTGTGGAGAATAGAAATATATACATTTACATTTAATTAGAAAGAAGAGAAAAGTTGCTTCTGTTAGCAGTTTATTAGGTTATAGATCTATACTACTCGGTGTCTCTTCTGCATCTATTATTTTGTACTGTATATATATATATATATATATATATATATGTGAATCCTACTTAACTATGCATACAAACAAGTTTGCTCTTCGTACTTCATAATAAGTAGTAGAAGCATGATATTTTAATTTTTATGACTAAACAGCAGCCTAAACTCAGAAATACAGCAAATAGCACCTGAAGCACTTCCTTTTCCCGTGCTGCTTTCCATAATCTGAAGCTCTCAGATTCTTGCTTAATCTTATGTTGCAGTTGCACCTTTTCAGAAAAAAAAAATTATGTCAGTAACTTCAGTGGCGTAAAGAAGAAAAATGTGGAAAGTTTCTTTAACAGGGATGGCACCTTTTGAGATTTTATTCTATGGATCTCATCCTGCAATCTTTTTGCTGCATCGTCACTTTTTTGCTTTTGTCTTAATAGCTGTGATTGAGTTTCTTGTTTTTTCTTTAGTTCTGCAACCTGGAAAGCAGCAAATTCGATAATTAGGGTACACATGTGACCAACACACTTGTCACACTTCAAAAGTAATATATTTAACTGTCAGACGACACACCTGTGATTCAAGAAGATTAAGCTTTTGAAGGTATTCTTGTTTTAGCTTTTGAGCACCATCATCAGATGCAGACGAAATATCAGACAGGTTACTCCTCAGTTCATCAATCTCTCTCTGCAGAAAGTAGTCAACCGAATTAATATGAGCTCAGGAAGGGTATTCATATAATTCTTATTTCACCAACCTGCAGCGTTCTCTTCTGTTGATCCATCTCCGAAATTTTTTTCTCATAATGTTGTCTGAGAAGTGAGCATTCAGAAGTTCCAACGCGCTTCATTTCCGCCTGCATAAAAAAAAAAAAAAAAAGAGCTCAATTCATAAGTGAAATCCCTTGCTGTCAAATCAGAAAAACAAAATTGCCACGCCGCTATCTCTAACAGTTCATTTAACAGTTTGTAATAACATAACTAAGCTATCAAATGATGGCAACGTGGAGGACCCCGAAATTAAGCTACTAAACTGCTAATTTGCCCTATATATCTATGAAAGGAGTTATTTGCCGCTGACATGTGTTACCTCCTTCTCTTCAAGTTTTTGATCCAGTTCTTTGAGCTCCTTGTCCAACTTCTCTTGAAGAGAAGAGTGCTCTAGTTCTTTCTCTTTGACTCCACCATCATCTGTCAAGTGAAGAAGTGCTATTTCATCAATCCCAAAGAAGCTATTAAATTTAAAGCATTAGGAAATAGCAAGAGAATACAAACTTGCTTTTAAATAAATTGACATCTTTATTCACTGCTGCAATTCGAACTTATCTTACTCAGCCACATATAGCACATGACTTCTTGATGTGTGAAAAGTAGTTAATCTGAAAATAAATGGATAGTACCTGCTAGATCCAAACCTTTCAAACCAGAACTAAATGCCAGATCATTCAAACATGAAACAGACCCTGTTTTCCCGTTCAACCCATCATCATCTGAGTCGGTCCAATCAAGAACATGTTGCTTTTTCTTGTTCATGTTTTGCAATCGGAGCAATTCCCCTTCTAGTTCTTGTATCTTCGACACATACGACTTGAGCAAATCACAATCCTGGAACAAATGAAAATTATTTAGACCAAATTCCAGAAAATTCAACAGAAAGCAAAGTCATATTATTGACAATTCACAACCACCTTCTCATCAATTTCATCCCAAGATTTGCCATTCCGAACTGATTCTATTTGCATTATCAGTTTGTCCTTTTCAACCTTGCATAACATACACACCAAAATCATGATGAGTAATAGAGGAAGGTGTTTCAACAATAAATTGGTATATATATATATATATATATACGTGCAGTTTTCCTGCAAGAGCATATAACAAACAAGAAACCTGAGCATCAATAGCACGTTGCATCAACTGCTCACACGATACTTGACGCTCCTGCAACTCCCGTTGTAACTCCGTGTTACTAGCCTCAAGCAAGGAAACTTTGTATTTCAACATCTATTAAAAAAAATAACACTTTTAACGTTGAGAATTAAACAAGATTAGTACATAAAGAGAATCAAAGATAAACAATTAGGATACACCATACCTGAAGTTCTTCATATGGTGCACTTATATCACCTTTATAAAATAGAAGTTCAGATTGTAGCTGCTCAATTTGACTTCGCATTTTTTGTAGCTGATCAGTCACTGGGTCACGATTTATCTAATACCAAATAAAAAGAGTACATTAGAACTAAAGTCTAAAAACGTAGGAATAAGTTCTGTAACCCGAATCTCTGAATTAGATCAAGAAACTTACAATGGCTTTGTTTTGAATGTTACGAGCACGATTTGCATACTTAAGAGTATTCAATGTCTCCTCGGCATTGGTGTCAGCAGGACTAACGCATGCTAAAGTTTAAAACCATAATGAACATTAAAAAAAAGCACAAAAGTCACCAAAAAAAATCAATAATGTTCAAAAAAGTTCAATCTCTCACCAATCATAACTGTTTTACTGTTCCCACCCAATGAGTCCTGTAGTAAAGACCTTTAATCATCATTAAAGAAGTAATTTACACATAGAAGATGAATTTTGAGCTATATCACATTCGTAGGAGAAAGTGATGAGGAAAATAAATTTGGAACTGCAAACTATTTTGGAACTGTAACTGCTGTATTCAATCCAACATATTTGAAATCTTGTGGTGAGTTATACATGTCCCTAATTGGTGATTCATATCTTCCGCATTGCCAGTTTCACATTACCATGTTCATAATTCTACGCAGTTAGGTCCACCAGACAACTATTGTCTGCTATCTTTTACATTTCTCTAAAAGGACAAAAAATCTCCCTGGAAAATAAAATTGTCACTCGCAGATGTATCAAGAGTTTAGCGTATTGGTGGTAACAAGAAGCATAAACTTTAGACATGTTCGATTAAGTGGAACCAGTAGGTATACTTATAAGCGAATGTAAAAGATAATACAGTTTTGGCTTTTACAAAACAAATGTGTGTGCATTAAAGCGTGGTCTTTTTAGCCATACCTGTAATAAGCGTGTTAACTTGCTGTCGCGATATGGCACATGAGCTCCTTCTTTTCGCTTCCTATCATCTCCTAAGGCACTGATAACATTACCAAGTGCCAAAAGCCCCTTGTTGATGTGAATGCCTACAGGGAAATCAAATCATATAGGTTTTGAGTTTCGACCACTATTGGCAGCTAATGATTCAGAGTTAGAAAATATAAAGTAATAATGGATCAATTCTTCTAAATTAATCATCAATGGATATGTTTATGGACAGCTTTTGGTGTAGCACTTGGCAAATACTATTTTTTTTTCATTGTAGCTCAAAAGCCCAAAAGAGCAATCCCAAAGCACAATTTTCACACAACATACCTTCTTTTAAACGCATACCGTCAGCTCCTGTCCGTTTTGCACGTTCAGATCCAGCTAAGTCCACTAAATGGAGCTTTGAACTTAATATGTCATCTCCTACTTCATCTCCTTTCTTTTGCTCCACAGATATGGTGAATATAGCATGGGAGCGACTGATTTACAAAGTTAAGTAAAAAAAATATTCAGACTCTTATACCCATATTATAAAGACGGGACAATTTTTTTAAGCGGCTTCAAATTTTGTCACAAGATGCTATTCAAGCAACCGAGATAACTTGTATCATTGTGGGTTTGAAATCTACAGATAGAACTAAACTATATACAATCATAAAGCACACAATGTTCAAAAACAAGTAGAAAAAGAATCAAAAAGTATCACCTTGATTGGCTATTCATGTTTGTACTGCCAGTTGCCCTTGCTACAGAGCCCTTCAGTAGAAAACATGCCATCTCATCCTTATTCTTCACTTCTGCCTCAGTTACACCAGCCAATGTTATTCCTCCATTTGCCGTCTCCCTAATTTGAATTGGAGCTCTTACACCACCTCCACCTGTCCTTGAAGAAGCCTGACCATCACCTTTACATACCGATGAATTTGAGTCTAGAAGATCAAAAACCTCTTCCTTAAAAATCTGCCATTCAAAAGTATAATGTCAGACATTGGATCAAGCTAATGTAGATGAATGGACATCAAAACTATCTAATAGAGGGAACCAGAATTATTACCTCAATAAATGAAACCCTAATTAAAAATTCACTGGAAGACTTCATCATTTCAACTCGTTTGAAGATACTCTCAACCACTCTTGGTATCACCCCGTTGCTATTATCATCTCCATGGTAGTTCGTTCCCATTGTGTAAGTCTTCCCTGAACCCGTCTATAGATAGCTCAATACAGTAAGTTGGTTAGTTACTAAATCAAAGAAAATCAAATATGCTGAAAAGTAGGGGAAGTAAATGCTCAACCTGGCCATATGCAAGCACGGTAGCATTATACCCACTGAAGAGTGCATCTACTAGTGGAGATGCACAATCATCAAAAATCTTGGAGGATGGTGACCCTTTACTTCCATAGACATAATCATAAGTGAATGTATGCGAACCAATTTGCACCTAAATTTTTTTACAAGCGTCAGACCGTGAAACCGCACAAAATCGAACACATTTTCGAGAACATTTAAGTTGTTACGGATATATTACGTAGTACATTATAGCAGATATATTACAAGCATCAGACCATTGAAACCACACAAAATCGAACACATTTTCGAGAACAGATAAGTTGTTACGGATATATTCCGTAATACATTATAGCAGATATATTCCAGCACGTAACATAAGTAATCAAAGACTAACAGAAATAAATTTCATCCTTAGGTCAATTTTCTATAGCAGAATGCTTTGCAATACCTGAGGCTCTCCTGGGACGACGGTGATGCAATCCGTACACCCATTGGCAAGCTCCGGAGTAATCAAGGGCCTTATGTTAACAGCCACTCGCACAGACTGAGAAGAATCTCTGTCCTGTGGAGATCCACTCGTAATTGGCTTGGAATCCGCATTCTCCATCTCTACTTCGTATATCCGTTCCGGAGAGAACAAATTTCACCTGCAGCAATCCACGATGAATGCTAATTAATGGAGAACTGAATGAATAATTTTGAGGTCACCGAACTCAGATCTAGAAATTCAGAGGTAAGAATCGAGAGAGCCAGCGAGAAAGATAATTGTTTTACTGAAGCATGGACGAGTACCTGGCCACTACTAGGGTTCCGATGAAAGTAGAGATTGCAGCGAATGAAGTGCAGAGCTGGGTGGTTCACCGAGTGAGTGACGAGCGAGGGAAACAGAGAGGGAGAAGGAGAGAGACTGGGCGGCTGTTCAAGTTCAAATTATGATATTTTTGAGTGTCCCCATTTGGAAGCGCTCGAAAATGAATTCAAATGAAATCAAATAGAAATTTCCAAAAAAAAAAAAAAAACAATTCATATATGAAGTTTGACTCAACTGTCTAAATTTTAATTTTGTAAAATTGGTTATCGAGTTGCTATTGCAATCTCTATTACAATTAGCGTCAAGTTTTACCGAAAATAAGAATATTTCGGTCAAATTGGATTTTTTAATATACATATACATAATATGAATTAGACTGTAAATTAAAATAAATGCAACAAATTATTTTTAATTTGACATTCAATTTGATTTTTAAAATTTTAACAATATCTTTCAATTGACTGTATTTCGCGGCTATATTTTCAATTTTTTACCGAAATTATATCAGACACTCATAGAAAAAATCATATGTCTAATTTGATGTTAATTGCAACAAATGTAGCAAAAAATTTCAAAAAAATAAAGTTTCCATAATTATAATTTTAAAAAATTCAAGTACGAATGACAATTAATCTAATTAGATTAAAGTTAACGTAGTAATTAAATTATTGTTATAAAGAAATATTCTAACTGGGTTATTAAGGGCCCAATTGGCCGTACCTGTGAGTTTAAGGTCTATAAAGTATAAAACACGTCACACTCTAGTCTTCCATGGGCCGAAATTGAGATTCGGCACACACGAGTGGAATTATCAGCCCAAAGCATGCTTCTATTTACAAGCAACTTTTTTTTTTTTTGGTGATTTTTCTTCTTCTTGTTCTTTTTGTGAAAAATATACGACCAACTTCACTAACCTATCCAAATAAGTAAAACACGATGTAGTACCATGGAGTGGTTCAGCATATTCACATTTAATTAAGAGTTTATAGGTTATATGAAGTATTTAGGGTAAGCATTTTAGCCTCAATTAATGGAGCGAGTGGGTAGACATTTGGATCGACGCAATGTACGATTACTTGAAATATGGGATTATAAATAATATGATTTAAGTAATATAATGTTAAATTATACTGCTTGTTTGTGTTGCAATATGAGATATTATATTACAGTGTTTTATATAATTTATAATATATATTTATTATTATTATATTATATATGAAGACATTATTTTGTATGAAAATATTTCAATGTACATTTATTTTGATAACAACTGAATTTACTATTAAATTTTATATTTTGTATTTAATGCGAATGAACTATCAATAATCAAAATTGAAAATATTAAAATTATTAAATTATATTAATTAAAAAAAATTGTTTTATAAGTTATCTTTTATTTAAAAAAAATATCACACAAATATTTATTCATTTAATATGAACATCGTGCACATTATTCTTTATTATAACAATAATTCATGAAGTATATAGAAAAGTAAAAAATATCACTAATAAATAATACTAACAAAATAAGGACCAGGTAAAGTATTTTAACTATATAATACATAATAATAATAAAAACTCATAATTTCGACGTAATCTCACGTTATATTTTCTTTTGGATGTAATCTCACACTATAATGGAATGCGTTTGGTCGTAATCTCATGTTTTGTTTGGCAAACGACGTAATATTGATATAATGTGGGACGTAAAGTGACATTCATCAAACACTTTTTAAGTCAGGATTAAGCATATGCTACAAGTGTTATCATCATACTAGGACCACACAATACATTTTTACTAACTTGCATCCAATTTTGGTCAGCAATTGTAGTGTTAAAACGATGAAGAAATGTGTTTGACAGACGTAATGTGAGATTACTTAACATCTTATATAAAGTAATGTGAACTAAGTAATGTAACGTTAGATTAAAGTGTTTTGTTATGCTGTAATATGAGTTCGTTATATTACATTGTTTAGCATGTTCTTTATACGAAAACTTATTAAACTACAACATTTCCTGTCTTATCTACTATATCTACTATATTATATTAATTCGGCACTGGAAGCCCTCTGACTGACACGTGGACAGTATGTCCAGTCAGCGTTTCCTAATTTAATCGAAATTTAATAGTGGTTCTCTAAATTTAGATACATAATATTGATTGATTGAAAATTAAGAAGTATTTGTATTTCCTATTTTGGTCTCTACGCAATTTAAAGAAACAAATTAATTAAAAATTTCCTTTTAAATTCATTATCTATACAGTTTGGTACCGGAAGACCATAAGCCGCCACGTCATCACTAAAATATATACTTAATATTTAGTTTTAAGCAATATTTTTATATATATAATAAAAATAATTACGTAATATATATAAAGTAATATATAGTAAATCACTTTATATATGTAAAACGTTATTATATATAAAAAAAAATCTACTATAATACGTATATATATATATTATTTCCTTACAAACCATCCAAAACCCTACCATAAAAATTTCAACTTATTGCATTCAATATTTCTATGCTTCGTCCTCTCTATATATAATATACTATTTCCTAACAAGTAACAAACCCTACTCTATATATATACTATTCCATTCAATATTTATCATTCTCACGCTTCGTCCAAAATAACAAGAGCTAGGGTTAGGGGGCACATACTTCTCACCATCCATGCATGCTAGCTTCAACTACACAACACGACATGCATTAGAAGAGCCTCAAACTTGGTGCTTTCCGTCAAAGAGTGAAGGTTGTTAATGGTGATCTCGATGATAATGAAAGTGGCTAACTCTTCATTGTACGACGTTATGACATTTTCTTCGTCGATCCCACAAAATTTGTAAATCATATTTCTTACTCATAACAATTCTTATATTTGTAGAAAAGATTCGTTATATATATATATATATATATATATATATATATATATTACTACCTTTTATATTCTAATTAAAATTAAATTAATGTTAAATAGTATTATTATTTAGCCAAGATGTTATATACTATTTACCCATTTCCTTTAGTATATAAATTTACTATTATTATTATTATTATTATTATATGTATAGGTTTGGATTTGCTTCGAGAATAGTGTTGATTATGGTCATCACATGCCTAACCTCTTTGTCATCGTGTTAGGTTGGAAATACCGGGTACTTATATTACATTGTCATGAATAGGTTCAATAAATGTTGGGAGCTGTAATTTTGATAATTATGAGTAATCTTAATTCTAATGTTAATATTGTAGTTGTTGCTACTTTTTCATTATGTTTTGTACCTATGAATGTCGAATGAATGCTTGACATATATGCATAATATATATATATGCGTACAATTTTTCTTTTCGTTACTTTAATTATGAAAGAATAGTTCTATTTTATGTTATTACTCAATATAAATATGAAATGTTTCAGTAGTATTTACCAAAATAAATAACATTACCTAAACGGAATGGTTTAAGCCATCAAATATATTATTATATATAAAAACCCACATAATAGTAATAATAATAGTATATAGGGTCGACTAAAAGATTATAGTAATAACTTACTAATAAAAAGTTATATGTATAAAAGCAAGATATATGAAATTTTATAATTAAGTAGTTCACTCAGGTAAAATATATTAAATAATTAATATATGTATATTAAATAATTTAAGCAAAAAAAATTAAAATAATCCAACAAATGTTAATAAAAAAATGAGTTAAAAGTTAAAATTGAAAGTTTTATATTATATCAGTTATACGTATAAAAAAATAATATATAATGTTGATTATTTCAGTACTATTAAATATTTTAAATAATTATTTGTATTAAGTACTTTAATAAAATTATTTGATTATTAATAGTTTATTTTATTTAAAAAAATATACTAATATTTTTAAATAAATGTTGATATATAATGCATGTTCAATAAATTAAGATCACTTAATTTTTGTAATATAATTTTTATTTGAAATTTTCCTCTCGCGCGGTGCGCGGGGTAAGTGTCTAGTATAATATAATTAGTTACTGATCACTCACCTAATAATTTTGTGGGCACCCTTGATGAAACGATCATCTGTATAAAGTGGAATACTAGCCACTGATGATGAGATCGATACTGTTAATTTGTCACCCAAATCATCATCATCATCTCCAACCCTAATGATGGCAAATCGCATAAACTTCTCATACCGTAATTTATACCCTTCCCAGAAAATACAAAACTTGAGATACTTTTTTTTGTCATCACTTTCATTGCAGCTGCCTAGATAAACAACATCCCTTATCCCACGTTCAGTCAGCTCCTTCATCTGTTGTAGGCCTTGAGTTTTGCCAGTAATGCGTTTCTCAACTAAATTGTACCTGTACAAACCCGAACTTTGTATTATAAGCACAATATTGTCTTCATCAACTAGCACCGGAAAACACTGCATACTTATTTCCACATCATCATCTTCGTCAATCACCACTGTAGAAATCCACATCTTCTCCTTCGAGTCGTAATACGATACCGCTGTTACCATTTTATATTCAAAGCTTACTTCATCTTCATCATCATCATCTCCAAATTCTACTTCTACTTCCTTTAGTGGTGGTTGTATTCTTTGAAGAAAGAGCACAATCATGGAATGCCACATGACGCATCCGAGGACAGTGCATAGAGGAGCTTCCTCAAAAGGAAGTTGTTCGAAATTCGTCCAACACTTTTCAACCATGTCATACATCTCTCCAAATGTTGAAGTGTCACAATCATGGTCATGCACACCATACGCAAAATACATTCGTCCAAAAGCATATATCCTTTTCTCGCTTGTATTATATTAATTCGGTATCGGAAGCCCTCTGGCCGACACGTGGACAGTCCACGCAGTCACCGTTTCCGAATTTAATCGGAATTTAATAGGGATTCTCTAAATTTAGATACATAATATTGATTGATTGAAAATTAAGAAGTATTTTTATATCCTAATTTGGTACCTACGCAATTTAAAGAAACAAATTAATTAAAAGTTTCCTTTTAAATAGTAAATCTATACAGTTTGGGTCCGGAAGACCATAAGCCGCCACCTAAGCAATATATATTTAGAATAATAAATAAAATAATATACATAAATAATTATAGAAAGGAACATACAATAATAATATAACATATATAAAGCAACGGTTATGGTGACAATTTAAGAATTTACATTTAATAAGAATAATACAATTGACTATATATAACATATCTATGACAACCCTATAACTGAATATGGAATGTTAAAAAAAACGATGGAACATAACTTAATTAATTCATATTAAATATTATCATATTCTATATAATACTATTAAACCCCTATATTGGTCAAAGAAATATATTTAAATATTAAAGATACATGTTTTATATATATCATAATGGAATAATAATTACCAAAAAAGAACATAACTATCTAGCACACGAACGTGTGTATATATATATATATATATGCACAGACACACTAACACCCCTAACTAAATTATAGCCCCAAACACCGCCCCATTCAACAATTGTGTTATTAAGGCATACAATAAATCTAACGAAGAAATTTAATCTATGACGTGAGAGCTAGCTGTGTCATCTTACAACTAAAGTTCATAAATAGTATAGTTTTGTTGGTGATCATCATGCGGACCTGTGTTGATTTTTTTCCTATGCTTTGCAGGTGATAAATATCCATTTTAGTAATTTTGTTGGTCGTGCAAATTAATTTGGAGAAGGTGCATTGCATTAAAGAGTTAGAATGAATAAGTTGCCATCTTCTTCTGATTTGTCATCCTCACATATCATGGTTTGTCCTCCTAGCTTCTTCTCTGGTAATTTTCATTAAACAAGTATATAAAGTCAATATGATAAAGTCCCCTTACTTTCTCCCCTCCTACATTATTATATTTTTGGAATTTTATTAGGGTTATTTCCGATTAACCGATTTTGATACTAACAGTTGATTCCCTCATATTATCGTTGGGATTATGAATCTACAATATTATATTTTTGGAATTTTTTTTAGGGTTTTTTTCGATACTAACCGATTTATTATAATCTGATACTAACGGTTGATTCCCTTATAGGATATGTTGGAATTAATTGAATCTATGTCGAGATACCTGGCAAGCTATTTGGATATTTAATGAGGATTCTTATTGAAAAGGCGTGATGGAGGATGAGAACGATGGAGATTTCTATGTGATATTGGTGTAAGTTAAAGCAATAGCCAGATCTTTCAATTGGGTTTGGATAATATTTATATATATTTGCGTGCTATATATATTGATTGCAAATAATTAATTTTACTGTGATATAACTTGATCTTATTATTATCAGAAATTTCAGGATGATGAAGATGATGATTTTTTTAGTATTGAAGACGACAGTTAATAAGGTACTCATGATCTTTTAACTTCTTAATTTATACAATTTATTATCATTCACAGATTATGTGGTAACATTTCTTTTGTTGTAAGCAATATATATACATATATTAATAATAAAGAATATAAAATATTATATATATATTAATAAATAATTATATAACATTATATACTTAATAAATATATATATATATATATTATAAAGTTTGTAGTACATATTATAATAATAATAATAATAATAAATGTTTTGTACATAATATGTTTTATAAAAATATTATAGATAAAAATAAAATAAAGTAGTATATAATAAAAAATTATGTATATAATAAGAAATCATTATAATAATTAATAAATATATGTAACATATAATGTTATATATTAATAAATATAAAATATATTAAATTCGATTTTTACCACAATGAAGAATTTTATATTTTTTTCTTTGTAAAACACGATGAATTTCAATAAGCTTTTCAGTAATTGTATTTATTATTACCCTTTAATAATATGGAAATGCATTATTTTTTTTGTCACATTTATTGAGATTTAACCTCACTTTTTTATTGTGAAATTTTACGTATCTTTCAAAAAATGATATAATATTCTTATATTAAAAAATACCGAAAAAATATTACATTTTGATTTAAGAGATCGAAATTGAAAATTAATTTGTATTTCTTTTCGTGATGTTGATTTTTTTTTTTTTTTTTTCATTTTTTTAACTAGATGCTAACCATGCACATTGTGCGGGTAAGAAGAGCGAACAAAAAAAATTGAATTTGATATACTACTACGACAAATTTGTAAGCATATTACAATATAATCTTAATTGCAGTGTATAACTATTTCTTATATGCTCTGTTAATGTAACAACTATTTGTCGTTTGTAAGGAATGCATTGCTAATGTAACACTTTGAGGAAATATTATTTCTCGACCAGGGGAGTTAACAAAAAATAGATATGAATACAACTATTGTGTTATTACTCTATCTGGTGTATTCGTGTCTGACTATCAAAGTATATTTAATTTTATTTTATTATATATTATGTATTATGTTACGTGACTCAAACATATATTATATTTTTTAATATATAAACTATATGATTCAACGTATTTAGAATATTATTACATTCCAAAATATTTGCTGATTAAAAATGTATTAGTGATATTACAAGAAATTGGTGTAACTATCAACTTTTTAAGGTTAGTTTATTATATGTGTGGACCGACCAAATCTTCCTAATTATTTTATCTACAAACTGTATGCGCCCATCATAACTAAACCTAAATTTTATTTACTAATTAAGAAATTACTAAAAATATTTATACCCAAATAAATAATAAATACATCAAGTGTGTATTAATAATATATATCAAAGTTTCATTTACTAACAATTTGGAAGGGGCACATGCAATGTGGCTCATGAAGATAATGAGTCGTTGTACTACTTGAGGGCCTGGGAGCTGATCATTTGTTTGGCGGGACGCAAGCGATGGAGAGGTAGGAGTCGGTGGTGTCGTAGCTGTAATGGAGGTACGCGCCGAGCTTTGGGAGGTTGAAGCAATTGGCGTAGACGTTGTTGATAAACTTCTGGGAGGTATAAGACCAAAAAAAAAAAAAAAAACTTCTGGGAGGTACAGTGGCAAGAAAAAAAAAATTTGAAAATTTTCATAGATATAATATTGAAAAGTTATCTATTTTATTTATTAACTTTAAAAGTGAAATATATAGATTTTATATTTATGTAGATTTCTATATTATAATTATTTTTATAATACGTATATTATATTTATATAGTTGGTAATAGTAAGTTCAATATATAAAAATATAATATAAAAATTAGTACTACTAACTATAATAATTTAAAAAAAAATATTATATAAATAATCACACTATATAAACTTGCATATATATATATATATATATATATATATATATAATATATACTTATTACGATCAACTATATAAATATAATATATGAAATTTATATAAATAATAACAATATATAAAATACATTGATGATATTAATAATCACCTAATTAGTCGCAAGTTTTTTTAAAAAAAAAAAATTAAGGTATATGTTAGGTTGAATACTTTTGAGGACAATGAAACTCTTAAAGATTCAACCACGTAGGTAATTGTTCTTTTTATCATAAGATATAATATTTAAATTTTTCAAGTTATAAAATACATATATTCTAATGAACAAGTTAAATTCATATAATTATTTAAACAATAGATCAATTTCTTAAAGATTTGTTGAGATAAATTAGTAAACATTAAAATATTCACTTTTATTTACATATAGTGTTTTCTCCCGCGCGAAGGCTCTTTGGCTGACACGTGGGCAGTTCGTCCAGTCACCATTTTATAATTTAATTGGCATTTGATTGAAACTCTATAATTTAGATACAAAATATTGATTGGATGTAAATTAAGAAATTTTTTTATCTCATATTTTAGTCTCTACGTAAAATAAAGAAACTAATAATTAAAAGTTTATATTTAAATAGTAAATCTATAAAGTTTAGTTGGAAAATATATAGAAACGTTATTAATATATATACATTATAACTACTAATGAAAATTATTATATAATATATTATTATGTATATTTTATATATAGACTGATGGATATACGCATGATTCGGGCTCAGTTTTAAATTATTCGGACCTCGTACACGCACGAAACCCACGAAAAACCCGATTTCGAGCTAACCCGGGGAAACCGGGCAAGTCGCAAACTTGCCCGGCACCCCCGGGGGGCTTACCCGGAATTCCGGGTAAGCTTTGCACCCCGGGGGTGTCGCGCACACCCCCCTTTTTTTTTTGTCCTGGATGTATACGGAGACCCGATTTTCAACTAACTCCTATACGTCGGGGACCCCCCGTTACAAGGCGCGCGCGTCCCGTTCGTGACAGCCGCCTGAGACGCGCGTCAGAGTCCTCTTCCCAAAGCTCTCCCCTGCATCCCGGTTCACATTTCCACATTGAACCGGGTCAAAACCGGCTTACGGTCCAAGGTTGTCTATAAATAGCCACCTTGGGGGTAAACATTTTCAAGTCACTTTGGGTGAGAATTGAGAAGAGCTCTGACCTCTCTCTAACTTTCTCTCTCTAGAACTGTCTAATGTTGACCGTCGGAGTGAGCGCACCAAGCACCTCCCCCCTCTCCACGGGAGTTGCTCGGTAATGCTCCTCTTGCAGGTACGGACAGACAGTCAGCGAGAGAGCCCGAAGGACTTAGTGCGATTTTGAAGACGAAGCCAAAGGCCCGTGCACGACCCTAGGAGACGGACTTGGCCCTAACAAGCTCGCACCCAATCCGAAGACATCGACAAGTTACTCAGCAGACAGCCCGCGTTAACTTGGTCGAAACACTTGGCGCCGTCTGCGGGCTTCGAACAGAAAGCCTGCGTTACTCAAATGAACAAGCAAGATGGAAAACACATACACCATACACGGAGGCTTCAGTGCAGGGGGCGAAACCTCTTACGCAAGGGAGAGGTACGCCGCCGGAAAAAGTGAAAAGCCACAGGAACCAGACGGAGAAGACACAATCATGGAAGACGTCATAGGCTTCTCAGCCAAAGACAGAGAGCACATAACGTTCCCCCACAACGACGCCTTAGTCATTCAAATGACTATTGATGACATGGAAGTGAAGCGAATTCTGGTAGACGGAGGCTCCGCCCCAAACGTGCTAACAAAGACATTGTTCTAGCACTCGGAAGAAAGAAGGCCATACAAACAATGAACTCACCTCTAGTGGGATTCATGGGAGATGCCAGCTACCCGCTGGGCACCATTACCCTTCCGGTAACTTTGGGCGAAGGAGAAAGACGTCTGAATATCGATGTACTATTCATAGTAGTCGAGAAGCTAAACGCCTACAATGGCATTCTCGGATACACGACCATGAACGAATGGAGAATGGTGCCTTCAACGACCCACCTAAAGATCAAGTTCCCAACCATTGCAGGTGTGGGAGAAGTTAGAGGAAACCAACAAGTAGCAAGAGAATGCCACAATGTTGCGCTACAACAAAACTTGAGGGGAAACATGCCAGTAGTACCCACCATCGACGAAGACCCAAGAGATGACTACGGGAGGCCTACAGCGATGGACGAACTCCGTGAAGTCAAAATCGATGAACCAGAAAGAATGGTGCGCGTATGAGCATCATTATCAGAAGACGAAGTGATTGAAATCACAGCGCTCCTAACAGAATACAAAGACTTATTCGCATGGTCCCCAAAGGACATGCCAGGAATAAGCCCAAATGTCATTTGCCATAAACTCAACATCAACAAAGATGCTCGAGTAGTGAAACAAAAGCTAAGGTCGATAGGAGGAGACAAGAAGTTGGCCATTCGCGAGGAGGTAGGCAGACTGCTTGATGCAGGCTTCATTGAAGAATCCAAGTATCAAACTTGGGTAGCCAACCCTGTAGTTGTTCCTAAACCAAATGGCAAGTCAAGAATGTGCATCGACTACAGAGACCTCAACAATGCATGCCCAAAAGATTCATATCCGCTCCCACGGATTGATCAATTGGTAGATGCGACTGCGGGCCATGAACTGATGACAGTTATGGATGCATACACGGGATACAACCAAATCCCAATGTTTTGGCAGGACGCCCCACATACGGCATTCTACGCTGACAGCGAAATTTATAACTACAAAGTTATGTCTTTCGGGTTAATCAATGCGGGGGCAACCTACCAAAGAATGGTCAATCTCATTTTCGGAGATCTGATTGGCGATAAAATGGAGGCGTACGTGGATGATATGGTCGTGAAATCCAAGAAAAGAAAGAACCACGCAGATGACCTACGCATAATCTTCGAGAGAATGCGTCAGTACCAAATAAGACTAAACCCCGCAAAGTGCGCTTTCGGGGTACAGTCAGGAAAAATACTTGGATTTATGGTGAGCGAAAAGGGCATTGAAGCAAACCCTGAGAAGGTGAAGGCAATTGAAGAAATGGCCTCTCCAACAAAGCACAAAGAAGTACAACAGCTCAACGGGCGCCTCGCAGCCCTGAACAGATTCCTGGCCAAAATCGGAGACAGAGCCCTCCCTTTCTTCGAAGTGCTACGCGCGAAGAAGAAATTTGAATGGACAAATGTCTGTGAAGAAGCCTTCCAACAACTCAAACAACACTTGAAGACGCTCCCAAGACTAGCAAAGCCACTTCAAGGGGAGCCTCTTTTTCTCTACATATCAACTAGCAACACGGCAGTTAGCTCCGTACTAATAAAGGAAAAAGGAGGGGCGCAACTCCCGGTCTATTACGTGAGCAAAACACTGGCCAAGTATGAAGTCAATTACGTACCAATTGAGAAGCACTTGTACGCGCTTGTGATAGCCGCACGCAAGCTAAGGCCTTACTTCCACGCGCATGAAATAACGGTCCTCACAGACCAGCCTTTGAAGCACATCCTTGCAAAACCAAACATGTCAGGGAGATTGACGAAGTGGTCTGTAGAGTTAAGTGAATTCCGCATTCATTTCGCTCCACGGACAGCCATCAAAGGGCAGGCCTTGGCAGACTTCATAGCAGAGTTCACAGGAATCGAGCCCGAGCCACAAGTTGAAGTCCAAACAAATGTCCCACCCGCAGAAGTTTGGGAAATGTACACGGACGGATCATCCAACACCGGAGGCGCGGGGCAGGATTACTACTAATCCCACCCGACGGCTCAGACCCCTTGAAGTACGCTTTGAACTTAACATTCAGAGCGACGAACAATGAGGCAGAATATGAGGCACTGATAACAGGCCTCAGGATAGCCAAAGGAGTTGGGGTGGAACACTTACGAGTAAAGTGTGATTCACAACTGGTCGTCAACCAGGTCAAAGGAGAGTACACTGCAAAGTCCGAAAACATGCAAAGATACTTGACACAAGCAAAGGAGTTGGTAGAAAGTTTCAAAACTTTCGACATAACTTCCGTCCCACGAGAAGAAAACCAGGAGGCCGATGCTCTAAGCAAGTATGCCCAAAACAATGAACAAGGCAAAGAGACACACTTTGTGGAAAACAGGATAATATCCGTCATAGACCAATTCGAAGTAATGGCCATTGACGAAGAGGAAACTTGGATGACACCAATCCAAGCATACCTCGCAGGAGGGACCCTACCGCGAGACAAAACTCAAGCAAGCAAGATCGAAAGGGTAGCCGTAAACTACGCATTGATCGAGGGACAGCTCTACAGAAAGGGTTATTCTACACCCTACCTAAGGTGTATCACAAGCACAGAAGGAACAACGGTACTAGAAGAACTCCATGGAGGAATGGCTGCCTCGCACGAAGGAGCTCGTGCGTTAATCCGCAAAGCCTTGAACTTGGGCTACTATTGGCCAACAATGAGAGCTCAAGCAACGAACATGGTGACAGAATGCGAAGCATGTCAGCTATATTCAAGGAACATCACAGCTCCAGCAGCAGAATTAAGCCCAATTTCAAACGCATGGCCATTCGCACAATGGGGCATTGACTTGATCGGTCCACTCCCAAAATCGAAGGGCCAAGCAAAGTTCATAGTCGTCGCAATCGACTACTTCTCAAAATGGATTGAGGCTAAGCCACTGGCGCGCATCACAGACACACAAATCATGGACTTCATCCGAAACTACATAGTGGCTCGCTACGGTGTCCCGAAGATACTCATTAGCGACAACGGTGCCCAATTTAGGAGTGGAAATATGCAAAAATTCTGCGAACGTCTCAAGATAGACCACCGTTCTGCATCAGTGCATCACGCACAGACAAACGGCCAGGTCGAGTCAGCAAACAAGATAGTCCTGGACGGACTAAAGAAGAGAGTCCATGCCCTGAAAGGAGGTTGGGTGGACCAGCTAAGCAGTGTTTTATGGGCTGTGCGCACAACACCCAAAGAATCAACAAGTGAAACACCCTTCAGCCTAGTCTATGGAACCAAGGCAGTGGCACCTATCGAAATCGCCGTCTCTTCATACAGAACGACGCATTTTGACACCCAAACCAATGAGGAAGAAAGACGCTTCGACCTTCAGCTAACAGACGAACAAAGATGGAAATCAGAGCAAGTTCAAGCAAAGATGCGCCTAGCCACATCCAGATACTACAACAGAAAGGTCAAGGCGCGACAATTCCATGTGGGAGAAATGGTGTGGAGAAGAAACGAATTCTCACACCTGGACCAAATCAACAAGATGTCCCCCAAGTGGGAAGGCCCCTACAAGATAGTAGCGGTCCCATACATTAATGCATACCGCATCCAAGATGTTGACGGGAACGAATTCCCTAACACTTTCAGCGGGGGACACTTGAAGAAATTCCATGCATAAACAAGAAAGGAAACCATAGAACTAAAAGCCGTCGTATCAAGCTTTTTAGTCTTCATTACTTTAAAAGAAGGAGATGTGTAACTCCATACTTGCGCATCAAATGAAGTTATGTTGTAAATACTAACAAAATTCATGTCTCTTGTAGGCACACTATTAACTCACATACAACGGCTAAGCTTAAAATCAAGGCATCAAAACACAACAACAGTGACAACAGGCCAACCTATACAAGGCTCATCACTACAACCAAAGCAAAGGACGCACGACTCATCCAAGGAGTTGGAACATTTTCATCAAGGATGTGGACGTACTAATCTATTCACATCATTGCCAAGCCGGGGGACAAATGGTTCCTTAGGGTTCCTCCCTCGCAACCAAACGCAAGTGTCGGACGTACTAATCTATCCACACTTAGCCACCATCAAAGGATGTGGACGTACTAATCTATCCACATCCCATGAAACAAGAGAGGTGCGTGGCTCCTCAGGAAACCACCATCTTGTCAAAACATCATAATGAAGATCCATGATTCCGTAAGGAATTATCTTTTTATGAAAATCAAAAGAAGGACAAGCGGTTCCTTAGAGTTCCCCCCTTCTCATAAAAATTGCAAGTGTCGGACGTACTAATCTATCCACACTTCGCAATCCAACGATCTCACCAAGGATGTGAACGTACTAATCTATTCACATCCTTGCAAAAGAAGGACAAGCGGTTCCTTAGGGTTCCCCCTTTCTCATAAAATTGCAAGTGTCGGACATACTAATCTATCCACACTTCGCAATCCAACAATCTAACCAAGGATGTGAACGTACTAATCTATTCACATCCTTGCAAAAGAGAGAAAGCGGTTCCATACGGATCCCCCTCACAAAAAGTGTCGGACGTACTAATCTATCCGCACTTCACTATCCTATGTTATGACTAAAATAACAAGGAGATATTCAGTTATCAAATCTTTCTAATGCATTCATGACAAGCATATATATATAAGATCAAACAGGTCTACGATAGCAAATCCAAACATCAAACAACAGACAAGTCCTAAACAAGTCCTTCGCCAAAATACTACGCATGCAAAGGAACAAACAAACACACAAAGGGTCCATATCGACCTAGCCAAGGAGATCGCGCACATCAACCTCGCAGTCCTCCGTCGCAAAGGGATCACATGCAGGGGTATCACCAAAGATATCAGCATCCCGCTCAAAGCTAAACATCGGCTCACCATCTGCACTAATGGTGTCCTCCACCTGAAGAGAGGAAGACCCCCCCAAATCACTCAAACCAATCACACCAGCAGCATCCAATTTCTCAAAGGGAAACTGGGGGGCAAGACGATGCATCAGAGGAACGAAGTCATCAAGAAACTCCTTCTTCAAAGACTCATAACTCGCCTGAACGGCGGAAAGGAAAGGCTCGCTCTGAGGATACCGCTTAAGCCGGCCTTGCCTTCCGAAAAGCCGTCCTCCTTCGCCTTTTGCAACTCGGCAGCCCGCACCCCCTCCCGGAGTGCCATCCGATCCTTCACAGCAGACAGCTGATCCCGGATCTCGGCAACACGAGCTTGACTCGAGGCAAGTGCATCAGATAATATGAGAAGCTCCCCAGCATGGCCTTTTGCATCCTCAGTCAAAGAGACCTGCTCCTTCATTAGCTCCTCATGGCTCTCCAGAAGCTGATCTTTCTCATCAGAAAGCTCGATGACAAAAGAGGATAAGTTGGCAATATCAGCATTAACCTGCATCAAAAAGAGTATAACTATCAAAACAAGTGCAACAATGAACGAATCACTTCTAAGAAGGATAAACACTCACCGGAGCGAAGACCCCAACGTTCTCCTCCACAAAGGCGCGCGCACTAGCAGAATTCGGGGGGCACTCCTTCCGGTCTGCAGGGGGAACAGACCTCTGCACCACCCGAACGCCAACTTTAGGAGTGCTCAAGGACGCATCCTTGGGAAAACGAAGGCGCATACCCGAGTAGGGCACCCACACACCACCTGTGACGTCGCGTTCAAAGCGACGGACAAGATCACTTCTGCGAAGCGAAGGAAGTGGAGGGATGTCTGCAAAGCACAAACATAAGCAAACATACAAGCAAAAAATGCTAAGTACATAAAAAGAGATACCACACACCTGAAACTGGGGGGACCTCCTCTGCTGTCACATGCATCGGCTCGGGGGCAGGAGGGACGCGCTCAGCAACATGCTTCCTCTTGTCGCGTGAAGGCATACGTGAACCTGGGGGGACCTCGTCCTCCGTCCCATGCCTCGGCCCGGGGGCAGGAGGGACGCGCTCGGCAACTTGCTTCCTCTTGTCACGAGAAGGCAAGACAGACGTTCCCTCAACTCTCGAGCGCTTAGGATCACCCGAGGCACGCGCCGCAACATCGGTCCTCTTAACGGAGGGGCGCCGAGAGGAGTCAGCAACGGGTTCCGCCCGCTCCCTCTCAGCAGGCGCGCGACCTGCAAACAGGAAGAAGAAAACATTAGAACTACAAACAGAAATACAGCCGAAAACGATAAAAAGGGAGAAGTACTTTACCCATAGGTCCTTTTCCTCGCCCATGACGAGGCCCTTCAGCAGGGGCCGGAGCAGCAACGGGGAGCCCTCGCGCAGCATCAGTCTGCAATGCCGGTTGCTTGTTAAGAAACCAACCTACAGGATAACATAAGACAAGGTTATAAAAATTCCAAAGCATATCAAGACACCCTGGGAAGAAGATACGATGATGCCTGCGGCAAGCAACTCCTCTTCAGTACCCTGAGTCAAAGGGACTATAGCCCCCGCCTGATTGTCGCGAAAGATCTCGCGAAAGGCCTTCTCATCCTGAGGGGTATACTCGGAAAAGGAGGGGACAGGGTCACGCTCCAGGACATGACACGTCTCCCACTTAGTCCCGACGTCGCTCACAAAGAAATAATGATTCTGCCATTCCTGGGAGCGAGAGTAAGGGGTGGCAAACCGCCCGCTCGGCTTCCACTTGGCACCCCCAAGGCCAAGTGAGGAAAGGCAAGGCCACCGGCTGCAAAAGGTGGACAACCCCGATTTGTCTCGTCGCTCCAGGCGGTAGAAGGTCCGGAAGAGAATCAAGGAGTAAGCCCATGAGTGCTTGTGGCACTGAATACGAAAACAGGTCCACGCGTGAAAAGTAGCAGGGGAGAGATTGAGGGGCGAGATGTGGAAATGACGACATAAGCGGACAAGATCCTTGCAGTAAGGAAAACGCAAGCCCTCCTCTATCTGTCCCGTGTAAACTACATCTAGGTCCACGGGAGGGACGGTAACTGAGCCAACTTCGACATCTTTGCATATGTCAAACGGGAAGAATGCTTCAAAAAGAGGACAGACCCCCGACTTATCTACGCTCTCCACAAACTCCTCAGTCGTAATACGATTAGGAGGATAGGTCTGAGTCATCGCAATAGCTTCATGGCTAGCACCTGTCCCGGGAAAATCGAGTCGGAGTAAAAGGGGGGTGTCCTCGCTTATCTCCAAACCATCATAAGAAAATTAATATGTGCAAAGAAGGGGATCGGGAGACTCACTCATCTCAGTAGTTCGGGGGTGACAGTTTCTGGGAAAATTCCTAAGTATCAAAGACACGCGCTTGCAAGCCCGTCAACCAAACCCTGCAAAAACCATACACAACTCAATCAAAAACCAGGGCCACGTATCAACACCATTCACCAAGCACTTTGCGAGGGCATCCAACCCAACTGACCAACTGTCCGCGAGCAAACAGCTAGGGACCCTCCCGCTCGGGAGTCAAAAGTCCCTACGCTCACCAAAGGCCTAGGCCACCCACTATCAAAATTTCTATATACTTATACAATATAACACAGGTATTCAAGCATTCAACTAAACGACGAGCTCAGGAGCTAAGGAAATCTAAAGCATGCAAAATTGGTCATAATTACCAAAATGCCCTCCGGCCACATTTCGATCAAATTTTATCCCCAAAACGGCTCAAGGCTCCGGGGGCACATACAAGCAGCTCAACCCATTACATGTCACGGGGAAACTTACCCCTACCCGAACAATTCAAAGAGCACTCGGGTCAACTAAGCCACCGATAAGCACGAGCTACCGAGCGATCACCTAAACTCCGGGGGCATGACTATCTACTCACAAATAATCGAGGAGTCATTATCACACTCGGGGGCATCATATCAAGTCACCCGCATCAAAATACAAAGGGTCGAACTTTTTGCTCGAATATGTCCGATTTCGAACCTCCACGATTTCACCTCGGTTGACCGAAACCTAAGGGCCTCTTCACAAAGGGAGTTCACTAACCATAACTCTATCTATCTACATTTAAAGTTTGGCCAAAAACGAATTTTGAAAAATCGAGCCAAAATTTCACTTAGGCATTTCATCGAACACCTATCATGCACCTTATTAAAATTCGAAATTTGCAGCCCTAAAGGTCCAATTAACATCAAGAAAAGGAAGGAGAGGACATTACCGATCAATACCCGACAAGAAGGACCCGAAAACAGGTCGAATTGAGCCCGAAATCGGCCCGCCGAGCTGCAGCCGCCGCCCCGCCTGTCGCCGCCGCTCCTGCCGCCGCTGCTGCCGCGCCGCCGCTGGGCCGCCGTGCTCTGGCCGGTGCTGGTCCTGGTGGTTGCCGGCCGGAATAGGGTGGTGCTAGGGCCCTAAGGTGGTTCTCCTAAATCACTACCCTAAAACCTCCCCAAAACCCTCTCAACAACCTATTCAAATGTGTATAGTTTAATAAACTATCACAAAGAGGGGGGACTACACAACCTAACAAGCACCATACATCCAACAGGTACACTCACATCCACCCTCCATTTTTTAAAAGTTGTTGATAACTTGGATTTTCACCATCAAGTGACTTAGCTAAATTTGACTAAGTTATTTCAAATGGTCTCAACTACTTGAAAACATTATTTTTATGATTTTTCGTATCAAGTCCATCACATGTGATTTTCCAAACCCGGAATTATTTCATTTACTAAAACCGTCGTCTCGCCGTCAAGACGGCCATCTCGGACGACGGGCTCCCGAAAACCATCATATTGCATGAAAAACGTTTTATCAAAACTTTCATGATTTATTATCATTTTGATACAATTAGTCGTGGCATGAACGTTCCATATTTATTTGATCATCTTACAAACCCGAAAAATTTCATGTTCGCTCACGCCTTACTTCTTCCAAAATCACATTTATCATATTACTCGTAGTCCGTTGTGCTACTAACCCTTTGCGCAGTTATCAAGCATGACCATCTCAAAAAACTAAGGCAAGGAGCTCGTCTGAGCCGCGCGTATCCAGCCTTGGTAAGTCAAGACCCAAGGTGAGCAGACGACCCGAATCACGCGTACACCCTATCTTAAAATAGAGTTAAATAAAGGTCAAGCCATTATTTAACTCGGGGGCAAGTGATGAATATACGCATGATTCGGGCTCGGTTTTAAATTATTCGGACCTCGTACATGCACGAAACCCACGAAAAACCCGATTTCGAGCTAACCCGGGGAAACCGGGCAAGTCGCAAACTTGCCCGGCACCCCCGGGGGGCTTACCCGGAATTCCGGGCAAGCCTAGGCTTACCCGAAATTCCGGGTAAGCTTTGCACCCCGGGGGTGTCGCGCACACCCCCCTTTTTTGTCCTGGATGTATACGGAGACCCGATTTTCAACTAACTCCTATACGTCGGGGACCCCCCGTTACAAGGCGCGCGCGTCCCGCTCGTGACAGCCGCCTGAGACGCGCGTCAGAGTCCTCTTCCCAAAGCTCTCCCCTGCATCCCGGTTCACATTTCCACATTGAACCGGGTCAAAACCGGCTTACGGTCCAAGGTTGCCTATAAATAGCCACCTTGGGGGTAAACATTTTCAAGTCACTTTGGGTGAGAATTGAGAAGAGCTCTGACCTCTCTCTAACTTTCTCTCTCTAGAACTGTCTAATGTTGACCGTCGGAGTGAGCGCACCAAGCACCTCCCCCCTCTCCACGGGAGTTGCTCGGTAATGCTCCTCTTGCAAGTACGGACGGACAGTCAGCGAGAGAGCCCGAAGGACTTAGTGCGATTTTGAAGACGAAGCCAAAGGCCCGTGCACGACCCTAGGAGACGGACTTGGCCCTAACAAGCTTGCACCCAACCCGAAGACATCGACAAGTTACTCAGCAGACAGCCCGCGTTAACTTGGTCGAAACACTTGGCGCCGTCCGTGGATCACCCATAAGACCAAAAGCATGGCAAGCAACGAGCAGCCACCGCCGACTAAGACGAAGAAAAGAGGACCAGGACGTCCAAGGAAAACTCCGGCCCCGGAGTCAAGCATGAGACCTCCGCAGAGAGCTCAGAGAGACCCCCCGCAGAGCCAAAGCGAGGCCTCAGTCGCCTCGTCTATGCCAACAAGAAGCGTACACTCTCGGAGTAACGCGCAAGGGGGCACACAGCAAACCGACGCTCCTCCAGGCTTCGCCCATCAAACCTTCAACACGCAGGAGCAACCATACGGAATGCCAAATGCTGGGGCATACAATCAGGCACCAGGGGCACAGGCTGCGCCTGCAGTCACCCCAGAAATGATGGCGGCACTCGAACAGCTGCTTCATCTGAGAGAGGCCCTGCGCAACCAAGGATACGGGGCGCCACCGCCCCCTCCCGCGCAACAAGCAAATATGCCCCCGCCACCAAGGCAGGCGCCTCCAATGAATGCACCTCAGCAGAGAGGCCCTACAATCTCAAAAACCCCGACCTTTCACGGGAATGCACAGCAAAGCAGGCAGTTCCCCCAACAAGGGACAAGACAGGAGCTCTCGCACTCCCAAACACCCTACCAAGCAGGGCCATTCAATGAAGGAGCCTGGAGGCAGCCGTCTCAGACATTCAGGGATATCAAGGTGGATATTCTCGGTACAACCCGACGCAGGCGCAATTTCCCCAACAAGGCGCAAGCATGGGACAAGAAGCATGCCCCCCAAATCAGGGTAACCCAGTTACCGGGTTGACGGTGGAGATGCTTGAAAAGCTGATTGAAAAGAAGATAAAGCAAAGGAAAATGAGATGGATGAACACATTGGTGGACACCACATCCCACCCTTTCACTGACGAGCTGGTGTACAGTCGCGTCCCAGACGCACTGTATAATCTAAGGCCGGAAAAGTACCGAGGCAAGGGAGACCCGATAGAGCATGTGCAGCAGCATGAAGCAATGCTTTTGGGGAGGACAGACAACCCTCACCACATAGCCATGACATTCCCCCAAACATTAGGCGGACCAGCTGCACACTGGCTCTTCTCCCTGCCAAAGAAGAGCATAGACTCATGGCAGTCCCTCAAAGAAAAGTTCATCCACCGTTACATGGGAGAACGTTCGATCATCAAAAGGATCAAATGCCTTGGATGACGTAAAACAGGAGTGGAATGAGTCCCTCACAAGCTACTACATCCGGTTTAATCAAAACATCTCGGAAATTCAAACGAACATCGCAGAGATAGAAATCATCCATGCCTTTGTCAGAAACCTGGGTAGGCACGGGTACGACTTGGGCCAAAAGCTTTCTACAAGGCCGGTGGAAACAATGGAAGAACTCGTGGCAAGAGTACATTGATGCTGAGCACTACAAGATGACAGCCCGGGACAAGTGGGTTAAGCCCGGCAACAAGAAAGATGAGAGTAAGCCAGGCCCCCTGAAGCAGAACCAAACCCCCCAACAAAAACAGTGGACTCCGCCCCAGAAGAGAACATTCAACATTGAAGAAGACAAGAATCCAGACGTCAACACCATTGAGCTAATCCCTTTGAACGCTCCCCTGAGTATCATACTGAAAGAAATGAAAGAGCAAAACCTAGCCATTCGGTTTCAGAAAGGGCCAGCTAGGGAAAGAGCAAGACAAGTGGTGTGAAAGCCACGATGTCAACGGCACACCAAAAGCTGAAGTACCGCTTAAGGGGAGGAGTTGGTGAAGTCTTGGGCGATCAGACGACAGCACGAAAGTGCTATGTCAACGCCCTAAGATGCAAGAACCGTCTGGACATAGCAGTCATTGAAAGGGGACAATGTTCCAAGTCTGAAGTTGAGATGCGATTTGACGAAATAATGAGCAGAGGAGAAAGACTCCCAGCACCTCAAACCCCAATGCTCCCAAGCATATGGGACATCAAGCAAGGGGAGTCGGAATCCATCCAGAGTTACTTCGAGCGATTCGCCATAAATGCAACTTCAAGTTTGGCAGAGAAGTCAGCCGTGATCAATGCCTTTTTCCTAAACATGAACTCACCTACATTCCTCCTATTTGGACGAACACAAGGGTGGAGAACAACCAAATCTATGGCTGACTTAAAAGAGAAGATGGAGACAGCAATCGAGGTCGCAAACGAGCTGGGGTGGTTTAGCCCACCTGCAGAACAAGAGGAGGCGCGCGAACACAAGCGTGCAAGACAAGACTTGAACAACAACCAAGATGGCGAATATACACCTCTGAACATAGAGGTGGAGGAGTTGTTCAAGACCATCCTGAAGGATGTTTTACCTCCTCCAAGAGATCCGGATTGCCTTCCTCGGGAAGAATCCAGAAATGTGGTGCCACTACCACAACAGATGGGGTCACAGCACGAATGGGTGCCCCTCTCTACGCAACAGAATCGAGGAACTGATCGAACAAGGAGCTCTGCGCTCCTACATTGCATGCAAGAAGCCAGCTTTATCAAACCGTCACTAAGGGAATAATCCTTCCCCTATGACATGCACATACTCTATCTTTACTTTTCAAGTACTAAGTAGAACGTTTAGGATGGGAGATCAGTTGACTCCATCCATGCACATCCCTTATAAATAAACAAGAAGACTAATGAAGTTCACTCCTTGCGTAGGAAAAATCACTATGTAATGGCAAGCTACCCCGGTCCAAAACCAGGAACAAGCCACATACATCATCAACAAAGGCCCTAACTCTACACGCAGAAAGGGCAAAAAACAAGAAAAGCCATCAAAAAGATATCAAAGCAAGACTAAGCAAAGCTCATGCCTGTATTCAAAACAGAGGGAGCGCGACGCATGCAAGGAGACAAAATAATTTCATCAAGGATGTGGACGTACTAATCTATCCACATCCTTGCCAAAAGTCGGGGACAAGCGGTTCCATAGGAATCCTCCCTCGCAAATAAATGCAAGTGTCTGATGTACTAATCTATCCACACTTCGCCACAATACAAGGATATGAACGTACTAATCTATTCACATCCTTGCAAAAAGTCGGGGGACAAGCGGTTCCTTAGGAATCCTCCCTCGCAAACAAATGCAAGTGTCGGACGTACTAATCTATCCACACTTCGCCGCAGTACAAGGATGTGGACGTACTAATCTATTCACATCCTTGCAAAAGTCGGGGGACAAGCGGTTCCTTAGGAATCCTCCCTCGCAAAAAAATGCAAGTGTCGGACGTACTAATCTATCCACACTTAGCCATCATCAAGCGATGTGGACGTACTAATCTATCCACATCTCAAAAAACAAGATAGGCGTGCGACTCTTCAGGAAACCACCATCTTGTCAAAATATCATAATGAAGATCCACGGTTCCGTAAGGAACTATCTTCTTATGAAAATCAAAAGGACAAGCGGTTCCTTAAGATTTCCCCATTCTCTTTAAAATTGCAAGTGTCGGACGTACTAATCTATCCACACTTCGCAAACAAACAACTATATCAAGTATGTGAACGTACTAATCTATTCACATCCTTGTAAAGGAAGACAAGCAGTTCAACATGGATCCTCCTCCTTACAAAGGCACAGGTGCCGGTAATACTAATTCATCCGCACCCCGCCACCAATAGAGATGCAATTTCCTAAGGAAAACCATCGGATTAAGGAAATCGACCTGTCAACAGAGCTACACTCTTCCAAAAGAGAACAAGTTATAGAGACAACAATAAAGGAAGATGCAAAATAATACTAAGTATTATATCTTTCTAACATCTCATGTCAGGCATATATATATAATATAGCAGGTCTGAAAAGTAAAGGCATCCAGCCAGCATAAAAAGTCAAGCCCGGGACACACCCCGCCAAAATCTCACCCATGCAAGGGGAGCAACCATATATACACAAGAGAGTCATATAAAACAAAGAAAGATCAACCTGACCCAACGTCAGGAGCACCAGAGCCAAAGGCGTCAGCCATAAAAACATCATACGCAGGGCTGCTGAAAACAACACGGCGATCGTCACCAACAGGGACGGACACCTGTCCCGTCAAACCACTCGCTCCGCCCACATCGCCCGCTCGGATCCCGCAATAGCCCCGAGGGCATAGCCAGTATATGGCCCAGTACTCTGGAAAGGAAAATCGGGGGCAAGAGAGTATATCCTCCTGAAGTAATCCACAGAGAAAGGCTCCATGTGATCATCACGTGCCTTCTCGAGAAGTTTGGAGTAATCAGCTGTAGTAGGAAACTCAATCATCCCAAGCTGATCACCCAGGGCAACATGAGACTCCTTAGTCTCCTTCAGCGCCACAGCATGTGCCTCCGCGTCGACATTCTCCTTGCGCAATAAGGCAAACAGCTCCGCCTCCAGCTGAGACGCGCAATCCTGACTTCCCTTGAGATCAGCGGAAGCCTTGGAAGAAGCATCTGAATGTGCGCGCGCCTTCTCCCTCAACACAACGAAATCCTGAGACAAGCGCTCATGACGACCCTGCAGACCCCTCGTCTCCTCAACAACAAAGGAGGAAAGGTTGGTCATCACGGCATTCACCTGCAACAACAACACAAGCACATCACACACAAAGAAGCCAGACAAACATGATAGATCCAACATAAAAAGAAAACAACGTACATGAGCAAAGCGCGCGAGCGACTCCTCAACACACTTCAAAACAGCCTCAGGGTCACGGGGGCACTTCTTGCGGTCAGCCGGCGGAACAGACCGCTGAACCACACGCACACCGACAGCAGGTGTGCTCAAGGAAACATCCTTGGGAAAGCGAATAGCAGACTGAGAGTAGGGAGTCCACTCGTTCCCGGACACATCCCGATCCAGCCGACACATCAGATCAGACTTGCGAAGAGCTGGAGGAGTAGGAACAACTACACATCAAAAGCAAACACATTAGGAGAAGGCAAACTATAACAATACAACAAGAAGTCAACCACAGTCACCTGCCAAGGAAGGCACCTCCGCTGAACGGCCGCTCCCCGACCGGGGGGCAGGCATGGTCGAATCCGCATACATTGGCCCCTTCCCTTTGTTGCAGGAAGGAGCAAGAGGCATGCCGGCAGACGTCGACCTCTTAGGATCGCTCGGGGAACGGACGTCAGCATCATTCTCTCGGACAGGTGCAACTCCCCCCGCCGTCGGGAGTACCAAGCCTGCAAAGACAACCACAAAAAGACCATTAGCATGTTAGCATGGGAAAAAATCTCAACGAAACCTTTAAAGGCACAAGTCCCATACCCGGGCCAACAGGAGGAGTGTCGCCGAGGCCGGAAACAGTCTGAGGAGATCCGCCTGCGACTCCGCCCTGTAAACAGGGGCGTCTGTTAAGAAACCAACCTACAAGGAAATAGGAACAAATGTTACGAAACTTCAAAACATACCAACTCATCCCCCGAAGGACGTACATGAATACCCGCCGCGAGCAGCTCGGCGTCGGAAGCACGATAAAGGGGGCTGTACTCCCCCGCCCTATTCGCCGTATGAATTTTCTTCAAAGCAACCTTGTCTGTATCGGAGAACTCCTGAAAACGCGGAACGGGGTCGGTATCCACTATGTGAGAAGTCGTCCAAATCGTGCCCGCATCCTTTATAAAAAAAAGTACTGACACTTCCATTTGTTCTGGGAAGTGTCCGATCTTTCGCAGAACCGCGCCTCAGTATTCCACCCCGCCCTGCGCAAGCCAAGGGAGGAGAATCCCTTCTCGGTCATGTGAGGCCAACGCAAGGTGAAAGTACACATCCCAGACTCATCTGCCTTGCCCAGGCGATAGAAGGCTCGAAAAAGCACTATCGAGTAATCCCAAGAGTTTAGATGACACTGCACCCGGAAACATGTCCAAGCTCTAAACCCCGGTGGAGTGATAGAGACGGGAGAAATCCTGTAATGTCGACAAAGGCGGGCCAGTTCCTTACAATAAGGAAAGCGCAGCCCTTCTCGGAACTGTGAAAGATAAACAGCCTCGTATTCAGCCGGAGGAACGGTGGGTCGACCAAATTCGACCCGACGTCCCAAGGATACGAGACCTCTATGCCGGGACACCAGCCCCGGGTCGAGACGTAGAGATCGAACTTGGAACGTGGGAGCTTGTTGGGAAAAAACATTTGGGTCTTCTCCAGTATTACGCGGTTACCCGACGGTCCCAAAAGCACACCGCTTCGAGACCCGGAATCAGAATCCATGGTGCCCTCATCAACCTCACCATCAATGTTATCCGAAACAGAGTGATGAGACTTACTCATTGCGTGAAGAAGCAGAAACCGTTGCCTACCAGGAACACTCTAAGTATCAAAGACACGCGCTTGCAAGCCCGTCAACCAAACCCTGCAAAAACCATACACAACTCAATCAAAAACCAGGGCCACGTATCAACACCATTCACCAAGCCCTTTGCGAGGGCATCCAACGGACCAACTGTCCGCGAGCAAACAGCTAGGGACCCTCCCGCTCGGGAGTCAAAAGTCCCTACGCTCACCAAAGGCCTAGGCCACCCACTAACAAAATTTCCATATACTTATACAATATAACACGGGTATTCAAGCATTCAACTAAACGACGAGCTCAGGAAATCTAAAGCATGCAAAATTGGTCATAATTACCAAAATGCCCTCCGGCCACATTTCGATCAAATTTTATCCCCAAAACGGCTCAAGGCTCCGGGGGCACATACAAGCAGCTCAAATACACTTAAGCAAGCCCATTACATGTCACGGGGAAACTTACCCCTACCCGAACAATTCAAAGAGCACTCGGGTCAACTAAGCCACCGATAAGCACGAGCTACCGAGCGATCACCTAAACTCCGGGGGCATGACTATCTACTCACAAATAATCGAGGAGTCATTATCACACTCGGGGGCATCATATCAAGTCACCCGCATCAAAATACAAAGGGTCGAACTTTTTGCTCGAATATGTCTGATTTCGAACCTCCACGATTTCACCTCGGTTGACCGAAACCTAAGGGCCTCTTCACAAAGGGAGTTCACTAACCATAACTCTATCAATCTACATTTAAAGTTTGGCCAAAAACAAATTTTGAAAAATCGAGCCAAAATTTCACTTAGGCATTTCATCGAACACCTATCATGCACCTTGTTAAAATTCGAAATTTGCAGCCCTAAAGGTCCAATTAACATCAAGAAAAGGAAGGAGAGGACATTACCGATCAATACCCAACAAGTAGGACCCGAAAACGGGTCGAATTGAGCCCGAAATCGGCCCGCCGAGCTGCAGCCGCCGCCGCTCCTGCCGCCGCGCCGCCGTGCTGGTCCTGGTGGTTGCCGACCGGAATAGGGTGGTGCTAGGGCCCTAAGGTGGTTCTCCTAAATCACTACCCTAAAACCTCTCCAAAACCCTCTCAACAACCTATTCAAATGTGTATAGTTTTATAAACTATCACAAAGAGTTGGGACTACACAACCTAACAAGCACCATACATCCAAGAGGTACACTCACATCCACCCTCCATTTTTTAAAAGTTGTTGATAACTTGGATTTTCACCATCAAGTGACTTAGCTAAATTTGACTAAGTTATTTCAAATGGTCTCAACTAGTTGAAAATATTTTTTTATGATTTTTCGTATCAAGTCCATCACATGTGATTTTCCAAACCCGGCATTATTTCATTTACTAAAACCGTCGTCTCGCCGTCAAGACGACCGTCTCGAACGACGGGCTCCCGAAAACCATCATATTGCATGAAAAACGTTTTATCAAAACTTTCATGATTTATTATCATTTTGATACAATTAGTCGTGGCATGAACGTTCCATATTTATTTGATCATCTTACAAACCCGAAAATTTTCATGTGCGCTCACGCCTAACTTCTTCCAAAATCACATTTATCATATTACTCGTAGTCCGTTGTGCTACTAACCCTTTGCGCAGTTATCAAGCATGACCATCTCAAAAAACTAAGGCAAGGAGCTCGTCTGAGCCGCGCGTATCCACCCTTGGTAAGTCAAGACCCAAGGTGAGCAGACGACCCGAATCACGCGTACACCCTATCTTAAAATAGAGTTAAATAAAGGTCAAGCCATTATTTAACTCAGGGGCAAGTGATGGATATACGCATGATTCGGGCTCGGTTTTAAATTATTCGGACCTCGTACATGCACGAAACCCACGAAAAACCCGATTTCGAGCTAACCCGATTTCGCCTATCGGGTTATCGGAAAAGTACCGAGGCAAGGGAGACCCGATAGAGCATGTGCAGCAGCATGAAGCAATGCTTTTGGGGAGGGCAGACAACCATCACCACATAGCCATGACATTCCCCCAAACATTAGGCGGACCAGCTGCACACTGGCTCTTCTCCCTGCCAAAGAAGAGCATAGACTCATGGCAGTCCCTCAAAGAAAAGTTCATCCACCATTACATGGGAGAACGTTCGATCATCAAAGGATCAAATGCCTTGGATGACGTAAAGCAGGAGTGGAATGAGTCCCTCGCAAGCTACTACATCCGGTTTAATCAAAACATCTCGGAAATTCAAACGAACATCGCAGAGATAGAAATCATCCATGTCTTTGTCAGAAACCTGGGTAGGCACGGGTACGACTTGGGCCAAAAGCTTTCTACAAGGCCGGTGGAAACAATGGAAGACCCGATAGAGCATGTGCAGCAGCATGAAGCAATGCTTTTGGGGAGGACAGACAACCCGATTTCGAGCTAACCCGATTTCGCCTATCGGGTTTTTCGTGGGTTTCGTGCATGTACGAGGTCCGAATAATTTAAAACCGAGCCCGAATCGTGCGTATATCCATCACTTGCCCCCGAGTTAAATAATGGATTGACCTTTATTTAACTCTATTTTAAGATAGGGTGTACGCGTGATTCGGGTCGTCTGCTCACCTTGGGTCTTGACTTACCAAGGGTGGATACGCGCGGCTCAGACGAGCTCCTTGCCTTAGTTTTTTGAGATGGTCATGCTTGATAACTGCGCAAAGGGTTAGTAGCACAACGGATTACGAGTAATATGATAAATGTGATTTTGGAAGAAGTAAGGCGTGAGCGCACATGAAATTTTTCGGGTTTGTAAGATGATCAAATAAATATGGAACGTTCATGCCACGACTAATTGTATCAAAATGATAATAAATCATGAAAGTTTTGATAAAACGTTTTTCATGCAATATGATGGTTTTCGGGAGCCCGTCGTCCGAGACGGCCGTCTTGACGGCGAGACGATGGTTTTAGTAAATGAAATAATGCCGGGTTTGGAAAATCACATGTGATGGACTTGATACGAAAAATCATAAAAAAATGTTTTCAAGTAGTTGAGACCATTTGAAATAACTTAGTCAAATTTAGCTAAGTCACTTGATGGTGAAAATCCAAGTTATCAACAACTTTTAAAAAATGGAGGGTGGATGTGAGTGTACCTCTTGGATGTATGGTGCTTGTTAGGTTGTGTAGTCCCCCCTCTTTGTAATAGTTTATAAAACTATACACATTTGAATAGGTTGTTGAGAGGGTTTTGGAGAGGTTTCAGGGTAGTGATTTAGGAGAACCACCTTAGGGCCCTAGCACCACCCTATTCCGGTCGGCAACCACCAGGACCAACACCGGCCAGAGCACGACGGCGGCGCGGCGCGGCAGCAGCGGCGGCAGGAGCGGCGGCGACAGGCGGGGCGGCGGCTGCAGCTCGGCGGGCCGGTTTCGGGCTCAATTCGACCCGTTTTCGGGTCCTACTTGTTGGGTATTGATCGGTAATGTCCTCTCCTTCCTTTTCTTGATGTTAATTGGACCTTTAGGGCTGCAAATTTCGAATTTTAACAAGGTGCATGATAGGTGTTCGATGAAATGCCTAAGTGAAATTTTGGCTCGATTTTTCAAAATTCGTTTTTGGCCAAACTTTAAATGTAGATAGATAGAGTTATGGTTAGTGAACTCCCTTTGTGAAGAGGCCCTTAGGTTTCGGTCAATCGATGTGAAATCGTGGAGGTTCGAAATCGGACATATTCGAGCAAAAAGTTCGACCCTTTGTATTTTGATGCGGGTGACTTGATATGATGCCCCCGAGTGTGATAATGACTCCTCGATTATTTGTGAGTAGATAGTCATGCCCCCGTAGTTTGGGTGATCGCTCGGTAGGTCGTGCTTATCGGTAGCTTAGTTGACCCGAGTGCTCTTTGAATTATTCGGGTAGGGGTAAGTTTCCCCGTGAAATATAATGGGCTTGCTTAAGTGTATTTAAGCTGCTTGTATGTGCCCCCGGAGCCTTGAGCCGTTTTGGGGATAAAATTTGATCGAAATGTGGCCGGAGGGCATTTTGGTAATTATGACCAATTTTGCATGCTTTAGATTTCCTTAGCTCCTGAGCTCGTCGTTTAGTTGAATGCTTGAATACCTGTGTTATATTGTATAAGTATATGGAAATTTTGTTAGTGGGTGGCCTAGGCCTTTGGTGAGCGTAGGGACTTTTGACTCCCGAGCGGGAGGGTCCCTAGATGTTTGCTCGCGGACAGTTGGTCCGTTGGGTTGGATGCCCTCGCAAAGGGCTTGGTGAATGGTGTTGATACGTGGCCCTGGTTTTTGATTGAGTTGTGTATGGTTTTTGCAGGGTTTGGTTGACGGGCTTGCAAGCGCGTGTCTTTGATACTTAGAGTGTTCCTGGTAGGCAACGGTTTCTGCTTCTTCACGCAATGAGTAAGTCTCATCACTCTGTTTCGGATAACATTGATGGGGAGGTTGATGAGGGCACCATGGATTCTGATTCCGGGTCTCGAAGCGGTGTGCTTTTGGGACCGTCGGGTAACCGCGTAATTCTGGAGAAGACCCAAATGTTTTTTCCCAACAAGCTCCCACGTTCCAAGTTCGATCTCTACGTCTCGACCCGGGGCTGGTGTCCCGGCATAGAGGTCTCGTATCCTTGGGACGTCGGGTCGAATTTGGTCTCTGTTTATCTTTCACAGTTCCGAGAAGGGCTGCGCTTTCCTTATTGTAAGGATCTGGCCCGCCTTTGTCGACATTACAGGATTTCTCCCGTCTCTATCACTCCACCGGGGTTTAGAGCTTGGACATGTTTCCGGGTGCAGTGTCATCTAAACTCTTGGGATTACTCGATAGTGCTTTTTCGAGCCTTCTATCGCCTGGGCAAGGCAGATGAGTCTGGGATGTGTACTTTCACCTTGCGTTGGCCTCACATGACCGAGAAGGGATTCTCCTCCCTTGGCTTGCGCAGGGCGGGGTGGAATACTGAGGCGCGGTTCTGCGAAAGATCGGACACTTCCCAGAACAAATGGAAGTGTCAGTACTTTTTTTTATAAATGATGCGGGTACGACTTGGACGACTTCTCACATAGTGGATACCGACCCTGTTCCGCGTTTTCAGGAGTTCTCCGATACAGACAAGGTTGCTTTGAAGAAAATTCACACGGCGAATAGGGCGGGGGAGTACAGCCCCCTTTATCGTGCTTCCGACGCCGAGCTGCTCGCGGCGGGTATTCATGTACGTCCTTCGGGGATGAGTTGGTATGTTTTGAAGTTTCGTAACATTTGTTCCTGTTTCCTTGTAGGTTGGTTTCTTAACAGACGCCCCTGTTTACAGGGCGGAGTCGCAGGCGGATCTCCTCAGACTGTTTCCGGCCTCGGCGACACTCCTCCTGTTGGCCCGGGTATGGGACTTGTGCATTTAAAGGTTTCGTTGAGATTTTTCCCCATGCTAACATGCTAATGGTCTTTTTGTGGTTGTCTTTGCAGGCTTGGTACTCCCGACGGCGGGGGGAGTTGCACCTGTCCGAGAGAATGATGCTGACGTCCGTTCCCCGAGCGATCCTAAGAGGTCGACGTCTGCCGGCATGCCTCTTGCTCCTTCCTGCGACAAAGGGAAGGGGCCAATGTATGCGGATTCGACCATGCCTGCCCCCGGTCGGGGAGCGGCCGTTCAGCGGAGGTGCCTTCCTTGGCAGGTGACTGTGGTTGACTTCTTGTTGTATTGGTATAGTTTGTCTTCTCCTAATGTGTTTGCTTTTGATGTGTAGTTGTTCCTACTCCTCCAGCTCTTCGCAAGTCTGATCTGATGTGTCGGCTTGATCGGGATGTGTCCGGGAACGAGTGGACTCCCTACTCTCAGTCTGCTATTCGCTTTCCCAAGGATGTTTCCTTGAGTACACCTGCTGTCGGTGTGCGTGTGGTTCAGCGGTCTGTTCCGCCGGCTGATCGCAAGAAGTGCCCCCGTGACCCTGAGGCTGCTTTGAAGTGTGTTGAGGAGTCGCTCGCGCGCTTTGCTCCTGTACGTTGTTTTCTTTTTATGTTGGATCTATCATGTTTGTCTGGCTTCTTTGTGTGTGATGTGCTTGTGTTGTTGTTGCAGGTGAATGCCGTGATGACCAACCTTTCCTCCTTTGTTGTTGAGCTTGTTGAGGAGACGAGGGGTCTGCAGGGTCTGCAGGGTCGTCATGAGCGCTTGTCTCAGGATGTCGTTGTGTTGAGGGAGAAGGCGCGCGCACATTCAGATGCTTCTTCCAAGGCTTCCGCTGATCTCAAGGGAAGTCAGGATTGCGCGTCTCAGCTGGAGGCGGAGCTGTTTGCCTTATTGCGCCAGGAGAAGGTCGACGCGGAGGCACATGCTGTGGCGCTGAAGGAGACTAAGGAGTCTCATGTTGCCCTGGGTGATCAGCTTGGGATGATTGAGTTTCCTACTACAGCTGATTACTCCAAACTTCTCGAGAAGGCACGTGATGATCACATGGAGCCTTTCTCTGTGGATTACTTCAGGAGGATATACTCTCTTGCCCCCGATTTTCCTTTCCAGAGTACTGGGCCATATACTGGCTATGCCCTCGGGGCTATTGCGGGGATCCGAGCGGGCGATGTGGGCGGAGCGAGTGGTTTGACGGGACAGGTGTCCGTCCCTGTTGGTGACGATCGCCGTGTTGTTTTCAGCAGCCCTGCGTATGATGTTTTTATGGCTGACGCATTTGGCTCTGGTGCTCCTGACGTTGGGTCAGGTTGATCTTTCTTTGTTTTATATGACTCTCTTGTGTATATATGGTTGCTCCCCTTGCATGGGTGATATTTTGGCGGGGTGTGTCCCGGGCTTGACTTTTTATGCTGGCTGGATGCCTTTACTTTTCAGACCTGCTATATTATATATATATGCCTGACATGAGATGTTAGAAAGATATAATACTTAGTATTATTTTGCATCTTCCTTTATTGTTGTCTCTATAACTTGTTCTCTTTTGGAAAAGTGTAGCTCTGTTGACAGGTCGATTTCCTTAATCCGATGGTTTTCCTTAGGAAATTGCATCTCTATTGGTGGCGGGGTGCGGATGAATTAGTATTACCGGCACCTGTGCCTTTGTAAGGAGGAGGATCCATGTTGAACTGCTTGTCTTCCTTTACAAGGATGTGAATAGATTAGTACGTTCACATACTTGATATAGTTGTTTGTTTGCGAAGTGTGGATAGATTAGTACGTCCGACACTTGCAATTTTAAAGAGAAGGGGAACTCTTAAGGAACCGCTTGTCCTTTTGATTTTCATAAGAAGATAGTTCCTTACGGAACCGTGGATCTTCATTATGATATTTTGACAAGATGGTGGTTTCCTGAAGAGCCGCACGCCTATCTTGTTTTTTGAGATGTGGATAGATTAGTACGTCCACATCGCTTGATGATGTCTAAGTGTGGATAGATTAGTACGTCCGACACTTGCATTTTTTTGCGATGGAGGATTCCTAAGGAACCGCTTGTCCCCCGACTTTTGCAAGGATGTGAATAGATTAGTACGTCCACATCCTTGTACTGCGGCGAAGTGTGGATAGATTAGTACGTCCGACACTTGCATTTGTTTGCGAGGGAGGATTCCTAAGGAACCGCTTGTCCCCCGACTTTTTGCAAGGATGTGAATAGATTAGTACGTTCACATCCTTGTATTGTGGCGAAGTGTGGATAGATTAGTACATCAGACACTTGCATTTATTTGCGAGGGAGGATTCCTATGGAACCGCTTGTCCCCGACTTTTGGCAAGGATGTGGATAGATTAGTACGTCCACATCCTTGATGAAATTATTTTGTCTCCTTGCATGCGTCGCGCTCCCTCTGTTTTGAATACAGGCATGAACTTTGCTTAGTCTTGCTTTGATATCTTTTTGATGGCTTTTCTTGTTTTTTGCCCTTTCTGCGTGTAGAGTTAGGGCCTTTGTTGATGATGTATGTGGCTTGTTCCTGGTTTTGGACCGGGGTAGCTTGCCATTACATAGTGATTTTTCCTACGCAAAGAGTGAACTTCATTAGTCTTCTTGTTTATTTATAAGGGATGTGCATGGATGGAGTCAACTGATCTCCCATCCTAAACGTTCTACTTAGTACTTGAAAAGTAAAGATAGAGTATGTGCATGTCATAGGGGAAGGATTATTCCCTTAGTGACGGTTTAATAAAGCTGGCTTCTTGCATGCAATGTAGGAGCGCAGAGCTCCTTGTTCGATCAGTTCCTCGATTCTGTTGCGTAGAGAGGGGCACCCATTCGTGCTGTGACCCCATCTGTTGTGGTAGTGGCACCACATTTCTGGATTCTTCCCGAGGAAGGCAATCCGGATCTCGCTTGGAGGAGGTAAAACATCCTTCAGGATGGTCTTGAACAACTCCTCCACCTCTATGTTCAGAGGTGTATATTCGCCATCTTGGTTGTTGTTCAAGTCTTGTCTTGCACGCTTGTGTTCGCGCGCCTCCTCTTGTTCTGCAGGTGGGCTGAACCACACCAGCTCGTTTGCGACCTCGATTGCTGTCTCCATCTTCTCTTTTAAGTCAGCCATAGATTTGGTTGTTCTCCACCCTTGTGTTCGTCCAAATATGAGGAATGTAGGTGAGTTCATGTTTAGGAAAAAGGCATTGATCACGGCTGACTTCTCTGCCAAACTTGAAGTTGCATTTATGGCGAATCGCTCGAAGTAACTCTGGATGGATTCCGACTCCCCTTGCTTGATGTCCCATATGCTTGGGAGCATTGGGGTTTGAGGTGCTGGGAGTCTTTCTCATCTGCTCATCATTTCGTCAAATCGCATCTCAACTTCAGACTTGGAACATTGTCCCCTTTCAATGACTGCTATGTCCAGACGGTTCTTGCATCTTAGGGCGTTGAGATAGCACTTTCGTGCTGTCGTCTGATCGCCCAAGACTTCATCAACTCCTCCACTTAAGCGGTACTTCAGCTTTTGGTGTGCCGTTGAAGGCACCATCTCGTAGGGGTTTATCGTTGTTCTTTCGAGAATTCCGTTTGTAAGCGCCAAGGCTCTCGACGATCACGAAAGTTATGTCGACTTTCATTGCGTTCCATCCTTCTCCTATCACAGTGGGAAGGGTGATCATCCCCAGTGGATATGTAGCAGCTCCTACAAAGCTTACTAACGGGAAATTTCCCGGCTTTAGGTCCTCTCTCTTCATTCCAAGCTGTTCGAGGACATTGACATGGAGGATGTCTGCCGAGCTTCCTCCGTCGACCAGGATTCTTTTGACATCGAACCCGTTGATTTCCATTGTTATTACTAACGCGTCATCATGCGGGTAGACGATGTGTGCCATGTCCTTTCTCGAGAATCCTATCACGGGGTCCTCCTCTTCCGGTTTCTTTCTTTTGCCATACTTGGGGAGTGTGCTTGCCTGCGCAGCGTATACATCTCTTGTGTTGGAGACTTGTCCTCCTGCAGCTGGACCACCATGAATGACATTAATAACTCCCCTCTTTTTAGGAGGGGGTTGTCATTGGTCTTCTCTTTTCCTTTCTCCTTTGGCGTGAATTTTCTTTTCACCTTCTCAATCTTTCCCCCCTGGTCGACGTAGTGCTTAAGTCCGTCTTCTTGTATGATTCGATTGATTTGGAACTTAAGGCTTCTACAGTCGTCAGTTTCATGGCCGTTGACTTCGTGGCTTTCACACCACTTGTCTTGCTCTTTCCCTAGCTGGCCCTTTCTGAAACCGAATGGCTAGGTTTTGCTCTTTCATTTCTTTCAGTATGATACTCAGGGGAGCGTTCAAAGGGATTAGCTCAATGGTGTTGACGTCTGGATTCTTGTCTTCTTCAATGTTGAATGTTCTCTTCTGGGGCGGAGTCCACTGTTTTTGTTGGGGGGTTTGGTTCTGCTTCAGGGGGCCTGGCTTACTCTCATCTTTCTTGTTGCCGAGCTTAACCCACTTGTCCCGGGCTGTCATCTTGTAGTGCTCAGCATCAATGTACTCTTGCCACGAGTTCTTCCATTGTTTCCACCGGCCTTGTAGAAAGCTTTTGGCCCAAGTCGTACCCGTGCCTACCCAGGTTTCTGACAAAGGCATGGATGATTTCTATCTATGCGATGTTCGTTTGAATTTCCGAGATGTTTTGATTAAACCGGATGTAGTAGCTTGCGAGGGACTCATTCCACTCCTGCTTGACGTCATCCAAGGCATTTGATCCTTTGATGATTGAACGTTCTCCCATGTAACGGTGGATGAACTTTTCTTTGAGGGACTGCCATGAGTCTATGCTCTTCTTTGGCAGGGAGAAGAGCCAGTGTGCAGCTGGTCCGCCTAATGTTTGGGGGAATGTCATGGCTATGTGGTGAGGGTTGTCTGTCCTCCCCAAAAGCATTGCTTCATGCTGCTGCACATGCTCTATCGGGTCTCCCTTGCCTCGGTACTTTTCCGGCCTTAGATTATACAGTGCGTCTGGGACGCGACTGTACACCAGCTCGTCAGTGAAAGGGTGGGATGTGGTGTCCACCAATGTGTTCATCCCTCTCATTTTTCTTTGCTTTATCTTCTTTTCAATCAGCTTTTCAAGCATCTCCTCCGTCAACCCGGTAACTGGGTTACTCTGATTTGGGGGGCATGCTTCTTGTCCCATGCTTGCGCCTTGTTGGGGAAATTGCGCCTGCGTCGGGTTGTACTGAGAATATCCACCTTGATATCCCTGGAATGTCTGAGGCGGCTGCCTCCAGGCTCCTTCATTGAATGGCCCTGCTTGGTAGGGTGTTTGGGAGTGCGAGAGCTCCTGTCTTGTCCCTTGTTGGGGGAACTGCCTGCTTTGCTGTGCATTCCCGTGAAAGGTCGGGGTTTTTGAGATTGTAGGGCCTCTCTGCTGAGGTGCATTCATTGGAGGCGCCTGCCTTGGTGGCGGGGCATATTTGCTTGTTGCGCGGGAGGGGGCGGTGGCGCCCCGTATCCTTGGTTGCGCAGGGCCTCTCTCAGATGAAGCAGCTGTTCGAGTGCCGCCATCATTTCTGGGGTGACTGCAGGCGCAGCCTGTGCCCCTGGTGCCTGATTGTATGCCCCAGCATTTGGCATTCCGTATGGTTGCTCCTGCGTGTTGAAGGTTTGATGGGCGAAGCCTGGAGGAGCGTCGGTTTGCTGTGTACCCCCTTGCGCGTTACTCCGAGAGTGTACGCTTCTTGTTGGCATAGACGAGGCGACTGAGGCCTCGCTTTGGCTCTGCGGGGGTCTCTCTGAGCTCTCTGCGGAGGAGGTCTCATGCTTGACTCCGGGGCCGGAGTTTTCCTTGGACGTCCTGGTCCTCTTTTCTTCGTCTTAGTCAGCGGTGGCTGCTCGTTGCTTGCCATGCTTTTGGTCTTGTGGGTAAGCCTTATTCGCAGCAAATTCGATAATTAGGGTACACATGTTACCAACACACTTGTCACACTTCAAATGTAATATATTTAACTGTCAGACGACACACCTGTGATTCAAGAAGATTAAGCTTTCGAAGGTATTCTTGTTTTAGCTTTTGAGCACCATCATTAGATGCAGACGAAATATCAGACAGGTTACTCCTCAGTTCATCAATCTCTCTCTGCAGAAAGTAGTCAACCGAATTAATATGAGCTCAGGAAGGGTATTCATATAATTCTTATTTCACCAACCTGCAGCGTTCTCTTCTGTTGATCCATCTCCGAAATTTTTTTCTCATAATGTTGTCTGAGAAGTGAGCATTCAGAAGTTCCAACGCGCTTCATTTCCGCCTGCATAAAAAAAAAATAAAAAAAAAAAAAAAAAAAAAAAAAAAGCTCAATTCATAAGTGAAATCCCTTGCTGTCAATAACAGTTCATTTAACAGTTTGTAATAACATAACTAAGCTATCAAATGATGGCAACGTGGACGACCCCGAAATTAAGCTACTAAACTGCTAATTTGCCCTATATATCTATGAAAGGAGTTATTTGCCGCCGACATGTATTACCTCCTTCTCTTCAAGTTTTTGATCCAGTTCTTTGAGCTCCTTGTCCAACTTCTCTTGAAGAGAAGAGTGCTCTTCTCTTTGACTCCACCATCATCTGTCAAGTGAAGAAGTGCTATTTCATCAATCCCAAAGAAGCTATTAAATTTAAAGCATTAGGAAATAGCAAGAGAATACAAACTTGCTTTTAAATAAATTGACATCTTTATTCACTGCTGCAATTCGAACTTATCTTACTCAGCCACAAATAGCACATGACTTCTTGATGTGTGAAAAGTAGTTAATCTGAAAATAAATGGATAGTACCTGCTAGATCCAAACCTTTCAAACCAGAACTAAATGCCAGATCATTCAAACATGAAACAGACCCTGTTTTCCCGTTCAACCCATCATCATCTGAGTCGGTCCAATCAAGAACATGTTGCTTTTTCTTGTTCATATTTTGCAATCGGAGCAATTCCCCTTCTAGTTCTTGTATCTTCGACACATACGACTTGAGCAAATCACAATCCTGGAACAAATGAAAATTATTTAGACCAAATTCCAGAAAATTCAACAGAAAGCAAAGTCATATTATTGACAATTCACAACCACCTTCTCATCAATTTCATCCCAAGATTTGCCATTCCGAACTGATTCTATTTGCATTATCAGTTTGTCCTTTTCAACCTTGCATAACATACACACCAAAATCATGATGAGTAATAGAGGAAGGTGTTTCAACTATAAATTGGTATATATATATATATATATATATACGTGCAGTTTTCCTGCAAGAGCATATAACAAACAAGAAACCTGAGCATCAATAGCACGTTGCATCAACTGCTCACACGATACTTGACGCTCCTGCAACTCCCGTTGTAACTCCGTGTTACTAGCCTCAAGCAAGGAAACTTTGTATTTCAACATCTATTAAAAAAAATAACACTTTTAACGTTGAGAATTAAACAAGATTAGTACATAAAGAGAATCAAAGATAAACAATTAGGATACACCATACCTGAAGTTCTTCATATGGTGCACTTATATCACCTTTATAAAATAGAAGTTCAGATTGTAGCTGCTCAATTTGACTTCGCATTTTTTGTAGCTGATCAGTCACTGGGTCACGATTTATCTAATACCAAATAAAAAGAGTACATTAGAACTAAAGTCTAAACACGTAGGAATAAGTTCTGTAACCCGAATCTCTGAATTAGATCAAGAAACTTACAATGGCTTTGTTTTGAATGTTACGAGCACGATTTGCATACTTAAGGGTATTCAATGTCTCCTCGGCATTGGTGTCAGCAGGACTAACGCATGCTAAAGTTTAAAACCATAATGAACATTAAAAAAAAGCACAAAAGTTACCAAAAAAAATCAATAATGTTCAAAAAAGGTCAATCTCTCACCAATCATAACTGTTTTACTGTTCCCACCCAATGAGTCCTGTAGTAAAGACCTCTAATCATCATTAAAGAAGTAATTTACACATAGAAGATGAATTTTGAGCTATATCACATTCGTAGGAGAAAGTGATGAGGAAAATAAATTTGGAACTGCAAACTATTTTGGAACTGTAACTGCTGTATTCGATCCAACATATTTGAAATCTTGTGGTGAGTTATACATGTCCCTAATTGGTGATTCATATCTTCCGCGTTGCCAGTTTCACATTACCATGTTCATAATTCTACGCAGTTAGGTCCACCAGACAACTATTGTCTGCTATCTTTTACATTTCTCTAAGAGGACAAAAAATCTCCCAGGAAAATAAAATTGTCACTCGCAGATGTATCAAGAGTTTAGCGTATTGGTGGTAACAAGAAGCATAAACTTTAGGCATGTTCGATTAAGTGGAACCAGTAGGTATAGTTATAAGCGAATGTAAAAGATAATACAGTTTTGGCTTTTACAAAACAAATGTGTGTGCATTAAAGCGTGGTCTTTTTAGCCATACCTGTAATAAGCGTGTTAACTTGCTGTCGCGATATGGCACATGAGCTCCTTCTTTTCGCTTCCTATCATCTCCTAAGGCACTGATAACATTACCAAGTGCCAAAAGCCCCTTGTTGATGTGAATGCCTACAGGGAAATCAAATCATATAGGTTTTGAGTTTCGACCACTATTGGCAGCTAATGATTCAGAGTTAGAAAATATAAAGTAATAATGGATCAATTCTTCTAAATTAATCATCAATGGATATGTTTATGGACAGCTTTTGGTGTAGCACTTGGCAAATACTAATTTTTTTTCATTGTAGCTCAAAAGCCCAAAAGAGCAATCCCAAAGCACAATTTTCACACAACATACCTTCTTTTAAACGCATACCGTCAGCTCCTGTCCGTTTTGCACGTTCAGATCCAGCTAAGTCCACTAAATGGAGCTTTGAACTTAATATGTCATCTCCTACTTCATCTCCTTTCTTTTGCTCCACAGATATGGTGAATATAGCATGGGAGCGACTGATTTACAAAGTTAAGTAAAAAAATATTCAGACTCTTATACCTATATTATAAAGACGGGACAATTTTTTTAAGCAGCTTCAAATTTTGTCACAAGATGCTATTCAAGCAACCGAGATAACTTGTATCATTGTGGGTTTGAAATCTACAGATAGAACTAAACTATATACAATCATAAAGCACACAATGTTCAAAAACAAGAAGAAAAAGAATCAAAAAGTATCACCTTGATTGGCTATTCATGTTTGTACTGCCAGTAGCCCTTGCTACAGAACCCTTCAGTAGAAAACATGCCATCTCATCCTTATTCTTCACTTCTGCCTCAGTTACACCAGCCAATGTTATTCCTCCATTTGCCGTCTCCCTAATTTGAATTGGAGCTCTTACACCACCTCCACCTGTCCTTGAAGAAGCCTGACCATCACCTTTACATACCGATGAATTTGAATCTAGAAGATCAAAAACCTCTTCCTTAAAAATCTGCCATTCAAAAGTATAATGTCAGACATTGGATCAAGCTAATGTAGATGAATGGACATCAAAACTATCTAATAGAGGGAACCAGAATTATTACCTCAATAAATGAATCCCTAATTAAAAATTCACTGGAAGACTTCATCATTTCAACTCGTTTGAAGATACTCTCAACAACTCTTGGTATCACCCCGTTGCTATTATCATCTCCATGGTAGTTCGTTCCCATTGTGTAAGTCTTCCCTGAACCCGTCTATAGATAGCTCAATACAGTAAGTTGGTTAGTAACTAAATCAAAGAAAATCAAATATGCTGAAAAGTAGGAGAAGTAAATGCTTAACCTGGCCATATGCAAGCACGGTAGCATTATACCCACTGAAGAGTGCATCTACTAGTGGAGATGCACAATCATCAAAAATCTTGGAGGATGGTGACCCTTTACTTCCATAGACATAATCATAAGTGAATGTATGCGAACCAATTTGCACCTAAATTTTTTTACAAGCGTCAGACCGTGAAACCGCACAAAATCGAACACATTTTCGAGAACATTTAAGTTGTTACGGATATATTACGTAGTACATTATAGCAGATATATTACAAGCATCAGACCATTGAAACCACACAAAATCGAACACATTTTCGAGAACAGATAAGTTGTTACGGATATATTCCGTAATACATTATAGCAGATATATTCCAGCACGTAACATAAGTAATCAAAGACTAACAGAAATAAATTTCATCCTTAGGTCAATTTTCTATAGCAGAATGCTTTGCAATACCTGAGGCTCTCCTGGGACGACGGTGATGCAATCCGTACACCCATTGGCAAGCTCCGGAGTAATCAAGGGCCTTATGTTAACAGCCACTCGCACAGACTGAGAAGAATCTCTGTCCTGTGGAGATCCACTCGTAATTGGCTTGGAATCCGCATTCTCCATCTCTACTTCGTATATCCGTTCCGGAGAGAACAAATTTCACCTGCAGCAATCCACGATGAATGCTAATTAATGGAGAACTGAATGAATAATTTTGAGGTCACCGAACTCAGATCTAGAAATTCAGAGGTAAGAATCGAGAGAGCCAGCGAGAAAGATAATTGTTTTACTGAAGCATGGACGAGTACCTGGCCACTACTAGGGTTCCGATGAAAGTAGAGATTGCAGCGAATGAAGTGCAGAGCTGGGTGGTTCACCGAGTGAGTGACGAGCGAGGGAAACAGAGAGGGAGAAGGAGAGAGACTGGGCGGCTGTTCAAGTTCAAATTATGATATTTTTGAGTGTCCCCATTTGGAAGCGCTCGAAAATGAATTCAAATGAAATCAAATAGAAATTTCCAAAAAAAAAAAAAAAAACAATTCATATATGAAGTTTGACTCAACTGTCTAAATTTTAATTTTGTAAAATTGGTTATCGAGTTGCTATTGCAATCTCTATTACAATTAGCGTCAAGTTTTACCGAAAATAAGAATATTTCGGTCAAATTGGATTTTTTAATATACATATACATAATATGAATTAGACTGTAAATTAAAATAAATGCAACAAATTATTTTTAATTTGACATTCAATTTGATTTTTAAAATTTTAACAATATCTTTCAATTGACTGTATTTCGCGGCTATATTTTCAATTTTTTACCGAAATTATATCAGACACTCATAGAAAAAATCATATGTCTAATTTGATATTAATTGCAACAAATGTAGCAAAAAATTTCAAAAAAATAAAGTTTCCATAATTATAATTTTAAAAAATTCAAGTACGAATGACAATTAATCTAATTAGATTAAAGTTAACGTAGTAATTAAATTATTGTTATAAAGAAATATTCTAACTGGGTTATTAAGGGCCCAATTGGCCGTACCTGTGAGTTTAAGGTCTATAAAGTATAAAACACGTCACACTCTAGTCTTCCATGGGCCGAAATTGAGATTCGGCACACACGAGTGGAATTATCAGCCCAAAGCATGCTTCTATTTACAAGCAACTTTTTTTTTTTTTTGGTGATTTTTCTTCTTCTTGTTCTTTTTGTGAAAAATATACGACCAACTTCACTAACCTATCCAAATAAGTAAAACACGATGTAGTACCATGGAGTGGTTCAGCATATTCACATTTAATTAAGAGTTTATAGGTTATATGAAGTATTTAGGGTAAGCATTTTAGCCTCAATTAATGAAGCGAGTGGGTAGACATTTGGATCGACGCAATGTACGATTACTTGAAATATGGGATTATAAATAATATGATTTAAGTAATATAATGTTAAATTATACTGCTTGTTTGTGTTGCAATATGAGATATTATATTACAGTGTTTTATATAATTTATAATATATATTTATTATTATTATATTATATATGAAGACATTATTTTGTTTGAAAATATTTCAATGTACATTTATTTTGATAACAACTGAATTTACTATTAAATTTTATATTTTGTATTTAATGCGAATGAACTATCAACAATCAAAATTGAAAATATTAAAATTATTAAATTATATTAATTAAAAAAAATTGTTTTATAAGTTATCTTTTATTTAAAAAAAAATATCACACAAATATTTATTCATTTAATATGAACATCGTGCACATTATTCTTTATTATAACAATAATTCATGAAGTATATAGAAAAGTAAAAAATATCACTAATAAATAATACTAACAAAATAAGGACCAGGTAAAGTATTTTAACTATATAATACATAATAATAATAAAAACTCATAATTTCGACGTAATCTCACGTTATATTTTCTTTTGGATGTAATCTCACACTATAATGGAATGCGTTTGGTCGTAATCTCATGTTTTGTTTGGCAAACGACGTAATATTGATATAATGTGGGACGTAAAGTGACATTCATCAAACACTTTTTAAGTCAGGATTAAGCATATGCTACAAGTGTTATCATCATACTAGGACCACACAATACATTTTTACTAACTTGCATCCAAATTTGGTCAGCAATTGTAGTGTTAAAACGATGAAGAAATGTGTTTGACAGACGTAATGTGAGATTACTTGACATCTTATATAAAGTAATGTGAACTAAGTAATGTAACGTTAGATTAAAGTGTTTTGTTATGCTGTAATATGAGTTCGTTATATTACATTGTTTAGCATGTTCTTAATACGAAAACTTATTAAACTACAACATTTGCTGTCTTATTTATAAAAAAATAAAAATAAAGTCAGTTATAAAGAATTATTAAGTCAGAATATCTAAGAATCAAAATATTGTTAATTTGAACAATAACTTGAATTGTTTAATTTTCCAGATTTTAAATTTTGATATTTTTTTTCCGCTTTGAACATACGTGTGTTCTTTTTATGTGTAGCCATGAAAAATCCGAACATAAATTAAAATGATTATCGTAAAACACATTCAATTAGATGCTCAATTAGATTTCATCTAATTCGAAGTCTAATTGAATATATTTTGTTGTAGTTCTTTCAATTTATGGTTAAATGTATATTGTGTACATATAAAAAGACCACACGCGCATGCTCATTTTAGGTCTAACACAAGTTGTAATTTGCTCAAAAGGTGAAATATTTATATAACCAGTTTTATAAAATTCAAGTTCATGTAGCAATTGTAGCAATTTGTAACCTAATTAAATTTTATTTATTTAGCAATTTAATTATTAGTCCTTCAATTTATAACCACGTTATTTTTTATTATTTTCTTACCCGGTCTAGATTGTCGTGTCCTGCTCCCGCGCCAACCTTTGTTTTACCCTTACCTTCTTCATCTGCTCCGTCTCTCCACGCAGCAGAGAAGAGAAAACTATCTGCAACTCTCATTATACCCTTCTATCATAGGAATTTACACCACAGGTAAAGGAGCCCCTTTAAGAGTTAGTTGCTTTCATCGAATACTCCTGGAGGCTGGATCCTTCTCTTCTACAAGGAACCCGTGGACTAAACTGTTTTCTTCAGCATACTGCTTCTGCTGTGTGCTGTATCCCGATCGGGCCAATATCCGCATGAGCAGGTACGTGGAAGTTGTTAACTTGTAGGATTGAATTTCACTGATGCTCTGGGGTTCTTGATATGGAACCCTAAGTAGAGCTTGAATGACTAAATTTCGAGTTCGAATAGAAACAGTCCTCATCGGCTTGCTTCCGTTGCTGATTTCTTGGTGGATGATTGCTGAATAAAAGGTGGAAGAGCTCGGAAAATGAGGAAATGCTAAAGTGCATACGTGACTATTTGTTTCCATGTCATCTGATGGTCTTGGTGGTTATTTGTTTCCAATTAAATAACAATCAGAAGCCCAAATTTGGTTGCATTATTTTATTCAGTGCTTCTGTCTTCTCTGTGGGTTTTGCTTGTTTGATCTGAATTGATATTTGATTGGGGCACCAGGGTTTGGATGTCAAATCCACTTACTCCTCAATTATGCATAATTGAACATTTGGTTGCTTCATTGAACTGGAAAGAGATCAAAATTTGACTGTCTTCAATTTTACATTCAACCCTGCAATTTCAGTGCACAACAAGGTTTTAACTTGGTTTATCTTTATTTTAGTAATTGGGATAATTTTGGCTTTCTGTCCCACCTTTGTTCATTTTCAATAAATAACTACTTATTTGTTTTCGCCTGTCTATATTCTTTCACTTTTCTATTTTCTCTGCTCATGTTTCTGTAGTAAGTTATAACCATGTTTTTTTTGCCAATTAACCTTCTGTTTCTAATAATGGAATTTTCATCAGGTACTATTTAGTCTCGAACACTGATAATCACTTTGCTTCTTTCAGGATCATGCTCTTTGCTATTCCCCGGTTCTAAACTTATACAGATATTGCTGTTCAGTGGTACCACCTGTTTATGCAGAATGTCTCACACTGGTCTGCACCTCTGCTGTGAACCAAGGGTATATTCTGGACATAGACACCAGTCTAGATTGAATGTGAGTGTGAGTTGCCTCTTATCATTGGCGGTTACAAACTTTATAGTCCTTATGTTTATGGTTTGTGTCTGAGCATTTGCATCTTTCTGTCCTCACTTGTCTATGTGAATGCCATTACAAGTGTTTCCTGTATCTAATTAACTCATTTTGGTTCTAATTTCATCTGCATGTGTGCTGTACAGACAGATTTGCAGTGTTGCAGACTGCAGTTGGATCGTATGAGTTTTCCTTCAAATGTTTCGGTATTAATACTGGCATAATATTGTGATATTTTATCATTTATCTATGACAAATGCCTTTGAAGCTATAGTTTCTGCTGATATATTTGTTTATAATTTATATTGATTCATCATCAAACATGTTTGTGTTCTAGTATAGACATACAAATATTTTTACCATATCTGATGTCATATCATATGCTAGTTCTAGTTGATATACTTTGTTCCCTATGGACGAGGGGATAAGGGTGATATATCCTAATGTGATTGCTCTTGATTACTAATGATGGACATCGATGTGTCTATCTCGTTCACACTTGCACTTTGGGATTCTTTTTCTTTTCGGTTTAAGAAAATCTTTCTGAAGTTCTTCCAATTATAGAACAGACACACTACATTTGCAAAATCTTTCTTCTCTACACATACTTTACTTTCAAGTCCCCATACTTCAGAAATTTGTTGACTATTGAATTCGCTATCTGTGACAGCTAAAGGTAGACGATGCTTGGGATCTTCATCTCTCGGTTAGGAGATGTTGTCTAATACATCCCACATATTTTAGACGAAATACCTTTGTCTGCCGATCATTTCTTCAGCCAGCCAATGGAAATGGGGTGCCTGTTTTGAAAAGTGCAAGTGTCGTCTTGAAATGGCAAGTGTCTTCTTTATTTTTCTAACTCATTCCTTCCATTGGGCAATGAGAAAATCTGAATATTTAGTACTGGTGTCGTGTGCAGGTCATCTGATGCTTTATCTGGAAACAACATGTTTCTTAAGTTGATGCCTGCAGTTGGTGTTGTTGCATTTGCTGCATGGGGTCTTGGTCCGCTCATCCAACTCAGTAGGGATATTTTCCTCAATGTAAAGACTAGTTATCTTATCTTTTATTAATGCTTCTAATCTTTATCATAGGTATATTGACTCTTTTTAGTGATTGTGTGCAGAGGTCCGACAATAGGTGGGAGAAGAGTAGCACTCATTATATCACAATATCATATGTCCAACCATTGCTCATGTGGACTGGAGTTGCACTGATTTGCAGGTGCCCATCAGTGTGAATTGTTATTATACAGTTGAAGACTCCCTCGAAGTTATTATATTTCATTTAACCAAGATATTCACTTTTATATCTTCCAGAGCGCTAGATCCAGTTGTTCTACCAACAGAAGCAAGTCAAGCTGTTAAACTACGTGTCCTTAACTTTACAAGATCATTATCGACTGTGCTGGCTTTTGCACAATGTTTGTCGAGGTTAGCCTTACCTTTAGTATATCTTTATGAAATAATCAGTTTAACATTTTCAACAACTTAGTACATGTTACATGAAACCGTCAATATTTCTTGAATCAAAGTGGTTGCTCATTTTATCTTAGTTTTAGAGATTTTATGAATTTCTATAGAATTTAAGAGTATCGAGTCTACGGCAACATAGTTCTCTCCTTCGGGGCATACTTTGTTTCTTGTTTAAGTGATTGGTCCCGAATCCGCGCAAAGAATTGTGCTTTTACTTTCAGATTTCCATAAGCCTTAAATGTAGCAATACCCTTGTACTTGACCCTTCGTCCACATAAACAGCCACCTTCCAAGATTTGTTACAGCTAAGGTGATTGAGGGACTGAGGGAGTAAATAGACTTTCAATCGCAAATTTGGTCCCTAAGGTCCTTATCCGTCCTTGAAGGCAAACTGAGGGTAAAATAGAGCCTTGCAGTTGTGCAGTTGTGGGTCCAAATGCAAGCCTGGAAAGTCCTTTAGGTGGAGCACTATAAATTACAGATATGAATTTGTGGTTCAAGAAACAAGAGGTTTTTAGATTTGTGGAAATTGGACAACGTCAAAGAAATTTGGAGTTCAGCTAATCAGAGTTACTAACTCGATCGAGTTCTTTTTATTTTTTCAGCCTGATTCAACAAGCACAAAAGTACTTTGCTGAGGACAGCGATGCTAAAAATGTAAGACTTTTTTGCTTTTGTGGTCTCATTTATGTTCTATATATATGATTGAGGCATAGGCGTTAATAAGGAATAATGTACGGACATATCATGTTATTTTCAGGGAATAGTGAGGAGGATGAACTTCTGTTTAGGATATGTATCAACATTATATTAGATACACAGATACACACGCTTTTAAACTGCAGTACCTTATTACAACTTACTAGATATTTGTTACATCTATCATTGGAAATACCCCTGTTCATTCAGTCCTGCCACATGTGACAGATGTTTTCTATTTCTTCAGATGGGATTCAGCTTTGCTGGAAAGGCTGTCTATTCTGCTGTTTGGGTTTCTGCTGCCTCATTGTTTATGGAATTGCTGGGATTTTCAACCCATAAGTTGCTAACTGCAGGAGGGTTTGGTACGGTATTGCTAACACTTTCTAGCCGTGAGGTATGTTCCTATCTGTTTTTTAATTGGAAGAAATACTTGCTTTTATTCCCTAATATGTTAGTTACCTGGTAAAAGCAATGATTTAGGAGCGAACCTGATATGCACTCTCTTATGGTTCAGATATTCACCAATTTCCTGTCTAGTATTATGATTCACGCGACGAGGCCATTCATCGTTAATGAACGGATTCAGACAAAGATAAGTGGTTATGAAGTCTCTGGCACAGTTGAGGTTCGTCTTCAGGATCTTACAGTTAATTTTGTTGCCTATAGAAAATACAAAGTTCAGTCGGCCCCAAAAAGACCTATTTAGTCTTCTTTGGTAAAAATGGCCTACTGGGCAAAAGAAAAATCTTTAACTTTGATTTCCAGTTAAACTCGGTCTAACTGTAACTTTAATTTCAAATTGCTCCAGCAAGTTGGTTGGTGGTCTCCAACGATAGTTAGAGGAGATGATCGTGAAGCAGTACATGTTCCAAACCACAAGTTTTCTGTAAGTGTTGTGAGGAATATAAGCCAAAAAAGTCATTGGCGTATCAAAACCCATTTAGCTATCAGCCACATGGACGCAGATAAGATTAATGTAAGAGGAAATGGTCATTTCTCTGGTATGATCTTCATTTTATTTCGTTTCTTACCTACTATAGCCTCTCATTGGAGCTTGGGTCTTCTTTCTGTATGTACAGAGTATTGTAGCTGATATGCGCAAGGTTTTGGCCAAGAATCCTCAAATAGAGCAGCAAAAACTGCATCGAAGGGTATTTTTGGAAAAGATTGATCCTGAAAACCAGGCTCTTATGGTAAATATATTATTTAATAACTTTCAAGCCTTCCTCTGCATGATTTATGAAGCGCTGCTTCTCCAATAGATCTCTCCTTTCAGCTATTAAACAACATCGTATTAGAAATAATGATCGGTACCAGTTACTAAAGGCTCTGATATCTGGCTTGTTTGGTTTAAATGAATAGAGTTAGGTTCAGAGTAGGAATATGATAGGGTACTTTCTTAGAGAGGTACCTTCTTATAACTTCCCACTATAAAATTCCGAGAAGTGTTATATTCTTAACGGAATGATGATAAAATTCTATCCATTATTTCCATTCTTATTCTGTTCCTACCTCGTGCCATTGGGAACGCTATCTGTGGAAATCCTAACCGTTATGACCAGCTATTAAAACTGTCATGATAAGTATTGCCTCTGAGGTCTAGCCAATAAACATGATGAACACAAACTTTAAATTAAACCGGGTATAAACGAGGCAGCCAGGCAGGTCAAACTAACAACAAAGTGAACTTACTTATTAATTAACTTCGCTCCGTTATTAGTAAGCAAAATAGAATAAGATCAATAGTATTTCACCTTGGTTAAGTATACCAAAAAGAATTAGATGAGGAATGCCAAGAGATGTAGAAGAGATTTGATAGTAAAAGTTTTATTAAGTAAAGTATGTAGTTCTTGTTGTTCTTGTTAGTTCAAATGTTTGAGTTTCTAACGCCTAACTATACTCATTCCCACACCCACTATGATTTTGAGAATAAGGTTTAACTCAGTTAGCATGTAGAGAGCTTTTTATTGTAAATGAGCTATTTGTGGATTTGACGACCATCTCTATAATTTGCTTATTTTTTCTCCTTTGTGCAGATAATGGTGTCTTGTTTCGTCAAAACATCACATTCCGAACAGTACCTCCGCGTCAAGGTAATATTTAACCCGCATACTTGATATTATGATGTTTCTGGTGATCGTGGTTTCCTGAGATGATGAGCATTAGTTCTGGATCACTGATTGTTTCTCTAAATTGCTATTCCAATTTCCTCTTGTTACTGAGATAACGTAGCGCATTAGCATTTGGATTCTGAGCAATGCTCATTTCCCTACCCAACCCATTTTTCTTTTTATAAATTTCGCCGTTTTGATTATTTCTCTTCCTCGGATAGCTTAGTTTTTTTTTTTTTTTTTCCCGACACTTTTGTGGATGCTAAATTATGGAACAGGAAGTTGTGCTGTTGGATCTGCTAAAGGTTATCAGCCACCACCGAGCTCGGCTCGCAACTCCAATCCGCACTGTTCAGTATATAGACATTGATGAAGATTTTGAAAATATACCATTTGCTGAAGGTGCCTACTCAAGTAGTCGTAGAGGAGCAGCAGGTCGCTCCCTCCTACTAAAAGAGTCGTCCTATAAAATCCATAGTGATGAGAAAAGTACCGCCTCAAGCCGCAACACCCGAGCCAAGGAAGGCCGCAAAGAAGAGGGCGTTAAGGTCAAACCAGCCTCGAAAGACGTTAATTCACAAATCAAAACTCCATTGAAGGACAAAACCAAGGATGGTTTGAAGGAATCTGCAGCAGTTGCTTCCTCGGAATCTGGAAAAGCCGATAAGGACAGCAAGAGAGGAATGTCACCTAAGAACAAGTCGATGCCGCCTCTTGAAGATAACATTGTACTGGGTGTGGCTTTAGATGGCTCGAAGAGGATTCTTCCCATTGAAGAAGATACAGCTCCTCCTGCTGTTTCTGCAGAGTTGACAGCTCAATGCAGTGGAAGCGGGTCGGGTTCGGTGTCCAGCAGGATCGATAAAAGAGACAGTAGTCAGGTTTCTGGAACTTCTTCATAGTTTCTGTTGATTGATCCTGTGGTTGCTGCTTTTGGGTAATGATTCATGTTTTGTTGTTAACTATGTGGCTGTTTTTTTTGAAAGCTGCTTGTGTTTGTGAATTATTTGCCACTGTTCCTTTGTGCGTTCTGCTGGTAGATTGTACTTTTGGCCAAAGATTGTACAGAAGTTGAAACTGACAACACTTGAGGATGAAAACCTAACGGAGATACTTGACAGATTGCCTATGACTAATCATGTTTTTATCTTGTGTTTATGTTAATTAACAACATATTTGAGGAGTGAGAATGAGGAATATATATAAATATGTTGTTTGGTTGGCAAGCAAGGAATAAGAAAGCGATACAATTTGTTTTTTTTAGATCTAAAGGCATGTGTGGTAAGAATATAATGAGCAGAAATGACAGTTGTCATCAATGTATGAAAAAAAAAAAACTTTAAAAATAGTTAATTCTGACACATTTATAATTTGATATTTGCCACATTTGTTAGTTTACGTTAAATTGAATAGAAAATGAGTATATTTTGGTTATTTGAGATCTTGATGGATACAAGAGATAAATTCGCTAAGAAATTAAAAAAATTATTATAAAATATTTTTAATTGGATGTTTAATTGAAAGATATGGTTGGAATTAGAGATTTAATTAAATGTTTAATTAATTAAACTTATTTCGTGAAGTTTTTTATGCGGTTGGAAGCACAATGGAAACTAGAGCTGTGGAATTGTTAAAACTTGTGTTGTAAGATGTAATAATGTTGTGGTAGAACTTAGAAGCATATGGTTTGAGACATAATTACACGTCTTACCAAGTGACAATTATAGCTGCATTGAAGATTCTATATATAACATACTATTATCAATATATTATAAATATATTATATGGATGTTCAATATTATATGTATATATCATCTTCCTTATTTAGACATTCTTTATATTGATTTTACTTCCTCTCTAAATCTATGTAATCCCTATATAAGAGCCCATATGTGTGATAAAAAGATTATCCTTAAGTTTTCTCTTCTATTACATCTCTACTTTCGTAATACGTTATCAGCACGATATCTCTCGATTATATATTTTTTAGCTACACCGATTTCAAGATTCCACAACCACAGTGCAGTGCTGGGCGGAAACCATACTCATCTTAGGGTTGCATCCATGGAGCAATATATTAATATAACATCAACAAAAAAAGGGGAGATTTATTATTATTATTATAAAAATTATATTGATTGATTATTTTATATTCTAATCACTATTATTTGTGTAAAAAATGTGGAATTATGTGGAGGAAGCTGACGTAATTAATCGATTGGTTTCCCCGATAGATGATGAACATCACACTGATCTAGATGCCCGAGACTGCTCCACACAGATCCACTTCACCATCACAGATCATGGCTTGAACGGAAGACGAATACGATTCTTCTTCACGTAAAACAGATGAGTATACCTATTATGATATTATTAAATTGATATATGTGTTAAACTGAATAATTTGTTTCGGTTCTTTAAAAAATAATAATAATAATAATAATAATAATAATCTCGAATGATTAACTGAACATACAACATAGCTTTTATAATCGATTTGTGAATTATTATTTGCAATTGATATAAAACAAATTCTTATTTGCATCAATATATTATGCTCCCAGAAGTGAGTAAAATAGCACATGAATTATCATGATAATGGTGTGGCTTAGCACATAGGTGCTTGATGCTTTGATATCTCTATCGGTAATTGATGAATATATATATGAATCGCCCACTAGATGTGTTTCGCTCCCTGAAGTGAGTGTTGCAACGTATGATTATATTGATGATAATATACTCCACTCCCTGAAGTGAGTGTTGAAGTTTATGATTAAATTATGATATCATCTCTACTCCCTGAAGTGAGCATTACATTGTTTGATTAGTGATTTCAATTAGAATATATTCCACTCCCTGAAGCGAGTGATGCAGTATATGGTTATAATGACTCTGGAAGAGTACAAATACAGATGATATAATTATTCTATTCATGGACATGTTTATTTTTAAAGAGATGAATTATTTAACATCATCATGATATTGATAAAGAACGATGATGCATTTTACAAATAAAGAGAATGCAAAGTCCAAATGATTTGGAAGAATGATAATTTTGAGAAGCGCGATGACGCTAACAAAAATTTAATTATATGATGAAGAGAGAAATTTATTCATATGAAGCGCGATGACACTAGACAAATATTGGTCTCGATGAGAAAAAAAAAGTCATTGCATGTATTATTATTAATTACGATTAAGAAAAATGCATTCTTTATAAATGACGGATTCCGAAGATCCGATGATCTTGAAGATCAATAATTATGAATTAATATTTCCCTTATTTCTTATATATATATATTTCTTGCACTATATTTAAATATACAATTATATTTATATTTTTCTTGCACTGCATTTACAGTTACATTTTTATTTCTTGCACTGCATTATATTTATTATATACATATATCGTTATGCTCGTCGCATTTTATTATAAAATGATCCAGAAGATCAAGAGTTATTCAAAAGCTCAAGAATTATTACATTTAGGATCCATAAGATCCTATAATGTGAAAAAAGATTTAATGAAGTAAATATCTTCAAGTATGAAAAGTGAATCATGTAAAGCATGAGTACATAAAGAATCCTGAAGATTCTAAGAAATCATAAATGATCATGAAGATCCTAGAAGATCTGCAATGAATAAAGGATCATGAAGATCCTAAAATATATGGGACTATGAATTAACGAGATTGAAGATCCCTAAAGATTTTGAATTATGAACAGAGATCCTAAAGATGCTGAATTATTTCGAATAAAAGATCTTGCTGAAAATAGATTTGAATATCCTAAGAGATTTTGAGATATGAAAAAATATATATCGTTAAAGATATTGAGTTACAAATAAGGATAATAAATATCCTAAAAAAAATTTGAGTTATAAATGATCCTGAAGATCATGAAATAGAGCATTTGTACGAAGTTATTTATTTACGCTTTATGCATTTTTTTTTTTAATTATATGCTTTCATATACTTCATATTTATCTATTTTATTATAAATATTGTGTATACTCAGCAATCATTATTGAGATGAAGATGAATAAAATAAAAACATGCGGAATGTGTTACAAAAGATTTTTTTTTAAAAAAAAAAATCTCTTTCAGATTATGAAAGAAATACATATCAGGTAAACCATAAGTTTACCACCAATATTGGCAGGATTGATTAAATATCCCGGTAAACTAGAAGTATACTGATGCATAGAGGTAAACCGAAAGTTTTACCCATATAATACAATACTTGGAGTGATCGGTTACAGACCATTCCGGTTCACTTACGATGCGCGAGACATTATTTGGAAGAACCTGAAGATTCTCCATAAATCATTACGATAATTTCTCTCATGGAAAATTCATTGTGTGATCATCAACAATAAAATCAGGATTGAATCCCCTTATTTGTGGAAATTATAAAATGTGAATATGCACCCGTTCACCTGCCATGTGGACCGCGATATTTTATTTTGAAAGATGCATCTACAATATGGTCACATGTGCGTTGATTATGAATTTGAAAATTTCCAGATTATGCAATAAAGAATGATGATGATATTGAAAGTTGGTGTTTACTACAAGATTCATACAATTACATGTCTAGATTTGCAACTTAGCATGAAAGTTACAAAGATCCTCCAATTAAATTGCTAAACTGCTACCAATTAGAGCAAATTTAGTACAAATGCATGCTATTATGAAAGCAGCAATATGATTGCGCATCAAGCCAATGTTAAATTATAGTTCTCCCAATTACAACCAATTTTGGTGAAGAGACAAATTTCCCATATATTAATTTTATGATGTGCGATATGTGTTTGAATTGCTCCACCGCAACGCGCAAACATGAGTCTGGAATGTTGGGAAAAATATTTTGCCTATAAATTAATTATTTGAGAACAATGACTGATATATATATTTAAAGCGATAGTGTTTATTTTCATTGTTGAATAACTTTTCCCAACATTAGGGGGAGAAAAGAAGCAGCTGGCAGAAAAGAGATTGACTGCAAAAAAAAAAAAAACTGTTTTTATCTCATTTAGATCATCGCTCAATGATAATATTACCCGAAGTTCAAAGAGAAACATTTTCAGATACTGCATATTAAGTGACTTTATGAGACCCAGAAAGTCATAAGTCAGTTTCCGGCTGCAAATGCTCCAAATTGAAATGTCCTGGCAGGGCAAATTATAATGAAAATAACTCACGCCTGAAGCGTGCAATAATGGTTCCAAAGAAATTTTTGAAAGAAGAATGGAGCATGAAAAGAAAAGAAATATAAATATGGTCTTATTATGGAGGTGTTTCCCAAAAGAAGCAAGTCATAACTAAATATGAAACCCCAGAAGTGGTTCAGGTACCTGAAAATAATTACGATGAAGAGATCTCAATTAGTTATGTTATTAATGGAAATTTATGGAACCGAAAATATCAAGTTGTCGACAACAATTTTGAATATTATTCACGAGTGAAAATCTTAAAACAAGACGAGGATCTTGAACTCAATATGTCAAAGAATCATTATGATTGGCCAAAGTTAGAAAAGACGCAAGTATGAGCATGAAAAATGCAGAATGTAATAGCTAGTGGATATAAATAATTTCAGCATAAATAGATTGCCTCCTAAGATAGGCACAACCCGTGGTACAAAGACTTTTCCGCATAAAGATGACAATTATTATATGAATCATTTGGTGGAGCAATAACCTTCAAATACATTATTATGTTGGCAGTACATACAAGGTTTTAATATGCGTCTCATAATATTAATAATTTTATAGCCTATTTTGGTGGCTAATTTGATAGTGAAATCCACGTAAAAATCCCAGCAGGATTTAAAATGCTAGCATGAATATTTTCAAGAATGTTGGATAATAAAAATATTGTACCATTTACGGGTTGCTTATGACATATTATCCCCACTATATCAACATTTGAGCTAAGTTGTAGCAAATGCTAATATAAGTATACGAATAAAGCAAACTGATATTTGATAAGATGAATTGATCACGCTATAGCCGAAAGGGGCATCGCGTGAGGGGGAGAATTTGAAGATATAGAAACTCCTGCTGAGTTTTTAAATACATTATATTCAGACAAAATATATTGAAAGGACGAAGGTTTGGATCGGCCTGAAGATCGAGTACTTAAGAGATTGAAAATATTCTTGTCCTATAAAAAATGTCTTAAATCTATCTTGCATAGCTAAACACATCTATTAAGTACGTTAATGGTTGTAAGAATGATACATTTGAATAAATATATTTTCCATCATTGTGAGATTGATGAAGAACATAATTGTCAAGAAGTACCTTATATAGTGCTACACATTAACGCTAATATATCTCGCTAATTACAAGGAACATACTATATTATTGGTTATAAGCAAAATTAAGTTCTTCCATAATATTTTGAAACTGGAACAATGTTAAGAAAATATTGCGGTATCTCCGAGGGACGAATAATACGAGCTTGTTATCATAACGAGACAATACTTGAATTTATTAACTAATGCAGGTGAAGTTGTGCAATTTAATTATAAGGATAATGCAGCATATGTCGCTTAGATGGAAAAAGACTACATTAAAGGAGAAAAGACGAAACATATTTTTTCCAACTTATTCTTCATCCGCGATGTTGAGAAGAATGCAACATAACATCCAATAAATCTGTGTTGATTTATTCCCGGAGGTTTACCGACTGCGAAAGTTAAAGATTGGTGAACAATAATGAATTGCGCCGACTTAATGAAATTACGTGATGTCAACATCATGGGGAGAATCTACACCGCTGCACTCTTTTTCCCTTAACCAATGTTTTGTCCCACTGGGTTTTCCTGGTAAGGTTTTTAACGAGGCAGCTTGCAAAAGGGATCCATAATTGTGTACTATTTTTCCTTCACTACGCACAATTCCCTTATGAACATCAAATGGGGAGTGTTATGAATATATTATATGGATGTTCAATAGTATGTGTATATATCATCTTCCTAATTATTTAGACATTCCTTATATTGATTTTAGTTTCTTTCTAAGTCTATGTAATCCCATATAAGGGCCCCCTATGTGTGATAAGATTATCCTTAAGTTCCTTTTTCTATTACCTCTTTACTTTCGTAACACATACTAATTATTGAGACTAAATTTTAACGTTAAAAATTAATTTAAACTAATATATATACTTAAATATATATATATATATATATCTTATATTTAATTATTTTAGTATAATGATATACATAAATTATAAATACATATAGGGTTAAGAACACAATAGGGGCCTGGATGTTTGCCCATGTTGCCAAAATGGGTCTGAATTGAAAAAACTTATTATTAAGGGCCTGAATTTTGAGTTTTGTTGATAATCGAGTTTCCGTCCAAATTTGCTGTTAAATGTAACAGACACACGTGAAATGACAAAATTACCCTTTTGCAATTATTATACAATTTATCAGTTTAATTAATGAAATGTGAAATGTCTAAAAACCCCTGCACACTAATTATGCCCTAAGGCCACCACGGCCACCGCCACCGACCACCACCCCAGCTCCGGCGACCACCACCCAGCTCCGGCGACCACCACCCCAGCTCCGGCGACCAAAACCCCCCTCCGGCGACCCAAAAAAGCTCCGCCGGAGGGAGGTTAGGGTCGCCGGAGATGGGTGGTGGTCGCCGGAGCTGTGGTGGCTTAAAGGGTATTTTCGTCTTTTTAGGTCAAACATGTGAGGGACACACTTTGGTCAAATGGCATTTTCGGGTTTTCAAATTATTTTGCGGTCACATGCTTGGCATGTGACCACTTTCCGTCACTTTTAACAGAAAAAATAGACGGAGACCTCACTTATACACAAAACTCAAAATTCAGGACCTTAATAATACGTTTTTTCAATTCAGACCCCTTTTGACAACATGGACAAACATTCAGGCCCCTATTGTGTTCTTATATATATTGTTAAAAAAAATCCACATATATTTTTAACTGAAAAAAGTGTACGAGTCATAATATTGTAAAAAATGATGCGTTTTTAATTATATACTACTATCTAAAATGAAATAAATTAACATTATATTATAAATAAAATAAAACAGTAGTAGTTTAAATGAAATAGTACATTTAATAATATATATATATATATATGAACTTTTAAATGTGTTTTAAATACACAAAAACATGTTTTATTATGTGGAGGATTAATATTAGGAATGTAAGCCCATAATTTCTAGAATCGACTTTGATAAGTGGAATTATATTTATTTTCTTTAAAATGATATATGTATATATATATAATGTCAAGTTAGATTGGATATAATAATAAAATCATAAAAGTATGATTTTTTATTTTTAAAGTCGGAATAAAATCAAAATGAAGGGGAATGAATGAATGAATATGGCAGATAAGGTAAGATCGAGAGCAATCCCCATGATCCATCCAAAAGAAGCACATCAACTTGTCATCATCCTATTCCTGTCCCACTTTGGTCCGCCGTGATTTTCTCCATTTTTCTTTCCCTCTCTCGTATCTATTTTCTTTTCTCGCCGGTTCAACTTTATTTGAAAATGCGACTTGTCAAATGAATTTTTTTTTTTAATAAAAAAATCAAATAGACGGCCAGACTTCTTCTGTAAATGTGTAGTTAGATAGTTGAAAAAAAAAAACAAGTGGAGTTAGATACGTTTGTCCAATTGAACGTTACAGTTTTAACAGAATTTATCAGATAATCGACTGTATTGACACTCTTTACTCATGAAAATACTTATCTATTTTATCAAAGAAACAATGACAACTATAATTTATTTTTTCTTTTAACTTTAAATAAATCGTTCTTAATTAAACTAATTAATACTCAATTAATTACTTTAGATGACCTACTATATCAGTTATATGAGAAATAATACATGATAAGTTTCAATAAAAAATATGCTTATTCACGAAATCTAACTAAATATTTGATTGAAAAAAATTAGCTAATTAGTTATGTTTTTTAGTAAAATTTAGTTAATTGTTTATTTGATTACTCTTTTTCTTTAAATTTAATTTTTACTATGCTTTTTTTAAGTTCATTATGACATCGGTAGTTGTGATCTAACAGTTGAAAGCGCTAATTGCTATATAGTTTAATTCTAAAATCACAAGTTCGAATTTAGATGACTAGTTAAAAATGATTTCCCTTAAAAAAATGAGAATTGATACCAAACAAGGCGGCCTCTTGAATGTATTATTAATACGTAACAAAAGACTACAAACATTACGTTTACATAGCAATATGAAATTATGATTGTAACTACTCAACCATTCATTATTTTTAAAGTCCACGATCAGCGGCGGAGCCACTGCCAAAGTGCCGGACTGGATTCTACATATTCAGACCTAACCTCATCTCAGTCACCTTCTAGAGAGAGAAAATGAAGGCTGAATATAATGGATCAGACCGCCATAACAGCTTCTCCAAGCTCCACCACCCGTTCTCCCACCACCACTTCTCAGATCACCGCCACCAACTCTCCGACGATGACGTCGCCACCAGTACCGCCGCTGCCCCTTTCATCTCCAAACACGCCGACGATGCCACCGTCGAAGTCCCCCGCCGGAAGCGAGGCCGCCCTCCCGGATCCAAAAACAAGCCCAAGAAGCTGAAGTCCGGTGACGTCAGAGCTGCTGCCGGAGAACCCAATCCCGGCGCCGATATGAGTCCGTACATTCTGGAGGTGGCAGCTGGAAACGACATCGTGGAAGCGGTTTCTAGATTCTGCCGACGCAAGGGGACTGGTCTTTGTATACTCTCCGCTTCCGGCACCGTCGCCAACTTCACCCTCCGTCAGCCGCGGCCTGTCCGCGATTCTACTTCGCCGCCACCCTCCGTTACCTTTCACGGCAGGTATAGAGACACAATTTATCTACTTCTTGGGTTAGAGTAATAGATAGATATAATTTAAAACACCAATACCTTAATATTTTAATATTTCAAGACACGTTAATTAAGAATATCAAGTTAATTAATATTTAATATAGGGTTTTAATTAGCATTAAGAGCATCCACAGTGGTATTACGTAAAGATTACGTAAACGTGGGTCCTACATGTTTATTTAAGTAAAGCAACAAAAACTATCTACAGTGGTTTTACATAGCATTCCTTAAAGATGGGACCCACACGTAAATTTATGTTTTTACATAAAGCATTCCTTAAATTTAAGTAATGCACTATGTATTACGTAACCAATTTTTTATTATAAATTAATTCATTTTATAATTAATACTAATATCTTATTAGTGGTTGTTGGAAAATTTAATAATAAAATATATTTAAGGAATATGTTTAAGTAATACGATTGCAGAGAAAATATTTTTTACGTGTGTCTTAAATTTACGTATTACTTATAGTGTACATAAATGTCTACGTGGCAACTTTAAAGAATACAATTTATGTAAAACCACTGTGGATGCTCTAATATTTTCCGATATGAAATTAACATTAACATTTTTTAATTGTTATGTTTTGCACTTTGTGATTTGTATAAGAATTATTATTTCACTCTTAAAATCTGATTCATTCTTTCCATTGATCTAACAGCTAAGAGTGCTTACTAGTTGCTATCATAAGGTTTGGCTTTCGAAGTTCTAGGTTCAAAACTCCGAATTGGCGTCACATTACGGTGACCTTATTAAAATATTAGGTCCCATCTAGCACATATTCTGTATCGGACATATGAGTAGGCGAGTAGATCTGGGCTTAACGGGTCAAACTCTCAATTATATTAGGCTGCTGTAGGGATACGTTGATGGGGCAAGCGTATACGCTCGTTGTTCGCTAAGTCTGGTCGAAAAAAAAAAACATTAGACCGTAAACAGGAGAGTCCAACCATTACGTAGTGGGATGGGTTTGGAGCCACCACTACTCTAACCCATTCATTTTTCTTGGTCCATTTTTTTTTTTTCTGACTGCTATGAAGTTCAAATAAATAAAAATAAATAAATGTCTTTTGTTATTAAACATTTGCAGGTTCGACATTCTTTCCATTTCGGCAACATTCTTACATTATATGCAACCTGCTAACCAAATCCCAAGTGGGTTCTCGATATTTCTGGCGGGCCCACAGGGCCAAGTCGTGGGCGGATCGGTAGCCGGACCGCTAGTCACGGCTGGACCCGTGTTCGTCGTTGCGGTGTTGCTTAACAACCCTTCGCACCAAAAATTACCCGATGATGACAATGATGAGGATGAAGAAGACTGTAATTGGAAGTCGGTGGCATCGGAATCACAGTCGCTCGGGTCTGGTGACGGAGTCGACAGTGGGAACACGCCACCTCAGCCGCAATCGGAGGTGGCTCGAATGAGGTCGATGTACAGCTGTCATATGGGGTCCGATGTTGTATGGGCTCCTCCTTCTGGGTCATCGAGGCATTACTAGCTTAGCTAGCTATTTTCTTTTCTTTTCACATTTTTATTCCATTCATTTTATACTATTTTATGGAAATCATAAGACGTTTTGTTAATTTTTTTTAATATATAATTACATTTGTCGATAAATATAATGTAATTGGATCTAACATTCCTCAAATCTTCTATATATATATATATATATAATATAATATAATCTTGATGAGACTCATACAATGAAAAGTACTAAAATAGATCAATTACATGGCAAAATTGTATGGTTCTATTGGTCCACATAAACTTGCATTTTCTCTTAATGACATGACAATGACATATAAGCAAGTCAATGCACTTAGAATTGCTCCAAGCATACACAATTCATGTTGAAGACCGTTTAATTTTTTATACATACGTTACGATACAATTACAACTAACATAATTAATAATAATATAAAAATAGATAAATTTATTAGTAATATTTTATTGTTGTAATACTATTTTAATATTAAGATTGTATTTAGTTTTAATTAAAGCTAAATATATATTTTTAAATTTAGAATAAAATAATAAAATATAATTTAAAACTTATATTTATGTTATTAAATTTCATTTTAAACATCGAACAAAAAATAAATTTAATAACACTTTTCATAATTATATAATAAAAGTTAAGTTAATTATATCATATTATTAGAAAATAATGCAAATAATATATCAGTCATTCAATTAAAATTTGTATATTTTATTTGTACAATGCCTAAAGGAAACGCAAAACAGCACGCGGTCTCTGTAAAAGAGAAGGCATTGGATTGTTGAGACTTGAGACTAGAATAAGTCATTGACTAATCTGACAATTTTTCATAACACCAAATAACATGCACGAAAAATTGTATTCGTAAAAGTATTTAGACAGAACAATAACGAATACTATGTAATCTGTACTTCGCAATTCGTGTTTAAGTATTAGTACGACTCACAAATATGTTAGTAAATCTGAATTTTGTTACATTTCTTAACAAATATTGGGTAATAGTTTTATAATTGAGTTGGTTGTTTAATTTGTAGAGTTTGTCAACTAAAAGTTAAAAAAAATTGTGAAATCTGACATAATTGAGTTGGTCGTTTAATTTGTAGAGTTTGTCAACTAAAGTTCATTATTTTGATATTTGCTTAAATATATTGTTAACAGAAGTATAACTAAGTAACTTAACACATCATGATACTACAAAAATAATCACATGAGAAATTGCGATTCGTACTTGTGTTTATAAATGTAACACGATAAGATTATTGTGTGTATTTGAAAATTTAGCATGATAAGTATATATTAACATTATGGATGGCAACGGGTCAGCGGGGCCCCGACCTGGTTTTGACCCGCCGACCCGCGGGTCACGGGTTGGGTCGGGCTCGGGTCCGGGTCTAGAGACCCGGGGCCCCGTAGACCCGCCCCGAAATGCATATATATATAATTTTTTTTTTTAAATTTTTTTATATTAATATGATCTAACATTTACTAAACAATATGGTTAATATAGTACCTATATAAATAACATGGACCAAATTACAAATAGATGTATATTTAGATTATTAGGATTTGTTAAATTGGTGTTTGGATTTGAATTTGAATTTGTATTTGTAATGAATTTGATGTGTTTGTTGTTTATATATTTTTTTTTTTTGGTTAAGTTGTTTATATTTGATTGGTGTTAGATTTATGTTTTGAATTTATATATAATGTAATATTTTGACAAAAAAATTGTATTTAATATTGAAAAGTGAAAAAAAAAAAAAAAATTGTTCACATGACGGGGCGGGTCGGGGCCCTACGGGTCGACCTGCGGGATTGCTGACCCAACCCGGAATGTCCATTTGGCCGGGGCCGGGTCAGCCAGGCCGACCCGCGGGGCGGGTCCGGGGCTGCGAAAACCTGCCCCGTTGCCATCCCTAATTAACATGTAGGGTCAATAACCTGGGAGAGGTCTGAAGTTTAAACTTGTAGATAATAGAGGTCTCCGTTAGTTTTTTCCGTTAAAACTGACGGAAGTTGGTCATGTGCATGGCATGTGACCAGAAATAAAATAAAATTCCAAAAATACCCTTCTTGCATCTCACATGTTTGAATGAAAAGACGAAAAAGCCCTTAAGGCCACCACCCAACTCCGGCGACCACCACTCACAGCTCCGGCGACCGCCACCCAACTCCGGCGACCACAACCCGACTCCGACGACTATCACACAACTCCGGCGACCACAACCGCGGTCCCGATTGGGCCCCAATCGGGGCCGGTGGCTCCGATTTGGGCCTAATTGGGGCCGTGGTGACGGTCGTCGGAGTTGGGTGTCGGTCGTCGGAGTTGTGAGTGGTGGTCACCGGAGTTGGGTGGTGGCCGGCCGGAGCCGTGGTGGTGGCCGGAGTTGGGTTAGGTTTAAATTATGGACATGAGTATTTTTGTCATTTCATCTTTATATTAATTAAACTTTTTATTAACTCAAATATTACAAAAGGGTATTTTTGACATTTCATGCGGTTCTGTTAAATCTGACAGAAAATTTGGACGGAAAATCTAAAAATCACAAAGTCCAAACTTCAGACCTCAGTTATCACCATTTCAATCTTCAGACCTCTCAAATTCACAAGGGCCAATTTCCAGACCTCTCCCAGTATATTGACCCTAACATGTATGTAGACATGATTGTCATCCTTATTGGCTGGTTTTGTATTGGTTCGACTTCGATTGGTGTCGCGTGATTCATTCATTCAAATTGAATTTTATTTCTCTTTCTATGTAAGTAGTAGGGTTTAGACTTTAGATTGGGTTGGATTCTCTGCATCTACTACGTACATTCTAGTGATCAGCAGACAGCCACATAATTAACCAATAGGAAGTCAAATAATGCGGTGGTCAAATATATATTCGGGGCACTCCATTTTCGATTTGGTTGTCGGGTTCATTTCCAGGTAAATCTCGAATGCATATGAATATACTTGGATGAAGACGTGAATTTTGTTTATGGATGAGAATTTATCGAGCAAATAGCAAACATAAAAAATTTAGAGGAAAAATGTAATATTTTAAAAGTTTAAATCGAGAAAAAAATTTAACTTTTAGAATTAAAATTATATATTACAAAAAATTGAGGGGAAAATTGTCCACCTCGTTCATGCATGTAAGTAGTTTGACATTTTATTTATCATCAATATATTTAAACTGTTAAAAATTGAGGTTTTGTGACCGATCCGAAGATAATGAAGCCATCGATGAAGATGGACAATCGTCTCCTTTTAACTTTGTGTAATTTACAATTTATATCATAAAATTTGTACTTATTATCAATTTGACTATTTGAGTTCTTAAATTTTTTATACTAACTATTTGCTCCTAAATTAATTATTACCCATGAGCAGAATTTATGGTTTCACCCATGTTCCAAACTGGTAATATTTTCTTTAGAGTAATACTATAGCCTGAGATTTTTTCAGTGAAATTACATGCGAAAATTGCATTGGAAAACATCGAGCTGATCAAGAGTAGAGTAACCTGGCTAAAACATTAATGACTAATATATTGTGATCTTTCTTCCTGTATTGCCCTCGATTTCACGCATGAGCAATAGAAATGGAAAAGTATTTAAACTTATTTTTCTTTTTGCCAACAAATTATATATAACTCATGACCAAAAATCAAAATATAACTCACTCACTCATACATATATAAAGTTAGTGTATAACTAAAATACTTAATATTCTTTTTTATGATAAAGCAAAATAAATCAATACCTTCAATTTTATTAACTTCGTAGTGTTACTTATATTTATCTCGTTGATGTGTGATGACTTATTCATTTTAATATTGTTAATGGTTATTTAGATATTAAATTATTCGTTTCATTGTTTATATATTTTTCAATAGAATGTTGACATAATATTGTCATTCAAGCAAAAAAAAAAAAAAAAAAACTTAAGACAAGATTATATTAATTTATTTTCATGTTTATCATATTATTCATAATTAAGTTCATCATATTTTTCAAAAAAAAAAAATTCAAACATTAAAGTGTAAGTTGTTCCTAGGATTTTTTTTTTTAAAAAAAATACAAATCGAAGAACATAAAAAACATCAAGAATAGATGTCAAGTCACTTTTCAATTCGTCGCACGATAATCAAACATCAACATTTTAAAATATAAATATAAATAGAAATTTTTTTAATAAAAAATTAGTATTAACAAACATAAATAAACCAAAATAAAAGAACCTTAGCATTTAAGCTTTGATTTAAGTTTCTATTACTATGCCTAAATTCATAATAGGTGGGATAGTCAAACTCATTTAATTGAATACATATTTTGATATAATAATTTTTTTTAAAAAAATAGTGTCGTGTTACAAATAAGCCGGTTCTTATTTTATTGACAAGAAAACTAGAAAATATTTGCAATCCGTCATATTAACCTTAATTTTTTATAGTTAACATATAGGGTTAATAACTAAAAAACTGTCCAAGGTTTATCCTATGTTAAAATTAGGTGTCTGAAGTTTGAAATGTTAAAATGGACTGTCTCAAGTTTCATTTTTGTTGAAATTTGGTGTCTTTGTGCGTCTTTTCATCTCCATTCAATCATTTTCATCAACCCATCAACCCACTCATAATCAATCACTATTTACTTTTCACAAAATCGTCAAATTTCACCTAAAAATTGAACATTAAAAAAAAAAGTTTCTAGAAGAGTGGTGTAGAGCCATTTTCCAAGGATAATATAGCGAGATTTACTTGCCCGGATGTGACCAACTTTTTAGGTGACGGTCCCGGCAAGATGATGAGAAGGGAGTGTGTATGAAAGCTTGAATTTGACATACGGTTTCGTCAGAATTGACTTCTCTAAAGTAATCACACCGAGACACCAAATTTCAACAAAAATGAAACTTGGGACAGTCCATTTTAACATTTCAAACTTTAGACACCTAATTTTAACTTAGGGTAAACCTTGGACAGTTTTTTAGTTATTAACCCTTTAACTTAATTTAATTAGGTTTGTAAAATAATAATTATATTTAATTATTTATTCTTGCAAATATGGTAGAGTATGAGTGATCGAAAGATATGGGTAAAACTGGAACAAAATTTGTCAAGGTCCGTCATAATTGTTTAGTGTAGTTTTCCAATGCAACTTTCGCATGGAGTTTCACGGGAAAAATCTCAGTTTCTAGCATTATTCTTTTCTTTGGGGCCGGCTATTTTAGAGCACTTCCAATGGTAAAAGACATTTTGAGAGACATTTGCCGCCACGTCATCGCCATGTCATCAAAGAAAGAGAATAATGGAATTTGACCAAAGTACTCACAATGGGCAAAAGTCATTTTGGACACATTAGATAAGTCATTTTATATTTATATGATATAAATAAATAAACTATATTTACTTATAATTTTTTTAATTAAATAATTATACTATCATACATACAAATCAATATTTTATTCAAGTAATTATCTATGAAATATTTAAAAAATACATGATTTAAATCATTAATAATATTATAAAATAGAAATTTTTATTGTATTAAAATTTATACTAAATAATAAAGTTACATAATTAATTACTCAAAGTAGACTTAAACGGATGTTGCACGAGTATTATGAAATTGGCAAGTATGTTCGATCAAATCTTTTTGTAGTTGTCGATGTGTCTGTCTATCACGAAGTTTTGATATTATTACAAATGTTACCTTCATTTTTATTATTAAATTTGTAAGTTATTTTTTTTTTATTGTTATTAAAAATAAACAAAATAATTTTTTCTTTTGGAAACACAAATGTCCTTAGGACAACTTAGAGGAAAGAGAAAATGTTTATGTAAGGACAATTAGTGGTAAGACATGAAATGTCATTCACTCTCTCTTCCACATAGGCAAAATGTCCTAGCACATTTGCCCATTGGAAGTGCTCTTGGAGCACTTCCAATAGCAAGTGCCTAGTGCCTCCACATCAGCAGCCACGTCACTGCCGACTCATCAAAGTGGCACTGCTACAGTATTTGCTACAGTAAATGACACTGTAAAATTGACACTCTCTTCAGTAGTGCAGGCCAAGTTACACTTCTACATTGGGACCCACATAATTTCATAATTCAAATATAATTTTTGCATTATATATAAAGTATATATCAATATATATAAATTATATATTCACTGATGTAAATGTTTTCTATAGGGATAAGAGAATAACCGGTCCGGTCGGTTCGGAACTGGTATAGACTGGACCGGTTCCAAACAGACCAATTATGCGAGAGGAGAACCAGACCAAAAACCAGTAATATACTTCTCAAAAATTTGATTTTTGACTGGACCAGACTGTTTTGAACTGGTTTTTAACTGGATCAGTTTTGTCGGAGGATCGGTTTTTGTTTTTGTTTTTTTTTTAATTAGGGTAAATTTGTATAGGAAAATGGGTCGGAACAGTTTTGAACCGAACCAGATTTTTTTTACAGTTCCAGTCCAAAATCGGTCCAGAATTTTTAGTGCTAATTTCAAATTCAGTCCAAACCGGACCATACTGTTTTAATTAGTACCAATCCAGTTCGGAACATATTCGGGCCCGACCGGTTCGTGCATATCCATAGTTCTCTATTGTCAATTCATTGCAATAATTATACGTTACTTGACCAAGGTGAAATTACTATTAGGTGCAGTCCCCATGCGGCATGCAGAATGATTGATAAGTATAATTGTTGATATAATAACATTGATCAATCAAATTCATTGAATCTATTATTTTACCATAATCAGTGTATATCTGTTATACGTTGATTGACATATCTTAATTCAACATCATCAACATATTCACGTTTATGTACATCCATGATCATATTAGTAAATCGATTATTGCATTAATCATGTGTTTTTATATATGATTTCCAATATATGTAAATTAGAAATATATTATATATACATCATTCTAAAAGTACAATTTTTATAATAATTTATCGTAAAAGATATATTTCTTTCATATAATAATATAATATAATATAATACGTAAAATATATAAAAATATATATGCATTAAAATAATATAATATTTTGTAGTAATTATTTTCCATATTTAATAATTTGAAATGTTATACTATTTCAAAATTTAGAATTAACGGTTATTCAAATGGTAACATATAAGCAAATTAGATATGGAAATTTCGAAATTGATTCAAAGTTAAAAAGTAATAATTTTGGTTCGTGTCGTTATTTATGTTACATAATATTCAAAATGACTGATTACGGCTCTTGTCTATCTTACTTAGCGTAACCGAATATATATACAATCAAAGAGATGAGCAACACAATCGAATAAAATAATATTAAAAAGTTGGCACCGACATGAACAGTAACTTGGGAGTTCCTACTAGTAGGCACTGTACCACTTCACTATTCACTCAATATGGCAAAACAGTAATATTAGTAATCCTAGTCACGCCTAGTGGCGCCTAGTCAGCGTCCAGTGGCAAAAATTGGAACTAGGCACTCCCATTTTGGAACAAGACACTCCTATTAAAAATGCAAGTGCCTATTTAATCATTACCAGTAGTGACCAACAGTAAATGGCACTAGGCACTAAGCACTCTCTACAATAATAAATTTACAACATGGAACTAAGCATTAGGCACTACTATAGGAAGTGTTCTTATGATCGAGTTTAAATAAATTCGATTTTCTGACCGTTGAATTATATAGGCTGAGATTCACACGCATGACTTATTTATATCTTCTCTTTGGACCCTTCTCTTTTGTCTTCTCCTTCCTCCCATCAATTCACTCTCTCATCCGTTCTCTCTCTCTTCTTTAATTCAACATCCATATATTCTACCCTCATTTAGTTTATATTCATTATTATTTATAAATCTGATAAAAAAATTATTTATAAAGTATTTTTTTTTTTAGTAAACACTTTTTTTTGGTAGAAGTTAAACAATTGATTAGTTTCCTATATACAAGTTTCATTACTGTGTTTTTTTTTTCTTTTTAAAATCTATTGGATTTGGCGAATAATTAAATCGAGTGAATCATAATGGACAAATGAAATGACACGTAATTTTTTTTCTTTCTAAAAACTTATTAAGCTAAGTAAACCGTTGGAAGATGACTAAACTACAAATGTCATTAGGTTAGGTTAACCATAAATGACAAATGATTCATATGGTTCACTCGATCAAATTTTCACCATCTTAATAGGTTTTTATATGATACTTGTGTTGGCAAATATCAGGGTCGAAACTGCAAAACACAAAAGTTGAGGGATCAAACCGCAATTTTTGAAACTTCGGTGACTAAAATGTAATTAGTCAAATTTCGGTTATAACATTTAAATATATCCGAAATTACACGTAAAACGACATAAACAAATACGTGATTTTTAATACTGAGACCCGTGCTAATCACAGTCTCCTTAAGGCAATTTCGCCCCACTCCACCCTCGGGTTATGCAAAGGAGTTTCAACACGGGACGATCACCTCCCAGGATTCAACAGTGTCGTCAACACGTGTTATGCAACGAACACGTTTGACCGAACCGAACCTAATACCTGAACACAACAGGATCAATAAAGATGTCGACGACAACAGCGGAATACACAAACAAGAATAATGAAACATATATGCTCCGAAAATGAATAACATCAAGCTTGATAACATTGATCGGTCGACAGCAGCAGGCACCACCTATCAGCAGCACGCAGAGAACAGTATCAGACAACAGGAGAAGTTTTCGACAATGTTGTGAGTGTGAAAATGTGAGGGGATTACGCTTCTATTTATAGTGCAGATAACACTGCTTGGCATTAATGAAGTGAATAATTAGAGCAATAAATCAACAAAAATAAATGACAGCAATTATACTCTAATGATGGCAACTGTTCAGTTCATATTCACTTCATTTACTCATCTGTCTGCCGATTCATTCCGGGGTGGGTTTCGAACCACTCGACTGCACCCCCCCTGCGCGCGTGGAGAGAGCATTTCATCTAGTAAGATGTTACTAATATGAAATGAATTGCACTTTATAAACTAGAAGAAAACCAAATTTCTGGCCGGTGTGGTATTGAAATATCACATAAGCAAACACAATTGCCATTCAAACTACTCCAAAATGGGCTTAAAAGAAAACCCATCAAGGCCCACGAGGCCTTACGGCCAACAACCTGTAACCTTAGATGATTAACCCGGCCCAATTATAATAGATTCTTATTAAAAAAACCATAAAATTAAAGACACTTGTGATGGATATACGCCCAATTTGAACCCGTTGACTTCCGAACCGTTGTATTTTTATCGTCCCATTTATGATTGCAAATCGAAACTTCAACCCGGACACTTCGCGAGAACACCAACGGCTCGGACGGGGCCGAAGCGCCCGTCCGACAACGAAGGACTCACCTAGGTGAGGTCGGGTGGCCACACCCGACCTCCCCTAGGGGAGATCGGGTCAGCCAACCCGATCTCCCCTAGGGGAGATCGGGTGGACCAACCCGATCTCTCCTAGGAGAGATCGGGTCAGCCGACCCGATCTCTCCTAGGAGAGATCGGGTCGGCCAACCCGATCTCTCCTAGGAGAGATCGGGTTGGCCAACCCGATCTCTCCTAGGAGAGATCGGGTCGGCTGACCCGATCCCTCCTAGGAGGGATGGGGTTGGCCAACCCCACCCTCCCTAGGAGGGGTTGGGTGCCCTCACCCAACCCCTACCCTTGGGGGTCGGATTCCTCCCCCCCCAAGGGTCCCGACACCCCTCTCAGACGCCCATGCTCGGTCCAGTCTGCCTACCTCCTCCGAATCCTAAGGTCTTAATTATATACTTAAAGGTTAATTAATTGTGTTTAGAGGTTAACGATGTCATTAAGCCACCTTAATGACACCGTTGCCTATAAATACCCCACCTTCACAACTCATTTGGACATCTTGGCTATTTGGACAATTTAGCTCTGACATCTCTCTAGCTTTATCTCTCTAGAAGTATAGTTCTGACTTAGGCATCGGAGAGGGTTCACCAGGCACCACCCCCCCCTCCTCCGTGTCTGGTATTGCCCCTTTTGCAGGGCAAAGGGAGAGAAGAAGAGAAGGAACCAAGGGAAGAAGGAACGGAAGAAGGACATAGGAAAAGACAAGGCGACTTGAGAAGACCGGATCACACACACCCCCCTATAAGGAGTGGGATTAAAGCCGACACCCCGTTGACTGAGATCCCATAACTTAACACTTGGCGCCGTCTGCGGGCTTCGGACAGAAAGCCTAACTATCACTAGCAAGATGGCAAACGTATATGTCATCCATGGAGGGTATGGAGCTGGAGGAGAGTCAGCAAATGCCAGAGAAGCATACATGGCAGAGTTAGGGACTCCTAAGCCAAAAGAAGAACAACCAAAGGAAAAGAAAGAAGACATAATAGAGTTTTCAAGAAGAGACATGGAGCATGTATTACCAGACAACAAGGATGCCCTGGTCATAACAATGAAGATCACTGACATGGACATTGGGAGAATCCTAATAGACAGTGGAAGCTCACCCAACATCATTAGCAAAAAGATCCTCAGTATACTAGGAGTTAGGCCAAGTAGCATAAAACAGGTTTACTCCCCCTTGGTAGGATTTTCAGGAGAGCCAACATACCCACTGGGGGCAGTCACACTACCTGTGACACTGGGCACAGGGCAGAGGCAGCTAAAGATCGATGTCCCATTCTTCATTACAGAAGACATGGAGGAGTACAATGGGGTCCTAGGTACCACTACAATCAACAAGTGGGGTATGGTACCATCAACGCTATATCAGAAAGTGAAATTCCCCACAGACCAAGGGATAGGGGAAGTAAAGGGTAACCAGAAGGTAGCACGGAAATGTGCAAGGATTGCACTAGGCAAAAGGAAGAAAACAAGAGAAGTCCTTCTAGTAGACGAGGACCCAAGAGAAGATCATGGAAGGCCAGCCCCCATGGAGGAACTAAAAGAGATACTTATAGAAGAACCCGATAGGAAGGCTAAAATTGGAACTGCCTTATCTCAGGAAGAGGAGAACCATCTAGTCGCCTTACTAAGGGAGTACAAAGATTTGTTCGCCTGGTCACCGAGCGATATGCCAGGGATATCAGAAGATGTGATCTCACATAGGCTCAACATAGACGCGGCAACGCGGCCAACAACACAGAAGGTGAGACCAATGGGAGGCAATAAAAAGATAGCTATTCAAGAAGAAGTAGAAAAGCTACTAAAGGCAAAGTTCATCAAGGAAATCAGATTCCAGACATGGGTGGCAAACCCAGTACTGGTAAAGAAGCCGGGAGGAAGTTGGAGAATGTGTATTGACTACCGGGACCTAAACAAGGCATGCCCAAAGGACTCATATCCGCTACCAAGAATAGATCAGTTAGTGGATGCAACATCGGGTCACCAACTAATGAGCTTCATGGACGCATACTCAGGATATAACCAGATAAAAATGGCCCCTGAGGACGCCCCCCACACAGCATTCTACGCTAATAGCGAGATATACCATTACACAGTGATGCCTTTCGGACTCATAAATGCTGGAGCAACATACCAAAGAATGGTCAACAAAATCTTTGGGGACATGATAGGGAAGACAATGGAGGCGTATGTGGACGACATGATAGTCAAATCTAAAGAGAAGAAGGACCATGTGGAAAACCTTCGCTCAACATTTGAAAGGATGAGGCAATATCAAGTCCGTCTAAACCCAAAAAAGTGCGCATTTGGGGTGCAGTCAGGAAAGTTCTTAGGCTTCATGGTAAGCCAGCGAGGCATAGAGGTAAACCCCGAAAAACTTCAAGCAATTGAAGAAATGCAATCACCAACGAAGCACAAAGAGGTTCAACGGCTGAACGGGAGGTTGGCAGCCCTTAACAGATTCCTATCCAAAATAGGAGACAAGGCATTACCCTTCTTTGAGGTACTAAGGGCAAACAAGAAATTTGAGTGGACACCGAGATGTGAGGAAGCCTTCCAGCAACTCAAACAACATCTGAAGACACTACCACCCCTAGCAAAGCCTATACCAGGGGAGCCCCTCTACCTCTACATCTCAGTGAGCAACGTGGCAGTTAGCTCAGTACTAATCAAAGAGGAAAACGCTACACAATTGCCAGTATACTTCGTAAGCAAAACATTGGCAAAGTATGAGATCAACTACTTGCCAATAGAAAAGTACCTCTATGCACTGATTGTATCAGCAAGAAAGTTGAGACCGTATTTTCATGGGCATGAAGTAACAGTCCTCACAGACCAACCATTGAAACACCTCCTGCAGAGACCAGACACATCGGGAAGACTGACCAAATGGGCAATCGAGCTAAGTGAGTTTCGCATTCATTTCGCCCCAAGAACAGCCATAAAGGGTCAAGCTCTAGCGGATTTTATCGCCGAATTCACTGGAATTAATCCGGGCGAAGACTTGGGAGAAGTCAAAACTACATGCGAGGCAAGTAGTAGTCAGGAGACACAACCAGAAGAATTATGGGAGATGCATACTGATGGGTCATCCAACGGAGGAGGGTCAGGCGCAGGCCTCTTACTATACCCACCAAACAGCGATACACCTATGCGCTATGCCATGGCACTAACCTTTAAGGCAACAAACAATGAGGCTGAATACGAAGCACTAATAACTGGCCTGAGGATAGCCAAAGGAGTAGGGGCAAAGCATTTAAGGGTCAAGTGTGATTCTCAACTAGTTGTCAACCAAGTGAAAGGAATCTACACTGCAAAGTCCGAAAACATGCAGAGATACTTGCAGCAAGCCAAGGACCTAATAAAGAGCTTCCAAAGCTTCGACATTGAGTCTGTCCCAAGAGAACAAAACCAAGAGGCAGACGCCTTAAGTAAACTAGCCTTAGGGGCAGAAGCAGGCAAAGAGGTTCACTTCGTGGAGCAAAGAATGCAATCAGTGATAGAACAAATGGAGGTTCTAGCAATAGATGAAGCAGAAGTCTGGATGACACCAATGAGACAATACATCATGGAAGGAAAGCTCCCAAAAGATAAGGTGGAAGCAGTCAAGATTGAAAGGATGGCTAGGAATTACGCAGTGATGGACAATGAGCTCTACAAGAAAGGATACTCCACACCTTTCCTCAAATGCATAGCATACCCAGAAACAGAGAGGGTACTTGCAGAGCTCCATGAGGGAGAGGCGGGGTGCCATGAAGGAGCAAGGTCAATAAGCCGAAAGGTTTACAACCTAGGATACTATTGGCCATCATTGAGCAAAGAAGTAGCAGACTTGGTACAAAAATGTGATCACTGCCAAAGGTACTCCAGAAATATAACAGCCCCACCAGCAAAGCTAAGCTCCATCTCAGGAGCCTGGCCTTTCGCACAATGGGGGATTGATTTGATAGGCCCCCTACCAAAAACAAAAGGTCAGAAGACTTGCATAATTGTTGCAATAGACTACTTCTCCAAGTGGATAGAAGCAAAGGCAATGGGGAAGACAACAGACGACCAAGTCGTCAACTTCATCCAATCTCACATTGTCTCGAGGTATGGGGTGCCAAAAGCAATAATAAGTGACAATGGCCCACAATTCAAGAGCAAGAAGTTACAGTGGTATTGCGAAAGACTAAATATAGATCACCGTTTCGCATCAGTGAAGCACCCCCAGACAAACGGACAAGTAGAATCGGCAAACAAGATAGTGCTAGATGGCCTAAAGAAACGACTCCACGCCACCAAGGGAAGTTGGGTAGATGAACTGGAAAATGTCCTATGGGCAGTGCGAACAACACCAAAGATATCCACAGGAGAAACACCATTTGGCTTGGTATACGGAACTGAAGCGGTGGCACCAGCAGAAATAGCTGTACAATCACTGAGGACCAAGTACTTTGAGGAGCATGAGAACAACAAAGCAAGGCTTTTAGATTTAGACATGGTGGAGGATAAAAGGTGGAATTCAGAAGAAGCACAGACACGAATGCGCCTTGTCTCAGCAAGATACTACAACCGTCAAGTCAAGGAGAGACAATTCCACGTAGGAGAACTGGTACTAAGAAGGAATGAGTTCTCACACTTGGACCAAGTCAGAAAACTATCTCCAAAATGGGAAGGACCCTACAAGATAGCGTCAGTCCCCTACGTCAACGCCTACCGCCTCGAAGATGGGGAGGGGTATATCTCCACAAACACCTTCAGTGGAGAGCACCTAAAGAAGTACTACGTATAAGAAGGAAGCACAAGCAAGAGACCATATCCTTAGTTTCATATCTAGCATTTTGCTTGTTTTAGCTCTACAAGCTTTTCAAAAACAACTCTAGAGAAGGAGAACTCACGAAGTTACTCCAACTCTACAACTATCTTTGATCTCCTACAAAGGATGTCTTGGTGCACCAAGGCATCCCGAGTGTACAAAAACATGAATGCTCCTAAGAGAGTAGTAGTTTACCAGTGAATGTGATGTTACAATCACCAAGTTATCCTTACACAGATATGACTTCAAGTCAACAACCTTCGACGCCCCCAAGAGCGTATCTTGAGAGTAGTCTTCGTACTACGACATTCGACGCCCCCAAGAGCGTATCTTGAGAGTAGTGTTCATACTACGAATTCGACGCCCCCAAGAGCGTATCTTGAGAGTAGTGTTCATACTACGAATTCGACGCCACCAAGAGCGTATCTTGAGAGTAGTCTTCGTACTACGACATTCGACGCCCCCAAGAGCGTATCTTGAGAGTGGTTTCCAAAAACTACGAACCTCGACGCCCCCAAGAGCGTATCTTGAGAGTAGTGTTCATACTACAACCTTCGACGCCCCCAAGAGCGTATCTTGAGAGTAGTTATTACACTACGACTTCGACGCACCAAGAGCGTATCTTGAGAGTGGTTTCCAAAAACTACGAATTCGACGCCCCCAGGAGCGTATCTTGAGGTAGATTTGCAACCTACCAGATTCGACGCCCCCAAGAGCGTATCTTGAGGTAGAAAAAACACTACCAGTTCGACGCCCCCAAGAGCGTATCTTGAGGTAGATTTCAAACTACCAGTTCGACGCCCACCAAGAGCGTATCTTTGGTCTAACCTGAGCCCTCCGGGAGCCTATCCTGTGAAACGTTAAGTGCCGTCCGAGAGCCTGTCTCGTGAACAGTTTGACACCCGTCAAGAAGGTATTGTATTGGTGGACTAACCTGTGCCCTCCGGGAGCCTATCCTGTGAAACGTTAAGTGCCGTCCGAGAGCCTGTCTCGTGAACAGTTTGACACCCGTCAAGAAGGTATTGTATTGGTGGACTAACCTGCGCCCTCCGGGAGCCTATCCTGCGAAACGTTAAGTGCCGTCCGAGAGCCTGTCTCGTGAACAGATTTCGACGCCCACCAAGAGCGTATCTTTGGTCTAACAGTACAACGTATACCGTGTAAGGGATATCAGAAAAGATCATCGTACCATGCTTAGAAGGATACCATGAGAAAGAAATTTCTAAGTAAAGTAATGTGAAGAACAAATAATGTTTTTTTTCTTTATGAAGTTACAGGTATGACATGAAGGAAACCACGAAAGAAGAATAAGTAAAGGAAATATACCAAGGGAAGGTTCCATACCCAAAGAGCCATACACAAGGCACAAGGAGGCATCATAAGAAGAGACATAAGCACACGGCCAAGTATACAACGAGTAGAGACAAGTGTATCACACAAAGAAGGCAACACTAAGAAAGATGGAGTTTTAAACTCTAAAGACAACCACAACTCACAAACACATGAGACTACCACAAGAAATAAGGGTACTATTCCCTTATCTTCGCAATATGCTTAATAGCAAAGTCTGACAAATCACCAAGTCGAGAAAAAGGAAAGTCAGGAGCAATCATATGAATACGCTCAAGAATCTTCTTCAAGGAAATACGTTTCGCCACAGAGCAACGAACATCCATAGCAGCCTGATAAGCAGAAGAGGCCTTATACTCAGCAATGGCACACTCCTTTGCCTCCATACAAAACATTTCCTCCAGAGAGACTAACTCAGCAGCCCGGAGTGTCTCATCACGATAAGACCTTTGTTTCAACGCCTCAACCTCTTCATTGAGAAGAACAATGCGACCCTCCAAGTCTCGGCACCGCAAATCAGTGATACGGCTATGCTCCAAACAGCTAATAAGATTAGATTTAAGAGAGACACAAATGTCCTCATATACCTTCCTCTCCTCAGCAAGATCAATAGCAAGGGTGGATAAATTAACAAGGTCGGCCATACCCTGCAACAAAAATAAAAGATGAGGCGGATAACACATGAAGAAGAAGTATGCCGAAGGATAAAACAGTTTGTAACATTACAGGAGCATAACGAGCCAACACATCACGAGCCAACTCATAAGTTGCCTCCAACCCTTTGGAGAGGGACACACGATCAGCAGGAGGAACAGCAGACTGCAGAACACGAACTCCAACTTCAGGAGTTTGTAAAGAAGATTGATTATCAAAACGAGCCCCACGCCCATAATAAGGCGCCCACTCGGACCCGACAATCCCATCAACAGGGGGACGAGACAGCTCCTTCCGACTCAGACGCGGAAGACGAAGTCTACCTATAACAAAGCACAGAGTAAATACCAAGGTACACTAAAGAAACTCAGTTGCTCAAGGACTCACCAAACAAGGAGGAAGGAAAAGACGGATCCCGGACCTTCGATTGGGGGGCATCAATATAGAAAGAAGATGGCACCCTAACGTCACCACCCTTACCTTCAGTTAGAGAACACCTCCCCGCACCATAGAAAACTGATCTTTTTGCAATCGAAGATCCGGTCCCGGAAGTAACCACTCCCACACGCACTGGCCTCTTACTCCTCATCAATCACCAGAAAGTTCTGCTGACCGGAAAAAACACAGGCTCAGCCCAAGGAAAACAGAAAGCAAACAATGGACAAGAGATACGAACTCATTTCCCTAAATGATGGATACAAAGTCAAAAGACAAGAATAGAAAGACGACAAGAAAGACCCCATCAGCCAATAGGCAGAGGCAGGGGGCAGGGGGAGATAGTCATAACTCCCAGCATAAGGAGACCCCATCAGCCAATAGGCAGAGGCAGGGGGCAGGGGGAGATAGTCATAACTCCCAGCATAAGGAGACCCCATCAGCCAATAGGCAGAGGCAGGGAGCAGGGGGAGATAGTCATAACTCCCAGCATAAGGAGACCCCATCAGCCAACAAGCAGAGGCAGGGGGCAGGAGGAGATAGTCATAACTCCCAGCATAAGGAGACCTCGTCAGCCAATAGGCAGAGGCGGGGAGACAAAGGAAGATAGTTACAAACCCCAGCACAGAGAGACCCACGGGCCAACAAGCGAAGATAAGGGGCAAAAGGAGATAATTATAATCCCAACATGGAGGACTTCACCCGCCGGTAAGCGGAAACATGAAGGTAAAAAGATGGAAAAATGACGAATCAAACAGGACTATATTATCATGAAGACATACAAATCAAGAACGAGACGAGTAAGGAAACGATTGAAGGAGAAGCATAATTAAATCTCTCAAAGGCAACGCTTACACAAAAAGAGAAGACACGTACCTCAATGCCACGCACGCCCCGAGAAACAAGCTTGACCAGAAATCCCACCGCCAAAAGGAAAAGAAGAGAAAAGGACAATGAGAATGAGGTAATCACTTCTCCTTTTATAATACAAAGGATTAGGGTTTTTCTAGAGTCGCCAAATCAACACCGTTGATTTTTAGAATGGAAAATTTCAAGGGACAAGATTCAAAAACTAGTTCCCATCAACCATGGTTAAACTCACACTTACCATAGTTGACATCTACTAAGGTTTATTTCCTAGTATCCCATACTTAGGAAAATTTTAGACCAAAACTGAAATTTTTCATCACTAAGATAAAATCCCGGCACGAAATTGGAAGCGTAAGTTATTTAGTTGCACTCGTATCACACCCCGGTGCAAGTTTGTATTTTTTGAGTATACACCTGTAGCAGAGATAAGTTTATCACTCCCACCTCAGACGGACGTGTGTCTAGGCACACGTCCGTGCTACTCTGACGTTTACAATTCCTCTATCTCAGTAGACAGGGGGGCAGGGTCAGAGGCACGCATCTAAGGGAAAGCAGACATTCAGACAAAGAAGGTAAAATCACGGTTTCAAATTGCGCGTGTCATACCATCCTAAAATAGAGTCAATCAAGGGTTAGGCCATTGGTTGACTCGGGGGCATGTGATGGATATACGCCCAATTTGAACCCGTTGACTTCCGAACCGTTGTATTTTTATCGTCCCATTTATGATTGCAAATCGAAACTTCAACCCGGACACTTCGCGAGAACACCAACGGCTCGGACGGGGCCGAAGCGCCCGTCCGACAACGAAGGACTCACCTAGGTGAGGTCGGGTGGCCACACCCGACCTCCCCTAGGGGAGATCGGGTCAGCCAACCCGATCTCCCCTAGGGGAGATCGGGTGGACCAACCCGATCTCTCCTAGGAGAGATCGGGTCAGCCGACCCGATCTCTCCTAGGAGAGATCGGGTCGGCCAACCCGATCTCTCCTAGGAGAGATCGGGTTGGCCAACCCGATCTCTCCTAGGAGAGATCGGGTCGGCTGACCCGATCCCTCCTAGGAGGGATGGGGTTGGCCAACCCCACCCTCCCTAGGAGGGGTTGGGTGCCCTCACCCAACCCCTACCCTTGGGGGTCGGATTCCTCCCCCCCAAGGGTCCCGACACCCCTCTCAGACGCCCATGCTCGGTCCAGTCTGCCTACCTCCTCCGAATCCTAAGGTCTTAATTATATACTTAAAGGTTAATTAATTGTGTTTAGAGGTTAACGATGTCATTAAGCCACCTTAATGACACCGTTGCCTATAAATACCCCACCTTCACAACTCATTTGGACATCTTGGCTATTTGGACAATTTAGCTCTGACATCTCTCTAGCTTTATCTCTCTAGAAGTATAGTTCTGACTTAGGCATCGGAGAGGGTTCACCAGGCACCACCCCCCCCTCCTCCGTGTCTGGTATTGCCCCTTTTGCAGGGCAAAGGGAGAGAAGAAGAGAAGGAACCAAGGGAAGAAGGAACGGAAGAAGGACATAGGAAAAGACAAGGCGACTTGAGAAGACCGGATCACACACACCCCCCTATAAGGAGTGGGATTAAAGCCGACACCCCGTTGACTGAGATCCCATAACTTAACAACTTGTACTTTATAATTACAAATAGTTTTTTTAATACCATATTTAAAAAAAAAAAATCTAAATTAAAAATTTCCTACTAACATATTTTTAATATTATTGGCAAAAACAACATATTTTTAATTTCTAAAATGATTTTACTTTATAATTAAACAAGGAAATAAATGTATATTTGATAACTAAACAAATAAATGATTTTTTTACCACAAACAAATAACTGATTTACAACTAACAATAAATATATATATATATAACCAAAATGAGGATAATTTTTTGGTGAAAGAAATGAGAATAGTTGTTGATTTTTTTTTGGGCCGAAGGATAGTTGTTGATTGAAAATTTGAAATTAAAAGAAGGGGAGAAATGAATGGATAAGAGAGGGAAGTAATGAGAAAGGAAGGAAAAGACAAAAGAGATGTACTTCAGAGTTCAGAGTGATTGAAATAAGGCACACACTTGAATCTCAGCCATGTAATCCAACGGTCAGAAAATCGATTTTATTTAAACTCGATCCCAAAATAGCCGGCCCCTTTTCTTTAAAGCAATATTTGTTTGGGGACGGTTAAAGTTAAGTCGACTGAAATGTCAGACGAATGCTCATAGGATTAATACTTGTGAGATACACACGTTTTAAGGACTTCCATCATGTAAAAAAAAAAAACACAATAATAAATTAAGGACTTGTGAGATACACGCGCTTTTATTTGTTTCCATCATGTAAACACAATAATAAATCATCATGTAAAAAAAAAACAAAAGAATAAACACATTTACTTTCTTTGACAAGAATAAATGCATTTAATTACATAAACAAAAGAAAACGATAAAATGAGAGAGATTAAGTGAAGAGAGAAGAAAAAAACAATGAACAAAGAAAAAAAAGAGAGAGAAACGAATTACTTTGGGTTAAATGTCAAATAGCTAGATGAACTTTCATAAAAAATGCAAATAGTTAGCCAATTATTTTATTTTAGCAAATAGCTAGCCATACTTTTCTAAAAGTAGCAATTAGATAGCTCTGTTAATTTTTTTGGTTAAAAACTAACCGAATTTCTTACGTGAAGAGCAATGACCGACTGGAATTTGTGCTAACATATTTTCGTAACCAAATTGCATCAATCCTTTTTTTTTTGCTGAATATTCATTTTTTTGTCGACTCATTTCAACGTTCGATTCACTTTCTAGCGGCAGATTCATCTTACGAAATCCTTGAATGAGCAGTCTCTGCCGTTATCCGACAGTTAGGGTGTATGACGTGTGATTTTTTTGGTTATAGTAATCACACGTGTTCCTCATGAGAGAAATTTCATTAATTTTTATATAAAAAGTGAACAAAGCTAGCTAATAGCTACTATAAAAAAAGTTCAGCTAGCTAAATGCTAAAAAAAAAAAAAAAAAAGATTTAGCTAGCTATCTGCACTCTTGGTAAAAGTTCAGCTAGTTAATTGATATTTAACCTCGAATTACTTCAATGTTTGGCGCGTGGATGGTATTCGACTGATGCTACAGTTGACTTGACTTTAGCCGTTTCCTATTTATTTTTAAAACCGATTCAAATGAACCAATTTAAGGAGGTATTTACTATACAATTACAGTGCACTCACACTATCACAAGATAACCTAACAGTTCATCATTCGTCTCTTAACTTGATGACTCCAATGATTTTTTTCCCCCCAAAATCAGCACTATTTCCCTAAATGAATAATGGATGTTGTCCAAGTTTTTTTAGAAACATTCCACAAGAAACAAAGATATAATACATCCGAGTCGGATTTTCATATTTTTTTGGCCAAGAGGTTTTTCGACTTTTCGGTCCGGCCATAACATAAGAAATTTTTCATATGGTAGTGGGCATAAATAAATAAATTTTCATATGATGGCCAATTAATTCTTTTTATATCGGCCCATTTTAAAATTGCCTACCTAATAGCTCTGGAAACTCGTTTTGTATTATTGGACCCATACGGCATTACTTTGGGCCAAAATCCATAAGGTAGTAAGTCAGATATTGCCCCCACAGCCACAGGTGATATGGTCGACAATCTATTATTACCGGTTATAAATTTTAAACTCTATATTCATCATATCAAAATTCAATTTAAAATTCAAATTACAAATCATTTCTAAATCTAAATACAAATTATTAACCTTATTAGAATTCATATAATTTTATAATATACATATATATATATATATATATTATGTACGACAGATGTAACACGTGCGAAGCGGAACAAGGCGGGGTCGCGGGTACCGCAACCCCAAACCCGAAGCCCTCACATATCCCATAAAGCATGAATCGACGAAGTAAATTCGAGGCGAGTTCTACAAATCGGTAAATACCTATGACCCATTGACATTCATATTCAGATCTAGTTGGTTGATGATCTTTTTTATTTTCTTCGGTAGGATGTACTAAGTCCAAATCATAAGTACCTCTAAAATTCTAACTATAAATATTTTACAATTCATAAAACTTTGGATAGTATTTGAATATAAAATCTCTACTTAAGAAAAAAATAAAAAAATCTACGCAATATTACATTCATGGACGGTGGTCCTTTCAATCTAGTAGTACTTACTACTGCCCATATAACTTGCAGGGTTTCAATTGTTATTATCATTAATAATTAACTTATCGACGGGTAATTTTTCTAGTTTGATAAGGAATCGTACAATACAACTGCATCAAAAAGTAATTAGTAACTGGTAATTAGGGTTTTTAAATGTTAAACTCATTCATGAATGATGATGATACATGAGAAAGCTAAAGGGAACAGAATAGTGCTCTTTCCTTTCCAATAGCTTCCATTCCAATTTACCTTTTTCCTGCAACTTTTTCTCTATGTGAACCAGATTGAATTCGATTCCGCCATCATCTTCCTCCTCCAGATTCCAATCAATCCTCCACCTTATCTCACCTTCTTCTTCTTCCTCTTCAAGCCAACCAGTATCAATATTCTTAGCTTGCTCCCACCTCTTAAGCTTCCCCTTTTTTTCCTCTAGCCGCTCTGCTGTCCAGTTGCGTGATAAAGTGGATTGCATCGATTCCTCCCTCTTGCTCGTTGATACTCGGGCATGTATGGTTCTCAGGTCAGTGGATCATGGACTGTGGAACTTGGTAAATGCTGTTCTGCCGGTGAGATAAATGCTCATAATCAGGGATCTAGGGTTTTCGAACCTGGTCCTTGTGCTTTCTTTGGTGTTTCCGCCGATTTTCTTTCTGCTCATTCGACGCAAATGGCGGCAGTCTGCTGCCAGAAAGGAAGAGATCAAGCGGCTTATGATTCTGGCCTCCGAGGAAGCTGCCAGGGTCGAACTTGAGTACTCGCTGATTGACAGAGCCGAGCTCGAGTACTCGCTGAATGAGACAAGCGCTGTTTCTGCAACTTCTCCTCCCCCTAGCTATCACTGTGCTGTCTGCAAAAATCCCAGCACAGGGCGATGTGCGCACTGTAAGGCGGCCAGATACTGGTAAGGAGGCTTTCTATTATTCTCGCCTTGTTCGTTGGTGTGTAAATGCTTGTTTCCTACTTGTCAAGTTTTCTCTTTTTGGGGCTTAGCAGGAAAGCCTAGAATTAAAATAGAATTGTGGAAATCATTGGGCCAGTTAAGACCGTGATAAGTTCCAAGAAATCATATGCTTTTGTTTCCTTGCTGTCGGTTGGATTTTGCTAGAGTGAACAAGAGTTGCTTAAGAACCTATGACAGGAAGCACGATTTCAGTCTTGTTTACCTGATTACAGCTTCGCATAGGTATTGAACTGTTGAGAAAGATTATTTCCTTCCTACTCCAGAAAGACTAGTAAGCTTGTTGATTATTAGGAAAATGCAGACGGCAGACCTCACAGTTGGAATAGCATGGTGGAGTTCAAAAAGTCATCTCAGTGCTTTCATATTCTATTGTCTAAATTGATTTTATTCAAGTAAAAGCCACGTTTTAAGTTTGCTGGTGATTGGTCACCTCTACAAAGGAGGAACTGTAACTGTACTCAACTGTGTAAAATTGTCGAGAACAACAAAAAATAGCAGCTTTCTTTTATTTGGCGAATTATTTAGTTTACTGATTAACCTGTAGAGAACAAATGGACCGGATGCTTAGGTGCAAATACAATAGGTTTGGGTAATGTTTCTCGAAGTATCTTTAAGCTGTTCAAAGGATTGCTATGAGAATAACTAGAATAGTGACATCTGACAAGTGTGCTCACTTTGTATATATAAGAGGAAATTCTTATAAACCATGTTTTCAAGATAAATCATATTACCCTGCTTTGAACTTCTGATTCAGCAGTATAAAAAAATGGTAAATATAAATAGTTAGGTGTGATTTACTTTTAAAGGATCCTCCCGTTGACATCCTGACTCATAATTTCAACTTCTATTTTCTGTTCTAGTTCTGGAAAGTGTCAAATTGCTCATTGGCGTCAAGGTCATAAGGAAGAATGTCATCCTCGTGAGGAAGAAACTGTTATCTCTCAAAACGGAGTCAATCAGAGCAATAGATTCCACGGAGCTAGTAAGAGGAGTAATCTGGTGGAAAGATCATCATATGAATCTCCGTTTCTCAACTCGAGAACAACAGATTTGCATTCAAAGCGTGACAGTGTCAAAGTTGATTTTGATACGATAAATGATTCTGAGTCGTCTAATGCCTCATTTTCTGGATTCTCTTCCTCTCCTGATAGTAGTGAATCATTTGATGATAATTCCCTCTATGAAAGCAGTAATTCAACTGAATCTGGGAAAGATAATAGTTCACCCCGTGATGCACATGAAATATTCCTAGAAGATTGCGATGCTGAAATTACAGAGCTACCTAAACCTGGGTATTCGAAGTCTGCTGGTTCTATTGATTCCTTGAATTGTTCTACAAATTTAAGTAAACCAAAAACCAGCAATAGTGCGTACAATGCTGGACAAGTGGAATTTAGATCAGTTACTGCTTCACGTATGGATGATAAGGTCATGTCAGGTGGTTCCTCCAATAAGAAATCTCCAAGCCCGTCTGTTTTCCAGGAAAGTGCACATCGCTGCAATCTAATTGATGTTCCTTCTCCTTCTTCTACCCCAGTTCCCAGTGAGAGATGCAAAACTGATTTGTCCCACGGTGAATCTTCTCCCATCTTCTCCTATAGTTCATCTGGAAAATCTATGGCTACTTTTAGTCAAGATTCGGTAAAAGAAGTTTATGATGTTCTTCATCCCAGGAGGCCTCAAGGTGGACCTGAATTGGTTGATTTGAATAAGGATACTGCTCCGTCAGTGATACATGAGAGTTTTACCAACAGATCAAGTATCTCAAAGCCTGTAGCTGGGTCTTTATCTCACATCTCTTCGCAGGCTAATGGATCCTCAGAAATAAGTACTAAAAGTATGGGATCCTATCAAACCGGTACCTCATTGTCCTCAAGCTACAGACGGCCGGGTCATGCTCTTGATGATGTAGACAATACAAAGCTACTTAAAGAGCATCCAACCTTCTCCACTCGTGCTTCTGACAACCATGCATCCGGCAAAGATGAAGTTCATTCGACTTCACACGTGAGATCCGGAAAATCTGATAAAAATAATACGCTTGGTGAGACAGCGTTACAGTTTGCAAGTCCCATATCAATTCCCAGGAATGGCTTGAAAACATCCATGTGGAGGGCTATAGATCAGTTGAAAGGGTCTGTACTGTCAAAACACTCTCAAGGAGGACATTCAAATGTTACAGATGGGAAATGCAAAGAAAAGGTTTTGTTTTGATCATGTGCTCTTTATATATACTTGAGCCTTGCTTTTGAATCTTATTCATCTTTTGTTAACCATGCATTTGCTTTTGCAGGGGCTAATTTCTTATGAATTATTTGTCCAACTTTATTCATCGAAAGGTGTCGAACTACACCCTTGTGGTCTGCTAAATTGTGGAAACAGGTACTACAGTATGTTTGATGTTTTTCATCTTATGTTGCATTTGGGATTGCTGTAAAAAGTGGTTCTTCCCTTTGAATAAGTGATTGGGGGAGCCCAAGGTTGGTGAACTGGTAAACGTTCATTCATGGATGATTAATGGGGCTCCAATAGTCTGTTAAAGTGGCTTTTCCTTAGAGAAAAAAGTTCAACATCTGCTATTTGGATTTCTCCCCACTTATTTAGAAATAATGTTTAATAATATCCTTTTTTTTTATTTTTTATGTTGCAGTTGTTATGCTAACGCTGTGTTGCAGTGTCTAGCATTCACTCCTCCGCTTACTTCTTATTTCCTGCAAAGGTTGCACAGTAAAGCATGTAAGTGTCTTGTTATATTCCACTGGTCATGTCATACTGATATCCTTCTTTATGTTAGTCTTTGTTACTTTTTTTTTTCATATGGTTTTTATTTATTATATTAGGCATAAAAAGGAGTTGGTGCTTCACCTGTGAGCTGGAAAATCTGATTTTGAGAATGAGGGAAGGTAAATCTCCTGTTTCACCAATTGGGATAGTGTCCCAACTGAAAAGTATAGGAAGCCAGCTCGCAAATGGAAGACAGGAGGATGCACATGAATTTCTCAGGTGTGACTCTTATTTTGATACTTCACTTTGCCAAAAAGAATGGATGTCCGTTGACTCCATTCAGTTGCTACTTCACCTATACTCAATATGCATTAATTAACTTGATGATGCAAACAAGCAGGTATGCTATAGATAAAATGCAATCTGTTTGCATTATGGAATCTGGAAAAAAGACGATTACTGCTGCCGATGAAGAAAGAACTGTGATAGGCCAAACATTTGGTGGCTACTTTCGGTCAAAGGTTCGAAACTTTAGCCAAGCTCTCTCCTAATTATACATTGATGCTAGAAATAATTCGTTTTTGGAACTGAAATTGGATGACCAAGTACTTTTTCAGGAATGTGCAAGTTATTACTACCTTTATCGTAAAAAAAAGAGTACTTTTACAAAAAGTGGACTGAAAAACATGATTTGCAGATACAATGCTCAAGATGCCATGTCAAGTCTGAGCGTCATGAGAGAATGATGGATTTAACTGTTGAGATTGAAGGAGACATAAGAACCCTGGAAGAAGCTCTTCGACAGTTCACGAGAACTGAGACACTTGATGGTGAAAATAAGTACAGATGCAGCAGGTAAGTTAGATGCAAACACTCTTAATATTTTGATTTTCATTCTATCATTTAATATATATGATTTCCTTTCCTATGAGTATTGGACTTTCTCACATTTCCGGTAATTGCATCTGTCCTATATTAATATGTTGTAATTTTTTTCCCAGATGTAAATCCTATGAGAAAGCAAAGAAGAAATTAACAGTACTGCAGGCACCAAACATCCTGACAATTGCATTAAAACGATTTCAGGTACTGATTTATGCTATAAAGGTCGCCTCATTATCAAATCTGTTGATGCTCTTATTCTCCATTTGTTATAATCTTTTCTCCACTGAGCAGGCCGGTAAATTTGGAAAACTTAATAAGCCAGTTCAGTTTCCAGAGACCCTTGACTTGTCCACGTTTATGAGCGGGACAACTGATAAACCAAAATACAGTCTTTACGGAGTAGTCGTGCACTTGGATGTCATGAACGCTTCATTTTCTGGTCACTATATCTGCTATGTTAAAGATACTTGGGGCAAGTGGTTCAAAATTGACGACAGCACGGTACGTTCTTGTTCCATCTGTTCTTGTCTCGCCCAGTTGTGTATTTACATGGAGAATTCAGATTTTTTCACCAAAATAGCACTATTTGAACAACAAAATACGAAATTTGATTGGTTAACTGTTTCCAACAATGATGTTGTGGATTTACATGGAGAATTTGGAATTTTTCACCAAAATAGCATTTTCTGAACAACCAAATTTGAAAATTTGATCGGTTAACTGTTTCCAACAATGATATTGTGGATTTACATGAAGAATTTGGAATTTCCTACCAAAATAGCACTATTTGAACAACCAAATATGAAAATTTGATTGTTTAACTGTTTTCAACAATGATCAGGTGACGCCAGTGGAACCGAAACGGGTATTGAACAAAGAGGCCTATATGCTTTTCTATGCAAGGTAATCGTAAGTAGTACCGATTGTACAAATCTCAACAATAGAGAAAACACAAATTGAACACGGGGGTTAAATTTTGTAACAGGGACTTGTGTCGGGATTCAAGGTCAGTAATGAAGAGCAAGCTCGATGCAGATAACACGGCACACTTGAGGAGCAGAGATAAAAGTGGTAGGAGGGTTCAGTCGAGCAATTGTTACGGGAGTTTAGGTGGATCGAGAAGTCATCCCGAGCTTGATCGGATTCGTGAGGAAATGAGCAGCAGCAGTAGCAGCTACGATAACTTATCCCTCTTTAGCAGTAGTTCTTCTTCTTCGTCGAGCACTGCTAGCACCCGAGATTCTTTCACAAGCTTTGATGATCTTTCTGATTACATATTCGGCCACAACCCTCCGGAAGCAACTGGGTGGGGCACGGTGGAATCAGATTCGAGGAGGTGACCGGGGATGCGTTCGATTTTGACGGATTTATTGGTATCTGAGTGTAAAGAGGTTAGCAAAAGCGCCGTAGGGAATCTGACCAAGATTCGAGAGTAACGTTGTTAGGTAAAAATGTGTTTGTTGTTGTAACTTGTAACTGACTCAGCTGTTCATGGGTTGGGTTGGTATGATGGTATATATATATTTGACATTATCTAACACTGTTTGTTAGTAACTGATGAATAATGTTTACTCAATAAGAGATTTATTAAGGAACTCCACCTTCACTTGGACCATTTCTTTGCCAAAAGCTGTTCAATGGTGCATGTTCCCGAGTCGAGCATTTGTCAACCTCGACTCTCGCAATTAAACTTGTCATAGTTGAAGCTCGACTTGACCAGTACTCACATAAGTTATTATTTCTCATGATTATAACAATTGAGCTCGTCTTGTAAGCTAATTAAATTATATATCGTATAAGTTGTTAATTCTCATGAGTGCAAAAATTGAGCTCGATTCGGCTGACTTACGTATATTACAAGGCTTGTTTAGAATTGCTGAGTAGTTCGAACCTAGTATTATAAAATTTTAAACTCAACAAACCAAAAAACTCGACTAAATTTTGATAGAAACGATTCAGGTATACTCCTGTACCGAGCTACTTAAATGAATTAAAAGATACGTGCATAATAAACACGCGTATAAGCACTATTGTTCCGCTGTCTTAGGTTTTCAATAATACCACACCGATAGCTCAAAACCAACAGAACCTCCCATGCTTCTATAAAAGCGAAGCTCTAATTTATTCCAACTCATACCTTTCTCGGCCTTTTGGCTAAGATCAAGTGTAGTATCTGTTCTTATCAGTTTAATATCTGATATGTGGGCCATCGGCCCACACGATATTAAATTAATATTTTGAGGGGAAGGGGTCACCACAATAGCTTGCTATTGGGCCTCTTACGTGTCGCCTAGGTCTTACACTACTGCCTAGGCCCGGCGCACCTCACCAATCCAAAGTTCAAAATTTTGCAACGATGAAATTTTCAATTAATATACATTCTTTACAAGTGAATCTAAGTGGCATGTAGTTGATGGAAAATCAAAGTTTAAGAAAACTGCCTCCTGATTCTGCAACATTTCCACTTCCACATCTCTTCTCCTTCGCTGGTACCAGATCTTGCTGAGTCGCCCAGGCTGTACACCATTATCAACATGCATAAATAATTTTGTTATGTCGAAGTGAGTTGGATTTCGAATAACCAGACATTTGGAAAAAAAAAATAAACATAATGCAGCGGTGAAGCATTTCTTGAGCAACAAGTTAAATAGGATTCAGCTCTTCAAAATAATGAAGTTTGATTTGTTTTAGAGTTCATACTTACCTCACTCACCCCCTTGTAGTTGTACTGGACCTCCCTCTTAGCAGCAGGCAGCTTCAGAACTCGTCACTAGGTGTGGATTTACGGCTGCAAATTTCGATGTTTCTTGCTGTCAACCGGGACCAGCTGCCGAAGTGGAGGTTGAGTTTGTTTGCCTGAATCATGCTGCTGAGGATTTTGAGTTTGAGCTTGAAGCTTGCCTTTTGAAGATGAAGATGTATCCACAGCACCACCCTGTTATTATACACAAAGCAGATGGATATCATTATAACTTCAGTAGGCAGCAAACTCAGAAAGCATTCTAAAACTCCATGCTCAGTGCAAATTCATAGCTATCATCATATCCTTGCCCCCGGAAGAACCAACAAATCAGGTCAAATTACCTTGCTACGTGTCATCTTTTCATCAGGATGTGAAGTGCATGTACTTTCAGTTTCGTTTTGTTTACCGGTCCTGCAAGCATATTGAATCAGAAGAACACGAGGGCATATACCCACGAGCGAGAATCTTAGCTACTTAGGTGAGACCTACACTTTGCCCTGATCATTCTTGCTAGTTTGGTGTGAGTTGTTCGAGTCACGACTTCCTCCACGTCTTATTAGCTGCTTTCCAATCTGATCAACCTTTAGTCTCAAACTGTTCATGTCTGCCTCTGCTGCTGCTAATTGGTCAAGATACACCTTTAGCTGTAACAAAAAAGCATATTTCAACGAGACAACACATGGCACGGATTAATAATTCGGGGTTTTCCTTTTATTTGCATTGTTATGCACTCCTAACCTTTTCACCGATAGTAGCTGCACAAGGTCCAGACTTATGAGGATCTTGATTTCCTGCTTCCATGGTTCTCCTAAGATCTCTCTCATTTTGCAATTGTTCTTGTAGTCTTGCCACCTGCATAAACAGTAGATGTTTAGACAGTAAAATACTGCGCCAGAACATCCTAGAAAATCACAGTATAAAGTGTTTGTTTAACTGTTTCACGAAATGAGTACAACCGTTGAATGTTTAGGTAATGTCTCATCTAACTGTTCTACAAAAGGAAAGTGAACCTTCTTGCAAGTAATTACTTAAATGTTTCACAAGTCTCTTTGTACCAGCACTACCTTAGATTAATATTAGTTTGCAATCAGTATGCATCTAATTTTTTTTAACAAAACCTTAATGTGATGTATGCTAAGAAGATGGGGAGATGCAGCATTAGATAAATCCACATAAAAGAAGGTATTTATAAGTCCAATGAAAACCGTACATCATTCTGAAGAGCTTGACGGCGCTCGTAAAATGCCCTCTTCCGGCTTTCCAACTTGGCTAATAAAACCTTATTTTCCTTGGCCTGCAGTGAGGAGAAAAGGATGTGGTTTGAGCAGAAGGAAATTCTAAAGTAACTTTGGGATTTCTATTTTTGTGAGTACTAGTACCTCTTCCGCGATTTTGGCTTCCAGGTCTGCCTTTTCTGCCTCAAGATTCTTAATTTCAGATCTACAAACGGCAACGGTAGAACAAGCAGAACAATTTATGAATGATTCATGAAACTGGATATAACATATCAGATATTCAAAACGACAAGCAGATTGAAGTGAATTACTTACTTCTCCATGTCGATGTCAATGGATCCGACAGTTTCCATAGATCTCTTTTTTGCCTAGTTTAGTGAGACGAGAGAAAAAAAAATGAAAAAAAAAGCACGTTGATCGCTAGATAATTTATAAATTAACATGTCAACTACCTTGCTTGCAGTGGTGGCAATATAAACCACAAAGAACAAGTGTTAAATGCTGAAAAATAAGGAGCCTTAATGAAGATGATACTGAAACTTACCGGCGTTCGACCCAACATTATTGGACGCCTAGGATTGTTGAAAGTTCCAGAAGCTATGGATGTTGATTTTTGCATAGTACGGGATGAAGTGCGGTGAGCTGAACATTCTTCTCTTGGAGTAATTTCAAGAGTTTCAGCAGATTTACTGTGACGCTCCAGTGGGTCAGTGGTTCTGCGATTGCTTACAGTATTTTCAATCTTATGAGATTTTTGTTTTTCAGATGGTGGCATGTGGTCGTCTTTGAGATCATGAACGGCAGCTGGGGACTGGAAATCTGAAGTGGAACCAGAAATCTGCAGCCACAAAGTACAAAAAGAAAAAAAATGGCATGGCATTTCAAATTAAAGGAAATAAACAAAAAATCTTAATTTTAGTGTAAAGCTACTAATAGCTTTATAAGGTGAGGAAAGACCACTTTTTTATGAGCACTGCCTCCATCATCAACTTTTCTACTGGGACTTGATAAGCTTATGTCGTCTTCATCTGTTTCACCACCTGACTCTTCGTCCTCTTCATCATCAACTTCCTCATCCTCTTCATCATCAGTTTCCTCATCCTCTTCATCATCTTCGTCATATTCCTCATCGTCTTCATAGTATTCATCATCAGATCCCTCCTCACCTTCACTCCCACTTTCATCTGTTTCGGCATAAAGATCAGGTGATAAAGAACCTTCCTGTAATGACATACGTTGATATTATTATGATTGCTTGCTCGATTTCAAGCTCTCATACCAAATTGAATGAAGCAACATTAAGAACCAATTCCACCCTAATGGCAGCTTTTGACTACTTTCTGTTCCCAAATTTAGTTTTCTTTATTCCTTTCTGGGTGGTTTCTGTTAAAGAATTATGCATCATATAGAGGATCTTGGGAATATTTGTATCGGCACAGAAGGAAGAGGGATAGGAGGAAAGTTAGCTTCAACTTAAACTTACGCCAAAAATGCTGTCATACTCTTCTAGTAAGGTCATGACAATGCCTTGAGCATGGTTTGCCGCTGCAGCCGCTTGCAACAGTTGAGCGGAACCATCACCGCCCACATCAAAATCATGTTCAAGTTCACAGTCGCCAGAAAGAAGAGGACGAAGAAGTAAAGGAGCCATGCAAGCTGCCACAGCTGAAGGGCTCATTCGGTTCACTGCTTTATGAGCAGCTACTCTTTGCATCATCACAAGAATTCTGGTAGCAAGGAAAAGAACCATTAAATTGAATTAATTACAGACCAAGGTCAGCATAAAGTTAAATTTCTATTATAAAAAGTCCAGACTACTAAGAATATAAGAATGCTGCAGATGTAATACTACTGTGACATTTGTATAGAGTAGTATGACATTCTGGTAGCATTGCTATAGACTATAGTATATTCATTTTTTTCCCGTGGAAAGGAATTATGCATCATAATAATCAGAAACTATCAAATAGACAACCCTGAAGATAGAAAAGAAAAAAGCACAAACAGAAAAAGGCTTGTATTTTTATGTGAGTTCAAAGGCTGCAAGATCAACCTACAAAGTGGAGTTCTGAAGCTACTAATATCTAATTCTCATAAGTTTGTAATGCTAGCTTACCGTCTCTTATGTGTCTCAATAAGATGAAATTTCAGCTTCCAATTAGGTTCTTGAAAAAAAATAAAAATTTGTAGCCTAGCTTTAATATGTTAGCAGGGATATAGAATGAAAGGCAAGAAAGGTGCTATGTAACTACCTCTGCAACAATCGGCGATTTGGCTCTGGGAATGTTTCACAAATAGCCATTCTCATAGCATTTACTCTACGCTCACGATCAATTCCTATGTGATGAATAAGTTTGATAAGAATTTTGAAAGAAAGTAATTAAGACAGAAATACCCCAACTGTAACACTTAAAAAAAGTGAAGACATGAAGATAATGCACAGTGGAGAATGATTTTTTATTTTTGCTTTTCTTTTCCTACCATTTTTTGTCCAACTGCCACTGTGGAGTAGTTTAAGCAAAACAGTAGGTTGTTGGTTAATGGTTATTCTATAAATAGTGAATTTGAAGGAATCAAATTTTTATTTTAAGGGGAAATTTACAGGTTTGGATTGAAAGTTGTAAATCATCACCAAATATTTGATAGCGGAGTTAAACATTTATACAGATTACTGAAAGAATATGCTTCTTAAAACCACTTAAAAAAATTCCAGTATAGAAATACTTACGGATAACATCCAGTAATGCATTGCAGCATGATGCAGGAACAGGGTACGATGGCAACTCACGAATGACATACTATAGACCAAACAAAGTATTAGCTTCAGAAGTTACTTCTACCCAAAAAAAATAGAATAGGTAACTATAGGTACAAGAGGATACAAAGTACCTTGATGCAATCAGCAATAACATGTGCGTCTTCATCAGGAGAAAAATCAACTTTTCCTGATAATGTTGGGAAAGTCAAATGAGAGAAGAAACTATTTTTATCAACATTTCACTTTGGTTGAGACAACGGTACTAATCCTATGGTTTCAACCAGATTTTGAATAGAGTATCCTATCATGTAACCTCTAAATGTAGGAGTCTTTCATCTTTTACGTTAATAATAAACAGCTACCAGAGAGAGAGAGAGAGAGAATGGAGTAGGCCAACTTACCCTGCTCATATTCTCTAATTCGATGCTCCACATGATCAACATCCGCCGCTTGTCGCAAGATCCCTTCCACTTTAACTCCTGCTCACTAACATCCACTAGTCAGATATGTCTTATCTGTATAAATATATTTGCACATACATTTGAATAAAGATAAAATAAAGTCAAAGGTTTTTTCATGATCCTTAATCTGCAAGATAGGAAATAAAAGAACTGAGAGAACATAATTAGCAAAGACAGGTGTGGTGCAGCTGAAAGCTAAATAATCTATGCCTTGAACACTAACAGAGACAAGAACTGGCAATCACGTCATTATTTTTGTTATCTAAAGGGGTTCTTCGGTTGAGTGTTAGCTCATTGAAAGAAACTTTACTTACATACCACTTACAGGCTCAAGTTCAACATCTCTCAAAACAGAAATATTTAAGTGAATTAATCAGTTTTTCAGATCTTTAATGGCTATAATATGAACCAACATCCTTATAGAAACCCAATACATATGTAAAACTCTTGGTTTTCAAACTTGTATCACAGGTAAAATAATACTAAATTTGGAGCTTGAAGCAGAATTTGTTAAGAGAAAAGTAACTAACCATGCTGTTCTATAAACCTAAGCGCTTTCTCCAAGAAAGATGGAGTGCCGTCAACTTCTTCAAGAGCAAGTAAAATTGGCCTTCCGATGACCATTGACTTCATATTCTTCTTATCTTTCAACAACATTGATTAATTCAGCACATTTATGAAATGGATACGAATTATATCCACAAGAAATTTCATGTTAGTGGTAAACATATATTCTGAGTGTAGCTGCAAAGCACAAAATACTGAGCTTCCTGAACATGAAAAAAAGGGGATAGAATAACATATGAAATACATACAACCAAGTCTGAAACATCTTTAAGACATTGAAACTTAAAATTTTAAGGCTTTAAGTAAATCAAATTATCCAAGCAATGACCTTATCATAAATAACAGTTCTCTGTAGGTGTACATATATACAAAGGCCATTGCCTTTGATGATCAGATATCTTTTAGAAATTAGAGCTTTTAGATTGTTGAGAGTGAGATCATTCAACAGAATATATGCCATATAAATATGATGTGATAAATAAGAAGATTACTCAAGAAAGGACATATATGTTTCAAACCTTGTTCTGCAGATCCATCCATTGCCCCAGCCTGATCATTCATGAGCATACCATTTTGCCCCGTTACAAGAGTCGGGCTTGGTGCCTGTGTCAAGGCAGTCTCAAGAGCAGTTTTCCACTCATATAGATCGTCCAAATTTTCCGCCTGAAAATTCATTTAAGCTGAGCAATAATAATTTACACGGTGGTAACCATACTAGCAAGAGAACTAGAAAGCTATGGAGCTCTAAGATTGACACAAAGGTTATTTTCTTTTTCAAATTCTCATTTAATGCGACCAAAGATATCAACAAAGACACTTGGTTCTTAACCATAAGTGGAAAAGAAGTCATTCTAGGCGGAAAAATCATTATGGCTTTGAGAAATTTGGATGTTCGCCTGCTCAATTAGATTAGCCTGTAGGTATTGACAGCTTCTATGATTTGAAATCAAAATGTTCAACAGAAAAATCACCTTAAGCGTGAAGGTTCTTCCATCACGACCATCAGGAAAAAGTACAGTTAGTAGCTTTTTGTCTGCTTTGACATCCACACTGAAATTTTAAGATGAAGCACGTCAATGAATTAAAGATTATACTATGCTATATTACTAAATCTGGAAAAGGAAAGGCCGGACAATTTGAAAAGCGGCCAACCTGCCTGAATTGTTGAGATCAATACCACCAAGTGTCAGATTGTCACTTCCTCTCTGAGGAACAGCATTCTGGTGAATTTTATAACGCAACATGTGAGAACTTCCAAGGTGTTATAGCCTTAAACGGGACAAATGTGGGCACAAAGGATGTCAAGATATAGAAATATACTTCAAACAGCTATACTCAGGTTTACACAATACCTCGGCTTCACATGCAAAAAGAAAGTGCCGCAGGAATACAAACTAAGTATGCCATTCTAAAGCAGAATTATTTCCAACTGCACAAGTTACCAAGATACAAAATTTCTATTTGGATAAAAGCAATCCTTGAAAGTTCATTCTCATATGGAGAAGTCCCCTATGTCAAATGCTCATTATTTCCTGGGGTGATGATTTTCTCTTTTAGAACAAATACATACAGGTTTAAAGCTACGATATAAATGGAACTGAAGATACACTACATGGATATGCAAGTTCTTTTCTAAGACCAGCACCACTTACCGGATCACTTCGAAAGAATACTAGAGATGTGCGTGTCAAAATAAACCACCTTTTCTTCCAAGATGTCCATCCAATACCTACCTCAAAACCAAGTGATATATCATATATGTTATATGAAGCCACAAAGATATGGTTCTAGAATTTCCGCAAGTTTTTATATTGGAAACGGGATCTAGCTGAAGCCAAGAAACCTTCATATGAACAAAGGGTTTTAAATAGGAATGCTATTGATAAAGAGTGCTCGTACGCACCATAAAGTGTAAATATTACTCTGCAAGGGTTTACTTCACCACAGGTATAGTCATGCTACCAACACGGTTGTAGTTCATTAGCATACCGAGGTAAAGCTTGGTAGGTGTGATATATCTCATTACCAAAACTAAAGGGTAGTAAGACGCTAACCTGATAGTCTACTAAGTAATAAGCATGTTTATGTTTAACGATAAAAGTAACTAAAGATTTAGAGACTGGAAATTCATATGGATTTTACTTACCTTTTGATGATATAAACAGTGGCCCGCTCTTGAACACCTGCAAAAGCTCAGAACCTCAGAACACAGGCAGAAAACTGTAACTGCTTTTTCCTGAACTAATCCAAGATACTTGTTGAAAGACCCAGAAGTAAATATAACCACCTACAGAAGTTAGGAAGAATTTTCCTAACAGAATACTGAGAGGTCCATATATATACCACAATGAATGCTAAAAAAGATGAAAACCCCACAATCTAGATAGTAGATCGACCTATATGCATTGCCCTCGTTCCAGGTTCCACCAGTAAGATGCACACAAGGTAGCTCCCTAACTTTTATTAAATTTCAGTAAGATTAATGTGGGAATTACAAGCCCAAATTCAGCAAAAACATATAAATGTTCCAGGCCTCCATTGAGGTCCTCGATGCCTCCAATTGAACCAACACTCTAAATATCATCTACTGTTCAAATGACCAGATGATAACGAAACGATTACACCTTTAATTACACTTGACGTCACATATTACCTTATTGCCAGCACGAGTGGCCGCTTGATCAGGCGCGGGCCCAGAAGGAGGCGTAAAATTGCAACTATCTCCTCCCGTTCCCTGGAAATTAAGAAAATCACACCAATAATGGACCAGGCCAGGCGGAAATTCAAAAAACAACAGCAATATCAGATAATATACGGCGTGATTCGTTCGTCTCGTACCTGATCGCCGTTCCAGGTAGCCATGGCTGTGAGCGATCAGCAAAGTCGATTGACGACAATGCCGCACATCAGCGAACCTCAGCAGGAACTGGTTCGCAGTTCAAATGGCAGCGCGCAATGGAAACAACCGAATCGAAACGATAAACGGACAGCGTGGAGAGCATTCAGCATTACCGTACTCTCTAATCAAATCCAGTCCCGCGAATGGGACGAGAAATGTTCTCTGCAAATCCGGCAGAGAAAGGGGGAGGAGCGCGAAATGTGGAATCAGTAATTTGCAGAGACTAATTTCTTCCCTCCCTTTCATTTATTCCCGGGAATAATGTTGTGCAACGGAAATTGAACTCGTTGGTTCGGAAGCAGCAGTATGCATGTGGCAGTTAGTCCACGTCATGTCTTGACCAAATGACCATCGTGACCTTATCGGGAAATACAATCAAGTGCATCAACTGGAGGGCATATTCGGTATTTACTAAAAGTCCGTAGGATCGTCTGTACGAGGTAGAATTCACGGACGGTAGAAACTCACGGGTCGAAGAGGAGGGGGTTCTGCAGTTGTGACGTGGCAGCGGCTGTTTGTAATGTTGTTAGAATCGAATCAGATTTGACTAAATGGCACTATATAATATATATTTACTAAAAAAATTTGAAGAGAGTTTCGTCCAATAAGTCTCTACAATTTCGTGTACAAAATAACTTCCAAAGTCCTTGATTATGGTTAAAAAACTATAAATTGTCTAAGATTTGCCTTATATAAAATTTTGATGTCTAAAGTTTAAAGTGTTGATATTAACTATCTGAAGTTTTAACTTTGTTGAAATTTAGTTTTCCGTTCATTTTTGCTGTCAAATTTAACATAATGGTGTGAAAAATTGAAATTGCCCTTGATACTTTTATGTTTACTCCAGCACCCCTCTACTTTGGCCGGCCACCACCCTCCTCCGGCCGGACACCACCCTACTCTGGCCACCACCCAACTAGGGGTAATTTTGAGATTTTTTTTTTATCGGGTCATACGACAAGCACATGACCAAGTTCTGTCAATTTTAACAACAAGTTTAGACGAAGACAACAAAGTTGAAACTTCAGACAGTTAATATCAACAATTTAAACTTCAGACACCAAAATCTTACATAGGGCAAACTTCAGACAGTTTATAAGTTCTTAACCCTTCTGATTAATAGGCTCAAATTGGTGCTCCCTTCTCTAATCTCTCCCTACCAAAGTGCGTTCGTTGCGGGTCGAATGATTCACGACAATATTATTGTGGCCCATAAAGCTTTCCATTGTCTAAGGCTTAAGAAGAAAGGTAGGAAAATTGAGTATGCTTTAAAAATTGACATGGCCAAAGCCTATGATCGAGTGGAATGGAAATTTTTGCTTGCATACTTGAACAAATGAGTTTTTCTAGTATAGTTGTTCAATGTGTTGAATTTGTATAAAGAGTGTTTCATATTCTGTGATGGTTAATGGGAAGAGAGCATTCCCTTTTAGACATTCCCATTGAATTAGACAAGGTGACCTATTATTTCCATATCTCTTCATAATTATTGCTGATGTCCTTTCTAATATAATAGCATATGCAGTCTGTTGGGATCAAAATGACGTGGCCTTGAACTTCGGGTAACGGACTTCGAGATATCGTCGCATGCTAGCTCTCTTAGGTATCTTTTTGACCTCTTGGGTACTTAGTTTCCTTTTGAGGCTTTGTGTGAGGCGAGGACCTGAAAAGGGGTGGGGATGGCCTCTGATTCCACTCCGAAGCTTAAGTCAGTAATGGATTTGGAGAGAATAATATGATTGTATAAAGCAAGACTTAACTTAATGTTTTAGAATGTCCCCTATTTATAGGGAGATATTACCGACTTTATATGGCGGCTACCCTCTGGGGAGGTTTCTGTCCAGAGTCGGCTTAAGCAGGTGACAAGCAGGTCGCCACCGCATCTTTACTTAGCTGGGAAGGTTTCTTCCTTTGGCGGTGGAAGCAGGTCGCCACCTATGCTCTTCCTTGGGAGGAAGGTTTGCTTCTTAAGGTGGCTGAAGCAGGTCGCCACCTGTCCCTTTCCTTAAGAGGAAGGGTTTCTGATAGACTTCGATTGTCGACTCGACTTACTCTTTAATAGGGAAGGGCTTTAGGCAGCCTAGTCGCCTTTATCTTGTAAATCGTAATCTGGAAGTCGACTTCTTCGAATGTGATCATCGACCTTTTACCTTTGTTTTATTATTTTGAACAAGGTTGGTCGATGACTTATCGATCTCGTCTTTTAAAAGTACTCGACTTTATTCTAGTCATGTCGTGTTTAATCGTAACCCAACACTTGCCCCCCGAGACTTAAGTCGTCAACTTCATTCATGAAGAGGAGATCTTGAGTCGAGTATAATTTTCGATTACATCTCGGCGAGATTCCGCCTTTATTCTGCTAGTTTACAAGCTTTTGATATGTGGATTTGAAAATATCACCTTTAGTTGAGGCGTGGTGCTCGGGTGATGGCTTTCCTGACCGTTGGAGGTTTTGGAGAAACTGCAGAGTTATCTCGATAAACTTCTTGACAGGTGCAAGGTAACGGTCATGTTGTCAGTGGACGAACCAATGAATGACTGACATCGGGAAGGCTTCCTTGGGAAGTTGTTTCACTTCTATGACTTGGTTTGATTCTTAGGAAGGAGATATATTAAGTAAGCAATTAGTATTATGGCTGATCATCCTTCCTCAGGTATTCCGGGGGTATCTTCTTTTTAAGATTGCTATTCTAATCTTCAAATGTTTTCTGATAACGTGGATCTTTCTTACTTTTTTAGAGTTTATCCAAATGATCATTCGCAATCATCGCCAGGCTATGGCGCGAGCCTCTTCTTCCCCCAGTCTAAGGGAGCTGACAGCGGGGTATCTATTGATACTCCCATCGATGTTGTGGCTATTCCCTCTGTTGCAAAGTCACCGTCAAAGCCGTCTCCGGACGAAGGCGAGGTAAAAGATACTATTCGTCGTTCCCATCAAGATAGGGGTACTTGCTCTTGGCGGAAAAGAAGGCGAGGTGGGGATTCTTCTTCTTCTTCGTCAACTCGCCTATCTCCACCTCATTCTAAGGCGTCGACTCGAATATCCCCTCCTTATGCTGAGGCGTCCTCCAGTGGTCTTCCAAGTTATGAAGGTCCTCCTTTTGACTGGGATATGTTGTTAGGCCAATCTACTGATTTTTCCAAGGATTGGAACCCTCTTCACTCTTTGCAGGGGTATTCTCTTATAGAGGGACATTCGATCGTCAATTATGATTTGGTCATTCATTTATTGAATGCTTCTATTCCTCCTCAAGATCGTCGTCGCTTAGGAACGAACCCGGGAGAGGTAGAGAAGGCTACTCTCATTTTTCTCTTGAAACAGGCTGAAGTAAGTGCAACCCCCTTTTGTGTTTATTGAATCCATTCTTTGTTCGTAGTGACTTGACCTTCTTCCGATTATTTCCTCCCACAGGTTTCTCGGGATTTTCTCCAATTTTCCCGTTTGATGATTGATCTCCTTAAGGAGTTACAGGCGATCAGGGAGAAGCTTAAAATTTCAATATCTTCTGAGATTGTAGGAGAGGTCCAACACCTTCGAGAGGAGAATGTCCAATTGAAAGAGGATTTCAAACTAGCAAATGAGACATCTTCCTCATTGCGGCGAGACCTCCAAAAGAGCGAAGAGTCTCTACAGAGCTCTATTTCTTTAATGAAAGAGCATCGCCATTTGCTGGAGAAGAAGAACAAAAAGAAGGATAACCTCAGAGTTGAGAACATAATACTCCGTGAGAGGGTCGATGTGCTGCAAAAGAAGATGTCGAGCTTGAAGAAGTCTGAACCTAAGGCCGTGGAAAATTACAAAGCGAGTTCTGCTTTCGAAACAGATACTGCAGTAGTCGCTTCTGACCTACTTTTCCCTTCTTTAAAATAGATTGTAGCCAATCTGAGAGCGTATCAACTCAACTTCCCTTTTTCTCAAGTTCCTCTTCTTCAGCAGTTTTTAGAGATCCCTACTGAAGGGGATGACAGTTTTGTTGTTTCTTCCTCTAAGCGAAAAAAGGCTTTGTAAACAGTTACTTTTTAGAACGCTTCTTTTAAGATCGATCCCTTATGTACTAAATCTCTCTTTATAATAAAAGGTTCTATCACTTGCAACTTTTGATGAATATATGACGTACCTAAACTTCATTACTGTTTCAGGCAAATAGCGTCGATTGTTAATATTGTGGACGTCAACTTTGATCTTCTATCGAGTCGTCGACGTACCTAGGTTTTTCCACCATTTCGGGTACATAAGGTCTGCAATCGATTTGTAGATATTTTAATTCTTTGATCGAATTGTCGCCGTACCTAGGCTTTATTGCCATTTTGGGCACATAAGGTCGACAATCGATTTGTAGACCTTTGATTCTTCGATCGAGTTGTCGCCGTACCTAGGCTTTATTGCCATTTTGGGCACATAAGGCCGACAATTGATTTATAGACCTTTGATTCTTCGATCGAGTTGTCGTCGTACCTAGGATTTATTGCCATTTTGGGTACATAAGGCCGACAATCGATTTGTAGACCTTTGATTCTTCGATCGAGTTGTCGCCGTACCCAGGCTTTTTTGTCATTTTGGGCACATAAGGCCGACAATCGATTTGTAGACCTTTGATTCTTCGATCGAGTTGTCGTCGTACCTAGGCTTTATTGCCATTTTGGGCACATAAGGTCGACAATCGATTTGTAGACCTTTGATTCTTCGATCGAGTTGTCGCCGTACCTAGGCTTTATTGCCATTTTGAGCACATAAGGTCGACAATCGATTTGTAGACCTTTGATTCTTCGATCGAGTTGTCGCCGTACCTAGGCTTTTTTGTCATTTTGGTCACATAAGGTCGACAATCGATTTGTAGACCTTTGATTATTCGATCGAATTGTCGCCGTACCTAGGCTTTATTGTCATTTTGGGCACATAAGGTCGACACTCGATTTGTAGACCTTTGATTCTTCGATCGAGTTGTCGTCGTACCTAGGCTTTATTGCCATTTTGGGCACATAAGGTCGACAGTCGATTTGTAGACCTTTGATTCTTCGATCGAGTTGTCGCCGTACCTAGGCTTTACTGCCATTTTGGGCACATAAGGTCGACAATCGATTTGTAGACCTTTGATTCTTCGATCAAGTTGTTGCCGTACCTAGACTTTATTGCCATTTTGGGTACATAAGGTCGACAATCGATTTGTAGACCTTTGATTCTTCGATCGAGTTGTCTCCGTACCTAGGCTTTATTGCCATTTTGAGCACATAAGGTCGAAAATCGATTTGTAGACCTTTGATTCTTCGATCGAGTTGTCGCCGTACCTAGGCTTTATTGCCATGTTGGGCACATAAGGTCGACAATCGATTTATAGACCTTTTATTCTTCGACCGAGTTGTCATCGTACCTAGGCTTTATTGTCATTTTGGGCACATAAGGTCGACAATCGATTTGTAGACCTTTGATTCTTCGATCGAATTGTCGCCGTACCTAGGCTTTATTGCCATTTTGGGCACATAATTTCGACAATCGATTTGTAGGCCTCTTTATAATGGTAATATTGGAACGATTTCTTGTAAGGAAAAGGGATCTCGAGGGATCATATTTATTTATCGTCTCCTAAATATTACATCAAAAAAGAGACTTCGAAACATTAGTCATAATAAAAAAGGCATCTACTCTAGAAGCTTACTATAACTTCTCTGAGTGTCTTGTCGACCTGTTGTAACAGTGCCGCGCCATAGCTTGATCTCCTTGAACCTCGCCAATTCCCTTTGGTGTCGAGAATTTCATTACTTGATGCGCCGTCGACGGGACAATTCGGTGAGGATTGAGAGTAGTTCTACCAATGATGGCGTTGTATGACGAGGCGGCATCGACCACTACAAAGAGTATATCCACTTGTAAAACATTTTCACCTTTTCCCAAAATAGTGGTTAGTAATAATAGCCCCCATGGGGTAGATGGTTTCCCCTGCGAAACCTATTAAAGGAAGTTTACTTTCTTTAGATCCCTTCTGGTGAATCCTATTTGTAGGAATGCTTGATAGAAGAGTATGTCCGTTGAGCTTCCACTATCAATAAGAACAATTTTAACCATGTACGTAGATATAAGGAGAGTAACCACCAATGCGTCTTCATGCGGCTGATCCACCTTCAACAGATCGCTGGCGGTGAACCAAATAATCTCGAGCTCTGGTTCTCGAGGTCTTTTTCCCATTACTGCCGCCGTGGATATTTGAGCCGCATATACCTCTCGGGCTGAATTTGTTCCCTCTCCTGAGGCGAATCCTACCGCGATGACATTCATTATCCCCCTTTGAATGGGGCGAGATGGTCATGAGGGGGGGATCGAGAATTTTCCCTCGGGCTACGACTTCGCTTCTTTGGGGTATTGGGAGGCTTCTCGACAAATTTTAGAAGTTTACCTCTTTGAATGAGGGTCTCGATATCTTGCTTCAGTATGGTACATTCATTCGTGCCGTTCTCCCTTGTTTGGTGATATCGACAATAGGCATTTATCTTATGACTCATCATGTTCTTTCTCGCCGGAGGTGGGTTGTTTAGACAAAGTTTCTCCATTTCTTTAAGTACCACCGCCACATTATGTGTAAGATGGGTATACCTCGCTGGATAAGGGTTAAGATCTTTCCTTGCTCCCAGGTGATTTCCATGTCGGAAATCCCCTTCTCGCATCTCCTCTATCTTGGATGGTCGAGAAGCAGAACCTTCCTCGACTTTATTCGAAACGATCTGCCTTTTGACTTCTATGGGCGATCTTTCGTGTGAGCTCTCCAAGTCGATATACTTCTTAACCTTGATGGCGAGAGCGTCAATCTTTCGTACTGGCTTCATCACCATGCTATCATTCAGAGCTTGACTCTGCACTCTGAGACCCCTGCAGAAGGTCCTGATCAACTCTCCATCAATGGCGTCTTCGTTCAACTGCTAGAGTATCTTGAAGTATCTAGTATAATAATTGGCTAAGGTTTCATCAGGACCTTGCTCAATTTTATCTAGAAAGTCCATACTCTTGAGGCGTTTTCTTTGGCCTATGTGACCTTCTATGAACTTAGCCTTCAATTCTTCCCACGAGTCAATTGAACTGTCGGGAAGACCATAAAACCAAGTGGACGCCTCTTCCTTCAAGGTTGTTAGGAAGAGCGCCGCGTAATGGTCCGAAGTTGCCCATCTTCCCAAAAAAGAAGAGTTATGGGCGTTGATATGGCGAATCGGGTCTCCCTCGCCCGTGTAATCATCGATGTTCCTCGCAAAGACTTGTGGAGGAACTCGAGTGTTGAATAGCCTCTTGGAGAAAGGATGAGAAGTGTGGTCGCGAACAATAAGTAGATCATTCGCTCATTAGTGAATAGGACAGGGCACTTGCTCGCCGTTTCGATTTCAGGAGCTTTGAGAACCTCTTTCTCCAAGATATTTTCTTCTACGATCTTCACACTAGAGGCCACCTCTTCCTTTTTGGAGGCTTCTCGAGTCGGTTCCTTTTTATCAGGAACAGTTCCCGCCTGGGTCTGGTTCCAGAAGGCTATGAAGACCGCCATTATCTCCTGAGGGACTGTTCTTGCTTCCTCGAGATTGGGTAATGACTTGGCATGACTGAGATTCTCTTCACCACTAGTGCCGTTAGCATGAGGCGCGGGTGGGTCTTCTCTGGGTGTTGGACTTGAGGTGGTGGGATTTACTTGAGTGTTTCCTTTCTCCTCTATAATGGGGCTTGGCATCTTATTCTTCTCGGAGGCCATGACTTTTTGATCAATTTCCCACAGACGACGCCAAATGTCGGGATCAAAATGACGTGGCCTTGAACTTCGGGTAACGGACTTCGAGATATCGCCGCAGGCTATATCTCTTAGGTATCTTTTTGACCTCTTGGGTACTTAGTTTCCTTTTGAGGCTTTGTGCGAGGAAAGGACCTGAAAAGGGTGGGGATAACCCCTGATTCCACTCTGAAGCTTAAGTCAGTAATGGATTTGTAGAGAATAATATGATCGTATTAAGCAAGACTTAACTTAATGTTTTAGAATGTCCCCTATTTATAGGGAGATATTACCGACTTTATATGGCGGCTACCATCTGGGGAGGGTTTCTGTCCAGAGTCGGCTTAAGCAGGTCGCCACCTCATCTTTCCTTAGCTGGGAAGGTTTCTTCCTTTGTCGGTGGAAGCAGGTCGCCACCTATGCTCTTCCTTGGGAGGAATGTTTGCTTCTTAAGGCGGCTGAAGCAGGTCGCCACCTGTCCCTTTCCTTAAGAGGAAGAGTTTCTGATTAGACTTCGATTGTCGACTCGACTTACTCTTTAATAGGGAAGGGCTTTAGGAAGCCTAGTCGCCTTTATCTTCTAAATTGTACTCTGGAAGTCGACTTCTTCGAATGTGATCGTCGACCTTTTACCTTTGTTTTATTATTTTGAACAAGGTTGGTCGACGACTTATCGATCTCGTCTTTTAAACGTGCTCGGCTTTATTCTATTCATGTCGTGTTTAATTGTAACCCAACAAAGTCCATGATGGAAGATTGAAAGGGATTAAGTTGAGGAGGTATTGCCCGGTGCTTTCTCACTTATTTTTTGTCGATGACTCTCTTTTTGCTTAGAGTTGATGATAGGAATACTGAGGTCCTTAAGAGCATTTTGAATGACTACTGCAGTGTGTCCGGTCAGCTTGTGAATTTGGACAAATCCAGCATATTTTTCAGCTCCAATGCAAGCGAAGGCTAGAAGGAACGAATTTCCAATCTAATGGGAATCCTGAAGACAGATGACCCGGGCAAATACCTTGGTCTACCAATCATTTGGGGTAGATAAAAAAAAAAAAGAACGCCTTCAGTTTCCTTAAGAGAAAAATCCTTGCAAAAACGCAGGGCTGGAAGCAAAGATTGCTCTCACATGCTGGACGAGAAGTACTTATTAAGTCGGTTTTGCAGGCTATCCCAACATACGCTATATCTGCTTTCATGTGACCTAAGACATGGTGTGAAGAAATAAATAGTCTGTTAGCAAGATTCTGGTGGGCTGAATTTGATGAGGAAATGAGAGTCTACGGGCTAAGTTGGGACACCTTTGCCAAAAATAAGGGTGAGATGGGGCATGAAGAGTTGGAGCTGTTTAACATGACCCTCTTGGTTAAGACAACTTGGAGAGTTACTCATAAGCCACACTCGTTATGGGCTTCGATGCTGAAATGCCTATATTTTCCAAATGACTCGGTCTTTGTTGCTAGAAAGAGAGGTCGGGCTTCTTGGGCATGGTCGAGCATTTGGCTAGGTCTACAGGTGCTGAAAAATAATGGGCTATGGGCTATCAGTAATGGTGAGTCTGTAAACATCTGGAAAGACCAGTGGTAACAAGTTTGGAATGCTTTAGATTGAAGCATGACTTTTTCGTTGTTCCTGGAGTTAAAACTTAGCGAAAGATTTGTTGTAGAATGGGGACTGGGAGACTGCGAGTTTGCAAGGGCTGGTGTCAACGGAAGAACTGCGGGCCATTCACAATGTGGTGGTAGATGGGAATGCTCAAGCTGACTATCTACTATGACCTTATGTACGATCGTGTGAGGTTTCATTGAAATCAGTTTATCACCTACTTAAAGAGCATAAAGGGGAGAATCCACTTCGGAACCACATCTAGTATACCGTGGAGAGGGAAGTCTGGACTTTAATTTGGAGTCTTAATTGTCCACCAAAAATCAAGAGCTTTCTTTGGCGGGTAGCTCATGATGCAGTGGCTTGTAACCAGATCAGGTACATGAGGCATTGTGGTCCAAACCCTTTGTCCGTTTTCTGCAAACAATAGGAATCAATTGAACACATACTACTGTTATGTCCGTGGACCTGCAGAGTATGGTTTGCAGTATTGGGAATGAAAGTGAATATCACTACACTGCAAAGAATTGAACAATGGTGGATCTCAGTGGTGCAAGCTATAAAAGGATTGTGTTTGTGTGCTGGGGAGTTTGGAAGGAAAAGAACTCTGTAATTTTTCAAAATAGAGATCTGGGTCCTTTCGAGTCATAGATTGCATCAGGAAGACCTCTAGTGAATTTTACGCTTTAAAAGCAGGTTCTAGTAGTTTGATCAGAGTTGTGGTCCCAATGTGTGAATGGGAACGCCCACCAGATGAATTTTACAAGTTGAATAACGATGCAGCTGCTGATGGAAACAGTGGGGCTCTAGCAATTGTTGTTCCTGGCAGTTCGGGAAAGCTGATGGATGGAATGAATAATATTTCTGAGGAAATAGATGTGGAGATCCTAGAATATATAGCAGTAGAAGAAGGCATTCGCTTAGCTATTAGGCGTGGATGAAGGAAGATCATGGTGGAATCAGACTCCTTGCAGGTTATTAATCAGCTTGTCGATCCTGTTAGATTTAGATCATGGAGAACGATGGCTGTGATCACCAATATCAAGGGACTAGCGGCTGGCTTCGACCAAGTTTATTAGAGACATGTTAAGCGAGGTGCCAACAAGTGTGCCAACTAGGTGGCTACCAAGACGAGACAGGGGATGTGTCCGGAAGGTTGGGTCGCAAGACCACCATCTCCTTTAGCTGATCTTTTATTTGCTGACTCTTGCACTTATCCGCCATGATAGGGTCTGTATTAAACGTTTCACTTTTATTTAATTACAAATAAAAATCTGAATTTTAACTTTTTAAAAATGTCTATGTAAACTACCAATTTCTTAAAAAAAAATTGTTACATTCGTTATAATTAACATCAAATTGGACATAAAAGGATCATGTTCCGGTCATGTGAAGTCTTTTGAAGTGTACACAAGATAGATTCATTAATAAATAGAAAAGATTGTAACAAAATACATTAATTGGACATCTACTCAATTTCAACTTTGCCTTTCAATTGAGCGTTCAATTAAATTATTTTGTTGCAATCCTTTCAATTTATTGCCGATTTATCTTGAGTACACATCAAAAGAATTCACGTGACTGTATGTGCTCCTTTTATGTCCAATCTTACGTTAATTGAAACGATGATAGCAGTTTGCTAAAAAATTGAAAGTTTATGTAGTCAATTTTAAAAATTAAAAGTTCGAATAACAATTTATAGTTAGCTCAAACTCTAGGTAGGAATTTAATTATTAACCTTAAAAATGAATAAATTAGAATTCAAGAGAGAAAAGTTTAATCAAATTTCAAGTATTACACATTCGACATCAAGAACTGTCTATTAAAATTTAGTTCAACTCGAAATGAAATCCTAACTAGAATTGTTACATGTATGATAATGTCGTATGTATGGTCGGAATGAGGACCGTTTCATACTAAATGAAAAAAAAAAAAAAAAAAATTAGCTACTAGAAGAATGAATTTTTCTACCATGCTCCAAGAGCACCATACTATTGGTTTTTTTTATTACCGTGGTGGACTTAATTGTTGCAAATTTATTATATAAGATAATAATTAAATTACTACATGAACTCTGATTCGATTACAAATTGCTATCCGAACTTTAATTTTCTTTTTAAATTGGCTACCCGGACTTTCAATTTCTGAGCAAATTGCTACATCTTTTTTCGATTTCCGTCAAATTGGACAAAAAAATAAGCACGTTATGGCCACGTGAAGTCTTTTTATGTGTATCTAAGATGTATTCAGACATAAATTAAAAGAATTGTAGCAAAATATATTCAATTAGACGCTCAATCGGAAAGCACCATTGGTATTGTGTGAATGTCTAGCTAAGCATCCAATTGAAGGGACTTCACTGTAATACTTTCAGTTTATGTTCAATTCCATCTTTGGTACACAAAAAGATCACACATGATCAGAACATGCTCATTTGTTGGCTAATTTGACGGAAATCGAAACATATGTAGCAATTTGCTCGGTGATTGAAAGTCCGGATATCCAATTTTAAAAAATCAAAGTTCATGTAGAAATTTGTAATTTTTATGAAAGTAAAGTAGCAATTTGGTTATTAAGCCTATTATATAAGAAATAATTTTATATAAATGTGTATATTATTGAGGTTAAAATATCTAAATTAGTAAATAAATAACAAGTTATAAAGAATTTTTTTAATAACATGTACCAATTTATCAAAATAATATTTGATATAAAACTTTAATAATCTTTTTATCAAATATAAGAATAATTTCAATCATGTATTTTTTTTTTGCCAACAAATTGTGTATTACTTTTTTTTTTTTTTTTTGAAAAGATGAGAACATATTATTACAACATACAACAAAGATATGTCGTCAGTGCTAGCATACAAGTCAATCATGATAGATGGATAATCTAAATCCACGATACACAATTGACAGATGCCTAAAAACGACAATCATATCCGTAAAGGAAAAAACAACATAAATGAAATAACATGAACAAAAGAAAGAAGGAAATGATCGTGCATATGGCCAACAAGTGCCCAAGAAATGAATTCGGATCACCTGCCTCACTTTTTTTGTTTTCTTAAGATCGTGTCTCACGTTAAGATCTTGACACGTGTCCTTAAATTTAATATTTTTATTCTAAGGCTCACCAATCACAATATGTTTTTAGAAAAAAAAATATTACAAAATTAATTACACTTAGTACATGTGTCAAGATCTTAACAGCGATGGACAATCAGGAGCAGGAAGAGAGGGGCAGGTGATATGAATCCCAAAGAAAGATAGATAACATGCTTAGATCGATCATCTTGATCATATCATGAAAAAGCATGTAAATTCTGCATACATGTGCCAAATGGGAGACCCGCCTATAGAAAGCAAAAACAACAAGGGAAGTGAGGAGATTAAAGGTAGGAAGAACTAACACCACAATGTTGTGTTCGTATCAAAGACCAATCAAGTGTGACCACATTAGGAAATGAGGTAGTAATAAAAGGGCTCTTCGGTGGTAAACATGACCATAAACCAGTAAATTAGTGCACCTCAGTCGGAGGAACATCCGAAAAGGACTAGCGCACGTTAAAAGTGCCGAAGGAAATCATAGTTTCTCTGAGAGAAGAAATTTACAATAGCAAAACTCGAATAAAATTGAGCATAGTTCGTAATGTGGACATATAATTATGAATAATTATAGTAATTACTAACCTACTATGGACAACTGATCCATAAACTTTTAAAATGATGACAATTATTCTTAAATTAACAAAACTTCAACATTAGAACCCGAAATTTATAAATAGATATATATTAAAGACATTGATTTACTCCTTTATTTTTTAGTTTTACCAAAATTGATTTGCTCCATTTTAAAATTAATTATCAACTTCATCATCTTTATAAATAATAATCATTTGTTAATTGTGTGCTAATCTAAATTATAGAATCGTAAGATCATTTTATTTAATTAAAGCTATATAATTTTAAAATACTAATATTAAGATTACGATTATGTAACATCCTACAAAGAATTCAGGTCGTTCTACTTAACATAAACTATAAATCGTACAATCTAAATTCTGAATCAGGATATACATATTTCTAACATGTTCAAAGAGCACCATGTTTTTTGTACTTTTTTTTCTTCTATTTTTCTATTGCTCTAAAGGTGAACCCTAGAGGAAAATTGATATTATTAATAGTATGATGCATTATGTGTGGTTAAAAAATTAAAATTTTTTTCATACTTTTAAAGTTTTACATATGTTACAATTAAGTCTACTCTAGTAATAAAAAAATCAAAAGTATGATACTCTTGGAGCAGGAATTTTCTACCATGCTTGTGGAACACCATGCTTTTTTTCTTTTTTTATTACGTGAACTTAATTTTAACATATTTAAAACTTTAAAAGTATGAAAAAAGATATGAATTTTTTTAACAACACCTAATATTTGTATCGTACTTTTAATAATATCATTTTTCTTATAGGGTTCGCCTTTAGAATAATAGAAAAATGTTTTAAAAAAACACTATTATAGTCATGGTGCTTGTGAAACATAGTAGAAAGACACCTTGAGCATGGTAGAAAATCCTCAGGATACTAACAATCTTTCCTCTTTGTCTATTCGGTCCTGAACTCGTCTATTTGTTTAATTTCATCACTTTAGAATAAGGCTAGAATTTTGCGGTTGCCACTACTTTTATAAATTATAAATTAAAAAAAAATTCTATTACTATATTAGCCGCAAAGAAATTGATTTCTCTTCCCTCCACAGGCTCTTCAGTTACCATATTGTAATATACTATGCAGCCTGCAAGTATCCAACTCGATCTTCGATCTCGTATACCGAAACTATACGACTATTTACGGCAAACCCTTCAAAATCTTGCAACTCCAACCCGAACCCTAATAGTAAAACGCACTATCCTTGTGGTCCGGACCGTCCTTGCATAGTATCGACCGCACCTCCATGATGCATCTCGGAGGCTCCAGATCTTTCTCTTGAAGCATGTTTCCCAGCAAATGCTGCAGTTGTGATGCAAATGTATCATCCAATATCTGCAAATAATACATTAACAAGTTCAACTCTATATGATGATGATGATGGTGTGGACAAATTACAACATTAGTCGAAACAGTTACGTACGGAAACAGCAATTCGTGAACCTTTGTTCCACGATCTGTTGTTCTCTTTACGGTTGTCGAGGAAGCTCAGAACATCCTGCATTGGCAAACAAGCATGTTAGACAAATATAGCTTCGAGTTTCGATTGTGTCTGAAAATAGGGTTAAAATCTCAAGTTTGTAATTGTAGTTTTTAGGTGTCACAAGTTTAAATTGTTGCAACTATGAGTCTCAAGTTTCGTTTTTGTTACTTTTTGGTTTTTTTGTCTATTTTTTCTGTTAAATTTGACGGATTTGGGTATGAGCTTTCTTCAATTCATGTATATTTATTCCAATTAAGTTAAATTGAACCTGAATTTTGCATAAGTTCTTCAATTGCATGTCAATTTCCATCAGATTTAACAGAACAAAAACGAAAACAAAAAAACAACGAAACCTGAAACCCCGTTTTAACAACAATTTAAACCTGGGACACCTAAAAACATCATGGTGCAAACTTGAAACTGTGATTAGGTAACCCATGAATATATGTAGCTGACCTGTCCCATCCGATCCCAGTAATGCCGGCAAACCGAAACAAAGACATGGGTCTCGAAAATGGAGTGAAGGTGAGTCATGGTACTCGTCAATTGCTCGACCAGTGGCTCCATTCTACCTTGTACGTCCGATTCAACCACGATCCCTTTTGAATCTTGAAGAATCTTTTTCAGTTTCGTAGATACTTGTAGTTTTGTCTGGGCAAACAAAATCGCACCATCAAAAATCGAATTTTTAAACCAAAATGAACGTTTTTTTTTAATCTCGTACTTACATTCTCTGCAAGTTTTTCCGCTACGGCTTGGAGATAATTTCTGAACTTGGTTCGCAGCATCACCGTCACTTCACTGAGACTTTCTCCGGGTATTGTGTTTCCAGAGTTGAGCATGCAAGAGCCCCATGTCTTGAACTGTGACTCTATCTTCGGCCGCAAGATATCTAACATTCGTTTCATCGAGTTCAAAAGAATCCCCAACTGGAAAAGAAGAACAAAATATCAGATACCTGAAAGTGGACTGGGAATTTTGTCTTGGCAAGATTCTGTATCAGATGAGAGAGATAGACTTCAGAATTTTTTTGTCTGAGCTGTTAGAACCCGAGTGCTGATTGGATTTATAAGACCCAAAACAAAAACCCAGGAAAATAAATAAATCTATGAAGGTGTTGTATGAACATCACCTCATCTGGAACAGAATACGGGCACACGGATCGTTTTGCGAGTTTCTGGACATATTTCAATCCGAACTTTTTAGAAGTCAAACTGTCCTTCAAAGGTAAGAGCACATCCATGTATTGTTTCTCCAGAGCTTCCATTACAGCATTTTCAACATCAGCAATTGCCTGTTTTTAGAAGATTTAGACCAAATGAACAATAGTCTGTGGGTAAGGAGGCCAGAAGACGGAGATAACGAGGACTTACATTTTCAAGCACAAAGACATACTCGGGCCAGCGACAGATTACGACTTCATAATCATGTAGTGTCTCACGGATACGTTCGTACATGTCATCCACGAAGGGAGTTGTTGATTGTTGTGTCCCGACTCCTGCCCATTTTACCTGCAGTGGACCAAATCAAGATGCATCTCTTTGTTAAACTCGAAAATTGAAACCATGGGTTCTTTATTGTTCCGCACGTTGGGAAGCAGAGAATTAAAAAAAAGAAGTTAAGAACCTAAAAACAGTTCCAATTGTAGGCCATATGCTGGTCATTATACCAAATTTAAAATTTTAATATCCGGTGTCTCAACTATGATATCAGTTTATTTCCACTTTTTTCTCTTAAAATTGATGAAACAAAAATATGTTCTTTAAGCACCAAATAAACATAAACCATGAGCAACAAGTCTAATACTTCGGAAAAGTGGAAAACATGTTTTTGTTACTTAAAACGCAACAAGTCTAATACTTCGGAAAAGTGGAAAACATGTTTTTGTTACTTAAAACGTCAATGCCAAAGTCATTCGAAAGAAACAAATCTGATAGTTGAACACCAAACATCAACATTTTAAATATGAGAGCGATTACCAACATAGCTTACAGTTGAGACTGTTTTTAGGTTCTTAACCAAAAACAATGGAAGATAATTATATGAGAATGGTCCAAAAGAGTACCTTATCCAATTTACAAATCTCAACAAGGGAGTTTCGCTTATCTTGAATCCAAGCTAAAATATACAAGTGGAAAAGTTCTTTTGCATCAACTCCGCCTTTTACGGGACTGACATGGACATGAAAGAGTGAGAAAACACGCAGAAAACTAATCAGGTTATGAAGTAGCAGAATAAAATCATAACCTTATTTTCCAACTTGTGAGATCCCTTTGAAAATCAGTGGCTGCTATAATAAGCTCGGCGACATGAGGCGAAGGGCCAGAAGGGGGACATGAGATGAGGAATGAACGCAATCTATTGCAGAGCTCAATGCTGTATTTTGCAGAAGACAAACTCGGAAGGTCCACAAAACTGCATTCAGAAATTCTCAGACAATTAAGACATAAAGCCGAACTTCACTTTCAATGGACGAAAATGAACTATAAGACTATACCTAGGAAGTATGTGTAGGTTGTGGATCTCCATATCAGTAAAAATCTCATCTTTAAGGTTCATGCAAAGTGAGGACACTTTATGATAGGCAGTTGATATAGTATCAGGGTCCAATAGCAGGCCTTCTATCGTGCTGAGAACATATTCATCAGTTTCAGCCAAATGTCTTCTCGATCTTTTTTTGGCAGCAACCTGGAGGATCGTGGATCGTTAGGTAAACCGAGAATGAGTTACATCTTTCTGTCACAAGCCACTCAATACAGAGAAGGTGAATATTTTTCCTACCTGGAAATGGTGGCATAAATCTATCTGCACCTCGGGGGAAAGTATGTCATTTAGTAGAGTATATAATCTGATAGCAGGTTCGAGTGCAGGAGCAGCAACCCCAGTTGGAGGCCTAAACACATCCATGATACCCGAGAGTGATGACTCATCGAGTGATTTGTAGTTCTCAAAGGCCAATGCAAGAATTTGTTTGATCTGATCCCTGGTTTCTCCAAGGATTCGGTTCTGATAAATGCAAAAACGATGACAAAACACTTTTAATGAATGTTATATATATATATATATAACCTCATCTAAGTGGTTTTATACATTGATAAAGTAATTAATACATACCTCTTGATGACTTAAGGTTCCCTTTTTGTCACCCTTCAAAAGGACAGGTACCAACAAGTCATGCACCAATACAAGGCAATCAGCAGTGGGAGTTGCCACATCCATTATGTAGGAAAGATACCTATAAACCGTAGTTAAAAACAAATGACTTCCATGCTCTGCAAGACAATTAATCCAACACCAAATGCACTAAATATGGACACGGGGTTTGGCATAAAGCAATACAGGGCCGAACCGTTCCATACCATTTGTAACAAAAAAAAAAAAAAATTGGCCAAACAAAAAATTCTAATACAAAAGTTTGATAGTCCACATTCCACACTTCACAATAATTACTTCATTCATCCATCCATAAACTTGAAGGCTATAAGACATAAAAGAAAGCTAGTAACAACGATAAGTTTGGTCATTCCAAGTCTTCATCTTCATTTGATAATAATCCATGAAATATTCAAAAGTAAATATTAAGATTAGCGTAAAATTTGAGTTTAAAAAACTTTTTCTGACTGTAAGATGAGAACAAAGACAGACGAGACCCTTTTATATTTATTTATAATTTGTATAGGTGTTTATAAATGTTAGTGATTTAGGTGTGGTAAACTGCTTGAACTGGTTTTTTTTTTTTTTTTAATGTTTGGTTCTAACCGCTTTATATTTTCTTCAAATTACCCTGTGGTTTTAGAACCAGTTCACCCTAAACCAGTTTAAACCGGTTTGACCGAACTGATATTTTTTTCCCAACCATAAATATGGAGCAAATGAGGTAGAAAGAAAATCAGATGAAAAATATACGAACATTGATCACCTACCTCAGCCTGGTGTAGACATCCGAAACTCCATAATATGAGGCAAATTCGGTTAAAAGCCATTTCCATGACCCGTGCAACAACAGACTTCTTTGTTGAATTTTTTGCACTTTCATGACAACCTCAAGAACCAGGTCATATGCAACTGTTTCTGCAACAATGCCATACTAGCAGCAACAGAAAACAAAATCAATCTGAAATTTCCAAGAAGAAACATGAGCTAGCCATGAATAAAGGTAATCAAGAAATAACAAGGTTTGTTAAAAATATTGAAAATATTAAGGTTTTCTATTATTTCTAAAGGAAAGGTAAATGGCAAAAAGGCGAAATTTTTTCCAATGTTTTTAGAAACTTTATCTACCACGTGTACTGAATGGTTGCTACACAATTAGAGGATGGTGGAACCAGGGAGAACATAATATATGTCAAGATTGCAAACTATATATCCCAATTCTACTTGAAGATAGAGCTCACCTTCTGTTGATTGCTATCATCAAACCTTGTCAAGTAATTGATGTGGACCTGCACTTTCCCAATGAGTTCGTGCTCAGGCTCACGATAGAGTGAGCACCACCGCATCTTCTCAGTCTGCATCAATTGTCAAGTAAGCACATGAAAAAATGAGAGGTATCACAGAATCCGATTGAGTTCAGTGACATTACTGGATCCTCAGCAACTGTTGTCACTTGAACAAGGGTACGACCAAAATGCTTCCCCTCAGAATCTTGGACTTCAATTATTAGCTCATCTCCAGCACTCTCTGGAAGGCTGTAAAGATTTGAATTTCGTGCAGAGGATTAAAAAAAGTAATTAAAAAGTAAAAAATCTACAAAATTGAAGGAGCAAGTGACTCGCAACATACAATATGTGTTCTTCGCCAGATCCAGGTTGCATGCGTATGGCATCCTCTCCGGTTGAACTTTTCATTCTTAGCGAACATGAATATGTTTCTGAAGAACGTGAGATTCAGAGTTCATGGACACATTCAATTTACAAAAATACAAGTAGGTTATTCACAATATTATTTACCTTGTGTAGCAGTAGCATCAAAAGATGAGCTGCGGCGTAAACTTGTTATACCTGTCTTAAGCCGACCAGGAACTTTCTTTAAGTATCGAGTGCTACCATGTATATATGCCATGCTTTGATGTGAGAAGGAACTGTTAGCACGGACACGGGGACGAAAATTACTATTTTGAAGAGTGTGCCATCTAGAAGAGAGCCTTGATGGCAAAGTGGAGAATTGATTGCGAATAGACTCCACACTTATTGATGGTGTCCTCAAAGGCAAGGAGGACCTCACCGACATCATATTACATCCTGTAGGTGGATCCATCATGCTTTTCACCCTACGAACTGAAAAATTTGGTGAAAGTGAGGTCAAATTTTAGATCAATAATTCAAACACCAAAACCTACAAGTTCGGGACATAAGTACAGAGGAAATAACACCTTGCACCTTCATCTTCCCAAGTGTCTTTCTAGGTTTTGAGACAGCTCCCTCTTTTGTAAATGTAGTAGTCCGCTTTGCCAACAATTCTTCTTCTGATTGTAGCAGAACTTGCTGCAAACTATAAATCCATGAAAAAAAAATTAAAACTTTAGAAAACTATAATATAAAAACAAAGCGCAAATCACTATTTGATGAAACCCAAACGTGAAGCTTCCTTCCTTGGAGTATTACACTAAACAGGTAATAGTACTCACCTAAATGCATCTCGCAATAAACCACATTCGTTGTCCAAAAATAAGGGGGCCTCCTCGCAGCCCCGTGCCCAAGCATTGAGGCATAGCCGTACACAAGCATCATATGCAATCACAGCATGCCATGGACCGAGAGCACTGAAACATGATCAGTTTCCAGTAAGAATCTATTATGCAGAAAAAAGTCACTCTTAATCAAGCAACAAACAAGAGAAATAACTATCAGAAGATCACCTTGCATGGAACTCTGGGATTCGAGGTGGTTGTGAACTGGAAGGAGCACCTTCTGAAGCCACACTGGTTCTGCAGATGAAAAAACAAATAATAAAATGTAACACTCTAGTATGTTGGTATAGCCATGCATGTAGCTACTAAAGTAATTTATCTGAAAGTTCCTAATAAATCGCGGTCCCTTGGAATATGAATAACACGAAAATTAACAAAGAAAATGTAACTACCATACAAACCTAACAAATGGTTGCTGCATCTTTTTCCCATCATCAGGATAGGTGTTAAATCCAGATCTGTTTGGTAATGTTCTCGCAGCATCTGTGCTGGTGAAATGTTGAGAACTTTCTACAAAGGGCTCACTTTGTCTTGGCGTTCTTCTTGTACCATTATCAGCTTCTTTAGAAGAAACATGAAACAGGGGTGCACTAGGTATTTCGTCATCCTGCAGATAAGATCTCTTCTTCAAGGAAATCTTAAATTAATTATTCATAAAAATGATATGAAATCTAAGATTTTCTCGACTTTTTGTTTTGATAACATAAGCTAGGCTATATGCAAAGCCCTAACTTAGAAATACGTATGATTCACACTATAAATTCAACCCTTCATGTATGAGAGGAATGTCATTTTGTAAATGAAAATGATGGGGACTTGGGGTACGGACAAAAACTATATCTTAATGCCTTTCAGTTAACAAAATACCCAAAATCTTCTCATACACTCAAGTCTAGCATAAAGCACGAGATGAAATTTTTTTCAAGCAGCTAATATATATGTAATGGCTCAGTGGCAGGTAAACATTTTCAAAGCATATATATAACGTAAAAACTGATGGTAACAAAAAGAACCTTCTCAGAAACACTTTCAGCTTTCATTTTTGACGGTGCGCTTGAGAAGTAAACATTTGATCCAACTTTTGATTTAACATGATGTAAACCTCCTACTTGTAATGTAGAGAACTCAGAGCTAGCAGCTGATTCGGATAACTCTTCTTTGTAGCCATTTTGCCTTGTTCCTCTTTGTCTCCCATTTCCCCTCCGAAAGTTTTCTCTCATGGCAACTGTTAATTTCGATGAACTCACATCGGAATATGTATAGTCACTTGCATACCGTTTATGCCTTTGCAATGGGTTTCCATATCCATAAGCTTTACCATTTGGCAACCTTTCATCTTGGGCAGACGAATCCGGTGAATAGCGACCCCCATACACATCTTCTGATTCAGTATCTATATCGTTATCCGATTCACTATCAATAGAATCACCTGTAGTTGTTCTGGTAGTAGAGATAGAACTTGCTGGAAAATGCCCACTACCAAAATTCGATAAACGAGGCAATCCATAACCAATGCTTCCATTTCGAGCTTCAATTATGGGATCGATTCTTGGCCCTTGATTCGAACCCGATAATATCCCTTCCTTCTGATAGTAAACATAACCCGGAAAACGATCAGTATATCAAGACAATTTGACCCATTTCACGCTTCAAATTGACGTAAGCAGCAATCAACTATTTACAGCAGCTAAATTCATCACAGACATTGAACTTACCAATAATTATAGAAACAAACACTGAAAATAAACAGTAAGAATCTAAGCTGCGAAGCGAATCTAACCTGCTTTACCCAATTGAGCGCATTGTTGTCGAGACCTTGCGTGAACATGATCTGCGAAGGCGGTGGAACCGTCAAAACCGCGGCAAATCTGTAACAAACCCCAAATTAACTAGCACCAAGATCAAATCAGAACGAAGCAGTGTCGCGGAATTCCGACAGTGAGAACCTAGACGAAGAAGAAGGATGAACTTGACGTCAATTGTCAAGATCGAAGACTGCACTGGGAAGGGAAGGACGAATGCAACTGACAGTGATCCTCTCTTCGGAGTTCATTCAGTACGAGAAAAGAAGGACGACAGTGACTAATAAAATCCTCCTGGAAGAAATTCATTTTATATAGTATGGCTAAATATGTCCTCGTACTTTCACATATACAATATTTGCCTTCATATTTTAATTTAATACAATTTCATACTCGATCTAACTGATTCTATTTTATTTCGTCATACCACTTATTATTATTATTATTATTATTATTTCAAGTACGTGAGATATTACGCTTTGACAAATATATATCTGATTTTTTTTTTCTTTATTCTTTCCCCCCTTATGAAAGGGCAAGCCGATACAATAGGCATTGCGATGCGAAGAGCTTTACTTGGGGAAATAGAAGGAACATGTTATACATTTTTTCTATATTTATTAGATAAAATAATATTAGATGATTCGAAATTGTCTTTTCATATCCTAAACCGCCGCCGCTTAATTTTAAGCATTTAAGATTAACAAAGTTGATCTACTGACTTGTCAATTTTGTATGAAAATTAAACACATGCTATACACATGACGTATTAGTGTAGTACTTTAGTATCTATATTTTGTTATTATATTGTCGCAATATGGTATATCTACTTTGTTATATCGTTGCAATCATTTTATAATTTGTTATATTGTTGTAATGTGGACTAATAGGTAATTCAATATAATAACACTTTGCAGATCTCTTATACATTAAAAAAAAAAAAAACTCTTAAATATTTGTTAAATTATGATTTCTCGACTTTCAAGTACCCAAAATACTTTGCATTCGATGTAACCTATTTGTTTTTGTTAATGTAGTTATAAGAATTAGTTAGTCATTCATGTAGTGTTGTTTTCCCTTAATTTATGTAAATATAGAGAAATATAATTATGCTTGATTCTAAATCGGTGGTTTAAATCAATTGGACCTTTCTACGATGCTCTTGGAGCACCATGCTTTTGCCACTAATTTTTTATTTTTCTATTGCTCTAAAGGTGAACCCCATAGGAAAATTGATATTATTAATAGTATGATACACATCTTAGATGTAGTTTAAAAAATTCATATTTTTTCATACTTTTAAAGTTTTACTTATGTTACAATTAAGTCCACCATAGTATTAAAAAAACCAAAAGAATGGTGCTCCCAAAGTATGGTATAAAAATCCAAATCAATTCTAGATTTTACATAGATTAATTTACTGAGTTTTCACCATGTGGCACAACCATTAATTTTAACTTATAATGTACTAAAAAAGTGACACGCCATCAAACATAATTATAGTATATAACTCATATATATGGATATATTTTTTATTTTTTTTATCGTTATATTTATTTTAGCTTTACATGTATTGCAATTAAATAGTCATAACATTTGCTTTGATACTTGAATGTACGAACTGTTTTATTCAACTGTAAATGCATATGAATTTCATGTTGTATTAGACATTGAAATTGTATAATGACTAAGATCTGATTAAGCTTCTATCTCATAAATCTCTTATAATATAAGAGTTGCAAATTCGAGTGCATTCGATACATATATTAATTGTAAAAAAAAAAAGTCCAAACAAAATTTAATTTAACAAATATTATAACGTAAAAACATCTACAATAATTTTACTTAATTTGTGGTGTACTAGAGCTGTTTACATTAACTATGAAATTAGTTCATTTGATATTAAAAATTCGATTATATAATGCTGTGACAAATAAATAATAATATGGAAAATCGTTATAACATTTTTTTTTTCATAATGATTATATATAAAAAAAGAAAACTTGATTAACTCACACTTTTAACTTACATCCACAATTGTTTTACATAAATTGAATTCTTTAATGTTGTCACTATAGACATTTATGTACTGTTGGGTTTGTCTTAAATTAGTTGGTTAAGTCCACTAAGCAATCTAGCCCGTCAGCTATTTTAAGTAGCAAGTAGTATATATATATATATAAATATATATAATCTGACTTGATTTGTTATATATATATATAGTATAGGGAAGTGGCATTGTTATTATTATTATATATATATGTGGCGATGGATTATGGCCCATATATATATAGAGCATTGCGTAATAGGTCTCTACATGTATTGTGAGAGTGAGCGCTCTATGTGGTCTCGTCTTGTAACCCTCCGGTGTTGATTGTGCTAGTAAAGTGGTGCTCCTCCTTTGCCCGTGGACGTAGGTCGCGTTGACCGAACCACGTTAAATCTTGTGTTCTTTATTGCTTTCTTTTTAATCCGTTTGTTAGTGTTGAGAGAATCGATCCTAACAACTGATATCGGAGCTAAGGAGATTCAACATCGCTGAAGATGGAGTTGTCGAAAGCTGGAATAGAGAAGTTCGATGGAAACGATTTCGGTTTCTGGAAGATGCAGATTGAAGATTATTTGTACCAGAAGAATCTGTACGAACCCTTGTCTGGGGAGAAACCAGAATCCATGACGGAGCAACAGTGGAAGCTCAAGGATCGACAAGCTCTGGGGCTGATCCGGTTGTGCTTGTCCAGGAACGTTGCGTTCAACATCGTCAAGGAGCACTACAGGAAAATTGGGTTTTAGTGAAGAATGTTTTGCGACCATAACACAAATCATCACTAAAATTTAATGATTTAGTGATAATATATGAAATTGATCACACAATTATATGTTCGTGAAATTATTAAGTGTCAAAACTAATATTTCGTCACTAGTTACAATTAATTTGCAACCAAATTAAATTTTCCACGTGAACTTAGTAACTAAACATTGGGAAATGATTGCCATTGAAGAATGATTGCGATGAGTGGCTAAATAATTATACATTTTGTACCCAACTATACTCCTAAATATACGTGATCATTTTAATTTGTTACACAGAATTGTGAATAACTAATTTTTTTGTTCACTGTGATTATATTATACCAATTTAATTAATTATTCAACATTTAAAATTAGTTTAAGTTATATTGAAAATTTAATTTAATTTTATATAAATAAAATTGCGTTGACATAAAAAAATATATTGAATGTTTGATAATACATTATCGACCAAAATTTAGTATTCTCTAAATATATGTGCAATAATCTAATATAGTTTTACTTTATATAATAAGTATATATAATATAATACACTGTTTTCTATCCATCAAATTTTACTAGTGCTTAGTAGTAGTCTAGTAGATATATAAAAGAACGAAACAATCAAGTAAAAGTGATTGATACAAAGTAAGTTATTTCACAAAATTTAAGTTTTTAACAATTTTTGTTTCTTTGGGAAAAACGATGTTTATCTCAAGTATTTTCAAATATAACTGCCGATTATCTCAATCTGTCATGTCACCCTAAAATTTCGCACATATCCCATAATAAGTGGAGACCATCACACAAGTTGGGAGTGTCGTAGCAGTTTAAGTCCCATTAATTGTAGATCATGAATTGAAAAAACAAGCTAAGAGTTGAAATCTTCTCAATCTTTTCGTGCTTTACAACTGAAAGATCATCTCCTCCTCCTTTGTTAAAAACACCACGATATTCAGTCGATCTTCATTGGTTTTGATCGATCTCCTTCGGCTACAAAGTACTTCCGCAACAACCTCTTGCGCTTTATCTACTGTCGGTTCTTTATGTGTCTCTGGCAAACATCCGTGAGTATCGATCAAATAACAACATACACATTTTTTCATATCCTTTTTCATTTTCACCACTTTATGATTTGATGGAACATATATATGATATATATTTTTTTTTTCAAAAGTTAATGTCTTTTGTGCTGTCATATTGCAGGATTTCTATCATACAAGAAGATGTGTATAGATTAAAGAGATATATAGAAGATTTCTTCTCGTTGACGTATAGAGAAAGATGATTTCATCTTGCTATTTAAGAGAGAATTATTTTTCTTGCTATTTGTTTATTTCTTTTGCTTCAATTTCATATTTTGTAGATCAACATAAATTCATATATTATACAATTAATATGAAATATCTATACAGTATTATATATTGTTAATATACATATATACGTGTATATATGTATTAATTATATATTTATGAACATCTGAAATAGAAAATATTATTGACTAATAGTAATTTGTGAATCATTTACATTTTGATATTTTATTTAATCTAGTTTAAAATTTTAAAATAGACACACATAAATAACACATAAATAATAGATTATTAATATATATGTATATACACACAAATCTATATATTGCTACCTCTCGCAAATATCTAGTGGCCATTTAGATTTAGTCGCACATTTTAATAATATTTAGTGATTATCTCAAATTTTAGTCACTAAAACTTTTAGCAATGGAGTCTATTGTGACTACCTTATGACAATTTTTATTTTAATCACTAATTTATTTAGTGACTATTTTCTGAACTTTTGTGACCATATTGTCTATCACAAAAAACATGTTCTGTTGTAGTGGAGACATCGACGGCAGGCGTGCTAAAGGCGTTGGCAAACATGTACGAGAAACCATCGGCGATGAACAAGGTATATCTAATGCGTAGATTTTCAATTTACAGATGGTTGAAGGTGGTTTTGTTGCTGAACATATTAATGCCTTTAATATGATTGTTTCACAACTGAGTTCTGTTGAGCTAAATTTTGAGGATGAGGTTAAAGCTTTGATTTTGCTGTCATCTCTGCCCGAGTCGTGGGATACTATTGTTTCCGGAGTTATGAGATACTATTGTTTCCGCAGTTAGTAGTTCCCGTGGATCTGAGAAGCTGAAGTTTGATGAAATCTGAGATGTTGTTCTTAGCGAAAGCATTCGCAAAAGAGAAATTGGTGAGTCATCAAGAAGTGCTTTCAGTGTTGACAGAAGGGGGAGAAGTAAATCAAAGGCTTCTAATCAGCATGGACGCTCAAAATCAAGAAACAGAGGAATACCACAAGGAACATGTTGGAATTGTGGTGAAGAATGCCATTATCGAGCTGATTGTCCGAATTCAAATAAGAAGAATCACGGATCTAGCAATGATAGTGATTCTGTGAATTCTGCAGAAGACATTGGGGACGTGTTAACCCTCAGTGTGGACAACTCACTTGAATCCTGGATTGTGGATTCTGGAGCGTCGTTTCATTCGTCTCCGAGCAAGAAATTGTTCCGAAATTTCAAGTCAGTAAAGTTTGGAAAAGTGTATCTTGCTGACAACAAGGTGTTGGAGATCGAAGGAAAGGGGAATGTCTGCATTCACAGTCCAGTAGGAAATCAGTGAACATTGGAAGATGTCAGGTACATTCCTGGTCTCAAGAAGAATCTGATCTCGGTTGGTCAGTTGGATCGCACAGGTTATGCAGCAGAGTTTGAGAATGGTTCATTGAAGATTAATAAGGGTGCTATGGTTGTAGCACGGGGCCTTAAATCTGGAACCTTGTACACCACTGAAGGGTGTGTAAACGCGACTGGTATTGAGGAGAGTGTTGAGTGTTAAGGGAATGAAGATGGTGGTGAAGAAAGAAGTTTTAGAGGGTCCGAAGTGTGTTGACAGGGGACTCTGGAAAAAGTTGTGTTATGGGTAAGAAGAAACGAGTCAGTTTCGCGAAGACCCCAAGGGAGCCAGAGGTAGAACTGGTAACACCTGAGCAAGTGTTGAGGAGATCATCCAAGACTGTCAGACCACCAGATAGGTATTCACCTTCGTTACACTATATGTTGTCGACTGATGATGATACGAGAAGACAGAGTGTCTTGAAGAATGTGGAGTTGAAGGTTGGTTGCTCTACTGGTAAAAAAGAGCATGTTGTTTCTACTCCAGATCGGTTAGTCCGGGACAGGGATAGGAAACTGGTTAAGTTTGAAGACTTGGAGGCATGTTACCTTAGTGTAGCGAAAGCTGAGACCGAGTAACGTTTGAGCTCGGTTAGGATCTCGCGGAGATCGGGTTAGGCCCGTCGGGGGCCTTGGCAAAGGAGGTAGAGTCCAGATCGGGGCGGAATAAGGAAGAGGTAGAAGCCTGGGCTGAAGTAAGCCCTGAGGCAAGGAAAGACGCGGAAAGCTCATCTGAAATGCGGACTGTGGAGCACGCTAGCAAGGTGGAGCTATGAAGAATACAAGTAAAGGTGGAGCTTTGGAGAATTCAAGACAAATGTGGAGATTGTTGGATTTGTCTTGAATTAATTGGTTAAGTCCACTAAGCAATCTAGCATGTTAGCTATTTAAGGTAGCAAGTAGTATATATATATATATATATAACCTGACTTGATTTGTTATATATATATATATAGTATAGGGCAGTGGCATTGTTATTATTATTATATATATATATGTGGCGGTGGATTATGACCCATATATATATATATATAGTGATAATTAGGTTGAATCTCCATCTTGTAGTTGCCGTGCGAGAGAAAAAGAGTCTTCCTAGGGTTTTCAATTAATCAACAAAGAGTAGAATGGCTGTGTGAGTTATTGCCTTCTTGGTGCGCGGGTTTGTCAAGTTTTAGGCGAGTGATTATTTGTATGTTTAGAGCATTGCATAATAGGTCTTTACATGTATTCTGAGAGTGAGTGCTCTATGTGGTCTCGTCTTGTAATCCTCCGGTGTTGACTGTTAGTGAAGTGGTGCTCCTCCTTTGCCCGTGGACGTAGGTCGCGTTGACCGAACCACGTTAAATCTTGTGTTCTTTTTATTCGTTTGTGAGTGTTGAGAGAATCAATCCTAACATGTACACGTTAAGTAATACGTAAAGTTATGACACATGTAAACAATATTTGCTCTACAATAGTATTAATTAACTATATTCCTTAAATATATTTTATTATTAATTTTTTTCAACAACCATCAATATGATTTTATCATTAAGTATAAAATGAATTAATTTATAACTATAAATTGGCTACGTAATACATAGTGTATTCCTTAAATTTAAGTAAAATATTATGTAAAAATAGGTGGGTTACACTTTTAATGAATGCTATGTAAAACAATTGTAATGTGTTTTTATACACATTACATAAAAAATATGTTAAACCACATTTAAGTAATACTATACCATTGTGGATGCTCTAATGAAAATACTGACAGTGCAACACTTGGTTTATCTCGAGTACAAATTTGTCACAAAAATCGTATCGGATACCAATCCGTCTTAGAATGTTATATCCAATGAAACGAGTAAACAACTTTTAGTAATCAATTTCTACAAATATTGACTTATAGAGGAATTCAACATCATAAACAACGTCAAATTTGGAGTCCAATGGAATTTATACGACGCGATCAAAGTTACGAAAACATCGATTAATGTTCGACAAAATTTCCGTTATTTTTAATTACCGGAAATCATATATAATTTGTCGACTATTGTATTTCGGCGGCAAAACCGTCATCAACGGACGTCCGAAGAGGTTCAATCGGCAAAGACGGAAGCCCAAATCCAAAGGTGTCCAATCAGCAATTACTAAAACTTGTGTTTTACTCAATTCTTTTTATGTATTTCACAGTGTTATCAGAAACCGGACCGGACCGGCGGTCCGAACGGCTCAGACCGGGAACCGGACCCCTTGACGGTCCGGTTCGAATAAAAGATCGGCACGCCAGTGAACCCGGTCTAATTGTCCGGTTTTCTCTAAACCGGGCGGTTTTTAGAGAACCGGTCGGTTTACCGGTCTACCAGTTCGACCAAAAAAAAATAAAAAACCCTAAACTGAGACTTGTGTAAAGAAGAATATGCAGCGGCAGCTTTAGATCCGATGAAGAAATTCCTCATCCTCCTTGTTTGTGAGAGCGATCATGAACTAGGATGGCCACACCGGCGTTGGTAATGCCCTGACCGATGACGCCGCTGACTTGTTCTCCTAATTGTGGTGTTAATCGTTGCTGTTACGGTGAGTGCCTCCCTTACCGTGCGCGACTGTCCGGCGACGAGAACCCCTCACAGCGCCGTTGCTCTTTCCTACTCCTCCAATCCCTCTCAAAGGTAAGCAGATCGGTCATTGCTGTCCAATTGCTCTGTCCCGCTCTAGAAACCTAGATTTGGAAGGGGGTCAAAATTACTAAAAAGCCCCAGCTTGGATCTAGATTAGTCACTGTAGTAGCATAAATATTAAGAGAACAAGAAGGAAGGGAAGTAAGGGAGAAGGGCGAGAGGGAAAGTGAGGGAGAGGGACATGAGGGGAAGTCAGGGAGTGAAGAGAGAGAGGAAGTGAGTGAATAAAGATGGGGAAGTGACGAACGAGAAGGAAAGGGAGGTCTTGTAAGAAGGAGGTTGCTGCAGCACTACTGTTTTTTCACTAGCTGGTTCAACCGGGTTCGAATCGGTTCGAACCGGATGAACCGGGAACCGAACACTTTACCGGTTCGGTGTCCGGTCCGGTTCTGATAACACTGATTTCACCTTGTTTGTGCGAAAAACATGTGTAATTGCATCACAAACTTGGTTTTGTGTAGTATGTAAGAGAAATGATTTAACCGAGATATTTTCCCCAAAAGCAACACCTTCTCTCTCCCACTAGCAACATTTACCTTTAGAAAAGTCAATAATGATCTGAGCTTGAAGTTTTTGACCAAAATAGGGTTATAAGGACAACCAAATTTCAATATAGGCTAGAAAAAAAACCATTTACATATATAGGGCTGGCCGGGTTTGGGGGACCCGGCCAACTGTTTTTTTTCTTTTTCGGAAAACTGAAAAAAAAAAAATGTGGAACTCACTTGGCCGGGTTGCCCCAACCCGGCCAAATATATATATATATATATATATATATATATATATATTTTGTTTTTGTTTTTTTGCTTTTTTTAATAGAAGTTGTAAAAATTAATGGTTTTGTAATTTTTTTTCTAAAAAACCTATTCGACATGGTGAACCCTAGAGGGCAAATTGACAGACATTTGTCGTTTACCAGTTTTCGTAAAAAAATTACAAAACTACAAATTTTATATTTTTTTCGAACTCACTTGGCCGGATCCCCACGACCCGGCCAAGTAGTGTTTTTTGTTTGTCTCAAAATTAATTAATTGCGATGTCAATAGCAGCCATTGTTTTACACCGCAATTAATTAATTTTAAGACAAAAAAAAAACACTATTTGGCCGGGTTGTGGGGACCCGGCCAAGTGAGTTCGAAAAAAATATAAAATTAGTAGTTTTGTAATTTTTTTACGAAAACTGGTAAATAACAAATGTCTGTCAATTTGCCTTCTAGAGTTCACCATGTCCAATAGGTTTTTTAGAAAAAAAAAATTACAAAACCATTAATTTTTACAACTTCTATTAAGAAAACATTAAAAAAATTGAAAAAACAGAAAAAAAAAAAAATACATATTTGGCCGGGTTGCCCAACCCGGCCAAGTGAGTTCCACTTTTTTTTTTTTTTTTTTTTTTTTTTTTTTTTTTTCAGTTTTCCGAAAAAATTAAAAAAAAAAAATTCAGTTGGCCGGGTTCCCCCAACCCGGCCAAGCCTATATATGTAAATGGTTTTTTTTTTTTCTAACCTATATTGGTATTTGGTTGTCCATGTAACCCTATTTTAGTCAAAAACTCATGAGCTTGCTTGTATTTCCAAATATTCCCTCTTGACTACGAAAATCTAGTCTTTTTTGTTCATTTAATGGTGTCCCAAAAACATAAGGTCGTGACGTGGTCCAAAATGAGTACCTTTTTATTTCATAAAAAAAATAAATCTATATATAGTTAGACAATGAGTGATGTTAGAGATTTCAGAAAAAAAAATGTTATGAAACATTTTGAATTAGTTTTGATTCACATGCACAATTATTATAATTTTATTTGATTATATTAGATAATAATACATAGCCAAATAATAATTCTAACATTTAAATTAATTTTAAATTTTCTGATTACAAATATGTATTATTGAGCCACATGGCACAATCGACATTTCTGAGTTTTAAAACCCTCACGAAAAATCCACGTTATTGTATACTTGATTATCTATGAATATATTTATTTCCTTTAATTTAGTATAATATTATTTACTGTACAATATTGTTATTATAATTTACCAACAATTTTTTAATGTGAAAGTAAAATAAAACACTTTGAATGATATGTAATATCATATATTTTTAATTTACATAAAAAATTAATTAACAATAAGATGCATATGTTTTTCATATTTTAATGAATATTAAAATTTCCGAAAAAATACAAATCGATAATATTATAAGATAAGTTTTTATCTTAACCTGGAACAAATCATCTTATTATATATAAAAAAGTCAATAAATGTTATAATATCACCTCTTATTTAAATCAGATTTCACACAACACGCGAGTTAATAATTAAATGTAAATGAAAACATGGTTATTTACTTATTAAAAAAATTTGTTTAACTTTGCATGCTTATTTTTTATTATAATTAATATTAATAAGTTGTCATATATTTACTTATTAGGCCAACAATATTTTGTTATAAGTAATTTGTGGAATTGTAAGATAAAAAAAAATTTGTGGAATTGAGTTTGGTGTAGTTTTGCTCTATCGAGGGTTACACTTGGAAACATGAACAAAAGAAGGATGAATTAATAAATTGTAAGTGGGTCCCGATCTCCCAATATCTTCACATTTCGGTGTAATTTTCACGGAAAGTTTTGTAGGCTTTATAGTATTGCCCAGTATGTAAAAGTAAAACAATTATGGATACTTTTAAGTTTAGCTGAAACTCAGTAATTTACGTTTAATTTTGCGCAAACATGCATTCAATAACACGCATTTAATGACTAAGTTTAATTTAATACATTAATAATAACATGGCAACGATTACTAAGTACAATTAATAACATGGCCACTTGATACAGTTGATTACAGTGACACTTTATTTGACTTATATTTTGATTCGACCAAAGCAATAGCGTGTCGGCCCCGACAGCAACATGGGGCAGCGGCAGCCAGCCTCATTTTTTTTGTTTATTTTTTTATTAGCGATAGCAAGCATCACATGCTTGACAACCGAGACTATCGATAATATACCTTTTATTTTAACTATTATTATTAGAAACTTCTATTTAGATCGATAAAATATTATTAGTTTAAAAAACTACAGCAAAGTACTAACTACTACTACAGATTATCATAAACTAAAATAATATATTTTAGTTTAAAAAAACAAACTAATAAAATTTATCCAAGAAAAAGGATATTGAATATTATGAATTATTTGTCATTACAAAATAACCTGGTTTTGTTTTGGGGGCAAACAGCTTGGTTTAGTTGAATAGGATAATATAGTATAAAAGTGTGTTGAATGTATATTCAGACATAATATTAGATTTATGAGATATTTGGTTTTGACGCACATCTTATAATTAATATGGTATTAGAGTGCACAAGTTCTAGTCCAAGTGACACCATTTAAATGACCTCCAATTAAAAATGGTTGAAGTCCATTATATTTGACTTAGAGATTGTCAATGTCGAGTTTTTGACCCAGAGTTGGTTTAGGCCGTGGTAGAAGGGAGGATGTTGAAATATAATAATGTGAGTTTTTGACCCATAGTTGGTAAAGGTCGTGGTAGATTGGAGGATGTTGAAGTATAAGAGTGTGCCGATGCATTCACTCACAAGTTCGGACTAATGAGACAATTAATTAAAGCGTACGTCTTATTATTAACACCGAAATTAATTGTGTTGTTGCATAAAGTGTCCAAAAATCTATTGATTAGTAGAACGCGAAATTAGCTTAATTATCAAATTATTAGTTGAAGTTTTTTTTTGTCAACTTTCTAGTTCAATTTTATTTTGGACAAATTTGATATTTCTGTTTAAATACTCATTTTAATTTGAATGGAATTTGTCACGTAGGTTGCACGTAATTAAAGAAAAATTTGAAAACTAATATAAATGACGAAATTATCCTAAAAAATAGGATTCTTAACACGTTTCTCATTTTATGATGAAACTTTGTCATTACACTTATATAGATACTTACGAATGACTAAGTCAATGAAGACAATTTCATCATTTTTATGTAAGAAATTTCAACTAATAATTTGTTTAAGTGACCAAACTTTGCTAGCAATTTGGTTCAAATACAATCGATTGTAAATGCAATTAAATTTACAGTTGTTAGATCAGGAGAGTGAATGAATTAGATTTTATAAGAGAGGTTAACCGGATCTCAACCGTTAAACAAAAGTCGATACACCTAATCCAATGTGAGTAAATTCTTAATTCGATCGTAAAAGCAGTCGAATGTATTTTATTCGACCTAAAAAATACACAATTGCGGTTCTAAATGAATAAATATTTTAACAAAAAAAAAAGAATAAATATTATATACAATATATATTGTAAAAATGATTTTTTTGGAAAATATTTTATAAATGAATTAATGGCTATATCTGGAAAAAAAAAAACTCTATATAGATTTTTTTTTCTTTACGTATAAAGAGAATGTTGGGGTTTGTATGTGCCAGAAGCATCCTTTGTGAGTTGTTCCTAAATTTGTCCCAAACAACTACTCCTCTGAACGCCTGCCTCTGTGCAAACTCTCTGCTCTCCAGTCCCTTTTGCCTCTTCTCTTTAATTCTCCAACGACCCCACTTCGATTCCCTCCCTTCTTCTTGTCCTTCACGCCTCCGCATTCAATTCCTTTCCGTTACAGCCGCCGCGAATTCAGATTCTACCTCACAACCGTGTTCTTGGATCTATCGCCTTCTAATGCAGTATCAAGCTCAACTTTTTCGAAGGTGATATTCGAAAACACCGATTTTACTCTTTCTGTCCGTTTTTTTTGGATCTATATAGCCGTTGATCGCTTCCGATGAAGAAATCCGGTCTACTGGTATAGAACGATAGATATTGCGTTTGAATCTTGAATGGATCTGCCTTTTGGTTCTAGAAAGTCAACTGCATGCAGCCCTAATCTCGACACCGTCACTCGCAAATGCTTCGTCTTGGTATTCATCGTTGTCTCTTCGTTCGTCCTCGTGTTCTTGAGATTCGACGGTGGCGAGAACCGCGATTTGCTCGCAGCGACCGCCTCACTGGGTGATTCTGAGGTTGGTATCAGAACAGATAGGTTCGTGGAGGTTCCTCAGATTATATGGGGACTCAATAATCAGAAGATTGCATTTGCTAGGGCTTGTCTCACTGCAAGGATGCTGAATCGAACTCTTCTGATGCCGAGTTTGAGCGCATCCTTGTTTTACAAGGAAGTCGATCTCTTGCAGCCAATCTCCTTCGATAAGGTCTTCAAATTTGAGAAATTCAATTCCCTCTGTAATGGATTTGTCCGTTTAGGCAGCTACTCCGACCTGTCGAATCGGACTGAAGCGTTGGAGTTACAGAAGGGAAGTGGTAGGAGATGGACAATTGAGAGAGATTTAGATCAGCTAAAGAATTTTACTCAATCCCCAAATGACCAACACGAGGTTATTAGAATCGTCGGCAAAAATCCATTTCTATGGCACGATCATTGGCCGGTTAAAGATTATGCAAAGGTTTTCGAGTGTTTAGAGGTGGTTGATGAGATAGCTGAAGAAGCAAACAAGGTTATCAACAAGATCAAAGAGACAGGAACCCGATTCGGAGCCAAACCCAATTCATATGTTGCAGTCCACATGAGGATAGAGAAGGATTGGATGATTCATTGTAAGAAGCTAGAGCAAAGAATGAATATCACCCAAATTTGCAGCAGCAAGGATGAAATCACAACAAGAGTAGGCAACATTGCTGGTCTGAAGACACCAACAGTTATCTACCTTGCTGTTGCTGATAGTCTTCTTGAGGATTCAACTATACTAACAGGTTGGAAAGATGGGTTGTTCCCTTTTGAGAAGAAGAAACTAGGGGTTGATTCAATTTACCAGAATCAACCTTACCTTATAAAATCTGCAATTGATTACGAAGTATGTGTGAAATCAGATATTTTTGTGGGAAATAGCTTCTCGACTTTCTCGAGCCTCGTGGTTCTTGATCGGACACAGAAGATGATATCAATGGGTGTTGAGAGTTCTTGTGGAGTAGAAGATGTTAGGTGGCCTTCTTATGCTTATAATATAGAAGGGGAATCGGGTGGCCCTCAGAAATGGATGACGAAGATGACGGATCGTAGTTTGAGAGCAATCAGCTACGGATCGAGTGAGATTTCTTGTTGAATTTGTGCAGCAAAGAGGTTTTAGGCTCTGTATAGTTTGAAGATTAATTCCCACTTTTGTTTAAAGTTCTGGTTTTGATGAGAAATTGTTCTATTCTTTTGCAAAGCAAATTTTTTTTTTTACAGATGATAGTTTTCTGGTTGATAATATGATATGAAATCAAAATTGGTGCTTATGAGTATATGCAGGTGTTGTGTATAGAAATGTATCCTCAAGTCTCCTTGCATTAATGCTGTGATGCAAAGTCATGAAATGATAACTGGCTTGTTTCTTGTGATGCAAGTAAAGTCATGAAATGATATCATTTGAGAGGATGAATGCACCATCATTACAATCACTTTTTTGTATGTAACAAGAGGGAAATAAACATTAACAATTCTACCAAGTTTTTGTTTTTGGGGTGGATATAATTATAAAATTATGTATGGCAATAATAATGTGGATTGTGGTGGGAAAATTTGATGTCTTGTAGCTCAGCTGTAGTGATAGTGAAGCGTTGTTATAACAGGAGAGAATGCCTGTTTTTTTTTTGTCCTTTTTTTACCATTTACCAATTCAGATTTGATTGGAGAAAGAGAGAGGTTATCATTATAGATCAATCATGAGAAGTGTATGTAACTTGAGTCGATCAACTAACTGCATCTTATTGGTGGGCGGTTTTGCATTTGCCTTGCCTCTCCTCTTCTACTAGCTAGCTGGGCAATGAATGCGACGCAATTAATGACAACAATCTACTTCTTTGTCTTTACTTCTCTACATTTTATGGCGAAAGTAGATTGATTCATCATTCATGAATATTTATAGGAAAGGGTGTTATCCATAAATACGGCATATAATTTCCATGTATATGGCGAAGTGTTTAAAAATATGTTTAGAGGGTGTTTGGATGGATGTAAAGTCGGATTAATCTCACATTACGTCATTTGGTTTGTCAAAAGGCGTAATGTGCATTGTAATGAAATGTCCATTGTAATCTGAGATTACATCCAAAATCAAATGAAACGTGAGATTACGTCCGACTTTACTACGTAGTGTTAGTTTTATTATTTATTAAATAAATAAGTATTTTATATTATCTTTATAGTTTATTATTATAATAATATTATTATTATTATTCTTATATTTTTTATTTTTATATACTTCATTACTCATTATTATAATAAATAATAATACACACGATGTTTGCATAAAATGAGTAAAGTTTTTTTCGTTGAATTTTTTATGAAAATTATCTTATAAATGATTTAATGAATATAATAATAATAGTTGTGCGTATTGAGTTTAAATATTTAGTTTTTGAAGTTCATGAAATACTATAGTATTAACCACAAAATATAAAGTTTAAGAAGTTAGTTGTTGTCAAAATATATACTATTTTAAATATTATTTTGTTAATATATAATACACTATCATATAGGTTAACGTATACCAATAAAGTCATATTACAATGCACATTACAACACATATCAAACACTGTAATCTAACATTACACTCTATATTAAAGCACAATCAAACACTGCAATCTAACATTACATTACATAGCTTACATTAATTGTAAACTATATTTCAAGTAAGCTCACATTACGTTCATCCAAACGCTCCCTTACAATTTTTAATTTGAAGATGTTAGAAATAACGAAGCGGTTTGAGTCATTCCCGAGCGATTGTTCCTTAGTGGTATCTTACAATTATTAATTTGAACATGTTAGAATATAACGAAGCGGTTTGAGTCATTCACGAGCGATTGTTCCTCAGTGGTATCTTACAATTATATCATCATGAGCATAACCATGTTTGTATCGTAACGCAAACAAATTTTAATACCCCTCCAATGAATGTGAGTAACTTTATTTGAAGGGATCCAAAATTTTCAACTTTATTGCATTTGCTTTCCAATAACAATATTTTTATAGAGGCCCTTGTTTGGATTGATGTAATTCGTGACGTAATTTCACATTATATTACATATTACATTCATATTATACCATTTGACAGACCAAACAATGTAGTGTGAATTGTAATATAAATTTCACGGTAATCTGAGATTACGTTCAGTTTGCCTCCATCGTTACATCCAAAAACGGATTGATAACAGTCAAGATTACATAATGTTTAATATTTTATTATTATTATTTATTAAATAGATAGAGTATTTTATTCAACGAGTATTATTGTTATTATTATACTTTTATTTTACTTTTACATACTTCATGCTCATTATTAGGGGTGAGCAAATTACCCAGTTGGAACCGGAACCGGTCATTTGGTAGGTTCCGGGTAGATGTAAATGGTTCTGGTACGGTTCTGAGATTAAATTTCAAGAACCGGTATTTTCGGTTCCGGGATAAGTTTTCGGGTACCCAAATACCCGGAACCGGAACCGTTATATATATATAAATTAAAAAAACACTAAACATTTAACAAATTTAAAATTGGTTTGTGGAAAATGTTATAATTATTTTTATGATTCACTTGGTATAACATAAATTTCAGTTTCAATTGGCTACCGAGAACCCGGTTCCAACTGGGTATCCAGAACCCGGTTCCAACTAGTACCTAAAATTATATTATTTAGTTTGAAAATTTGTAACTGGTTCCTTAACGGGTACCCGGAACCGATTGGCTCTTAACGGTTCTGGTACAGTTCCGGTTCCTAAATGTTCTGGTACGGTTCTGGGTAATAAAGTTAGGAACCGTTTAGTATTGGTCTGGTTCTGGGATACCCTAAAAGTACTGGGTACCCGGAACCGCTCACCCCTACTCATTATTATAATAACCAATAATGCGTATGATGTTCGACAAGATGAATAAAGTTTTTATATGGCATTTTATTGAAAACTATCTTATAAAATTATACAAAGTTTCACAATTCATAAAAATTTAATAGCAGGATCGAATTTAGCCTTAATATTTTTAAATTTGATTTTTTGACAGTACGTGAATTTACAATATGCATTAACAAAAGGGAATGGAACCTAAAAACTGTCCTAATTTTGACATATGTGTCAGTTTGGTGTCTGAGGTTTAAATTCAATGTCCCAATTTTCATATGTGTTGCTATTTGGTGTCTCCGTTAAATTTTCGGGTTAAGTTGAACGGAATCTGGTCACGTGATGGTCACGTGGGTGAACAATTTTCAAAATTCCAAAAATACCCCCAACCAGATTTAGGGTTCCAGCCAAACCCACCGCGATTCCGGTCAATTTCGGCCAAACCCAGCCCGATTTCGGCCGATTACGGCCAAACCCAGCCCGATTCCGGCTAAACCTGTCCCGATTTCGGCCAATTACGGTCTATTCCGGCATATTCCGGCCGATTTAGGGTTAAGGAGCTCCGATTTAGGATTTAGGGTTCTGGCCAATTCCAGCTGATTCCGACCGATTGGAGGTGGGTGGCTGGAGATGGGTGGCCGGAATGGAGGCTTTAAAAAAGGGCAAAATAGTCTTTTCAACTCAATCTGTTAAAATTATCCCAAAAAACTAACGGAAAACCAAATAGGCACAAAACTGAAAATTGGGAGACTAAATATCAACAGTTTAAAATTCAGACACCAAACTGACACTCGGAGCAAAATCCAGACAGTTTTTAGGTTCTATTCCCTTTACAAAAAGTGAAAGTTTAGATAGTAACTTAGTTGTTCTAAAAAATAAATATACGTTTAAATCTTATCATATTAAAATATATTACTCTCATACATATTATTATTACAATAACAAATTAATCTATAATAAAAAAAAATACAACATTACAATGTACATTATAAAACATACATAACAGTGTAATCTAACATTACAGTTCATATTAAAGCACAACCAAACATTATAATCTATCATTATATTAAATACCTCCGGTCTTATATATCAAGTAATCTTCATGTAGGTCTATCTCACTGAACTTGTAATCTCGTATAGGGATTATAACTAGGGCCGGCAATGGTGCGTTGAAAATCAAATAACCATGGTTATTCGCACAATTTACCGCAATGGTTAACCGCACCATTGTGGTGATGTGCGGTTATGATGATGAGTTTTGTACCCATAATGGTTATGGTTATGGTATTGAATCTATAACCGCGATTATAACCATCACCGCTATATATATATATATATATACACTACTAACATTACTAATATTTATATAAATATTAATCAAATCTTATAATATAAATTCAATCTAGACCATTTATTTTTCATCCATTCAATATAGTGCATTAATTCTATTTGAAGCATAATATAAAACTTAGTCTCAATCTCTCAGATTCTCATTCAGACGGTCTCAGTTCACTTATTTGCAATTAGTTGCGCTAACCATAAAATGATTAAAGAAGTATTTTTTTTAATTAAGTGAACATGATTATGTTTAATTTGGATTTCGTGTACGAAACAATAAATGTATGTTTTAGTTGGATTTTTGTATGATACTATGGTGTTGTATTAGTTTGAATGATTGTGGTTAAATGGTTTAACTGTGGTTAAAAACCATGGTTATGGTTATGGTATGAAGAATCATAACTGCAATGGTTATGGTTATGGTTTGAGTGAAAAAATGTGGTATGGTTATGGTATTAGTGGTATTCGTACGATACCCTCACCATCGCCAGCCCTAATTATAACCAAATTGGTACCTGAGATAACACTCCAAAAAGAATTGGTACCCGAGATTATTTTTGTGAAAAATTGGTACTTGAGATAACCTGGGTGTTGCACCGTCAGGTTTTTCGTTAATTATTGATGAAAAGGGTCACGTGCATCGCACGTGACTAGTTTTGGCACCTGAAAAGACGAAAAATACCCTTATACAGTAAAGAAATATAACCAACCCCCTTTCTTCTTTCTCATTCCAATTAGGGGGTGTTTGGATGGACGTAATGTGAGATGTAATCTCACATTACGTCCCACATTACATCAACATTACATTGTTTGGTGACGTCCAAACTTCATTCAACGTAATGCCAAACGACGTAATGTGCATTGTAATGTAATGTCCATTGTAATCTCAGATTACGTCCAAACTCCATTCAACGTAATGTGAGATTACATCCACAAACAAATGCAGTATGAGATTACGTCCAACATTACAGGGTTTATTATTTTATTAATATTTATTAAATAGACAAAATACTTTGTATTATCATTATAGCTTATTATTAGTAGTTTTTATTTTTATTTTTTATCTAATTCATAACTCATTATTATAATGAATAATAATGCACATGATGTTCGTATAAAATGAGTGAAATTTTTTCAATGCATTTATTATGAAAATTATCTTATAAAACTACATATAATGTTTTAACTATTAGAATTTTAATAGTTGTGCATATTGAGTTTACATATTTTATTTTTAGAATTCATAAATAACTATAGTATTAATGGTTAACAGGTCTTTTGGTCCATGATGTTTGACAACTTTTGGGTTTTGGTCAATGATGTTTTTTTTTTACCTAGTTTTGGTACCATTTGTTTGCAGATTTTTTCTAGTTTTGGTCTAACCGTTACATTCTGTCCATTTTTTGACATGTTCAAGTCACGTGATCCACTCTAAACTTTAAATTTAGTCCCCCTAATACTTTCTTAACCTTTTTTTTTGTTCAATTTAGTCCTGAAATTTCAAAATTGACCTCAATTGGACAATATGTCCAATTGATTTTTTGAAACTTCGGGACTAAATTGACAAAAAAAAAAAAGGTTAGGAAAGTATTAGAGGGACTAAATTGAAAGTTTAGGGTGGATCACGTGACTTGTACATGTCAAAAAAATGGACGGAATGTAACGGTCGGACCAAAACTAGAAAAAATCTGCAAACATATGGTACCAAAACTAGTAAAATAAACATCATGGACCAAAACCCAAAAATGGTCAAACATCATGGACCAAAAGACCTGTTAACCCTAGTATTAACCACAAAACATACATTTTAAGAAGTTAGTTGTTGTCAAAATATATTTTCTTTTTTAAATCTTATCATATTAAGATATAATATACTCTTTATAAATTAATATAATAATAATAAAGTCACATTACAATTAGGGATGGCAACGGGGCGGGTCGGGGCGGGTTTTCGCAGCCCCGGACCCGCCCCGCGGGTCAGCCTGGCTGACCCGGACCCGGGTAAGTGTACCTCCCGGGTCGGGTCGGGGCGGGTCAAAAATCCCACGGGTCGACCCGCGGGGCCCCGACCCGCCGTGAACATTTTTTTTTTTTTCACTTCTTAATATTAAATACAATTTTTTTTTGCCATAATATTACATTATACATAACTTCAAACCATAAATCTAACTTCAATCAAATACAAACACATCAAATTCATCACCAAATACAAATTCAAATCCAAACACCAAATCCAAATTAACAAATCCTAATAATCTAAATATACATCTATTTATAATTTTGTTCATATTATTTATATAGGTACTATATTAACCATATTGTTTAGTAAATGTTACATTATACTAACATTAAAAAAAAAATTAAAAAATATATATATAGGCATTTCGGGGCGGGTCAACGGGGCCCCGTGTCCCTAGACCCGGACCCGACCCGACCCGGGTCCGCCCCGCCCCGACCCGGGTCCGCCCCGCCCCGAACCCGACCCGTGACCCGCGGGTCGGCGGTCCTCGGGTCAAAACCGGGTCGGGGCCCCGCGGGTCAGCGGGGCCCCGAGACCCGTTGCCATCCCTAATTACAATGCACATTACAACACATACAAAACACTGTAATCTAACATTACACTCCACATTACAACACAACCAAACACTGTAATCTAACATTTCAAGTAATCTCACATTACAGCTCACATTACTTGTAATCTCACATTTCAAGTAATCTCACATTACGTCCATCTAAACGCCCCCTTAGGGTTTAGCAAGTCCAGCTTCAATGAATATGTCCACCATGAGCTTCGATTTTCGCTCCCCCACTTCAAATTGATGTCTTCAATAACTTCTAGTAGTTCGATGACCACACCTAATCAAAGAAAATGTGGTTGTGGATTGATTGTTGTGGTTAAAACCTCAGGAACTTGTGAAAATTTTCAACTGTCAACATTTAAACAACTCTCAACGTTTAAACACCCAAGCAACTGTGACCTACTTTATGAATTGATTGATACAAAAGGGTTGGTGGCTGAAATGAGATGAAGAGTGTGATGCACATGACTGATGTTATTGCCAGCGGAAGGATGATGATTCTTCTCTGCTTCAGCTTCAAGGCGGGACCCGACACGCTCTCTCCTCTTAAAGTCGACCATGCTCAGCAGCATGAAAGCTCAGATGATTCTGTTACTACCATTCTTGATAAGGGCAAGGATCAAGTTGCAGATGTTGAAGATGAGGATAACACCGATGTGGTTAAATGGTACTTAGGTGTTTAAATTTTGACCGTTGAAACCCTTTTTTTGTTATGCACTTTGTGGATCTTTGTCATAGTTGTGTAAGCAAGTGTTATGGTGATTATTACGCATGTATGTTGTGATTAAGTATGTTGTCTATCAGGATGAGGTATGTAGTGTACCAGAATGAGGTGTACCAGATTATAACGTTTAAACATAATACGGTAACAACTTTGAAACATTTATACATACTCAGGTAAAAACATATCATATATTAAATTTGAAAATCAAAATAATGTCAGACACCACATTGAAACAGTTACAACATAACAACTACGATTCTTAAACAGCAACACCAAAAGAGATACCACTTTCCAACATTGTACACAAATACTCCTAGAAACCAAATACATTAATCAACAACAACCCAATTAATATGACAACAAGAACTTTAGAAGTCTTCACTTTATGTTGATATATCTTCACATTTTGCTGATAAAACTTCTCATTTTCATGGAAGAGCATCTCATTTTCTTGATGAATATTCTCATTTTCGTGAAAAATGTTCTCATTTGTTGATATTTCTCAAGTTTTTCATCTGCAACAGTGATCATCTTCTTTACTTTGGCAGAAACTCGCTTAGCATGATGACAAACATTTACATCGTACCATTATAAATACGGACAACCGACTTATTTTATCGGCTAATGCACAGACTATAAAACAACAATTAGGGGTAAAATAAACAAATTTTTTTTCTAAAGTACAACAGACAAACACTTACATCCCATAGGGCACGTATAGAATCTCCGTTAAAAAATTTCTAAGTGTTTGAGGTTTTAACCACAACAATCAGTCAACAATCACATTTTCTCTGATTGGGTGTGACCATCGAACTACTAGAAGCCATTGAAGACATCAATTTGAGGTGGGGGAGCGAAATCGCAGCTCGGGGTGGACAAATTTCATTGAAATTAAACTTGCTAATCCCTAAATGGAACAAGGAAGAAAAAAGGGGTTGGTTCTATTTTTTTACTGCATAATGGGTACTTTCGTCTTTTCAGACGCCAAAATTGATTACGTGCAATGCATGTGACCCTTTCTGTCAATAACCAACAAAAAAATTGACGATGCAACACCGGGCTATCTCAGATACCAATTTGTCACAAAAATCATCTCGGTACCAATTCTTTTGGTAGTGTTATTTCAAGGACCGAATTATTAAGTAATCTCCATTTAGGTGTCTCTAAACTTGTACAGTTTCAAAAATTTACAAAACCTTGGTGTTGCAGTTTGGCTGTTAGCCCTGTTAATAATGTTTATATTGCCCATATTTGATGTGAGCCTAAGTTGCATGTTAATTCTTGAATTGATGATGTGTTTCGGGTTTGTCGATGTAGAAGCTGACTAACAAGCCCAGCTAACGAGTGAAAACTCTAAAGTCTCCCACCAATCCCATACAATACAAAAAGAGAGATCAAATCTAGAGTTGTTACACTCACTCAAAAGGTACACTCACTCAAAAGGCAAAGCAGTAGTACAAAACACACACCTTAATCATCATCAGTATACTTACTTAGATAAATGACATTCAAAGCCCACCTCCTCCTTCCACAAGACACCGTCTTTCTACCACCACATTCGTTTGTCTAATTCCCGGCAACTTCTAAGGCTCGTCTAATTGGTCCTAAAGATCGAGCACAACGCAGTAATTAGCAAGATGGAAGGTTAGAGAGGATGATAGTTCATGTTTGTTTTACCTGGACATCTGAAGTCCATAGAGTGAGGTTGTCCCTAAGAAGCTGCATGATTAGAGTGCTGTCTTTGTAGGACTCTTCTCCCAAGGTATCCAGTTCTGCAATTGCTTCCTCAAATGCCTGCAGAAAGAAAAAAGCAGCACAATAGGTCATTCATTCATCCTTCCAACTTCCTACCGAACCACATTGAGGCTCGAATTTGAAGTTCATTTTAAATCTACTATGAACTTGGTTTCCTCAAATATCAATCAAATTCACAACAAACTACGCTCGATGATGTAATCTCAATGCGGTTCAATCTTCTTGAAGACAAGAATCAAATACCAGATTGACTTCCTTTCATTTGCTTGTAAGAAAGCAAAACACTTTAGTCTAACCGATAATTCACTGATCGTATACAACACTACTAACATCTAAAGTTCTCCAAGTTCTAATCAAAGTTAAAAATTCTGCAAATAGTTTCAAATTCCATTGGGTTATTTGTTTGTTTCCCACCCTTTCAACCATTTTTTAGTCTTTTTTCACAATAATATCGATCAGGAAACCACTTTTGTGGCTGTATGGACTTGTTTGAACTCGTCTGTAAAGCCAATGAGCAAGTCAAAATAAAGGAGCTCCACTTATGGTACACCATTTTTAGCTCTACTAGAAACAAGAAACAGATACAAGTATCAAGAAACAACACCTGTTTTGCCATGCTGCATGCTTTATCGGACTGATTGAGGATCTCGTAGTAGAACACAGAAAAGTTGAGTGCTAACCCCAGCCTTATCGGATGAGTTGGGGCCAAATCGGCAACTGCGGTATCCTTCAAAAGCAAAGCAAAACATATTCAACCAGTAAATTAGCTTTCAGGTTCCTGATACACCTTTCATTGCATTTACCATATCAACAATCTAGGAAACTAAAAGAAGCAAGATCGATCTAGATAAATGTGATGATGAATCCTTCTGCACCCTCCCCTGGATCTACCAAAGCCACAGTTCTCGTGGTATCTAAACTTAGATTTCTGAACTTCATAATTCTTTCTCCTGATTATTCCTTTGATCCAAGTTGACAAACCCCCATATACAGTTACAGTCTTCAAGTATTGGTGAAATTCAAGTATCTGGATCCTTGGTATTTCAGTATCAGATACTTCAAGCATCACTATGATGAAGAGAAACATAGAAAGGCTCGCATTCTAATGGGCGATCTGATCATCAATGCAGTCAATTTCTTTTTATTATCAACTTCCCAATGATGCTGTTCGTAATCATTCAAGATTTTGTGATTTCAGGAGTCACCGTTACAAATTGAAGGGACGAGTATCAGTGTATAAAGAGAAGGGACAAGTACCTGAGCAGCTTTGTAAGACAACATAGTATCCTCAGCAGCAGTTTTCCTCTCGTCTCCGAACTTGAACTCCGCCATGTACCGATGATAATCTCCCTTCATCTTCAAGTAAAAGACCTTGGATTCGCTGCTGGCAGCTGAGGGAATCAGATTGGAGTCCAGCAAGCGCAGAATACCAGCACACACATCCGACAGCTCGCTCTCGACCTTGGATCTGTACTCCTTGACGAGGACAACATGCTCCTCGTTCTTGCGGCTCTCCTCTTTCTGCTCGATCGAGGAGACGATGCGCCAGGCGGCCCGGAGCGAACCGATGACGTTCTTGTAGGCAACGGAGAGCAGGTTTCGCTCCTCGACGGTGAGCTCCCCTGCCGGGGTCGAGTCCCGGACCAGCTTCTCCATGAACTGCACCATCTCCTCGTACCGCTCGGCCTGCTCGGCGAGCTTCGCTAGGTAGACGTACTGATCTCTGCTCAGGTTATCGGGAACCGCCGTGGCCATAGCTGAGTTGACTTGGTGCCGAATCGATCGATTGGGAGAGAGTGGAAGCGATGAAATTTGGGGAATTTGATGACTGATTGATATGGAGCGAGAAGAAATCGCGCTAATCCTGAAGATATTCCCCTCGAATAATCTGCTGCGGCCAACAGTGTAGTGAGACGGAATATCGGCCGTTGATACCGACCGTCTCTGATGGAGGAATGGAGATCGTTCGATTGGCCGTGGATCTGAGCATAGATGTAACTGGATTGGCAAGGCACACCTCCGGTAATTTTTTTAAAAAAAAATTGTATAATTTGATGAGTTTTTATTTTTAGTTCAATATATTTTTCATATTTTGGCGCAATATATTTGCAATGACTTTTGCCCTTCATTTTTACTCTGTTCAGTTTATTTCTTACGTTTATATCCCAATTTTTTTACAATTTAACCTTTAAATATTCCCAATCCAACTCTAGGTTAGAATTAACCGGATTTTACGAGTACCATATTTTAAGTTTTTTTTATTACTAAGGTATACTTAATTGTAACATATGTAAAACTTTAAAAATATGAATTTTTTTAACTACACATAATATCTGCATCATACTATTAATAATATCACTTTTCCTATAGTTCACATTTAGGGCAATAGAAAAATACAAAAAAAGTACCAAAAGCATGGTGCTTTTAGAGCATTGTAGAAAAATCTGAATTAACCTAGCCATATCGCGACTCATCTTGTGGAGACTAAATTATACCCAAAAACGTTGCATCAAAAGTCAATTTTAGTAAAACATGTTGTACGAAGAGACTTATTAACCCAATATATATATATATATATTAAATTCCTAATAATTCAGTTGAACAAATTGCAATATTTTTTAATCAGATAGGTAGCTAAAATATGATTTGAACATTTTGTTAGCTCAACTATTCCATACGTATAGTTTGCTACCTCAGATAATTTCCATTTTTCTTGGACAAATTTATTTTACGTATAATAAAAATAACTAATAATTTGTTCGTCTATCCAAACGTCAGCTATGAACCGTTTGTTTATCATGTGCTAGACACATGACCCATTATAGCCAAATTAGATGAAAAACTTAACAAAACTAACCATTTGTAGAATGTAAACTTTGAATAACAAAATGTTAATAAAAAACTGCAAATTAACAATTTGTTTAAGGGTTAATTACCAAATTGCTAGCTAAACTTTACATGAATGTGCAAATTGCTAGCCATACTTTATTTAATAGCAAATTGTTAGATAAACTTAGGGATGGCAACGGGTCTCGGGGTCCCGCTGACCAGCGGGGCCCCGACCCGGTTTTGACCAGCCGACCCGCTGACCCGCGGGTCACGGGTCCGGTCCGGGGCGGGTCGGGCTCGGGGCGGGGCCGGGTCTAGAGTCCCGGGGCCCCGTAGACCCGCCCCGAAATCCATATATATATAATATTTTTTTTTAAATTTTTTTTTATGTTAATATGATCTAACATTTAATAAAAAAATATGGTTAATATAGTACCTATATAAATAACATGGACCAAATTACAAATAGATTTATATTTAGATTATTAGGATTTGTTAATTTGGTGTTTGGATTTGAATTTGTATTTGTATTTGTAATGAATTTGATGTGTTTGTTGTTTATATTTGATTGATGTTAGATTTATGTTTTGAATTTATATATAATGTAATATTTTGACATAAAAAAATGTATTTAATATTGAAAAGTTTAAAAAAAAAAAAATGTTCATATGACGGGGCGGGTCAGGGCCCCGTGGGTAGGGATGGCAACGGGGCGGGTCAGGGCCCCGTGGGTAGGGATGGCAACGGGGCGGGTCAGGGCGGGTTTTCGCAGCCCCGGACCCGCCCCGCGGGTCAGCCTGGCTGACCCGGACCCGGGTAGGTGTACCTCCCGGGTCGGGTCGGGGCCGGTCAAAAATCCCGCGGGTCGACCGCGGGGCCCCGACCCGACCCGCCGTGAACATTTTTTTTTTTTTTTTCACTTCTCAATATTAAATATAATTTTTTTTTCCAAAATATTACATTATACATAACTTCAAACCATAAATTTAACATCAAACACATCAAATTCATCACCAAATGCAAATTCAAATCCGAACACCAAATCCAAATTAACAAATCCTAATAATCTAAATATACATATATTTATAATTTTGTTCATATTATTTATATAGGTACTATATTAACCATATTGTTTAGTAAATGTTACATTATCTTAACATTAAAAAAAAATTTAAAAAATATATATATAGGCATTTCGGGGCGGGTCAACGGGGCCCCGTGCCCCTAGACCCGAACCCGACCCGACCCGGGTCCGCCCCGCCCCGAACCCGATCCGTGACCCGCGGGTCGGCGGGTCCTCGGGTCAAAACCGGGTCGGGGCCCCGCGGGTCAGCGGGGCCCCGAGACCTGTTGCCATCCCTACCCGTGGGTCGACCCGCGGGATTGTTGACCCGACCCGACCCGGAAGGTCCATTTGGCCGGGGCCGGGTCAGCCAGGCCGACCCGCGGGGCCGGTCCGGGGCTGCGAAAACCCGCCCCGACCCGCCCCGTTGCCATCCCTAAATAAACTTTCTATATTGGGTAAATAGCTAGCTCTGTCCTTTTTTTTGTTAGCCTTGGACGGAAAATACTTTTAAAAATTACTAAAAACATCATAAAGTTTTACTATAATAATATAATGACATGATGTTTATATATAATCAATTTTTTTAAATAATACATGTTAATAAATATATAAAAGAAAAAATGTCGCTTAAAAAAATTAAATTTTTACAAGACAAACATAAAAAAATATATTTAATTTTAAATTTTGAACTTTGGATTATATATTTAACTTCAGGGATGTCAACGGGGTGGGGCGGGGCGGGTATCGCTTGCCCCGTACCCGCCCCGCGGGTCGAGATGGTCGACCCGTACCCGCCCCATACATCCCGCGGGGCGGGGTGGGTCGACCCGCGGGTCGCCTAAATTCTATTAGCAACAATTTTAAACCCTAAACTATATATTTACATATTCAAATTTAGCTTAAAATTCGAATCATAAATTACAAATTTAAATCCAAATTCAAATGCAAGTCACCAAACTCATTAGAACTCTTATTATTTTGACAATGTAGTACATTATCTATATAGTTTTATATAATATACACATAATATACATAAAAATGTAACATGTGCGGGGTGGGTCGGGTCGGCGGGACGGATCGACGGGGCAAAATCGGGGCGGGGCCCGCGGGTCGGCGGGTACCCCTATTTAACTTATATATAATTTTTGTGTAGTATGTACCATTCTAAATTTTATTTGATGTATATTTGTTTTTATATAAATGTATAGGTTATTACAGAATCATAGTTAAACTTTAGAGTGTTTTTAATAACTTTGGAAATATTTTTCATCTATAATAAACGAAAAAATTGACGGAGCTAGCAAATTGCACATTAGCAAAAGTTCAGGTACCAATTTGTTACAAAAATAAATACAGCTAGCAAACTGCACTTTTAAAGTTAAACCAACAATTTATTAATTATTAACTCTTAAATAAATAAATTTCATCTTTAATGAGTTTGTATTTGGTACTGAAACTGATGTCAAATGCCTTATTTGTTCTCGAGCTCCAATTTGATATTATTTGGTCCTGCATTGTAGAATCTTACATTTATCGATCCGATCTACAATCTGATCCGACCACACCGATCCTAGCTAGAATCACGATTCTAAGTCTAACAACCTCAAGCCATAAACCCCACCCACTCTAATAAATCATCGGAAAGTGTCTCGTGATGCAACATTCTGCTCAAGCCAACCCATAAACAGAGGATCTATCAACTCTAACCGTACAAAATTACAGTCAAACAACAGAGACTTTGGTTTATTTGATTTAGAGAATTTCTTCTCCAGGCTACACCAGATCGTCTTCAAAGTCATCCACCACCTCCGTTTGGTACTGATAATCCCCTTCGAGGCTTTCCATTGATTTACCGAAAACAAAAGATCTCTTCCCCATGGTTGTGAATGGCATAAGACCGAAAGCTCGGGCTGTTTTGATCTCCCTCGCGATCTTCCTCTGAGCTTTTGCACTAATCCCAGTCTATAGCAGAAGAAACTGAAATGACACAACTTTACATCTTACGATATAATTACTATCTTACACAATTTACCTGGCTTCTCTTCTTGATGATTCCAGATTCAGTAATGAAATTCGCAAGGAACGGGACATTCTGCAAAGATTCAAAACGACTCAGTGAACAAAGAGAATATGACAGAGCAACTGTGTCATAATCGAGATACACAGAACGAAAATACACATTAAGCATGCACAATGATAGATTCCTATATGATTACTGAAAATTTTCTAATTATACAAACTTAAATAGGATGGAGTACGCTTTATTATTAATAGCTATCAGCAAATACACTTGACATTCTTACTAGTAGATGCAAATATAACCATTTTTCTTTCTTTAACCCGGGAATGAATCAGTCATGCTCCACAGACTTCATATAATGGCCGATTATGTGCAACCATAATCAATCTATAGGAATGATCAACCAAAACACTACACATTAGAGTTGTTCTCTAGTGAAGAATGCATATCTACTGCATATAACCATAAAATCAGACCACCCTGAAGTGAATGCAAAAAATCTACTACCATTCAATCATATAAGCAAAGGAAATTGTCAAATCTGTAGTAACCAATGTTGTATGATCTGTAGCCACAGCATCAACCTAATTACAAGCCAGGTTTTTTACTGAAGAAACAAAAAATCGAGTGCATACCCTGAAATCGGCCTTTTTGAGAACCTCCTCAGTGGTGACTTGGAATTCTTCTTTTTCAGTTGGAATCCACACTCCTGGTTTAGTAAGATCAAGATCCTACACATATAGCAATCAACCAGTGTCAACAAAGTTAGGATCGTTTTACTTAATTGAAATCGTAAAATTCTAATACTAGGATCATGGTACTTTGAGATCTTAGCTATAAGGAATCTAGATAGTTTAACTTAACTAAAATCGTTGAGTCAACCGTAGGATACTAAGATTCGAATCAGGATCAAAACCTTTGAGTGTCAATACACAAACTTGAAACATACCTCTTCAGTTATCCCAAACACAAACTTTAGCAACAAAAATGATAACTGATTTCATCGACTTCAACAAACACCCAAGATTGATTTTTATTTTATTTTTCCAGATAAAGAGGTTTTATATGGAGGGAGATCAACAAATATACCTTTAAACTATAAGTCCCAGGAGGGTGGAGATTTATATCTGGGCGGAAGGAGTAATCATCTTCATCCAATTGCTCAATATCCACATCGAAATACTGCGCTGCTTCCTTCAACTTGTCATCCATTCCATCCGACAAAGTGTCAAGAACACCACCTGAACCAAAACCTTGTCCGTCGCCCAAACCCAACCCTCCCCTTCCCTGACCCCTATCGTTATTCCGGTAGAAAGTATCGGTTCTACGGTCCTTTCCAGAACCGTCGAATATTCGCCGCTCGAATTCCTCGGCAGACTCAGAAGTTTGATTTCTGTTGGCACCATTCACTGCAAAAAAACAAAAATACAAATTTGAAATCGGGATCTCTCCGATGGTATGAAATTCATGGAAATTTACTCTCAACGGAAATCTAGAAGAATACATGAAGTGTAAAGAGATCTGGCAGCATTCAGACGCTGAGATTGGCAAGAAATGCCATGGTTGAAGGATCGAAGTGCAGCTCTGACCAGCTTCATCTCGTCTGCTGCACCGACGACTGATGACTAGGGTTTGAGATCAGAGGAACGATTTTACACGGATGGAGAAAAGAAACTTCTGGCCGATCGTGATCGGTCCGGTTGGAGAAGTAACTACTGGTTCGGCCGAAACCGGTCTGGAGGGAGGAAAAATTGATGGTTCGAACAGTGCTGGTTCGGTTGGAGAAAGAATTAATTTTTCTCTGAACCGGCCCCTGCTATTAAATAACACGTGCTAATTTTTTCTGATCGTGAAAGTCTACAGAATTTTAATTGAAGAAATTTTTTTATGTTCTTAAAAACTGATATGTAAATTGGGTAGATTATACTTGGCAAAAAAAAAGGGTAGATTATATATTTAAATAAAAATTAATATACTGCAGCATGTTTGGTTCACGGAATAGGAATAAGAAATAGGAATAGAAAATAGAAAATATGTAATATATTATTATGATGTAGTTTGGTTGACATGAGGAATATGGAATGAGGATTCCAAATCCAATGTTTGGTTGATAAAATATTATCGTAAAAGAATAGAATAAGTCATAATTGACAGATATACCCTTTTGTTATTTTATTAATTAAATTAATATTATTAAACATGAAAATGACAAATCATGTATTATTAAACGAAAATTAATTTTTTTCTTCAAAATCGATTATTTTTTACAAAAACTATTATTTAAAAAAAAAAAACTTTTTTTAGACATTTTAAAATTCACTATAACTAATATAATTTTGAATTGTAAATTAAAAATACATGTTAAATTATAATTCTTAATTAAATTAAAATTGATCACTTTTAATCAGATTTACCATGACTAACATGTTATCCATGACTGAAAAATAATACCAATTAAAAAAGAACAATCAATTAATTAAATCAGTTTAAACTACATCAAGATGATATCTATATACAAAGGCAAGCATCAGATTATTTGGTTTTATGTGAATGAAATAAATTTTGTTTAGATTGAATATTATTTAAGCAATTATATGACATACATATAATCAAAAGAAAATCGAGTATACAACATACAGAGAAAAGTCAAATCGGCAGCATAATATGCTTCACTAACAATCAAACATGCTGTAAAATATAAAAAAAAAAATTATGAGCATAATTTTTTTATAACATACCTTATGAACAGCAAGCCGTCACAACAATTTTTTTTGTTGGTAGAAAACCACGGCAGTTTGTAGGACTAATAAGATTATAATGGATATATAATAATTATATTAGATTAGGGTTAAAATAAGATTTTTTTTTAATTTTATTTTAGAAATGTTGGAATACTCAATCCTAGGATTAGCCTAGGATTAGGTATTCCTTCAAATTTAGCAATTAGGAATCCTAATTCTACAATAATTAACCAACCAAACAACATAATAAGGAATAGCAATTCCTTATTCTCATGGTGAACCAAACATGCTGTGATTATCAACTTAATGTGTTGTGTGGAATTTTTAACTGAAGTTTATTTTATAACATCACTCTCAATCATTACTCTCACTGTGTTTTGTAATTTATTTATACAACACTAATCTCATAGCAGATACAGTTCTAAATATTTCAATCCTGTTGAGTTTTAGATATTTTCATCCTACGACTACCGAGCATGTAATTCTTATGACCATTCCAGCAGTTGAAGGGAAGAACTCCTTCATAACCTTGGTCTCTGTAAAACCATAGAAAACCAAAGCTGGCTACTCACTATCTCTCTCACCATTCTTTTATAAATATTAAGATAAGATTAAGAAAATAGCAAACCATTACCCTTTTCGTACATCAAAGCTCGAAGAATCATTTCCATAACAGAAATGCAGTAGTCTTGTCCTGCTAATCCATCCTCAGTTTAGCTAAAATTAATGTCTAATCTTTTAATGCTGATACTCATGCTAATTAGGGTTGTCAACGGGGCGAGTCGGGGCGGGTATCGCTTGCCCCGTACCCGCCCCGCGGGTCGAGATGGCCGATCCATACCCGCCCCACACAGTTCGCGGGGCGGGGCGGGTCGACCCGCGGATCACCTATTAGTTGTACATAATATATTATTAGCAATTTAAACCCTAAATTCTATATTTACCATATAAAAATTCAATTTAAAATTTAAATCACAAATGAAAAATTTAACTTCAAATCCAAATACAAGTCACAAATCCTAATTATTTTAACTATGTATTATATTACCTATATAGTTTTATATAAATACATGTAATATATATATAAATTATCCACGTACGGGGCGGGCGGGTCAACGGGGCGGGGCGACCCCAAAACCGTACCCGCCCCACGGGTCACGAATCGCGGATCTTCGAGTCAAAATCGGGGCGGGGCCCCGCGGGTCACGGATTACCGTGAACCATTGCCATCCCTAATGCTAATGAGTCTTCTAAATAATTATCGAGACTGACTGCCCCTAATATTGATCTTTATTACGTTGTGCTGGCATTTTAGTATGTTAAGCTCCTCAGAATTTGATGGCATGGAACTATATGATTCTAACTCGAGGTGGAAGAGAATAAACATAAGTAGGTGCAGCTTTTATAACGGTTCATGGTTGGATTTCATTGATAAATTTCATATACTAGTAAATTTAAATTAATCATACCGAATATCAATCATTTTCAACTTCAAAAGCTTAAAAACAACATAAATAATAACTAGGAACATCTATGGCTGGAACCAACCAAAGCATCAAACTCATCTATACGATTTGCTAATAAAAAAACGGGCATACCACTCTACCGAACTTAATAACACTAGTTGGGAAAGTACAAATTTTAATGTCTAGAGATGTACGTGGCTTCTCCCATGTCCTTCATCTCGAATACAGATGCTAACCAGGACTTTGATTCATTCATGTACTCACATCGTTCGCGGCAATTAGTATGTCATCTACATATAATGTCAAGATGACGTACTTTGACCCAGATGTCTTAGTGTACACGCATGGATCTTCGTGAAGATTCACTAAACCGTTTCCGACGATTTCCTCGTGGAATCTGCGGTACCATTGCAGGGACGATTGTTTAAGACCGTAGATGAATCTTTGGAGTTTACAAACTTTACGTTTGTTACCAGGAGTAATGAAAAAATCATGCATTTCTGATATCCATCCCATAATCGAAACTAGGCATCATATTTAATTAAAACACGAGTAAATTAAACCCATAAAGCACTGTGTAGGTAATTTTAAAGTTAAAAAACATTTAGATTTAAAAATTTGACAATCCTATTTTAAATTGACACGGTTTGGTCCGGTTTTAAGGGTCCAATTCATTCAATACCGGCTCGGTTCAATCCGGTTCGCCCAAGTTTGGTTCGGTTTAAAATGATTCGGCCGGGCCGGTTCGGTTTTTTAAATATGAATTTGGTTCGTTTCGACACTCAAACCGGGTCGGTTCGACCCATATTAGTTGCCCTGGTCCGACCCGACCTGAATGGGTCGGACCGATTGAGAAAACCCGGTTTGGTTGACCCGCACCGGTTTAGGACCAGTGAACCCGACCCGGTTCGGCCCGGTCGGGTTCCCTTGGTCTTCCGTGTTGGTTGACCCGACCCGGATGTGCAAAATTGGACCGGCCCATTATCCATAGGGTTCGGCCAAAATTGTTTACTTGTGGACTAAGTAAGGTTTTAAAGTCCACTAAAAACTTAACATAGCCACCAAGTAACAATTAATTATAAAATAATTTCCAATTTCCTGCACATATATATATAATTCGGCATAAACATATATATATATTGTCAAGATTCTATATTTAGAGATATATAATCAATCAACAATATATATACATATATATATTTGGCAACAATATATATATATATATATATTATTGTCAATATTCAATATTAGGGATATATAATCTATCAATAATATATATTTTCTCAATTTTTTAGGCAACTATATTTATCAATAATATCTACATCCCTAAAATTGTGCTAGATATATTGATAGTTACTATCCACAAGTATCTTGTGAACCTAGCCCTAATTTTGTCCTAATCCCTAGTCATTAAAAAATTTCAGCTGAAACATGAAGAATTTTCTCAAAAATTTCGGTCACTTTAGGGTTACTTGTGGACTAATAAATTAAAATTTTCACCTTGAACACCTAAATGAGGTTCGGCCGAAACAAAAAAATTAGGGTTTGTGGTAAAATTTCAAGATCAAATCTTGTCATGATCAAGAATCTAATGTTTAATTTTGATAAAATTCTTGTTTTTCTTGAAGATCATGAACATCAAACTTTACTATGAACATCATGAACTTCTCGGCCACCATGATTGTAAAATTGAAAATGTTAAAACTTTACCCTTTTTTAAAATTTTCGGCTGGACATGAAGAAAAACCAGGAACACCAATTTTATCAAAATCATGAATTCCCTAACACAGACTATGATACCACAGTAGGATTACGGGGGTAGATAACACAGAAACAATATCAAGATATGTACTATGTAACTAATACGCAGCGAAAGATAGTGCACATACCTACTTAGCTTCTGTGTATATTAGATCGCTTGAAGGGGAGTTCTCGATCCGCCGAACGGTTCCTGTAGAGGTTCCTGTTAGAGAAGCCCTACACGGATTATGCCTTACAACAAAGCCTCAGTCGATTCTTCGCGGGATGGATCTCCGGAGTAAATTGCTTAACACAATTTGGCACTTCCTAGGTATAGGAGGGGTTCGGCCGAACTTACTAGGGAATAGAGATGAGGGTTTTCTTTTAATCTCACCACAAAGGAAGAGAGGATTAACACTTATAAAACATCATAGCACTCCCTATTTATAAGAGGAACAAAGTGGACAAAAGTCCACTTTGCCCTCACCTCTATTTCGGCCGGCCATGTACTAGGGGAGACCCAATTTTTGGGCCTCTCATGCCAATTTAGATTTTAGGCCTAGTCTAAAATCCCTAATGTGACATTACCTAATTACTCAGGTAACTAGCTTATATTAATGAGCTCCCAAATACGGCGGTCCATTGCCCAAATGCTAACAATTCCGGCCACATGAGGCTAATTTAGGCATTTTAAATTTTATTCTGTCACGTGATTGAGTTCTATCAAATTTAACCTCAAATTTTGACGGCGACACCAAATGGCAACATAATTGAAACCTAGGACAGCTGAATATTACATTTTAATTCAGAGACACCAATTGACATATGGGGTAAACCTGAGACACTAAATATGTTCTTTTCCCTAAAAAAATATATTCATTTTGTTCTTAATTAATTTGTTACAATAGTGTATGTAAATTTAATATATATATATATATATATATATATGTTATTATATGTTCATTTAATGAAGAAAAAATTGTTCTTAAATCATAATATTACTGAAAATTTTAAAACTTTTTCATTATAGATATAATATTTAAGAATTGATAATATTATATATAATATATAAAAATATAATATAGTATTTTTTTTAATGACGTGGATTAATCTGATGTGTTTTAAAACTCAGAATCATTAGTTGTTCCACGTGACACATCAATATGCATTTGTGGGTTCGAATCTCCGTAATTGATTTTAAACTAAAAAGTGACAAATCTGGTCACGTGTCATTATCTAATATTTTCAAGCATAATTATATTTCTTTTTTATATATTTATTATACATAATAGTATTTGTGTATCTTATTCTTGATTAATTTGTTAATTAAAAATATATAATTACGTAAGTTATTCAAAATGATTTTCACATCTATTTTCACATGATAAAACTATTCTTATAAAAACGTATGACTTTTTTTTTTAATTACGATATTCATGCATAAATAAAATTATAGTAAATAATGTTGACTTATATATTTAAACTTAAAGATATTAAAATTTAATGATGTGAATATGTGATAGCTGGCCTATCATATTAATTATGTTGTTTTTAAAGATTATTATATATAATTAAATGTTTTTTTTTGCCAAGAATTAAATGTTTTGTTACTTGGTGGAAAATCATCAACTAAGTCTACCATCTGTAAAATTAGTTTTAAAACTTAAACTTACTCATTTTGACGCATGATATTTTCATAATTTTATTTTTTTAGATTTTGTTAACTAAAATAGCAGATCTGACACAAGAGTCAAGAGTGTGAATGTAACTCAATTAATTTTGATTTCAACGATTTGGAAACTGCAATAAACGCTATTAATCTTTCCCCGTTTGCGAAGCAGATTATGGAAATTCAGCCAAAAAAAATCTTACATTAAATGCATGAACAGAGATTTAAAAATGGTCCAAAAGCGCAGTTTCTTTCTCACAACTTTTTTCTTCTTCTCTTCTTCCTGAGGTGGATACATTGGGGAAGCCATAGGCAAGAAGAGAGAAAAGAGGGTACTACTGTAATGGGGTTTTCAGTTCTATCCCATCTGTTTCTGCCATTGCTGCTTTTGTTTGTGGCGCAGACACCACCAACCTTTGCCGTGAAAAAGGTAAAGCAAACTTTTTTTTTTTTTTTTTATCTTTATCCTTTACTTAAACGTTCTTAAAACGATCCCTAATCCGATTCTGAAATGATTCCTGTTAATTCCATACCTGGATTCTCTGCAAATCCTCTGTTCTTAATTTATTGAACCACCATGCTCTGTTTCTTGATATTGTCCTCTGTTTCAGCCTTACGTCGTGTACCTAGGGTCACATTTGCACGGTTCTAATCCCAATGACTTCGATACTGAAGCCGCGAAGAATTCCCAGTATTCTCTGCTTGGATCATACCTAGGAAGGTAAAAAAAAAAATCATTTTTAAATAAAATTGTGAATTTCATGGGTTTACTCTGATTCTTACTTCAAATTCATTGTCTTTATCGTAGTGCTGAGAATGCCCAGAAGTCCATCTTCTACTCTTACACGAAAAACATCAATGGATTTGCTGCAATGCTTGAAGAGGAGGAAGTTGAAAAAATAAAGCGTATGAACTCTGTTTTTTTTATCCATACTCTGTTTTTATTCCACTATTTTGTTTTGAAGTTATTACTCTGTTTTGAATACATTACTCTGTTTTTGACACAGAAAACCCTAATGTGGTATCCGTCTTCCCTAACAAGGGAAGAAGGCTTCATACAACGAGATCATGGGAGTTTCTAAATCTAGAGAGAGATGGAGGCATCATCCCTCACAGTTCCATATGGACAAAGGCAAGGTTCGGCGAAGACACCATCATCGGAAACCTCGACACCGGTACTATAAATACACTTCAATGGCTATCTTTAAAAAAATACGCTTGATAATATTTAACATCTTATCTTGATTTAACACTACGTTTACATCCATGCACTAACTTTGTAATTAAAAAATGTTACTTTTTTTCAGTTGATTGGTTAATTTTGGTTATATTTGTAAGATGTTTGTTACTAAAATTCTCGCTTATAATGAGTTAGCGTCTAATAGGAAAAGTGATTGATTATAAATATTGACCTTAAATTCTGTGCAGGAGCAAATAGATTTATTAGTATACAAAAATATTATGGGGGTAAATAAAAAATTTTAATAGGACAAATTTAAGTTGAAAGGATGACTTGATTTTCTAGTCATATTGTGTGCATTTGTCCATGTAACTAGAATCTCAGTGAATTTTAGCCAGTTTAAACTCATGATTATTTTTTGATTAAGAGATAATTATTTTATGAGACTATATAGAATTATTTGTGCATGGAAAGGTAATATGCAATTGAGAGTGGTAGGCCCTTAATAAAAGGATGTTGATTGTTGACTATTACAATTGCTTTTCTTTCCTTTCCATCACCCACTATATCTACCTATTTCATTATTCAATCTATCAAGTATCCATCATTAATATTATAAGACAAATACATTGATTAAAAACTTTAATTTTGATCAAAATTGCAGATTAACATACAAAAATCCAAACTAAAAACGTGTTCTTTTACTGTCTATTCAGGTGTCTGGCCGGAATCCAAGAGCTTTAGCGACCACGGCCTTGGCCCCATTCCGGCGCGGTGGCGAGGTATCTGCCAAAACGACACAGCCAATGGATTTCACTGCAACAGGTCCCATCGCGTTTTTTCAATCTGACAAAAACATCGAAAATCGTAATTAACCTTAATTATTGTCTTTAATTACAGGAAACTAATCGGCGCAAGGTTCTTCAACAAAGGATACAACGAATTCGCCGGAAATTTGAGCCAATTCCACTCCGTCCGAGACACCGAAGGCCACGGCAGCCACACCCTATCCACCGCCGGCGGCGCTTTCGTCGCCGGAGCCAATGTCTTCAAAAACGGCAACGGCACCGCCAAGGGAGGTTCACCTCACGCCCGTGTGGCTGCGTATAAAGTATGTGGGCCCGAGATAGACGGGAGCCAGTGTTTCGATGCCGACATACTGGCAGCGTTTGATGCAGCGATTAGCGACGGTGTGGATGTTTTGTCGGTGTCGCTAGGCGGGAGTGCATCGCCGTTGTTTGAAGATGGGATCGCTATCGGCGCGCTCCACGCGGTTAGGGAAGGTATTACGGTGGTGGCGTCGGCCGGGAATGATGGGCCTTTGCCGTCTACTGTATCGAATATCGCGCCGTGGATTTTCACCGTCGGTGCCAGCACTGTTGATCGTGAGTTCGAGAGTTATGTCTCTATTGGAAATAAGAAGCACTTCAAGGTAACTTTACTCTTTCTACTTATGTAATCTTTTGAAATTTATAGTTTTGTCATATTCCAGTGAATTCGAACGTGTAGATGTGGTAATTTCCGTCTAAAATATATCGAAATTGCTACAAACTAGCTCATTGCATAATTAAGCTTACTCTTTCTTAGGGTGCAAGTCTCTCAGACAAAGCCTTGCCCGAAAACAAGTTGTACCCATTGGTTCGTGCCGTGGACGTAAAATTGGAGGATGCTATCGATACCGACGCGTGAGCCTCTCGATCCAGAATATTTCCTTCCGTCATATATATATTTTTCTCAAATTTGAATTAATTGTTTTGATGCAGTGAGGTGTGTTTGAATGGGACCATTGATCCGAAAAAGGCGAAAGGGAAGATAGTGGTGTGCCTTCGGGGACAAAACGCTAGGGTTGAGAAAGGTCAGGCGGTTTTATTGGCAGGTGCCGTCGGGATGATCCTCACCAATGATGAACCAAGCGGCAATGATGTCACTGCTGACGCACATCTCCTCCCGGCTTCTCATGTTTCTTACTCCGACGGCCAAGCCATCTACGCTTATCTCAACTCCACCAAGTAATATTCTTTTCCTTCAAAAACTGTGTTAGCTTTAGATTCTAGGGTCATTCTTGGGTCTAGCTTTTTCCAAAAAACCAAACCCCAAATTTTCGAATATGCTTTCTCTACTTATAGACTAGTACATTTTTTTTTAAAACAGCTCGTACTGATTTGAAATTGGTTTTTGCAAAGTAGTTTTGAACCGTACAAGAACCAATTTCAAACATACTAATTCTTCTAGTACAAAAATTGTCAACTATTGGAATCGGTCCGAACTGAATCGTTTTTATGGACAACCCTAATCTGTAAGAGGCAAAATGCTGATAATGACTATTTTTTTCATTCACCATGTTTATCTGCCTTAGTGAAAAATAACCCTAATAATCTTTTCTGCAGGAATCCGAAGGCCTATATTACGGCGGTAAAGACGGTGGTTGGAACAAGTCCGGCTCCGTTTATGGCCGCATTCTCCTCTCGTGGTCCGAATACCATCCAACCCTCCATCCTCAAGGTATTATTTTTTTTTTACAGTTATTTTAACATACTTATTTAGTGTTGATGAGTGAATTTTAACTGTAATTTTGTTTAATTAGCCGGATATTACTGCCCCTGGAGTGAATATAATAGCGGCGTATACAGAAGCGGGTGGTCCGACCGGTCAACTATTCGACAAACGCCGAACGCCTTTCAACACCGAGTCGGGCACCTCGATGTCGGCTCCACATGTTGCCGGAGTTGTCGGGCTTCTCAAAACTCTCTACCCGCATTGGAGTCCGGCGGCAATTAAGTCCGCCATCATGACCACCGGTAAGTCGTGATGCTAGTAATTTCAACTGCATAACAAAGTACAAACTACAAACTGTGTTTAAACCGTGATTATAATACATGTAACGTCTTAACGTGATGTCCATGTTATGTGTATGGTATTCATAACGTTTAAATATAAATAGGTTAAGATTTTAAAAACAATCTTAAATATAATTTGTATCCCTGCTAATTTTGTTTCAAAATTTAAATATTAATATTCGATATCTTAACTACTAGATTGGTTTATTCATTTTTTTTAAAAATTTATGAAATAAATATATTTTTTAAGCATCAAATACTGATATTTTAAAAAAGTGAACATTATGTTTTTTTTGTTTAATACGTCAATATTAACATCAAATCTGTTTTTTTTTTACAAACATGTTTTTTTAATGTCAAATTCAGTTGAAAAATTGGGAAAGCAACAAATCTAATATATTTGTGTCACTGAATATAAAAAATTTAAATCTGGAACCACGATTAGCAACCAGATGTATAAACTGTATTGTTTTTTAATTCTTAACCATTAATCAAATAATGAATCAATATGTTTTGCATATTTTATCCTATATAAATACTATTTATTTTAAAATTTAAAAAATGTTTATTTTTTAAAATTCTACTAATCTAATGTATTGACATCTATAGCAAGGATCCGAGCCAACAACGAAGAGCCCATGCTAGACGCATCCTTCAACAAGGCAACCCCGTTCGACTACGGTTCGGGTCACATCCGACCGAACCGCGCATCCGACCCAGGTCTAATCTACGACTTATCGAGTACCGACTACATAGATATCCTATGCGCTGAGGGCTACCCTGCCGTAGCCATAAGCAAGCTCGTTCGAGCCCCCGTAAAATGCACCAAGGGATTCGAACTAATCAACCTAAACTACCCGTCAATCACGGTACCCGACATTGGCAACAAAACTGTAACCGTTACGAGGCGTGTCAAGAATGTGGGCCCGGCGGGATCGTATCGTTCTCGTGTTAGGGCGCCACATGGTGTTAGGGTTACGGTCGAGCCTAAGGTACTTAAGTTTGCGGATTTTGGAGAGGAGAAGGAATTTAAGGTTGTTTTGGAGGCGAAATTAGGTGGTCGTGAGATTTCGGCGGAGTATGTTTTTGGGGAGTTGGTTTGGTCGGACGGGAAGCACGTGGTTAGGAGTCCGATCACCGTGAGGTATAATTCGGGGCAGTGAGAAGTGGAGAATATTAGTGGGATTATTTATTTTTATTTTTGCCGTAGCAAAATTGTTAGAAAATGAATCTTCTAGCTTCGGTGTGCTTTTCTTTTTTCAATTTCAATTGTATTGTATAGGCTGGCTTATCAATAAAAAACAAATTTAATTTTAAAATATATCAGTCACTCTGGTTGGACAATATTTTCAAATAAATGACTTATAATAATAATTAAAATTCTATGGTTTTTAAATACTGGAAAATTATATAAAATTACAATATAAATAAATATAATAATATTAATATTAAATTTCTCTTACAAACACACACGTACATTGTATTTGGAACTACATCGTAAAATAGCCATTCATAGCAATGTTAAGATTTTTATTTATTTATTATCTAAAAATCTGTTTCATTTTCTTACGCTCCGATGAATTCGGAATGTGACCGAGAGAAGAGTGAGATAGGAGAAGGAAGATGGTGGGAAACCATTGGAATGGGAGGAATTTGTAAAATTCATTCTAAACAGAAACACTGATCCTATCCTATCCATCAAGGGATGGTGAATAGCTCAATATCTCCATTTGTAATCTTACACTGCAATAGCTTCATTACATCCTCCTTATCCTTTCTCTCTGGCAGCTATACATAGACATACATACTCCTACATCCAAATGCTTCGCCCGTTATGTAGTAGTAGACACAGAGGCCGAAACCCTAAGATCACGCAGCCTTAACCTCCTCACCGTTGGATTAGCATTGTGTCTTCCCTTTCGATTTAGGGTTTTCCTTTTCTTTTAGGGGGTGTTTGGATGGAAGTAATGTGGGATGTAATGTTACATTACGTCCTACATTACATCAACATTACGTTGTTTGGTTTGCCAAACAATGTAATGCACATTGTAATATAATGTCCATTGTAATCTCAGATTACGTCAAAACTCCATTCAATGTAATGTGAGATTACGTCCAACATTACGAAGTGTTATTATTTTATTAATATTTATTAAATAGACAACATACGTATTATCATTATAACTTATTATGATAATAATTTTGTTATTATTAGTAGTTTTTATATTTTTTTTATCTACTTCATAATTCATTATTATAATAAATAATAATACACATGATGTTTGTATAAAAAGAGTAAAGTCTTTTCAATGCATTTTTTATTATCTTATAAAACTACATATAATATTTTAACTATTATAATTTTAATAGTTGTGCATATTGAGTGTGCATATTTTGTTTAAGAATTTATAAGAGCATCCACAATGGTTTTACATAAATTGTACTTTTAATAATAAAAGTAGACTAAACAACTTTCTAATGAAAACTGATATTATAATTTTATAATACACTCATTATATTTTTAACAAATTATCAATAATAAAAATACATATGTACTTTTGAGTATATAATAAGGGAAATTGATTAACATTCAGACAATCGAAATGTTGATCTTCCAACTTGTGCCTTGATACAAAACTGACTTCAATGTTGTGCTTTATTACAACCTTGATACGAAGGAATGTCTATCACGCTCCTAGCAATTATACACAAAGCTGACATAATGTTACTACAAGTTCCGATTTGTGAGTAGGTGGCAGGCTTGTAATTACTAACAACTTTTAGGTCATATTTAAACCCACTCACATTCGGAACAAATAGGAATGCCAATCTCGGAACTTTAATCATTTCCCAACAGAAATGATTGAAGTTCCGACGATAGGTTCCTCTATGTTACGATTGAGTCTGGGTTATACTATGCCCTTGAAGTTGCTCAAAATTACAACCATGCCATGCACTTAGAAATCGGAACACCGCGGAACGAATTGTCAGAACGTGTATCAGTGGATGCAAAAGTGTGTCCAAATTCCACTAGCATTCCGATTCCGACAAAATCTGATTTGGGTCATAATAATAGCAGACACATTCCGATTCCAACAAAATCCGAATTTGAATCATAATAGCAGACACATTCCGATTCCAACACATCGTAATATTTGCCAACTTTTAAAGTAAATATATCTCTTCCCTCCTTCGTTCATCAGATGAACTAATAAACTCTGAAATCAAGAGTTGCAGGTTACCTACCTTCAGCCTCCAAAGAGAAAACCTGCAGCTTGCTCTTCGTTTCCATTGAACAACTTGAGCGCTTGAACCACTGCTTCCCTTCCGAATCCCAATTCGACCAGCTTTGCAACCTTGCCTTCAAATTCCGATCCCTATTCGCGTTCAACCGTGCCATTTTCCAATTCACAGGAGATTTAATTATTATTGATAAGCTCGACAAGAGAAAACCACACTAAAGTATAGAACAACAAACTCGGTTGCTCTTACAAAACAAGAGTAAGCCTCTCGCATCATAATATTGATGGATTTTTCGAGATTATTCAGTCGGGTAAAACAAAATACCTGTGCAACATTACCAACTCCACCCGCACCACCTGTAAGTTGAAGAGAAACAACATTAATATTAACAGAAAAAATACAAGGGAAAAGGGAATGTGACAGCTGATTTTTAATCCTTTTTGGTACTTGTTTTCCCCATTAAGTTTTTTTTTTTTTTTTGGCTCAAAAGTTTTCCCCATAAAGATATTGAATAGACGGAGCTACTTTTTTTACCACTATAATTTTGAAAATGAATGTTTAAATGTCCATCAAAAGTAAGTAAATAAACACGAAACATATAAAATGCAGTGAATCCTGCTGTGGAACAAGCTATTAATGCGAAAACTGGCGAATATCATTAAGAATTTCATCTTTGGACCAAAAACAAGCAAGAGGTGGAATACCACAAAGAGAAAGCATACCCACAAAGAAAGCCGTTTTTGTGACTAGTACATTCTTTTTTAAACACCCATAAGAGCCCGGCACCTCTTACTAAGCAAACTAAACAACTAACGCAAGCACTGGGTTTGTCAGCTCATCACACTATCAAGTATCAACCTTATCATAAAGTCATCCGAACCGGCCTTTTTCAAAGTCCAGAACTAAGTTAACTAGCTAGCTTAACACACCTGATGAACTGCCCGAGGTGATGCTGGTGTTCTTATTTGTTGCTTCCGCTGCCTGTCAATATAGGTTAAAGATTAAAATATATATATATATATATGTAAGCGGAAAGTGTGTTCAAGTAAAGTTCGTCATGTTTATGCTTAGTGCTGGTTGATGGATGCATAAACAAAAAGACTTTAAACTGAGAAAACTCACCACGGCTCCAGAGCTCGATACTTGCTTCGGGTTCCTCTCTTCATCGAACATTGAAGATGGTATGTCTTTCTCTGCATTTGCAATGAGTATATTCTGATTTCAATTATTTTTTTTAATAAAATGAAAAAGATAACCAACATAAAAAAAAAATTAAACTTTTAACAGCATTAGAAACAAGCAAGGGTAGAATATGTTACCCTGTAGGAATGGTACTGAGACTTCTCCACCACCCACCCTGAGAACATTCTCCTTTAAATCGATGATACACTGAAATAGGAGTTTACATGATTCCTGACTTAGGCATGTATATCACGCTTGATGAGACAAATGAATAACTAGCATTAGGGGTACCTGATGCTTGCGAAGCATATCCAGACCAAAGAGAAATTCCATATTTGGAGAATCCAACACCAAAAACGAGCAAGGGTAGAATATGTTCCCAATCTACCAAAAAGGACAACAGTAAATAAAATAAGAACGAAGATATGATCTTTAGATAGTATAAATTCTGAAGTCTTAACTGTAAATCCATTACCTTGATGGGAGCAACATGTATTCTACCCAATATCTCAGACTGACCCACTCCGTGAGCAATCCCTTTGTAGCGTTGATCTAAAAGACGTAACAATCTGAAAAGCCGATACGAGAGATATAGATTCTTGTAGAAGATTAAGCTTGGTGGTAAAAAGTAATAGTCTGTATAAATACATAAATAAGGAGGCCATGAAGAAGAGAACAAAATGGGAAGATAATTTTTTTTGGCCGAAAAAGTGGTAGAAATTTAAAATCGATTCTAAGAGCAAGATTTGGAAGAGAACTAGCAAAGAACGAAATAGAAACTACTAGATCCCCAACACTCACTACCCAGTTGAAGCAATTAACAGCTTCAAACCAATATACAAGAAAAACTGCTGGCTAACCCAACAAATAAGCAATCTTTAAGATTTACAAGTAATGGCCAACCTAATCAAATACTAACAAGCTCATGGATATCAGAAAGACGGTACATACCCAAGACGCTCCGCACAGCTTTTTGATATAATTGTAGACTGTGCTCCACTATCAACAAATGCCTGAAATAAATAGGCATCAACTATCAATTAATAGAGAAATAAAAAACGCCAAAAATATGTAACCCCCAAAAGAAGCTTCCAAAGCAGAATTTTTAAAGCTCTGACACAGTGAAATTATTATCAACACTCCTAAGAAGCCAAACTATATGGCTCATTAGTGAAATGAGAGTTGAACTAGTGAGTAGGAACCTCCCCAGTATCAGAAGTCCCAGGTTCGACACTCACTTAACAAAAAGAAAATATGCTCATCGCAATGTAAAGATTCAGTGATTCAAGGTGCTGATCCCTGGATAAGGGACCAAAGGTAATCGGGGAAAATAAATTGTAACCATGAGCAACACACTTGGCTAAGTTTAACACCATAGAACTAGAAAAAGACATAACTTAAACAGCATAAGTTTACATTTTCGTATAAAATTGGCCTAGTCCCCAAGCATAAAATAAATATGACACTGACATAGCATTTCTACATACACACAAAATGTCTGAAAGCACAAGATATTGAGATGTAATTGCCTCTGAAAATGCAAAACCTCATCCGTACCTTCAATGGAACACCGTTGACTTCCATATCAACATACAGCATAACCTGAACAAGTTCAGATTGAACTTTAGCACAAAGGTAAAATGAGAAGTTGAGAGCAACAACATTACTGGCTACATGATCAAATACACTTACCACTCTAGCAAAAGATTCAGGGTTATGTTCCAGGGCAGCAGCCCAGTTTTCATCAATCCCTTTCTACAAAGGCGAAACCCATGAAACCGAGAGAAACTGTTTAACTTCCATAAGAAAAATATTCAAAATTCAATTTGATAATAATAAAAGCAACCGACCTGACGAATTGCAGCTTCAATTTTCTTTTGAGCTTCAACATCGAAAGGATCAGCATACAGAAGTGCCTAATAACATTGATCATCCAAGATAAAGCTCAATATAGAAAATGATACAACTAAATTGGTTAAATCGTTTTTCATAGTCCAACAGTGCTAAGTAATACCCACACAAGCAAGACATGTAAAAAGAACATCCAACGGTTCAATTATAAGGTATAACTTACAAGCTCCTCTTCTTGTCGACGTTGCATTTCAGACTTTTGCTGATGACGTTGCCTTAGAATGTCTTGCAACCGATTGAGGTCATTCCCAAGAAGAGCTTGTGCAAACTCAGGATCACTCTGGTGAACCATAGCATGAACAGTTAGAGCTCTGCTAAATGATAACTCATGTACCAAGTGATAAGTATGTACTGACTAAACTAAGATACACACCATTGCCATTTTATGCATAAGGATGAAAAGAACCAACACTATGTTTATTTTTACAATATCAAGTGAGTAAGCAATCAGCCTCATAATGTATTTGAAATTATGGCGTGCTGCAAAATCAGAAGGTATAATGAGGTGCTTGATCTGGCCAAGTCTTTTTATGTTCCTATTTCAAACGACCAACCTTACAACATTAGCATTCAAATAGTTGAATCAGCTCTTTACATGCTATCAAAGTGAAAGTACTAATGTCTATGTGGACTCACAACGCCAGATGTGGTATCAAGAGCGCAAGGGTCTAAACACAAGGTCTGTCTTGTAAAGCTAATTCCTAGCCTTGATAGTGCAGCAGTGCAACAAATCTTCCTCTCTAGTTAAGTTTTACTAATGAGGCCTCTATCATTAAGTGCTACTAATGACGTAGACCTATGTGGATGCCAAAATATCCTCATTACAAATGTTATCAACATTTTCAAGCATACCTGAAACAGTTGTGCCATCGTATTTGAATCCTGACGAAGTTGTTGTTGGAGAGCCGCTGGATTAACAGCAGATCCATCAGGATTCAAACCTAAGTCCCTTGTGTTTGCTGTTGCACTGAAATATTGATAGCAACAATCAGATGACAGTTAATAAGACTTTCCTATAAGCAGACTCAAACTGCTCTGCATTATGAATCATCCAGCATTGCACTAAGGGATAAAGCAACTAACCTAGAAGGAGCACCAGAAACCATCATCACCAAATCCCCATCTCTCACGCCGAGGGCACCCAATTTCTCGAAATTCTTGATCTCCTTCCCATTGAAGAGCAGTTGCTGTTGCTGAAGCGGCACACGCGTCTGCAAACACGAATATCAAAAGACGCAGTTTCAACACATAAAACCGAACAAACGAATGAAGAATTTGAAAAATGCAGCGATTACGTGAAACAATAGCTCGTAGAAAGAGATCTAACCTCCACCTCAAGCAGCGCCTTGACGTTTTCCACCTGCACACAACCAATGAATCGCCTAAGTGTGACCAACTCAACAGCATTTGCATGTAGAAGAACCCAACAATAATGCTCATAATTGGACCAATTTAGGGTTTTTGAAATCAGAATGGATTACTGTTTCTTGGGGATCAACATCCAATGAGATGATCTGCTCATCGGCGGTCATTACGGTGATCTTCATCCTCAATTCGCCGTATCTGTTCCCACCTTCTCAATTCTTTTCACCGTCGTCTATGGATTCCGATAATTGTTGACCAGAAAAGGGCGCCGTGAAGCTTCTTTCTTGTACTTTTCGGATTCTGCGTTTTGACTCAACGTCAATGACTTCCAATCAGAAATCAAGAAGACCGACTGTTTTATTTTTGGCGTCACATTTTCTTTTCGCGGGTGATATAGGTAGGGTTGGGGAAACGGTCCGATCGGACCGGAACTGGACCGAAACCGGATCGTTTGGACCTGTCCAATCCGGCCTTATTCCAAACAGACCAGATTTTTAATGGATGAATTAGTTCAAAGAATCATTGGTATACTTATACGGAACTGATTCTATTTTGGACTAGAACTGGTTTTGGATTGATATTTTTATTTATTATAAATGTAAATATTTATAATGAAAAACAGTTTGTGTGGTTATGTAATGAACCGGAACTGTTTTTAGCAAAACAATTGTGAATTTGTTCAAAATTGATTTCAAACAGACCAGATTTTATATACTAAACATAGAAAGAAAAAAAAAATTAAATCTCTTTTGACCGGAACTGTTTTAACAGTTCCGGACTAGGGTGGACCGGTTCCATACCCATCATATATATAGGTGACCGCCTCACGGGCCAGCATTCTTAGTTGTTTTGGTGCGTTCGTGCATATAGTGTCGTGTTAAGCTTACTAAATAAGAACATGCACGGTAAGCTTATCGTAACATATTTTACAAACATGAACACGACAGTGATTTTTTCAGGTGTATTCGCGTTATGTTAAGTTATTCAGTTGTATATCTCTATACGATATCTTTAAGTAGAAATCAAAATAATGAAGTTCATATAGAAAAAAAAATATTAATTAATATGCTAGTATTCATACTTCATAGGCTCGTAATATATGGTTGACAAACCCTACAATTTAACCAACTTATTAGAATTTTAAAATGTAAGTAAGATTTTTCAAAGAGTACTCATGAACTAGACTTAGTAACACGGTTTTATCGTGCTACTATGCGTGTGTTGTGACACTTAAACATGAACATTGTAAGAAAATTATATCGCGCCAACAGTGTTCATCTATCGTGTTATCGTTCTACCACATGCTTGTACGAACACGGTTTTTTTTATGCATGTCATACTAAATCATATTGAGATGGTTTTTGGTGTCGCATGATAACTCATATGTATCCTAAAGTAAAGTGATGGTCATGAATTTTTTTTTTTTCATTTTTAGTTGAGCAATAATTAGGTTATAGTTTTTTTTTTTTTTTTTTTTTTCCATTTTCAATAGGGTGAGGTTATGGTACAATTATTAGAGTACCATTTTTACCTATATATATTACAATCATTTTTTTATCAAAATATATTATAATCATAATCATAACTATTATTACTATATTTTTTTAATACCGTTACTGCATTCATAACCATACTTTTTCATCGTGATTTTACTTATATACCCATATTTTTTTATACCGCAGTCATAAACTATAAAAAATACAACTCTGAGACTTTATGATTCAACGATTATTACACAATCAATAAAATTAGATTTGAGGTTTGAAAGTGAGTGTGCCAAAGTGTAATATAATAGGATTAATCAATGACTAGCTATCTAGAGGTGGCAAAAAGCAAATGAAAGTCTGATTGTTTTGTTTGTAAATATAAAACTAAAAATTTGTGATATTATTGAATTAGGGTTAGCTAACCTATAATATTTTTATTATATATATATATATATATGTATAGTTATAATCACATACCACAATAATTATAAGTACAAAACGATACTTGCTAGATCTTTTGAAAGTATTCATACTTTAGATTTATTTTTATAAATATTTTATTTGTAATGTTGCCCAAAACTTTGTATGTGAAACACTTCATTATTTGAAAAATTATGAAAATTAATATAAAAAATAGTGTAAAATAGAAAAATAAAAGTAAAAATAAAAGAGTAATTTGAGTTAAGAAATAATGATTTTTTAGAAAAATATATAAAAATTATTATACTGAATAATCACAATAATTATAAAATTGGATTTTAAGATTTTATTTTTGAATTTAAAAGTTAAGGTTTATATCATATAAAATAAAAATAAGAGTTTAGAAAAAACACGAAAAAAGAAAAACATTTCGAGGGCAGAAAATAAAATAGAATTACTAATAAAAGACAAAGTATAATGCTCTTGAAATTAAAGTATTAAACAATAAATAAAATAATTGCTAAAGAAAAATAATGCATTAAGCACCAATACTTTAAAATGATGTTAGACAAATCGGTACAAAACTAGTCATTTTAATTACATAATTTACATTGCACCATAATGATGCAAAAATCATGTTTATTGAGTCTCGACAATTTTTTAACTTGGTTACATTAAGTTAAATATTAATGTGCTATCTTAACTTTTACTATTTTACCTAGGTTCGTCAATTTTTAGATGGAAATATTTTTAAAAATTATTAACACTGAATTTTTTTACTATAATTCTAAAATAATCATAAATTTTAAATAAAGCTAAAATGCAATTTATAGATTCATAAGCAATTTTTATTGCCAACATAAGCATTTTTCTTAAAGAAAACATGGATCTTTCTATCATGCTCCAAGAGCACCATGCTTTGTAACTTTTTTTTTTTTTGTATTTTTCTATTGCCCTAAAGGTGAACCCTAAAGGGAAATTGATATTATTAATAGTATGATGCAGATATTAGGTGTGGTTAAAAAATTTCATATTTTTTCATACTTTTAAAGTTTTACATATGTTACAGTTAAGTTCACTATATTAATAAAAAAACAAAAAACATTGTGTAGAAAGTTAAAAAAAAAAAAAAAAAAAACTGAAAAGTGAGAAAGGGGTTGCTGGGATGTTAGGGATCAAATAGTTCAAAGGCCAAAGTTGAGGGTGCACTATGGAAAGCTTCCCTATAAAAGCTTTCTGAGGTTATTACGTGGCTCAGAGAAGCCGCCAAACGGCAACAGTGATCACCGTGCTGCTCTCCTCCGAAGCGCCAACCTTGAATTATACAGGTTAGTCTCGTACCTTGGTATATATCCTTGAAAAAAATCATCTGCTTTGAGCTCGAATTCCATGGATATTGCGCCCTTTTCAGTGTATCTGTTCTTCTCGCAGTAAAGTTTGTATTTTTTTTCCTTTTCCTTCCTTTTGGGTACTGTCGTTCTCCTTCTCCGGCAAATACCCTAACTTTGATTGGAGTAAAGGATCAAACTTTGTTTGGATTCGAGTTGAAAGTAGTCGGTTTTCGAGTGTAGCTGTTGGAAATCTATTGGAATTACTACTCTGGCTGAAAAACCTCAGAAATTACTATAGGTTGGGCTCCTGAATGTGTTCTTACTGTGTTCATTAGTTTTTTATTCAAACGTTGTTATAAATATTAACTAGTAACGAGTACGAAGCTATGAATTTTGTTCAGGGGAAAGAATACATATATGAGCAAACAATCAGTGTAAAAAAATACAGGATGACAAATGTATGATGTTAAAGGATTAAATCGAGAAAAAATACATTTTTAGCGTCAAAATTACTCATCTCAAAAAATGGAGGGTGGTAATTGCACCTTCATCTCTTAGTATCTTCGTCCCTGATCATAACTTGCACCATTATGAAACTGATAGAGATATCATTGTGGAATCGACGGTTATTAAGACCCTACTGTTTATAAAAGTGCATATTAGTATAAAATTCTGCTATATTATATAAGATGACCACATATATTGGGGATGTGTATATATTTGATATACTTTATTTATTCCTATATCTGTTTATGTAAATGGCTTAAAAGTTAAAAGGGAGAATATAGTATTTAGTAGACAATAAGAGTGAACAGATTATGTCAGTTTTCTGGGCATCTCTTGTAATTCCTGGTATTTGATACTTGATAGTAGGCAAATCTCAGTGATAAGAGGATGGCTTCGAAACGGATTAACAAGGAGTTGAAGGACCTGCAAAAAGACCCTCCCGTTTCGTGCAGTGCTGGTTTGTTCTAATTCTCATAGTTATGACTAATATAAGTTATTTGCAAACTAAGTGTATTAGTGGTATTGATGAAGGATTTATGTGTTGATTTGTATTTGCAGGTCCTTCTGGAGATGACATGTTCCATTGGCAAGCAACAATCATGGGACCAGCTGACAGTCCATTCGCCGGGGGCGTGTTTCTAGTGTCTATCCACTTCCCACCTGATTATCCATTCAAGCCTCCTAAGGTGAACATTCATTCATTAAAATTAAGGGTTAATTAGCCACTTTTGAGGTTTGGATTGTCTGCTAGCCTAGCATTATTTTTTGGACGAATTGCTAGCTGAACTTGTACAAAGTTGCAAAAAATTAGCTCTTTCTAGTTTGTTATTAGATGGGGTCTTGTTATTAAATGAGGACGTAACTTTGCACGTTGTTTGTTGTATTGCTGAACCTAAATTTGTTGTTTTTTGTGCAAATTGCTACTGAACTTTGAGGAAATCTGCAATTTGCTAGGTAAGCTTTGTGAAAATTTGCAATTTGGTAAGCTGAATTCTAATGGATTGCAACTTTGTTCATGCACTATCAATTTGTTCCAAAAAAACTGCAAGAAATTAGCTCCTTTTAGTTTGTTATTATTATTAGACGGGGTCTTGTTCTTAAATGAGGACGTAAATTTGCATGTTGTTTGCTGTTATGCCGAACCAAAATTTGTCGCTTTTTGTGCAAATTGCTACTGAACTTTGAGGAAATCTGCAATTTGCTTGTTAAGCTTTGTGAAAATTTGCAATTTGCTAACCTGAATTATAATGTATTGCAACTTTGTCCATGCACTACTGATTTGTTCCAAAAAAAAACCCATCCAGGAAATTGTTCAACCCTCCAATGTTAAGCTAGCTAATTGTTAATTAACCCATCAGGAATGGCTTAGGTTTAAAAAGCTAGTCTTGACATGAATTAGCTGTTTAAAAAGCGAGTCTTGACACGAATTAGCTGTTTAAAAAGCGAGTCTTGACACGAATTAGCTGTTTAAAAAGCGAGTCTTGACACGAATTAGCTGTTTAAAAAGTGAGTATTGATGACGCGTGAAACATCTCACATCAGGGTGTGTCTTTTTGTTGTAGGTTGCATTTAGAACTAAAGTGTTCCACCCAAACATTAACAGCAATGGCAGTATTTGTTTGGACATTCTCAAGGAGCAATGGAGCCCTGCCCTCACCATCTCCAAGGTATGTATAAATCACGGCATTGAAATTTTTCAGGTACCTGATAAAACATGGTTTGACAAATTAGTAACCGAGAATTTAACAAGGTTTGACCAACTTGTTGTTTGTGATATGTTAAGTGACTGGTTTTGCTGTGCAGGTGCTTTTGTCGATATGCTCATTGCTGACCGACCCGAACCCAGACGACCCGTTGGTGCCTGAGATTGCTCACATGTACAAGACCGACCGAGTCAAGTATGAGACCACGGCTCGATCCTGGACCCAGAAATATGCAATGGGTTAGAAATATAACCAGATATGACATGGTCTGTCCTCTTGTCATTCTGCTCAATTCCTAGTCATCAATCAATAAATAACATAGAGAATGGTCTTGGTTGTTTGGTTGCTTGATGATCAAGCAAATAACTGTTTCGAAACATCTCTCTGTTTCTCACTTGGGATTGGATGGTATATATTATTATTATGTTGATATGTGCTATCTGAATGGTTTTACGTAGGGTTAATAACCTAAAAACAGTTCCATGTTAATCGATGGTTGATTTTTACATTTCTTTGACGAAACAAAAATATGTCTTTTAAGCATTAAATAAGTTTAGACTATGAATAACAAATAGGGTTAATAACTAAAAAATTGTCCAGTGTTTACAGTATGTTAAAATTAGGTGCCTGAAGTTTTAAATGTTAATCTGTAATGTCCAAGGTTTCAATTTTGTTAAAATGTGGTGTCTTGGTGTGATTACTTTAGAGAAGTCAATTCCGACGAAACCGTCTGTCAAATTCGAGTTCACATATACATTCTCTTCTCCTCATCTTCTCGAGACCGTCACCTAAGAAGTTGGTCACATCCGTACAAGTAAATATCGTTCTGTTGTCCTTGGAAAATAGCTCCACACCACTCTTCTAGAAACTTTTTTGGGTTAAGAACACAATAGGGGCCTGAATGTTTGCCCATGTTGCCAAAAAGGGGTCTGAATTGAAAAAACGTATTATTAAGGGCCTGAATTTTGAGTTTTGTGTTTTTTCAAGTCTCCGTCCAAATTTTCTGTTAAATCTAACAGATTCACGTGAAAAGACAAAATACCATTTTGTAATTATTATACAATTTATCAATTTAATTAATAAAATGTGAAATGTCTAAAATACCCCTACACACTAATTATGCCCTTAAGGCCACCACGCTCCGGCCACCGCCCGGCGACCACCACCCGGCTCCGGCGACCACCACCGGCCTACGGCGACCGCCACCGGCCTCCGATCGGAGCCAAAAAAGCTCCGATTGGAGCTCCGAAGCTCCGATCGGAGCTTTTCGGTCGTCGCCGGAGGTCGGAGGTGGTCGCCGGAGGCCGTTGGTGGTCGCCGGAGGCCGGTGGTGGTCGCCGGAGGCCGGTGGTGGTCGCCGGAGGCCGTTGGTGGTCGCCGGAGGCCGGTGGTGGTTGCCGGAGTCGGGGTGGTGGTGGTCGCCGGAGTTGTGGTGGCTTAAAGGGTATTTTCGTCATTTTAGGTCAAACATATAAGAGACACACTTTGGTCAAAGGGCATTTTCGGGTTTTCAAATTATTTTTGGTCACATGCCAAGCATGTGACCACTTTCCGTCACTTTTAACAGAAAAAATAGACGGAGACCTCACTTATACACAAAACTCAAAAATCAGGCCCTAAATAATACGTTTTTTCAATTCAGACCCCTTTTGGCAACATGGGCAAACATTCAGGCCCCTATTGTGTTCTTAACCCAACTTTTTTTTAATGTTCAATTTTTTGGTGAAATTTGACTGTTGTGAAAAATTAAAGAGTGATTGATCATGAATGGGTGGGTGGGTGGGTTGAAAATGATTGAATAGAGATGAAAAGACGTGCAAAGACACCAAATTTTAAAAACTTGGGACAGTCCATTTTAACATCAAACTTCAGACACCTAATTTTAACATAGGGTAAACCTTGGACAGTTTTAGAGTTATTAACCCTAACAAATATGATATTTAAAATATCGATTTTAACATCAACATCGGTTGAAAAAATAAAAAATAAAAAATAAAAGTAACAAATCTAATAGTTGAGACACTAAATATTAACATTTTAATCTGAAATATCAATTAGCAACATGATTTATAGTTACGACTATTTTTAGAAAAATGCTTTATAAAAGATAGAGCACATAAAGACGGTTGATCTGCATAGTCTAATCGTTATAAATTTAAGTGTATTTGTATTCAATTACAATTTAACCGAGTTTTTTTTTTTTTTTTGGTTTCCCGCGGGGTGATCCTAGGTGGGCCCCCATCTGGAGGGCAGCACCCGTAGCATGCTTGCTCCAACCTAGACTAATCCCCACTCGCACCGACCCGTAAGGGGTAAGGTGCTGGCCATAAATATTTTTCCGTTCGTTTTCCGGCTACGTACATGATTGACATTTGATGTTGTTAGTAATCATGGAATGGACAGTTTCTATGTAATATCATGTATAGTAGCGGGTTGGAAGTGGAAAATCAATTAATCTGTGGGGTTCAGATTAGACGACCCGTATCAAAACTGAATATTTGCATGATGATATTTGGTAAAACGAATAATCTTCTAAATAGCTATAGATAGCTTTGTAAGTCATATATGATAGGATTCACTTCAGCTCAAAATTTATAGATAATAAAAAAAACACTATTCCTTATAATATTTATGGGAGTGGTACAAATAAATTGGAATATGACTTCTGTATATACACTACTTAACGTTTCACACATAGGTCAAAATTGCATGGGACCTATCATTCTGTTCATACACCCATGAATGTAAATCAATATTAATTCTTTATTTAGATAGAGTAATATTACAAAATTTGAAATTTAGACTGAATCTGTTTTTTTAAAACTTTATTTAAAAATAAGTGGTAGAGTGATAAAAAAATTTGTCAAGAAATGAAAGATTTCATTTTAACCCTAAATTTCACACTACTAGTATCACTCTAGACTTAATTATAATGCTCAAAGTAATTATATTCGTACACAATGTGACGGTTCAACTCTTCGTCTCTTAAATTAAATTCATACTTTATCGACGTCATAAAAAATAAATAAATGAATATTTATAATTACCGTTTTACTCCTTATTATAAGTTGATTATGTGTGGGCAAATATTATTTTGAGTGGGACTTCTACCATAACTACACTTATCTTCACAAATTTAGAATTTGTGGTTAGTTACATCACATTGTTTTATTAATAATCCTACTTCTGTCTTTTGAGGCATCACTTTTTTAAGTCTTTGGATTAATCTTCATTTCTTAGAGCACACGGCACTTTAAATTAAAATGTGGCATCTTAGCATTTTAATTTTGGATGAATATCTACTTCCATATCCTACTCAGTATCCTATTCTATAAAAAATGTACGATAATAATTAAAAATAATTTTTTTTTTATATACAATATAATACAAGTGCAACTAGTTTTGGTAGACTAAAAAAATTATTAAAAATAGTGAACAGTGGTTGGTTGGTCATGATGGACACATCTAAAAATCTAAAAAAAGTGTATTTACCTTTTAGGATCACCACTCCCAACCTTAATTACACTACTAACAGAAATTTAGGAGGAAAAAAAAACTACATAAATAGGTAACATTTACATTGTATATAAAAAGAAAATGTGTTTTTATTTATTATTATATGGTGAAGTTATACGTAGTAAGGCAGACATAAGATATTCTCCATCCATTATCGACTTCATTATTCGAAGTCTTGGAGCATAAGTTAAATAAATAAATGAATTATTTTTCACCGATAAAATTATTTTAATTTTCAAACTATTTAGTATTTAGTCTTTACTCATCGAGTCCTGCCAAAAACAAAACACTGGGACTGCGGACAAAAAAAACACTCCTTAAAATTGTTTCCTGTCGCGGTCTCAATGTTGAGTTTCTGTCTCTATCTCTCTCGCCACTCTAGAGTTCTGCTCTCCAGCAGGAAAAAAAAAAACGATGAATTCAGTCGGTGACAGTGACAGCGGAGTGACGACGAAGCTTCCAGACAACACTGATCAACTGAGACCCCATACCTGCAACCGCTGCGGCAAGCGGTTCGCCTCCGGAAGCGCCTTAGGCGGCCACCGCACCGTCCACGGCCCAAACACCATACGTCTCTCCTCCGGCGCGGCGGAGACTTCTATCGCTTGCTCCGTCTGCGGCGCCACCTTCAGGTCGTGGAAGTCAGTGTACGGACACATGAACGTACACCGCCACCGTGGATGGCGCGGGATGCAGCCACCTTCCGCCGCACTCCCGACATCGCCGTCGTCCTCCACTATCTCCCACATCAGCGGCGAGCTACGAGACAAAGCTCCGGTTCGCAAAGGACACCCTAGCCCTAACAAAGCTCCGGCGGGGTGTTCGAAGGTGGTTCGCCGGAATCTGAAGACTAGGAGATTGGCCGATCTGGAGCTGGAACCGGCCGGCGCCGCCGTGACGGATAGGAGTTACGTGTGCAGAATCTGCGGCGTCTGTATGCCGACACACCATGCGCTCGGGGGACACGTGGCAGCACACAACAGGAAGAAGAAGAATATCGATATCTGCAGTAATGGAGGCAGAAAGAACAAGAAGGCGAGTGACGACAAGGAGGATGGGATGATCAGAGGATGTCGTGTGAAGAATGTACAGTGTGCAGGGCGAAGGCCGACAGAAACTGCAAATGTGTCGGAGCTGAAATTCGACCTCAATGAGCTGCCTCCGTATGACGATGAAGCGATTTGAGTTGAGATGGATAATTAATTAATTCATTAATCACGTTCGTTTTTAAGTAATTAAGCAGAGAAACAATAGATAACTAGTTGAAGCATAGTTCAAGTTTTGTTAGCTTCGATATATATATATATTGCTGGTTATTATGATATACTCGGTGAATACTGAATAGTAGAAGGAAAATAGAATTCTTAGTAAAGTTTAAAATCAATTATAATATATGTTCATTATTTTGGTATAATATGCAATTGTTAAATATTAAAATGTATTAAAAAAAACATTTATTCCACGCGTAGAATCAGGTCACCTTGTAAAGGTAAAGTACCGTTCAATAATATTTTTCATTTACTCTTAGTGGATTTGTTTATTCCACACCTAAAATCAAACCGGGACGTAAGTTAAAGTGCTGGTTATAAATATATTTCTATTTTATTATTTTCATGGTCTCAGCGAAGTTTGAATCCGTTAAATCCATACGAATCAGAACAAAGTACTAACTATGAATATTTTTACGTTGTTAAACACTCATCGGACTTTGAAGTCTAACCTGTTAATTAGAGGAAGCATATTGCATGATTATTAAACAATACTATTTATTTTAATATCCAGAGAAAAAATAAAATACTCAAATTTACAAATTATCATTTTTTCATGAAAACATACTTACGTGTGAGACTTTTCTAACACTATACAATGTCATATATTTCTCTGGGTTAATAACTAAAAAACTATCCAAGATTTACCATATGCTAAAAGTAGCTGCTGAAGTTTGAAATGTTAAAATGGATTGTCACAGGTTTCATTATTGTTGTAATTTAGTGTCTCTGCGTGTCTTTTCATCTCCCTTCAATCATTTTCATCAACTCATCCACCCACTCATAATCCATCATTTCTTACTTTTCACAAAATCGTCAAATTTCACCCAAAAGTTGAATATCCAAAAGAAAATGTTTATAGCAGAGTGGTGTGGAGCGATTTCCAACGACAACGGAGCGGAATTTACCTGCGCGGATGTGGCCAGCTTCTTAGGTGACAATCCCGGCAAGATATCGAAAATGGAGTGTCTATATAAGCTCGAATTTGATAGTCGGTTTCGTCGAAATCGACTTCTCTAAAGTAATCACACCGAGACACCACATTTTAACAAAATTGAAACATTGGACAAGGGCCGGCAATGGTGCGGTGAAAATCAAATTACCATGGTTATTCGCACCATTTACCGCAATGGTTAACCGCACCATTATGGTGAGGGGCGGTTATGGTGATGAATCTTGTAACCACAATGGTTATGTTTACGGTATTCAGTCCATAACCGCGGTTATAACCATCACCTATATATATATAATATTAATATATATATTACTAATACTTATATTGCTATATATATAGGGTTAAGAACCTATGAAAGGTCTGAACTATCACCCATGTTAACGGGAGAGGTCTGAAATTTAAAAAGTTAATAACAGAGGTCTGAAATTTCTGTTTTGTTGATAATAGCAATCTCCGTTAGTTTTTTCCATTAAAACTAACGGAAGTTGATCACATGTTTGGCATGTGACCGAAAATAAAATAAATTTCCAAAAATGCCCTTCTATCAAGTGTGCCCCTTACATGCTTGGAGTGAAAAGACCAAAATGCCCTTGAAGCCACCACGGTACTCCGGCGACCACCACCGTACTCCGGCGACCACCACCAAGGCTCCGATTGGGCCAAAATCGGAGCCACCGGCCCCGATTGGGCTCCGATCGGAGCTTTTTGGCCCCGATCGGAGCTTTTCTGCTGAGGTGGTGGTCGGAGTCGGGTCGCCGGAGCCGAGGTGGTGGTCGTCGGAGTCGAGGTGGTGTTCACCGGAGTCGGGTGGTGGTCGCCGGAGTCGGGTGGTGGTCGCCGGAGTCGGGTGGTGGTGGCCGGAGTCAGGTGGCGGTGGCCGGAGTTGGGTGGTTTTAATTTGACTTTAGGGGTAAAATTGTCATCTCACATTTTCTTAAATAAGATATTAAATAAAACAAAATATTAAAGGGGCAAAATGTCATTTCACACAATTCTGTTAAATTTAACCCTAAAAATGGACGGAAAACCTCAAATCAACAAAATTGAAATTTCAGACCTCTGTTATTAACTTTTTAAATTTCAGACCTCTCCCGTTAACATGGGTGATAGTTCAGACCTTTGATAGGTTCTTAACCACATTATTATTCTACTTTAATTATTAGTCAAATATTATAATTCTTATTCTGTTCCCTTTCCCACCCACCATTTATTTGTCTATATTTCTTATTATTAGGTAACCACGATTGGAAGTGATGGCGAATGAGGATCGATGATCGCAAGTAATTGGCAATTGAAGATGTGTTTTTTTTTTTTTTAATTAAGTGAAACAATGCAGTTATGTTTAATTTGGATTTCGTGTATGAAATAATGAATGTATGTTTACTTTTCTTGTATGAAACAATGATGTTGTATTAGTTTGAATGATTGTGGTTAAATGGTTTAATCGTGGTTAAAAACCATGGTTATGGTTATGGTATGAAGAATCATAACCACAGTGATTATGGTTATTGTATGAGTGAAAAAAATATGGTATGGTTATGGTATTAGTGCTATTCGCACCATACCCTCACCATCACTAGCCCTAATTGGACACTATAGTTTAACATTTGAAACTTCAAAAGCTTATTTTAACATAAAGTAAACCTTAGATAGTTTTTTAGTTATTAACTCTATTTCTTTCTAAAATACTAATGAAAGGCATGTCTTTTTAATATAAATGAATTAATTTTTAAAATATATTATATGCTACTCACGAATCAAAAACTATCTTTACAACCTAAAATTCCCACAACATGCGGTTTTCTATAATTTTGTCTTCACTACTTACTATTTATTATCTCCATACGTCTGCGATAAAAATGCACACAAAATTGTCCAAAATCTGTGGGCACTTTTCATAACACGTTACAGTTGGAACAGCTATCAACGCTCTAATTTAAAAGATTAGGAACGAACAAGTTCCATTTCACCATGAAACAATATGCTCATTCAGCTGAAATTGTGCATAAATACAAACTCCAGAAACCCTTCTCTATGAACATCATATTCCCGAAAACCGATCAATGCCCGATGCAGAAACGGAATCAGCAGTTACTTGGAGTGGAAGAAACCAACAATATTTTCACATGAATGCGGTCCTTCCTCCTCCTCTTCGGCTAACTCGGTCATATGCACTGTTGAACTTCTCGACTAGCTCGTTCATCGTGCTGCCAAAAAAAAAAACCCCGAAACAATACTCTTCAAAACCTCAACATATCACAGGCAATGTTTAACGTATAAATCCTATCAATGCTTCAAATTTGCAGAATTGAAGAAGTTAAGGCAGTTTTTCTCATACCCTGAGCAGTTGGTGGACATAGCCAGGTAAGTGATCAACAATGTGTCATTGTATTCCTAAAACAAAAACAAAGAATGAAACCAAATCAGTGAAAACACACAATAATGCAGGTTCCTAGCCTGAGTCGAACAAATATTAAAGTCGAACCACTGACCATCAAAAATCCGTCTAGAAAATTCTCAGATTCCATGGTTGGGAACCTCCTTAGAAGACTTGATACTTGTCTTAGAAGCGAATTCTCACATGGCATCTCGCCTATATACATAAAAGAGGGGGCAGAAGAACAACGATTAAGTAAATAATTATGAAGATCGATATAACCACGGGGCGTAAAGAATTGATGAAAATCTTTCTTGATTGTACAGTTATTTCACGATTATTATGAAGAAGGTTTACTAGCTTCATATGTATTGGCCTACATGGCGTTATAGAATAAAAAATATTCTTAGAACAGATTATACTCGATAAATTTAACGAATTACCTTTCTGTATAGCAAGAAGATAGTGCTGCAGCACTCTGATTCTGCTATTAAGCATCTTAATGGCACTGTGTGTACCGGTCAGATGAGCTGCCACTGCAAAATGCAAATAAATTTAAAACCCAAATACGCATTACTTTCTTGTAAAAGCAATATTATTAGCATATATCATGATCAAGATCAAACTGGAGAGAGAAAGGGAGATGACTCACGTTGAGTTGCTGCGGTACCTCCATCGGATGGTTTAAGATGAGCAACATGGTCCACTGATATTCGTTCCGCCTCCACAGTCTTTGTGTAAAGACAAAAGCAGTCAATAAAGAGGTTCAATAATAATTAACATTGTCTGAAATGCAAAGAGATAATGATAAAATAGTACCTCAATGGTGTAACTTGCTCGAACAAATATCAGCTGTGGAATTCCATCAATGACATGTAGTTCTAATAACATCCAAAAGAAAAGAAAGAGCGAAAAGAAATCAGCTCGGACCAATTAGCTATTGCATGTAATTTGACAAGGACACAAACCAAAAGAGATAATATATACGAGAGAAAAACACATTGAGTTGATGTCAGCCTTAAAAATAGTCAAATACTAAAGCTTTTAAGGAGTCAAGACATAGCTTCTCCAAACCTAGGATTTCTTTCTTCTGTAGAATCTAATAATTAAGAAACAATAAGACGGGTACCAAAAAGAGTTTGTATGGAATTGGGTTTTGAAGGAATTGAAGAAACCAATTTAATCAATTAAAAAGAGAGACAGAACTAGACCAATTCATCTTATGAAAGAAAGACGGGGAATCTATTATACAACTCAAAGATAGATTGAATGGACAGCATAGACTGCTCATAGAGAGTTCGAGAGATAATAGACAGAGTTACAAACCGCTCTCAAAAATAGTAACAGGTAGATCCTTCTGCGCATGGTTGATTGAAGGATTGAGAAGAACATAAACAGGACTTTCATTGATATCCATCAACTGCAACAAAAACAATTTACCAAGATGAACCAATAACCCAAACATAACAAGTAAATAAGTACGACTGTCACACTTCATATCTCGGATATACTACAAACATGTCGAATTGATTCCCCATATTATTAACACAAATCGACGAATGTATTTAGTAGTTGTATAAATTGCTATTGACTGAAAGTGGTGACTTCAAAACTATTTGGAGCAACATGCATGAATTACTTCCAAATTTCAACATACTCGCTGTAAACACTCTGAAATGAGCAAGTTACACACAATCCATTCAACATCTAGTGGTTTCACACTAACACTAAAAATTTATAAAAATCACTGACATATATATATTTAGATAAAAGAAGGAAATTTGCTGGGATAACAGTGGAAAGTCGAAGATAAACCAGAAATACTAAACACAATAAAAAGAATATGAATTGCTTAATTTAGATTTTTTATAAATGTCAAAAGGAAAAAATTTACATACAAAGGCACCTTAAAGTAGTTGAAGTGCTACATAAATGGTCTAGGATCCCCAGTAATCAGATACATGGGTTCCAATTTCGGAATTAAAGTAAATTAGTAATGCATAAGTAAGCCTTTTCTTGCTACAGTCTTTTTAGTGGTGTGCCTTTCCTGTTTGCAGGAGCAAGAATTAATTGTTTAGACTAGCATAGTGCCTTCACCGATTGAAAGAAAGCGACAAAGGATCATGACACACAAAAATCTAACGAAACAATTTTTTTTTTTTATGAAAGTATCCATACCAACCTCACAATCCAATTGCAAAAACAAGAGGGAGTCTTGATAATGCAGAAATAGTCTCTACTTGAATAAATAGACCCGCATTTGTCATAGTTTGATCACACATTTTGTGTATTTCACAAGAAACACATATATCCCCTACAATGACATACTGAACAAACTCACAAATAACACTGAAAGGAGAGACGAAAAAAGGATTAAAAGAACTTACTGCCTTGTGGATGAGCTTATCTGACTCCTCCGCATCGTTGCCAGTCGAATACCAACCAAGGACATAAAAGTTTGGAAACACTTTCTTATCTGCCCAGAACATGACCCAAAACGCAAGTCCCATCAGTACAAAACTATATAGAGCATTGCATCTTCTGATTAAAATTAACATTTGATGTCTTTCCAGTAGAGTACGATAATTTAGCAGACGAAATGCACAACTTGATCTCTGTTCATTGCAAAGTTTCGTATATCACAGAAATTATATACCTCAGTGTATTTGATGTCAACCCTAAAAGCCGAACATTGCAATACAGAATTGCAGAAACTAAACAAACAAAATGCAAATAGAGGAAACAACTGCTTAGGAGAGGGAGAGAGAGAGAGAGAGACTCAACAGAGTTCTTGCTTCTTCTCGAGGAAGGCGCGGTCCAGGGAGTGAGTGACAGGGTCGTACAGAAGCTCGAAGCTGTTGAATATCTCGACTGTTCGTCCTCTCTGCACTCCGATCACGCATCCGTAAACCCTAGGAATCTCAGCAGGATTCGTCGAGGAAGCCGAGCCCGCGCCATTGGAGGCCGCGTGGGGGCCGAAAGAGGGGTGGAGCTGAGACCTGACCCTGGTGAAGTGATCTGAGATGTTAACCATTACAAGGGGATGGAGCTTGAAGGTGAGTCCACTGCTCGACGACGCCATGGCTGATTCCTTCGATCACACTCCAGAGAGACTGGCGCTGCAACTGGCGAGTACTTCGAGCCTCGGCCTCTGGTGAGTGAAGTCGATTGAAAGACGCGAGGCCGAATTCTTTGGACGAATTGCAGAACGGGTTCAAATCAAATATAGTTTTCTCTCTCAATAGGTCCCTAAAGTTATTGGTTTAGCCATTCCACATCTCCATCGGTCTTTCTATCATGTTTCATAAGCACCATTAGGGATGGCAACGGGTCTTGGGGCCCCGCTGACCCGCGGGGCCCCGACCCGAAAATGACCCGCCGACCCGCGGGGCGCGGGTCGGGCTCGGGGCGGGTCGGTCCCGGGGCGGGGCGGGTCCGGGTTACGTGTCTCGGGGCCCCGTGGACCCGCCCCGGAATTCTACTATTATATATATTTTAAATGTTTATGTAACATATACATTATACTAGGGTTAATATAGACCTATCTAAAATATTAAGGGCCTAACTGTAATTACTAAAACAATGTTTTTAGGGTTAATTCAATCTGAATGAGATGAGACCTCAGTCTCCGACTGCCGCTCCCGCTTCTCTGTTCTCTCAGCAGCAGCCCGGCGTGCGGCGTCCCGCTCCTCTCAGCAGCAGCCCGGCGTACCGCTCCTCTCCAGCAGCAGCCGGCGTCCCGCTCCTCTCCAGCAGCAGCTCCCGGCGTCCCGCTCCTCTCCAGCAGCAGCTCCCGGCGTCCCGCTCCTCCAGCAGCAGCTCCCGCTCCTCTCCAGCAGCAGCTCCGTAGACTGGAAGTCCCGCTCGCGGTCTGCAGCAGCTCCGTCATCTCCGGCCGGCTCTGGTCCGGCGTCTCCGGTGAAGGCCCTGCAGCAGCGGCTTCCTTCCGGCAGCGCCTCCCCTCCACCTCCAGCAGCGGCTCCAGGTCCCAGCTGCGGCTCCAGTCGGCACCCATCCCAGCTTCAGTCGGTCACAGCTCCTCCTGCAGCTTCAGTCAATCCAATCTATCTCGGTCCTCCCTTTTTTCTCTCTTTTATTTAAACATAATAAAACCATGAGAGCAGTTACATCATTTTTAAGTATTTTTCTCGGTTTTCATATTACGTTATCTTTACCAATTTGTCCACAGACAACCTTAGCCAACACATTGTGTAACAAAACTTTAACTAAGTCCAAATACTCAGCAATTTGATAAAAAATCCTAAGTTTTAATTAGTTTTTCTCTTTAACAATAATTTATATGTCCTCAAATTGCTCCGTACCAATACCTCTAATTAAATAAAGAAATGTTGAATGACCGTATTATCTTACTGAAGTTAGATTTTGGACTCACGGCGGAAACGGACTCACGGCGGCACCATCAGCGTCTCAAATTTCAAATTCAACGGAATCAACAGACAGCAACATTAACCCAGGTAATTCCACTGTTTGATTGGTTAATTAGGGTTAATTTGAATATACATGTATGTATAGTAACAGAAATACAGAATAAACAGACAGCAATAATTAGTGTTTCTGAGTTTTGGTGTGGTATTTGTGTTGGCTGCAAACAATATATGTATGTATAGTGAAGATGAAATTGTTTCTTTTGCTGCAATGAGTGCGGAAATGAGTGTTGTTGCAATGAATCTTGATATTTTCTACATATGTTAATTTTCCTGCGCTTGTATGTTGATTGTTGGTCTGTTTGTTAATCAAACTTTTTTTCTTATAATTTGTTATATCATGTAGTGTTTCGGTTTATTATTTTCATCTTTTTTTTTTAGTATATAAACTTGCATTTGCATCACGTATCATCATAATTCAGCTAATAAATAGAAAATCTCTATAAAGGTCAACTAGAATTTTTTTTTTTAATATTTTTTCATAATAATTAAGTTAGCAAATTACAAACGTCTTAAAAATATGTTGTTGATTGACAGAAAAAATGGTTGAACCCGATGGTGCAACATCTAAGGCTAGCACGGCTGGTTCAGTTTCTACTTCGGTTCCGATTGGTGAATCCCCTTCAACAATGGTTGGTTCGCAACCAATTAGTGGAAGCCTTCCTATCGGTTCTGATGACAGCGTTCCTCCTACCGTTGATGTTGATAGCGTTGAAGTTGAAGATTCATCTGGTGTGTCAAAAAAACGGAAAGCAGAGATATGGCAGCATTTTATTGAAAAGAAGATTAACGGTGCTGCATTAGCTTTTTGTAAGTATTGCAATACAAAACTTGGTGCTGAATCTAAAAATGGTACAAAACACTTGCATAATCATTTCGAACGGTGTGCTAAGCGAACCAATCGGGATCCGAAGCAGATGTGGATTAACTTTTCAAAGAAGAAAAATGTAGAGAATGAAAAGGTTGCACTGTCAAATGCTGATCCTTTAGTTGTTAGAGGAAAGATTGCTAGGATGATAGTCTTGCATGGGTTTCCTCTCTCAATAGTTGATTATGTTGGATTTCGAGAACTTTGTTCGGAGTTGAATCCAACATTCAAGATGGTTTGTCGAAACACAATACGTGGTGATATTGTGAAGATGTATGCTGATACGAAGAAGGATGTTATGAAGATGTTGGCATTGAGTGGTAGTAGAGTTTCTATAACCACAGATATGTGGACATCACCGAGCCAACAGAAGGGTTACATGGCAATTACAGCTCATTTTATTGATAAAAAATGGTCTTTGCAAAGCATTATCTTGAGGTACTAACTTATTTTATTATTTGTTAATTTTTTATTGAGATATTATTATTAAATTTTATTTTATAAACATTTTTTTGTTTTTACGTTTCAGGTTTGCTTATGTTCCAAGTCCACATACTGCGGAAGCACTGACTGAGATACTTGCAGAATGTTTTATGGATTGGAATGTGGATAGGAAAATATTAGCCGTCACGGTTGATAATTGCACCACGAATGATGCCATGCTCCGCAATCTCTTGGGAAGGTTAGACTCGAATGATCTCTTGCTACAAGGAAGGTTACTTCACATGAGATGTTCTGCCCATATTTTAAACTTGATTGTGAAATATGGCCTTGATATAATTGCCGTGTCAATTCAAAAAATCCGTGATAGCGTTGTGTTTTGGACTGGTTCTCCTAAGAGATTGCAAAAATTTAAGGAGGCCGCTGATCAGTTGAATGTTCGTTATGAAAAGGAATTAACTGTTGATTGTAAGACACGTTGGAACTCCACGTTTTTTATGCTTAGTGTTGCACTTCTTTATAAGAACGTGTTTAAACGTGCTAAGCAAAGAGAACCTCTTTATAAAACATTGCCATCTGAGGAGGAGTGGAAGCTAGCAGATGAAATATGTGAGAAGTTGTCTTATTTCTATGATGTGACCAAGCTTTTTTCTGGTTCAAGATACCCAACAATGCATCTTTTTTTCAACGATATGTGTGAGATTAGGATGCAATTGGGCAAATGGATTGAAGATCCAAACAGCGTGATTAGGGATATGTCTATAAAGATGCTGGATAAGTTCAATTCTTATTGGTCTGTTATTCATGGTATCATGGGTGTTGGTGTATTCTTTGATCCTAGATATAAGATGACAACTGTGAATCACTTTTACAATCAATTGATGCCTGGTACTGCTTCTTCTGAAGAGTTTACTAGAATTCAGTCATGCATCTTTGATATGATGTATCAGTACAAACAAGAATTGGATGAACTGAAGCCGAAAGAGAGGTCAGAAACTGATACTTCAACTTTGAATGAGGAATCTACTGACAGCCGTCGTAGTAAGAAGCAAAAGTTGTTCATGCCCTCTGTTATGAAAGCAAAAGCTTCAGACCAAACTTGCTCTGCCACAGTAGACTCGGTTAGAATTGAGTATCGGAGCTATGTGGATGCAGCGTGTCTTCCTGATAAACCACTTGATATATTGGGTTGGTGGAGAACGGGAGGAAGTGGTTTCCCTATTTTGCAAGCTATGGCAAGAGATGTCCTTGCTGTTCCAGTTTCCACTGTCGCTTCCGAGTCTTCTTTTTCTACTAGTGGGAATGTGTTGAACAAGAATCGTAGTAGGCTCAAGCCTGAATTTGTTGAAGCGTTAATGTGTTCCCAGAGTTGGTGTTGGAGTCAAATTCGAGGTACAATACTATTTTTAATCTTTTTTGTAATCTAATATATATATATTTGTTTTAACTACATCTCTCTTGGGTTGTATTTGTGTACTTGTATTGCATAGATGAATCTTCGGGGAGTGGGAATAAGATGGAGTTGCCACCATGTATTGAAGATGAGGAAGACGATGTGGAGTGTGATGTTCCAATGGTGAACGAATCGTAAGTGGAAGATGTGGAGTGTGATGTTCCAATGGTGAACTATAAGTGGATTTCGATTTGAATTTGGTGTTTGAATTTAGTAATTTGGATTTGGTGTTTGGATTTGGTGATGTGGATTTGGTGTTTGGATTTGGTGATGTGGATTTGGTGTTGTGTTGTTTGTGTTTGATTTGTTGTTTGAATTTGGATTTGGTGTTGTGGATTTGGTGTTGTTATGTTTGTATTTGATTTGAATTTGGACATTTGGTGTTTGCTGTTTTTATTGTTAAAAAAAAAAAAAAAAAAACAGCTACCACGTTCGGGTCGGGTCGGGGCCCCGCGGGTCGACCCGCGGGATTTTTTGTCCCGACTGACCCGCCCCGGGTGGCTTATATACCCGGGGCCGGGTCTTCAAACCCGACCCGCCCCGTTGCCATCCCTAAGCACCATACGCGTTGTACTTTTTATTGCATTTTTCGATTGTTCTAAAGTGAATTCTATAGGGAGAAAAATATTAATAATAGTGTGATGCTAATTCTAAGTATAGCTAAATTAATTATACTTTTAAAGTTTTATTTGCATTACAATTAAGTCATTCCTAATAGTAAAAAAAACACAAGCATGGTGCTTAAACAACATAATAGAAAATTTCATGTTTGCATAAGTATGGGGACGCACATCCTCTGCCCTATTGAGATGACTTAATTGTAACATAATAAAACTTTAACAATATTAATTTTTTTAGCTAAACTTAAAATTTGTATCACATTATTATTAATGTCACTTTCCCTATAGAATTCACATTAGATTAAAAAAAAAAAAAAAAAGTACTACAAACGTGCTGTTTGTGAAGTATGATAGAAATGTCTCATTGTGGCAGTAATTTTTTTTTTTCTACGTGGTGTCTTAAATGGAACATCAACAGCGGCGGATCTACAGTATGTGAAGCGGGTTCTCGGGACACCGCTTGGAACATCAAGAAGGTAACAACTAACACGTGTAACATACTTGCCCTAGAATAATCTATACTTGCACTAGGATCATTACGTAACGAGAAAACTGTTGGTCATTAATATTTTTATTTTCCCAAATTTGACAGTATGCTTAATTCTCAAAGATACAAGTTGTTACATGTTGTTTGAGCAGTCGAATAAGTTGCTAGCTAAAGTTTATATACAATTTTTGCTAGATCCGTCAATTTTTTTTTCCTCTCCAAATAAATCAGAAAATAAATAACAATTCATTCAGCTGTTCTTACATCGTTTGGCAATACATTCAACTTTCCAAACATCAGTTTGTAATTTACAACATTTATATTCATTTTGTGTTGGTAAGTAATCCATTCCATTCTAATTAAACAGAAATTATGACCGAACTAGCAACTTGTACATATAATATATGTTAAACTTGAGTTTAACCACTAATAGTTGTGGTCTAGTAGTTGAGAGCTGACTCTTCTGTGGTTAGGCTCCGAGGTCACGAGTTTGAAACCCTCCTGAGATTTGATTAAAATCATTTTCCAGGCTAGTGCATGCGCTACTTGTTCATAAGTATAATATACTCATAAATGAACACGAAAGTCCGAACATTACGTAACGGTATGGGCTTAGGATCGCCACTCCACTCTAGCCAATTCCTATTTCGCACCAAAATAAAAAAAAAACTTGAGTTTATAAAATATTAAAAAAAAAAAAATCAACTATTAATTTGTTCGACTAATTGCTGTTAATGACCATTCCTTTCTCGTAATTAGTCGTTAGATATGTTTAAATTTTGACGGAAAAACAAGATTACAATATTTTCTATTCTCTAATAAAAAACTGAAGCTATGACAATTGACATTCGGTACAGTGGCCCTATAACAACACAATCTACAACACACGGCGGTTGATCAAGAAACCAATTCTGTCACTGCTGATCGATCAGTCGTAAGTTTCTGCAACAACCTCCAATATCGCAAGCACGATGGATCCGTATGGATCGCTCGACAAACCCACTTCAGAGGGCTTTGGCACCAAATCACCGAGTATGTCGGGTCCTGGCTTCCGACCGAATGCTCAGCAAGTAAATGCATCTGCACAAATAGCTCTGCAGGTCTCATTTCTGCATAAAAAAAGTCATCAGGATCATACAAGTGCATAGAAACATTTAACTGCCAGATTGAATGTCAAACAATGAGTTTGCTGTACAAATTCCGCAACGAGTCACCTAAAAGTAGATAAAAACGGGCACGGCCGAGGAGTAGAGTGCATATCAATCATTCATATATACTCTGAAAATTCCAGTCGATTTCTCAGTCAATAGATCCGGCACATCAAGATCTGTGTCGGGCACACTTTTGGGTTTGTTTTTAACCAGGTAGACACTCGAGTGTCTACCCAGATCTAGTGGCTGAGAAATCAACCGGAATTTCAGTTTAGCCATACCCTTTTAAAAAAACCGGTCAGCTATGAAACAAAATTATTACACATTGATACTTCTACACAGTTGGCAACTCATTTTTAGCATTTTGCTGTGATAGCAACACCTTATACTATAGAAATACACAAATGGATAGTTACCTGGGGACCAAGTAAACCATTCCATGCGAAGATTTTTCTCCCATTTTGGTTTAGAACCACGGCTTCCTTCCGCTTGAGCTAATAAGGTCGGGACGATCGGTAAGGGAAGGAAAGCAGTGTCTTGCACCTTAGATAGGGTACTTACAGCAAGTGACAGGAACTCAGGACCGTGCCCTTGCTTGGCAAGCTCCATGCAGGCGACACCTAGATCAATGAATAGAAAACATGAAGGAAACTTAGGGAAAACTGAAAAGTATCAGGCAAGTCAAAATAAACACTCGGGTCAACCAGCAAGGTCAAATGATATCTCTTTCAGAACAAAGATGAACAGGAAATACCTCGACAGAGCAGAAAGCAACTCTCAGAACCTATCAGAGAACAAGCTCCTGCAAGGCATTCTTCTGCAGATACAAAATCGTGGTTGTTTAAAGATATCAACCCTTGAATCAGGTTGAAGACACCTATCCACATTATGTGTGAATTCTCTGCTCTCTCCGAACATCCATCAAAGCTCAAGGCTATTGCACTGGAGTCGATCTTAACCTCATAAAGTGATTGCATCAACTTAAGACCGATCCAACCAATATGAAGATGCGTCCCGAGATCCAAGCATTCATAAAACATCCTCTCAAACTTCCCCATATCTCTTTTCAAAGCGTAGGCACGACAGAGGAGTAAATGTGCGAAGAAAAGATAGTCTTTAGGAAGCACAAGGTTTGATGCCTCTGTGGCATGGTTTATCGAATCAGTTCTGTTCCCTTCCTGAAAGTTGATCTCAGCAGCACAGAGTAGAAGTTGGAACTTCTGGTATTGTAGAGGTGTGTCTGTCTCGAGGTACAAATCATTCGAAAGAGCCACATTAACTAGCCGTTTAATCACAACACAAAGGGCACGAGGAAATCTCTCTTCTCGTGCTTTTTGCAGCAGATTCAGTATAAGGAGATATCGAGCGTTGTGATTCCATGGCTCTTGACGTAACCATCTGCAATTCACAGCACAACAAAAGGGACCATTGATGAAAGAGAACATTTTTCATCCAAAATCAATGCTTATCCAAGTTATCTTTGTATAATGCATGTCGAATAACACACTGCCGGATGAATTTCACTTGGTAATATAAATAACAGAGATCGGACCAACAAAATCATACTTTTGCAGAAGCTGAAGTGATTGGGGTTCATTGAAGCACTGGTTCGCGCATGTTGGATAGGAAAACTTTGGGCTGTTGTTCCCGATAGCATAACAAGCAACTGCTCCTGCCCCGATAATCTCACATGGAGATCTAAAACTTTCTTTGCGTGTAGTATGGGCAGAGCTTGTGACGCAACATCTAGTTGCTAGATGAGAGTCATTCCACTCCTTGCTCAGTATCAAGAAATAACCAAGTGTCTGTCTGTTTCCAAGAAATTCATCAAAGCAACACATTAATTGCAGAATAAAGGATCTAAATAAGGTTCTTCACACGAGCCAAGAGGTTGTCCTGTTTCAGCTGATGTAGGTTATATATCATATTCGGAAATATGATGGCAAATGAAGAAAAAGCTGGTAATCGGAGATCTACGTAACGTTGCTAAAGGAAACCTCAAACATTGCAGCAACTAAATCTTATTAGTTAACAGTAGTTCGGGTTTTTGTTTTCTGTCCTTTTCAAATCACATGTTTTACTTAAGACCCTTGAAACCCCCAAACTCTATAGGGGATGTATTGCCTTCTAAAAGACTAGAGTTGTAAAAGATTTTTCTTCAAATATGTTTTTGCCAAGGAAACCTAATCGTTCGGAGTTTAATAATTTGTATTATGCTTGTAAATTCCTCTTTTTTTAATGAAATTTTCCATGCGAATAGAGACTTTAGGTTGATCTTAAACCAAGCAGGACCGAAATAACCATAAACAAAAAGTAGCCCCAGGATTGATTCTCAATTACTACTCCATGCAAAAGGTTTTCCAAACAGCAATTTAAGTTCCATAGTTTATTATGGTCGAATACCATTTACTACTAGGCCCACAGATCTGCTGAAGCATGCAGATCTATCAGAAGTTAATAAACAACATAGCTACAATCAATGGTTTTCTTCTAGGTTCAGTCAAACTATTACCTTAACAGAATGCTACTGGGATACATATGAAGAGCTTTACGAAGATGTCGAATTCCACTCCCGTATCCAAGGCCAACCTCCGAACCATCTTTGATCTGTTCATAACCCAACACAAAAAAGAACGCTCAATTTTCATGTAAAATATGAAGCAACATTTATCGAAGATGTGAATTTCACGAAGAACAAAAGAGCAACTTACCAGCTTACCAAGTGTGATTAGAAAGTGCATTTCGGTGATCTCTTCAGCAGAAAGAAGAGATCGCCGACTGACTGCAATGATCTGATTCAGTTGATTATTTTCATCTAGAGCATTTATAGCAGCCAAGATAAAACTAATCTTTGAATTCTGAAAAAGTTCCTTTGGCATCTTCAGAATGCTATTTATTGCCGAATCGAGTCCAGACAAATGATACAGTAGTCTACATATAAAAGTGACTGAAGCTGCTGCTGTTGTTTTCTCCATGGTGGAGATTTTCGAAGCAAGATTTCGAGCCGTAGAAAGAGCCCCTTCCTTGCTTCCAAGCTGCCATAAAGAAAAGGCATACACATGCAAACCTTCCACGTCAAGTGCACCTAATTAAGAATCAGACAGATAATATATTACTATATTAACTATTAAGAAAAGCTTGCATGGAAAACATTCACCAACACCATGTCCACGCCTCAAACTAAAGCTATGGCATCTGAAGGGTGGAACTTGCTGTTTAGGTTCATGAGCCATTCTAGACTGTCGTAATGGTGTTATTATCTAAAATCTATGATATAGAAAAATATAATTCAATCTAATAAAGAACAAAGTCAAACAGCATCACGAACCTTGTCCCATCAAGCTTTCGCACTCTCTTGCTGCATCTTGTGAATTCCCAGCCTGCCCACAAGGAAAGAAATTACGACCAAGCACAAAGAGTTATTTCTTATCCCAGGTCATGCAGAATGAAACATCCATAGGATTATTTCCTGACAGCTATGTGAATATGCTTACCTTGCAAAGTGATCTTGCCAAATTAACTGTTACATCTCTCACACTAGTGTCTGGAAGGCTTCTGGACGACGTCCTGATAGCATGGAGTGCTAGCTTATACGATGCAGCCGCACAGTAATATTCATGCCGTGACTCAAAGATCAAGCCCTTAAGATTATGTGATTCGGGGTAATACGGTGCCCGTTGGACAGCTTGGCAGATCGCTCCAAAAACCTGTCGAAGCATCAAATAATCACTTATCAGAGAGAACCAATTTACAGGAAAGAAAACACAATACATGTAACATAAAAGATATTTAGGTGGTAAATCTTCGGGACGGACCTGTGAAGATGCTGAATGCCCTGAAAGAAGCGCAAGCTTCGCAAGACCAATTTGGAACTCTGCTACCTGTGTAAACCTTACGTGTCAACTAACAATATAGTAAGAAACTAAGAATAATACCACCACAGTGTTTCTTGTCTTGGTATTTGTTGTCCTTAAAAATAAAAGAGACAAAAATTTGGGGATTCTAGAAGAACATTAACAAAGAAATATGAGGACTCCATTGATATTAACAAGGAGACCAGTGATAATTCCTCTCAGAATTACACCGAATAAAAAAAATTGCATGAAGTTAAAATTATTGGCTATACTACATAAATAGCAGTCATATCTGGGAATTGTGAGCACGGTAGAAAACTCACAGGCAGTATCTGGACAGCGCGTAAACAGCTCTCAAAAGCCTCATTCAGAGGAACATCCCTAAACAATAACAAATATTAATGGACAACAAAAAGACCATATATATATCACTGATGAACTTAATATAGTGCTCCGGCAACTAATAAACTTAAATCTATATATATTACCCTGTAAGAAAATCAGCCGACATGCCCGCCCATGGCAATGAAAGAGAAGGATCTAAGCTTCTAGCAGTATCAAATGCTTGCTTTGCTAGTTGCCTCTGAGTAACTTTACGATACAGCTGCGAAATTGAGAACCAACATAATGTCGACAATATGATGCAGTATAATCATGAGAAATGCCATTTCAAAAGATAATTAAAAATCATATATTGAAGTGGTTTATACTATTTTAGCAGGCAAAAAAAAGTGCTTCAAACCTTAATATGACATCCCAAATCTAGACCTAGATTGGCCATGTAACTAAAGGTCTATCTGTTTGTAAACTTTGCATGAAACAACAAAGCAAGGACAACTTGTGAAAAGCAATACTACCTTGCCATTGATTTTACAAATATCATAATCCAGCCAGGCCCATCAGCTTTAACAAAAAAAACTACGCTTGAGGTTATAAGTAAGAGATTTAGCACTGGGTCTAAGTAATCGAATCCAATCATCCTCTTCCCAATCATCATGCCCAGAAAATATTCTCATGAGATCTTATGCACTAGAAAATGCCCGCTGTTTAAACAGGAAACGTTGATATACTTGCTCGGTTCAATGAATTTAGGGTGCAGAACAACAAACCTGTTCTGTAATCTTACAGAGTTAAAAGTGTGAGCAAGATACAAAAACATTTCACTTTCCACTATTGTTTTATCAAATATTTATGCATGGCTCACCAAGACAATAAACACATGCTGGTTATTTCTAAGACTCAACAAAATATGAATGAAACGAGAGAGGGTACAGAAGAAGCATAGGATTACCTTCCCTAAATGTGCCCAAGCCCATGCAAGAGATGCATCTAACTGCAAAGCCCTAACTAAAGCATGTTGTTTCAAAGCACTATGACTAGACAAACAACCCAGTGCAACCCAGAGCTCATAATTGTCTCCCTCAAGTAGCAAAGCGCCCAAAGCCATCTTCTCGGACAGCTGCCTGGTAGAGAACAAATTAGACAGCAAATAAATGACCACAAGATATGAGCACAGCACAAAATAATGGAAATCATACCAAGCATTTGGTTTATTTTCAGAACTCTTGTTCATCTCAGACAGTAGCTCGCAACAGATTGCAATATCTGCATAGAGATTAGCTTGCCAAGGTGCCAAGTGCAAAGCTTTCTGATAAGATATTTTGGCAGATATTGCAGCCGAACGGCAAGTCACTTTCCACGAAAGAATTGATCTCCTAAAAGCTTCTGCATCCAGATCTAAAGATTTTTCTTCAACCACCCATGGGAAGCATTTTGCCAATGTGATCTATAAAGTTGAAAGAAGTACAAAGGTGATACTGCATTCTAAACGCTTGAGGTCAAAACAAATACAAAGAAGGCTAATTCATAGACCCATTATAAGAGGTTGCTTTAGGTCCCAAACAATTCCATCAAAATTACTTTACAATAATAAATAGTAAATGATGGCACAATAAATCTGCTCAGACAACAGGCTAATAAATTGCAGCAGCGGAGAAATAGACATTTACCTGAATGTCGGCTGCCAACTTCCAAACAGATGACAGATTGCCAGCCACTCTAGTGCACAAAGATATGTTTTCAGATGCTTCCTGCAAAAAAAGTCAATACTTTGATTCATCCTAAATGAAAATACATAAAGGTAGTACTGAAAGGAAAGAGACCATGGTAGAAAAGTAGAACCTCCAATAGTGAGGCACCCCATCTAAAAGCTCCAGTATTGATGCATTCCTTTGAAAGACCAAGAAGTGCTGAGGCAAGTCCATAGTTCGCCGCCAAACTTTTTGGTGAGATCTCCAATGCTTTCTGGAACTGTTCTATTGCCTTCACAGAAGAAAAGACCAATAAGATACCCTTATGAGGGACCATCCATAAATCAAAGCCATGCTTTGCAATTGAGGATAGATTTAAGTCTCAATACATCATAACGACCTCCTATAAACTCTTACATGAATGGCCGCTTTCTTGGAACTCATTCATAGGTTTACAATTTTTTTTATTAGTATTGCCAGTTTTATGGGTTATCCATAAAGGAGGAATAAAATGTAATTCATTCCCCAAAAGATGACGAAATTATGGTAGGTAGGATATAAATTCTTGCAGGTAATGCACAAACCGAGACCCTTCTCAAGGAACTATAGCTATCCTTACATAGCTAACTACTGAACGTGACGGTTAGCTATCGGGATTCAACAATACCTTCCTACCATAAACCAAGCCAAATTATATAGCAGCAGAACACTCTGTATAAACTATTGATTCTCACAGTCTTGTCACCAACAAGCTTTTATTTGCTCTAGATGAAGTCAACAAACTTCATATTTTTTCTGAGTGTTGCTAATTCTTCTAATCTACTTAAGGAAAGATCTTATTTAGAACATCAAAATACTACAGATACAGATGTTCGAAAGAAATAAGACTAAACAATGAGAAGTTAGATGATTATTCAAGATGTCTAGACGAAAGAAACTAATGAAGACATTTACCTTTCTAAAGGAGCCAAGCATTATGAAGACGTTCCCACTTTCCACCCGAGCAAGAACTCTTCCATCCTCAAGTTCTATTGCTCGCCCATATGACTGTTGCAATGCCAAACTAAAATTTATCACCTTATGCAATGATAAGACCAGAGAATAAAATATCAATAGTAACATCAATTAGGTACACCTTTATAAAATGGCGAAAGTGTCTCCACCAATTCAAATCTCTAAAAAGTATGTGGTTAAAATACATGGAGTCAGGGACGGCCAGGCGGGGGTATATGAGGTTAATGGGGACAATTGCCACTTCCTCCCTAACTTTCTGCACTGTGCAACTTTAGTCCTAAAATATGTATTTATTCTTGAATAATCCCTTTAAAGTCTTATAATATATTTGCCCTCATGGATTTTTGTATTTTTTAATTACATATTTGGTCACTTATATTTTCCCCATGTTATTGTTTGGCAGTATCTTTTTTACACTGATTAATGGCCACTTATCATCCAGAATGTTGATAAGTAATTACTCAGTTAACTTTCCGTCCAATTTTAGTCGAATGTTGACATGTCAGTGCCGACTACTGCCGCGTAAGCAAAAAAAAAACAAAAAAAAGAGACACATGGGCACAAAAATATATTATTTTAGTCATATCCATATGTTTTTCATCATCTTCATATTGTACGTCATGGTTTTTATCATCTTCATCTGCTTCCAAAAAAGTTCTTTTTATTTTCTATTAAAAATCGAAGCCAGGAGCTGATTCGCGGCTCAATCCAAACCCAGAAATTTGCAAACTATGAGTTCAACTTCAATCGGACCCAGAAAATGTAGTTCAGGGATTTCTGGTTCAATCCAAACCCTCGGACTACATTTATGGGTGTAAATTCTGATTTCAATTGAAACTAAGAGCTAGTTCAGGGAATCGAACCCCGAAGAAGCTCCTGGGTTTGATCCCTAACTAGAAAAAAAATATGAAGATCATGAAGACAATCTTATTGAAGAAGATGAAGATGATGGTCACATGTCACGTAAGTTTTTCATCTGTCACGACACTTTTTTGTCAACTTTCGCAAGTCAATGTGACCAAGTTATAACATTTTGAAACATAGGTAATTGAATATCACGAGTTTTGACTAAACTAACACTGGCAAACATAAGAGACCAATTATGCAATTGACCATTTCTTTTTTAGTTTGTATTTCTGTGACTATTCTAATTCTTGCCCCCTAAAGAAAATTCCTAGTTTAGTTCCTGTATGGGGTTGAATATGGTGATGCTTTAGAATTTTCATCACGACGCTTTCTGACACTCATCAAATAGCACTCATCACCAGCACACCCTTCTCACTTTCACAATTATGCTTGAAAACTGTTTTAGTAGGACACTTCGCAACCCAAAAATACTGGAATATCTATATGAAATATAAAATGGAGGAAATGGAGAATCTGACCTTAATGGCTGCAGTATACATGCCTAACCGATGATATGCAAGACCAAGCGCCTATTTGCAAGAGGCAGAAGAGACACGGTCGAAGCAATTACTTCAGGAAAGCAACCCACTAAAAGAAAATATAATCTAAAACCAAATCAAGCAATGGTAGTTTACATACTTCCCATAGATCAGCACAGGTTGGATATCCTCGAATAGCATGTTGAAGGCTCGGCACAGCATCAGACCATTTGCTTTGATGAACCTGTTATCCAAGAAGTAACTGAAGTTATGAAAGATATTTACAAACCAGAAGGCTTCTCTTCTTAGTAATTCGTGGCCTATTTAACTATGTTTTCCCATGTTAAGATATTTACTCAGCTTTTGGCTTAAGATAAAATTGCATCTTCATTCATAGCAAATCTTCTGTACTAGAAGCATTATGTTTTCAGCTTTCTTCAGAAAATTGATCGTAGTATCCTTTTCTAAATAATGACAGAACAAACCCAGACATTGAATATGCAACCTGCAGGTAACCCATTCTCCGGAATGCCCAGAAAGCTCGAGGTGACTTTCCTGATGCTTCCTTGCATACAGCCACTTCCAAACTCTCCTTGCCTTCTTGGTCCAACATATTGCACAAAGCTTCCTGGTTAAAGAAATCCCAAGCAAACAGAACTCCAAATGAATTATATAGGTAACTACAACTACTTAAATAACATGTTTTTAGTGAAAACTGAAAAGAAACCATTATGGCAGAAACAAGAAAACAGTAAATGCTCAGTCAAACTTGACATCTATTAGAATAATACTACCACGAAGACATATGTTCTGCAATGAGACGCATACAAAACTGACCCGTAATGACACGTTCCTGTAGAACCAACGTCAGGCATAATCGAGCCTTATATAACATTCAGGGAGTACCAATATAACAGAAAAGGTATAGTGAAAAATTGACAATATAGCAGTAGAATTGTAGTTTTGACAGCTAAAGAGAAGGCAAGAAGAAGGAAACTGATTCAATTACCCCAGAATCGTCGTCATCTGAATTCAGTGTGACTGCTCTCTGGTAACACTTGAGAGCTCTCTGTATATCACCAGCTCTCCCATAATAGTGTCCCAAGTATTTGAATGCAGCAGCATTTTGCGGATTAAATTTAGCAGCCAGAACAAAGTGCTCAGCTGCTTTTTCCTTGGAATCTCCCGCCTTCTCCCACAAGTAGACACCCTGCGAGGCCCAAATTTAGCTTAGTTTCGAACCAACAAGCGGCAAGATAACAGGTTATTCAGCTGAACAGAGAATTACAAGCTCGAAGTGAAGGTTTGGATCATTGGGTTGCGCATCCACTAATTCCAGCAGCTTCTTGAACGATGCTGCCTCATCCTCCTCCTGAAAAGGAAAGAACCATCAATTTCATGATTTCGACTGGAAAAAGGAAAGAGTCGTTGTTAGGGGAGAAGCGTACCGCAGCCATTCCGACACTTGAGGAGTCAAATCCGTTAGCTCGTTACCGGTCGTTGTCGTCTCCGGCTTCGTCGACGGCGTAGGCTAGCGATGGAAGAGCTGCTGTACGCGCGCAGGGCGGTGCCGTCTTACGGTTACCACGACGAACCATTACCCGGTTTGGGTGTCTTGGGCCGATACTGTGATGGCCGATGGGGCTTCTGTCTTTGGGCCTATATTAAAGCCCATAACACCTTTCAATCGGATGGAATTCACTTCCCATTAATAACCAAATCTCTACTTCAATTTTGACTTTATTACAAAAACTTACCCAACTTTTACGGCGTGTTTGGTTCATGGAACGGGGAATAAGGAATAAGGAATAGGGAATAGGAATAGGGAATATGGAATAAGTAATATTAATATGATGTTGTTTGGTTGACTTGATGAATATGGAATGATGATTCCAAATACTATGTTTGGTTGATAGAATGTTATAGGTAAATGAATGGAATAAGTCCAAATTGACAAATATACCCTTTTGCTATCTATATTAATCAAATTAACATTAACAATATTAAAATTTAAAAAGTCAAATTATATATGTATTATTAAACGAAAATTGTTTTTTTTTTTTTAATATTGTTTTTTTACATAAACAATTATATTCACAAACAATATATATATGAAAAAATAGCAATAAGTTTTTGATATGGGGATACCAAGTTCCAGATATGGAACTCCATATTGATCCAAGTACAAAACCATAATAAAGTGCGAATCAATCAATTATATCAAGCAATACAGTACATGTTTGAATATGATACAATACAATTTGTATTCAACGAAAAAATATATATAAAGTTATCAATATAGATCGTCGTATGAAGATATCTCTAATCACTAGTAAATATAAAATAATATAATAACACATAACCTACCTAAATCTAAAAAAAAAAAAGGACTACACATACACAGCCAATTAATAAAACAAAAGGAAAAGAGATACAAACCTTACGAAGAGTAGGTCACGTAGCAACAACAAGGAATCAGCAGGGAAATCAGCAGGCCACGCAGCAAGGCACACAGTAGAAGGCCGTCAGAGCAAGAGCAGCAGCAGTCGCGAGGAGGTAGCTGCATGAGCCGTGAGTAATTAATATATAATGGTTACAATATAATTAAATTAGGTTAGGGTTATTATTGGTTTTTTTATTGCTATACTTTATTTTAGAAAATATGGAATACTTAAACCTAGGGGTTAGGGTAGGATTAGTTATTCCTTCAAAATTAGTAATTAGGAATCATAATTCTACAATAATAAAGTAACCAAACAACATAATAAGGAATGGTAATTCCCTATTCCCTATTCCAATGGTGAACCAAACATGCCGTTAGTTGTTGTTGTTTTTTTTTATTGTCTGGATTTTTAATTTTTGAGCAAATTCTTATGTCTATTACATTTTTTATAATTTATTATACATAAAATGAACATGTTCATGTATAGTCTTTTGATGTGTACCAAAACATGTGTTCAAAACTTCTTCAATTGGAATTTCACACAATTTCAATTGAGTGTCTAATTGAAGTGATTTTATTGCAATCTTTTCATTTTTTTGTTGAATCCTTTTAGAGTTCACATTAAAAAACCATAAGTGCACTTGTTTTGTGATGGATCAAGCTCGTCGGGGTTCCGATCTTTGCGGCCTTGCGTCGAGTCGTGATCACCTTGTTACTCGTGTTCCGCTTTCCCGGTTCCTTTCCTCGCTTACCTGCACAAGGGGTAAGCTGGGGGGTGTCCGGCGAACCCTCTTCGATGCTTAAATGAGAGTTCGATTTTAGAGAGATAAAGTTAGAGATAAGTCAGATCACCGATATTCAACCAGATATTATAGTTATAAATGAAGGATATAGGGTTCTATTTATAGAGTTTGAGATTTTGGCATCGGAGGACCCACATTTACGGGTGGGACCCGTGTAATAGTATGACTGGTATGGTATGCGCGTAACTCGGGTGTTGATCACCCGGGCGTCGGGGGCCGGAGGCGTGACGCGCCGGCCCCGTTAACACCAGACTGGTCTGGTGTTGTCACACTGGACTAGTCCGGTGTTGTATCACCGGACTAGTCTGGTCCCGTTTGTCCGGGCCAGTCCGGTGTTTTCGACACCGGGCTAGTCCGGTTCGGGAGGATTAGCGTGTGGTTTTGAAGGGTCTCGGCCACTTACCATGTTCGGGGTCGACGGTGCGACCAAATCGAGCCTTAGTGAGGTCCAATCGGGTGTATATCCATCATTTTGTTTATGTTCAATTTGATGAAAATTATACCGAATGTATCAATTTTTCCAAATGTAATAGCCAATTCTAAAAAATTAAAATTTGAATAGCAATCTATTATTTGGTCAAAATTTAGGTAACCCTTAAATCTTAATTACTACTACGAAAAGTGATAAAATGTCTTATTATATTCTACTTTTGATTTGTGACTATAATATAAATATACTTAATATTGACAACTGAGAAATGTTAGACATTCCGACATCCCGTGACGAGTTATTCCGATTCAGAGGGGATAACAAAATGCCCAAAAAGTTTATATTATTTACAAGCATTGTCATTGTCTCAGTGTTCGAAACAACTAGGAATCTCTTATCGACTTGTCTATCATATCTCTCGACAATTATTACTTGTTATGCCATGAATCTTGATTCGGAACTTGGCGGCAGTTTCAGAGCATAGTATATCACTGCTCTAATTATTCGACTTAGTAAAATGGAAGATTCAGTAGATTTATTTATTAAAAAAACTTTGTAGGGTGTTTTTTTTTTATGAAATGCTCGATATTTTATTTATATATGCAAACTACGATAACAATAGTATAGCCTGAACAAGATAATTGATGAAATTTATAATGTTATTGATGCTCCAATCAACTTGATATTTCGGTTCTTGAATACCTGCACAATCAACCATCCTCCTTGCCAGCCTCATGGACGGCCTCCAAATACAAAATTCCACATCTGATTTACATATACAAACCAGATCTACTTCATAAACTCTTAGATCTGCCTAATCTGAAAGTTTACTTCGCAAATATAGTCGGCAAACGAGCCAAGCGACTTTTAAATTTCGTTCAGTGCTGCCAATAATTTGGATAGATAATCGCCAGACATAAGAATTCTCATAACGAGAAGACGAAGAATCCCCGTAATAAGAAGACGAAAAGCTCCCAAGATGGGAAGACGACAAGGAACCCAAAAGAATCATCCATGTGAATAACTGTCATAGAACAAAAATCTAAACAACTAAAAAAAATTACCATAAAGATTATGCCTATTATGTCAGGCACGCCGTTGAAGACGACTCCGCCGACAACTGAAGAATGCTTAAGCATAGGGCAGCTAAGCTAGGTTTTTTTTTTTTTTTTTTGGCTTGTAGGGGTGTTATATATATATAACAGAAAAAAAAAACGAAAAAGAAAAAGAAAAATAAAAATAAAAACATATTTGGCCGGGTTGGAGCAACCCGGCTAAGTGAGTTCCAATTTTTTTTTAAACAGCTTTTCGGGAAAAAAAAATAAAAAAATTCAGTTGGCCGGATTGGGGGAACCCGGCCAGCCCTATATTTGTAATTTTTTTTTCTAGCCTATATTGGTATTTGCTTGTCCATGTAGCCCTATTTTGATAAAAAAAAAAAAAAAAACTATATATATATATATATATATATATACTAGAAATATTAGCACACGCGTTGCGTGTGCATCTAACTCAAACATCATGTATATATTATATTAGTATATTTCCTATTCACACTCGAACAAAATCCATAGTCTATTATAGAACATATTGCTACTACATATGAAAGAATATCTTGAAATTCATCATATATTTTGATACTTCATCACCTGTCAAGAAAAGTAATATAATTCATCATCCTCAACAAATAGATATTTAACCATATAAGTCAAAATTTTAATCCAACTAAAGTAACATTAATATTGAAGAAAAAAGTAAAATATATATTAAGGTAATTCACAGCATAAATTTCTAAAAATAATGCACAATGTAAACCACAAATGTTGACATGTTGACATGTGCGTGCATGAGCGTGTAAGAATCCTATATCGAATTCCAAAAGTGTTTTAACAGTTAATTATTGTAAACCACAAATGTTGACATGTTGACATGTGCGTGCATGAGCGTGTAAGAATCCTATATCGAATTCCAAAAGTGTTTTAACAGTTAATTATATCTAAACTAAGTGCTTTCGCTGAGGGCTTATATATAACTAACCTAACTTTAGATGTTCAAGGATATAGCTATGATGAAAGCAATTACAAGTCGTCTATATGATCAAAATCCAAGCACTAATCCATTGATACTTTATATAATCGTTGTGAGAAATTCTGGAAAATTTAAGATCACTTAAAAGAATAGAACCATTTGAATGTCATTAACACTGACATCAAAATATACATTCAACATGAGCTTGCAAATAGCAGAGCTAAATTAAACAATACACAATTGGGTATATGTGTTTTGGTTAATATATAGTTATAACTTAGCACCACAAACTCAATATAAATTTGGTTTATTTTACAGATGCAATACCATATTATTAATTTAAAGTTAAAAATGAAAAGCATTGAACTTCCAAATGTATAGTCTAAGAAAATACGAAAATTTTAGTGATAATTTGAGAAAAGAAAATTCGAACATAATGTAAGGAACTAAGAATTCTCAGTATGTTCATTAATCTAGACATGTTAATTCTAGATGGTTGTCAAGAATAAAGAAAAAGACAACATAAATATTGTTTGAGTTTTAATTTGGACAGTTTAGCATAACATCACGACAAACTTTATTCCGCAATTAATTGAGTAATTTGGGCAAATCAAGTGAAAGCGGAAGCTGAAAACTCAAATTATGCCATATTTTTCCAATCTAATGTATATATAGTAAAAAAGAATTGACAAGAAAAAACACGAAGAACATACCTTCAACTCTTCTAAGTTTTGACTGAACCAGTGAAAGATTCATCGTCCTCCATCGCTAAGTCGAAGGCAATAAACTCCTAGACTTTTGAGGCATTTTCATCTCCATAGAATGTTCTCTAAAATTTCAGTGTCAAAAGAAAATTACTGCTAGTAACAAAAAACATAAAAACGTAAGTTGATGATTCTCACTGGAGAAGGAAAGAAAGTGGCGTATATTGATTCATAATAATAAACATGAAGAGAATCAAGGTGCACACTGCAAAGTATGATACTATTAGAAGTAATCTTATAGCATAATATTAGTTTAAACCACCCTAAATCATCTATTGGTTATCTACTTCACGTACAAGAATACAAAAAGAAAAACAAAATAACAAGACAATATAACAGCTGCACAATAATAAAGTCTTAAAATACACTTTGCATTGTACCACAAAATTCACCATATTAGTGCTCCTCCGTATCTTCTATATACATCCATCATCAACCCAATCAAATAGCATTATATTTAAATTATGTAGACTTATTGATCCACTATCAAAATGAAGAGTAGAGGTGGCAGAAGGAAAGCACCGTCAGACGATGTCCAACTTAAGCAAAAGCAAGAGATCAAAAATATTAATTTAAAATTAGGATGTCAAATACACTATCTATATTTAGTTGTTAATATTGAAGAAAACTTAAGGGTAGCATGATCATTCAAAGTGGTCCAAATATCAGGAAATGTTACACATTTTTTTCTTTTTGGCCAACACAATGTTAGACACTCAAAGAGATAATATACTTAACTGTATGAATGAACTGTACTAAGTGGACGTGAAGGTGTTTGTTAGAAGTTGGTTGATAAAGGAAAATATGTTAGTTTTCTTACGAAATGGTAAATAATAAGGTTCGGATATTATCCGTTTGAATAGAGTAAGTCATTTCAGCATTTTGTCGAGCATTTAGTGTGCAGAAAATAGAATTACCAGATTTGAAAGCAGAAGTTTTTGGGCAGTTGGAGGATTGGGCTGGTCAGATGAAACCAAATAAATGAGTGTAAGATGAATAGCATGAAGAAATGACGGTTACCTGTTCTTTGGAAGACTCGAATGAAGTATAGGAGGACATATGAGCGTAATTGTTGATAGTATGTTGCTTATTCTTTGCTGCACTTTGATGAATAAGAACAGATGAGGAAGATAATCGAACAGACCAAGCAGGTGATGGGAGTGACAGTTGAATTTGATTGATGCACTTCAGAGGTTGAAGAAGGAAGCCACGGGACGGGAGTGAAACCGAAGAGCCGCGAGACGGTTGTATTGACTTGGAAGAATAGAGGGGTGTGATGTTTGAAGAGGTAGAGGGGTGTGATGTTTGAAGAGGCACGTGATGAATTAATTGGAGGGAATGTGAGGACAAATTTAGGTGAGGACAAATTCAAATATTCATATTTTTATTTATGGTATAGATATATATATATATATATTTGAAAGATGAAGAGGAAAACTGAGATATTAATAATTGCTTACACAAATTTAAAGAACCCATTAATGAACTTTTAAAAACAAAAGTTAATAAATATAGTATTCAATTAAATTACTTTTCACAAAATTAAAAATCAAATAAAACTCACTAACAATTTTAATATATCATCACTAAACAATGTCATGGCATAAATTATAAAGAGACTTGAGATAATATAAAGTATGTGTAGTGTAAACTGTAAAGTGACAACTTCCATTTATTTATTTATTAAAGTAGCATGATTAAAAACAATGATTCTATCCTCAAACTAAAAGTAATGAAAAATAAAATAAAATTAACACTGAAATTCTTTTTGTTTATTTATAATGGACAAAAAAATAATTTCATATCAGCTTTTACGGGCTGTCCCCATTCTCTCCTCCTCGGCACCTCCCACCAACTCATGGAAATTGGCGGTGGGCCACACACATTCATGTCTCCCTCCGACAGCGCCACCTGGCATCCACACTCCACTTCGTTCATAGATTCTTCTTCTTTCCCGGTCAACAAACCGTCATCAGATCAGATCAGATCAGACAGATCCAACCAACTTTCTACACAGTGACGTCAGCGCCGATGGTGTTCCGCTCGAACTCCTTAATCGTCGCCGTCAGCTTCTTCATGCTGTCGTCGTACACGAACGGCCGCTCATCGTGCCACGTCACGTTTTTCTTCGCCGTCATCGGAAGCAGCTCCCGGCAAACCTCGCCGGGGACGGTGATGGAGTTGTGATAGTGGTAGTAACGGATCTTGGTCTCTGTCTTGTGGAGAGCTCCGCCGACCACGTTTTCAGACATGTGGACGCCGGTTGCGTAGGCGTTTTTTGCCTGGATTGCGTATTTCCGGTCCCGCCGGATTCCAGTTCGGGAATCCCGGAATAGAAGTTTCTCAAACCCCCATTGCCTGGAAACAACCACGAATATGGAATCAGTATTATGTACTTATGCGTCCAAGTAATCGAGACTCATTTTACTCGAGTTTGATCTTAAATTTTTCAAACTCGACCTCAATTAAACTCGTTAAGCTCAAAAGACTCGAACACAAATTGAACTGAATGTATTTATTATATAAAGTTCGAATAAACTCGAGTCGAGCTCAACTTGAATCACCACTTGAATCTGACTAAAATTAATTATTCAGTTAAACACATTTTAGCTCGAATTCGAGTAGAATAAGTTTTTGACTCTGAATAAGATTTAAAAGGAAAAAAAGAAAATTAATTAAGCTCACAAGCCTCTTAAATTAACTATAAATGAATTTGTACTTGATTCGCTACTAAAAAAGCTCGAGTAAGACTCGTGAACCTCTCGAATCGAGTATAAATGAACTCGTATTCGACTCGGTAATTTAAAAAGTTCAACTCGAAATTTAACAAAGCCTAATTTGAATATCCACCAAGTGAGTCAATCTTGAATAGCTACAACTCGCTTAATGAATCATATACCCAGGTGTGAAAATGGAATACTGAATCTCTCCACGATGGAAAGATCCATTTTTTTTAAACAGATATGCAGAATGTCAAATTTCCAGCAACCTTCAATTGCAAGACATGCAAATGTAGTACAGAGCACGTGCCAGGGTCCAAATTCAAGTCAAAATCAATATGAACCCTAGAAATCCAATTTCAGCTCGAAAATTCAATTCAACGGATTCGTATAGTAAAATAAATAGAAGAAGATTGAAGAATCGTACTTGGAATAATCCTGAGAAGAATCGTTCAAGCAGAGGGCACTGGACATTGGATTCTGCTCAATGGTGAACTGCGTGTAATTGGAGAAATCGTCCATCACCGCCGCCAAGCTCCTCCCGTCCGGCAAGTAAATATACTCGTCCACGTCGAAGAAGAAGGTCCAATTGGCGGCGAATCTGTACCTGTGGAGGCAATCGTTCACCACAAGGAACTGATTATAGTAATACCCATCGAATTCGGCCTGATCCCTAATATCATTGACGGTGGCCCGACCAGCGCGGACCCACGGATCCAGCACTGCCATCACCGCCGGCGACACACCGCCGGCGTCGTGGAACACGAAGTGAGATCTGGGGCCGAAGAACCACGCGTGGTACGCCATCCACTCCCTTATCCTCGCCGCGCTCATGTTGCCGTAGAGGGACGATCCGCAGTAGAGGTAGTCGTAGTCGTACGGCGGCGCGTATTTGGACGCGTTGTAAGCTCCGGGAGCTTCCTCGAGAGCTGTCAACTTCTCGTACCTCCTTGGAGACTCGTTATAGTAAGCGAAGAGATTGAGCTTTCCGCCGCCGTTGTCGGCGTTAGGGTTCTCGGCGAATGTGCAGTTGACCACCACGACGGTGTAGACCCGGCCGTATCCCCAGTCGGGGAGAATCTTCTGCGCCTTGGCTCGGACCGAAGTGCCGTTGCTGTAAACCCACTCGCATTTGTACCACGGGCGGCCGTAAACGTGGATTGGCTTCGACGCCAAGCCGACGACGGCGAAGGTGGCCGGGCCGCCGCGGTACGCGCCCATGAGGACGAAGAGGGCAGCTGCGTTTCCGTAGGATTTGAAGACGCGCTTGTTCGGATCGGTGTTGAGAGGCGTCGAGGTCTGCTGAGCTGCGGCGGAGACGGTGGCGAACTTCTTCTCCTCCGCTACTTGCGGTGAGGGAGCGGCTGAGCACTGGGGACGCGTGGTGGAGAGGAGGTTCTGGTAGTAAGGAGGGAGGTTCCAGATAAGCATGACCAAGGTTAGTGCGAGGAATGTGGCCAACAAGGGCTTGGTATCGAAGCAGGTGAAGAGGCGGGCCGCGGCGGCGGCGGTTGCCGGAGAAGGGTTATTGTCCTTCCTCATTGGAGCTGTCGGTGGCAGGGCAGAGACTATTCAGAAGAGGCAGTGTATGAGGTCAGTGTAGTGATCTTTTTGGAATTTGAGCTGGTTAGTCTTAAACATTTGGCTACGGATGTTCTATTAATTACCAAACTGACATTTTATATTTGTTTTGGGCCTTTTGCCAATGATTACGTTTTTTTTTTTTTTCTTTCATGAACTTTTAACAATAAAGAAAAGAAAAATAAGACAAAAACATTTTTAGGGGAGTAAAAGCAATAAAAAGTTTAAAGTAGTGGAGGGAACCCGTACCAAAAAAAAAAAGTGGAGGGAACCGGAAAAGCAAAAGGAATAACATGTTTTTTCGGTTAGTGGTGCTATTCTGGTTAAAAACGTGGTTCGATAAGTTTAAAATCTTTTGAGAATTATTCAGATTAAAATATTTGGTTTCGATTGACTTACAAATCGTGTTAGGTATAAGAGAATGGTGAACTGGACTTAATAGGTTGTCATTTAGACTATATAAGTTGTTAGTGAAGTTACGTTAATAAAGCAATGTATTATTCACTAAGTTAGATTATGAGAACCGGATTATTACATTGTAGGAAGAGTCTATAATAGTCATAATAACCATTCTTTTTAAAATAGAAAAAAGAATACATACTTTTATAAATTTGCTATCAAACGCCAGTTAATTAATTAAATAAAATAGAAATAAAAAATAAATGGCAAAAAAAGAAAACATAAAAATATACGTATAAATAATATGTATCATCATTATTTATTTACAAAGAGAGAAAAGGAACCGAGAAGGTTCGAATCTGCTGTGGTGGAGATCCGGTTATTAATTTGAGGGAATTAATCATTGATGCCAACCTGTCTGCAGATGGGAAGAGTAGCGGAAGGCGTTCCACCGTTCACAGCTTTATTCCCTTTATTTATTTTATTAATATTAATTATTTAATATTAAACTATTAATTAAAATTATTCATCCACAATTTTGGATAATTTTACTTACATAAAAATTTATATTACAATAATATTATTATCAACTATATTACTTGGCAAAAAAAACTATATTGTAAAATTTTGAATTTTTTACCTAAATGGGGATGTAATAGATTCAAAAAACCAAAATGTGAAACATTTTGGCGATACCAAAATGGGGTTCGGGGCACTATCAAAGTGCCCCGAACACTGTGCTCCGCTCTCTCAAAGAGCGGAGCCAGCTGGGAACGTGCTGTTCCCTGCTGCGTCACATCGCAGCGCTCTCTCAAAGAGCGCTGCGATGTGACGCTGCTCAGGGACTTCCTGAGTCCCTGAGCAGCGTCCGGAGTTCCCAAGATTGGGCAAGGCTTGCTATTTAAACAAGCCTTGCCCAATCTCATTTTTACCTCTTAAAATTTGTAAAAAAAAAACACGAATCAATCAGAGTATTTGAACTTTGAAGATCTCATTTTTATTCGGATTCAAGGTTTACATTTCACTTCCGGCTACATTTGGAACACTTTAAAAGTCTTATTGGCCTCTACAGTTAAGGTACTTTCATAATTATACGCTGCTTATGTACATATTTTAAAATGGTAGAAACTATTTGAATAAATAAACGCTATATTTATGGTCTTTGCAACAAAAAAAATATATATATACTAATTTATGGGGTTTATAAATTAGTATATTCTTATGAAGCAGCAAATGTTTCAAACGGTTAATTAGAATATAGCTAGCTTGGATTTTAAATTTAGTAATTATCTTAGAAAATATGTAAATTATTTACGTAACAAAACTCTGTACACGTTACTTCATTTGTTGTACTTTTATAGATGATAAAATATTTGGAATCATAATGTCGTAGAAAAATTAACCAACTAAACAATAATCTCATTTCAGTCGATAAGTGATTCCATATGTTCATGCATGTTAATTTTTATTATTATTATTTTATGTCTAAAATAAAAAATAACTTTGAACGTAAATTGTTCCTTATAGAATCTAACTATTGTGGGTTTTTATGTTAGGGGTTGGAGTCATCAAAATCATTGTTGTAGATGCTCGGGTCGTAAGTAGCAGACTTGAAAATTTTCTAAAGGACACTAAAATTGGTAAGAATTCTCGACTGATTTATTAAAAATTTGAATTTTGTTTCCACTAAAGCATTTTAACAAAGCATGTCATTTTTTAAGCGTGTGTAAACTAAAGTGGTTGACAATGCATAATACATTTATTCTAAACTTGAATTGATTACTAAAGATAAATTTAAATATTAACTCCGTTGTTATATGGATAATAAGTTCAAATATTTACCGTTAATAATGTAAACAATGAAAACTTTAATACATTATAATAACAATTCCAAATTATAAACTTACGTCATTTCTTTAAAGGTATTATTTTTTTTTATCTCCATTTAAATATTTTTGCTAATTGTACCGTATTCTAATACTTAAAGTCTTAAATATTTTATAATCAAGTTTTTTGAATGAGAAAATTTCACCACTCCGGCAATTTGAGATTTTCAACTAAAGTATATTTTTCGTCAAATACAACTAAAGTATATTAACTATTGTGATAATAATTTATTATTTATCCATTGTACTAGAAATGTAACAATCATATATTTATTGGATGAAAATTTTATTATATATAAGACATTGCAAAAAGAAATATATTATAGTTTTTAATATAGTAGCATATTAATTCGACCGTTGATAGATTCGCAAGATAAACGTAGTTGGTCAGTCATCATTTCCTTAATTTAGTTATTTTAGATTCTGTATGTGATAATTATATCTTAACTATTTATTAGAAAAATGGTGAAAATATATTTTGAGTTCAACGGAGGTGAGATGTATGTCATACAAGTTCATCAGAGCATTACACTGGACGAAGTGAAAATGGAGGCCATGAGCATTTCGCGATGTGGAGCTCCACGAGTGGAATTGATGTGGAGGTTGAATAGCGAAGATTATGATGTTTCCGATGACTATATTTGGCGGAGGATTATGGAAATATGTGTTGAAAATGTCTTTCTCACTGTCATCCCAATGTGGGATCAGGGTACCAGTTATGGAGTCCAAGGTGATTATGACGTAGACGAATCAGAGCTAGATGAACTGAATCACCTGACAAGCAATATGTCGAGTTTAAGGTTACGTGGGGGAAATCCTGATTACGAAGGGGGAGAATGCAGCAACGTCGAGGCGTACAGTGAAGCAGCTAACACCGACCTAGTAGAAGTGCAAATAACTGAAGTTGAGCCAGAGGAGGTCGACACCGAGGAAGAGCCTATCGACGAAGTCAACGAGGCCCGTGAAGAAGCAAACGAGTCAAACGAAGAGTATTACCAGTACCCGCCTGAGTTTACCTCAGGTGATTGGGAAAAGGGGTTTGAGAGCAATGATTGGGATCGGCATGCTTCCTCATCTTCTCATGCGGTGGAATTAGCAAAGTGGGATAGCTATGCAGATAAGAATGCTGTTAAAGTGGCCGTCAAAGAATGGCACATTAACAATGCACGACAGTGCTGCACCCCTGAATCCAACAAAAAGTCAGTTGTCTTTGAATGCATAGACAAATCATGTTCTTGGTACCTTCGCGCATCAGTGGGGCAATTTGGATCATGGTACATCACGGTGTTAGGGCCTCCACACTCGTGTGTGAATGCTGAGCCGATCAAGCGGCATCGACAAATTGATTGTCAATTAATTGCCAATCATATATATCCTTACGTGTGGGAAAATGCCGACGTTTCGATCAGCTTCTTACAACAAGTTATGTTTGACAAATACTCAGAGAGGCCATCGTACCGCAAGGTGTGGTACGCCAAATTCAACGTCATTGAGCGGATCTATGGAACTCACGAGAGTGCCTTCAATAGACTTCCACAATTGTTGACAGCTATAGCGCATTACAATCCAGGCACATTGTTCGACTTCGACTGGCGTTCCCAAAATGGGCAGGTGGCGACCTTCAGTAAATGTTTTTGGGCATACGCACCTTCAATAATCGGGTTTCCACATTGTCGCCCATTGATCAGCATTGACGGCACACATCTATATGGAAAGTATAGAGGAAAGCTTCTTGTAGCTGTGGCGTATGATGCAAACAATCACATTTTTCCATTGGCGTTCACATTGTGTGACAATGAGAGCACAGAAACATGGACATGGTTTTTAAGGCGTCTGCGCGATCACGTGACGAATGATGCACGACCAGTTTGCATTATATCAGATCGTCATAAGGGTATAATACGCGCTTTGGATGATATCTTTCCCCAACCACATGGATTCCACAGGTATTGTGCTCGTCATGTTGCTAGCAACTTCAACACTCACTTCAAAAATAAGAAGTTGAAGGAGGTTTTTCAAGAGATGCTTTGGACTTCAAACAAGCATAAGTGTCTTACTGAACTTCAAAAGTGGCTACAAGCGGATGATGGCAAATACAAGGGTTTCATTGAAAGAATGGGAGACATCAGCACGTGGGCGCTGTCTCATGATGGAGGTCTTCGATTCGGTAATATGACAACGAATCATTCTGAGGTTTTTAACAAAGTCCTCAAGGGCGCTAGGTCATTGCCGGTTACAGCGTTGATTGAAGGTACATTCATGAGAATGAATAAATATTGGATTGATCATACGGTAGAAGCCAGACGTGAGTTAACCGAAGGCCACATATTTCCTGAGAAAATTAGGGCTAGGTTAAGTAAAGCAATCGAAGAATCAAGGTTCTTTACTGCTATACGGTTTGGTCACGGCGTAGTTTTTCGCGTTTCGACTCGTGACGGTCAACCATATGTAGTAAACCTTGATGATAAGGAGTGTGAATGCGGCGAGTGGAGGTTGTTCGGAAGCCCATGCAAACACGCCATATGTGCAATTACACAGGTTCATGCAAGCGTCTTTTCATACGTTGACAGTCAATTCAAGATAGAAAACATTATTAAGGCGTATGAACATGCATTTCAACCTTTACGTCAAGAGCATAATTGGCCAGTGTGGGACGGTCCAACCGTGATTGTTCATCCTCATATGCTTATTTCACCAAGGGGGAGAAAAAAGGTGAGAATTACCAACGATGGACACTAGCCAACCGTCTCGCCAACCGTCCAAGGTGAATAGATGCGGTAAATGTGGTCAGGAAGGTCATAACAGAAGAAGTTGCAAATCCACTAGTTGATATTTAATAATTTCATTATGATGTACCTGTATTTTGTTTGTTTGTTTTTCTTTAATGTATTTCGATATTGTTGGGTTAATGTATTGACAGTCATCTATATTGTCGTACGTCAAAACGACCATTAATGTCCGAACTTTCTCGGAAGATTGTCGTTTATCTACAACTCCAAATACAATGAAACTTAAAACATATTTCTTTTATTACTTGAATAAAAATCTGTAATTTTTTAAATTTTTTTGGAGAATTTCGAAATTTATGGTTTTTCAACACCGAATGGGCTACGACCCCCCTAAAACGAAGTTTTCAGACCAATTATCGATTTTTACATGAAATTCAAAAAAATCTTAAAAATTTACTATGACTTCTTACTTATTAGGGAAATCCATTGCCGCAAACGGTGACAAATTTGGAGTCTTGTAGAATATATATAAATCATTCATACGTACGCCAAAACTACCATTAATGTCCGAACTTTCTCGGAAGATTGTCGTTTATCTACAACTCCAAATACAATGAAACTTAAAACATATTTCTTTTATTACTTGAATAAAAATCTGTAATTTTTTAAATTTTTTTGGAGAATTTCGAAATTTATGGTTTTTCAACACCGAATGGGCTACGACCCCCCTAAAACGAAGTTTTCAGACCAATTATCGATTTTTACATGAAATTCAAAAAAATCTTAACATACGCAAGTAAAAATACGCAAGTTACACAAATGCAATTGAAAATACGCAAGTAAAAATACGCAAGTTTCAATTAAACATCAACATCAACCAACTACATGACAAAAGAAAAAAAAAACACCAAACAACAACGGTTAACCTCTCCCGCTCCCTCGCACGTTTCTAGACCAGTCTACATTGTCGTAAAACGACTGTTGAGTAGGTTGAGTGCACGGTGGAGGCTGAGTTACGTGTTCATTCAATGAAGTCTGGGTCAGTATGTCATGAGGTGGAGCCTGACCACCCGGTCTATACGACGATTGATGAAAACCCTGTTCATATGACGGTTGATTAATACTTGATCCATACATCAGCAGAGGACCACCCAGGCCATACGATGGAGGTCCATACGACGGATGTCCATACGACGGATGTCCATACGACGGAGGTCCATACGACGGAGGTCCATGTGGATGTCCATAAGATGGAGGTGCATAAGACGACACCCCTACATGCTGGCCAATGGGTGGTTGCTGCTGTTGAGGCTCGTCATCGTCAGGTGACAGCTCCGCACTCATCAATCGCTCAAACCGGGTATCGTCACCAGTCTGTATGTACAGGCTACAGATTTCGTCTGTTATGCACTCAATATGTTTTTTCATATGGGGTGGCACTACAGGCTCTAATTTCCTTGACTTCATCAATATTGTATCCAGACCACGCAACTGACAACATAATCATATTTAGAATGATTGAATGACTAACTTATAATTACATCTCAAATATACTAATAAACGTCATGTAACAAATACTTACCATCAGAACTTCGTTGTTTCCACTAGCTTGAAAATAGGCATGTGGTGCTGCCTCTTCCTCTTCCTCTTCCGCTTCAGAGTCTCCAGAATTATTATATCCAACCATCGTGACAGTACGTTGAGCATACCATCTCAGGTAGTCCCAATCAGACACGCTAATGGGCACATGCTGCAGCAAATGATTGTGGCGGTTGTTCCACTTCTGGATGTGTACATTGTGCTCAACGTACCAAGGGATGGTAGGGTCCTTCTTCCATTCATCGCACCTGTGAAGAGCACTCCATTCATTGACGTCTTGCAATTGTTCTGGGGGGATTGGTTGTGGTAACCCAAATTGTCTGTACACCCTCTCGGGAAGTTGATACTCCACGCAGTTGAAATGGATAAGGGGTAGACGAATTTTTGCCAAATCCCAACCGTTCAAGCAAATTGGTGGCACAATGGCCTGCAAATCTTGTGTCCACGGGTCCCAGGTAATCTGAAAAATAATATTATGACACTAAATAAATTAACAACAATAAATATCCAGAGAAAAAAATAGTAATTATTTTTTACTGCTGTATCTCTCATTGGCTTTAGTGCATCCCGGTAATAGTAATGATTGTGAGCGACAACTGCCACTCTACCGGTCTTCGAAGATCTCCAATGGCAGCCGACTGATTTGCCATGTGTGCGAAGCTGCAACCGCTTTGGTCTTCCAATCCCGATATGCTCCCAACACCACACCTACCATAACAAAAAAATAAAATAATAAACAATACAGTACGTAGGGCAATTTACAGTGCATAAGGCAAAAATAAACTAAAATCTTAAACAAATTTTTTTTACCTGTAGAAGCACACCACAACCTTGTACTCTCGTCATGCTTTTTTTACTAGCCCACCTGCAGAGCCCCTAAACAAGTAGCTCAAGACAGCCGAACCCCAGCTGAATTGAGGTATTTCTTCAAAATCACGTAGTAAGTATAAGTACTCTAATGGGACAACCCCTCCACTGGTGTTGGAGAACAGACACTGGCCTAGGAGGATCAATATATACGCTCTAGCTCTTCGCTGAGCCTCCAAGTCATCAGGTAGCCAATCCTCGTCATCCTCTGATTTCTTAAAGTGCGTCTTCAACGGGAGTAGTTTTATCTCAGTTCCCCCTACCCTCCCAAATGTGTTTGTTAATTCTATACCTAATAGGTCCCTAAATATGGTATACTTATTCGTCTTTAACTGGTCAAAAGGAATCTCACTCCGGTAGTAATCGGTTACGGGCTTACCATCGACGGGTAATCCCAGAATCATCGCGACATCTTTAAGAGTGATAGTCATTTCACCTTGGGGAAGGTGAAATGTGTGAGTCTCAGGCCGCCAACGCTCTACTAAAGCATGCATGAGGCGTAAATCTACCTCAACACGGGATGTCTCTCCGGCATTCAAAAAACCAGCCAGGGCGACGTAGCGTTTGGTTCTACGGTCAATATCATACATGTTTCCATTTCTCATTTTCATGTCCTTGGAGTTTGGATTGTTTACCTAGCAACATAAAAATTCACATAAATGATTTTTTTGCATAAAAACATTATTTAACACTGTAATATATAAAAATGTATTGTATATGTAATTAACAGTATAACAACGTAATTCACACCCATACAGTTTAACAATAAATAACCAATCTACAATTTTAAAATTTTATATATTAATTAAAAACTAGTTAATATATAAATTGCAATAAATTTTTAAAATTTACTTTACCTATTGTTCGTTTTTTAACTAAATTTAAAAAAATAGTGGCATGAGCATAGTGTAATTGTTTTTATATAATCCATTGTATAAATATTTCATTCGCTATAAAAAAAAAGGTTATTTGTTAATAATTATAAAATAAAAAATGTAAATATGCCCACTTATAATTTTAATCAATATATATATATATTAAAAATAAATATGCCTACTTATAATTTCATACTTTTTTTTTTGTAACGAAAATTTTATACATGAGTATGATGTTTGTTAATGCTCTTCAACTTATTTTATTATACAAAGGTATATTGTTATTATAGTGGTGGTGCGAGTTGAAATAATATTATAAAAATAAGTAAATGCAATCAACTATGTAGTATTTATAGATATAATAAATATTAGCTTTTATTATGTGAAAGAAAAAAACGGACAAAAAAATAAAACGATCTTCAATATGCAATGTGAGTGTTTGGATAATTTCTAACTACTTACATTTATCTACATGTAAATGACACATCATTTATGCGAAATTAAAGTTGATATGGACCAATATAATTACTCCATTTTGACATGTAACCTATATATTTTATTACTTGTCAAAAAATTATAACACATTTCAAGATTATATTAGATATAGATAATTACATTATAAAAAACGTAATACATTATAGATTTAGCAATTTGACAATCTATATATAAATAACATGTACATTTAAAGATTACCGTATCTTTGGCAGCATCCTGGGACCTATGACGTGCTTGATCAAAAAGCAGTACATGATTTATTGGCTCTTTTCCGGATCTTCTTCTACCGCCACGACCTCTACGTGCACTACCTTCACCGCTTTCCATCGAAAATGAGCAAGATTTGATGTAGAATGAAAATTTTCAAAATCAAAGGAGAGAATTAAAATATAGCTTGGCTTGATGCAATGCTTGGCTTGCTTGCTATATAGCAGCCCTTTATATAGCAAGCAAACCTGCTTACTCAGTGTAAAAAAAAAAAAAAAAATTTAACTCTCCTGCTTCCGTGACTGCTGAGGGAAAGATTCCCTCAGCAGTCAAGTCACTGCGCTCTTTGAAAGAGCGCAGTGACTTGACTGCTGAGGGAAGATTCCCTCAGCAGTCACGCCGCTCCGCTCTTTCAAAGAGCGGAGCGACGTGGCAGGGAACAGCGTTCCCTGTGAACACTGTTCCCTGCTGCTCCGCTCTTTGAGAGAGCGGAGCACAGTGTTCGGGGCACTTTGAAAGTGCCCCGAACCCCATTTTGGTATTTTCACCAAAATGTTTCACATTTTGGTTTTTTGAATCTATTACATCCCCATTTAGGTAAAAAATTCTAAAATTTTGGCTATTATATTATAATATTAAAAAATAAATAGTATTGTAATAACTAAAACCAGTTAAATAATAACCATCCGTCAACATCTACAAATGGGGTTATACAATGAAGATGTTTTGTAACAAGATATAAAGTGATCTATCATATAAAATAACATATTCGATGTTATTTACTTTGAAGTTTTAATTTTTTCCTCTCACAAGCTAGTTTGAATTAATCTCACTTCGATTCCAGTAATCAACAAGTTATGAAAGCTATCAGCTAGTCTAGATGAATTTATCAAGAACCATGCTGCTAAAGGCAACACTAGCAATAAGAAGCAAGAGCTAATAATTCCTACTCCGGTTTCCAAACTCTTAACCATATGCTTACAGCTGAAAGAGAGGTGCAACAAAAATAATCTAGACAGTAAAATAACAAACAAAGAGAAACAAACGAAAATCAGCTTTCGTTTATCCAACGATTATTGAAAGAATATCAAAATAACGATTCTTACGAGACCTCGACAATTACAGTTATAAAATTATCTAACACTATTTAAAAGCATAGATTAATTCGATGTATTTTAAAGTTCATAGTCACTTGTTGTGACACGTGGCATAATAATAATACACATTTGGATTGTGAACCTCTATAATTTTAATATTCTAAATCAATTTTAGAGTTTTGGCCAAAAAATCAAATTTAGAGTTTTTGCCTCGTAATGTATGCTATATTGTGGACTTTTAAGAGAAAAAAAAAACACATTATTAAGTAAATAGTAATTTAGCTGCACGTTATGCAAAATTCTAATTTGAAGAAAACATGTATTATAATGTTATTGGTTCGTACTTTGTAAATAATTAATTTCAACTTTATTATTAACATATTAAAAGAATATGTGCATTTTGTTATTAATTAGTCTTTACAGTAGTGTGTGTAAGTTTGAACTATCTTATAGTATCCGTAAGGTGTTTACCTATATATTTTTTTAATGAAAAATAACCATTTGTAAATGATTGTGTGTAGAAAAATTTATATATTATTTTGTTTTGAATAGTACGGGGTCAGTTTGTAAGCAACTATTAATATTTGTTTTCATGTGGAAGTAAATGTGAAGACTTGCAACATTGATATGCTTGCTCCAACTATGCTCACACATAGTCAGCACATAATGAGTATTCAGCTGGTGCAACATTCTGGATAACGAATAATCCTTACTCGCACCAGGTTAAACCATACGAGGTAAAATGTTGGCGTAACGCTCTTGACATGCTTGTTCCACATATTATTTTGGGTTAATTACCAAATTGCTAGCTGAATTTTCTGTAAAAGTGCAATTTGCTAGCCGAACTTATTTTTGTTGCAAATCGCAAGCTGAACTTTTGCAAATGTGTAAATTGCTAGCTCCGTCAATTTTTCCATTAATTATGGACGGAATATACTTTCTAAAATTACTAAAAATATCCTAAAGTTCTACTATTATTGTAAAATAACCTCAAATTTTATATAAAAAATATATAAATCTCGAATAAAATTTATAATTATATGTATTATACAAAAAATATATATAAGTTAAATATATAATCCCAAAGTTCAAAAAATTAAAATTAAATATTTTTAAAATTGTATGTTTTTATGAATTTTTAAAAATATTTTAATAAATGATTTTTTTTGCATTTTTAAGGTGTGTTTTTTCTTTAATATATATTTTTTTAACATTTATTATTTGTTATTTTGATTTTATATAAAACATCACGTCTTTATATCATACTAAAATTTTAGGGTGTTTTTAGCAATATTTGATAGTATTTTCCATCCAAAACTAACGGAAAAATTGACGGAGCTAGCTTTTTGCACAATATAGAAAGTTCAGCTAGCAATTTGCTACGAAAAAAAGTTTAGCTAGCAAATTGCACATTCATGTAAAGTTTGGCTAGCAATTTGCTAATTAACCCTATTATGTTTTCATTCCCGATACTCGAATTCGAGATCTCTAGTTAATACACGAAACGTTGAACTGCTACACCATCTTACTATAGTTTATTTCAAGTGAAATATGATATCATATATGCTTAATATGCTTAACGAAAATACAATTTAATAACACAACATATATTCTTTTAATCAAAATAAATCATCCATAATGCGTGCGTAATTGCGCGATTTGTATAATTTTTTTAAGAAAAAAATGCGTTAAATTAAATAATATATATATATTATAAATTTCAATTAAAACATAATAAAGACTTAATCTTTATACCAATATAAAAAGTGAATGATGTCCTCACCCCCAATAGGTACCTTTTGAGTATTTTTTATTTTTTTTTATTACATTTAGTTTCTATAATTTTATACAATCGATAATTTAATTTTTATTATATTTGAGACATGTTTATTTATCTTTCTTACTATCACTAAAAATATTATTTAGTTAAATTTCGTTGTTTTTAAAAAGTTAATTAATTGGGATGTAACAAAATGTATTATTAACTTTTAAATCCAATATAGAGTCAACATTAACATATGATATGTAATCAATATGTGCAAATTCTGGGTACATGTATTTTTCATTAACCGAATCACAGAGATCGGAGAATGTTCTGTATGTTGGGTTTTTTTTGTATAACATAAATCTATTACTTGCCAACGCATATAACATATCAAAATATGGATCAAACATGATTCTTGAAGTTTGACCTTATAGATAACATATTACTCGCAATTTAATATTTATGAACTCGAATTATTGATTTTTTTTTTGTCAATTCAATCACACTGGGTATATCCTAATTAGTAGTGAAATAAATAATTAAGGTAAACTCAAGTATAAACTTTAGAATTTAGTGATTTTAAAAAAATGATGATTTAGTCCCTACTAAAATATTCATTTAGTTAAATTATATTAAATTTTTTGCTAAAGTCACTTAACTGATATGTAACATTAATTATTATCAACTTTTCAATCCGCCAAATTACCAATCAAACCGAGTCACCCCCAAGTATGATTTGTACTCAATCTATGCAAATTTCGGATACATGTAATATTTTTTTTTTTACACATAGATCAACCACTTGCTAAATCATAAAACATCTCAAAATGCGGGTCAAACATGGTTCTTGAAGTTTGACATCTATAGATAACATGTTACTCATCTTCCAACATTTATGGTCTCGAACTATAAATTTAGTTATTTTGTTTGACAATTCAATTACATTGTGAAAATCCTAATTAGTAGTTAAAAATAACTGGGGTAAAGTCATGTATAAACTTTATATTTTAGTGAATTAAACTTTTCTTTAGCTATAAATCAATTTGTATTGGTATTATGCTATAAAATTGCGTGAAATGTATAATTACGTTTGTATAAATCAAACTGGTCCACCGATGACTCTAAGTGGCTAAGTGCGATTTTTACATTCCTTAAATTGATGAGTTAGATACAACTGAGTCGTCAATGACCCGCGTCATGCTCGACCCTACTCATTGACAGATTTAGTACCATAATTGAAACGGTAGTTAATTTTGTACTTAATCATCCTCTTCTATTTCTCATGTTTTGAATAACGTTGTGTCGTTCTTCTCTATCACATGAATTCATTCTAGCAACACCTTAATTTTTCAAAGTATTATGATTAATTATAGATATTGTCATATTATAAAATTTAAGATAAATTATGTATTTTAAAATTTAGATGATCAATACGCGTGCAACGCACGCGTTAATAACTACTAAAGAGATAAATCGAAGGGGGGAAATTGAAAAACTTCCAAAACATTAGGAGGCAAGCAAGTTTCCCTATAAATTAAATATAAACGGGCCCAGCCCATTACATTAGGAAGACTGAAGAGCTCGCTATATTTCTCTGTCATCACTTTCACTCGAACGGTCCGAAGGAAAATCCACGAAACTGAAAATTCAAATTTCACGCTCTCTCTCTCTCTAGTCTCTCTACGAAGAAGCACCAGAGGCGCTCATCAATGGAGTCCGAAGCTCAAGTGCAGAGTTTCATTGACCCGGAGACGGAGTTTCTAGCGTCTAAACGGAAGACCGGCAATGAGTGGGAGCTGTTCAAAGAGAACGTGAGGCCTTTGAAGAGAGGCCGCAATGTTAACATCCTCAACGAAGCCCTAAAATCTCAAGTCGACAATCACCACAAGAAATCCCTCCACGAGAAGCGAAGGTTCCGATTTTAGCAATTTTTATCTCTTGATCATCCTCTGTTATTCTTGGAATTGACTAACAGAGTAATAGTTTCGCTTTTCTTTGGGGTTCAGGAAGTTGATCCAAGGGATTGACGATTACAAGGGGGAGGATGCTCTCCAACCATGGCTCGAGTAAGACAATTATCTTTCTTGATGTATTTCTTCAATTTAGATTAGCAGATTCTTGTGAATGCTGGATCTGATGAAATTAGAGTAGCCGATTAAAGTTCATGCGACTTTTTGCAGCTGCATTAAGTGGGTGCAAGAGGCATTTCCTTCTGGTGGCGATTCCTCAGGACTTGTTCTGATCTACGAGCAATGTGTGCGCACATTCTGTCATTCAGAGCGCTACAAAGATGATCTTCGATACCTAAAAGTCTGGCTGGAATATGTATGTTCCTTTCTTAGTTTGCCTTTCTTTTGATTAGTTTAGGCTTAATCGGATCCGGTAAGGTCAATGTTTAGGGTTTGAGCATGAATTTTTATTGCAGGCAGAAAATTGTACAGATGCAGAAGTCATATATGATTTTCTAGATGCAAATGACATTGGGAGGTCGCATTCATTGTTCTACATATCGTATGCTTTGCATATGGAATCTAAGAACAAGATAAAAGCTGCGCATGAAATCTTAGAACGTGGCATATCTCGGTAAGCTATATAGTCTATAGTAACTCGTTTTCCATTGAATTCGTAGGACAAAAGGAACTCAAGTAGATCAGCTAGTAGAATGATGTTTTGCTGATTTGATGAATCTCGCTCCTTATGTGTTGGTAATTGGTTGATCTGCTAGATGTGCCCAGAATTGCTAGTTGAGAACACACCTCACAGTCTCCATATTTTGCACCAAGAAATATAAATCTACTTTGCTGTAAAGATGGGGGAATATCTTGATTACTTACTTCTGGAGCCAACATAATTCATATCAAATGCACGAATCGAAATACTAACTCGGTGATGATCTTGGATTTCAATGTACAAAGCATATTTGACTGATGCTTTCTGAATCCAGGAATGCTCAACCAGCAAAAAAGTTGGAAGCTGCTTATAGGAAATTCCTTGCACATTCAATGACTAGGCCGAAGGTTTTAGAGGTAAAATGTTCTTACCAAATTTGGAGAATATAGTCTTTGCTGTCTGCTGTTTGTTTTACACTGTGCCTTCTTCTTGTAGGAAGACAATGTGGATAATCACCTACCAGCTCGGAGTTTCGGAACCCTTTTGACAAGAGGAGTGAACAGTGAGTTGATTACTTTTCGGTTTTAGCTGTGATTCACTTGGCAGTTTATTGAAATGGTATCTGGGTTTCAGACAGGCATGCTGCAGAGAGTTCTGAACTTGCTAAGAATAAACAAAAAGCAGATAGGTGAGTGAGTCTTTACTTATTACATCATTCTGATGTGAGGATCGTCTATATAAAAAATGCCTCTAGAGTGTTTTAATATCTGGCCTTGTAATTTAGGGCACCTCTTGCAATTTACAAGGACACCAACATTGATGTTTCGGGCCACCAACCCGAAATATCAAGGAAGGGAGTGAATAGTTGGAACAATCTGGGACCTCGGGCGGAGAGAAACAAGGAGAACAGTGCAGTTCCCGCAAAATGGACATCACATAAGGTCTTAACACTTCTTTCTTCTAATTTGATGTATTATGGCTCCTTCAGTCTCCAGATCTTAATTTTGTTACCTCTTTGCGTCTTTTAGATTCCCCAGAGACCTCTGCATAGAACTGGAACAGCAGCTCCTAGTGCTGTTGCTATTGAAGTCTTCGTCGATGAAGAATGTTCAGGGTGAGTCATGCCATATAATCTATGAAATTTGCACCTTTTCATTTTCCTCCACAGACTTGTGATTCAATCTTATGTGCAGAACTTGTAAGGTTGGAGAACGATCTTCTTCGATGCATCTCAAGGACGTGGATGAAAAGCAAATCAAAAAGTAAGAATTTTTGTGCTCTATCAGATAATTATGCAGATTTTATTACAGCTAGGGTTCTTACAAGTTTCAAAAAATCATTCAGGGAGACAGACTTGTTGAGGGAAAACCCGCTACGTAACTTTCCATCCAAAAGTCTTCCAAGATGATCAACAGTCGGACTGTATGGAACACGAATTATAAGTGTGTATGTGATCAGCTTCGTATCTCTGAAGCTTGATCAAGTGTTTTTAATTGCTGCAAGAAGATACTTCATATTCTCAAATGCATTGTTTGTGTTCTTCTGATTTTCTATCCTGTGCTTCATGCATGATCTGAGCACAATTCCAAACCATTCGAGTCGTTTTATTGAACTTTGGTATACTTATTGCTTCCATTTAAAGGTACAGAACCAAATAAGAATTATAAATAGATCACAAGCGCTCTATATGTGACAACGTAAATGCTTATTACTCCAGTGTCTGTTTATCTATATAATATTTTCCAGCAGCTAAATTGTAGTTTTCCATTTGAGGTTTCAGACTAATAAGGCATTCCAGAAATGATAATGAGGAAGAGCTCAACAATAAGAAACAATACGGTACTGTCATTTGTTTCACCCAACTATTATGCAAAACTTCTTATTACTATCTAATACCTTAAAGTAGCACAAGCGCTCTAACAATGCATTCACTGAATAGCATATGTGACAACGTAAATGCTTATTACTCCGGCGTCTGCTTGTCTATATAATATTTAGTAGTTACCTTTATAAATAAGTCCACAAAACCTTTACCTCCATGGCACATTCAAGTTTCAACACATGCATATGGTAAGGTAAGCTTTCCTCTTGCTCAGCACGCGATGTAAATCTTCATGATGAAAAAACTGGTACAAATAAATCTACTGTCTGCAAAAAGAAACTATATTCACATTAACAAACTTTCTAGGGTTGCAAGTGATAAAACCGCATTAACAAACCACATCAACACGCATAATATATATTTTTCCTAGAGAACATTCTATGGACTATATCCTGTAGAGATGTCCGTGACGGTAACTTTTGCAGTTCTCATTGTATTGTAAGATTAAAGATAAACCAACACGAAGCAATAGCAAAATGACAAGACATGAAGAGCTAAATTAAATTTATCAAGCAGCGAAAGAGCATCCTATAACAAGATACCGCATTATATTTGTGCGTTCTAATTCCCAATGATGGTTATCAAAACGTTATATATCACGGAATTAATTCAATCGAAAATATGAGACAGCCCAAACTTGACTGTCAAAGGATAACCAGTTAAAACTACATACACCGTGATTTTCTGAGGCCAATTTATGTGTAGCTTTGCAAATGTCACTCCTATTTGGCAGGAAAAGAAGCCTAACACACATGAGAACTGCCAACAAACCGTAGAGGCCTTTTCATTTACAAGCATAATAGAAACTGTTGCAAACCTACTGCTTGGAACATCAAGTTTCCGACTTCCCACTACTACAACGATCATACTTGAAATTTGGTAATGAACTATTATTATATCTTTCATATACAAAGAAAAAATTGGTTATGAAAGAAATGCATAAAATCTGCATATCTTCAAATAAAATGCATGAAATACAGAAAAGCAACAGCCGGATATAATCTTGTACCAGCTCTAATGAATCCTAATTTGGAAGATGTCTGCCAATCAAAATCATTACAGATGTCATGGAGATCAATATCGTGAATTCATTCCGGAACAAACATCTAAGGAGATCCGGCTTTTCTACAATGATCTGCTGGTCTCTATACTACATTATTCATACAGACAAAAATCATGTCCTAGAAATAAAAACATCAGAACTCAGAAGTAACATCAGGAACAGACTTATCGATGAATCTTGATCTAGAAGGGTCGAACTTGCATTCACTAGTGGAGATTCCTTCACCAATCGAAAAAAAAATGCAAATTTTTTGATTCATTACGTTTCGCTCGTGATAATCGATGTTCAAAGATAAACAGCAAACTTCAACCAAGCTCAAATTAATTTAGAAGCAACTCACGAGTTAAATATATCCATGGCACCTAACTCTCTGGCTTATCAGTCCCACTTCCACCACCTTTCTTCCCATATATCAAACCAGTCACCTGCAACAGAAAAACCAATCCACATTCAAATTGCAATTGCACGTTCGACCGATTCCAATTGATGAAATCAGAGCTAAGAGAATCAGTGAATAACCTGAGGATCAGCTATGGGTTTTCGTTTCTCCACATAACGATTAGGATCTAAAGCAGCAAGCGCGGCACGTTCCTAAAGCCACAACGATGAAGCAGAAACGATCAAAACTTCGATCGACAAAGTGATCTAACGACCTGAGAGAGAGAGAGAGAGAGAGTAAAACTTGCCTCTTGCTCGCGCTTTAGGTCCTGAGAAGGCTTGACCCAGAGGAAATAGGCTAGAGTCCCAGCTACCACCCAGGAAGCGAGATTACTGCCACCGCGCAGTCCACCCATTGAATTTCCGACGAAGGACCTTACATTTCCTACCGATCTCCTCCAGCTGCTCGCCATGGTTCGTCCGCAGATTCACGGCGACACTGTGGATTTGTAATTGGATCGATTCCGATCTTACAGTAATTCTCCGTCTCCGATTAGAGCTTTGGCTCAGGATTTTGGCGGTTCAACGATATGGTGGTGCCGCCAAGTGAGAGGCGATGTCGTGCCCAAATTAAGGCCGTAATTTATTTGTTATTATTATTTGGAAAATTAATCAAATTACTATTTTTTTCCTCGGAAATAAATTTCTTAGGTTAAATTTACTAAATAACGTGCATTATAAAGGTTTTACATATATCTATTTACAAAAAAAAAGTTCATAAATTAAATTATATATAATAAAAATTTATATTATGTAATTATAACTTTTAATAATAAATAATATTATAACAAGTTTAAAAATAATATTTATCAATTAAAGTTAAACTAAAAATAGTTAAATACTATTTGATAATTTTTTAATGTATTTGAAAGCTCATTGATTATAAAAAATGACAACAATAAATTCAATAATACGTTTTTTTAACTTAAAACCTTTAGACTTGATTTTAAAGATCATATCACCGATTTCGTTAAATGTCATTATCTAATTTAATTAAACCAAACTATATTTCTTCAGATTTAGATATCATTCTTCAGATGTATGTTACCTCTCATTAGGAGGGTAACGTCCGTAACATGCTTGCTCCAAGCTTAGATAATCCCCACTCATACTGGGGTCAGCATTCTAACTCGACTCACTCATGATCAGACTCGTTATAGACATTATTTCCTAATCAAATGCATATGTTTTACATGAGCTCGAACCGAAGGAAACTCCTATCTAGATAAATCGAATTATGTATTGAGGGTCCTAAAAGTCATACAACTATAATTTTTTTTCTTCCAAAATACAACTATAATTAATTAAGACTCTTAAAAAAGTATTTTCCCTAGTAGGTCACAAAAATATAGAGTTGGGTTTGTTTTGGGCCCAATAAACCACAAATGAAGAGTTTCTCTATTTTTTGGGCTTGTAATATGGTCACCAATTTTTTTGTTTTTATTAAATCTCCAGCCCGAAAAAATTGCTGTCTTGTTGAAAATACTCCACTCACCCTCAACGATTCCCAGGCTCCGAAGCTTGTCGCTGCTAGAGGTAGTAGGCATACTGCCGCATACACTTGTAGACTGTGGTGTTGTGTCTTTTCTGGTCAAAGGCGACGACACCGGCGGCTTCATCAGGTAACGTGTTCAATTGTGCTCATTTGAATTCACTTATGTGATTGGCCCCAAAAGAAACAAGGAATCGTTGATTTGGGTTGTGCTGGATGGTAATCTTTATGCTAGTGCTTATATTTCTAGATACGGGTCCAAATTTGTGGAATTACAAGCATATGCGATGCTAAACCATGGATTTCTCGTGATAAGATTGTCTGGAGAGAAGTGAATTTGGTTGAAAGTTGAAACCTTGATTCGGAATAAACCTTTGAAACTCCGTATAATTGAATGGTTAACTGCTGTTGTAATTCATTGAGCTTCTGAGAGTGTTGATGCCGTAACTAAATCGAGTCTGCATTGTGATCTCTTATCTCAAGTAGAGGTTAATCTTTATGCAAGTGCTATTACTTTCTCGATACGTGTCCAAATTTGTGGAATTACAAGCATATGCGATGCTAAACCATGAATCTCTTGTGATAAGATCGTCTGGAGAGAAGTGAATTTGCCCAATTTGGTTGAAAGTTGAAACCTTGATTAGGAATAAACCTTTGAAACTCCGTATAATTGAACGGTTAACTGTTGTTGTAAGTCATTGAGCTGGTGAAATGGAAAGAGTGTTGATGTCATAAGTAAATCGAGTCTGCATTGTGATCTCTTATCTCGAGTAGAGGTTAATCTTTATGCAAGTGCTAATACTTTCTTTATACGGGTTCAAATTTGTGGAAGTTACAAGCATATGTGATGCTAAACCATGTATTTCTTGTGATAAGACTGTCTGGAGAGAATTGATGGTTGAAAGTTGAAACCTTGATTAGGAATAAACCTTTGAAACTCCGTATAACCGAACGGCTAACTGTTGTTGTAAGTCATTGAGCTGGTGAAATGGAAAGAGTGTTGATGTCGTAACTAAATCGAGTCTGCATTGCGATCTCTTATCTCGAGTAGAGGTTAATCCTTATGCAAGTGCTAATACTTTCTAGATACGGGTCCAAATTTATGGAAACAAGCTTATGCGATGCTAAACCATGAATTTCTTGGGATAAGATTGTTCTGGAGAGAAGTGAATTTTGTTGAAAGTTGAAACATCGATCGAAATAAACCTTTGTAACTCCGTATAATCGAATGGTTAACTGTTGTAAGTCATTGAGCTGGTAGTGTTGATGTCGTAAGTAAATCGAGTCTGCATTGTGATCTCTTATCTCGAGTAGAGGTTATTCTGTATGCAAGTGCTAATACTCTCTTGATGCGGGTCCAAATTTATGTAATTACAAACATATGCGATGCTAAACCATGAATTTTTTGCGATAAAATTGTCTGGAGAGAAGTGAATTTGCCCAATTTGGCTGAAAGTTGAAACCTTGATTAGCAATAAACCTTTGAAACCCCGATAATCGAAAGGTTAACTGTTGTTGCAAGTCATTGAGCTGGTGAAATGAAAAGCGGGTTGATGTCATAAGTAAACCGAATCTGCATTGTGATCTCTTATCTTGAGTGGAACAATTTGAGTCATCGTATCGATCTTGGCAGGATCGAAGGTGAGCTATGGATGCACAAGCTAATGTTACTGATTACCCGGTGACACCAACCGTTGTTTTTAATGGAACTGCTCAGGAAGGCACCATTGGTCCTCATATCGGTGTACTTGATATCGGTGTCAGTGACAGTGCATATCTTTTCCGAGTCGCCATGCCGGGAATAGACAGAGCACCCGGTATTGTCCTTGTTCCTTGTTATGTTTGATTGTTGATTTAGCTTTCTTGGCACACCTATCATATTCGACTTTGCATTATATGGAATGAACTTATCGACTCAATCATCAGATTATAGATTATACACTATATTGATAATGAGCCTTTAACCTGTTTTTCCATTGATTTTTGCCAGAATTCAAAATATTTATATGTTTTTATTTTATGGCTAGTAAAGATAATTGTGAATTGCAGGTAAGTTGACATGTGAGATTCTGGACAGTGGAAGTGTTCGTATAGAAGGGGAAGTTACCTCCGAAGCGCCCAAAAGCACGAGTGCTTATCGACTAATTAATCAAGAGCTCAGCCCACCTGGACCCTTCACTGTTTCTTTCAACTTACCCGGACCTGTAGATGCTCGTCTCTTTGCTCCCATTTCCCGCCACGACGGTGTTTTGGAAGCAATGGTTATGAAATCCAAAAAACCTGAGGTAATTGCTAATATGCCAAACTATTTAGGTTGAGAATTCGACATATTACGGGACTTAGAGCGTGACAAAGTGGGAAAACTTACATTTTCAACACAAAAAAAATGATTTTGCGAGATAATCATTTCTTGAAATAAAACTTTGTTACCGAGTTTCACTCGTACATTTTGGAACAATGGTTATGAAATCTAAAAAACCTGAGGTAATTGCTAATATACCAAACTATTTAGGTTGAGAATTCGACAAATTACGGGACTTAGAGCGTGAGAAAGTGAGAAATCTTACATTTTCAACACAAAAAAGCGATTTTGCGAGATAATCAAATCGTTTCTTAAAATAAAACTTTGTTACCGAGTTTCAATCGTAGTTTTTTGGTACATCCTACACATGTAGCAGTGTTTTTTTTTGCCAGTATTTCTCTTGAGAATCTTTGTAGCTTCTCTAATGACAAATTTAAATGATTTTTTCTAGGAAGCGTAAGCCGATCGAAACACGCACATGAAGAACCTCCATGGTTTTCAGCAGATTCCCTATGTTTAGGTACAAAACGCGGTTTGTTCTTCTTAGCGTATGAACTGTTTGGTTTGTTACTTGTTAGGCAAGCAAGTATATGGCACAACGTAGATCGGTTCAAGTAGTCAAATCTTGTTGTTTAGAAATGTAGAATGATGCAAATTGTGAACAATATCTTCTTTGCGCGGTTTATTGTTGTTCAGGTATGACTTCCGTTCATTAGTGAAAACGCGGGTTGTTCTTCCGAGCTTATGAACTGTCTAGTTTATTACTTGTTAGGCAAGTAAAATATATGGAACAACCTAGATCGGTTCGAGTAGTCAAATCTTGATTGTTTAGGTATGCTACACTTGAAGGTGCAAGCTTTTGTTGAGAATTCAGAGTTTTTTGCACTAATATTTCTTCTTTATTGCTTAGAATGATACAAATTGTGAACAATGTCAAATAAAATTACACCAAGATCACGGGAGAGCCGGTCGGGTGTAGGTTATCACTTGGTCTTGGTCGGATAAGAAGCCATCTTGTTGATACCGCATTTACCTGTCCGAATTGGTTCAATCCGGTTTGATCAGTCCGAATTGGTTCAATCCTGTTCGACCGGTTTTAGGAAGAAAAAAACACCACATCCCATTTTTTCATTTTAAACCTTCAGTTACAGTCAAGTTTAGACATTTTTTTGTTATTTAAACAGGCGAGTCGATATCAATTTATTTCGGTTCAACCCGGTTGTTACTCGTCGAATCGGGTTGGTTATGCGTTTTGATAATTATACTAGAACTTGCCTGTTAGTGTGAGTGATTCGTGGTCCGACTCTGTTCGCCCAGTTTTAAAAACATTGACATAGACGACATAGTTACATGGTTTAATAGAAATGATAGTTTAATGGAAAAGAACCTATTTAGCGTCTCAGGTTCACCTCATGTTTCAATTTGATGTCTCAGGATTAAAGTGTTGATATTGACTGTCCCAAGTTTGAATAGTGTTGCAATTTGATTTTCTGTTAAATTTAGGTGTTAAGTTTAACAGACTTAGATGAAAAGACCATACTGTCCCTAAACCCGATTTTGGCCACCAACTTCCGATTCCGGCCACCCACTTCCGATTCCGGCCACCCACCCACCGCCAACCAACTCCGATTTCGACCCACCCACCTCCAATTCCGGCCACCCACCTCCAAACTAGATGATTCCGGCTCGATTCCAGTCGATTCCGGCCGATTTAGGGTTCCGGCGGTGAAGAGCAGCTGACCTGTTTTAAGGTTCCGGCCGATTCCGGCCCGATTCTGGCCAATTTAGGATTCCGACCGACTTAGGGTTTCGGCTGATTTAGGGTTCCGACGGTGGAGCAGCTGACCTGATTTAGGGGTAATTTGGGGATTTTCAATTTTATTTGGTCATGTACTGGTCACATGGCCGAATTCTGTTAAATTTAACGTCAAAATTTGACGGAGACACCAAATAGCAACACTATTCAAACTTGTGACAGTATATGTACGTGTCAGTCACCAAACTGAAACATGAGAGAAAACTGAGACATTGAATAGGTTGTTTTCCCTAGTTTTATTAAAAAATATTTTCCTATTAAATAATTAAAAAATTGGCAAAAAAAAATTAAATATTAAATTTTTTAAAAGGGACCATGTCACGTGAAATTGCATTAGTGTGTTTCCTTTAAACAAAAAAATTAGTGGATCCAATTCATGTCAAATTCATACTTTTGGTCTTAATAATAAATATGATAATATAAGTAATATATATATGTAAAATATGAGGGTGGTCATTCGTGCGTACTATTGTGTATGTAATAATCGCGCCGTGCTAAATTTATTGAATACGAACAACCACGGTATATTTATCGTTTTATATTTTATAAACACAAACATGGAACACAATTTTTCGTTCATATTAAGATATCGTATTGTATTAAGTTATTCATTTCTACATTTCTATACGAGATCTTTAACAATATAAAAAAAATTATGAATTGATGCGTCAGTATTGAAAAGTTTGTAATATATGGTGTAGAAACTCTATTAACTAAATAACTAATAAGAGTTTTAAAAATTACTAAATAAGATTTTTATTTTTATTTTTCGAAAAAATTATAAAAAAATTAGACTTAGTAGCACAACTTCTCATGCTATCGTATGTGTTGTGATATTCAAACAATCACAACACGAAAATTATATTGAGTTAATCGTATTCGTATTATTTTGTTCTCGTTTTGTCGTATGTGTATATGAACATAGTTTTTTTTGTGTATATTTTTTTAAGTGTATATTTATCTCGTGTGAGAAATTGTCATTACTATGAAGAATGGATTTATAATAGCAGTGTGTATCCGAAAATTAAGAGAATGGGATGTTGTTTTTGTTAGTTATAATTATTATTAGTTGCATAATTAATTTGGACGGCTCCTATGAACATGGAATAAAGGGCTCTCCACGATTCATTAAACAATAATATTATCACAAGTGAAAGGGAAGAGCCTATACACTTCGTTTCTCAAGGCTGGATTCTTGTTCAACCATTTGTTCAATCCAATAAATAAAGACGATGGTTCCAAACACCAAGTATATTTTGCTTCACTCATACTCAACTCCATACTTTATTTTCAATCCCAACGTTTTCTTTAATATTCACATGAAAAATCTAATAATTTTATACTTTAAGAAAAATGGTTTAATGGAATAAGTATCTGCTAAACTCGACACGAATAAAAATTATTGAATTGGAACTCGGTTGAGCTTAAACTTCTAAAATTTGAACTTGACTCGCATTTAAGCTCGACAAAGCGAAAGATCAACTCGATTCAGTTCGTAAGCCCTCATCACAATAAATTAGCATTTCTCACAACTGCATAAATCGAGTTCGACTAGATACAATTTGAACTTGGCTGACTTATGTAATAATTAGTTAGTAGTAATTCTCGTTTAAACTTGTGAGTAGTCCGAACCAAGTAATATCAAGTTCAAATTTAATTTATAGATGAAAACCTCATGTTGAAATTTTTCAAGTTAGTTTCAAGTTTTAATCGAATAGGTTCACTCACCTACCCTAATTTGCGAGTCTAAGTCGAATTCAAGTTAATGTCGTTTATACCACGTAAAAAACAAGTGTAAATAAATTAGAGAAAATATTTACAGTAATTGCAAACAGAAAATTACATACTGCGGCAGTATGTGTTGGTCATCCGCCGCTGCCGACGGAATCCACGGCCACCGGAAGGCTCTCTCACCTCTTCTCACACGTGGCAGACGCTGCCAGAATCTGGCGGCAAGATGGGCAGGAAGAGTGCGATTCCAGCCATAAATCGACGCAGATCACGTGGAAAGCGTGACCGCACTGCGGCAGCACTCTGATCTCGTCTCCGGCGGCGAACTCCGCGAGGCAGATCGCGCAGTCGGAGAAATTAGCGGCGGAATCCGGCGAGAACGAGATCTTGGGAAGAGACCGCAGGATCTTCTTCTTGAGGCCTCTGTTGGCCTTGGAGGAATTCGGCGATTGCGGTCGGAGGAGGCGGCGGCGGAAGCAGGCGCACCGAGCGACGGTGATGAGGCCGAGCAGGCATATGAGGGCGCAGAGGACGGCTGTGAGTATGAGGACGAAGTCGGATCCAGCGGCGGCGGTAGTGGGTAAAGCGTCGGGGCTGGCGTCGGTCGCCGATGATTCGTCGGCGCCGAGTGACCGGAAGAAGAGGCGAGTCATGTAGAGTAGAGTAGAGGAGACGAAGTCGTAAGCTTGTAGTGAGAATGTGAGAGCACTCAGACTGAAACAAAAATGTCGGGTTTGTTATGAATATACTATGTGGATGTTCAATATTATGTCTATATATCATCTTCCTAATTTAGACTTTCCTTTTATTGATTTTACTTCCTCTCCAAGTCTATGTAACCCCTATATAAGGGCTCCTTATGTGTGATAATAAGACATCCTTAAGTTCTCTCTTCTATTACCTCTCTACTTTCGTAACACGTTATCAGCACGAAATTGCTCATAATTTTTTTTTACGTCGTCACTTTTATAATCAAACCTAAATTAGGGTTGACCATTGCCGCCATCCATCCGCCACACCCCAGCCGGTTAAGACCACAGCTCTTCTACTCCACCACCGGTCCTCTCCCTCCTCGGCGTCCACTATCTCCATCGCCTCCGTCAAAATCAATTACCCCGTCTCTAGACACTTTCAAGAATCAGGTACCCCTAGCCGCTTCTGTTTTATCTCGACCGTTGATATCACACACCTCGGTTTTGTGTTAATCTAGATATATATCGTTACAACTCCGCTATTTGGAGATTCTAGAGTTTATGTATCGTTTTAATATTGTTGGCTGTTGCTGGAGTTCTTTGTCGGACGTTTAATTGATTTTTAGGGATATGATGTTCATGATGGATAATTGGCATCTGTTACTGGTGGATCTTCGTCTAACAATTCCTTTCCATGTTTGTCTATCTGATTTTCTGCATTAGAGTACTGATAGATTTCGGTGTAGAGTTAGGATTATGATTCTACTAGTATTTCATAGGTTGACTCTTTGGCGATGAAGTTAAAGCTACAATTAAGCTTAACATATAGTTTGAATTGAGTTAATGAAATAAGAACATTAGGTTATTTCTTCTAGTAGCCAAGCTATGGTATTATTATTATTATTATTTTGTATTAGCTCTATCAATTTTGCTAGAAGAGGAATCATGATCCTTGTATGATTTCAGTGATTTATTTTATTTCTTCTTCTTTATATGTAACTGTCATAGTACTATTCTTTGTTGGTTAAATCAAATTTAAAAACTAAAGAATGGTAATAAAACTTAATAGAGTACTGATATGACGAAATTTTAAATAATATTTTTATATTTCCAAATTTAAATTTATGTTCATAGACAGATTTTAAACCTAGGTAATTAATCAAATTTTACCTTAGTTAATTTAAGTTACTAATGAACTAATGGTGACTCTTCAAAATTCGATGTTTTCAAAACCGTTCATCACATGTCGTATTTTAGGTTGTGACATGTCGTATGTATTGTTATAATATTACGTATTACAATTAATTTTTTTTTTCTTTACTGACACGAGTGCTCGATGCTGAAATATGTCTGAATATAAATTGAGAATGAAAATTATATGCATCGCCTCCGCCTCACTAGATATGCTCCGCTCCCTAAAGCGAGTGTAGCAATTTATGATTATAAAGATGATATACTCCACTCCCTGAAGTGAGTGTTGTAGTTTATATGGTTATAATGTTATATTATACTCCCTGACCTGAAGTGAATGATACAATTTATAGTTATATTGACTCTGAAAGAGTAGCATCATCATGATATTTAAAAAGAACGATGATGCATCTTACAAATAAAGAATAAAAGAAAAGAATATAAAGTCCAATTGATTTGTAAGAATGATAATTTTGATATGCGCAGTGACGCTTGCAGAAAATTAGTGATATTATGCAGCGCGGAAATTGATAATTTTATGAAGCGCAATGAAATTAGGCAAAGTTTGGCCTCAATAGCAAATATTATTTGATACTGGGATATTGCGATAAAGAAAATTGCATTCTATACTAATATCGTATCCCGAAGATCCGACATTATGATCCTAAATATTAAGATTATGAATATTCATATTTATTTTTAAATTCTGCATTTACAAATTCCGCATTTATATTTATATTTATATTTCTTGCACTGCATTTACAGTTACTTTTTATTTCTTGCACTGCATTTTATTTATTATATACATATATCATTATGCTCATTGAATTTTATTATAAAATGATCAAGAAGATCAAGAGTTATCAAAAGCTCAATAATTACTACATTTAGGATCCTGAAGATCCTAACAGATCATGAGTTACGAATAAATAACCAAGAAGATCCTATAAGATCTATAAATGAATAAAGGATCCTGAAGATCCTAAATATATGAGACTATGAATTAACGAGATTGAAGATCTTAAATTATGAACAGAGATCCTGAAGATCCTGAATTATTTTTTGAATGATCTGGGATCATGAAAATAAGATATGAATATCCTAAGAGATTTTGCGATATAAACAAAAGATCATTAAAGATTTTGAGTTACAAACAAGGATCCTAATATATTGAGCTATAAGTGATCCCGAAGATCATGAAATTGAGCATTTATACGAAGTTATTTATTTATTTCTTTACATTTACATTTTTTATTATTGTTATTTATATCTTACATATACAGTATATATTATTATAAAGAATGTGAATACTCCGCAATCATTATTATGATGAAGAAAAAAAAATGCGGATTGTGTTATCATGATTATGAAAAAAAAAAAATCAGGTAAACCAGAAGTTTACTGATGCATAGAGGTAAACCAGAAGTTTTACCCATATAATACAATAATTGGCGTGATCGGTTACAGACCATTCCGGATCACTTAAGATGCGCAACACATTATTTGGAAGAACCTGAAGATTCTCCATAAATCATTATGATAACTGCTCTCAAAGGAAAAATCATTATGTGATCATCATCAACTAAGTTCGGGATAAAATTCCATTATTTATGGAAATTATAAAAGGTGAATATGGGCCCGTTCACCTGCCATGTGGACCACGATATTATTTTAAAAGATGCATCTACAATATGGTCGCATGTGCATTTAATTATCACGAATTTGCAATAGCAAAATTTCCAGATTATGCAATAAAGAATGATGATGATATTGAAATTTGATATTTACTACAAGATTCAGACAACTACATGTCTAGATTTGCAGTTTAGCATGAAAGTTACAAAGATCCTCCAATTACATAGCTAAACTGCTACCAATTAGAGCAAATTGAGTACAAATGCATGCTATTATGAAAGCAACAGTATAATTGCGCATCAAGCCAATGTTAAATCACAGTTCTCCCCATTACAACCAATTTTTGGTGAATAGACAAATTTTCCATATATTAATATTATGGTGTGCGATATATGTTTGAATTACTCCACCGCAACGTACAAACATGGGTCTAGAATGTTGGGAAAAATATTTTGTCTATAAATCAATTATTTGAGAACAATGACTGATATATATATATTTAAAACAAGAGTGTTGATTGTCATTGACTTTTCCCAACATTAGGGGGAGAAAAGAAGCAGCTGGCAGAAGATAGATTGACTGAACAAAAATTGTTATTATCTCATATAGATCCTCGCACAATGATAATATGAACCTGAAGTTCAAAGAGATAACCACTTTCACATACTGCCTATTAAGTGACTTTATGAGACCCAGAAAGTCATAAGTCAATTACCGGCTGCAAATGCTCCAATTTAAATGTCCCGATAGGACAGATTATAATGAAAAATAACTCACGCATGAAGCATGTGATATTGGTTCCAAATATTTTTAACAAGAATGGAGCACGGAAAGAAAATAGATAAACAGGGTCTTATTACGGAGGCGATTTTCCAAAAAGGAAAAGAGACATAACTAAATATGAAACCCCAGAAGTGGTTCAGGTACCTGAAAGTGATTACAATAAAGAGATCTCAATGAGTTATGTCATTAACGGGAAGTGATGGAACCGTAAAATATAATGTTGTCGACAACAGTTTTGAATATTATTCATGAGTCAAAACATAAAACAAGACGAGGAGTCGAGGATCTTGAGCTCAATATGTTATACAAGTATTATGATTGGCCAAAGTTTGAAAAGACGCAAGTATGAGCATGACAAATGCATAACGTGATAGCCAGTGGATATAAATAATTTCTGCGTAAATAGATTGCCTCGTAAGATAGGCACAACCCGTGGTACAAAGACTTTTCCGCAGAAAGATGACAATTATTATATGAATCATTTGGTGGAGCAATAACCTTCAAATATATTATTACGTTGGCAGTACATAAAAAGTTTTGAATGCGTCCCACATATGAATTATTTATAACCTTTTTGGGTGGCTAATTTGATAGCAAAATTAAAGTGAAAATCCTAGAAGGATTGAAAATGCTAGCATGAAATTTTTTCCAAGAATGTTGGATAATAAATATATTGTACCATTATTTTGTATATATGAAGATAATGCAGGTTATATAGCTCGAGTTGAAGATCGTTATATCAAAGGAGACGTACAAAACACATTCGCCTCAAGTTATTCTTCATCCAACGAATTTTGTTCATATGACTATCTAGCGGATCTTTTCAAGGAGGCTTTATCGACTGCGACATCTGGAATATTGGCGAACATGATTGGATTGCGTCGACTTAATGAAATTACGCGATGTCAACATCAGGGGGAGATTCTACACCGCTGCACTCTTTTTCCCTTAACCAAGGTTTTATCCCATCGGGTTTTCCTGGTAAGGTTTTTAACGAGGCAGCTTACAAAAAGGGATCCATAATTGTGTACTCTTTTTCCTTCACTAGATTTTTATCCCAATGGGTTTTTTCTAGTAAGGTTTTAACGAGGCACAATTCCCTTATGAACATCCAAGGGGGAGTGTTATGAATATATTATGTGGATGTTCAATATTATGTCTATATATCATCTTCCTAATTTAGACTTTCCTTGTATTGATTTTACTTCCTCTCCAAGTCTATGTAACCCCTATATAAGGGCTCCTTATGTGTGATAATAAGACATCCTTAAGTTCTCTCTTCTATTACCTCTCTACTTTCGTAACAGGGTTTTACTTACATAACATCGGACTTTTATAATAATAATATATATATATATATATATATATATATATATATATATAGAATATTTTTACGCTACACAAGTATACTCAAATAATTCTACCCAAAAAAAGTAATAATTCACTTGACTATATAAAAAGAAGAAGAATTCCGGCCCGGGTCATGTAAAAATGTAAAGTTATTTGGCAATTAAATAACATATAAAATGAGAATAAAAATATGATTTAAAATAATCAAATTATTCTTAATTTTACGAACCACTAGGTATGGTGATTTGTGGCGACCCCATATATAGGTCTCAGGATAAGTCGCGAACGAATTAATTGTTGTTCCATTACATTTTTATGTGGTTCTGAACATGTTCATAGCATAACATCATGGATGCATAAACTGATTATGACTTAGACATGTAAAAATTAATTAATTAATATCGATACATATACAAGATCCACAAAGAAGAAATGAAGATGAAATTAATGCAGCCACAAAACTATTACTTAAACAGCTCCTCATTCTCATAGATTACTCCTAGACATGATGGAAAGGTACATCATTTATAGTAAGTAAGATGCTATACAAAACAAAAAAAAAACTTACCTCCATCTCTACCTCTAAATATGCCTGCACAATAGTGGAAATATACAAGAACTGAAATATAATATATGCCACAAGTATTTGAAGCAAGTAGAAAATGGGCCAATTAACCCTTGTGATGTGAGGAGGAACAAGTTTATTTACAAGGCTTTATTCAGTTAAATTGGGCCATTAAGCCTATATTTTTGGCCCAAATATTGTGGTTCTAATTCTATAACAAGCAAATGAATTGTGGTGGTTATTTAGAGTAAATATTTCTCCGGAGCTGCAACCTTTTCAAATTATTATTTTTCCTTTTATTTGCCTAAATAGTTTTTTTTTTTTTTTTTTTTCCAAATATTTACCTAAAGAGTTAAAATATTATTCAAAACGCCATTTTTCCTTCTTCTATTGTCAAAGGTCATTTACAATATTTTTCTCCCAAAAATAATTACAATATTTATTTATTTGTTTACAATAATTCATGATATATTGTAATCTCTTAATGGGGGCAATTATTAAAAAGTCAATTATACAAGCTATATGTATATTAAAAGAAAGGTTAATAGGTCTTTTGGTCCAACATGTTTGACAACTTTTGGGTTTTGGTCATATATTTTTTTCCCTAGTTTTAGTTAGTACCATATGTTTGAAAACTTTTGGTTTTTGGTCAATCCGTTAGTTGACCGTTAAATAGTCATGTGACTTGCACACGTCTAGTCCCAAAATTTTATTTTATTCAGTTTAGTCCTCAAAATTAATGTCCTAACTTTTTATTTTTGCAATTTTGCCCCTAAACATTATCAACCGCACCCTAGGACTAAATTGACCTAGCCATACTCCGGCCCATGGCTAGGTCGGACCATGGGTATGGTCGCCCAGGTCCGACGACCCTAGCCATGGTCCGACGTAGCCATGGGTCGGACCATGGCTAGGTCAATTTTGCCCAGTGGTTCTATTTGATCAATTGGACCCAAATGCTAAATTGACCTAACTATGGCCCAACCCATGGCTAGGTCGTACCATGGTTAGGGTCACTCACCCAAGTCCGGCGACCCTAATCATAGTCCGACCTAGCCATGAACAATTTTTCATTCCCATGATCATTAACAGGATTGAAAATGGCCTCACATTTTGTCCATAGGGGCAATTTTTTTTGCTAAATTACAAGCCAAGGCCTAAGATGGCTATTTTGATTAAAAAAATTGCGGAGTATTTGTATACAAGTTTACGGGATAACCATTTAGCAACAACACATCATAATCTAAAAGAATCTAATCTCTTCTTAATTATAATATAATATGATTAATAAAAACTACTAGCTCTGCGCACCACGGGTAAACAATATCAAGATAAATATATACATAGCTTGTCTTTATTTTTTGCCCAATTGCTCGTCTTTTATTGCCTTAAAATTTGTAACAAACAAAATTTTAAGCCTCTAATATTTGTAACAACAATTATTGGGCTTTCTTAGTTGCTCTAATTATTTAAGCCATTGTTTCTTATTATTTAATGTCTTTTTTTTTGTACAACTTAATTGAATTTAAGACTTGCAATTATGTTAAATTTAAATATTTAATGATTAAAAATAGAATGCTTATGTGGCGGTTTACGAATCTTCCGCTGCTAAACTGTATAGATAATAAATTTAAATGACTTTTTTTAATTAGTTTCTTTATTATGTAGATGCTAAATTATGAGATAATTTTTTTTCTTAATTTGCTCTCAATTAATTTTGTATCTAAATTAATATAGCTCCAATTAAATTAGGAAACGCTGATTGGGCAAAATGTCCACGTATCAGTCAAAGAAGACATATACTATTATAAAATAGATTATAGATTCTAAATCTATTCATGAGCGCTATTCATGATTATTAGCGTTCGTGATCTCCGTCAATATCGATGGAGGCGGTGATATTAGCGGCACTCGGAGACTCATCGTGGGGATCTCCCAACTTCCTCACTTCCATCTCTCCCGGCTTGTCGTCGTGTTTCTTCTGTTGCGCCTTCCTATGCCACTGCCTTAGCGCTTTCGATGTTTGTTCGTCGAAAATCGATTGCTTCATTGTCGAACCCATCTAGCAGTACAAAAACAAACATTAGTGTCTTAGGATGATTAATAATGTTAATCAGCATATTTATTTCTAATATAACTTGATCATCATATAATAAAATATATTTATTCCCAATGGATATACGTAATATGCTATGATGATCGTGAAGCGAAAACCCGAACCTGAGTTACGAGAGCGTACAGTGGGAGTGTGCTGTAACTGCAAAGGATCTGAATAGTTACCCTGTGGAGTTCATACAAAGCATTATTGAAGTCTCCATTTTATAGTATTTGTAATCAGTTGCAAATTTACAATTCTAATTTAGTTTATAGACCATAGACAACGTCTTGAGCTGGTGAGATTTTGTTAAAACAAAAATGAATTTATGGGCTTTTTTTAAATAAAAAAATAGAGTCAATTTCCCCTTTTTTAATTTATATAAGTGGCTTTGTTTGTAATAAACTTTAGGTTTATTTAAAAAATATATATATACCATGAACCTCAAATTCAATTTTTTTTAAAAAAAACTCAATGCTGCCCCATGATATTGGTAAATTGTTGATAAACATAACAACCACTCATCTTAATACGAATCTATTACAAATATTCTGGATCCATCTCTGTATTTTGTTAGAGAGACATTGAGTTAAACAAGAGTAATTGGCATACCCGAACAAGATTCTTGATATGGCCATATAAAAATTTTCGTGGAAGCACGACTTTAATCCGAACTCGTACTGCAATCACAATGTACGTAGTAGTAGTAGTCTCAATAACAATAATAATCTATCTACATGAAGAAACAAACGATGCATTTAGGAGAAGTTCTAGAGTTTTAATGTAATTACCCAAATCCAAAAGAAATATGTTATTTCGAAGGCATTCTGCAACCACCAAAAACCCGACAATCCAGTTAGTACTAATTAATTAACAACTTACTAGCGGATTTTTGAGAGTCTGAACAATATCCTAGTAAAAAAAATTCGAAAATTTGTTAGCTATATAAAGTTTTAATATATTATCTTCGGCTAATTTGTCGTTAAATAGTGACAAAAAGTTAAAACTTCTTTTGTTTTCCGCGGGTGTTCTAAGGGACACCATTAGAAAGGATTATATGTATCATGTTTATTTCAAACCTAGAATAATCTTTAATCACAACAGATTATACCATAAGGGTTAAATTGATATGCGTAAATATTTTTCCATTCCAAATCACGACGGAGTTTGAACACAGAAACTTCTAATTGATGGAAAAAACAATGAACCTCTATATCATATTACTTTTTTTTAACACTATATTACATGATTGAAAATGCTAAATTAATTTGTTGTATTGTTAAATTTCATGTTTTAGGGCATATCTACTACATATATAAAAGTCTCAATGGCCCTCACCCCCAAAAGTCATGTCTCTTTACATTAATATATTTTAAATCTACTACTTTTATAAAAATCTCAATGACCCTCACCCCAAAAGTCATGTGTCTTCACATTTAATTTTTACCATGAAAGATAAAATATTTCATAAGGTGATTTTAAATATCAAAATAATCTCTCCAATTTTAAATCTCAAAGACGTTTAGTACTGAATTAGTTAAATTTCATGCTCATTTACATGATACGTACTACATGCATATAATAGACTCCTTTTATTTTATTTATAAAAAAAATGTCACATTGATTTGTTTCTACCATCATTTATATTACTAAGTACATACTACATACGTATCATCAGTACATACATATCAATGGTAAACATGCACAACATGTTCTTAATAATTAGATCATTACCTCTATATGTGCGATTTTCTCATTATCGAGTGTGATATTGTTTTATTTTGTCCCTCTCATAACCACACATATTAGATTCGCTACCTTAATGGAATATATTGTGGAGGAAGGCTTTTATTCAGCGAATTAATGACTGCACTAGCTTGCTTAATTTTTATTTTTAAGTACGCAAATTTAAAATTCGATAAACACGTGCATCGCACGTGTCTATTTTCTAGTATATATATATATATATACCTGAAATAAGACAAAGTGGATGAGGTAGAGAATTAGTTGAGGCCAACTAAACCAGAAGTTCTTGTCGGAGACGGAGACAAGGGGTATGCCTTGAACAACGGCGTGTCTCTCTTGGATTTCCAGAGCCATGTTCGCCACGATTGCTTGAAGCTTCGTCCCCACCGAAAGGATTACCTTAATTTTTAATTAAAACCATCAAATATACACATACAATTCTCTTTAATTTGTCACCAAAAATGAAGTAAGTTAACATTAATTGACAGACATGTTCTTATTACGATTTGATATCTACTTTCTTTTGTTGCGATTTAATCTTCCAAGTATCACATTTATTATTTCCCATTTTCTCTTATTAAAATTAACAGAATAATATATTTTTTAAACATTAAAGAAGCCTAAATTATGAGCAACAAATCTGATGTATTGAAAAAATGGAAAGCAACATGTTTTCTTTCTTAAAATCTCTAATTTTAACAATAAAATCGAACGAAAAAGTGAAAATGAACAAAACTGAAGCTTCAGACAACAAATTGCAGCTAAAAAAGTGATACACCATTATGACATAAACTTTTTTTTTTTTTTGCAATTTGAAATCTGAAGTGATTTGTTACACTTTTTTGTTTTAAAATTGATGGGAGAAAAATATAATCTTTAAGTATCAAATCTGATACTTAAAAGTGTAAAACATGTTTTGCTGCTTAAAAACACCATTTTAAAGCTAAAATCATACGAAAAAAATGAAAAGCAACAAATATAATACATCGGATCGAATCGAATAGAAACAAAAAATTGATACACCATATTGGAACATGCTCTATATTTTAGATAGCTTTTAGATTGAAAACTCTTAGTTAATTATTATACTCATCTTTAAATTCTTAATTCACTTACTATTACGGGTACAAAGGATAGCCAGGCCATCGCGTCCCAACCTGAAAAACAACATCATCGTCAGTTCAATTTAATTAGTTTTCACAGTTTCACGATCCAAGATTAAAAATAAGTTTGAAATCAGGGTTAAAAAATAAGTTACCGCTAACGTTCAAGAGCAGAAAAGTTACCGCTGAAGCCCATAATAGCGGGCTGTAAAAAAACACACACAGCGATATAAGAATTGTGACAACGAAAATGTTTTGTCGCTAAAGTGAGTCAATTTCTTATTAAGAACAAATTATGTTGCTAATTACCTAATTATATCTCAACTATCAAAACATGACTTTTGGTACCTATAAATAATTTTCTATTCGGTACCTTAATAACATATGACTTGATTCATCTGAAGACTCGCCATGATCCGAGATCCGAGTCATTGTTAGGTTGATAGATTAAAAAAATTAATCGTACACAATCATGAAAAATTATATATGGAAGCTACATGTATAATTATTTTTTTAGAGATAGGGGTTCATCATAACATATAAATTGTCTGAAGTTTCACCATTATTGAAATTTGGTGTCTGAAGTTTGAAATGTTAAAACAGACAGTCCTAAGTTTCATTTTGTTAAAATTTAGTGTCTCCGCGCGTATTTTCTTCTTCCTTCAATCACTTTCATCAACTCACTCACCCACTCATAATCCATCACTCTTTACTTTTCACAAAGTCGTCAAATTCCCCCAAAAAACTTGAATATCCAAAATAAAATGTTTCCAATAGAGTGGTGTGGAACAATTTCCAGCGACAACGGAGCGTGATTTACTTGCACGGATGTGACTAACTTCTTAGGTGACGGTCCCGTCAAGGTGACAAGAAGGGAGCGTGCATGAGAGGTCGAATTTGACAGTCGGTTTCGTCGAGATTGACTTCTCTAAAGTAATCACACCAATACACCAAATTTTAACAAAAATGAAACCTGGGACACTCCATTTTAACGTCAGACACCATATTTCAACATTAGTGAAACTTCAGACGATTTATAGGTTCTTAACCCTTTCATATATCTATCTAATATTTTATTTATACATATCAAATACACGCATGTCACGAAAATGGGGGACATTTAGTCCCCCATTATCCTATATGCCTATGTATTTGGTGCCTGACATGGTCGACCGGCTTAGGAGACTATACTTAGGACGAATTCATGGCTAATTTTGACTGATTAAAACTCTAAATCAATTATGATTCAGTTGACTTGTGCTAAACATTGTCTTCAAAACCATACGACAAGGTCTAACACAAACCATAGTGAGTCCCTAATTAGGTGAATCAAGTGATGAATAATTTATAAAACACACTTAAGATAAATAAAGTGCCAAAGAGAAAAAAAAAAAAAAAAAAAAAGAGATGCCAAAAAGTCACCAACGATAGTTGAGGTACCATTTTGTTATTTTGTGTACATTTTTTACCTTATGCCGACGACATGCTTGAAATCATCCTCCAAAGACCTCAATATGTACTTTTGGAAATCAAACTTGGATCCAGGCGTCAAATGAACCTTACAAAGAAGTACATTTCGTTTTCAGCAAAAATATGAATTTACTTGGATCGATTTCGATTTCGAGGCATAATGTGTAATTTTTCGCATATTATATACACTAACAGATCGGAACACAACTATCGGAATCTGAATCATTTTCCTTTCAGTTAATTGAAGATTCTTAGACTAACCGTAACAAATCCATGTCGCATCGCTAGGTAATCGGCCTTGTGGACTGTTCTAACAAACTGTCGAATGAAACACACCTACACGAAAAGTCGATCGGTTTGATCAAATTTACAGATATTTTAAATGAATAGCAACGGTGACTTGGCTGCCAATAAAATTAGAAACTTGCGTACGAAGTAAAAGAGAAACGGTGACTTGGTGCCGTAGTAAATATGATCCCGAACGAAAGAGGTATCTCTTGTGAGCCTATATTTTGAAGGATCTACATAAACAAGAACAACATATCATATATCAGATCAAAATTCAAAGAAAGTAAATCAAGTATGGTCTTTTTTTTTACGAACCCGATTCGTGGTCTTTCACCTCATTTTCCCAGGTCTTCCAGGTTCGAATCTGCAATGTTGAAAATATTGGGATTTTCTTAGCTTTTTCGCAATGTAAAATCAAGAAAGAATAAGTTAAAAAAAATCGATGGAATTGATCACCTTTAGTTTACCGAGAGTCATGGTCACGGCGCCATAGAACACGTGGAACACGGCTAAGAAGAAGATGAATATGTGCAGTTGATGCAACCCGTTAATCGATATCATCGATATGTAACCCTGACGAAGAATTCGATTTATTATAACTTGAAAAATAAATTAAATATTTATAATTTTTAAAAAGAAGAATTTCGCGGTATATACTTCTTTGCATCCGGGTCCCGCGCTATCCGCTGCTAAGAATCTGCTCGGGCGCCACAATAGCCTTCGGTGATGTTCTTCTGCATCACCGTGGCTCGGTTTATGAGGGTGAGCCCGCAGTGGACACGGTAGCATTGTATCTGCTGCGTGTTCGGTGATACAAATTCTTGTAATGTAGTTTTGCCCGAAAGTTAGTAGTAGTGAAATGAAGCCAAGAACCATTAGCTCTGCAGTGTAATGGCATTAACACATTTTTGTATCATAAGTAGAAAAGAAACATAATGAACTATACTTTTTATCGGAAAAAATCAAGCATTTAATAATCGATATCAAGAATCTGGTACCAGCTTTTAGTTTTTCCAGTGCTTCCAACATATATTTCCTCTTCTTGTGTATAAATACCTGGCAAAAAGTTTATAACGTGTTAAAAGCATAATCTTTCAAGAAATGGCTATTGATATAAAATGGTGATCTTGAATTCCTAAGACATGTTTCTATTTTTGTCCGATCCAAATTAGATGCGCAAGTTTCATGAGGTTCTTGAATTCCTAGGACAATGTTACAAGAACATGTTGTGCAATTTTGTTCCAATTGAAATGAGAAGATGCCTTGTTGCTCAAGTTTCATGGGATCTTGAATTACTATGGCAATCTTACAAGAACATGTGCAATTATGTTCCAATTGAAATGAGAAGATGCCTTGTTGCCCAAGTTTCATGGGGATCTTGAATTCCTAGGACATGTTGCAAGAACTTTTTCTGCAATTGAAATTAGAAGATTCATTGTTGCCCAAGTTTCATGGGGATCTTGAATTCCTAGAACAATGTTCCAATAACATATTGTGCAAATTTGTTCCAATTAAAATGAGAAGATGTCTTGTTGCCCAAGTTTCTCATCTTAATGAAGAATTTCCAACCACAAAATCAAATATTGATAGAAACAGGTTTGCTTACATGTTCAAAGTAATGAATGACCTTCTCCAACCCGATCGAGATCATGACAATAGTAGCACAAACGGCAGACACTGCCCATGTCGGAGTTTGATCCAACTCCCTGGATCCCGGCGTTGGACCTCCACCCATTTTCGAACCTCAAACAATATCAATATCAATCTATTTTATTCTCCTAACAAAAATTCCAATTTTTACGATGCGATGAATTTACTACGGGATACCCATTTAACCGAATCACCTCCAGACCAAAACCCAGATGAAAAATACTGATTGATTTTTTTTTTTTTGCACTTTTTTTTGTTTTTGTTTTGGGTTTTGGGAACGGAGGTAGAGAAAGGTCAAGCAAGTAAAGAAAGGATGGTGTTTTAATGAATGGCGGGGAAGGAAGTTGGTGAAAATGAAGGTTAAATTTCAAAGGTAGTTACAAAAGTCAAGCTTGTGTTGACAGGAGGATTGATAGGAAATTCAGTTATCGGGTCTTCAACGACAACCTTTGACTGCCAAAAACTGACGAACATCGATTATTATGTTCTCTATACAAATTTGCAAAGAAAAATATTATTTAGAGAAGCAAAAATGTTTATATAATCCTAGTGTATAGTGGTTTAGAGTCACATCTTATCCAAGAGATCAGAAGTTTAAACGTGGAAAAAATTCATGACGAACACTTTACCCTTACAGTTAATTCATTGTGAGTGTGAATTAATCTACGTGCAAGTATACTACATTTGCTGCTATCTTGATGGCCTTAAGACCCCACAGAAAACAAAACAAAAAACAAAAAAAATCTCATTATGTACAACTGAAACTCGAATTTTTCTACAAATATTTTTAGATTGTTAACTTAAATTTGGCAAATGTACCTTATAAATTTATGTGTTAATTACTAATTTGCTTGTCCATGTTGCACTACTAAAATAATTTGTCTTGATACATTAATAATCGGTCATTGACTTTTTAGTATCTAACAAAATTACTTTTATATGTCTCAACTATTAAAGTGTGGTTATTCAATCACGCATGTCTTTTTTAAAATTTAGGAGCTCGACTTAGCCCGAGCACATTTTAAATCCGATTACCTAGTTTATGAGACGATGTTTAGCATGAGCTCGAGTCAATACGAGCCATCTAGCTCAGCCTATTGAGCCACGATTAATCTAGAATTTTTATTGTTCAAGTGAGCTTGGTGGCTAGACATCTTAACGAAACTGAAAGTACACGCACTTCACATCCTGATGAAAAGATGACACATAGCAAGGTAATTTGACACAGGTGCAGAGGTATCTGGAAGTGGAAAGGGAGGCATAGCAGATCATAACGCACTGTGCACCAAACACCTCGCTTCATTATAACTTTACAAGAGCACTGGTAGTTACTGGTTCCTAGTTCTATATTGTAAATTTGTTATTGTGGAGAGTTCCTAGTTTCACTTACTGTTGGTTTCTGCTTGTAATGATTAAATAGGAACTTTGCATTCCAATGGGAGTTCCTAGTTCCTAGATTTGCCACTGGACGCTGACTAGGCGCCACTAGGCGTTACTAGGATTACTAATATTACCGTTATGCCATTATCAAGTGAATAGTGAAGTGTGACAGTTCCCACTAGTAGAAACTCCCCCGTTACTGTTCATGTCGGTTCCTACTCTTTAATATTATTTTATTCAATTGTTTTGCGTTTCCTCTTTATTATATTATATATATATATATATATATATATATATATATATATATATATATATATATATAATTATGCTACGCTAAGTCGAACAATGACACGAGTCGTAATAAGTCATTTTTAATATTAAATAAGTTAAACAATTACACGAACCAAAATAACTTTGAATCAGTTTCAGAGTTTTCAGACTCAATTTGTTTATATTTTACCATGTACCACAATCGTCAATTCTAAATTTTGAAAAATAGTATAGAATTACATATTATTAAATGTGGAATAATTTTTTTTTTATTAAAAAGTATTATATTATTTTAATGCATATATATTTATATATAATCTACTTATTATATTATTATTCTATAAAATAAATATTTTTTATTATTATGATACATTATATAAAAATAATATTTTTAGAATGATATACAATATATTTTTGTTTTATATATATTAAATCATTAGTAAAGACACACGAGGGCTTCACCTTTAACCTTTTTTTTTTACCAAACCGATTTACTAATATGTATCTAATTAATGTGCATAAACGTGATTCTGCTAACGACGATGAATCAAGACATGTCAATCAATGAATAAAGATATACACCGATATGATGAAATAATATTAATTCAATTAATTTAATTAATCACTATTATTATATCAATAATTATATTTATCAATTATCATGCCAGCTGAGTAAAGACTGCACATATTATTAATATTACTATAGTAAAGTAGCGTATAATTATTGAAAAGATTCAACCCTTCTAAAGTTATATTTGATTCTTCCATGGTGAATTATCAAATCAAACTGGCAAAAAAAGATTCAAGACGATTTGGTCGAACATCTTTGGCAATTTAGTAATGTGTGTGACAATTCTATGTAGTCTCATATATACATAAGTTAATATTTATTTTAATGGCAACTTTAATGTATTATTTTTTATATTTTTTTTTGTAATGTAATTTTTAAATTATTGCAGTCATTATTTTTATAAACTTATGTGCTCATTTATATATTATATTTGTTTTTATACAATTTTTAATTACCAAAAGAATCGTAATTACTTTTAAATGTATAATACGTAAATAATTGAACTAACCTAACGACGCCGAATTTCAAATTTCGGAATAATTAACAACACACGTCGGTCCAAGTTGGAAACCAAAATTTGATCTAATATTGAAACTTTGACGAGTTCATAAAAAATGAGAAATTTCGTTAAACAATCAATTACATTTTTATGATTTTGTACCTTTTTTTTTCCAAGTTTATTTTAATTAATTTAGTCTAACACTTGAATCTCATTCATTAGTTTGTTCATGTTCGTATTTTTAAAAATATGAATATTTAATTTATATATAATGCTTAAAAAATTTGGTCGAACATCTATTTGATTTTAATATGCATGTGTTAATTATATGTTGTCTCAAATATATATATATATACAAATTTAACATATTTTTTGTATTTTTTTGTAGTATGATTTTTAAATCATTACAATGATATTTAACAAAATTACGTGCATATATATATATTATGTTCGTACTTTTTATATAATTATTTAAATACCAAAATAATTTGTATTTATAAATATTTAATTTATCTATAGAGTTTTTTGTACAAAAGTTATATTGTGAGTATAGAATTATGTGGGTCCCGTCTCCACCACTGGAGAGAGTTCATATTTTACTGTAGCAATTCCTACTTCGATGAGTTGACAGTGACGTGGCGGATGAACTAGGAACTCACCATTGAAAGTGCTCTAAACAATTTTTCTAACTGTACCACTTTGATTCACTTTTAAAGAATGTATAATTGATTGATATAGTCCTTATAACATAATTTTATACTTGAGCTTGGTGGGGTGTGCCGGCCTAGGCAGTAGGGCTACGCGTCGCCCAATAGCAAGCTATTGTAGTGACCCATTCCCCTCAAAATATTAATTTAATATCGTGTGGGCCAATGGCCCACGTATCAGATATTAAACTGATAAGAACAGATACTACACTTGATCTTAGCCAAAAGGCCGAGAAAGGTATGAGTTGATATAAAGTGAAGCTCCGGTTTTGTATAAGCACGGGAGGATCTCTTGGTAAAGATCTGGTCGATGTGGGACTCTTGCAAACCAGAGACGCCAGCTGGTAGTGCTTATACGGTGTCGTCTAAATCCTTCAGACATCTGGACATTACAATTTGAGAAACTATAACTTACCTCGGTCCTACCAGGTGGAGGACAGCTGGTGGACCTATCACCAATCAGGAAGTGACAAGTGTTGAGTTTTTTTCTTTTTTCTTTTTCACACATGTCTTATTCTTAGTGGATGTAGAGGCACCATGTGGCTTCCACCTGTTGAAGCCGATGTAGTCAATAATTCCTCTTACAATTTACAACGCTACCCTTTGGACACGGATATTTATCTAGTTTTTTACTTGGGTGCAACCTAAGTGAATCCGATTATTATCTGTTAAATTTGACTATGAGTTACCTAGTTCGAACTCGATCGAGCGTAAACTTGCGAAATTTGAACTCAATTCGTGTTCAACCTCGAATTAACTCAGATTCGTAAACCCATATTATTGTAGCAATTCCTACTTCGATGAGTTGAACGTGGCGGATGAGGCGGAGGAACTAGAAACTTGAACGTGGCGGACGAGGTGGAGGAACTAGGAACTCTCCATTGGAAGTGCTCTAAACAAATTTTCTAACTGTACCACTTTGATTCACTTTTAAAGAATGTATAATTGATTGATATAGTCCTTATAACATAATTTTATGCTTGAGCTTGGTGGGGTGCGCCGGGCCTAGGCAGTAGTGTAAGGCCTAGGCGACGCGTAAAAGGCCCAATAGCAAGCTATTGTAGTGACCCCTTCCCCTCAAAATATTAATTTAATATCGTGTGGGCCAATGGCCCACGTATCAGATATTAAACTGATAAGAACAGATACTACACTTGATCTTAGCCAAAAGGCCGAGAAAGGTATGAGTTGATATAAAGTGAAGCTCCGGTTTTGTATAAGCACGGGAGGATCTCTTGGTAAAGATCTGGTCGATGTGGGACTCTTGAAAACCAGAGACGCCAGCTGGTAGTGCTTATACGGTGTCGTCTAAATCCTTCAGACATCTGGACATTACAATTTACAACGCTGCCCTTTGAACATATTTTATCTAGCCACGTATATTTTATCTAGTTTTTTACTTGGGTGCAACCTAAGTGATTCCGATTATTATATCTGTTAAATTTGACTATGAGTTACCTAGTTCGAACTCGATCGCGCATAAACTTGCAAAATTCGAACTCAATTCGTGTTCAACCTCGAATTAACTCAGATTCGTAAACCCATATTATTTATCAAAATAAGTTTTGTATTTCTCGTGACTACAAAAGTCGAGTTCAACAAGTCTCAACTCAAACTCAATTAATTTATATAATAATTAATATAAACAAAATATATATTTTGGAATTCAGGATACTACTCGGAGGATTTCAATCTTACTTAACACTCATGGATTCTTTATGATTCATACATATCACTACCAAATGGAACGAACACATGATTTCTTTATGATTCATACACATTTCAAAGCAAAGTTCACTATTATATAAGTCAGAATAATAAAGTCAGTATTGAGAAATTCAAATAAAAGAACAGCTCTACATAAGATAAAAGCCCTCAGACTGTATCATACACCGCCCTCAAACCGCATAATGTGTCCATCCATCTTAAGGGCTAGCTAAACAACATAAAGTCACATGAAAAGATAATTGAAGCATTAACATTGTCATATTGAACATCAACACGAGCACTGAGGACCCCCCTTTATCCCCTAATCCATCTTACTCATCACTATCGTCCTGCAAAAGTCAATAATGATGGAATTTAAAAACTTTATGATAAGGAAAATAGCGGAATATTCTAACCAAAAGAACAATACAAACCTCTTCGCTCCCTGAGTCTTCATCTTCATTGTTTATCTCTGAAGACTTCTCAGATTCTTCTTCCACTTCTTCTTTGGTAGGTTCCGACTAATATTCACCAAAAACCAGATAGTCATCATGCACTAAAGTCGAAAAACTGATAGAAAATGCAAACGTAACATCTAGATTAATATATTGTGTTCACCTGTTTCTTGTTGTAAGCTTTCATGTTTTTCTCATACTCGACCTTTCGTTTACCAGCCTTAGCAACATATGGGGCTTTCTCCTAAATTCGTACAACATAATTCAGTATGAATAACGAATAATAAACAAGAAAAACATAGAAAGGCAAATAACTCACAGCATCAGACATTGACTTCCACTTATCTCCTCCAGCTTTGCCAACCTGAAATTCAATTATGCCATAGAAGAGTGATCAAAGCAACCAGCAATCTTCCAACAACGACGGAATATTATCAAAACAACTTACCACGGACACAGCTTTGTTTTGAGGATGTTTTTCTTTATATTGCGGCCTGAAATCCTCCCTATTACAATTGTCAAACAAAAGCATCATAAGATCATTTTGTATTGAGATTCAAATACATTTATTGATATGGAAAAACCTCTCAACACTAGTTCAATTCACTGGAAAATTTCATATAAGGGAGCCACAAATAAAAGTGAGACTTACATGAAAACGAAGAAGGCACCGGCAGGTTTCTTGGGCATGTTAGGATCTTTTGCTGCCTTCCCCTTCTTAGTTGGTACTGGTTTTGAAACTCCAGCTTTCTTCTTATTGACAGAAAGTCTATATGTCATAAAGAAAGTCTGTAATTAGACGATAGCAATAACTTCGATTATTTCTAGAATAAAGTTTTTGTTCTTTCTACAATACGAAGAACAATTTATGTATAATACTTGAAAGATTATAATCAGTGATGATAAACCAACAAGATTGAGCCTTTCAATTCTATTTATTTCTTTAGTAATTAAAAAAAATGACATTTTCAATCATCAAATCATCTGATTCAAAATCAATTAGTCTGACAATTCGTCTAAAAACAAATACTTGAGGCACAATTTGTAGACATCACTCAAAAATTATACTAAAATTATACTAACAGATGACAAACAAGATTGAGATTACTTTATTTCTTCAGTAATGACTCAAATATGACATTTCCAATGATAGAATTATCCTGGTTCAAAATCAAATAGACTGCCAATTCGTCCAAAAATACAAAATAGACCTAAAATCAAGATTCCACAAACCTAAGCAGCCTTGATAATTACCTATACACGAGGCTAAATACCAATACAGGATTCAGAAAAAACAGGAGATTGAACAAATTGAGTCATTTGGAACTTACGATGGACTTTTTGACTGCGATTTGGATTTAGCCCCTTTCATCGCGAATCCTGCGTCAGATGAGATTGAATCTGTGAAAAAGCGAGCCAATACGTGCAGAATTAGAACAAAAACGCATTAGCAGCGGATCCTTCTTACTGTTTGAGGCAGCTAGGGTTAGGGTTGACGCGCAAGGGTAGAGAGAAGCGCGTCTTGCAGAACGATAGATGAGATCATTGAGAAGGCATATTAAGGGACAAGATGAATGGGTTAGGAGGCGAAGCAGTTCAAAGTATAGGGGTTATACTATAATTAAATGTGATTTTAGGAGTAAATAGAAATTTTTAAGTGGGTGCGTTTGGGCGGGAATGAAATATCGTTGCCAATTTTTTTTTTTTTTTTTGGGCCAAAAATCGTTGCCGATTCGGTAGAAAAAATAGAAGTAATATCATTAATCCGTAGGGTTAATTACCTAATTCGGTTGCGCAATAACTCGGACAATATTTTAGGCAAAGTTTTTTTTTTTTTTTTTTACAATTTGCTAGTACAAATTTTCTAAGTGGACAAATCGATATAGTATTGAGGACCGTGTTGGTCCGAGCTGGAAGTTTGGGGATTGCATTTTGTGTTTCTATATCTATGGACCAAATTGTTATTTTAGAGGACCCCAGTTTTATGTTATTGCGTCTTTAGGGGTCTTGTTCCTAAGTTTTCTTTGTTTGGGATGTATTTGACATTTCTTTGTTATTTATTAAGTATTTAGGGTGAGGGAATCCAAAAGGAACACTCCCTGTGACCCGTTCTAGTTCTCTGCAAATTAGGATTTTGCTCTCTAGAAGTTATTATGGTATTACAGCCATCCATGGCCTCCCGATTCACCTCGTTTTTGTTCTCTTCCCTCACCTACCATCTCTCATAGCGATAAATAGCCTCTGTCGCCCTTCTTTCATGTTGGTGGCTCCGCGACGTTTCGTCTGGAGTTGTGAAGTGCGACGATTCGTCCCTCTGATCTGACTATTCATCTTTTGTTGATCTTGATTCGACAAAATTCATCTTTAAGGCTTTGCATGTCGATCTGCGAGTTTCAGTCTTAATTGAAAGCGTGTTATTCTTCCTCTTTGCGTTTTCTGAGAGCAACCAGATCTTTTCTTTTCTCTGATGGCTGGAGTGAAACGCAGCTAGGAGTCATTGAAAGCGTCACAGACCTCTGATAAGGGTTTATCATGAGGTGATTATTATATGGAGGTCCACTCGCAACATCATTAATTCCTTCATTCGTCTGATAACCTTAACATGAGTGTTGTGACCGATCGATTGTTTGGATCTGATAATTATGCCAAGTGGAGTAGATCCTTTTTCATTTTCTTGCATGGTAGGAACAAGTTAGGGTTTGTTGGAAGCTGTATGCGTGAGAAATTTGATGCTGCCTTGCAAGATCTTTGGGATCGGTGCAACATTGTTGTCTGTGGTTGGCTTCTTAACTCTGTTCAACATGACATTAAGAACGGTATTATGTATGACACTAGTGATGCGGTTATCTGGCCTGAATTGAAGTAAATGTTTTATAAGAGGAGTTGTTTTATGATTTACCAACTCCATAAGAAAACCGTTCTTACCATGCAATGTTTGGACAACATCTCTATCTTCTATACGAGGCTCAAGTTTCTTTGGCCGAGTATGACTCTGCTTCCAACCCGCCACATATTGATGGGATGCTTATAAAAGTTGTCGCATAAAGACAATCAACGCCTTTTTCAAATTATGATGGGGTTGAATGACAGAAATTCTGTTGTGACGAGTCAAATGCTCATTTGGGATCCTCTGCACACCCTCAACCGAGCATATAGATAGTATGATGAATCAAGAAGATGGGAAAAAAAATCCTCTGATATTGTTGCTGGAGTTAACAATCTTGGGGTCAGTGCTTATGTTATAACCAGTGTTATCAGAACCGGGCCGACGGTCCGACCGGGTTCGAACCGAAACCGGTGTCTTCAACAGTCAGGTTCGAGTAAATCCAGAGGATGTAAGTGAGCCCGGTTCAAAATCTGAATTTTTAGAGAACCGAACGGTTCTGAGAGGACCGGGTGGTCCGTCAGATCGGTAACACAAAAAAAAAATGCATCTCTGATTCTTGCCGCTGCTCGGTCCGCTACCTGCATTTAGAGGCCATTCACCTCGGCCATCGGAGTTTTCCTGGACTGACCCACCTCCAAGCTCCCTTCACCGCATGTCTCTAAGTATGTCCAATTAGAACAGGTGCTGGGGAAGAGAAATTGCAAATGACGGCACACCAGTGAAGTCGTCGTCTTCCCTGAAGACCCTTTCCTCTACTGCTCCGCCACTTACTCCACCGGATCTCGCGACCTCTGCAACTACCCACTCTCAATTTCCATCGTCGAACAATATCGATTCTATGGAAACTACTTCTGGGTCCTTGATCCCATTTCTTCTTCGTCGGAGACAGACACTAGTGAGGCAGTATTCCACCACAGGGTTGATATCAGGACAGAGGTAAGAGAGGCCGCCGGAGAAGCCGTGACCCTAGTGGTCAATAGCACACGTGAAAAATCTAATTTCGCAAAGTGAACGACAGTGAATTGAAATAAGTCGTAGAGAAAGGGGAGGGGAGAGAGAAGGGGGAAGGGATTGGAAGGGACGATGGATATGCATTGGATGGAGTGAGGGGAGAGAGAAATTATTGAAGTTATGAAGATTAAAGAAAACAGCTGCCAAGTTCTTTTTTCTAGGAGTTGCTGCTAAGTCTGTTCGACTAATCTACCTCATATGTTTTATAAGTATAACGGTTGGACCGGGTTAGAATCGGCCGAACCGAGAACCGGTGGCCTGACCGATTTGATGCTCGGTCCGGCTCTGATAACACTGGTTATAGCAGAAAAAGGGAAGAATAATTCATTTTGCAAATGTGACATGTGACTTCTCCTAGAAGAAGGGTCACATTTTCAGAAATGTGTTATGCAAAAGGGTGTGATTTATGCAATAAGAAATGGGCACTGTAAGGAGAATTGCTTCAAGCTTATGAACAGTATGAAAGGGAAAGGAAGCTTCATTGCCACCTCTGTTGGGAATGAAGGCATAGAGCATGATATCTTTATGAATGCTACCATCACTACAATTGCTCCCTCTCCAAATTTTGGGACTTCTCATGGCATGATCACTTTTACAACAGAGTAGTTTGATCGTTTCATACATAATATGGGCCACGGGGGAACTCTGCATCAACCTCTACCATTCAAGTTGTTAATCAACAACCAGTTGTGGCAGGCATAGCTCTTATTTCTATGTCTATTAGAGATTGTGATCATTGAATAATTGACATAGGGGCAACTAATCACACGACACATAGATTTGATTGGCTTGAAAATATAAAATTAATAAGTAGCTCCAAAGTATAATTACAAAATGGATTGCATTCTGATATTTGTGGCATTGGGAATACACGGCTTTAAATGATAGAAAATTGCATGATGTATTATATATATGATTTTAAATATAAGCTATTGTCTGTTTCAAAATTAACCAAGGATCTAAATTGTTTTGTAAATTTCATTCATTAACTTGCAATCCAGCTGGAGCTCTCAAGTGAGAGTGTCTTGGGGACTTTTAAAGAAGACTCTGGTATTTACTTTTTAATGGTGTTGGTAATAATTTAAAGAGCATTGATACAGAAGCCGACAGTTGCGTTCCTCCTTGTGAGTAAGTGGCACAAGTTGAAATTATTAACACCTTTGGGGGCATATTCGCATCACTCACATTTCGGCATATAACGGAATACCAAATCAGAACTAGAATCAATTTCCTAATTTAAAGTCCATTGCTTTGAAGGGTTCAAATAAACCTGATGATATATTATGGTATTGTCGTTTAGACCATTCTTCTGTCAATGTTTTGAGACAAATTTCTTATCTTGACTGCTTTAGAAATCAACATGTTGATGTTAACGATTGTGATGTTTGCCCAATGGCCAAAATCAATAGACCTGACTTTCGTTTGTCTGATAATAAAGTTTATTATTTATTTGAGTTTATCCATTTTGATGTTGATTACTGGAAATAATTTTTTTCTCATTAATGAGTTGAAAACTTTGTTGCAAAACAATTTTCATATAAAGGATCTAAGGGAAATGAAATACTTTTTGGGTATTGAGCTGGCTAGATCTATTAAAGGTATTATGTTGTTACCAAAAGAAGTATGCACTTGATTCGACTGATTATGCTTGCCTTTCTCGATGTAAATTTGCTAGGACCTATATATAACATAACTTGAAATTGACCTCTTGTGAATATGATAGCCATTTGAAAGTTAACCAAGAGTATTTGCTCATAGATGATGTTAAGTCTTATACACGAATGATAGGGAAACTGCTTTACCATACCATGACTAGACCTGACATTTGCTTTTCTGCTCAATATTTAAGCCAGTTTATACAAAATCCTAAACAGTCACACTTGCAGGCTGCACTTCGTGTGGTGAGATTAAGAAATAGCCTGGTAAGTCTTTGTTTTTGGATTCTTATTCTGAGACTAGGCTGTTTGGTTATTGTGATTATGACTGGGGAATATGCATTATTACTAGGAGGTTTGTCACTGGTTATTGTGTTAAACTGGGTAGATCTTTGATATCATGGAATATAAAGAAACAAGAGACTGTTTCTTTGTCTTCTGATTAAGCTGAATATGTAAGTATGGGTAAACTGTTACTGAATTGATGTGGTTAAGGAACTCATTAGGAGAGCTGAGTTTTAAACAAAATTGTCAATCTATTTTGCATTTGTGATATAACTGTTGCTATTCAATTGCCAAAAATCATGTATTCCATGAAAGAATTAAGCATACGGAGATTGATTGTCATTTCATTAGATATCAATTGCTTTCTAAGGTTGTGCAGCTCAGACATTTGATAACAAATGATCAGCTTGCTGACATATTTACTAAAGCGTTGCCTGGAGCTCAACTTGAGAGATTAAGCGGGATGATGGGCTTGAGAAACATTTATAGACAAAGGGAGCAACATTTTGAGGATGTTCCAGATTGAGTCGTTTGTCATCATTTTCTTATTTTTTGGATTGTGTGCTTCCTGTGGGGAGTATTGCGGACCGCGTTGGTCAAAGTTGGAAGTTTGGGGATTGTATTTTGTGTTTCTATATTTGTGGATCAACTTTTTTATTTTGGAGGACCCTAGTTTTATGTTGTTGTGTCTTTAGGGGTCTTGTTCCTTCGTTTTCTTTGTTTGGGATGTATTTTACTTTGTTAGTCGTTAGATATTTAGGGTGAGACGGTCCAATTGAAGGAACACTCCATGTGACAAAAAGTGCTTGTGTCGTTCTAGTTCTCTGCAAATCAGGGTTTTGCTCTCCATAAATCATTAGATAAGTCGGTTAAATTTTTGTCATCTTTGAACGAATATGGACGAATTCTCGGCAGACTGAAACGTATACCAGCTAGAAAATTGCACGATGATACGTACATCAATGATCAAGTTGACCTTTTTTTTTTTTGCACACGCCCATTTCCAAAAAAAAATGATGAAAAGTTTAACCGAATTAAAAAATTGTCAATTTACGAAATATGGACCAACAAATTGTTCGAATGTACCTAGATAAATTTGATAATTTTCCCTAGATCATAATACATAAATACATATACAAAAACTACATAGAGTTTGAGCCAACATATATGTAAACCGAGATAAAGGGACGTAACCAGAGTTCTGATACACATTAGACAAAAGCTTTAGAGCATGTTTGATTGTATATATTATGATATATTAATATATGACTTAACTAATAATTTGTTTGTTTTGCCTCGGTATTAGTATTAACTAATATATAGGTATTAGCTAATACTAATATCTATAATAAATCATATAATAAATCATGTATTAGTTAAGTCTCCTAAAAAACAATGCATTAGGTACTACATAGTGGCTAATGACCAAAATATCCATATCATTACTTAATAGATAATGACTATGCCAACTTCGGGTCGAGTCCCGGTGGTTTAGGGCCAAACACCTGTGAGTTCGAGTCGGGTTCGGTGGATTCAGGTCGGGTCCTTGTGGGTTCGAGTCGGTCCCTGTTGGGTTCGAACCAGACTCCAATGACCTTAGACCCGTGGTACGTTTAAATAATTAAAATTACTTTATTATTTTATTTGTAAATTATTGTATAATCTCATTAAAAATATATATAAGGGCTATAATATTCTAATCATTGTTAGGGGTGAGCAAAATACCCGTTTGGAACCGGAACCGATCAGGAACCGGTTATTTGGGTAGGTTCCGGGTAAAGGTAAACGGTTCTGGTACGGTTTTGGAATTAAATTCTAGGAACCGGTATTTTCGGTTCCGGTTCCGAGATAAGCATTTGGGTACCCAAATATCCGGAACCGTTTAGTATATATATATATATATATATATATATATATATATATATATATGTATATATATATTACTAACTAAACGTTTATATTTTTTTTACAAAATTAAATATTTTGTTACTAAGTTATTAACACTTTGTATTCAACTAGGCATTTTCCCGTGCATGCGCGGGGTTTGATATTTTCAGTAATACTTATTTTTTATTATGTTATTTATTCTTATGTAAATTATGATTTTTATATTTTATATATTATTTTGGATAGACTATTTTTAATTTAAAATTTTACATTATGATTCAATATGAGTGCAAAATTCGATTATCAATATCCTTTTACATGAAGTCGTCTATTTTTAATATCAATAGTTTTTTTTAATGAAAATTAAATAGTTGACAATTTTTTTGAGTTTCTTAATGATCTGAGTTTACTTCTTGGTGCGTTTATATATATATATATATTGTTTGAATCATATCAATCACATTCTCAATAAGCTTGTTTGAATTCATATCCATGTGATTTTCTCTGAACTAAATTTTTACGTTGTTGTTTGCACACCTTTCAACGAAATCATCTACAAATCAATCAAATATTATTAATAAAGACAATTAGTATTGTATTAAGTGGAAAATTTATGAACTCGAAGGAGGTGAACCAAACCGAGCTAATCCGAATGGATGAAATGAAGATTAAAAGTATGCTTCCATTCTTTGGTATTATCAACTTTGATAGTGCTTCAATCAACTCTGATTTCCTATTAACTGGGGGACTCTGCTAAATTCTGCACAAATACTAAGAGAATAATCATAAACTAAAGTACATGAAAAGAGTTGATTGAAGGCATTATCATAGTTATGCTTAAATGGTAGGTCTGAACTTAGTACCCAATAACAGCTTTAATCCATTAGCAATCGCCTTCTTGCAACAATTGGTTTATAAAAAAAAAAGTCACCCTGAAAAAATAATATAACTAGTGCTCTTTAAGTAGTATTTATTTTACCTATGAGAATTAAATCCATAAAATATGACATCTGTAAGACACATTTCAGCAGAATGTACCTAGTAATCATAAAAAAAAATTGTAGCTCCGAAAATCTGCTCAAACTTAGATTTTAAGTTTTTAACTTCCTCTTTCTCCGTCATGTGGAATCAAGATAAGCCGAGCAATCATTGTGACATTTAACTCAATTTCGCGAGAACACCTCAATTATGGATATTATATTATGAACAATGGGCCATAAAAACTTCAAATTATGAGTATTTGGCCATGAAACCTTTACACAAAAACACTATCACTACATAAATTGAAATTTTGAGAAAAAATTATACACTTTCGATCTTCTTTCATGCTACAACAACAATGAAGTAGAATGAGAGAGAATAAAATAGAGTATTCGATCTGGGATTATATTTAAAACAGATGTTAACAACTTGTCAAAAAAAGTATTGTTAACATTTATTTTTGTTTACCAAAAAATATCCGAGAGAAGGAGAGCTTTCAATGCTTGAAATTCCATAACTACCCAATACAAAATGGAGTAGTATATGGTTGCATTGTGTAGAAGGGTTACATTTTCTATCTATGCATACAACAATGCAAATGAAATGGCCTTCAATGTTATGTCAAGCGTAATCTTGCTAGTTTGCATCATTTGAAAAAAAAAATCATTTTTCGTTGTTGAATGTCTTCAATTAGCTGTTAGACTAACTCCCCATCCCTGCACATCCTTGTGGTGTCTCCCATTGAACCAGACCTTGATGCTCCGGTTACAACTAAAGACATGAAACCTATGAAAATCAGGAGAGATTGAATTGATGCTGCTAAACACCGTTTTTTCGTTAAGAATTCAAATTCACATCGCTGTAATCAACAGTTCAAGTGGATTTCTGAAAAATAAATTCGAGAAGAAAGGTAAAGTAGCGATATCTTGTTCTGTTTTTTTATGTCATTCCTGCTTGTGTTCTAACACGGGAGAAAGTGTGAGTTGAAGAGATGTTCCAGCACCCAAATCACTCAAAGAGGAAAAATCATAAAACACTTATGTATGACACAATTTCTTAATTATATGCTATGAATCTCTTCAATCATCAAGCAAATGAAACACCCATAGTCAACTAAATGAAAAGATGAAACATCTAAATTGATTGGAGCGTAGAAGGGGGTGGCTTTAAGCATATGAAACATCCAAATTGATTGGAGCTTTGATTAGAGAAGGAAACTGGTTAACTGAGAGAGGAAACAGTGCTGATTAGGGAAATGAAGCTTGAATTACACGATCCAGCAATTAAAAGAGAGAATGGAGCGGGACGCGCATACACGAGTGTAGAAGACCGGGAAGAAGCTGAAATTGAGTATTCTGCGGGTCACGAAATCACATTCAAAAGGCTAATGATGTTTATTACCTCTGAAAAGAGTTGACCCCGCTCAGCTGACAGATCAAAATTACCGAAGCAGTCGATGGCATGTTTCCTCAGCTCCGGGTTCCATTGCTGTCGTCGATCTGGTCCGATAAATTTAATTGCGAAGAATTTCCAATCTGGAAAACTCAAAGTCGTCGGAGGCGGCGTTAGTGTCAGGATCGAAATCGAGTCTCTCTCTCTCTCTCTCTCTCTCTCTCTCTCTCTCTCTCTCTCTCTCTCTCTCTCTCTCTCTCTCTCTCTCTCTCTCTCTCTCTCTCTCTCTCTCTCTCTCTCTCTCTCTCTCTCTCTCTCTCTCTCTCTCTCTCTCTCTCTCTCTGTATGTCCTTCTACTTGCTGATGGAGGAGATAGAAAGTCTCAAAATATTACCCTAAAATATCGAATGTGGAAGATGAACAACAAAATTAGAGTTGATAATAGTAACGTAGATACTAATTAGTATCTCAACTGAGCCATGAATATATACGGTGAATGGCTAATGAAGTTAAAGAGATATGGAGAATAAGATGAAACGTCCAAAAGGTAACGTTGAAACTGCAAATGAGAAAAGAATCCATTAATGGCATAAGTGAGAGAAGAAGCCAATAATGGCAGAACGATATAATTTGGAGACCTGATGCAGAAGAGAGGGAAAATTCTATTTAGAGAGCGTGACAGTACGCACCAATAGCATTTGTAGTAGCCGACGTGGCAGCCAAATAAAAACTCTAAAATTAGCTAAAGAGGTAACCAAATTATGTATATTATATAGATATAGATTATGCTACATGATTTATAGAAGTATATGTGTTTTGTTGACATAAAAAAAAATCAAACGCTTAGATTTCTTTTCTAAAAAATACATGGATGTAATCGATTCAAAACGGGTACTCAGAACCGGTCGTATCTAAACGGTTCCGGGACGATTCCAGTCCAAACGGTTCTGATATGGTTCTGGGTAATGGAAGTAAGGAACGGTTTTGTAATGGTATGGTTCCAGGATACCCTAAAATTACAGGGTACCCGGAACCGCTCACCACTAATCATTATATTAGAATATCCTTATACAAAGTTTGGATACATAGTTCGTCAAAACATACTATTAACTAAACGCTGGTTAGTATACATTAATTGACGTTTAATTAATACACATGTATTAACTAATACATGCAATTAAACGTTAAACGTGCCCTATAATGCAAACCACGTCTAGTAAGTACAATACAATCGAAAATAAAGTTCACTGGTGAGAGAGAAGTTTTGAGAAAATATAAGTTCAGTGTTAACTGAAAAGGTTCATTCTAAACTTATTTCCAAATTGTTAGCTCAAGTTTATATGAACATGTTGCTAGTCGATTTTTTTAAAAAATAAATTGCTAACTCAATTTTTAAATTTTTATAAAAAAATATGAAGTTTTATCTAAAATCAATTTTTCAAATAATACATATTAAGAAATATATTATAGAAACAAATGTAACCAAAACACCCAAAAAAGTTATTAAAATTCTATAAAACATAAACTTAAAAATTATTTAATTATAGTTTTTGAACTATGGGTGTTATAAATTTAATTTATATATATTATATATAGATGTATCATTCCAAAATTTTAGTCCAGAATTTTATTTGACATACATAAATGTTGAGGTTATTTTATAATTATATAATAGAACTTTATGATTGTTTTAGTAATTTTGAAAATTATATTTCAATCTTTAATTAGCTGAAAATGGATGGAACAAGCGAATACACATTCCTACTTGCTACCCAAAAAAATTCAGTTGGTAAACTGTACATTCACGCAAAATTTAATTAGCAATTTGGTAATTAAGCCCTTAAACTTATTGTGTTATTAACTTGCATCCAAAATTATCTCAATAATTGAGCCAATAGAACTACATAATGTTCTGTCTCAGCTGCAGCCCCAAAAGTTCAAAGTCTTTTTTTTTTTTTTGTTTTGTTAACAATGATACTAAGTAAACAACGATTACAACCTAGCAGCGTTTAAAGCCCATGTAGGGACATTCAAACCTGACCAACAGCCCGAGATGTTACGCCTAGCGGCCTCACGAACAATGTTGTGGGCAATGCTTACAAAAGTACGACGTACAAAACGAAAACAAACGGAATTACAAGAAGCTAAAACAAATCTAATATCCGCTAAAACATGAAACAAAATAGAGTTACTAATAAAGCAGGGAGCCGCAATAAGTTGCTGCAAAGTAAGGGAATCTGTGTAGACAACGTGAGGTTGCGGAACAGATGACTTTGCCAAGAGCGCTCCTGCCTTACAAGCCACGCCTTCAGCCAAAATGGGAGAGTCGCCGGAGGTGGAAAGGATGTGGACCGCTAGAATCCTCCCGGAGTTGTCCAAAAACACCGCTCCCCCAAAGACTGATTGGGTCAGCTCGTGAACGGTGCCGTCGCAGATGATGTTCGGTGATCCTTTTGGGATTGTGGTACTGCGTCCTGATAATCTTGAGGAAGAGGAGGTCCCTGGATACCTGTGTGGGGGCATCCGCTGGTCTGCCAAATATGAATATGCCATGAGATTCTCATTACAAGCAATGTTAATAAATCACATAACAGAACGCGTCGTTGGTACTTTACGGTTGAAAATGACATTATTACGTTCTAACCAAATCCCTCACATCACTATGCATTTAAAGATTAAAACATCCACAGACAGTGTTGCTGGAGAGGTCCCTAAAAGCCACGACTGCAGGTCCCGAATGGGCGCAGCCGTTGCGTGTCTCCCAAAGCCACAGGCGAACCAAACCCTTTGCGAGAAGTGGCAGTTCCACATTAGGTGAAGCCAAGATTCCCCCGTCGAACGACAAAGGGGGCAGGTCGGGTCAGTAAGGGGGAGCCGTTTTTGGAGGTTTAAGCCCAAAGGTAAACCACCAGCGCATCCCCGCCAGATGAACATACGAATTTTTGGAAGCAAACGTAGATTCCACAACTGATTCCAGAAAGACGAATTTACGATCGGCGAAGAAGACACAGAACCCCCAGATCTCTCGCCACGGAGAGACGTGTTTACAAGATTGTATCCGAGTTTGACTGAGAACAATCCATCTTTGGTTGTTGTCCAAAGAAAGCGGTCATCTATTGGGTGGTCGGAAAGGTGCAACATAGTGATAGCCGTGACAAGAAATGGTGGTTGTAGGCGTCGGAGAGCAGGTAGATTCCATGAACCGTTGAGTAAAACCGAAGAAACGCGAAGAGACAAGGTTGACACAGATGGTTCTACCCAGTCACGTAGAAGACCCATATTCGGAACCCACGGGTCAGTCCAGAAATTAATTGAGAGACCATCCCCTACATACCAGATAGCCCCACTCATTAGATATTTGCGGATGTTGACTAGGGAGCGCCATACCGGTGAGTGGTACGGCCGTGCTGTGGCTGAGAAGAAGCTGTCTGATCGGAAATATTTATGTCTCATGCACTTCACCCAAAAAGATGGTGTGTTTGCTACTAGCCGGTACGCCTGTTTCAGCAGAAGTGCGATGTTCATGGCTTCCATGTTGCGAAAACCCAAACCCCCCGAAGCCTTAGAGCAGCAAATTTTATCCCACTGTAACCATGGGATTCCTCTGGAATCAGCATTAGTATGCCACCAAAAACGACGCTGGATTTTGTCCAGATTAGAGGTAACATATTTAGGTAGTCTAATGCAAGACATTGTGTATGAGGGAATAGCGCTTGCTGTGGACTTAAGGAGGACTTCCCTACCTGCTGGAGATAGGAGCTTGGTCATCCAGCCTTGAACCCTAGTAGTAACCCGTTGTATAAGAGACTCCCCTATCGGTCGACCCCTGGCCCATTTGATAGGAAGGCCCAAATAATTTTCGGAGCCTGTCATGGTTGTTACCCAAAGTATGTGAGCCAGTGTTCGTCGATCTGCCTCCGCAACGTTCGGACTAAAGAGGATCCCTGATTTCGCGTAATTTATTAGTTGCCCTGATTCCTGTTGGTACATCTCCAGTAAGGTACGGAGTACCTCAACGTTTCGGCGAGTAGCTTCAAGGAAAAGGATGCTATCGTCGGCAAAGAGTAAATGTGTGATCATCGGGCCCCCCTTCGAAAGACGCACACCCTTTAGGGTGCCTTCAGACTGTGCCCTAGATAGTTCTTGAGAGAGCATTTGAGCTACCAGAATAAACAAAAACGGAGATAGAGGGTCTCCCTGTCGTAGTCCCCGGGAACTCCGTAAATGTGGGGTGACGTGGCCGTTAACCAGGACAGATAGAGTGGGTGTGGATACGCACTGCATGATTAAGGCCGAGAAGGACAGAGGAAATTTCATATTGTGCAGAATCGATGTCAGAAAAGGCCATTCAACCCTATCATAGGCCTTGCTCATGTCTAGCTTGAGGGCAAACAGACCAATCTTTCCCCGGCAACGACTTCGAATCAGGTGAAAACATTCCTGGGAAAGCAAAGTGTTATCTGAAATAAGGCGACCCGGGACAAAAGGCGACTGATAAGGAGAGATGAGTTTAGGCATGACGCAGCGAAGTCGATTAGCGAGCGATTTGGCTATAATTTTGTACGTTGTGTTGCACAAACCAATAGGTCGCCAGTCAGACATTGTGGAGGGGTTTTCCACCTTGAGCAACAATACGATGAATGTACGATTGAGTTCCTTTAGCAGGGCTCCGGTTGCGTAGAAAGATCTGACTGCATGGGCTACATCTGAACCCACCACCTCCCAGTTGTGTTGGAAAAATCTTGGCGGAAAACCGTCTGGACCCGGTGATTTATCTGGGGCCATCTGAGAGATGGCTTTTGTGATTTCAAGAGAAGACGGAGGGCCCTGTAAAGCCAGTATTTCAGCGTCGATAAAAATGTAGCATTACGTGGAGGGATGTTAAAAGATGATGTCGATTCGCCCGCAGTGAAAAGATCAGTGAAATAGGCCCGCACGTGAGCGATTATTGCCGAGACCTCCGTGACAGGACCAGTTGGTGTAAGAATCGAATGCATCCTATTTCTTCTCCTTCGACTGACAGTGTAGGCATGGTAGAATTTGGTGTTTCGGTCCCCTTCCGCAAGCCAAGTTTGTCTCGATTTCTGACGCCACATAGTTTCTTGTGAACGGTATAGAGAAGCCAAATCAGAGGAAAGGGAATCCTGGACGCCAGGATCCGAATCAAGACGCTGCGCCTCTTCCAAATAACTGAGTGTTGTGACGATGTTTGTTTGCAGAGCTCCAAACACAGCTCTGTTCCAATGACGAAGTGATCTGGAGAGACTGCCGAGTTTAGAGGATAATTTGAATTGGGCAGAGCCATCAGACCATGTGGACCAAGAGGTTCGCAAAAACTCATCAAACTCCGGGTGGCGAAGCCACATATTTTCAAAACGGAAAGGACGACTTCCAGGCTGGTGTGTATGGACACCTAGAGACAAGAGGATAGGTGTGTGATCTGAGGCCACCCTTTCAAGGTGCAAAAGGCGCGACGCCGGAAACGTGATAAGCCATTCTGCTGTGACAAAACTGCGGTCGAGTCTCTCCCTAACTCGACGGCTACCGGAGCGATTATTTGTCCAAGTGAAAGGTTGTCCCTGGAAGCCTAAATCTATGAGACCCAGAGAATCAGTCCAGCTTTGAGCCCTTAGGATTCTGGCTGGGGAAGCTGGGCAGCGGCTAGATTTGTCACTAAAGGCCCAAATGTCGTTAAAATCGCCTAGCAGGGCCCAATGGCTGGAATCCAGTCTAGACTGGCGGTATGAGATTATGTCGGCCCAAAAGGCAGGTCTGGATGCGGCTTCTGACGGGGCATACACAAACGAAGCGTCCCAAGGCGGAGAGTCCACGGTCCCCGCGATCTCAACATGAATTGCGTTAAAGGACGATGAGACAGAAGTAACTGAGACCAGATCATTCCATGCCAGAAAGAGACCACCCCGTGTCTCTTCCGGGTCCACCCTGACGGTGGAGGTGAAACCTAAACCAGCTAAGGTGCGGGCAAGACAATGCATACGGCTCTTGACCTCCGAAATGAAAATCACAACAGGTCGATGTAGGCTAATTAAGAGCCGCAAATGTTGAATTGTCAGGGAGTTTCCCGCCCCCTGACAATTCCAAACCAGGTAACTCATTGGGGAGGCGACACGGCTCCCCAAGGCCGTGTCGCGGAGGTAATTATGAAATCAAAATAATCACTAGGGTAGTGAAAATAAAGATTACATATTAAAACGTAAGGTACCTCGGATGAGATTATATGCATGGGCGCAGATTGACGAACGTGAATGAATCGCCGTGGCTGATCCCTGATTACCAGAGGCAGGTTTGGCTGTGTTTCCTCGAAAAGTGGTCTCTTCCTTCCAGAAAGACGATCAGAAACGTCCTTGTCGACCATAGGCTCCTTACCGGGTCTTCTTACGAAAGGGGAGGTGCTGTGCTGCCTTGACTTTCTTCGGATATCACGACGGGAGGTGTATCAAACATGGTGGATGTATCCTGGAGAGCTATATCAAAAGACTGGATTGCAGCGAAATATTCCAGATGATCAGCAAAACCAAGGTGTGGAACAACAACGGAAGATAAGTCTCCATGGTCGCGCAAATGGTGGGCTAACTTCGATAGCGGTGACCTCGGCGGAGAGGATGCCGGAGATGATGGGTGGACAATGTATGGTATTCCGGATTGAGGCCCAGCTGCTGCCCTGAAGTTTAAAAAATTCGATTGGATTTCCGGTGTGTGGTCCACTAAGGGGACAGTTGTTTGCCCAATGGAGATGGGCTGAAATCCAGGTGGGCCTGTGTAGTGAGCTGGCCTTGTGGCTCCATGGGCCCAGCTAGTGGACTGTCCGGTACTCGAGGTCGAAAAACTTGGCCCAGCTTCTGGTTGCCAATGCAAGAAGTAATTCTTCGTCGGAGGCCAGAACTAAGGAGCGGCGCCCGGAGGAAACATGACATGTGCTTCGGGAGAAAATGCATACGGCTGGAGGTGGTACGGCACCATGTGAGGCGGGAACTGAAGAGCAGGGCCATTAAATGAGCTGTCTCCCAGAAACATGGATGTTGGGAGTTGGGGCGGGAATGTCGAGGCATTTTGTGTGGACTCGTGAATGATTACCCCATCGACCAGCTGTGGGGGTATGTTAATCCGTGCAGTCGCTGTATATGGGCGCAGATTATGTTCCCTCATTGCCAGGTTTGACTGATATGGAGGAACGAGGTTTGCCGGAAAAGTCGAAGCGTTGACGACGGCTAATAGGTAAGCAATCTAGTCATGATTAGGGTTTCGAATAGGAGCCGAAAGCGTCGATGGTTGGCCACCATGATATAAAGTCATTGAGTTTGACGAGGAAGAAGCATTGAGTGTGTGAGGAACCTGTTCCATATGGATATCGGGGTAGGATGAAACCACCGCCGTTACCGGAAGACTCGTCTGCTGAGGGTAGTTGTCAGGGTGGTTTGCTTCCTCTCCATACTGACGCAACCCATTACCAGGGATGCACAGTCGTGGATCCGGGTTCCATAATATCCAGTCCAACAGATTTCCACCGCCCCTGTTGTCGTTTGAGTAAATAATCTGGTCGTTTGGGCGGATAGCCTGCACTCCTTCATGACTATCAATCCAGTCTTGCATTTCCTTTATCAATTGACGTCTAGTAGAGAGGGGTGTGTTGCAGTAACGTTGAGCGTGTCCAAACTGGCCGCACCGTCCACAAGGCAATGTCAACCTGTATTTGATGGTTATTCTGGGGCGGGACTCAACCAACAGAAACATCCCCGGGACCGCCGGTCTCTCAAGGTTTACCGCAACCCTAACCCTAGGGTAGGCAAATTCCCACGGACGATTAGAGTCGAAATCAATAAAGATCACCTCCCCGACACAGACTGCGATACGGCGGATGGTGACGATATTCATATGCCGGTTAGGGATTCCCCGAATTTCGACCCACATAGCTACTCGTTCGAATGGGATAGAGGCTGGGACGCTGTCATGCAAACACTCCATCAGCACCAGAATCGCTCCACCCGAGATATGAAATGGGTTGTTCGCTAGGGTTTCCAAGAGTGAGCCACGGTGGTGGAAAGTGAACACGAAAATACCGTCCCTTCGCCGGAAAATACGTGGTAAGGATGGAAGCCTCCAGTTTCGCTCCACATAACGACGGACCACTTCATCTCGGATGGGGTTGTAACAGAGGACGCGGCCGCTCAACATTCGACTCCAAACTGAATCCATTTCAAAGGGTGTACTGGATAGGAGGATTCGGTTGAAATGGGAAGATGTATATTGAGTCGATGTCAGATAAGAAGACAGATGGAGGAGTAGCGTCGCATCGGAAGGCGGAAAGACTTTCCACTCCAACAGGCAAAGTTTCCCCCGCAGTTCATCATTGCTTGCGGAGTCCAAGAGGCGAAGAAAACCCCAGAGAGAGATGCAGGCGTGGAAGGAATACCACCAGACCACGTAAATGCCACCTGTCGAACGCAAGCATCTGGGAAGGTGGAAGGCCAGGGTAGGTGCGTAGAGAAAAGATATCGGCGGCTCAAAAAAAGAAAAATCAGGATTTCTAAATGGAAAATGTCGCGTCTTGAAAAGGCCATCATGAACTGTGATGTAGAGGACTGCAAAGAGATGGAGATGTGTCACCGGAGGCAAGGAGATTGGGAGGGCTCCGACGAGAGTCGAAAAACTTTGAAGATAGGGTTTGCATTGGGAGAGACGACGTGACTTCATGTTAGAGAGAGAGAGTCTAATCTTAAAGTTCAAAGTCTATTTATAATGTTTTTCTGTTTGTTAATGTAAACATTTAGAAGATAAAACATCTTAGCGGTTACATTACATTGAACCTTTTGTTTTAAATAAATTACCTCATTATAAATATTGGCATGCGCTACACACGTTAATTGTCGCACTTCCGTATGTGAGGTCATGGTCGCAATTTTCTATGAATGATAAAGGAGAATTAACCGCTATCTTAAGAGTTATACGATAAATAAAATTGATTAAAAATGTAGTATGTATAAGGTATAAAAAATCTTAAACTATATTTGATTTTTTTTAAAATGATTTGTACCTGTATTTCATGTAATTTAAGTTTTTACATATAAATTAATTGATTGATCAAGTTTAGTTGCACCCTTGATGGTGAACCGATCACCCCATATATAAAATAAATTTGGTTCCTTAAAAAATAACGACGAACTAATAATTATGAATTTCAAATTACCCTAACTCAAATTTCATAATATTTCATTAAGTAGCACAAATTGGTAATTTTAGACTTTACAATATACAACATAAAATTACGTAATTGAACATAGTCATATTATTTAAATTCTATCGATAATTTTTATTATATATTATCATATTTTTTGATTTGGAATTATGATTAAAGAATTATGATTTTTTTAAATACTCTGAATTACAAAAAATTTCCCATGTATATGAAATCAGATGTGTTCCTATAATAATGCATGTTACCATATATTTTTTAATATAAGTAAATTAATTAAAAATAATGTATATATAATTTTTTAGTGTACTAGTTAATTCTAAAATAATTTTCAAACAAAATACGTATTTAATAATATATATATATTATGATATAAATTTGTATTTATACATTATAAAATTATATACATATATCGGTATTATGCATTATAGAGTTAAAGAATACTTTGAAAAAATTAGCTAAAATAAAAGGTTTTTTTATTTTATTTTTTATAAATCATAAAGTGAATACTTTAATGGTTGAAAAATAAAGTTTAAATAAATTCGCTATTAAGAGCATCCACAATGGTTTTACATAAATTGTATTCTTTAAAGTTGCCACGTAGACATTTATGTACACTTTAAGTAATACGTAAATTTAAGACACACGTAAAAAATATTTTCTCTGCAATCGTATTACTTAAACATATTCCTTAAATATATTTTATTATTAAATTTTCCAACAACCACCAATAAGATATTAGCATTAATTATAAAATGAATTAATTTATAATAAAAAATTGGTTACGTAATACATAGTGTATTACTTATATTTAAGGAATGCTTTATGTAAAAACATAAATTTACGTGTGGGTCCCATCTTTAAGGAATGCTATGTAAAACCACTGTAGATAATTTTTGTTGCTTTACTTAAATAAACATATAAGACCCACGTTTACGTAATCTTTACGTAATAACATTGTGGATGCTCTTACAAAGTAATAATATAGTGGGTAAAAAGAAGGTAATATAGTGAGTACCCGAGAGCATCTCAGTCACGCGAGTCAGGCTGGGTTGGAACACGCGCCGCAAACCATCTCATCAGTTAGTTTTCTTCACCGAGTTCACAAAAATAGAAAAATAATCAACGCCTGCATTTCGCTCACAGAGAGAGAATGGGGAAGGCAGCAGGAGGAGCAGAGACGAAGAAGAAGAAGAAAGGACGCCCCTCTCTTCTCGACGTCCAGAAGCGTCTGCTTAAGCAACAAAAACTGCATCACTCCCCTGCCGAAACCCCTAATTCCCAATCCCATTCAGACACTCACTCAAACCCTAGCCGGCGACCCAATCGCCGCCACCCCAATTCCGATTGGTCACACCAGGCATCGGAATTGATCTCCGGAGACGATGACGACGATGACGAGCGAATTGAAAAGAAGCGCAGGCCTCTTCTCGGCTTGGATCCACAGAGCCCGTACCTTTCCGCTAATGATAATTACGAGGTGGATATCAGTAGGCGCAAAATCAGTGTTTGATCTGAATGTTCGGTAATCTGTGTCAATCATAAAAGCATCTTTATTGCATAGCGGACTATATGTCAGTAATTGTTTGGGATTTTGCAATTGCATAGCAGACAGTGTGTCAGACAGTAGTTGTTGGGGAATTTGCAATTTGTGGTGGAGTTTTGAAATTCTGCGGGTCTTGTTGGAAAGTATTCGTGGGTTTCGCGCGGAAATTAAAACTTTGTAGTTGCTGTTGTTTTGGTGGATTCGGTTGAGTTGAGTTCAGAGGAAACGAGTTTGACTGAGTCAATCTTCTTTCTTGCTTTAGTAATAGTAATTTAATTAATATCAAAGCCTCTAAAATCTAAATATATTTTTTTGCTCAATACATTAAATCATTTGCTGTTTCCACTTTCCATACATCGAACGGTACCAGTATATATAAATCTTTTAATACCTTGCTCTAAAATATCAAAATTGTCTTTAGTCTTGCATTAATTCTTCAGCCTTCTATATTATCAGAAAACACAGTTATTCTTTTTATTCCTTTTTACTGTCAGATATTTAAACAGCAGTTTGTGGATGTTCCGGCGACATGTTTCATTTACACAACTTTTTATTTGTAGACTTTCCTTGTTGGTAATTTTGTGATGTTTTTTTTCCATGTAGGGAGAAAAGGTTTCGAAAGTGACAGAAACTGATGATGTACATGGTATGGTATCAATGGATTCTCTGTTCTTCTGAAAAGCATTATTGAAGATCTGTAACTCTGTATATGTTTAGTTTTATTTATTTATAGAATGGTCAAGTTGATCTTTATACGTGTACAGGCTCGCAGGAGGTTTCTGGTCCCACAACACCTTTGCCAGACAAAAAGCTTTTGGCTTTCATCCTTGATAGGCTTCAAAAGTATGTGGTTGTTTAGTTGCTTGCATCTCTAATACTTCAGTCTTTCAAACACGTTCTTCAGTTGTGTACTTGTGTATTTATTTCATGTACGTTTTTCAATTTCTAATCTGGGGTTTGGTTGATTCCTATAGAAAGGACACTCATGAGGTGTTCTCGGAGCCAGTGGACCCAGAAGAGGTTTGTTATTTTTGGGCAACAATTAGCATTACAGCTTCATATTCAAAGTCTTGTTTACAGAAGGCATTGTTTGGCAGCTTCCTGATTACCATGACATCGTTAAGCATCCAATGGATTTTGGAACTGTGAGGAAGAAACTAGATGAGGGAGCATATGCCAACTTGGAGCAATTTGAAGTAAGTTGTAGTGGATCCTCATAAATTAATCAGACTGCTGCTAGAGTTGCATGAATTAGTTCTTAAGTTGATCATTTTATTTGGCTAGAAGATATCTCTACTCAATATATTGAGACGGTGGTACCTTGTAGTTTAACTGTGATTGTCAACTGCTTTGCAAGATCGATATTGTTTATAGGTAATGTCAGATTCGATAATGACATTTAAATTCCCTGGGAAAATTGGACTCCTTTATGAGTGGAATAAGTCATCTTTAGAAGATACTCAATTTGCAATTGGAAATGCACTTGTTAATCCTCCTTTTGTTGATAACTTTATTCAGAAGCATTTCATGGAGATATAACAGGAATTGAGTATTCATTTGCATTGATTCTTGCAGAAGGACATTTACCTGATATGCTCAAACGCGATGCAGTATAATGCACCAGATACTATTTTCTTTAAGCAGGTAAGATTGATCGTCACTTTGCTGTATCTCCACATTTCTTTTCTTTCACTCATGGCTCTTTTAGTAATTTTTCAGGCCCGGTCGATGCTAGATATAGCGAAAAAAGACTTTGAAAATCTGAGACAGGAGAGTGATGACAGTGAACTAGAGCAACCAAAAGAGACCCCAAAAGTTGTAAGGAGAGGTAGGCCTCCGGGCTCAGGCAAGGCGTCAAAGAAGTTCACTGAGGCTAACAAGTCAGCGGCTTATGGCATTGGTACCGAGGCTTCCTCAGATACAGTTGGAAATAATTCCTTCCTTTCGAGTACTTACAATTTGAGGAGAGCATCTGATCCGTGCATTTTCCAGTCTGCTGATTCTCCTGTCAATGCCTCCCGAGGGACTCCTAACAGGGAAAATCAAAATACTTGGTTCGCGGAGTTTGACAAGGAATTTCCAGGTTTGGAAAATCAAGGAAAATCAATTAAGTACTACTGGTACTAAGTTAACATGTTAAGTTTCGTAGTCTGAAACACTTTTCTTTTTGTTGTGTTGCTTTGCAGCATCTGTTTTGAGGCGTGTGATGAAGGAAGGGAAGAAATTATTTACCTCAGAGGATAATAGACGCGAGAGTTATAGGCAGAACTTGTCCGGGCAGGAACAATCCGGTTTCTCTCCGGAAATGGCAGCAAAGCAGCTAGCCCTGGTATGCTTTATGTATGCATTTAAGTGTCAAGCTATTCTTTTTTTAACTACCAGACTTCAAACTCGCTTCCATGTGGCTGATTTTTTATGCTTAAAAAACATGTTTTTTTTTTCTCGTAAATTTAAGAGAAAATGTGAAAATCAACCAATCTGATAGTAGAGACACTAAATATCAACATTTTAAATCTGGGTCAGTGATTAGCAACTGTTTTTAGATTCTTAACCCTAGAAGAAAAAAAATCCAAGATCGTTCTTACCAGGACGTTAGGACAATATCTAACTTTGCTGTTCTAATTCCTGTCGTCATATATATATGAGTCCTTATATAAAAGACCAAATAAGAGAGTTCGGTTTTGCATATCATCTGTATGGAGGGTTGTAACATCGTGCTCTGTTTAATTAATGATGATCAGGTAGGTTTCCACTCGGAACGAGCTTATGCAAGTAGCGTAGCTCAATTTGCTGCAGATCTGGGACCGGTCGCTCAGAGAATTGCTTCAAAGAAGATATCAAGTGCATTGCAGTGTGGGATGGATCTCAGTCTTAGACTGATAGCTGAAAAGGGAACCTCTGACCGAACCCACCAATTACAAACACAAAATGTTGTTGCCCGACCAAACCCGAGTAGTTATGCTTCGATCGCTGATGTTTCAGGACCCGACTATGTCGGCTCTAGTGGATATCCTACGAAGCTCGAAGAAGATTCAGAAATGGCTCAAAGATTTCCATCACAGAGCAAGTTAACATCTCCAAGCAGCAGTCTTGGAGATGTACCCTTTTTGCAGTCACAGCAAAACCCCATTGATGGCACTCGTTATGATGACTGTTCGGGACCTTCCGAAGTGGCTTCAACTGCCCACCGAATCTCGGTAAATTCCATTGATTTAGAAAGACAGAATTTTTTCGACAGTTCCCAACCGGCTACTGTTAAGCATGAATTTCCAGAAGAACGTTGCTTGGATTTGCGGGTTGGTGCAGTGGAGCAGAACCCGCACCGAGGTTCGGTTTCTTGTGACCCGAATTCCCGGTTCCTGGTAGGTGCTTCTTCGCAGCAGCCGGATCTGGGTTTGCAACTATAAAAGGGTGTCCTGTTGTGTTGCCATGAGTTACTCTAGCTGAGTTCCTTGGACTGAAAAAAAACCGAAAGCCGATAGAGATTTTTTGCGGATTAATGCAGAAATTTGTTATAGTCGATTTGTACAGGTATTTTCTGTTCTGTAGTTTTGGAGGAATGGCGTAGTTAGCCGCGTTTTCGCTGTACTTTCGGGGTATACCAGAAGATCGAAAATCCGAGATTTGTTGGAAGGAAAAAGAATGAATATTGCTGTATCTTCTCTTGATCATGTTTGGACATCCTCTTGGAACTGTGAAGAAGCCAAATATAGCAGACTTACAGAAATGTTGTTTCTCAGTTATTAAGATTGTTTGATGAGTGTGGCTCATGGAGTAGGTAAACAAGTCGAGTATTTGGCAAGCTGAATCAATTTATTCGAGCTCAAATTCTACTGAGCCTAATTTTTCAAGTTTGAGCTTGACTCGGGTCGCTAAATTTAAATTTGTTCACTTGAATCACAAATGGTGCAGAACTCGACTTGGTAGCTAGTGTGGTCCTTGAACTGAATATATATTAGGGTTGTTAAGTAAATTGCTAACCAAATTTTGACCAATTTATAAATTGTTGTCAAAACTTTAATTTATTTATTTTTTAAATTGGCTACTTGAAATTTCAAGTTCAAAGCAAATTGATACACCAGTTTCAATTTTTGTCTAATTGTACAGAAAATGAGCATGTTTATGCTATGTTGGATCTTTTCATGTGTACTAAAGATGAATTCAGTTATAAATTGAAAGTATTGCATTGAAACACATTCATTTGGATGCTCAAGTGGACTTCTAGTCAATTCGAACTGTGTCTTTCAATTGAATATCCAATTGAAGATATTTCATTGCAATATATTTCTATTTATGTTTGAATCTATATCGGATATATATGAAAATAGTCCACGTGGCGAAAACATGCTCATTTTCTGTCCAATTAAACGGGAATTGAAGCAGATGTAATAATTTGCTATGAAACTGAAAATTCGGATAACTAATTTAAAAAATTAAAGTTCAGAGATAGTAATTTGTAAATTGGTTAAAGTGTAAGCAATAATTTGGTTATTAACCCTATATATTATGCAAAATTCAAACTCAATTACAATAGGATTTAAAATGAAAAAATAAATAAACTCGCAAGTTTTTCGAATTGAATATAAATAAATATTTGCTCAACAGGATTAAAAACAAAAAACAATTTTAGAGATTCGAGTAGTTTAGATTCGCTTATTGCCTTAATGGGTTGGTCGGCAGACCTGATTTCTATTTCAGGTTTCTACGTTTTTTCCTTAAAAGTATAAAAAGTGAGTACCTATTCTTCTTTAATTAATTTTTGGGTGGTGATTATATGTCCAATACGCGCATACGGTGATTAAATGTCCTTAATATTTTAATTCCTTTATCTAAATCAAAAATTAAAAAGCTTTGAGAGTAGAATTAAGGTATTTGACAAGCTCGATTTAATTGATTATTTTCACTAGATTACGAATTCAATCAAGTCTAAGTTTTTCATATTCGAGCTCAACTCATTGTCATTCTTAATGAATTCTGCTCGATACAACAAAATTGTTCATTTATATTATGTGTGTCATAGCTTGAAATTAGGGTTTGATTATATAAACAAACTAGAAAAACATAGATCACGCTTGAATGTAGTCCCCACAAAACGCGGTCTTATTTAGACCGTCGTCGATTGTACTCAAATTAAGAAAAAAGTATTCAAAAAAGTTGTGTTTGCATTTACGAAACATTTTATATTCGGTTTTGGAAAGAAATAAAAGTGTAATCGGTGCGGTTTGGGTCAGTCAAGTGACGGTTTTTCCAAAAATATTTTATAACTCTACCATTATAAACATAAATAAAACTAATAAATATATACCATTATAATCAAAATCTTAGAACTTTTTCACAGATAGATGTGTTTGTCTCTCTTTACGAAGAATGTCTGTCACAAAGGACCAAGCCTTTCCCAGGTTTAACTCTTCTTTCTTTGCGGTGGTAACACTTTTCACACTTAATGCTTAAATTATAGGAACTTCCAGCATAGTTCCACGCAGACGCAAATAGTAAGTATGTTTTCAGTTTGTTCAAGTAACCAAAAAAATAGTTAGTTGTTCAACAGCATGGCTGTCACTTAACAATTTATTTAACTAGCCAAACATTAGAGAGCAATTTGCAATAGTTTTATCCATTATGTGGTACATATTGACTAATTTTGTCCATATTAGATAGACATTCTTATACACGTATAAAATTTGAGCTAACAATATATTAAAAAATAAAATAAAATAAAAATTATAGAGCAATTTATATAATTAACTGAATATTAACTAGCAATTTGATTGTTTATTTATTTATTTATTTATTTAAGGGTTAATAATCAAATTGCTACCTACACTTTGATCAAAATACAAATCGCTACTTGAAGTTTAATTTTTAAAAATGGCTATTCAAACTTCAATTACTGAGTAAGTTACTATATTTGTTTAGATTTTTTTATAAAATGGATAGAAAATGAGCATATTCAAACATGTGAGGTCATTTTGTGTGTACTTAATATGGAATCACACAAAAATTGAAATAATTGCAGCAAAATGCCTACTCAATCAAATGCCCGTCCAATACCAACGGTGCATGCCCGTCCAATAGAAGCTATTTTGCAACAATTCTTTCATTTATATTCGAATTATACTGAGTACACATAAAAAGATCTTACGTGGTCATAATATGTTCATTTTATTATAGTTTTACTGTAATTGATATATATGTATAGCAATTTGTTTGGAAATTGAAAATTCAAATAGTAAATTTTCCGGATAGCAATTTGGTTATTATTACATATTTATTTTAAAAAAATCAGTCGTGTGCACCGCACGAGATATGCATATATAAAAGACTTGTTCCTCGTTTGATTTGCGTTTGATCTGGTCTGTGTGTTAACGCGAGATGACACAGATAATAGAGAGACTCCAGCTGGCTAAGTAATTAATTCATTAAGCTCAAGAGTCAACACATACCACTTCTGCGTTGACCTCCATGAAAATGAAATCGATGATATATCTTACCCAATCTCTAGAGTATCACATTACCATACATACATATACATCCCTCAAGAAGTCATCAATTCTTTTTAATTAACTACTAGTGATTGGATACTATTTTCGTGTTATATTCGTATTTAAATATCATAACACATTATACATGATAAAATTGTATTAATAAGCTTTAATTTTTACTGTTTCGAATATTTTTAATTTTTAGAATTTGTCAACTATAAGTTAAGGACTTATGAAACCCCGCAATTTAAATTCATATTTTTCTTTTTTATAACATGAAATTCATTATTTTGATATTTATTTAAGATTTCACATGTGCACATCGACTAACTTAGTAAAACACAACATCACGAAATGAACACGTTTAAAACATTATAGGTTGTGTTTGTGAATATGACACGATAACCTTGGTACTGCTATGAATCAGACGAACGTCTTAATCAACAGTTTTATAATCTCAAACTTTTGAGTGAATGTGTTCGGTATACTCTTAACCATGCTTTAACACCCACCATTGCGAACAATATTTTACACCAGACTGATCATCACTTGGTTTATAACCATGACATTTATCCTAACACTACAACAAATCATGAATTTAGTGACAAATCTTTGTGACATAATTTCAGTCGTCACAAATAAAACATGTATTTGTGACAACTGATAAAATTTGTCACTCTTAAACAAAATATTAGTGGCGAATATTTTTTTGTCATTGTTGACCTAACTTTCAGTCACAACCACTTATTTCGTCACTAACGTTCTTTGTATTTGTCATTAAAAAAAGTACAACTGTGATAAAATATTATCGTCACTAACAATATACAACTGTGACGATTGCATAATTGTCACAAACGTGTTTAGTCAATTTTGAATAAAAGTGGGCGAGTTTTTAGAAATAGTAAACATAAAGGGTGCAAGTTTAGAGAATCATTTATAAAAGGGAAAAATGATATTTAACCGATTTTTTTTTATTTGATGAGATAATAAAACCAAAAATAATAATCATAAATGTTCTTAATAAATCATTTTTTATTAACAATAATCATAGTCTTATTTAAATGAAAAATTAAGAACATCTCTGTGTGAGAAGATTATCTTAACATCTATGGATGTAATATTATTTATATTAACTAAAAAATATAATGTTATTTATATTTATTATTTACATTGTTTTTTTTTTTGTTATATACTTTACTATTTACATTGTTTCTTATTTGTAAACTTACTAGATATTATTGTTTATTTTTATTTTTTAAATTAACTAGGCGAAATATAGTTTTGATGGTGGTAGACGGTGGTACTCGAGAATTGAGATACATAATAAAAGTAAAAATGTCTCCTGCATTTTTGTGTGATTGTCTTATATTTGAAATAGTATAAATTAAATAATTAACTAACCAAAACCTAATATAAGATGATTTCTACCCAAAAAAAATATAAAAAGTCTCGACAAAAAAAAAAAATAATCTAAATCTCTTTACCAAAAAAATAATAATTTAACTATGGGCTTAATAGCTAACAGAGCCCATTATCTTGAATCTCTAAAACCCTAGTTTGCCTTTTGACCATTCATCTTCCTCACACGGAGCATGAGAGCCGCAAGTATAGTATATCATCTCCAATAGAGAAAACTTTTTCCCAATACTCAACTCTTGAAACTTCTTCTGTAGATAACAGCTTCTCCTCCATTGGTATTAGATCGGTTCGTTCTTCTTCTTCCTTTATCCATTTTAGCTTTTGCAGTTTCATATTTCTTTTTTAGTTTCTGTCTTTAAAACTTGTTCGATTCTCTAGTGTTTGGTTGATTAGAGGCTCGGTGAGCACGGCGATGCGGCAATCGGAGTTTGGTTCGCGACATGAACTTGATGGAGTCGGGTCACGGATTTGTGGAGCCACATGCAGTAGAGGAGATGTGGCACGCACTAGACGGCTAGACACAGACAGTTGAGGAGTCACGGATTGAGGCATATCCGACCAGGTTAGTCATTTGTAGCACTATCTATAACACATATATGTGTTCTATTCATTTTCGCTACCTCTAACTTACAAATTTGTGCAAGATCTAACCCTAAATCTCCGACCTCTCACAGATCTAATAGGGGTATCGAGCCATATCTTAAGTCAAGTCGTCCGAGTGGGGGAAAATTTCATGCCGATAATTCTAGTGCAAGAGGATTGATCGACCAAAGTCAGTACGCCTGGGAATGATCTTTCTTTATTATTTGATGATTGATTCTTGTACAAAATGTATATTAGAGTAAAGAGATTACAGAGTCTGAACTCGTAATGTTGTAGTTAGATCTCTTAAAAATGTGTATATTTGCAGATTTATGTAAATGTATTTGTGTGTTTTTATGTATAATATAAATCTTGTAAAAATTTAGGTTTTATTTGATAAAATTATTTATCTACAGTAAATTAAAAATTAATTTCTCTACAGAAAATTGGATTTTGTTTCAACGCCAAAACCATTTGTGACATTTGTTTTGTCAGAAATATCAATCTATCAGTGACAAATATCATAGTGACGAATGCTTTATTCATCACTACTTGAATATTAACTATGACGATTTGGTCGTGACTAAAGCAATGTTATCAATGACGATCAAACAAAACGATTTTTACTGACGCTGGTATTAGTGAAACGTAGTGACGACCAAAAAATTTGTCACTGATCACATTTATGACGAATTTCTTGCTTAATTGTGACGATTTTATTGTCATTAATTCTCTGATTTGTTGTAGTGTAACCACCTCAACCTTTCGATGTAGATATTTTCCAACATTTTTTTAAAAACGGCGTCACCAGAATTTCAACATATGCACTACATATAAGAGAAAGATGTACAACTTAATCAACTGTCTTACATGTAAAATGATTGATATACTAGTCTAAACCACACATGTACATTTTGTATAATTAACTTTTATAATAAGTGAGGCGGTCGGTGGGTTGGCACTTGAGTGGCATGGCCATGAAGAATAGAAAAGAAAACCACAGGGACTGAAGCAGAAGAAAGTGGAAGAGACAAAGAAAGAGACGAAGAGAGAGACAAGTCAAACTAGAACAAGTCTTCTTCTTTCTCCATAATATAATACACACATTCTTCTATTTCTTCCATTCATCCATTTCTGTTAATAAGTTTGCAGAAAGATGGGGAATTGCTGCTGCTGGGGATCTCAGGTGAATCATCACCAAAGCCCTAACCTGACCAAAATCACTAGCCCAGGTACATGTCTTGTTCCTCCTCACAACTACATCTAACAACTTTTACAACATGTTGAATACAATTCATTTCATAGCCGATATTTAGACTGTCGAACAAACTGTTAGAAAAAATTTCGTTCATTTTTGCTAGTTTAAGTTCCTCATGTGATAAATAACTAGCTTAGTTCAGGATTTCTATCTAATTTGGACCGAATAGATATATGTTGAGCACTGACGAAGAACATAGTTAATAGTTTCTTGAGTGCCCAAATACCGTTTAGCAGTTTTCCATATTTTTGTTCACATATTTCTTCCAAATTAGACGAAAATCTTAACTCAACTAGAAATTTGCATATAGGTGAAACTTGAGCTAGCAAAATAATAAAATAAAAATCATTCAACTGCAACTTGTTCGATTACCTAAATATTAAGTAGAAATTTGATATATATAATTTTTCAATCATTCTGTTAGTTCAAGTTTAACATGTGACAAATAGCTAGCTCCGTCGGAATTTTCGAGACAAAATTAGTCATGTGCTGAGCAGTGACGAAGAACATAGCTCGCATAGTTTGTTCGAATACTCAAACAACAACTAGCAATTTTAAGTATTGTTGTTCACCCATCCGTCTAAATTTGATAGAAATATGAAAGGAGCTAGCAATTTGTGCATATTTAAAACTTATATTCAGCTGTAATTTGTTTGAATGCCTAAATATGAAATAGCAATTTGATATTTTAAATTATTTTTAGATATTTAGTTCTGAGATATCATTGCAGTTATTAGATGGAGGAAGTTAACTAATAAGTAGAAGGCATAAACTTTGCAGAAAATGGAAATCAAAACCAAACTTCGTCGCCAAGAAAGAGCACACAACATGGAGGCGGAGGAGAAGGAGGAGAGTTGAATGTTCCGGTGAGCCGTCACACGAGGGAGGCGGCGGCGAGGGAGACGGCGGCAAGGGTGACGGCGCCGATAATCCCCAGAATGTACACCTTGTCGGAGATGAGGAGCGTGACAAACAATTTCCGGCCGGACTCGGTTCTGGGGCAAGGAGGGTTTGGGACGGTGTTCAGAGGGTGGGTGGACGGAAAGACCCTCGCTCCGGCGAAGATCGGAGCTGGAGTTCCGGTGGCCGTCAAGAGATCGAATCCCGATAGCGAGCAGGGCCTGCAGGAATGGCAGGTAATAATTAATTAACTAAAGGGTTAATAACTAAAAAACTGTCCAAGGTTTACCCTATGTTAAAATTAGGTGTCTGAAGTTTGAAATGTTAAAATGGAGTGTCCCAAGTTTCATTTTTGTTGAAATTTGGTGTCTCGGTGTGATTACTTTAGAGAAGTCGATTCCGACGAAACCGTTTGTCAAATTCGAGCTCTCATGCACATTCCCTTCTCGTCATCTTGCCGGTACCGTCACCTAAAAAGTTGGTCACATCCAGGCAATTAAATCTCGCTCTATTGTCCTTGGAAAATGGCTTCACACCACTCTTTTAGAAACTTTTTTTTTAATATTCAATTTTTAGGTGAAATTTGACGATTTTGTGAAAAGTAAAGAGTGATGGATTATGATTGGGTTGGTGGGTTGATGAAAATGATTGAATGGAGATGAAAAGACGCGCAAAGACACCAAATTTCAACAAAAATGAAACTTGGGACAGTCCATTTTAACATTTCAAACTTCAGACACCTAATTTTAACATAGGGTAAACCTTGGACAGTTTTTTAGTTATTAACCCTTAACTAAACCACCAATTATTGGCATTTCAATGCAACTTATTAATTATTAATACTAGTTTTATAATACACTTTTACTAAAATAAAGTTGACATGTTTAGTGGTTGTTTAGTGGTAATTGGACTTAACGAGCATGCTTCTTAATTTACTAGATTGTTGATGGACTAGTTTAACGAGACCAGTATATGTGCTGGTTGTTCACTAAGTTTAGTCAGAAAAATCATAAACCAAGAGCAGGAGATTCCGAACATTACGTTACGAGATGAGTTTATATCTACTAGCACATACGAGTTTAGTGAACACAATATTTGAGTTTTTTTCAACTCGATTTCCAAACTATCAGTTTATAAATATTGTAATACGTGTAAAAAATAATTTTCTATATCATAAATTCTAATTTATTTTGTATACTAATCTAACAATTAATAAATCAAACTGAAATAATTCGATTATATTCTAGTCAAGCTTGTTTTATATAATGGTTGATGTACATAAGTTGAAAATATTGTCCGTTTCATTTTATTGGTTTTAAATTCACGTTTTCGGGTTTATTCTTTCTTCATAGTTATCCTAAGTTTCTTACGAGAAGCAATTTAATAAACTCATTTTGACCAAGTAATAATATAAAATCGAATTAATAATAATAGCATGAGAATACACATTACTTGTTTAATCTATATTGTTTGTGATGACGGCTGGCTGGGGTTGCAATTTTCAGAGTATTCACATTTGAGCAATCAAGATTTGTTCTAATGGATAGCAATTTTCCACAATTTATATAAAATATTTATTACAATATATAAGTATACACTATACAATATAATAGATATATTGTTTAGAAAGAAGAAGATATTTTAGAGCATTGACAAAGTTTTCTTCTATTGGGCATCTAATTATTATTATATGAAAATGACGCTTCAGAAAAATCAATTTTTTTAAAGCCAAAATTGTATGTAACTCATCTTTCAATTATGTCTCGATTCAGCTAGTTAAAAAGTATTACTTGATTTAAACTTATCTCAGACCTAGTCACATGATTTGAGAATCTATGTTTAGATGAGTCTGGAACAGGCGAGCTACCTTGCTAGAGTTGTTCCAGACATGATCTCATAAACTAGTTGATCAGGTTTAGTGCAAGCTCAAGTCCAAAACGAGTCATAACTAATTGAATCGAGTCATGTATAATTAATAAGTTACATTACAGATTAATGCTATATTTTTTTTTTTATATCTTATCTTAGATGTATAAAAGTCACAACCCGATAATTAAAATTCTTAAAATGTATTTTATTTTGGGTACAGGCAGAAGTGAAGTTTTTGGGGAAGTTTTCTCACCCAAACCTGGTTCGATTGCTTGGATACTGCTGGGAGGACAAGCAGTTCCTTCTTATGTATGAATATATGCAAAAGGGTAGCCTCGAGAACCATCTTTTCAGAAGTAAGTATAAGTATTATTCCTTTGTTTTATTTTTCATATTATCATTATATAAAGAAAAATTAATATTATTTTTAATTTATTTATTTATTTGTGTAGAGGTTCCAGATCCAATATCTTGGGACTTACGACTAAAAATAGCGATAGGTGCGGCTCGGGGTCTAGACTTTTTGCACACGTCAGAGAAGTCCGTCATTTACCGCGACTTTAAGTCCTCCAATATCTTACTAGATACGGTAACATCATACATAAAATGAATCTACTATTGTGGATAGCGTTATAAGCTAGTCGGCCTACTAATGAGCTATTTGAGATTCGAATCACACTTGTTAATTGATTTTTTCAGTACCAGATTAAGTACTTGTTCATTTATACTCAATTTGAGAGGTTTATAAAGTTCTTTTTAAATCAAAAGCATGTTCGAGTTTGAGCTTATTCGAATTTAATATATATTTATTGTTCATAATACATTTACAATTGTGAATGGATTTGTTTTAGCTATTAAAATTGAATTTTATTATAATTAAAGACCTCCAAAATTATTTTTGACTTCTTTTTGTCCAAATTACTTTTTGACTTTTTGAAGTCCTCCTAACTTGTCTAATATGTGACTTTTACATACAGGATTACAATGCAAAACTGTCGGACTTTGGACTCGCAAAGTTCGGCCCAGTAAATGGTGATTCCCACGTGACAACCCGAATCATGGGCACGTACGGCTATGCTGCTCCTGAATATGTTGCCACCGGTAAGTACCAAACCCAAATATACATACATACTAGAAAGGTCAAAATGGTACAGATTTTTGTAGTATGCTTCACAAAAACTATATTAGTGCTATTTTTACTTGGGATTAGGCATTAAAACCGGTCTGGTCTAATCTGATTCGGACCGGTTTCAAATAGACCATGTCTATAAAAAGTAAAGTGATATTAAAAATCGTTAATATACTTCTGTAAAACCGATTTTGTACTGCATCAGACTGATTTTGGATATTTTTTTGTTAATTTAGTGTAAGTCTTAGTTAAAAGAACTATCTGAACCGGTCGAAACCGAATCAGAATTGTTTTTAGCAAAATAGTTCTAAACCGGTCTGTAACCGATTCCAAACATGCCCGTTTTTTTTAAGGATATAAACTAGTACAAAAATATTTAATCCACTCTAGATTTGAACAGTTGAAAACAGTTCCGGTCATACCCAACCCTATTTTTATTAAGAGCAATGCTAGGCCATGCGAATAGGCTGGTACGACTAGCATGCGAGAATAACTAAACTTACCACTAATTAAAATAGTGGGTCTCTTTATAATTAATTAATATTTAATCCTCTCTCTGGAAATTTTAGAAACAACCAAAGGCCTTCTAATGAGCTCAAGATACAAACTGTGTATTGTCGCCTCCTCATCTTCTCCGAATGTCTATTATTGCAAAAAAGATAGAAACTTTTGATAATTTTGTAAATATTCATGACCTCCTACTAATAGCTTTGAGATTGTCGGAGTTTCTACACAGTGAGCTAGGTACGAGTAAAACTACTTGTGAGCTACTCGGATCGATTTGGGCAAAACTCGAATTCGACTCGAAAAAATCTGAGTCAAGCTTTTTAGTATGCCGAGTCGAGCTTGATAATGCTTGGTTCGAGTTACTCGCGAGCCTAAACGAGTTTCGAGTTTGAGTTTATAAGTCGAGTCGAACTTGATTCTTATCATTTTTCTTATTTAATACTAATAATTAATTAATTATTATATAAGTCAATCGAGTTCGAGTTTAATCGAGTTGAGTCGAGCTCGATTTTTTTAGTTATGAGAATGTTAATTTATTGTGATATATAATTGACTAACGAGTCGAGCCAAGCCGAGCTCGATTATGTCGAGTTTGGATTTGAGTCGAGTTCGAGTTTCAAAATTAGAGCTCGACTGAGTTCAAACTCGTTCGATCTTGGCAAATACTAACCGAGTTGAGTCGAGCTTGACAGATACTCGGCTCGTTAACACCTCTACAGGGAGCTATTCAAGAAACTGGCAATCGAAACATTCGATGGCGACACTGACTTTCAAATAGAGCTTACGAGGAGGGTCGCCAAAGAAGACTCCTCAGTAAAATACTACATTCAAATCAAACACATTTTTTACACTCAAATTAACGAGGCGTTTCTAAATTCCAATCCCATAGAATTCATTATTTTTCAATTGTAAAACATTTGACACTAAATCTCCACAAGTTTCAAATTGCTTGCAACAATCAATTGTAGTTGGTGAGAAGGCGAAGAAGAATGAAGTATAATTGTTTTAGTGAATTGGTAGGCTTGGGTTGTTCATATAGAAAGAATTAAATATTAATTAAAAAAAAGACCCACGATGGCAAAAGAAAACCCAATAGTTTTGTAAATGTTTATTTTGGTAACTCTCGCATGCTAATCGCATGCCACATTCGGCTGGTCTAGCATTTCTCTTTTATTAATAGAGTGGATTTAACTATACCATAAGAAAAACTTTAAAAGTACAACATTTTTAATTAAACCTAAATTTTTTAACTAATAGTTAACACGTCGTTTAATTTAGTTACTTTTTTGCCTGAATACCGATAAATTTAGCTTGCAATTTACTAAAATTTGTTGTACCTTTCAATAGGTCATTTGTACGTTAGGAGCGATGTGTACGGTTTCGGAGTTGTATTACTCGAGATGCTAACAGGGTTACCAGCACTCGACATGAACCGGCCCGGAGGGCAACACATTCTAGTAGACTGGGCTCGCCCGTCCCTAACCGACAAGAAAAAGCTCAAGAGAATCGTCGACCCAAAACTCGAGGGCCGGTACCCTATCAAGGCTGCCCTCCAAGCTGGTGAGCTCATCCTCAAGTGTCTGGAAGGTGACCCCAAGAACAGGCCATGCATGGATGAGGTCTTGGCCACACTCGAAGCCATTCGAACCGTCGATAGAAAACCGACAGAAACAAAACCGCCTAAAGACGAAGCTTCTTCTTCTTCCTCAGGAAATCGCCGTCACATTAATAACCGCTCCCCTATGCACGGGAAAGCCTATCAGTATCGACCCAGATCCTCGGGTCGGTAACTTAGAGACCAAGAAAACTTATACATAGAGATTTTTACCTAGTTTTTGTGCCATATAGGCCTGTTTTATTGCTTGGACAAGGACATTTCCTGTTTAAATAGGTAAAAATTGATTCCTTACTTGTGCAGAAGATTTGTACCAAAGATTTCGCGATATCTCGACCCGAAAAACATGCAATATATATCGATTTTATCAAGTATATATCAATTTGAATCCCGACGGGTATCGTTCAGATGAGTATTATTACAGATAGCATGTTGAAATATAAGCAACACAAGATACATAAAACCAGGGCTTCCATTTCCTCTGCTGCATCTCACAAGATTGAGAGCTTCGAATCGGTCTTTATATGCTCGGCCTCACATTAAGTCGAGAAGCGAGCTTCTGACCAAACGACTTGTCAGCCTGAACCCAAACAAACACCATAATCAAATTTAGATACCGGCTCGGATACTCAAATGAACTGATCTATATATATAATGGAAAAAGACCGAGCTGAAGAGATCGAGTGTATAGCATGTTACAATCTCGTTCTAAAAGGAATTCGGGAAACAAAATGAGGTACCTGAGACCAGTAGGAGACCCAGATGGTGCGGATCTCGTAAGTTACACGAGGGTCTGATAGAGCATCGACAAACCTGTTGAGGAACCTTTCTTGCCTGGAAAAAATAACCGAGCCCGAATTAAATTGTTGTTTTCTGGTGATATCGACTTTGTAATTGAAGAACCGAACTCATGAAAGTGAAAGTACCTGTCGGGTGTCCAGGATCTGTATCGCTGTCCCGGTTCCTTAAAGTTGTTCTCCTTCGCGATGATAACCTGCACCCACCAAACAGGCATTACTGAACAAGCAGAAATTAAAGCAAGATCAAGCTTAAGAATCATTAACAAGTGAAAAAGAAACCAAGAGAAACACTCGAATAGGCGTTCTTCTCCTTTTACCGAGCAAAACACAATGAATTTCAAGAATCAGAAGGGAAAATGAATTCTAATCTCTTGGTAGAAATAAATAATCACAATCATTTTCATAATGTTTCTGCAATAACAGTAACAGCAAAGACGAAATAACAAACCCTGTCACGGCTCCCGGTTAAGACAGCGGGATTGATCGGGTACTTCTCAGCATGGCGAACAGTGTCAAATCTCGAAGGGAAGTAGTTGACCTGCAAAAAAAGCAAACTTTCATCTCTCGAAATAACCGAAACCACATTAGCATATTATCTGCCAAATAAAAATTTATAATAATAGTTGCAAAGTTGGATGATATTACCTCTTCATCTCTGTGCATAAAGTTCATGAAACCTTCATGGTGATTGTTGTGATGAGCACATTTTGGAGCATTTGCTGGAAGCTGCAGATAGTTGGGCCCGAGACGATGCCTCTGGGTATCAGCATACGAAAAGATACGAGTCTGGAGCAGCTTATCATCTGAATAGTAAATTCCAGGAACCACAATAGCGGGACAAAACGCAAGCTGCTCGTTCTCTGCAAAGAAGTTGTCAATGTTCTTATTCAGGACCATACGACCAACCGGCTGCAGAGGAATGATGTCTTCAGGCCATGTCTTTGTCACATCGAGCGGGTCAAAGTCAAACTTGTCTTCATGAGCAGGGTCAATGGTCTGAATGAAGAGCTTCCACTCGGGGTAGTTCCCGGAAGCAATTGAATCATAAAGGTCCTGAGTTGCATGGCTGTGGTTTGCTCCTCCAACCTTGATTGCTTCGTCCTCAAGCAATGACTTGACTCCACAAGTCGGTTTCCAGTGAAACTTCACATAGTGAGCTTTTCCGGTTTTACTTATCAGCATGTAGGTGTTAACCCCGGAACCATCCATATGCCTGTAGTCTTGAGGGATACCAATGTCATCAAAGAGGAAGGTGAACATGTTGAGGCTCTCGGGGTGGTGAGAGAAGAAGTCCATGATCCTCCAGTTTTCTTGAATGTGGGATTTCGGGTTCGGCTTAAGAGCATGAACCATGTCGGGAAATTTCATGCCATCGCGAATGAAGAACACAGGGAAGTTGTTCCCAACCATATCAAAATTACCCTGCAATTGAACCTCGATTTTACATGAATTCTTCAATTTCACTATAGGTATACTAATTGACATAAGTTAAAGGTAAGCATAAATGCCATTTTGTTCTATTATGGAGTCATGGTCCAAGAAGCAACGAAAACGAAACTTGGTATACCTATTAGCAACAATTTAAACATAGGACACCTAAAAGCAACATGGTACAAACTTGAGACTGTGATTAGGTTCTTAAACCTCAAAGAAAAGGGAGACTACAATCATATTCACTATATTTAGAACATTACCTCCCGGGTATAGAACTTCACAGCAAAACCACGCGGGTCCCTGAGGGTTTCAGGACTGCCACGCTCATGGATAACGGTTGAGAACCGAACAATTAAGGGTGTCTGAACACCAGGAGCTCTAAGGAAATCAGCACATGTTAGGTTACTTATGTCATGAGTAACCTCAAAGAATCCTTTTGCACTGGCTCCCCGGGCATGGACCACACGCTCAGGGATCCTTTCTCTATCGAAATTGGCAATTTTCTCAACCAAATGATAGTCCTCAAGGAGGATTGGACCTATCAAAGTAGAAACCACATTTCATAAGCATACTTCCATCAACTTGTCCACAATGAGCAAAAACGACTAACTTTTTTTTACATGTAATCTATTGTGTCTGCATTATTTACCTCACAAGTCCAATTTTAATAGTAAAGTTGCGAATATCATTATTTAAGGCACCAAGAAGGAGTAAGAAGTGTAAGATGTACAAAATGAGGATACCCCACCCGCAGGCTGCAGGAAAAGTAATACCTCGAATAGAAGGTGGAGGTCTTTAACAGATCAGTTGATTTTATGATAATTACTTCTCAAGCATAGACCTATCTGAATTTTGATCGCTTCTATCTATTTTCCAGGGAAAGAAAAAAAAACACACACGCACACAATCTAGATGTCTACCACAATCATCCAATAGAATGATTTATGAAGATGTCCTCAAAAGCAACATAGTGAAATAATGAGGCAAGGGGATCATCTCATATAGTTTCAGGTACTAAACTTCCAGTTAGGCTTCTCAACAATAAGATTTGAGAATGAGGTTCACTTTAAATCGATAATAATATGTATACCTTTCATATTCATTCATAATATGACCCATTTTCAAATCAAATGATCAAAAAACCACAATCTAATTGTCTACCTCAATTAAGGTTCCCTGTGCAAACCCTTATATAATTCAGTCCAATGAGAAAAATACACTATTGGCTTCTCTGCTAAGTGCTAACAGAAACACAAAAGGATAACCTTTTGGTTTTTCTGCTAACCAAGCACTTTGTTTCCCTTACCAAGCACTGCACAGAGCTTTCCATTGACAAACAAAAAAAGATAACCTTTTGGCTTTTTTGCCAAAAGAAAAAGTTCCTCCTTCTCAATTGATTCTGCTTGAAGTGTCAACGACAAGATAAACAGGAGAGTTATCAATGACAGAGGACCCATCATCAAATTTGATCCAATGAGGATCCTAACCCTACCCCTTTTTTAGGAAAAATTCCATCACCTCTGAATGTGGGTCACACATATAGTTGTAAATTTTGAAGATGGAGTAATGGAACAGATTACTTTTTGTGAGTTGGCAAACAAAGACTATGGTGCCTCGGAGCTAGGGGCAATTCTTGTGCGAGCTTGGCGTTTTTACACCAAGCCAATAATTATGCTAAGAGTTACACTATTCTGTGCTTTTATTTAGTGACTTATTTAGAACACCATAGAAACTTTTTAATTGGATTAGTGTAAACACGGCAATTACATAAGAATTTTAGTTGCAGAGGCGCGATTAAATTCTAGGGTGATGCCACTGTTTGTGGTGAGTCCCTCAAAAGGGACGTCCCACTCCCTTTATGGGGGCTGACAAGTAGAGCTGTAGCACCCAGAAGGGACCCATTATCAATGCTATAAATCACCTAAACCAAGCAGCAAGGAATATACAAAGAACAATTGAACCTCCAATCCGGGACCAGGAAAGTCAAAAGGCTATTACACCAATTATCAATCAAATAGAGCGGTGGCGACCCATCATCTTCACAACAAGTCAAATCAAGCAATAACGAATAAATAAGACCAGCTGAACTGGGACAGAGAAATCAATCAGATACCTCTGGTTCCAACGGTTAGCGACGAGTTGTTGTTCCACACCGGAGCGCCGGAGTTGGTGGTCCAGAAAGGGGAATTGAAAGCAGACGACGGGCGATACTGCAAAATCAACGTAACAGGCTGAGTTATTCAATAAATCAAGGAAGAAACCATGGAAATCGAGTTCAGCAGCTGAAAGGAAGGGCGGATCGAGGATTAGAGAGAGACGGCAGTACCTTGTAAGGATCCATGGCGGACACGCGCGGAAAAGAGAGAAGATAAGAGTACGGGAATGTAGCGAAGAACGATTAATTGATTGGTTTGGAAGAGGATAGATTTATAGAAGGAGATGAGATTTAGGGGCTCGCATTTCTATGACGGTTATCTTTCTGTTTGTCAGCGTCATCTCCTCGAGTCCTCTCCTGGTTGGCTGATTGTGGCTGGCCGCTGAGGAAGAAGATAATAAAATCATTTTCCGTTTCTGTGTTCCATTGCTGACCAAAAATATTATTGTGTTCCACATTTTTAGTTTCTTTTTCTTTCGTGGATTCTTTTCACATGTTTTTTTTTTAGATAATAATTTTTTTTTCCAATATTTAGATAAATATTGGCCAAAAAAATGTTTAGATAAATAATAATAAGTTTTTCCCAACTTTTCAACTGCTTTTCTATTTCAGCATAAGATTTAAAAAAACTGATTTTCAGCAGCAATTTCCATAAAATATTTTGATTTGCTTTTCAATTTTCATATTATCTTTAATAGAAGGGCTGTGCTAGAAAGTGTAAAAAAATATGTGAAAAAACCATGGAAAGTTAACAACTGCTATATGGCAATACATTGCATGATTATCTTTCCAATTTATAACAAATTGTTAACTGGCATGTGACAGTTGTTAACTTTCTATAGTTTTTCCACTCTTTTTTTTTTACATTTTAAGAAATTACTCCTTAATAGAATTCATTTATACGTATTACTACAGTACGCATGTTAAATCTTTTCTACTTACATCTTACAAATCATAATACATACCAAACAATACTAATTACACATCACACGCCATCTTATTATTTACCAACTGTTGTATTCATATATATTCAAGATCACCACAATATATATTTGAAGTATATATATGACAATTTCCAGCCGATGCTTATCAAAGGAGCACAAATGCACAATTGTGGAAATCGTGGGGACTAGAGATGGCCACTTGTGGACTTCTCGTCTTATAAATATACTAGGTGCTGACCCGCGCTACGCGCGGGGCGATGTATTATAAACCGTATGCTTTCAGGTTATTTGGTATGTATAAGTTCAATTTAAAGCGACTTAAAATTTCAGTTGTATTATAAGAAGAAAAAAACTACAAAGTGTACAAAAGAATAACTTTGTAAAAAAAAAATAAGTCAACTTGCTCGGAACACTACCGCACGAAAGAGATAATTGACAATTCAAAGCCAAAGAAACGAACCATAAGAGGTTTTAGAAGACAAAGTGACATTTATTTTCTGTATACTTGCTTATGATGTACACAGTTACAAAGTTACATACATCTCCACAATATAAACAGACTATACATCAATTAAGCAATGCACAATTGAAATGACAACGGAAACTAAACTATGCAGATGTGAATTGCAACATGATATTTAACCCACAACCAAAATTGCTGCCATCACTAATATAATACATAAAGTAATATCATATCAATCTTTGGTCCGATCTTGGTACTTGAAACTTGGAAGTCACTTTGGGATACTGAATGTTAAGTCTCGTTAATATCATTAACAGAACGTGAGGAAGAGTCTTTGCTTCAATATATATTCAAGCATGCTCTTTGAAACTAATTAGTTTTCATAATCTGATATCAGCAGGGCACAACTCTGAGGAATGAAATTCAACTCAAAATCGTTGGCGAACGATACATTTTGCGTGTATGCATCTTGATTGCCACAGGTAAACATGGTAGTGGTACACAGAACCAATTAAATGCCAAAAGAGTTGTTAATCTGCAAGATCAAGATGATTGAGTTTAGAAGACTACCTGAATTTGTAATTTATTAAGAAGTTGTAGTTTTCGTTGTTCTTCTCATTGAAGGCCTCAAGAGCTTCTTTGTGTTTTCTTTCGTGTATACACAATCAGTACTCGAAGTCGAAAATATATGATCTTTCTAGTTATATCAGATTCATCAAGTAGCAATGATTTTTTTTCGCAAATCAAGCTAGACAACAATCTGGAGCAGCCGAATAGAGAAAAAGAAGTTAAACATTTGCAAAATCTGAGATTGAGCAGAAGAGCAAAACGCGTACCTCATTATAGAAGGATCAATCCCAATGAAGATCAGTAATGACTATGATCAAAGTCATGCTCGAGGCGAGCTCTAATAGACACGGTTTGAAGAACGTAACCAGTTCTTCATCATGTAACCGTAGCCTGATTCTGCTCGAGTGGGCTCCATCTACTCTCAAGGTTGGGATAATGGTTTTGAGAGCTCTATTTGGAGAACTCCGGTGGCTGATTGAAGGTAACAGTAAAAAAAATTCAAATAAAACAGAGTATTCTTAAGTAGAGTAACAGTAAAAACAGAGTATTCTTAGGTTCTGCTAAATCGACAGTTCTCTAATAAAATTTACATTTTGAATCAAATGCAGATGATAAGCTCATGAGAAGCAATAACTGATAAAACCGAAGACGATTAACTGGAACCACGACGAATAGAAACCAATTGAAGGATAATAATAGACCAAAATATGACCGCAACCTTCTTCTTCTCGTTTGCCTGGGTTTGTAGCGCTTCAATCGCCTGCTTTATACTACCAGATAAGAAAACTTCAATCTTGTAACATTTCCATCTCAATTCTCAGGAGAAGCTTCTGAGTGAGGGATGCAAATGGGCGTCGTTCCGTGAGTCGTAGAGCGCGTGTTGTGCACTTGCGCGAGACTTTTTTTACTGATATTATGGCATCTCGAACCCCAACTTCTAAACTGTATACATTAACATGTAAAAAAACTAAAATTCAAACTTGTTTGATTTTTATATGTGATGCATCAACTATATAAACTATGTTATTATATTATGAATATGAACTTTTAAAGCACGTATAGAGATATATTAACATTTCTTTAATTAAGTCGGTATAAAGAAACATTGTCCCACACTTCTGATTCATCACTACTGTCTACCTCAAATATGGTTAAACAAATTCGCAGTAGACTCATGAAGCTCCATTTTTTGAACTTGATCACTGTCATGCAGAAGATCAGATGTTGCTTTATAGTCGCCATCAATGTCAAAATCATCCCTTGATATCAGACCAGACCCAAACTGATAAGAAACTTTCAATATAAGACATTTGTCTCAACTTCTATAAGAAATGTTCATCTATCACTATAATTATCTAAGGAAGAAAAAAAAAATAAGAGTCTGCTATATTTTTCAGTTTCGAGTTTAACTATATTCAGTCTCAACATTAAAACAACTCCCTCAATTTGCTTTCTTCACCTTTTTCTTCGCTGTCTGCCTATAGTAAATTAGTATCTGGCTCATGATTGTGTCGTTCGTTAGAATCCCGATCAGCCACCACAACACAACTGTAAAAAACAATTCAAGGATTTTGTGTTAATAATGAAAGCATTCAATCACCAAGCAGAATTTTTTTTTTCAAAAATAAAAATGGCCAAATGGATACTCAAAATCAATCTATCAAGACTCAAAGAATCTATAGAAAGTTCCAGAGTTAAACTCTTCTAAATAATTGAGCTTTTTGCAATTAATAATTATTTGTGTGCACGGTAATAAAAGGCGAGCATAAAAATAAAGAATAGTACCACTTGGTAGGGTATTCTCCTGCATGCTCAGTTCCCTAGTACATTTGCTCTGTTTATGAGACGTTCCAATAGTAAATACCCAATAAATAAGACTTTCAAAAACATCAGAAAACATTCCACACAATTTCATCTGTCACCATAATTATCTCTGCAAGAAAGAACTTATCAGTCTAGTTATACAAATAATTTATGAGTGGTAATTGTGAACCCAAATTGGAACCAACCAGTAAGGCGAAGATTATTAATCTGCTTCGAAGCATCTATATCTTATTCTAAACCTCCAAGAACCGAACAGGAATGTCTCCTCTTGACTTGGAGAAATGAACTTTTTCAACTGCTTTGGCAATCTGAACCGGAAGGTCTCTTACATTGGCAAGAAACTTTCGATGTAAGACATTTGCCTCAACTTCTATAAGAATAGTACTATATTATTCTCCACCCCTGGTACCATGTAAGAAGAAATTGAAAAGTCGATCTAAAATTTGAACCCACCGTTCATAAAAGATAATCATCGGCAAAAAAATATCTTCAGCAGCAAAATACAGAAAATATGACGTGTACAAAACAAAGCCCTATAATAATCAATCAAGCATATTTAGTGATGAAGAATTGAACTTGCCTAGACAATTGGAAGCTCTGCTCCTCCTTCAAGACCATCCTCAGTCTATAACAAATCATGCAAGAAAATGAATCCATTAGACGAAAAACCAAATCAAAGCGATTGAAACCCTAAAGACAGCCTGGTTGATCAAGGCAGCGGCGAGTTCCTACTTTTGTGCGCTTTGATTGCGACGGCAAGGGGCGGTGGAAGGGAAGGTAGGTGTGCTTACTGGCGGAGCTGCTGATATGAGAAAGGGAAAGGTGAAGAGCGTCGATTAATTACATCCATTTGAAACCGACGAAGATGAATTATGACGGAAAAGAAACGCAACTCACAGTCACAGGCGAAGCGGAACCGGCGGCTGGAGAAGAGAAAACGCTGGAACGCTGACGCCGCTGCTGAAGAAGGAAAAGGCTGAAGAAAAAAAGGCTCTTCACCTTTGGGCCTAGGTGAATTGCAAAGGCCCTAACAATATTCCGAGAGTGGGCCGAGAGTGTGTGAGACAGGCTTAGAGGTTGGAATGGACTACATGAGTTGAGAGTAGGAATGAGGTGGCACACAATGAGAGTTCTAAAATGCTGATGTGGCAGATTATAAGGTAAACACTCTCTTTCATGTTACCTTATTAATATATAGATAATCAAATCGACTCCGAGATTATATAAGAGCAAAATTTACCTGACTTTAAAAATGATACAATAGTAGAAAATTATTAAAATAAAATTCACTTAAATTATGTAATATACAAATTAATTTTTTTAAATCTTCAACATTAAAATTAAAATGCTAGGGCGAAAAAAAGTCTATTATATTTTTTTTTTGAAAAAAATATATTATATATTTATAGGATTCGTGGTTTCAACTTTCAACCCTAAGATATAGGGCCGCCTTATGTGATATGTTCACAAAGTACAAATGTTTAAAATTAAAATTCTACTCGCTCCAAACTTTGATATTATAAACAAGATCGATTCGAATTGGCTCGTAAATTTATTATGTATTACAAGTTTAACATTTTGTATGACCGTAAAAATCGAGCTCTGACTCGATTGAACTCAAACTTGGCTCACTTATCTCATAGTTAATTAGTGATATAATTATAGGTAGAATTCAAATAGGTGAAATAAATCAGTAAAATAAATATATTGATTTTAAAAAGATTATGAAATTAATAAAGAAAATGAGACCAATAATGAACAAAAGTAAAAATATGAGTAAAATTTATTAAAATATTATAAAGCTCCTTCAAGATGGTTTGCAAGTTTTTTTTTTTTTTTTGCCAAATTTGCAAAAACTCGAAAACTGAGTATTATCAAGCACAAACTCGACTCGAACTTTGCTTGACTCAAAAACTTCGAGTCGAATGCGATTTTTTACCGAGTTCGGCGGATCCGAGTGCTCAAGTCACTAAATCCTAAAAATGATTTTGTTTCTCGGAAACAAAAACTTTTTTTTTTTTTTTTGCAAAAAAGGTTTGTTTTTTTTTTTTTGTTTGGGCCATGAAAAAGGTTTGCTAATTAAAGATGCTAGATTATTATTATTCTTTTGTTTACTATTTGGGCCGAAGTAAAAATGTTTTTCTTCTTCGCTTGTGGGCCTTGGTCTAGCCAGGCCCGAAGTTGATTTTTGCTTACTATATAGACTTTACCCGTAGCTTAGAGGTGGCTTTTACACTCAAGTTACATTTGTAGAAATGACATTTTACATATGTGTTCGAGTAAATAGTTGATGAAATCCAAACCAAATTAATTAAAATTGAATATTTCATATGCATGAACATCTTGTTGCTAAACTTTTTAGTTTATAGACCACAAAGTTTCGATTATTTTCATTTTTATCTTTAAAATCATTTTTTTATGTTGCTCTAAATTAATACTTTAGTTTATAAAAAAAAATCAGAAAAAAAATCAAGGAAAACAGATGCTTTTATAGTTTTTATTTTGTTTATTTTTTAAAATATAATATTAATTTTGCTTTAGAAAATATATTTCAGATTTGTTTTCTTCCAAATTTTGTTACTAAAAAACTTACATCTCAGTATATATGCGGTGCACTAATCTAGCTAGATTAAGGAAAACACATGGCCGGCGCAACCAAAGTCGTCCGATGTTTTTTAATTAGCCAACCTCTGTCTATCTTACTATTTATAGAGTTATACTATCAGTTTCAATGTTACTAAATTAGGCAATTCAATATTTTTATCTTCAATTATGCGTAGAGGGCCCCACTTGGTGAAATGGGTGGTTATCCCTCTTCAGTCACAAGACTCACACTTGACACAAGTCACAACAACTCACACCCACAATTTTACGGTTTTACCTGGTAGAGAATACTTCAGTCAGTGTTAATATTAAATTAAATTAGTCATTAATATAAATTGTGTGATTTGCGCCGAAATTTTTTTGTTAGTTAAATTAATATATTTTTAAAAAATATATATTTATGTTGATTAGTTTGTTTTACTGCTATATATATATATTTAATATGTCATTCGAAAGATTAAAATTATGTGATGAAATGTGTTTTTTTTTTGTGCGTTTTAAATTTTATAATCAACGACATGACACACGATATAGTAATATGCATTTGGAGCCAAAAGTTCAAAATATTGATTTTAAACTTTATAATCACCAATTTTCATTATTTAATTTAATCAAATAGGATTCAAATATTCAATTTCTTTACGTAAACTATTTTTCCATTTTTACTTTTGCTTCTTAAGGTTCTTTTAAACAAATTTTTATGATTTTTTTTTTGTATTTTTATAATATTTAAATGATTTCTTTTAAATATTTTACTTGTTCAATTGTTGATATATAACAATCATGTTACATTTACTTATGACTAGCTAGGGTTAGTAGTTGTTAATATATGTTGTAGAGCATGCCATTAATTACGTGTGGTCCGCAACTACGCATATATATGTCTGCAGCTGATCAGCTAGCTCATAACCGCTTCTGAACCATGCACATTGCATTTAGGCATTGCAGTACTGTCTGTCAATGTTTTACTTTTTGGTGTAAAATTAATATGTATTTCATATATATATATATATATATGAGAGAAGTTGTAATATATGTAGTTCAGTAAAGTTATTATTATATAATAACGTACTTTTATTTAAACTAGGTGAAAAAAAAAACTAAGTTACTCATAGTAAAATTCCGTCAATTGTTAATTATATTTTCTATAATTATTAAAAACACACTATGAAATTCTACTAAAATATTAGTGGTGTCAGAGCGCGTTAACTATGCTTGATTGTCCAAACGAGCGGTATTGTTATTATTATTATTTCCCAACATATACCATAGGTAAAATGGCGATATATGTTGTATGCCGATTTTAAAAGAATAGTAACAATCCTAGAGTGTTTGCAATAATCTCATTTAAGACACGTTACATAATTAAGTTAACTTAGCTAGTTCCAACTAAACCCTAGCTAGCTCGACCCCTCAAGACTCAAACTTCAATTAATTAAGGTAAAGATTTAAAATGGTCCAACATATTTGCACATATCAGTATTCATCAATCGCACGTGTTTTAAATAAATTATTATGTATGTATACCATTAGTTTTTTTTGTTTTTGTTTTTTTTTAATGTAGTTAAATACTTTTCAAATTTATAAAATTAACTGAATATTATTTTAAGATGTCAGAATTAAACCAAAACGTCACATACGAATGATTCTCGAATCGATTGAGACTAAATTGTTACCGAACAATTAGTTTCTGATCACCATTCTTTATAAAGCTGACCCGGGATCCAAACTAGCTAGAAACCCCATGGTTGGGTCTAGCTCAATCGAGCTTAAATAGAGTCATTATTCAATTATAACATTAGTGTAAATTATTAGAATTTTAATGTCACATTTAAAAAAGGTATTGTATATATAGTACTCCTAAAACCATACATTAATAAATCTCATTGGCCTCTTGATAGAGGAATAGTGTGAATATAAAGTAATTAATACATAGACGTGGAAGGCGAGTTTGTATTATTATAGAGAAAAAGAACACCTCAGTAAAACACATGTACATAAATCATTACGTACCACGCCAAGTGGGTGTATCGCTATCAATAGTCAATACTACACTCATAAATATATATAAATGCATACCATTATATATGAGATTGTTACATTCATTTAAAGTATATTAGTAGCTAGGTGCTGCCTAATTACGCGAGGCGAGGGTGATATTTTTTTAAATATATTTTATAAGATATCAAACAATAGTAAATATTTATATGATCCAAACGACACGATGTGTGAAAAGTTAAGGTGATATGCTCTAAATCTTTAAAATTCGGACATTTAAGATAAATTGCCAGAGTTAAAGTATTTTTTGTTAATCACTCGGATTTTTTTTAGTCGATCAATAAATTAACTCGGATTTTACTTATGTATTTTTTTTTTTTTTTGGCTTTGCAAATATTCCACCTATTAATTCATAATTGATTACAAGATTTTTATATGATTGAATAAACCCGAAAACTTAACATAAAATGACGAAATTACTATAATTTTGTTTTAAAGATTCATATCTTTCGTTTAAAATTTTAAAAAATAAATAGACGCGTGATAATAATAATAATCATAAGAAAAACATAATATTTAAAAAGAATTAACGCCGTCATTATATATAACTTTCTCGATTTTTATTTAATCCCATAAATTTCATCTCATTTTTTCACACCATATCAATAGTGTACACAATCAAACTAGAACTGGAAGTGTTAATTAAAAAAATAAAAATTCACAACAATCATGCAATTTTAATCCTCGTATTCAAGCGGTCCCAGATAACACCTCTCTGTCTTCTTCTGTGTCAAAAATGGCAGTCAGTCCACTGCAGATGATTTCATAGTCAATTACAGTTTATGGTAATATGACCATCTGCGTAGAAGAATCCTAAACCTAACCCCATCTTTTTACTTTTCTCGCTCTACCCATTTTTCTCTCTCTTGGTTGTTTTAATTTATTAGGGTTTCCGCCATTATCACAAAGCAGCGAGCTTTCCTTCATATTCTCTCTTCCTTTTCGTCTTCACAGAAGAAACCCTCATCTCCTATCCTCTCCAGGTAACTAAAGATACACCATTATTGTATTAATATTTGTTCTATATACATATATATGTATATGTATAATTAAGACCATCCATTTCGACCATGTATTAATTAATTTTTTGCTAAAACTTGTCTCTTTACTAACTCTTGCTTCTTTAATTTCCTTAAGAAGAAGTTCATCATACCTTCAGAGCTGGTATTAATGGGGAGAGGCAAGATCGAGATCCGTAGGATAGAGAACAAGACAACCCGACAGGTCACCTTTGCGAAGCGCCGAGCCGGTCTCTTCAAGAAAACACAGGAGCTTGCTGTGCTCTGCGATGCTCAGATCGCACTCATCGTCTTCTCCAGCACCGGCAAGCTTTTCGACTTCTGCAGTGAAGAATCAAGGTGATGAACTGATGATCATTTCTAATTGCAGTTAACGAAACCCTAGTTTATTTCTCTGTGATGACGAAAGAATGTCTTGTTTGTGATTTTTCACACCGATCGATCACAGATAAACATGAATTTCGGCTAATTTTGAGTAAATTTGCTGAAATTTTGATTATCATTTGATCTGCAGTGAACAAGAACCTAATTTTTTGCAGTTAACGAACCCGGAAAAAATCCTAATTTTATTTCTGTGATGATGAAGAAATGTCTTATTTTGTGATTTTGGATACCGATCGATCACACAAAAACATGAATTTCAGCTAATTTCAAGTAAATTTACTGAGTTTTTTATTATCATTTCTGCAGTGAACAAGAAACCCTAAAAAAGCAGTGACCGAACCCAGGAAAAAAAAAAAACTAATTTTATTTCTGTGATGATGAAGTAATGTGTTGTTTTGTGAATTTTTGTACCGATTATTACACAAAAACATGAAATTCGGCTAATTTCAAGTAAATTTACTGAACCTGCGTTGATTTTTGAAAAGGAATTTTGTGTTTTCTCTCTCTAGAAGAATACTAGGTTTCTTAGAAATTAATTGCAGTGCAGTGGCAGTAGTATCATGATGATGGTGATGGATAACGATATACTCGATAATGATCAAGTGCACTGAACATTCACATGTCTGTTCTACTGTTATACTTTGATTAAATAGAGAGTTAGTCTAACTATAAATTGAATCATTAGTTGGAATACTCAGATTCAAGGTTCGAATTTGCCCCCACAAATATTAAATTCATCACCTGAGGCGAATTTTGCCAATCTGACATTTGTTGGGACAAATCCGAACTCTCCAATTTATTTACAAACATATTATACATTTGAATAATCAATATTATCTATCAACGTAGCACCACCAACAACTTATAATATAGTTAAGAGTTCGATCATTTATATATATTTTCTTGTTCATATCCGAACATATATATATCTAGCACTGATCTGTCAACATAGTACAACTAGCAACTTAGGTTAAGAGACGGACCACGTTTAACACTAATTTTTATTTTCCCATTAAATGATTTTAATCAAGTCAACACATGGGATTCAAACTAGTGACCCGGATACCAAACCATATGAGAAGACTAGTGAATGCTCTTAACCAATAGATCACAAGTTCTATATATTACAATTAAGATGGACATATACATGCAAAATTTATTTACATAATTAGAAGGTTTAGGATATAAACCATTTTATCTTTAATTAAGTTCTATATTAAGCATGGATTAATTAGTTAATTAACTTAAAGCTATAATTATCTCTAATTATCAACCCAACTTATATTAAGCCATAGAATATAGTGTCATAGTATATATAGTTAAGTTCCTCTGTTATGTATGCAGCATGGATCATATCATCAGGAAGTATCTGCTGACAACAGGAACTCAGATTCCAGAACACAATGAGGAGGTAATTAATTAACTTATAATTAAAGTAATAATTAAGTTATTACTAATAACATTTATTAAATAATTAATCTATATATGTTAAATTAAATGATTAATTTCTCTATTTATTATAGGAGCATGTCCAGAATGAGATAAGGAGAATGAGGGCCGAAACTCAGAATCTGCAGCTAAGCTTGCAACGATACACTGCTAATGATTTGAACGCCATTCACTTCGAAGAGCTCACCCAACTTGAACATCAATTGGAGTGCTCCGTCGAGAAGGTTCGGGCTAGAAAGGTACGTAGTTTCGTACGATCCGAAACCCGAGATACGAACCATTATAATCGAGACACGATCGATGTCACGGTTCGTAATTTTCATTAACTTTTGGGGCAGTTTTATAGATAGACGTACACATTCTATATGTTTCGGAAGGGTTGCGGGATTTATATATTTAATTAATTTCTGTTTTTAAATATTGTGTACCGTATGTGCGTGGATCGAATACGTATTTGTTTGTCTACTTAATCGAATATGCGTTGTTCTGCAGTATGAGCTCTTGCAACAGCAGATTGACAACCTCAGGAGAAAGGTATATATGTATCTATTGCTCAATTGATAGTATATTACTTTTGCCCTCTATTTTTATTTATTTATCATTAATTCAATTCGTACCTCTCAACCTTTAGCGATGTGTATTTTTTTACCTTAAAATTTTCATTTATTTTTATTTTCACTTTAACTCCTTACATTTGTCCCTCTGTTTTTTTATATTTAACCTTAGTTTAATTCTTGCCCCGAACAAAAAGATTGCCCCCTCAACTTTTAGTAATGTATATTTTTACTTTAAAAATGTATTTTCTTTTTCAATTTGCCCTTCAAAATTATACCTAATTTTTTAAAACTTTCATTTTAGTCCTAATTTATTTCTTACGTCATAACAAATTTTCTAACTTCGTCTCTGATAATGCTTGATAATGTGTAATATATATCATTAAAACGATCGGTTTTATTTGTTTGTAATGCAGGAGAAGATGCTGCATGATGAAAATGACCAATTGTACCATATGGTAAGTATTATGATATGTGTGGATATTAAATATTCACCATATATATGATGTGGTTAAAATAAATTCGGTTTAATTCAAATCGTTTTTTTTTTTGGTCCGTAAAAGATAAACCAGGTGAAGGATCAGCAGCAGATGGCGGCGGCATTGCCGTTGGAGCTCGCTGCGCCTCAATTCCAGCAATACCGCCTTCAGCCAATTCAGCCCAACCTTCAGGACTATGCCCACTTTGGTACTTCTTCTTTTCCTTTTTTATTATTTAGTCCTAAATAAATATGTGTATTTATTTATTATAAGAATACTCCCTAAACTATGTTAATTAATTAGTTCGTATTGCCTTTGTTTTTTTTGCAGATTGATCAGGGGATCAAGAGATATATATATATCTGCCTCATATTAGTATAGATATATGAAAGAAGGAGCCATCGATAGACATTTTCGTCATTTTCGCATTAATACAATTATTATTTAGTAGTATTTCCATATGTTTAGTTTATCTTCTTCACTATTTATTATATTAATTATATTACTAAGACACTATTAACTTACCCCATTAAACTTTTATAAATGTTTATATGCTCCTTAAATTTTTCACTATTATAATAGTATGATACAAAATACTAAGCTGATCCATATAAAAATTAATATTATTAATCATATAATGTAACTACTAGATAGTAGATATAGCTATTAATAATTGGTTAAAATGCAGCTGACGGGGTAAAATACAAAATAAAGGTTTAACTATCAAATTGCTGAGTGATATAAGTGTAGTTGAATAAACTTTTAACTGTAATTTGCTTTTGAAATATTTTGCTAACTCAATTATCAAACGTCAATAATTTGCTACTTTCAACTGAATTGTCACCTTGCTTAGATGTAATTACTTATGTGCTGAGGACATGAATTAGAAAATAGTTACAGTTTGTTCGATTGATCAAATTTCAACTAGCAACTAGCCACATTTTTTTTATCATGTGACCTATTTGTCCATATTATACAAAATTTAAACGATGTTATTAATTTATACATACGTGTAAAAAAGTTGTAAAAATATTTTTCGTCTATTTGGCGTTTATTTGACTGGCCAAGATTAGCTAGTAATTTGATGATAATTAGGTTGCATAATTTGATGGTACTCGATGGTATAGATTAGTATACACCTACAATAATAGTTCAGAGGGGTATTGTGTAAATAGCCCAAAGTAAAAACCGCGCCGAATCAGCCCTTTCAATTTTAGGGTTTATATAACAGAGATAGAGAGACGGAGAGAGGCGCGATTTGTGTGACGATACGAAGCAATGAGCAGGAGCTTGGGGATTCCGGTGAAGCTTCTCCATGAGGCATCCGGCCACATTGTGACTGTTGAGCTTAAGAGCGGGGAGCTTTACCGTGGGAGCATGATCGAATGCGAAGATAACTGGAATTGCCAGCTCGAGAACATCACCTACACTGCTAAGGTACTGCGTTGATCTTATTTTTCTGGAATCTGAAGAATTTTTAGTTCGTCCCGTTTCGTATTCTAAACCCTAGGGCAATTACTGTTGAATCGGTGAAACTAGAGGTTTCTGCCTTGCTACAAAATCTGCTTGATACTAGTTCTAGGTTAGGGGAATTTCAAACTGTAGAATTTGTTTCAGGTATACTACTATATTTACAAAGGGCCTTAAAAGTTTGCAAAATTATGCAGCTGAGGTTGAAGTAAGTGAAAAATTAGGCCTTTGTGTGTACTTCCTTTCATTGTGTTACTTCCTCTGGTAGTTTCTATTCTACTGAAATAAGTTCCCTAATTGGTAATGAAGTTTGGTAGTACATACTTCAAAGCTCTAGGTTGATGTTTACAATCCTGAAGTATCTTAAAGTTTAAGTTACTGCAGCGGCGATATCTGTTTTTTTGTAATGAACTAATGATTATGAAAAGGGGCATTAGAGATAAATATAATGCTGTATGGTTTATTTATGTAATAAATAAATGATATTGGTATCATGTATTATGGATATCCCCAGTCGACTAGGCATTGTCTTTTGCTGTTCTGATTAGCATCTTGTCCATTAGAGATGCAGTGGTGCATATGAAGTTTATTCCAGTCTTGATTGTTTCTGTTTACCATGATAACAAATGGTCCCTGAAGGAAAGAGTTTTGCCTGTTGCCTTAGTAGATCTTACGATTTTGATCACAAATAATTGTTGAAGCTACTGTTAGTATAGTTAAGAAAATTACTAGTCAATAGTTGATGGTACTGGAATTGGAGGTGTTCTGGGATTTGCCAGTTTGTCGGTTAGATAGAAATAATATGGTCAGAATGAAACATAGCTAAAGCTCGTAATTTGATAAAATTAAACTAAGTTCTTATGAACAATTCAAGATGTCGTAGCTTATGATTAAGTTAGGTATTGTTTTCTGGAATGATCTGCTAATTTCAATTGAAGATAATTCTCTTGAATGACTTTTCTCTTCTCCAGGATGGAAAAGTCTCACAACTTGAACATGTATTTATCCGAGGCAGCAAAGTCAGGTAATTACATTATGTTCAATTCATTTGAATTTGATATTGCCTCTAATAATCTGTCTGGATCGATGTTTGTCTTCTTAATGAACAAGATCTCTGAAAAGAAGCTGTTTCTCTTTCTTTACATAGGTTCATGATTATACCCGATATGTTGAAAAATGCTCCAATGTTCAAGCGACTCGAATCTAAGATCAAGGTAAGCATTTACTTAGAAAAGAACACTCAAAATGCCAACTATATTAACATCCAACAATCAAGTATATTACTTCTTCATCTGACCCCTTGCCTTAAAATTTAAAATATTTGAAGGGTAATAAAAGCTCGGGACTTGGAGTTGGCAGAGGCAGAGGTGTTGCTATGCGAGCGGCAAGAGTAAGTTCTTGAATCTTGTATAACTCTTCTATCCACATTTCAAAGGATGGTGAATTCATTCATACTCTATACTATATAGTACATTCAAAAAGAGCTTTCTTTAAATACCCTCTACACTCTAATCATCCATTTTTCAACACAGTTGATGATTCATTAGAGGTAGCTGAGTTCTAATTCGGTGATGATGTCATTATGCAGGGTCAGGCTATGGGACGAGGAGGCGTGCCGGGTCGAGGGACGGCCCCACCTGTTCGTAGGTGAGTCCCGACTTATGTGCCGTTGGTCTTTGGTGGTTCAATTAGTGTCTGAGTTTTGGTTATGAAGTGAAGGATCTAGTCTAGTGTGTCTACCTTCATGTAATGTATTTCACTGTGGATATTAATTGAGCCCTCTGTCCTTAGTAGCTAAATTGGTGGAAATCCAAGAAATTGCTTTGGGAATATTGACAAAGAACTCTCTTTTGTGGTTAGAAATGCTAGACTGAAGAAATACAGGGGGTACTTTGCAATAAAACATTCTTCATATAATCAGTCCAATGTTTCGCTAAAACGACAATTGACTACCCGGAGTTCAATTCCATCAAATAAATCAATCATCTTACAAAGTTGTTTGTCATAGGCAAATTAACTGAATGGAAGTGTAACCTACCGGGAAGGCGGGAACTAGTTTGTAGGGATGGCAGGTTGCGGTTGTGTTTTCTGAAAACAAGATAGGTTTCGGAAAGCATAATTAATTACCTTGTAAATTAGGTTTCGGTTACGGAACTCGAATTGATTGGATTTATTAATAATTTATAATTATAATATTTTATATGATATCTACTATAAATTGTGTGTAGTTGTTAGTCCCGAGTAGGGGTGTCAAAGGGGTGAGACGGGTATAGCTAGTCTCGGATCCGTCCTGCGGGTCGACTTGATTGACCCGAACTCGTTTTACACATTTACAAATGGGTTGATCTGCAGGTCGCCTCATGTGGGACATAATTTATTCTTTCAAACCTTAAACTCTAAATTTTATGTTCACCGTATTCAAATTTAACTCTTAATTCGAATCACAAATTACAAATTTAACTCCAAATACAAATCATCAAACTTATTAGAATAATTATTATTTTGACCGTGTTATATTACTTATATAAATTATATAATATACATATGTTAAATGTGTATGTTAAATGAACACGCGGGACGGGCTCGCAGTGCCCTATTACCCCAAACTCGGACCCGTCCCACTTGTCGCAGGTCGGAAGGTCGAAATTGGGCGGATACTTGCGACTTGTTGACACTCCTAGTCCCGAACAATCCTTAATGATATCTTTTAGCACATATTATTAAATTTATAATGTTGTATTTTCAACATTATCCCAACCTAGGTCGGATCCCAACATAGTGTGTCCGACCTAGCCATGAATGATATCTTAGCTGGGTCAATTGACTTGCACATAGGCAATTAACGGTCAAACTTGATGGTCGACTAATGGATCCACAAAATATCTACAAATGCAAACGTATGACAGCAAAAGTCTAAAAAAAAGTATAATATCAAAATTCAATTATGACACCATTTCAATTATGTTAGGGTATATTCTAAATTCTAAGTATACTTAAAATGATAGACTACCCGAAACATGTTCACCATATTACACTACTGTTATAAATTGCCGCCACCAACTTGCAAACCTCTTAACTCGAACCGGCGCTGATACATTTAACAAAAAAATGAATGCCGTAGTTTCAACTTTCACCAGCTTATGCACCTCATAATCTCTTAACAACTTGCACTGCCTCCTACTCTCCTATAAAACCCCTAATACTTCACCACAACAAATATCATAACCTCAAATTTATCTTATACCCCTTAACTTGCAATAGAGAGAAATGGCGTCCTCGAAGTTGCTCGGTTTTGCAGTTCTTATGTCCGTGATTGCAATGGGGATGGTTGAAACGTCGGTGGCTACTCGTGTTTTTACGCCTTTCTTCTTCCCTGGAGTGCCGAACACCCAAGAGGTGGTGCCAAGGTTTCCAACAATACCGGGTTTTACTCTGCCGCCACTACCCGCTATATTTCCCGGGTTTAACCCGTTCGAGATGTCACCCGTTGGGGCTCCGGCTCCCGGGTTTAACCCGTTCGAGATGCCTCCCGTTGGGGCTCCGGCTCCCGGGTTTTCGGTGTTTCCTCCGGGGCCTGCCGGAGAGGCAGACAGTCCCTTCAATTGACCATCTTTAAGTATGAGGCTTGTGATGACTGATGAGTATCATCACTGAGTGGAACTATTTGTTATGAATAAAACTAACTGTTCTCTGTTTTACAGGGAATATATATATATTTATGAGGTGTGATAGGCAAAAATAGTAATTTTTGTCAACTTATTGAATATTTACAAAGTACTTACAGTTGAAAATGTCTTGTAATGCCCAGTTTCGGAACTTTAATCCTATTTTCCTATATTTATTATTTTGTGTCAATTCTCGTATATTCCATTTATCTCACTCTCAATTTACTACTAAACAGGATGAAGTTAATTTTTATGTAAAGGGAATAAAAATTAAGTTAGAGCAATAACTAGTAAAAGAAATTTAGGTGCATTGCACATTACAAAATTCCATGATGATTGCATCCCTGACTAATGATTCGTAATTTGAAGAACAATAAGCCAACCCGAGCTCATTAAGCTAATATGCAAATAAGCTAAATAACTACCTAAACTTCACCCGAAAATGCAACTATATATATATATATATATATATATATTTTTTTTTTTTTTCTAACTAGATACATCCCATCCAGTTTGACTTGATAACGACAATTTGAACCCTGTTGGATCACGGCGGGAACTCCGGTTACGGTGACGGATTCCTTAGCTCCTCGCAATCCTGCAGAAGGGGAATAGAGGGCGGCGGCCCAGAATCCCTCTCCGATGCTTAACGTAAGTACGGTGGTCAACAGATCAAGCAAGCAGTATTTGTGTGTATGTCAAAAAACGTAACCCTAATCTGGAATAACTTCCCTCCTTTTATAGAGGAAAGGCTATCCCAGTTACCTGATTAGGCGGTTGGATTGTGATCCACTATCCCACATATCTCGCCGTATATCTTGCCACGTATCTTGTACAGTTATTCGTATCCCACATATCTCGCCCATTATACCACTACTGTGATCATGGCGAGATTTCCGGGATTGTGCTCTTACTGGCGAGTCTCGATCATTATCGGAGACTCCCAAGTTACATCGTTGAGGATTCGGTGTCGGGGAGTGGTATCAACTCCCATATCGGGACCGACTACGTCCAGGTCCGATATCTTCGGGGCTCTCCCCTGTCGGAGCCATACTTACTCGGGGCTATTCAATGTCGGGACCTCCTTCCGTCGGAGCCCTTAGCCTTCCAGCAGCCCAGCTCCTAGCCCAACGGGCCTAGTCGCCGTTTGCCAATCGTTTAGGGGCCTAACGGCCTTCGCCGGGGCCCATCAAACCCTTTTTACCTTTAAAATTCAAATTAAGAAGTCATAATTAAATCCACCCATACTCGATCGAATTAATCGATTTAAATAACGTAGAACATATCATATCATTAAATTAAATTTTAACATCAAATTGGACAGAATTAGTTTATTTATGTGATTAGATAAAAAAGAAGGTTGAGAGACGAAACTACCCCCAAAGTTCTCCGCTAATTCCTTCCTGCAGTTTGGCAGCAGCTTTATTCATTTCCAGTCAAAATTCTTCCCCCTTCAGTTTCTGCTCTCTTAACAAATCCCTCCGATTAAATCGTTGCCGGCGCTTAATGAATAGCAAGAGTCCGATCGGAACATGAACGTCCCCGCCGGTCAGAAATTCTCCACGGCGAGATTGGCCAAGGATCTCAACTGGCGATTCCTCTCACTAATCCTTGCCCCGCTCTCTCTCCTCGTTTTTCTCGCCCTGGTCATCGCCTCCGCCACTCCCTACGCTCCCTTCACCTCCGCCCTATCGCCTCTCCGCCTCCGCGACCTCTTCAACCGCGACGGCGCCGCCGCTAGGTCCTTTTCGGAGCTGAACGGATCGAGAATCGCGGTCTGCCTGGTAGGCGGAGCCCGGAGGTTTGAGCTCACCGGACCGTCGATCGTGAAGAACATTCTGGAAATCTACCCCAACGCCGATCTCTTCCTGCACAGTCCGTATGACAAGAACTCGTTCAAGTTCTTGCTGCTGAAAGCGGCGCCGAGGATCGCTTGGGTCCGAATCTTCGAGCCCAAGCCCATTCCTGAGTCCGAATCGCAGGTTCGGGTCCTGACCGCTAGCAACTCACCCAATGGCATCCAGGTTCGTCTAATCACGTCAATTTCTAACCGTCCGATTCTTGCTAATAATCATTATTCCTTAATTAATTACTTGATATTATTCCTAAACTAACTAGCTCTTTATTTATTATTTACCATACTATCAAATCTGAAAATACAAATAGTTAGTTCAATTATTATTTCTTAAATTGAATAGCTAATTAGATTTCGGTAAAAAAAACAGAAAACAACTAGATGCCTTTTTCAGTTTGATATTAAAATTTAATATAATTTGTCGTGATTGATAATTTAAGTTATCTAAATTAATTGAGTATTGGTATGTTTAATTATAAATTATTTGAATTCACAAAAAAATAAATTGGTTTGAGTTGTATTGTTTCAAATTGATTTGATTTGGAGATGTAAAACGTTGTTAATTTAGTTGATTATGTAACAAATTTCATTAATTTTTGTTTAATTAATATTTCGATCTTGGAAATATGTTAACGTTACATAAACCCAAAATAATGCAAAATACGATCTTAACTTTTAAAATGTGCAAAATTTATCCCCATCAAACTTACTATCTTCTTACTGGAATTTATTTTGACCCCCAAAACTTATCCCATGTCTAACTTCAGTCCCAAACTTTTATGTTCTGCAAAGGGCCTCCTTCAATACTTCAATCTAGTAGAAGGCTGCCTAACCATGATCCAGACATACCAAACCCGGAACAACTTCTCATACGACTGGGTAATCCGTACACGTGTCGATTCCTACTGGAGCGCCCCACTGGACCCCACCAACTTCATCTCCGACGAATACCTTGTTCCGGCAGGCTCCTCCTACGGCGGCCTCAACGACCGACTCGGTGTCGGAGACTTGAACACCTCTGTAACGGCCTTGTCCCGCCTCTCCCTCGTGCCTCAACTGGACACTCTAGGGTTCCGACAGCTCAACTCGGAGACCTCGTTCCGAGCCCAGTTGACCACCCGTAACGTGACCTTTAAGGTATAAAAGAATGAGAATGTATATTATCTTTTTTAGAGTTGAGTACGTCTATATATATTTATATATATAGATACAAGAATAAATATAATAAGAAAAACATAATCTGATAATGTATTGAAAATATATATTCCTAATATATTTATTCCCTTGATACAAGGAACGTAGATTCCCCTTCTGCATTGTGTCTGACCGACAGTACAAGTTCCCGCTTGGTCGGAAGGGAGTTCCCGTGGCTGCAATGTCGAGCTCGGGGCCGTTGAGTGGTGCCAAGTGTCGGCCTTGTGTGTCGTTTTGCACGGGACGGTGTGTCGGGAACGCAATGAGGTGGTTGGACCGGGGTTGGAGCTGGACTGATTGGGAGAACGGTTCGATGGAGTTGTGTGATGCCCGTGGTGCATGGGAGAAGGGTTGGGAGAGGGTTTTCGATCGAGTTGCGGGAAAACAGTTGGCGAGATCGAGGGAGTTGGTGTCGAGGTTGAAGACAAGGCAATGCATGGAGGAGTTCGAGGAGATGAGGCGACGGAGTTCGAACTGGGAAGCGCCAGCGACGGAGGAGATGTGTAAGGCTGGGTTGGGTGAGTGATGATGGCAAATATGTTCTATTGTATTAGAGTAGACAATTTCTTACATAGATAACATGACACGAGTATGCACTGAAAATTCGTGTTTGTATAACAAAATGATAGCACGGACACGAATAATACGAGGTAACTTTTGTGTTTGTTATATTTATGTGTCACAACACCACATACGATAGCAATAAGCTTGATTTTTTAGTTTTTTTTAAGAAATCTTGTTTAATAGTTTTTAATATTACGTTTAGTGTCCATCCCACTACATGTTATGTAATGTTCGAGTTTAATGTTCATTTGCATTCAATTCAAATTCTCATACATCTGTGTAACAATTAGCATATGCACTGATATATAAGTGGTCAGGCATTTAAAGCACTTCCAATGGTAGTTCCCAGATCTATGTTGTAAATTTATCATTGTAAAGAGTTCATAATTCCTAGTTCCACTTACGGTTGGCTCTACTAGTAATGATTAAATAGGAATTTGACATTTCAATGGGAGTTCCTAGTTCCAAAATGAGAGTTCCTAGTTCCTAGATTTGTCACTGGACGCTGACTAGGTGCCACTAGGCGTGACTAGGATTACTAATATTACCGTTTTGTCATTATCAAGTGAATAGTGAAGTGTGATTGTTCTTACTAGTAGGAACTCCCACGTTATTGTTCATGTCAGCTCCTACTTTTAATATTATTTTATTCAATTGTTTTGTTTATCTTTTTAATTTATTTATACATATAATTATGCTACGTTAAGTCGGAAAATGACACGAGCCGTAATCATACGTTTTTAATATTAAAATAGTGACACGAACGAAAATTACTACTTTTTAACCTCGAATCACTTTCAGATTTTCAAGACTCATTTTGTTTGTATTCTACCATGTAACACAACCGTCAATTCTAAATTTTGAAAAATAGTATATAATTCCATATTCTCAAACGTAAAATAATTTTTTTACTGAAAAATATAATATTATTTTAGTGCATATATATATTTCTATATAATTTACTTATTATATTATATTATATTATTATCTATAAAAAATATTTTATTTATGATAAATTATATAAAAATAATATTTTTAGGATGATATAAAATATATTTTTGTTTTATTTATATTAAAATCATTAGTAAAAACACATGAGGTTTTCACATTTGACCGATTTACTAATATGTATCTGATCACTGTGCATAAACATGAATCAGCTAACGACAATAATCAAGATATAACAATCGACAAATAACAAATATTCACTGGTATGTTAGTATCCGTATTTTTAAAAATATGGATATTTAATTTATATATATATATATATATATATATATATATATATATATATATATATATATAATGCTTAAAAAAATCATATTGAGAATTTAGTCGAACATCTATAGGATTTTAGTAACGCATGCGCCAATTCTATGTTGTCTTATATATATTCATTTTGTTAGTTGACAAATTTAACACACTGCTTTTATATTTTTGTAATATAATTTTAAGATTACGACAATCATAATTAACAAAATTGCGTGCTTATTTATATATTATGTTCGTAACTTTTTATATAATTTTTTAAATACCAAAATTGTTTTTATATATGAATATTTAATTTATCTATAGAGTTTTTTTTTTAAACAAAAAGTTATACTGTGAATATGGAATTATGTGGGTCACAGTATGAAAGTGGAATTAGGTCTCCACCACTGGATGAAATTCATATTTTACTGTAGCAGTTCCACTTTAATGAGTTGACAGAGACATAGCGGGTGATTTGGAGGAACTAGGAACTCACCATTGTAAGTGCTCTATAACCCAAATTCGAAAAGCATTTCCCTAAGACAATATTATTTTTAATCAGATTGTATTTGGGATTCAAAGTAGCAACCTCAAAGTTAAACTACATTGAAGTCAGTGCTTTCAAGCACTAGACTACTTCATGTGTTACTTATGATGATGATAAATTTATTTTTTTAATATGCGCTTAAAAATCTCACATGTGAACCTAAACTCGAGTGGTCTGCTCGTTAGCTTGAGGGCGACGACCCGTTCGTTTCCAAATCCTTTCTTACTCATCAGAACCGGTAGTTGAGGGCGCTTTTAAGCTGGTTTCGAGATCTGAGGCGGAAAAAAGATTTCAAAGGTCTAAGATATTTAATATGAAATATCAGTTAAGGTAGTCTTTAAATTGTCGACATGCCACAACATCATATTTACTATCATAATTAAGCTTCACACCTTAAATCTATCTATTTATCTATGTAACTAGTAACTGACTCGACTCGCTGTTGGCACTCTCATACATATTTGTTCTATCATCGAGTTACGTTGTGGGATGTCACCAACCGAAAAGATCTTGGTGAAGTCATCCATAATGTGCGCTTTCACTTGTTCCTATCCACGATCCAATACATATTATCAACCTTCAACCATTTAAGCGAATTTCTTACTCCAATATCGTTTTGACATAAAAAAAAATTATGAGTGTAATTAATCTTGTGGTTTTTACTATCATCAATTCGTCTTTTCCGATGGAATACACGGTCTTTTTTTATTTTTTGCCACTAAAATTGAGTATTGTCTTTTTTTTTTTTTTTTTAAATCTGATTTCCGTATTAAATAATTTTCCAAAATTGATTGGTTTAAGGTAGACCACATGCACAAAAAAAAAAAAAAAAAAAACTACCTTTTTTCTAGAAAATAATAATATTTTTTTATGTTGAATGTTAACTTTGAAATTGACATAAGCGTGACGCTTGAGGTGCATACACAGTTACAATATTTTAGATCGTTATTATAATTAATTCATTGACCTGAAAGACCCCCACGATAACAGCAATTTTGTATGCAATCAATCATTACCAAACAAAATCTCACCTCTTCGGAATTCAAACTAGGTTGAAAAATCATGTGTGTGAGCCGTTGCCGTGACGTGCCGAAATTATTTTTTTTATAAAACTGGATAAGTTTCGTGCCATGTAATATAATGTAACACTCTAACATTTCATTTTTTTAATCATAAATTTTGAATTTTAACACTACAGAGTTTAGGTATGAAAATATAAATTTGGGATTAGAACCTAAAAATTGTCCTAATTTTGACATAAGTGTCAGTTTGGTGTCTAAATTTTAAACTGTTGATATTAGGTGTCTCAATTTTTAGTTTTGTGCCTATTTGGTTTTCCGTTAGTTTTTTAGGTTAATTTTAACAGATTGAGTTGAAAATACTATTTTGCCCTTTTTCTTTTTTTGAAAGCCTCCATTTCGGCCACCAACCTCGGCTCCGGCCACCCACCTCCGACTCCGGCCACCCACCTCCAATCGGCCGGAATTGGCCGGAACCCTAAATCATAAATCGGAGCTCCTTAACCCCAAATCGGCCGGAATAGGTTGGAATAGACTGTAATCGGCCGGAATCGGGATGAGTTTGGCCGTAATCGGTCGGAATCGAGGTGGGTTTGGCCGTAATCAGCCGTAATCGGGGTGGGTTTGACCGTAATCGACCGGAATCGGGCTGAGTTTGGCCGCAATAGGATGGAATCGGCCGGAATCGGGGTGGGTTTGGCCGGAATCGGCAGGAACCCTAATTCTGGTCAGGGGTATTTTTGGAATTTAAAAAATTGACCACTCACGTGATTATCACGTGACTAGGTTCCGTTCAACTTAACCCCAAAATTTAACAGAGACACCAAATTGCAACACATATGAAAATTGAGACATTGAATTTCAACCTCAGACACCAAACTGACACATGGGTCAAAATTTGGACAATTTTAGTTATATTCCCTATAAATTTCTATAACCAATCTTTTACTCATAACAGATTGACCTAATAAGAGTTAAGATTATTTTAGATATGGAGTAAGTATGTTACAAGTACTGCTTAGGAGTATAACCGAGCTGAGTCACGCTGAGTATCCGGCAAGCTCGACTCGACTCATTTTACTCGAGCTCGACTCGGTTCTATATTTAGCGAATTCGAGCTCGGCTCTCTGATTTTAAAATTGTTCAATTAAATCTTAATGATGCACATTAACTCGAACTCGACTCGATTAGACTTTTTGCTGAGCTCGAAATCGACTTGAATTGAATATATATATATATATATTATGTAAATCTCGAATAAACTCGACTTTGATTTCGACTCGAATAGACAAAATAAAAAGTTAGATAATTTTTCCGAGCCTATCGAGTTTAGTACTAATAAACTCTTATTCAGTTCGGTACAAAAAAAACTCGACTCGAAATTTAACGAGTCAAATTCGAATAATAATCAAGTCGGTTCGAATAACTTATTAGTAGTTTGACTCGATTATACACTCCTATTACTCACCTTTTAGTATACACACTAGGATCACGCGAGAAAAAAAAAAAAAAACTCCATTCAGTTAAGTTTTTTATCTTAAGCATTTAATTAAGTTTTTTGTTTTTGTTTTTGTTTTTTATATTTTACATTGTTTTCGCAATTTCGGGCCGGGAGCGTTAAGATTAAAAGCCCTCCCAAGGCGGTATCTCCGGCGGGTTTCGACCTCGGATCACCCACGGGAACGCAACTCGCCTTAACAGTTGGTCCAATCAACATTGGGTATTTAATTAAGTTTTCGTGCATGCTATATATGAATATGTCGGAAAAAAGTATGTCAAATATTATTAGACTATAGTCACTATACGATCTACCAAATCTACGGTCAAGAAACAAGTGCAATTGCGAAAACATTTTATTTAGTCGACTGAAGTTTAAGAGTGTGAATAAAGGGTTGAAAATATCGCAGAGATCAATTAACTGATTGAGTTTTCACTCGTCCACAACTCACTTACTTCATTAAACAAATCACTAACTTCATTAAATATTCTGTCTAATTTAAATTGGTCATACTGTCTTATACGTAATTAAAGAAAATTAAGAAACTGACGCAAGTTTCCTCATAAAAAAACTCATAATACTAAAATAAAATTTATAATTTCAATGTTTTTAAATTATTACATACATGACTACTTCATCATTTTAATCAGTTTAAAGCTTTCTTTTAATTACATGCAAGACAATTTAGAACAACTGAGAAACTAACCAATCTTACTATTTATTCACAAACGAAAAAGCTAGCAAATAGTGTACGAAAACTTTAGTTTGTAATTTATCCGACTCACCAAACCACACATTACATTTTGATAATTATTATTATTACTGTTACTGTTATTTACAGTATATATATGTAATAATATTATTATATTAGATGTATTCATTCATGTTGTCTGTTCATTGAAACTAGAAGAGAGCCTGAGTCAACTCGGTCCCCTCTGCGTCATGGGCTGCTGCCACTCGTCCTTGCAGTCGCGACTGCCAGGATCCAAACCAGGTGGACGTGACCACCGACATTATCCCAACATCAGCCACCCAACCGCCACCGCCACCAACCACTTTCCGTCCACTAGCAACGGCGACGTCGCCGGAGCCCCGCCTTTCTCCCAGTTCTCCCTTGCTGACCTACGTGAGGCCACCAACAACTTCAACTCCGACTTGATAGTCTCCGAGAGCGGCGATAAGGCTCCCAATGCAGTCTACAAAGGCCGCCTTCGGAACGACCATCGATGGATCGCCGTTAAGAAGTTCACCAAGATGGCCTGGCCTGATCCTAAACAGTTCGCTGTAACCTTATTCGTTACCAATCTCTTCCTGCTGTTTTCTAGGGTTTCCTGTTTGAAAATGAAGTTGATTGTTTGATCGGAACTGTTTTTTGTACTTGTTGTTCAGGAAGAGGCGTGTGGAGTTAGCAAATTGAGGCATCGGAGGCTGGCGAATCTGATCGGGTACTGCTGCGAGGAAGAGGAGAGGCTGCTGGTTGCAGAGTTCATGCCAAATGATACTCTTGCTAAGCATCTTTTCCACTGTAATGCTTGCAGCTTCTATTTAATTCCACTTACTTTCCATATCATCAATTTGCTGCTTTTAGAATTTAGCTCAGCTGGAGTAAATGGTTTATCTTGTTTTGGATATGTTCCGTAATTGACAACGAATCGATTTCCGACAAAGTAGCTACTTAAGTTCTAAATTTGACCTTTTGTGATGCTTGATGTGGAATTTCCTTTTCATGTAATTGACTGTTCTTCATTGAATAGCATAAACCAACTGAAGAACAAGATCTAATGGTAATTTTGTTTTAAATAGCTGACATCAGCTAGCATATGCTTCTTATCTGGATTTTCCGAAATCTGAAGCATGTTTTTATGTGGCATGGATTTATCTTGCTTTTTGGTCAATTGTAACGTCACTAAGTGTTGTCGCCACATGCGTTTCATCGGTAATCCTCTGGATTGGATTTTACTTTTAGCTATAGGCTGCTGCACTGGCTAACCCCTAGCTTGTATCTGTAATCTGAATCGTATTTATTGTGCATTTGATGTCTCATTTACTCGGTCATGATACTTCAGTTATGACTTAGTTTGCTGAGTACTGCCAAAATTATCTGTTAAAGCTCTTATACTATATTGCTCGGCGCGTGATCACAATTGGCGCGTTAAGTTATTGTTTATTGTATAAGCTATATAAGTTCTTATAGCTAATCATTTTCTGAAAGTTTTTCTTTATTTCCTCCAACAGGGGAAACCCAAACAATTGAGTGGACGATGCGTTTAAGAGTTGCTCTGTATATTGCTGAAGCTTTAGAATACTGCAGTGCTGAAGGCCGTCCATTATACCATGACCTAAACGCATACAGGGTTCTCTTTGATGAGGTATGTTCAGTTAACTGTATTCAATCAAATGCGCCAAATATGACATTTCATAGGGGAGTCAGGATTAATTGGTGGTTTTGGCAGAATGGTGATCCTCGACTCTCGTGTTTTGGCTTGATGAAGAATAGCAGAGATGGAAAAAGCTATAGCACAAATCTTGCATATACACCTCCTGAGTATCTGCGCAATGGTAATTCTGTTTTATTTTTTTATCTAATTGACAATTTCATCACGGGACATTTCCATGTGAGTAGTCTGAATGTCATCTTAGACAAATCACATTGAATTCCTTAAGCTTAGATCATAAGGGTAATTCATATGATTATTGTTTTTCTTGGTAAATCTGCTCATATTTATTAGGTAAAACATCAGAACTTATGTTTTGATCAATACGATAACCGAGTCTGTCGGTTGCAAACTACACCTTGTTTTAGAACCTGTTGAAACATCGGCAATCAGGTTTCAAGATGACATTGATGTATAGAAGAAGACTTGAAAATTGATAGTGATTGTACGGAAACAAGGTGTAGAAAATTTTAAGTTGTAGCAATAAAATAATAGAGAAAAGCCGGAATTATCTGCTTTCTTCATGCTCATCCTTCTGTATTTTGCTAAATATTTATGTTGTAGGGCGAGTAACTCAAGAAAGTGTTATCTTCAGCTTTGGAACTGTTCTGTTGGATCTTCTCAGTGGGAAGCACATTCCTCCTAGCCATGTAAGTTGTATCCTATAATGCAATATAAGCTTATGTTGGTCCGTTTGTAGTAGGAAAATATCCAAAATTACATTAACTTGATGAGAATTAGCTTTCCATTAACCCGGTGATTTTTGTTTTGTCAAAGCAAACATAGAAATTTCACAAATTGTGTTGATTGGTTGCTTAATACAAATCATGTGTGCATAGCAGTTAGCTACCATCCCCGAATAGCAGTGCCTTTAGAACCATTTAAACTGAATTCAAGATCGTCATTCTCTCTCCTGTGTGACGTTTAAGCTTTTCACAGATGACTTTGATTGTCTATGTGAATTAGAAACTCACCATTGCATGTACTAAACTATTGCAGGCTCTTGATATGATAAGGGGAAAGAACATTCTTTTGTTAATGGACTCTCACTTAGAGGGTAACTACTCGAGTGAACAGGCAACCGTGGTTTTTCAGCTAGCATCCCAGTGCTTACAATACGAACCTAGAGAACGGCCGAATGTTAAAGATCTAGTAACCACACTAGCTCCCCTTCAAACTAGAAAAGAGGTACTGTGAAATAATTCTTATCTTTTTTTCTTTCTTGGAGCACAAGTCACCTCATCTTTGCACATTCAATTATTGTACGGTATAAAAAATACTTTTTGACTTGCAGGTTCCGTCCCATGAATTGCTAGGCATTCCTAAGCATGAGGAGCCACCTTCAACTCCTCCACGCCCGCTTTCACAGATGGGGGATGCTTGTTCGAGGATGGACCTCACTGCAATCCATCAAATTTTGGTAACGGCACATTACCGAGATGACGAGGGAAGCAATGAGGTAACCGTAGAATTACAAAATTAGCCCCAAATCAATCTACAACAGGCTATGCTGAAACTTTTTATTCTTGTGTATTGCTTAAGTTGTCCTTCCAAGAATGGACTCAGCAAATGAGAGATATACTGGAGGCTAGGAAGCGAGGAGACTTGGCTTTTCGAGACAAGGATTTTGGAGAAGCCGTGGAATGTTATTCTCAGGTACATATATGAACTTAGTCAAAATTGATACGCAAATATCATTTAATATATATTTTGCAAAATTGTTCGTGCTCTCCTGCTCACGGTCGGAAGTATAATAGTAAGTATTAACAGTCATAAATATATTACAAAAATCTCTACCAATAAAAATAATATAAATAAAATATATTACCTATCGCTTTTTTTTCTTTTCTCTCGATGGTGCCTGGATACTTAATTTTTATGGTATAATATTAACTATTAATATATATTACCAATTATTTTCTAGATGGAGGGTGGATATTTTATTTTCATGGTATAATATAATAATAGTAACTAATACTAAATATATAACCAATTGGGTTTTTTTTAAAAAAAATATAGATGGAGCTTGAATATGAATACTTCATTTTTACAGTATAAAGTACTAAGCATTATAATCACTAGATAACTAGTATGGAGTAAGGTGTTTTTTTTCTAAATGAAGCCCAAAGTACTTAAAAGTTTCGCACCCCGAAGCTGTTAATCAATCACCATATTGAATAGTGATTGGCTCTTGCAGTCCTCGATAGAAGCTGCCTTAGTTTGTCATTGTCTTTATTTTTTCATACTACTATTGTACTAACATTGATTGCTGGAAAAGCCGTTTATCCGAGCTTACTTGACGAAGTAAGAAATGATCGAATATGTTAAGCATACTTGTGTTACAAGCAACCGGTATTAAGGTTGAGTTTGTTATGTACTTTTTTTGTGCAGTTTATTGATGTAGGAGTAATGACATCTCCAACTGTATTTGCGAGAAGAAGCCTATGCTATCTGATGAGCGATCAACCTGATGCAGCGCTGAGAGACGCGATGCAAGCACAATGCATAACTCCGGAGTGGTCGACAGCCTTCTATTTGCAAGCCGTGGCGCTTGCTAAGCTCGATATGAACAAGGATTCGGTCGACATGTTGAATGAGGCTACAGCTCTTGAAGAGAAGAAGCAGAGAGAGAAGCAGCACTAGAGGGGGATCCAATCCAATTGAGAAATAAGGGTTTAATTTATGTTTCTAAGCAAAACCATTCATCATATATATAAAACCTCATTATCTGATGCAGAAAACTTTGTTTAGATACTATAGAAGGTAGTTGTAGTAACTTTTGGTGCTACCGCTATTGTTGTGATAACATTGTGCAGGATAGTTCAAATTAATCTTGTTAATGTGAATGTGGGACTGTTCTTCATTTTGGTATCATAACTAGTGGCTCAAATTTGAGTCGATTTATATTTTAATTTGAGTCAAGCTTTTTGGTCGCTCAAATCAAATTCGAAATTTCTAATTCTCGACTTGAACTACTCCTAAATTTAAACAAGCTTTATTAGGGTAATTATTAGGTTAACAACCTATAAAGTATAAACTGTCTATTGATATGTAATGTCTGAATTAATTTTGTTGAAATTTGGTTTTCCATCCAAATTTGCCGTTAAAATTGACATAATGATGTGCAATGTCAAAACTGGCCCTTATACTATTATGTTTACTCTGGCCAGGCACCACCCTACTCCGACCGGCCACCACTCTACTCTGGGCAGCCACCACCCTACTCCGGCCGGCCACCACCATAATATGGCAGATACTGTCTCTTTTACACCCCTAGTCTAGTCATTCCCACTCGTACTAACCATGAAAAGATTTTATTTTCATTCACCATATAAATGAAAGCTAATTTTACCGTTAAGTAAATGTACAAACAACAACAAAGTGAAAAACGGCCGTTCAATATGCCAAGTTAAAAAGGCCAATAAAGAAAGATCCAGCCACTGACATGCTGCATTATCCAAAACAGTGATAAAAAGCCTTGACATCCACCATTCTAGTCGGTTTATTTGAAAAGAAGAAACAAACACACTGATCATTATATGACATCCACACGCCTTGGCGCTGCCATCCCGAGCCTTCATGATCTATCTTGGTTCTCAGTGAGACGACTGTAAAACAACCGATACAGAATCAGGAGAAGATAAGGCATCCCTTCTTGGTTGCACTCACAGTACACATTAAGAATGGAAGAGAGCAATCCTATATCCATTCAGAAATGAAGGGAAGAACTCATAGCTTTCTGCTAAAAGATCCTTCGGTAAAAACTCGGTTTTTATGCTTATTGCAGAAAAGAGAAACCCGTGTAGCATCATCAGCACTCATAAGAACATAGGAATATGTATCATTTAATCATCCGTGGACCTACTGTAATACAGCACCTTAATCATCCATTGACCCGGAAGAGTAAGAGACTATATGCAAAGCAAGGAAACACCCGCTTTACAAACCGGGATATCCATTGTCGTTCCACTTTCTCTTTGGTTAATCATCAAACTCACTTGCTAACAAAAACCAGTACCTTATGGCTGATTGTATTTATGTGTGTATAAACTTTTGAAGTGATATGATCAAGAAAGACTAAACTCTTCACCAAATGGTCCAAATCTAAGGTGAGCATTAAACAGGTATACTCCTCCCTAGTGTAAACCGTAACAACAAGTCTAAAGTGCAGAGCAGTAGTGAGTAGTGTGCTATAGATAACTGCTAAAGATGAAATGTGACTACAATAACATGCTAAGTAATGAGAGCTCAGATAGGATGTTATCACTTATAAGCTGGGCAATGATACAAGTCATCATGGAAGATTTTCATTTGTTCGATCACGATAAAAAGGCATGTATGTAAAGGAACAATAAGATTGAAATCATAAAAGACATCAAAAGGTTTCAACTTGCAAAAGAGAGAAGAAACATATACCTCATGCTGATCTCCATGGCCATGAGAATGATCTTCATGACCCTCCCATGGGTGCCTCCAGCCCTAAACACAGATCATCACGTAAAATCAAGTCAGGAATCAATTGGAATAGAAATCAGAGCATCAATTGCGAGAATCAAGACAGCATCGGCTCTTACCAACACTACTGGCCCATCCTGCTTAGCGCGGTACAGCACCCAAAACCTAACCACGCAATTTCAGCAAAATTTGTTCAAGCAAAGGATTATACATATAGAAATTCACGTCAGTGGAAATGCAGAAATTAGATCAACGCGATACGAGAGAGATTAGGGTTTGGTTAGAAAACTAGGAAGATTACCACATGACGGCGCATAATCCTTTTCCGGTGACTGTATGCCATCGCTTCGGATGATGCATCGTGACGCCCTTGTACGTGGTGCTTGCTCCATGGCCTCCTCCTCCCATCTCTCTCTCTCTCTCTCTCTGACCAAATAACACAGAAGAAGAAGAAGAAAATGTAAATCTTGGTGGTGGGGGAGTTTGGGGCCGTTGGATTTAAATGCTCCCATGGAAGTTTCTGTGAAACTGTTCCTCCTGATTATTCCCAGAAAACTGATTCTATGGGCCAACTTCGGCCCAACTTTCTGATTGGCCCAAAGCATGGCCCAATACGCCTTCTTACTGGACTCGGGCTAATTTTAGGAAATTTCTGCTCATCACACAACCACCATCAAAACTCCATTAGCGCTATTGATTTCTTTAATCGAAAAATCGTATAACTGAGATAGGCATTATCACGTCAAGACAAGATAAACAGAATTAATAAAAATTTAAAAAAAAAAAAAAAAAAAAATCCGGCAACTAAAGAAAGTGCAAGGGCTACTACATTCCATGATAATATTATACACCTAACATTCTTTGTTGGTTGATTGGTTCCTTGAAAAAGCATACCCCAAATAAAATCAAATTAAGTGGACAAAGTCGGACTAAAAGTAAAATTAACACACCCTTTGTCTAGTTGGGCTATCTCCAATAGATGATTAAGTAAATTTATTATTGAATTGATATTATATTAACCTATTTTTTAACTTACATATTATATAAGATCTTTGGTAATATATATATATTATATGGGGCATATGAATAAGTGATATGTGTTAATAATGTCAAACATTTATTCACTTGCATTAATATTTTATAAATTAGAATATCGTAAAAAAACTATGTATGTACTAACAATATAGAAAATTAAATAAAATTATAATAAATAAAATTATTAAGATGTATTTTAAAATTACGCATTACTGCTTGTGTGGAAAAATAATAAATATTTAGACTCAAACACCCCCTAATTTTATGGAATGCACACGTTCTTCTTCTCATCGGGACGTGTTTGTCTAGTTGGCTGGCTCCAATAGATGATTAAGTAAATTTATAATTGAATTGATAATTGATATTATATTAACATTTTTTTGTTAAATCACATATTATATAATAACTTTGGTATTTATATATAGTACATGGTCATATATGTAAGTGATATATATATAAATATTAGATATCATTAGAATTTTTTTAATATTTATATTTACACAAAATAATAATTTATAAATTAAAATATTGTAAAAAAGTTATATATATTTAATAACAATATAAAAATAGATAATATTGTATAAAAAAGAGGGAAATATTAAGATGTGTTTTAAAACTAAACATTAGTGATTATGTTAAGTGGAAAAATAATCGATTTTTTTAAGTCGAAACTACAATTTTTAAATATCATCTATAACCGGTTTTAATATGTGATATTATCTGATTAAGGTTGGTTGGACCAACTGGTAAAGCGAGTTGTGTTCCCCGTGGGCGACCCAAGGTCGAAACCTGCCGGAGACGCCTTCTTGGATATGACTTTAACCTTAACGCTTCCGGTCCGAACTTGCGAGAGCAATGTAAATATATCAAAAAAAAAAATTAAGTAAAATGTTATTTTTTTGGATTTAAGAATTTGTGAAAAAAATTAAAATGTATTTTACTGTTATTACAAAGAGACCTAATTATTAAAATCAAACTACTAATTATATTAATTATCCAATATGGCTCTAGACTTTTTGTCACAAAACACACGCAATACCATTTTTTTAATGAAGCATTCCAATCACGGGTACGAATATTTTTATATTTTGTCGGCACAAAAAGAATAAGAATTGTAAATGTCAAAATCATCACATAGACGTGGCTATTAATATAGACTAACAGTTGGAATTTCTAGTAAACAACTTGCTTCAATAAATCCAATCCATGTTATCTAACTAACTTTGACAAGTGGATTAAATTAGTCCATTTTCATTGCTACTCATTATATACACTTTTTTCGGATGTCATATACCAACTCAGTATTTAGAATACTTTTCATTTGTGCTAATCATCAACACTTAAATGGTAAAATATTAATAAATATAATTCTACATTTTTTAGATTTTAACAGGATTTGAACTCAAAATTGTAATGATTCACCATATTACATATTGTATGGTTAAAGCACAGATATACTTTTAAAAGTACACCTTTTTTAGGGTGAAAGTTGAATGGAAAACAATTTAGAAAATTTCTTTAGCGAAAAAAACATGATTTTTTTTTTTCAAATACAAATCTAGAATTGTATTTATTTTGTACCAAACTAATAAACAATTACTATTGACAACAACGACAATACACTATAATTATTCTTATTTTCTCAATTTTTTTAAAGTTTATATTTTAAATAGTTTTATTCTTTTTCTAAACCTTTTTTTGTGTTAGGCGAAATGTTTGATTGAGTTTACTTTTTTTTTTTTTTTTCAAAAAAGGAATGGGCTAGTAGTGGCGACCCTAGACTCATCCTGCTACGTAATGTACGAGCTCTCCTGCTCATGGTCTGGGTTTTTCCGACCAGACTTAGCGAGCAACCAGCGCATGCACTGGCCTCGTCAACATAACCCTACCAGCAGCCTAGTATACTAAAGAAGTCGGCCCGTGCCCAGTTCTACTCGCCTCCTCGTATGTATGGCGCGGTGTGTGGGTCAGGCGGGATCTGATATTTTTTAAACAGATTACCGTGAGGTGACGCCCCCAAAGGGTTTCGAACCTGTTTACTTAGTTGATAAAACTGTTTAAATGATTTCATTATCTAAATTAACTATGTTAAACATTCAATGGAAAATACTTTAATAAGAAACTTTTTTCTAGTGGAGAAAAGTACACAACCAAACAAATCTTGTTAAATAGATAGAAAAAGAAAAGTTTAATCAAATACAATTAGGGATAATAGTGACAAAATAAATGTGAATCCAAATGACATCCGTATCATTAAAAAGCAGCACAATGACAATTTCCACTCCATAATAGAATTTACGTAAAATACACAGTCAATACAGATCGATCGATCGAATCCATGGCTGCTCCTCCACCCCAAAGTGCCGCCGGAATCGACCACCGCAGCGGTTTCTACAAGCTCACCACCACCTTCCACAGCAAGCGCCGCCCCATAGCGCTGCCAACTAACCCTTCCCTTGACGTTACCACCTTCATCTCCTCCTGCCCCCACCGCGGCTCCACCGCATACATCGACGCCGCCTCCGGCCGCCACCTCAGCTTTCTCGAGCTCTGGCGCGGCGTCGAGTCCCTCTCCTCCGCTCTCTCCTCCATGGGGATAAGCAAAGGCGACGTCGTCCTCGTTCTCTCCCCGAACTCCGTCATATTCCCAATCGTCTGCCTCTCCGTCATGTCGCTCGGCGCCATAATTACCACCACCAATCCTCTCAACACGGCGGCGGAGATATCCAAGCAAGTCTCCGACTCAGGCCCGATCCTCGCGTTCACCACGCGTGATCTCGTTCCGAAGCTCGCAGATCTGGATCTCCCGATCGTTCTGATTGACGGCGGCGATGCTGCGGTGGCCGGGAAGGTGAGGATCGTCGGGGAATTGGAAAAGATGCTGCGGACGGCACCGAGTGAGAAGCGAGTCAAGGAGCGAGTCAACCAGGACGATACGGCGACTCTGCTATACTCTTCTGGCACCACAGGCGTCAGCAAAGGTGACGCAGTTTCTTACTCGCCAGACTTGTAGACCCTAGGAGCGTAATCCAGCCGAGTCGAGCAAAATATATAGTAAACGCATCTCGACTCAGTTCGAACTTGACCGAGCCTAATTTTTTTAAATTTGAGCTGGACTCAGTGCTATAATCGACGAGTTCGAATCCGGCTCAGTGTAATAGAGTCGAACTGAGTATCTGTCAAGCTCGACTTGGTATGACTCGATGAATTTGAGCTCGGCTCGGTATAATCAAGTCGAGTCAAACCGAGTATCTGACAAACTTGACTCGATGTTATATGAAGTAATCGAGTCGAACTGAGTATCTGGCAAGCTTAACTCGACTCATGTTACTCGAGTTCGAACTCGACCGAACCTAATTTTTTTTAAAGCTTGAGCTCGCCCTACTCGACAAGTTTGAACTCGGCTAAGTGTAATCGAGTCGAACCGAATATTTGACAAACTGGCCCCAATATAATCGAGTCGAGTTAGATCGAGCCGAGTATCTGGCAAGCTCAATTTGACTCAATTTACTCGAGCTCGAATTTGAACAAGCCTAATTTTTTAAACTCGAGCTCGACTCGCCATATAAATGATGCACCTTAACTCGAACTACTTGACTATAATATATATAATATTATAAAAAGGGATAAGGGTTCCTTTGGTACCACTTCTTTGGGCAGAATCCACTTTTGGTACCACTTTTTTTTTGTACACTTTTGGTACCAACATTTTTCAATTTGTACCATTTTGGTACCTCTGTTAGAATTTCGTCCAAAATGGCCGTTAAACCCCATGTGCCATGCACGTGACAAAAAACTAAACTTGGCTGTACAGATTTACCCTTAAGGATAAGTGTTCTTTTGGTACCACTTTTTGAGCAGAATACACTTTTAGTACCATTTTTTTCCGTATATATATGATATTTATATATAAAACATAAATTTATTTCATGAAGTAATTTTTTTAATACGTTTTAAAATTTAAAATTGTCAATTATTTTTGTTGGATCACGGTGGAACTCCGGTACGGACTTTGACGGCGATCCTAGCTCCTTCGCTCCACGCAATCCTGCAAGAGGGGATAGACCGGGCGGTGACCCAGAATCCCTCTCCGATGCTTAAATGAGTGCCTAGTACGAACTTGCAAGCAATAATCTCAAATGGTATGTAATTCAACCTCAGTGATCTGAGGTGACCTCTTGCCCTTTTATAGGCGAAGAGATACCTCAGTTACCTGGTGAACCGTTGGGGTGGTTAGCCCGTATCCCGCGTATCTCGGGTGTGATCCCGCCTATCTAGGCCATGATCTCGCTTATCTCGGCCACGCCCCGCGTATCTCGGCCACACTCCGTGTATCTTAACCACGTTCCGCGTATCTCGGCCACGCCCCGCGTATCTCGGCCTTATCCTCTGATAGCGAGTCCCGACCAACATCGGGGACTCCAGAGTTATCTCGTTTTGTCACCGCTCGGGGCCCCTCGTCATCGTGACAGGGCCAATCGTTCTCAGGGATTCGTCATCGGGGCCTACTTAAAGGCTTCTCATCGGGAGCTTCCAGCTCATCTGCCGGAACCGACTCTGTCGGGACCTTTCTTCATCGGGACTCCCTTCGTCGGGACCCTTATCCTGGGTCATCTTGACCTTCATTTGGGGCCTAGTGGGCCTGTTCGCCGTTTCCTCACCGTTAAAGGGCCTGACGGCTGTAGTCGAACCCATCATTTGCCCCCAAGACATGATGGACTTTTAGTTCGTCGTGTCTTTCGACTCTCGACCTCCCGACCTCCCGTATTAGGATCGGGGATCTTTCCCTTGGCTTAGTCGCTCCATTGCCAGTCTTCTCTTTCACGTTTCCTCAGCGTTTTGTGGGTAACTGCCAAATCCCAGGGGTCTCCTCGATTCCCCAGTTCATTAAATGCAGTAGATAGTGAAGCGACGTTTTCGGCCCTCGTGCCTGATTTTTCGCGCCTGCTCTTTTCTGAAAAGTGCTATTCAGGCCGTTTCATCATTACGTCTGTTATCCTTCTGCACGTTTCTTCTCAACGGTCCAGATTAAAACTCTTCGACTTCGACGACTCGGATCGAAGTGTCCCTTCAACTGTCCTCTTCGCCTATAAAACCCTAACCACGGGCACAGTTTAATTTTTACCGTTTCCGAATTCTCAAAAGCTCTTTGCAACTTCTCTGCGAATTCAAGCTCTGTAATTCCGTAGGTCTCAGAGTTTCTCCGGTCATCTTTCCGGCGACGCCCAGTTCATTCCCTCAACTTCCACTTCATCATGTATGGTAAGGATTTTCCCTTCATTGCTTGTTCGCCTTCGTCTTTGCTTAGTTTGACTGTAATTTTCCGGAAAAACCTAACGTCCCTTTCAATGGCTGATTTCAGACGGTGGATCTGGTTTCGAGGGAAGGAAGCCTTTCAACTTCGACTATGTTCTGAACGAAATTTTCAGCACTGCTTATGATGCAGCTCTCCGGGAAGGATGTATCATTTCCACCAGAGAAGCCGATGCTCAAGGCCGGAAATGCATACCACAAGTTCAGAGTGAAGAGGAGCTACTTCTTCATCGGAAACTCCTCGATCCCATGACCCCGATAGCCAATCCTCCAACGGCTGACCCTGTGGAGCCTTCTGCCATAGACCTTGCGGACCCTGTTCCCGTTGATGCCGCTAACAAGGATTAGGCCTAATTGCTTATCGCTAGAATCTCTGTATTCTCCTCCTTTTGTAATCATCTGGCCTTCGAGCCCCATTAATATCAGACTTTCTTAGTTCCGATTCTTTCATTGCACTTCTCCCAGTGGCTTTACTATACTTTCTTAAGTCGAAACCTCGACACTTAAGATATTCTCGTACATCACTTAAGACGATTTACTAACTTGCACCACTTAAGGCGACTTACCATCATGCACCACTTAAGGCGACTTTCCAAGACTTAGAATAAGATCAAGAATCACGCATCACTTAAGACGACTTAATCTCGTGCATCACTTAAGATGACTTTTCTTTTCAACTTGCGCCACTTAAGGCGACTTAATATCGTGCACCACTGAAGGCGACTTTACATCGTGCACCACTTAAGGCGACCTTTCAACTTGCGCCACTTAAGGCGACTTAATATCGTGCACCACTGAAGGCGACTATACATCGTGCACCACTTAAGGCGACTTTTCAACTTGCGCCACTTAAGGCGACTTAATATAGTGCACCACTGAATGCGACTTTACATTGTGCACCACTTAAGGCGACTTTTCAACTTGCGCCACTTAAGGCGACTTAATATCGTGCACCACTGAAGGCGACTTTACATCGTGCACCACTTAAGGCGACTTTTCAACTTGCGCCACTTAAGGCGACTTAATATCGTGCACCACTGAAGGCGACTTTACATCGTGCACCACTTAAGGCAACTTTTCAACTTGCGCCACTTAAGGCGACTTAATATCGTGCACCACTGAAGGCGACTTTACATCGTGCACCACTTAAGGCGACTTTTCAACTTGCGCCACTTAAGGCGACTTAATATCGTGCACCACTGAAGGCGACTTTACATCGTGCACCACTTAAGGCGACTTTTCAACTTGCGCCACTTAAGGTGACTTAATATCGTGCACCACTGAAGGCGACTTTACATCGTGCACCACTTAAGGCGACTTTTCAACTTGCGCCACTTAAGGCGACTTAAAATAGTGCACCACTGAAGGCGACTTTACATCGTGCACCACTTAAGGCGACTTTTCAACTTGCGCCACTTAAGGCGACTTAATATCGTGCACCACTGAAGGCGACTTTACATCGTGCACCACTTAAGGCGACTTTTCAACTTGCGCCACTTAAGGCGACTTAATACCTTGCACCACTGAAGGCGACTTTACATCGTGCACCACTTAAGGCGACTTTTCAACTTGCGCCACTTAAGGCGACTTAATACCGTGCACCACTGAAGGCGACTTTACATCGTGCACCACTTAAGGCGACTTTTCAATTTGCGCCACTTAAGGCGACTTAATATCGTGCACCACTGAAGGCGACTTTACATCGTGCACCACTTAAGGCGACTTTATCGGGCACCACTTAAGGCGACTTTCCTCGGGCACCACTTAAGGCGACTTTCTTCAAGCATGGTGTTTCTTCAAGTGTTCGCCACTAAAAGAATGCTTTAACGTTCTGCCATCGAGGTCTTCCAACTTGTACGCATTTGGAGCTGGCATCCCCACGACCTTATAAGGTCCTTCCCATTTTGGTGACATCTTGTTGATTCGATCCAAAAGGGTGAACTCGTTGCGACGCCAAACCAGCTCCCCGACGAAGAACTGTCGGGACTTCACTCGCCGATTGTAGTACCTGGCCGTCGCCAAACGCATTCGAGCTTGGACTTCATCGGCTTCCCGCCTCTTCTCTTCGAGTAAGTCCAAGTCCAGACGTCTCATCTCATCATTCGTCAGAGGCTCGTAATATCTCATCCGATGGGACGCCACAGCTACCTCCACGGGGGCGACAGCCTCCGTGCCATAAACGAGGCCAAACGGAGTCTCCCCGGTTGATCGTTTGGGTGTCGTTCTAACAGCCCAAAGCACGTTTTCCAGTTCGTTCAGCCATTTTCCCTTCAAGGCATAGACCCTCTTCTTTAGGCCATCCATCACGATTTTGTTGGCGGATTCCACCTGTCCGTTAGTTTGAGCATGGCGTACAGAAGCTGTCCGATGCTCGATGTTCAACTCCTCCAGATACTCCCTCACCTGAGAGCCATTAAACGGTGGATCATTGTCGCTGATCACCGCCTTCGGAATTCCGTATCTGGACACAATATGGGTCTGAAGGAACTTGACGATCTGGTTCCCCGTCGTTCTGGCCAACGCCTTTGCCTCTATCCATTTCGAAAAATAATCGATAGCTACAAGTAAATACTTACATTGACCTTGTGCTTGTGGAAGAGGTCCCACCAAGTCGATGCCCCATTGCGCGAAAGGCCAGGCGCTCTTGATGGATGTCAGATTAGCGGCCGGAGCCATGATACTCGGGGCGTACCTCTGGCACGCGTCACAGGATCGGACCAACGCCGTTGCTTCCTTGCTCATCGTAGGTCAATAATAGCCCAAGTTCAGCACTTTCCTCATAATGGATCGGGCCCCTTCATGACAAGCCGCGACCCCTTCATGCACCTCCTTCAGGATTCGATTTGTGTCGGGCTCTGCCACACACTTCAAGTACGGAGTTGAGAACCAGCCCTTCTTGTATAGCTGATTATACAACATCACATAATTGGTCGCGATCCGACATATCCTGTCGGCTGCTACTTTTTCATCGGGGACTGTCCCCGTAGTCAAGTATGCGACTATCGGGGTCATCCAAGTGGGCTCCTCCTCCGGTTTTGCCTCGATGGCACACACCTGTGTCGGGTCGATGGTCGATAAGATCACCTTCTCCAAGAAGTGCACCTTCCGATTTTCTTCCAAGGGTGCCCCCAGGGCAAATTTGCTCAAGGCGTCTGCCTCTACGTTTTCCTCCCTCGGGATTGCCTCGATATCGAAGCTTTTAAAGCTCTCCTTCAGGGCTTGTACCTCGCGTAGGTATTTCTTCATTATCGGACTTCTCGCTTCGTATCGCCCTTGAACTCCGCTTCGTTGTTTGTGGCCTTGAATGTTAAAGCCAAGGCGTATCGGAGCGGTTCACCTTCACCTGGTGGTATCAAACAAAAAGCCTGCTCCTGATCCGTCTGAACTCGAGGAGCCATCCGTGTACATTTCCCAGGTATTTTCCCCGTTTGGCTGTTCTGATTGCTCTACCTTCTCTGGTTGTTCTTCTGTCGGGACCTCCATGGTTGCCCCCTCTGCAGGGCCCGCTTCTTCTAGATCGGGGGCTGTAGATTCTGCTATGAAATCTGCCAATGCCTGGCCTTTGATGGCCGTTCTTGGAGCAAAGTGTATGCGGAACTCACTAAGCTCTACTGCCCATTTCACTAATCTTCCCGACGCATCCGGTCGGTTCAAAAAATGCTTCAAAGGCTGGTTTGTCAGCACAGTGATCTCGTGTGCGTGGAAATAAGGCCTTAGCTTCCGAGCAGTAATAATCAACGCAAAGAGGTACTTCTCAACAGCAGGATAATTCAATTCAGACTTGGCAAACGCCTTGCTTACATAATAGACGGGGACTTGATTACCCTCGACAATCTTTACTAACACAGAGCTAATGGCAAATTCAGAAACAGCCAAGTAAAGATAGAGCGGCTCGCCTGGAACCGGTTTCGCCAACGGCGGGAGGGTGCGAAGGTGCTGCTTGAGTGCTTGGAACGCCTCTTCACACTTGGCGGTCCACTCAAATTTCTTGTTGGCCCTCAGGACTTCGAAAAATGGCATTGATCGGTCGCTAGCTTTGGATAGGAAACGATTCATTGCAACCAGTCGGCCATTCAGCACTTGTACCTCCCGATGGTTTATCGGAGACTGCATCTCCTCAATCGCCCTCAGCTTCTCGGGATTCACTTCAATTCCTCTCTGGCTCACCATGAAGCCCAAAAATTTTCCTGAGTGGACTCCGAAAGCGCATTTCGTCGGGTTTAAGCGAACTTGATGCATCCTCATCTGCTCGAACGCCATGGTTAGGTTGTGCACATGATCCTCCGCTTGTCGGGATTTTACTAGCATATCATCCACGTAAGCTTCCATGGTCTCCCCCAGCATATCTCCGAACAGCTTATTCACCATCCGCTGGTAGGTTGCCCCAGCATTGATCAACCCGAAAGGCATGACATCGTAGTGATAGATGTCACTGTCTGCATAGAATGCTGTGTGAGGAGCATCCTCCTTGGCCATCTTGATCTGGTTGTAGCCTGAGTACGCATCCATGAAGCTCAACAGCTCATGTCCCGACGTGGCATCCACCAACTGGTCGATTCTCGGGAGTGGGTAACAGTCCTTTGGGCAAGCCTTGTTCAGGTCGCGGAAATCCACACACATCCGCCATTTCCCGTTAGTCTTCTTTACCAGCACTGGATTAGCGACCCAAGTTTGGAATCGGAGCTCTTTAATAAACCCAGCATCGAGCAACCTGCCTACTTCCTGCTGGATCGCGATCTTCTTATCTGTGCCCATCGGACGCCTTTTCTGCGTAATAGGCTTGATTGCGGGGTCTATCTTCAGCTCGTGTACGATCACATCGGGACTGATTCCTAGCATATCGCTCGGGGACCAGGCAAACAGTTCCTTGAACTCCTTCAGCAGTTCAATCAATTTTTGGGCTGTCTCCTCAGTCAGAGCAGACCCGATTTTCACCTTCCTCTGGGGTCCGTCGATCTCAACTTCTTTTAGATCTTCTACGGGGGCGGGACGCCCAAACTCCTCTCTAGGATCCGTATCTGTCTGGAGGACAGTCATGGCCTCTCGCCTCCTTCTTCGTGTGGCATTAACGTAGCATTTTCGAGAAGCTACCTGATCACCCTTGACTTCCCCGACTCCGTGGTCGGTCGGGAACTTCATCTTCTGGTGCACTGTCGAGGCAACTGCCATCAGGGGGTTGATGGTAGTTCTTCCGATAATCGTGTTGTAAGTTCCCGCGGAATCAACTACCACGAACTCCACGTTCCGCCTTTCTGATTTCCACCCACTACCAAACTCCACTGGTAAGGTGATTACCCCTAGCGGATAAGAGGTTGAACCAGAGAACCCGACCATCGGGAAGTTTGCCTCCTTCAGATCTTTCTTCGTTTTTCCCATGGCCTCCAGCGCGTCCATGAATAGAATATCAGAGGAGCTCCCTCCGTCGATTAGAATTCGCTTCATTTCGAACCCGTCTACATCCAAGGTTACCACCAAGGCGTCGTCGTGCGGAGTTTCCACGCCTATGAGATCTTCCGACGAAAAGGAGATTACCATCTCTTCTTTCAAGGTCCAGGATCGGGACCTCTTACCCAGCACCACCGCCGTAGGGATTCTAGAGGCATAAACCTCTCGGGCGGATGAAGTATCACCTCCAGCAGCAAACCCTCCATGAATCACATTGATAGTGCCCCGTCTCTCCTTACGAGCACCGGATGACTCTGGGTCGGTTCTCTTCTTCTTTGGGGACCGATCGCGGGTAGGGATGGCAACGGGGCGGGTTTTTGCAGCCCCAGCCCCGCCCCGCGGGTCGGCCTGGCTGACCCGGCCCCGGCCAAATGGCCTTTCGGGTCGGGTCGGGTCGGGTCAACAATCCCGCAGGTCGACCCGCGGGGCCCCGACGCCCCGTCATATGAACAATTTTTTTTTTTTTTTTTTTTTTTTTTTTTTTTTTAACTTTTCAATATTAAATACAATTTTTTTTTGTCAAAATATTACATTATATATAAATTCAAAACATAAATCTAACATCAATCAAATATAAACAACAAACACATCAAATTCATTACAAATACAAATTTAAATCCAAACACCAAATTAACAAATCCTAATAATCTAAATATAAATCTATTTGGTCCATGTTATTTATATAGGTACTATATTAACCATATTTTTTTATTAAATGTTAGATCATATTAACATAAAAAAATTAAAAAAAAAAATTTATATACATATGGATTTCGGGGCGGGTCTACGGGGCCCCGGGTCTCTAGACCCGGACCCGCCCCGACCCGCCCCGGACCCGACCCGTGACCCGCGGGTCGGCGGGTCGGCGGGTCAAAACCGGGTCGGGGCCCCGCGGGTCAGCGGGGCCCCGAGACCCGTTGCCATCCCTAATCGCGGGACCGCGATCGGGAACGGGATCGACACCGCTTATCCCCGACGAATTCCTTGAGCTTCCCCTTCTGGATCAGCTTTTCGATCTCCTTCTTCAGTTCCCGACAGTGGTTGGTGTCGTGACCATTTGTGCGGTGAAATCGGCAGTAGCGATCCGTGCGAGATCCCAAGAATTCTCCGTCCTTCTTTGGGGGTACCTGGAGATACCTTGTCGTTCCATGACCGTCAATACCTCCGCCATGGAGCAGTTGAGAGGAATGTCGAGATCCTCCCGCTTATCCTTCCTTGAAGAACGCCTATCGTCCCTTCGATCAGGGCGGCCTCGATTCCGACTACTTTCGGGTTTACCCTTTGACTTACGATCGTCGGAAGGTTTAACCGACTGCTTCCCTTTGTTCGACTTTGGGGGCTCCAACTCTCCCGCGGCTATCTTTGACTCCTGGACATCGATTTGCCGTTTTACCCTCTTCTGTAGTGCCTCCATATTCCACACAGCCTTTTCAGCTACACTGTGCATTAGGTCGGAACCGTAGGGGGCCGTTAAGTTCCGAATAAAGGTACGGATGGTTTCTCCCTCCGAGATCTCCTCATCAATCTCTGCCACACTGGCAGTGTACCGCTGGTAATAGTGCGCCAGCGATTCGTCGGGCCTCTGTACCACCTGGGTCAGGGACCTCACACTCTTCAGCAAACGTCTTCGACGCTGGTACTACTGAATGAACCGGTCGTGCATATCTGCCCAGCAAGTGATGCAGCCTGGGGGCAGACTAAAGAACCAGGTCAGGGCTCTTTCTCCAAGTGTGTTCGGGAACAGCGTACACACTATGTCTTCATTCGGGGCTCTTCCCAGACATGCCATGAGGTGCTTCTGGACATGACGAACTGGATCTCCTTCACCATCGTACTCCTTTATCGTGGGGATACCCAGCCCTGGTGGGGCTAGGGTGTCTATGAGTCGGGGAACGAAGGGATGAGTAGACCGATCCCTCAGCTCCGATACCAGCGGCTTCTGCTCTCCCATGCAGATGTTTACGATCTTTACCACCTGATCGGGGGTAATGGGACCATTCAGGGGAATGGTCCTGTGCTGTACTTGCCATGGCCCATCAACCACGAACCTCTCTGGCTGAGTGGACACCCTACTCCTGTCCTGACCTCGGGGCGGAGCTTCCTGCGCGTTCCGAAGCACTGCTGGTGGGGCCACTTCTTCTAACGGGGGCATCTCCTCCTGCCTCCTCGCGGCCTCCCTCCGATCTAAGAGAGCCTCCACGGCTGCCAAAAACATGGGCATGGCTTCTGCCACGGCTCTTGTCAGGTCCGTAGCTGGGGGAGCCTCCTGCCCCCTATTGCCCTGGTGCTGAGCAGCAATGTCTTCGGGACCTTCATTGTGCCCCCCTGTCTGGGAGAGCTCAGCCGGGGGAAGGTTCTGGTTTTCCTCCTGTTCTGGTAGTGAATTCAGAGTTGTTGCAGCGGGGTGACGGGAACCACCAGATTGTCCCTGTCTTCTGTGCTTGCCAGCCGCCATCGATCGAGTAGAAGGCATATCAGCTTTTTGTTTGATTCCCACAGACGGCGCCAATGTTGGATCACGGTGGAACTCCGGTACGGACTTTGACGGCGATCCTAGCTCCTTCGCTCCACGCAATCCTGCAAGAGGGGATAGACCGGGCGGTGACCCAGAATCCCTCTCTGATGCTTAAATGAGTGCCTAGTACGAACTGGCAAGCAATAATCTCAAAGGGTATGTAATTCAACCTCAGTGATCTGAGGTGACCTCTTGCCCTTTTATAGGCGAAGAGATACCTCAGTTACCTGGTGAACCGTTGGGGTGGTTAGCCCGTATCCCGCGTATCTCGGGTGTGATCCCGCCTATCTAGGCCATGATCTCGCTTATCTCGGCCACGCCCCGCGTATCTCGGTCACGCTCCGTGTATCTTAACCACGTTCCGCGTATCTCGGCCACGCCCCGCGTATCTCGGCCTTATCCTCTGATAGCGAGTCCCGACCAACATCGGGGACTCCATAGTTATCTCGTTTTGTCACCGCTCGGGGCCCCTCGTCATCGTGACAGGGCCAATCGTTCTCAGGGATTCGTCATCGGGGCCTACTTAAAGGCTTCTCATCGGGAGCTTCCAGCTCATCTGCCGGAACCGACTCTGTCGGGACCTTTCTTCATCGGGACTCCCTTCGTCGGGACCCTTCTCCTGGGTCATCTTGACCTTCATTTGGGGCCTAGTGGGCCTGTTCGCCGTTTCCTCACCGTTAAAGGGCCTGACGGCTGTAGTCGAACCCATCAATTACTATACAATAATTGAGTTTAAACTTATTGATAGTTTCACAACATGTCAATATTTAACTCTTTTTTGGCCATATCAATAATATCTATCCATTTCAAAAAAAAAAAAAAAACTAACTTTTTTTTTGCCAAGTAAATTCATTAATATTCAAAGAATATTGTTCAAATACATCATGATGAGAAAAACTTCTGATCCTTATTAACTAAATATAAAAGAGACGGCGGGGTTGGAAAACCCAATTATCACTACAAGATCTCTTTTTGCACTGTATCACAATCCAGTTTGCACATTCATTTGCCTTCCTTGGGATAGCATTTAGCACGCTAAAAGATCTGGGGAATCTGAGATGCTATGATGTTTTCCACAACTGGGGCTATTCTCCACGGAATTTTATGTGACTCTTCCATTAAACACTCAGCTCGTAAGTCCATTATGCATCACAAACTACACAAATCGTAGTCAAACACAGTTTTCTGTAAACTCGACTGTTTATTTTTGTTTAGCCCAGTTTTATACAAGGAAGAGAAGTACATGACCAGGAAGAGACATTTGATGATATTGTAAATGGCCAAGTCTATACAAAACAAACAAGGCAGACTCGAAACCTATACATATTTATAGGGATAAAGGTTCTGTTAAACTCACTCTTGACCAAAAGTGTAAAAAAAAAAAAAGTGGTATCAAAAGTGGATTATACCCAAAGAAGTGGTACCAAAGGAACCATTATCCATAAGGGAAATCCGTCCATCCAAGTTTAGTTTTTGGTCACATGCAGGGCACATGGGTTTTAATGGCCATTTTGGACGGAATTCTAACAGAGGTACCAAAAGGGTACAAAATGGAAAATGTTGGTACCAAAAGTACAAAAAAAAAAAAAAAAAAAAAAAAAAGTGGGTGGATTCTTCCCAAAGAAGTGATACCAAAGAAACCCTTATCCCTTATAAAAACTTGAATAAACTCGAATTCGAGCTCTCAACTGGAATAAGATTTTATAAAACAAAAAACTATGATCAAACTAGTAAGTCTTTCCATGGCCAAAAAAAACTAATAAGTCTTTCTAGGCGAGTATAAATGAAATTTTACGTTATTTGATATCAGAAAAAACTCGATTTGAACTCAACTCAAACATTAGTAATCAAATTAGTAGCTCACCATATCAAGTCGCTCAGGAGTATTATTCGATTAGTTTCGTTTTCAATACACTAAATTCTTATCTCCGGCGTGGATTAATCAATTAGGTGTGGTGTCATCTCACCGGAACTTGATCGCCATGGCACAGACCGTCTTAAGTCGATTCCAGAACGAGGAAGGCAAGAGTTTCATCTGCACCGTACCAATGTTCCACATCTACGGCCTCTCCGCCTTCGCCGTCGCCGCCCCTGGCAACAACTCCACCGTCATCGTCCTCTCCAAGTTCAGCGCCCACGAGATGCTCTCCTCCATCGAGAAATACAGGGCCACGTACCTGCCGCTCGTGCCGCCGATCATGGTGGATATGGTCAACGCCGCTGACCAGATTCGAGCGAAGTACGATCTCAGCTCGCTGCAGTGGGTGATCTCCGGCGGGGCGCCGTTGAGCAAGGAGGTGATCGAGGGGTTCACTGAGAAGTACCCGTCGGTGGCGATTCTGCAAGGATACGGACTTACGGAATCGACTGGGATCGGAACGACGACGGATAGTCTGGAGGAAAGCCGACGGTACGGGACGGCGGGGATGCTGTCTGGAAGCATGGAGGCGAAGGTGGTCGATCCGGTGAGTGGAGCGGCCATGGGAGTCGATCAGAAGGGCGAGCTTTGGCTTAGGGGACCCTGCATTATGAAAGGTACGACTTTAACCAAAAAAAATGTTGGTATCTAAAATATTTTTTAATGATATATTAGTTTGATGCATTTTAAAAGTTATTATAGATAATTAGCATTTTAGAGTAGAAGTTTAATTATTAATTTTAAAGTAAATTATTGTCAATTGCCAAAAAATAAATATTTGTCAGTCTTATCATATATTACAAACTATACATTATATTCATAACCAATGTTTCATTTGTTATATTTGGTCTTTCAATTCTAAGATAAATAAATTACTTTTCATTTTTTTTTTTACTTATTTTTATGTTAAAATTAATATTTTAAAAAACAAAAACACGTTTTATAATTTTCTAAAATACCATATTTATTTATTATAGTTAGACTTATCTTATAGTTAACTTCTATGATGTTTAAAGAAAAATATATTTTATTACGTCAATTTTAAGAAAAAACTGTGATAACTAACCGATTTGATAGTTTTTTTTTGTCGATACCAATTTAATAGTTAGTAAACCGATTATCAATGTTTAAAATATATAACAACTAGCAACATATTTTAGGATCTTTCTATCATGCTCCAAGAGCACCATACTATTAGTACTTTTTTTTTTTTAATTTTTTTTTATTGCCATAAAGGTGAACCCTAGAAGAAAATTGATATTATTAATAGTATGGTATGATGCAAATATTAGGTGTGGTAAAAAATTTCAAATTTTTTCATTCATTTAAAGTTTTACGTAGGTTACAATTAAGTCCACCTAGCAATAAAAAAAACAAAAGCATAGTGTTTTTAGAGCACGTAGAAAAATCTCATATTATTTTATAGTTGAAGTAGTTTTTAGGTTCTTTCACCCTAATATATAATGTTAAAAAAAACTACGAATTGATCCAGCCAACCAATCACAATTCGCAATGGATGATACATGTTCAAATTAATCTTTAACCTTTAAATATAAACAGTTCAGTCATCCAACTCCGGAACCAAAAGCTATCAAGTCCTAACAGTTAAATTGTACATATATAATCTTGGTATGCAAAGGTTACTTCGGTAACAAGGAAGCTACTGCGGCGACTCTTGACTCGGACGGATGGCTACGAACCGGAGATCTTTGCTACATCGATGAAGACGGATTCATTTTCGTAGTCGACAGATTGAAGGAGCTTATCAAATACAAGGGATATCAGGTAAGTAAGGCCTATCACAAAATGCAGTTGCAGAGTAACAACCATTATTTTGAGAACAACTTTACAAAACCCTAAATTAACAAACAAAACTCTAAATGAGGGAGGTTACCTTATACAGGTTGCACCAGCTGAGCTAGAAGCCCTGTTACTTTCACACCCGGAAATCGCCGATGCTGCAGTAATACCGTAAGCATTTTTTGCATCATGATGTAATTTGTTTCGAGAATCAGTTCATCTTTGTGTATTTTCGTAATCCTGTATGGTTTCAGATTTCCGGATAGGAAGGTTGGGCAATATCCGATGGCTTACGTGGTACTAAAAGAAGGATCTGACCTGTCGGGGAGTGCGATTATGGAATTCATCGCGAAACAGGTTCCATCATCTTCAAGAACACGACAGATCCAGTAGTGTTGTTCTATTTCTGCATCAATCAACACAATGTTCATCCTTTTCTTCCATTTTCATGCAGGTTGCTCCGTACAAGAGGGTACGGAGAGTGGCCTTCATCGACTCGGTACCCAAAAATCCATCTGGGAAAATTCTGAGGAAGGATCTCATACAGCTCACAACATCAAAACTGTAAATATTAATCGCAAAGTCCCAATCAGTCAGATGCGTAAAGCTCCATCGAAGAAGACCCGATTCTGTAAAAAGAAGTTTACTTCCAAGCATGTATTGTTGTTCTGTTACCTGTAAATTGGCAAGTAGATTTTTATATCCATCTTCGGTTGGTTGTTATGGACCGTGATAATAGTGTAAGATTGAGACAGACCTAAATTGACAGAGGAAGAAGCATCCTTCGTTTCCTTTTACGGTTCAGTTTCACTTGCTTTGTTATTCTCAAGCACAGAAGCAGCAACATTGCTATGCATGTCAAGATTAGAGCGAGTTGGATGCGCTTATAGTATAAAGAGGCCACCGAGAAGACTAAGAAAGCTAGAATTGTAAGCTCCAATAGTACGAAGATAAAAAATTCTACCCTGCATCCAAAGATGAAGCAATCAGAATTTAAGTCTATCCATCTATCGTATTTTTCTGCCAAAAATAGCATACATGCTCAGATATATAATTACACTTCCGATGCTGAAACTTTCCATTCAAACAAGAGATTAGATTTTCCAAATGAAAAACTAATTACTGTTATATGCTTTGCTGTATAAGTGCATCGGCTGATAATTTCTTACACTAGAAACTCCATCATCAACATCACACATGCGTTCATGAGACTACGTTTCTTTTGTAAAAGGAGGTGCTAATATAATCATCTTAAGTTTGCTACGAACATAAGAAGACATTTTATGCAAGTTCAAGGATAAGCTTTTTCCAGATAGCTTTCATTTCAGATAAACCCATCATCACTACAAGAAAATTAGCTATAATATCTCATCTGATTGGCTCAATGGGTACAAAACTTAAAGGTATACATACTACGGGTGCTTGGTTTAGTACTCCAGCTAGATTAGAGGTACTGATACAAAACCAACTGTATTCTGGTAATCTAGCTGCAGCAAAGTGACTATGAACGAGATGTGCCACACGATGATTAATGTGAGCGATTTTGAACAATGCTTGTCTTGCAATTTGCAAGACTGTTTGGTGTAGTTAGTAGGCATGCAATTCGGAACATTTTTGTCATCCTAGAAGACTAATAAGTTTTAGTTGTTCATATTAGTAGCAGCTTCGACCAGGTGTGATAGCTACAGGCAATGCTTCTGCATATGCCATATGCAAAACCATTTGATCCCCTTCGATTTCTAAGCCATTACTAGAAAGGAAATTGATCAATCCAAGGGGATTCAGATTCATTTCCGCAAGAATCCATAAAACAGCAAGCTATTTCATCATCCAAGCCCAAGTTGATCGATCAAATTTGCAAACTGAACAACTGTTTTCTATTATCCAGTTACCATCCGAATCGACAATAAGCAAGACAGCAAAGGAATTGAACGGCGTCAGAAAGTCTTAACGCAAACAACAGATAAACAATCTCAGCTAAAACCTGGAATCAGCAGAAAGAGTACCTTGCAGATGTTAAGCTCGAGGTGGAGGAGAAGAAGGAGACAGAGGCCCAACTGTACTTGGATCGCTTCTGGTACTCTCTCAACTGCTCCGCCAAATTCGATCGTGTAATCATTACAGCACCTCCCTTATTTCCGATTCCCCTCTCTCTCCACGGAGCTCACCGGGTTGGCAGCAATGGAGATTTCTGCAAATCCAGAGGGCAGAGATGGTGAAGAGGCGAGACGGGTTATATAGATTGATTGAAGAGATGCTCTGATATGATGGATGCGTAGATTATTATTGATTGAAGGATAATTCGGCAAGAAAATAATTGAAATAAGAATTAAGGCATATATATAGTGCAATTTTTTTTTTTTTTTGGTGAATAACATATAGTGCGCCTCTTGGGTCTTTCTACATACTATTTTTTACCTTTTTTTTTTTTTTTAATATGTTTTTTATTATCTAAAGCTGAACTTTTAAGGAAATTATTATTATTAATGATCTGATGTAAATTTAAAACTAAAAAAAATTATACTTTTAAAATTTACTTATGTTATCATTAATCCATCATAATAGTAAAAAAAATACAAACATATTGTTTCACAAGCATGGTAGAAAATTCCAAAATCTTAGGGTTAAATATAAACTTGCTTAGAAAAGTTGACTTGTACAGTCAATTTGTAAATGATAAGGTATTAGTATGAATATTTTTATTCTCACGCTAGATTTATAGCTAAAGTATGAAGCTATAAAATGCCGCACCATAATATTCATGATTTGTAAAAAAAAAAAATTTGACTATAATTTTATGGATACAAATAACATACCCTATTTTTCGTGCCCCATATCGTATCACACTATTGTGATTTTGACACATTTATTTGGTGTAATTAATTTTGTGGATTTTTTTTCTTTAAAAAATCTACGACATTGGTGAACTCTTGAAGAAAAATATTAATTTAAAGACATGTGTCAAAATTTTAACAGTGAGTCACGATTTGGAACACGAAGAGTAGAATAGATAATATGAATCATAATTTTATTCCTTTTACACTAAAGACACCCAACATTTTGAGAATTTACTGCTATGTAAATTATAAACCAATGTTTAGAAAATCAGACTGAATGTTGAACCAACAAGGTGGTTGTTTGATCAGTCAGAGCCGGTTTAGTTCGATTCGACCAATTTCACGCAAAAATAATGGGATTTTCTACCATGTTTGTATTTTTTTTTTTTTTACTATGGTGGATTTAATTGTAACATGTGTATGAAAAAATATGAATTTTTTTACTACACCTAATATTTATGTCATGAGTAAATCCTTAAAATGTGAAAATTCTTGTGAAATTTCAATAGAAAGTAAGTAAGAGAAAGTAAATGAACAAATGTATTGGTGCTTGGTGGGACCCTATAGCACTTTCTATAGAAATTTCACAGGAAATTTCACAGTTTGTAGCAACACCCTTATGTCATACAATTAATAATATCAATTTCTCTATATGGTTCATATTTAGAACAATAGAAAAATGTTTTAAAAAAAAATTATCACAAGCACGGTGTTTGTGGAGCATAGTAAAAAGATCCAAATATAAACTAAGATTAATTTTCTTTTCTAAATCTTCACTTTGAAGTCAATTTTTTTTTTTTTTTTTTTTTTATCTCATTCACTTTCAATCCGCAGTTCCTTCTCTCTCGAGAAGTTTCCCCCCATGAGGGTTTACTATCTGTTTTTCCCCCTCTTTGAGGGTTAGCCAGCTTGAACAGAACCCTACCTCCCTTCGATTAGCCCTATTATTGCTTGCCCCATAACACCTTGTCCTGTTCTGAAGCTTCCATTGCAACGGTTAAGCTTTAGTCAACGTCAAGTTTCATTTTCTCCATCCAAATGCTTTCCCCCACTACCATCGTTTCACTTGTCAACCACCATAGATGAACTGACCACCATAGTGGCAGCACAGAGTTTCGCTCGCACGTGTATCGGTACAAGGACTTGAAATAGTTCTTGTATCCGTTTCCACGGACACTCGCGATTCAAGCGCCGACCGGGCCTCAATACCAGACGCCATCTTTTCAGCCTCAAGTCGGCACCTTTAACTCCCTATGACGCATTCGCCCCATCATCATCTGTCATCCAGGGGCGTAGCCACCGACTGTTCGGCCTCTTCCGCCTTGAATTATACTCTGGCCTTCCACAACTTAACAACGAGGCCTCTACTGCTTCTGCTAGGAGATACAATTGCCCAGGAGGTGCACACAGACGAATTTGTGCGTCTCATGCTATAATCCTCCTGCGACAGTCGATAGGTAAACTCGCAATCATCTCTGACAACGGCTTAGATCGAAGCCACCGTTTTCCCGTCACAAGCCGATCTCTTCCATTCCGGCTATCACCGGAGTGATCTCGTCTGCCAGGATTACGACGATGAGCTTTCCTGGGTATGTTCATCATTTCTGCCATCAATCTCGCGCAAAGATCAGCGGAAAGAGAGACACCGGCATCAAGTCCCTGCACAACCGTCTTCACCTCTTGACGGTCGCTGATTCGGCCGGAAGTCACTGGTACAATCAGCCGACCAAAAACTTACGTCACTCCAACCTGGTGGTGACTCCTCATGTTGTCAGAAAGGAAAACCCTGGGAAGAGGGTAAAATGCTATCTCATGGGCCTAAAAGAAAACGTGGGCCTCATACCCCTATGTTTGGTTATGTCAATTTGGGCCACACAAATTGAACATTAATATCAATACTGACTGGTCTGACCTGGTTCATGGGGCCGGTTTTTCTGACACGGTTCTTCTGGCCAACTGTCTGATTTGGTCAGAAGACCGGGATAAGTTTTTTTGGAGACTACTGTGTGCACATGTTTAAAATCAGACGTCGTTTTTAGTGGAGGTTTCTTCCCACATCGCCATCATATTCTTCTTCAGGTTGGAAACGAAGATAAACATATACACCTATCCTTTTTTCACACAAGTGGTCGTATGCTTTACTATCGTATTTCGAACATAATTCCGGTTTTAATCTGGCATTGTTCTTGTAAACTACTTCTCCTTAGAGAGAAGCAGAGCTTTCCACTGGCACCCTATTCGAGCGCTAGTCCTTTTAGGATGTCCTCGAACAGAGTCGCACCGGTAGACTGGGTTTTTACCTGGGCTCCCTCAGAGGAACCTCTATCATACTTATCCCATCATTCGGCTTAACTTATGTGTTGATTTCTGATCATTTTGCTGAATCAGCCGACGTCGTCCTCACAACACTTGTTCCTTCCTTACTAGGTGTTGTCACATTTACTTCGTCTCCACTGTTGTTTTTTACTATGTTTCCTTTCTGTAAGTTGCTTAAGTCTTGTGTTGTTTGGTACTTTATCTTGTGCTATACGGCAATGACTAAACTTGTTACGCAAACTTGGTTATGCCCATGTATTCTGTCATCATTGCTGTATCTGTTTTTACTTTCGTCTGTTTGTGTAGTTTGATTTTAATAAAATTCATCATTCACAAAAAAAAAGTCCATTTCTGTTTTCCTTTCGAACCAGGGAACATATACCGGTTTTACAATCAAAACTCATTTGATTTAGATAGAGAAACTTAATTAGTACACACTTTTTTCAGAAATTATAATCTTTTGTACAAGCTTATGCCATGAGTAGGCTTGGGCGTTTAAACCGGCTATGGTAAATTGAATAGGTTTTGAATCAGATTAGACCGGTTAAGAACCGGTTCAATTGAACCGGTTTAATAAACAATTCAGATTTTCTATTTTTACATAGTGCAGTTTAGGACTAGGATAGAATAAATTGGTTTAGCAATTAATCGAACCAAATTGATTTTGTAGATTTAATATAATTTATTGTAAAATTAATACTAATTTCCTAAACATGTACTGAAATATATGATCACAGTTATTTTGGAAAAAAATTAAAACTAAATCAATTAGGATTGACAATTTAACTAAACTTACGCACATTTCTTATTAATGGCTCCCTTGGTTTTTTCTTTTCAACAAACTTACGGTTTCTTTTAGCAAGATTTAGTAATCATTCTAGTTTTTTGTCTTGAATAATAATAAGCTCTTCAATATTTGTACTTGAAAGTAGATCTTTAAGATTACGTATTATATGGTTTGGTTCAGTTCAAACTAGTTCATAACCGATTTACAGCCAAACCAGATTTTCTAATTTTATACAGTTTAGACCCAAAATCTAAAATTGAACCAAATTGGTTTAAACGGTTTAGTTTGATTCGAAACCGATTCGGCCATAAACCGAATAGTGCCCGATGAGCATCAATTTTATAAATTTTTCCAAAACAGCTGGAGCTTTGGATTCAAACTAAGTTGACCCATTGGATGGGAATCACTATCACAACTGGTTTTACCCGTTAAAACAACCAACTCCGAGTCTGAAATTATTATAAATTCAAAACTTCATACAAATGGAATAGCTGTACTATTGTCTCAAAGAAAACATAATCTAACTTTCAACAGCGTACGTGTGTTTAGTTTTTGATAAAAAGAAAAGGTAAACATATGTGGGATTATGACGACATTTGTAAATCCTCAACCAATGAAGTGATTAGCAAAGGAATGGAAATGTGGCTTTTTGTTCATTCTTCCTCCCACCTAAAAAACCCTAATCAATCCAAGAAGCGTCAACCACCTTTGCCATGAAACCGTACCGATCCGCAGCTTCATCAATCTGCAACCCCGCAAACATAAACAAAATGAATGCCCATTTCTTCTTCATTATACTATACATACATGTAATATAACATGCTTTATGTCTTTGTTCATTGTAAATGCATGGATGAAATAATGATACACGGCTAATTAAGTGAGTTATTACCATTTTCTTAGTGGGACGACCGGCTCCATGACCTGCCTTGCACTCAATCCGACCGATGATCGGGTTGGTCTGAGGGCTCTTCTCCAAGCTTGTGCATAGGACATATTGCAAGGTCTGTCAATTATCAAGGAGCAAAATGCCATGATCAGTGTAATTTATATATCCTGCTGTTTATTCAAGAATAGAAGAGTTTCCAATTTTTCACCAAAATAGCACTATTTGAACAGTCAAACACGAAATTAACCAACTATTCACAACTAATACCAAAAATATTCGAGACTTACAGCCAAAAGCTTCAGTGAGTGTAGTGGCACAACCCGGTCATCGTGATCCGCTGTCAATAACATGGTAGGTGGGTATTGAACCGATTTATCCTTATGCTCCTCCCAGGGCCTCCTCACGTTATGCAGTGGTGAATACCTGGAAGAAAAAAAATCAGAAAAGTACAATGAATTCAGAAAAGTACAACATTTTTCATCGCCGGACTATTGCTTACGATATAACATTCGGAAAAAATATGCCCGGTTGATGAATTTGATTAACATTTGATCGAGTCAAACTGTAGAAGAGATGGATTCCTTACTTGATTAGCCAATGGAACTCTTCCTCCTTCTCAGAGCATCCGTAGTCAGATGTCCATGCATGACCTAAACAACAATCATATTAATATATATATATATATAATTCTAAAAGGCAAACGATCCTCATAGAGAGAGAAGGAGAGAGAGAGAAACCGATAGTAAACTTGTGAAATCGCAGCATGTCCATAACACCCACATGAGCCAAAGCACAACCGAATAGATCAGGTCTCTGCCATAAAACACAGAAGCTTCAGATTTAAACATTCCATTATGATATCGTGCCAAAAATAAGAGAGACAAAAGATGAGACCTGGTTTATACAAGCTCCGACAAGAAGCCCGCCATTGCTTCCTCCTTCAATGCACAACTTTTTCGGTTGTGTATAACCTTTAGATACAAGATACTCGCCTGCAGAAATGAAGTCATCAAAGCAGTTCTGCTTTTTTGCTAAAGACCCTGCTTTATGCCATTCCTCTCCATACTCGCCACCTCCTCGGATATTTGCTATACACAAAACAGCTCCTAGATGTCTAATCAGAACGATACGACTAACACTAAATGATGGTGTAATGTTAATATTGAATCCACCGTAACCATACAGCAAACAAGGGGAAGATCCATCTAAAGGCAAATCTTTTCGGGCCACAACAAATATTGGAACTTTAGTGCCGTCCTTACTTGGCACAAAAACCTGAAAAGGAAAATGTGATCAAACAATTAGAGGAAGTAGAACTAGTGTTTATTACCACAAGCTGCAAAAAATAGACCTTATTTTTTACCTGATCCACACGGAACTCTGATTGATCAAAACCAGGAACCACGATTTGCTGAAATATCTTCAATTCTGGAACCTCAGTCTTTAAATCACATTGATAAATGATACCAGGAGTAAGAAAGCTAGTAAACCCGAAGAAAACAACACTGTCTTCCCTACGGGCAGTAATACCATAAACAGCACCAATGTCAATGGGTAGTCTGTGCAGTAAAGAACCAGTCCTCAAATCCCTTATTTGCAGTACATTCTTCACATCACTCAAGTAACTCAGAATCATCTGGTTGCCATTGACTGCATAGACTGATTCTAGAACATCTTGCTCAGATTCTTCAATGACATCAGTCCAGAGGTTAGGTTCCTTCAAATCCACACGGACCACTTTGTATCTCGGGGCATTTTTATTGGTCAGGAAAGTAAACACAGTTCCATCATTTGCAATTTCTTCGTACATTGCATCAAAATTATCCACAAGTTTGACAAATGGAAGAAATTCACTAGTTTTTTTGAAGCCTTTGATCCCTTCAGGGAGGCTGGACATGTCACAATAGTAGACTTTGTTGACAGGATCGCAACCTTCATTAGTATATAAAAGAACATACTGCAGAAAAAAAAAAAACAGAGAGATGCATTGTCAGACAATGAGGCTGTAAAGCTGGTTGCCTCCTTTCTAGGCATTAGTTGACGATAACAAAAATAATGCACAAAGAGATCACACTAATTCCCGAGTATTTCTGTCGAATCATTTGCACTCGGGAGGACAAGAACTCTAGACCCATGGTTTCATAAGATTTTAATGCTTGGCTGATTATTACTTTTTACTTCTAAGAGCCATATTCTGATTCGATGATACAACGATTCTCTTCCTATATTGAGCCAATCCTTTCACCCATCAGCCAAAATATCCTTGCTACATCATAAGTAACGACATAATCTGATATCTAAACTTGCAGTAAATTAGAAGATAGTAGGACCAAATAAATGTACCAGATTTTTCCAAATTTTGATGTGCCTGCATGCAAAATCAGTTTAAGACTTCCAGAAATAACTTTGATCCTCCAGTAAGATCATGCGCCACATTCATTTTTTAGCATTGTTATTTCTAAGATCAATACTGCTATTACATTACCAGCTCGCTACATAACCAGTTCACACTTTATGCAAAATGTGAAAATCAGTGTTACAACTATCAAAATAAAGAATTGCAGCATCCTAAATAAGATTTTGCATTGAAAATGCTACCTTTCCATCGTCAGTAACACTGGCACCAAATGTGTACTTAGGATTGTCAGCATCCCTCCAACATAATATATCATCAGCTTGATCCGTTCCCAGGAAATGATAGTACAGCTCGTGATAAAGGTTAGAGTCAGTTTCTGTCCCAGCATCAACATCTTCTCCTTCTCTGGAATTGAAACAGTATTTATTACCAATAGAATTTTGGGCACCTTGCCAAAAGCTTATCTTCCAATTTTAATTTAAATAATCTTCATCCAATTCAGATTCATAGTTGTCAGAACACAGATAACTTATCTCCAACAAGGCCTAATGAGGCGAAAATGGATTATAAGGGGACAGCTTCAAGATGGTTATTTCATTAACATATTGTCTTAAGCCACTTCCACAAGAAAAATTGCACGATACTCTCACACTCTAGGGATTGGCAGATTACTCTCTCTACCCAAATGTTTTTCTTAGTTTATATTTTCTCTGGTTAGCAGAGTGCAATAAGATGCAGTCATTCTATTGTGCAAGATCATCTACTTACTTTGGAGCTGGGTAACGGCTATAAAAGAACCCTTTGTGGTCATGTGTCCAAACGATTGAAGAGAACTTAACCTGTCACGACAAAGAAATTTAATTTAACATATCTATCATGCCAATACACCATTATCAAATTCCTTGCAAAATAATGGAGCTCTTTGAACCATGAATTCTCACCCAAGACAAAGTATCGGGCTCAACTTTCTTGTCTGCTACCCGCATGACTTTGATTGTCACCCAATCACTGCCACTAGCACTAAGCCCATAAGCCAAGTAGTTGGAATCTTTGCTCACTGATAGGGTGTTCAAAGCGACTGTCCCATCCTCACTAAGCAAATTTGGATCAAGCAACACCTCTGCTTTGGAATCTAGACTATCCTGAACAAGACAATTAAAACAACCTATTATTCCTAAGCGCAACATACAAAAGAACAACAAAACAGTGTGCATCTCATGCATTTGTGAACCGTAATCCTCAGTCTTATCGATAATTTGGTGATAAAGGGGAATTTCAAAGATTCTAAATCAATCTCCAAACCTGCACATAAAGAACTTTCTGGGCCTGAAGACCAGAATTGTGGAAGTAAAAGAACTTGCTCCCTCGTCGGAATGGCGGTTCGTATCGTGGGTGATCGAATAACTGAGTGATCTTATCATTGAGCTTTTGCTTTTTATCACATGTCTCCAGTACTGATTCTGTAAGCTTCACTTGATTTTGTACAAATTCCTTTGTCTCTTCACTATCAGGATCTTCCAACCTGACCAATCAACAATCCAAGTTCAGTAAAACGTACATCTTCAAACATACATGATCATTCATCATAATTAGATCAGCACAACCCCTCGGTTTAACATACTTAATACAAAACAACCACTAGAAAAAGCAATCCTGAGATAAGTACTAATAAAATTTAAGCGTCAAGCAGCTAATGCTCATTTGACAGCCAATAACCTAATGCAACAGAGAGGGAAGGAAATCACGACCAATACAAGAACAAATTTCAATCAACGTTTAACGGAATAAAAAATTCACCGCAATCGCCGAACTCAATTCGATTACGTAAAACCATATGGAGCTCGATTGCACTAATATTACAATCTCATTACCATCGATAAGGATCGGATATCTTGACTCCGAAATAGTCATCGACGACTGACTCGTCCCTTCGGGCCGCTGGATATTGCAGCGGCTCACCAAGCCCCGATATTGAGCCCATTACCGGATTCGAGGCAGAAGCTGTGGAGAGACAACGAAGGCGACTCCGTCCAAGACTTGACCGTCGCGAGTGAGAGTTATTGACGTGGTCTGCTGTGCAAAGAGAGAAGAAGGGGCGATATAAATGAGGGGGAGGATGGAGGTGGCGCGTGAGACGGAGGAGACCTTTGGATAGACACAAACTGGTGGCTAGCGTCAGAGGCGCGTGGCGGGTGCACGAGAGCATCGTCACGCTTACGGCAAATTGGGTGGAGAATTTAAGATTTTGTTCTTGTTGTTCCCCTCTAGTTCTACCCCCAACTTTTGAAGTATTACATTTCAAGCCATTCTTGCCAGAAAAGTTAACTCAACGACGACCATTTGTTTGTTGGTCAGTGCCTGGGGCTGGTATTAGTGTTGTGTTATATTTTTTTACTGAATACCAACACAACACGACACGACACATAATTTTTCATGCACAATGCACTGCAAGAAAACAATGTCTATTAACTCGAATTTTGATAGGGTGGTTCCTCATGTCAAATTGACACGACCATTATCCCAAATTTGACACGGACATGTAGCTTTTTAAATTAGTTACAAACTTTGATACGAATTTGTATCTTTTCTATATTATTCATATGAATGATGAAAGTCTACTTGCGTTGCTAGATTTTATTAGTTGTATTTCCAGCAATCAAAGATCCACAAGTCAGAGAGAGATTTGATGTACGTATGCTGCCTTCTTCTTTTAAATCTGGATCAAAGGGCAGAGATTTGTAAATCAATGCGTTCGAGTTTGTAATTTAATTATGCAATTTAAAGTTGTATCTCATGGGTCAGTCAAGAAGAAACAGAAGGTGCAAGCCATGTTGAAACAGGTTAATTAGTTCTTAGTTCTTACTATGAAGATGAAGTTTTTGCAGGTAAATTGTACACATTATTCTTGTTGGCTGTTGCATCCAATTGCGTATTATAACTCGTCCTTTTATGCGTCGCAGTGGTTGGTTTCGTGTTTTTCGGTGATATTTTATGCTTGGAAGAGCGAGTGATCAACAATTAGGTGGTACCTATATTATTCTTGATTTGATTTTGAGCTGGAAACATTGCAAAAACAACCCTCATACCAGCAACAGCTATATTGCTTCCAATTACATCCTGCCCGAGCATAAAATATCACAGAAAAGATCCGGGGCTTCACAGCGAAAATGATGGATACGATACTCGTCGATAGCAAGCAAACCTATTTCCTGAGGAACTCCGAAGCCGGATATCGTATTATATAACAATGTACGAAAACGTTGAAAAGTCTAAATTTGCTTACCGCTTTTAAAATACAAACTTGCCGGAGACGAACCTGGGATTCTGCAGCTAGTGCAAAAAGGATGATGAGGAATCTGGCGATGATTTTTCCTAAAATAGTGCTACCATTTATACAAGACGAGCTCCAAAACAACCAAAAGAGGAAACAAGCATGCGGTTAAGTCCGACAGAACGTATAGTGCAGTCGGTTTCACCACATGCTGAGCTCACCTGCACATGTATAATCAACAATTTAAACTTTCATTGGCTTGATAAACATAGAAACTAAAGAACTGCAGGCAGTATAACATGATTATCAAGCAATATAGCAGTAGAAACTAAATCATCAGGCTTCTCAAATGTAGGAAATAAGAAGGATCTTGTTTTACCGATTTTAATAGCTGCTACGTATATTCTTATGGACTGGTCTATATGGCTAAGAACTCGACTTCATCTGAACTTTCCCCGTAAATCGCTGAAGATAAGTACCGACTGTCCTCATTGCCACTCTGGTCACTACTATAGCTGCTGCTGCTGCTACCAAGCAAACTTATCGACAGTGAATTGTTTAAACCTTGATCGTGCCGCTCAGAGGGTTGGCTAATATCGGTGTTTATGTCACTGTCCATCTGTTCCATGTCTGAGTAACTACACATAATGAAAAGCCTAAAGGTATGAGTTCTTGGAAGCAATTCTTCCAAATCAGGAGTGAGTGAGTTAATATCTTTTTAATTGGAGCTATGACCCGAAACTAACCTTCCCTCTTGTGGGAACTCTGCTAGTAAACAGATCTCAGGCCTTTCTTCCATGACCTGCTTTATAGGAATGTTACTGCTAAAAGCCAATAAATAAATATCAGTGACACAAACACACACACACACACACACACACACACACACATATATATATATATATATATATATATATATATATATATATATATATATATATATATTCCAAACTCTTATTTATTTGATTATGGTCCGCAGGAGTTATTTGTTTCGATCTCTCTTCTTCTACCAATAATTGGGATTGGTATTTACCCGGATTTCGTTCTTTCATTATCAGTAGAAGCTAGTCTCTAACAAGAAGCAAAACTACGTTGCTGGAACTATGTGGTATGGTTCAGCAACTACCCCTATCGAATTGTTTGGTCCCACGTATTATCAATAAGATCAGGATACTTCCAGCAAGAAATATACCGAAGAGCTGGCGAGAGAGAGAGATCCATTGAGAATTCTTTACTTACCTTAACGAGTAGCATCTGTTATACCAGTCCCCTTCAGAAGCTAAGCCTTCCCTATTTGATATGTCCTACATAAACATAATGGCCATTAATAGAAATTTTCAGGCAATGTATGACAATTTTTCTACTACAGTTTATTTTTTCTTACAATATGTTTCAGGAACTTGAAATCCCCAGCAACCACTGCGCGCAGAAACCGTGCCAACTCCGTCTGCATGTAACGGGTCAACTCAGTCAGGGACATTCCTCTAGGGAAAAAGTAGGAAGAGAATGATATCCTCCTGTTTACTTACCTCTTTGAGATGCATACAGTCCCTTAATATCAAAACCTCAAGCAAACTCCCACTTGACATGCTACCAAGATTCCTTCAGTTTTGGAGCAAATAGATAAATTTGGCAGAATACCAACGTATGTGTATTAAACTCAAAACAAGATACAGACCATTATATCCAGGAGACCACGAGCAAGCATACCTTAAAAAATTTCCAGTGATAGAGTAAGAGGTCGAAAAGTCAAGATGTCTTAGTTTAAGGAATCCCTGGAATTATCATAACAGAGTTAAATAATGGACCAACTCCAGTTTGCCATTGGAAAAACAAAGGCTGGCTAGTGATGAGTTCTCGATTCTCGAGTCAGTTGAATCAACAAGCTAAATCTAAATAACTACTAGATGAACTAGGAAAGCTACAAATGCTACTATTGGTACTAGGGGCTTAGTTGAGATCACTGCATAATGGACTCTCATCCCGATCCATACATGACAAAACGTGTAACTTGGAAGCCTCTTCAGTGTAAAATGATGGAAATAATATCAAAACATGTCTCTCGCTTGCTAGAATATAGCAACAACACGAGAAAACCCACAAATTTCAAGAATTTTGGAGTGTGTTTCTCTTCTACTATTACACTCGGAAATAATAGGTAACAGGATTCTCAAATTTCCGAGGAGCCTTCTAAGTACAGCCAACAGGATTCTCAAAAATCAACATGCTAGGTAATACTAGGCTGGCCACATAAAATCCATGATGTTCTATACTTACCTTAGCAAGTGTTCTGACTTTACAATCATGCAGCTTAAATCCTCTAAGAGACAGTGAAGTGACATGAGGACAACTGTTGACAAGATCAACACAGGTTGATGATTTCAAACTGTCATCTCTGCCTGATAAAAGCATGACGTGGACATTAGTGACAAAAGCGAAGGAATAAGAAGTTAAGAATAGACACTATCAAGAATAAAATGCAGAGTACCTGTTTTTGATGACTCAAAGAACAAGCGCTCCATCAAATGGCAATATTTTCCCACAGAAACCAAGATTTGCCGCAGCTCAACATGACTGTCAGAGTACAGAGAAGAATGCTAAATGATCTTACTGCCGTATCCTAGAATCAAGATAGAATACACAAAATGAAATAACTTGCACAAAACTGAGAGAACATGTGATGATTTGGACTCCAACAACTAAGAATACGGTCCAAATCTGGGATATCTAAAGTTGACTATGTTATCTGAAAGAATCAACTGTCCATCAAATCTTTATCTCTATTTCAATCATCGAGATCCAAATAAAAGTGGAGGCATTTGCATAGCTTTAAAGATTCACATGGGAGTCATAGGTGACTCAGAAAACTTACAGGCCAACAATCTCCAGATCAAGTAGAGATGGACATGCTGATAAAGCTATACAAAGTGACGTGCTGTCCATCCGATCAATATTGTAGAGGTACAGTTTTCTTAGTAAAGTCCTGGGATGAAAGCAAAAGGCAAGCTTTAAGAACTAAGCTGGTCCTAATGTAACCACTTATAGAAGTCAGAATATGCAAGGTTTTACCACATACCCAGCAGTTCCACCATCTCCACTTAAAGGGCCCAAACATGTTCTTGTTAGGGTTGGCGACTCCTTTCCTTGTCTTGTCTTCTTATCATTCCAAGAAAAGTTAGAGACATCTACCGAATTCCTGATGGTATAAACTAATTGCTGACAAGGTCCTGGCGCTGGACCTGGAACTATACCAAGCTTCAACGACCTATTAAAAAGTTTATTGATCAAATGTAAGAACATGGAAAGAAAACATCCTTTAATATAAAAGCTATGATACAAAATCCTAAACCCCCAATCCAAGATGTTTCGAATGTGTCTTTAGTGACAATAGTTGTAATTTTTACAAACTTTTGGGGTATTTATATCACCCCTCTGATTCGGCACATGTTGGGCCTGGAGAATCGGAATATCATTTTCCTTAATATAAATATACAAAGCGCAAGGTGTTTACATTCCTAAGGAGTGACTTAATATTTATTAAGGGTGGGTTCACGGACATATCTATATATAAACCAAAGAGACAAACCTCACAAGATTGTGCAGTTTTAGGAGTAATTTTCAGAATCAGAATTTTAAATGCGTGAAGTAACAGCTTTTAGATCACATTAATCCCTAGAGAGAAGACCTTAGCATTAAAAACGTGAACATAATTCTCATTCAGTGGAACTTCACTATGTAGCAAGATGTACTTTGAGACTTCCGTCTCGCGCTATTAATTCTATGAATTGACCAAGCAAAATGGATATCAGAAAACTGAAAAGAAGAGAGGTCTGTAAAGGATGGCACAGTCTTACTTTAGGGCTTTGCCAGCTCTTTGAATCATCGTTGACACAACAGCATTATTAACCCTTGGAACAACTGTTGTCAGGTCAATGTCGGTGTAGCAAAGAGGATCCATAGCACACTTGTGGAACATTGAACAAGAAGCTGCTGAATAGCATAAGCTTTGAGTGTCAAGCATGGAGAAAACCTACCAAATAACAAAATACGAAAAACATTAGCTGCTTTTGATGAGAATAAGGAATGCTATAAACAGGTAGCATTAAGGATCCCAAAAGAGCTACATGCAGGCTTCAACTACTTTCACAGAAACGGAAATCTGCAAACTCGCCAATAGTGACTAAGCCCGTATGAGTAACCTTGCTTCTTATGGAGATAATTCATGAATCTGAAGCAACGGCAGCATCTGATGAAATCCATGCCAGTCGAATAAAAAAAAATCAACAGCGACAATGCTGATCAATATAAACTCTCCTCCAGGTAACTAAGATGCACCAGATCATATCATTTCGGACTCGCTAATATCAGCGACGAAGTTCGCAGTAGAGAATATGACAAGAAATGCAGATGAAAACAGAGAAAAACGTCAAAACTGAAGAAACTAAACAGTCCAGACAGCTAAGAAAACGCACCTTAATGGTGAGATCCGAAGGGAGAACCCAGGCGGCGGAATTGTGCTTCGAAGCGCGTTTTCTAGCTGATCGTTTTGCTGCTTCGATAATAGAGGAACCAAATCGGAGAGCTCGGTCAATGAGAAGAGACTGATCGGCGTCCGAGGACCTGGAGGCGAGGAGTCGATCGAATGAGAGGTCGATGGAATGAGGAGACGAGTCAGATAGCGAAAGGAACGTGTCGAGAAATCGATCGAGCTGATCGAGCCTAGGGTTTTGGGAGGGAGAGGAAGGGCAAGGTCGCTTGTTGGCCATGGATGGCGATGGTGGAGCGTGGAAGAGCAGAGTATCCACCATAGTGGGTGGAGAGTAGCATCAAATTTTTCAGTCACAGAGTGAGTGACTGAGGAGAGCATGATGATTGTCGTCATGTCACGACGAATGAGCGCCACGTGTAAGTTATGCGGTGGTACATTTTCTTTTTGCGTAAATTCGAAAATGGTACCAAACTTTTATACGCTGCATGGATAGGTACAAAACTTACATTTTGTATTTATTTCGGACAAGGTTACGTTTCGTAAATTGTAATATTCAAATTGGTCACGCCGTTAGAAAACCAACTTATATTGAACTAGTACCATGTGATCAAGTGTTAATGGGGTTGGCAAATCGGGTGGGTGTACGTAGTTTCCGTGTGCGATAATAAACTTTTCTTTTTATCGTGTTAAGCTTATTGAATATAAACATTTACAATAAACTTTATTGTATTACGTTCATAAATACAACATACAATTTTTGTATGTATTCATTTTGTATTATCATATTAGGTTAAATTAATCAGTGTTACATTCATGTGTGAAATGTTTAAGTAAATAAATATAAAGTAATAAACTTCATCTAGTAAATAAATACTATAAATAATTGTTTGGTTTCACAAGTCTTCTAGTTTTTTTTTTTTTTTTTTTTTTTTTGGTAGAATAAGGAGAAAACAACAAGTAAAAAAGGTTGTGTGTCGACAAAACGACGAACACAATCAAACTACAGTCTAAGCATAATTGCTCCTAACTAAACGGGGTTCGCAGACCCCAACAATGTCTTTGAGCGTACATGCTCGAGCCTCCCTAGGAGGTACACAATGTATAACAAAATCGATCTGTTGAAGAGCTCCAATTCTGGCCATGGTATCCGCAACCGAATTAGCTTCTCGATATATATGCCTAAGCTTGAAGCGACGAAACTGAAGCAATAGATTCCTGCAATCCAAAATGATAGGCATGAATTTTACATTTAATTCCACGGTATCAGCAATGAGTTGCTGAACAATCAGAGCATCTGTTTCTATATGTAGGGACTTGATCTCCAGATGAAGCGCTAGCGAAAGACCATCACGGATGGCCCAAAGCTCTACAAGTAAACTGTTAGTAATCCCCAAATTGCGAGAGAACCCTGAGATCCAATTTCCACAATGGTTTCGAATGACTCCCCGGCTCCAGCTGTCCCCGGGTTTCCAAGCGAGACTCCATCTGTGTTGAGTTTATCCCACCCATGCTCCGGAGGAAGCCACCTAACTTGGATAGATAATAGTGGTATTGTGGACGTTCGTTTTTCCATCGCACCCTGAAAGAACCTTGCTTGAGAAAGAGAAACACTAAACAAATCATCAGTAATCGGAGTTCCACGAAAGATAAATGCATTCCTACACTTCCAAATATTCCAGAGACAGTAACAGAAAACAGTTCTCCAATCCACTCCCTGAATAAAATTATCCCTAAGAGTGCAGTTAAATTTGATCCACTCACCCGTGGGGAAGCTAAAAGAAGCTAATGAGTGTGACGGGATAGGACATTTTTCCCACAGTTTAAAAGCTGGGCCACACGCCCTAAAAATATGATCAATACTCTCAACATCCCTAGAACAAACCTGACAAAGGGGGGAGATGTTGCACCCCCTTCGATTGAGTAGCAAAGCGGTAGCAAGTTTGCCCTTGAAACTAAGCCAAAGAAAATAATGGATACGGGGCACAACAGGAGTTTTCCAAATCCAGTTCCACGACGAGATAGTTGAAGATGTGTCTCCTCTGGTGAGGGCCTCATATGCTGAGGAATTAGTGTAAATTCATGTATGTGAGAGTCTCCAAAGTATTGTGTCTTGCAATTTGCCCTGACAAGTTTCCAGGAATGCTCTTCATAGCAAAGATAACCTCAGAAGGGAGGTTAACAGAAAGGGCACCTAAATTCCAAGTACCATTTTGAAAAATATCTCCCACCTTCAAGGTGCTCTCATCCTCAAGGAGGGGCCCCGAGATGAGTGATCTCAAATGCAAGTTCCCAAGCCAGATGGCGTCCCAAAATCTAATAGAATTGCCATTGGCAACCGACCACCCCATCCCAACTTGAAGGGTTAATAAGCCCTCATGAATAGCTTTCCAATTGCAAGGCGTACGGTTAGACGGAGATTTTGATTGCACTTCAAACCTGTTGTTAAGCAAGTTAGTCCAAGGGGCATTCATCGTTTTGAGTCTCCAGGCCAAACCCCCCAAGAAGTGCTTTATTTCTCATCTCAGAGGATCTAATGCCTAAACCTCCTAAATCAACGGGTTCAGTAACCTCCCCCCAGTTAACCAAATGCATTTTTTTCTTCTGATCTGTACTACCCCACACAAAGTTTCTATTCAACCTATCAAGTTCTTTGCAAACTTTTTTAGGCAACATAGTACACTGCATGTAATAGGATGGTATGGAAGACATAACCGACTTAACTAAAGTAACTCTACCAGCCATAGAGAGTAGGTTAGATCGCCAGCCTGACAATTTTCCTCTAACCTTATCAATGATGAAGTTAAAGGAACTGGCTCTTGCATTAGAAGTATCCAGTGGGAAACCCAAGTAAGATCCAAAGTTCTCCACCGCTCTAACATTAAGAAGGTTTGAGAGCGTCGCTCTATCGCCAACCGGAATGTTTTTTGAGAAGGCAATTATAGATTTCCCAAGATTAACTTTTTGACCAGACAAAACACAAAACTTGTTAAGGACCGACTGAATGCACAAGCAATTACTAGTGGTGGCCTCAGCCATAAGAATAAGATCATCTGCAAAGAACAAGTGTGTGAGGGGAACATTCCCCCTCCCCACGCTAATGCCTTTCCAGTTGTTGTTCATCACTTCTTCATCAATAAGGTAGGCCAGATATTCCATGCACAAGATAAATAAATATGGAGATATCGGGTCACCTTGCCTAATACCCCTTGATGGTGCAAAACTGTCCAACTTACCCCCATTGAAAAGGATACTAATGGAGGACGAGGAAACACAACTCATAACCAGGGAGATTAAGGGGCCCGGAAAGCCAAAGAACACTAGAGTTCTCCTGATAAAATCCCACTCCAACCTATCATAAGCTTTTTCCAAGTAAAGTTTCAAAATCATGCAACCTTTTTTACCCTGCTTCTTGTTAGCAAAATGAAGAACTTCCCTGAGCATAACAACATTATCTGTCCCCCTCCGTCCCGGAATGAAGCTAGATTGGAAAGGGGAGATCAAATCCTTCATTCTAGGACGAATTCTATTAACCAAGATTTTTGAAACAATTTTGTAAATCGAGTTACACAGGCTAATAGGTCGGTAATGTGTTACACTAGTCGGATTTTTACACTTGGGAATAAGACAAAGCAAGGTATCATTCCAACTCGGAGGGATACAAGAGGTTCTAAAAACATTGAGAATGGCCTGGATTAGAGAATCACTAGTGCAATGCCAAAGTTTTTGAAAGAAAGCAGGGTGGAGACCATCCGGGCCAGGAGCTTTAAACGGTTTTAAATCCCACGTAGCTTTCTTAATTTCATCAACAGAAACAGGACGGTTCAACCAAGTAGCTTGACTAGGAGTAATGGCCTTCCTCCAACGAGGTGGGGAAGTCATATCCCTAACTGAGCTAACCTTGCCAGATTTAAACAAATCCTGAAAATGTTGTAAAACATGTCCTGAACAATACAAGGGTCTTCTATCCAGTTGCCAACACTGTCCTTAATCGAAAAAATGCGGTTAGCTCTCCTTTTAACAATTGTGGATAAATGATAAAATTTTGTGTTTCGATCCCCATCTGTAATCCACTTGGTGCGGGACTTGGCAGCCCAGAGCTTCTCCTCTTGGTTAAGAACCTCGGTAAGCTCCAATTGAAGGGTCTTGTCCAAGTTGAGAAGAAAAGGGCTAGGCCTATCAGCCAAACTATTTTGAATTCCTTTAAGACGAGCCAGAAGTATTTTTTTCTTTTTAAAAACATTTCCAAAAATATTTTTATTCCAAATAGAAACTTTTGCAGGAAAGCTAGAGATAGCAGAGTCAATACAGTTATTGGCTTCATCCCAAGTAGTGGCCACAAGAGGTTCAAACCCCGGATGGTCAAACCACATAGGTTCAAGTCTAAACGGTCTGACTCTCCTACCACAATTATCCCCATTAGTATTAAGGAGAAGGGGGCAATGATCCGAATGAATTCTAGTAATATGAGTAACCGTAGCATTAGGAAAGAGAATTCTCCAATCCATAGAGGCTAGCATCCTGTCTAGTCTTTCTTGGATAAGGCTTCCCATACGCCGCCACAAGTTAATCCAAGTAAATCTACTACCCTTAAAGCCTAAATCAATCAAATTGCAATCACTAATCATATTATTAAAACGGGACACTAGGTCTTGATTGATAGGGTTACCACCAAATTTCTCACTAGCATTAGCAACTTCATTAAAGTCTCCCATTACAATCCAGGGCATATCAATAGAGGTAGCAATCGTCCTAAGATTATTCCATGACACAACTCTTTCTTTAAGCTTAGATCTAGCATACACCGCAGATAAAAGCCAAGGAGGGGAATTATGGCGTACCTGGACTTTGACATGCAACTCTTGTTCCGTTGACGCCATGTAAGTGATGGTGACATTGAAGTCATTCCAGAGAAGAAGAATACCTCCACTAAGTCCACTAGACTCAACACATAAGAACTTGTTGAAAGGGAGTTTGTTTGCCTGTTCTTCAACTTTAGTTACCCTCAACCTAGTGTCAGTAATGATCATCACAGAGGGCTTGTGAAGCCATTCCAGATTCTTAACCGCAGTAATAGCTGCATTGTTACCCAATCCACGGACATTCCACACCATAACATTAAGATGTGGGCTACTAGACACATGCACATTATTAGTATTAACTTGATTCATGATAAACAAAAATCTGAAAAAAAGAACAACACACTAATAAGTTACGTTTTAGGCTTCAAAGTGGTAGGACCAGCAATGCGTTTATGTCGTATGTATATTGTACATCTACAATAATTAAAAGAATTAATAACTAAATTGTTTCAGATTTAATCATTATTGATTTTTTGTGCTTGATGATGAAATTATTGTTTATGGATGTCCCAATTTATTTTAGTTACTTTTTGGTGTCCCAGTGTTATTATCTTAGTGAAGACAAACTTGACAAAACCGACCATCAACATTGAGTTCTCATGTACGCTTCATTATTGTCACCTTGCATGAACCGTCACTTAAGAAGCTAGTCACGTCCTGCTCTGTTGTTGAAATCGCTCCACACTATCGATATTGTGAAAAGTAAAGAGTGAGAGATGATAAGTATGTTGATAGAAAGGACGGTAGAAGGAGGAAAAGACGCACGGAGACATCTAAAAACAACAATTTAATTTGGCAATACCAAAAACTAACCATGGTAAAATATAGGACACTATATAAGTTTTTAACTCTATTTAAAATATGTACTATGTCAATTCATCAGAGATAAAATACCGGTCGGATATTTTTTCCTTTTTCAGCACCCGAATAAGGGACATCTCATATTACATGGTTGTAATTGGTTATTAATCAATGTTGATGCGCTTGTATCGCAAATAAACAAACCTTCAAACTATTTATAGCTGGGTGGTAAAAATAGTAACAAACATTGACCAGAAAATCGAAATTAACGGAGACAAATGTAAATAAATACCCACCACTCCACATTGTAAGAAAGCAAGCAAAATAATCCATTGATTTAGATAATAATAATAAACAAAAAACACGAAAATGGGAAACAAGTTAATGGCAGTTTTGCTCATCTTCATTGTTTTTGCAGCGGCAGTGCAAGTGCAAGAGACAATGGCCGACGAAGAATGTAAAGACAAATGCTTCGATCAGTGCGGCATTGAAGGCCACGGCGCCACCTACTGCGACGTTACTTGCGATGACTACTGCAACCGTGTGGTATGATATATAATATTTTTTCGTCAAAATGAATTAGCTAGTATTTCTAATTCTAAACTCATTTCGCTGCATAATATTCAGGCTCTTTTGCTTTCACTTTAGAAATTTTTTTCTAACCAGAATTAATGAACAATCAGCGCATGCACATTCTCTGTCAATAACCCTACCAGTAATCGAGTATCGATGTTTTGAAAACCGAACCGGACCTTGAACCGGCAAGGTGACAGTTTCCTGACCTGACCAGTCTGAACCGATGCAACCAGTTCAACCGTTTTCGGAAAGAAAAAACAGAACAGTCCAATCTTACTGTCTAAACATCCGGGCCCAATTTAATTTCTTTTGTCATTTGAATAGGTGAACTCACACTGATTTATCAGTTAAACCCGGTCCAGTGCAGTTCAGGGTTTACTGTACATTTTGATATTTCACTAGAACCGGACCGCCAGTATTACCAGTTTTCAATACATTACCGACATAGTGAAGAGAGCTATTATTATTTTTCATTCTAATTAAATGGTTGAATTCATCTTCATTATGTTGTTGTATGTGACGTTTCAGGGGCATTTTCCATAAAGTGATCGAATCTGGATCGACCAGGCCTGAATGGAAGAAGATAGAGAGTTCATTGTTTTGTTCTTTTCTATTTTCATATCATATGTGAAGATTGATATTTGATATATACTAATAATAACCTAACCATACTATATGCGTGCGCCATAAATATTATTGTGAGAATACATATATTGTTTTATGAATCCATATAAAGGTTTGGTTTAAGGTTTCTACGTTCTTTGTCTATTTTGCAACCCGTGAAACTATAACGTTCAAAAAATTCCAAATCCATGAAAATAACTGTGAAAAATTTATAGAAAGTACTTCTAGATCCACATGTCAATTCATAGCAACATTCTCTTTTCATTATATAAACAACTATTACTTGACATGTCACTTGACAACAACTTTCTATGAATTTTTCACTACAAATTTCACATTTTAAAGATTAACTCCTGCCACTAACTGTGATCCTGTCGAGCTGAAATCTATCACTAACTTCTTATATTCCAAATTGTCCACACAATCGATTATTCTCCGCGAAATGGCAATTTAGTAAATGACCAAATATAATACTCGGGCTGCTAATGGTCAAGTTAGTAATTTTTCGTTTATCACCTCTATAGGATAAGTTTGGATTATCACCTCTGTAGGATAAGTTTGGAGTAAATTCGTTACAACTCTCTCAACAAACATCAAAATGACTCGTGTTTTTCCAGGCTATTGCTTTCGAGTAATGCTCGTATGCCGGAAAAACCAAGTTGGGGTAACAAACTTTGACTGGACAGAAACCACAAAATGCGATGAACAAATCCACATCGGCTCTTCAATCCATACCTGAGCTCGGCTCTACACTGTCAGCACCTCCTGAAAACCGAAAGCAAACAAGATGAATATCGAGACACAGAGTAGTAGAACGGAAATGCAGTGCCTTGATTACTAAATATAGACCAAATGCAGCTGGAATGGTGTATCTAGCTGAATCAGATGAATTTTACCTTCTCTTTCTGTTTGGACACTGTTTCGAGCTTTTTCATGTACTCATCAGTCAGTTTCTGCAAAAGATAGTATTTAGTGTAACTATTCGACTGAAAAAATACATCCTTTTTATGGGCGTAAACCAATATGATGACCACATTCAGATGAAATATCACGAGTTATGCAACAACATGGCGAATGAGGAATGCTATAGGGCATAGTAGATATAAATATCAGGAGAATGTTGAAAATGATAAATTTCGGAGTGGAAAAAGGGGATTGGCATGAGATATCCTCAGAAAAATCTATGAGTCCGAGCGTCACCTGTAGATCACTTGATAAATCTTTTACATTGTCTTCTGAGAGTTTCTTCTCCTGACAAAGTGGGAGAAGTGAGCAATTTCAATGTAATCATCAAGTACTATATTCGAAGTGAAATGCAATATATTTGAAGCTTCAATAAAGAAGGCAATGACATTCGGTTAAAAAAAAAGTTTAGATAGCAATTTGTACTTGGGTAAAAGCTGAGGTAGCAATATATTTGAAGAAAAACAATAAAGAAGGCAAGGACATTCAAACAAACCTTCTCTAACTTGTCATAGGCTTTTATAGCATCCCTTCTTATATTCCTCAAAGCTACCTGATAACCGGCCACGCGAGGTAATCAGCTAATTCTGAGGCACTTTTTAATTTGAAATATATTATCGTTAAATTACAATATTCGCATCTTTGATTATACCCAGTGAGATAAGCTAATTGGTTCTTACTTCAATTAAACTTCAGTTGCATCAGTAGAAGTCAATAAATTCCCCTAACCATGTAAATGGGTGCATATTTACCTTTCCTTCTTCAGCCTGTTTTGCCACTATTTTCGACAACTCCTGCAGTAAGAAGAAACCTGAGAATATGTTACATTCTATTGTAATGGGTAAAAATGAACTGAGAGGTGCCACTGAATTGTTTTTATCTACACAGAACTGCTTCACTTTGGGACACACAAAGTAAGGATACAAGAATTTGACTATGCGGAGAAATTATGACTGTATATACTTTCAATCAGCCTTCCTGTTGAAAATCAGCAAAATGTTAAAAGTGGAAAACACTACCTTTCGCCTATCAGATGTTAGTTGAGGGATAGACAAGCGTATCACGTCACCATCATTGTTTGGGGTTATACCAACATCCGAGCTGACAATTGCCTTCTCTATTGCCTTTAAGCTGTACGTATTTGATATTCCAATAAGACTCCAATTCAAAGTAAAACGAACTTCTGTTTTCATGTTCGCTGTAACTTTATTATCATGTCTCTACGAAATGTAAGCAAAATCTATCAACGAATGGTCTAGCAGCATGTGAATTTCACAGTTCCTAAACCAAATTTGTAAGTTTTTTTCACAGAAAAATCTATCACCTCGGTTATGAGCTCCAAAACATCATCAAGCCACAAATGGACCAAATTTGCGATAGAGGAGTATGAAGAACCTCATTTTGTTGGCTCAAAGGAATATAGTGTACCTGGATTTATCATATGGTTGAATCAAGAGAGAACTTCCATCAGGAGTACTAATTTGAGCTATACTCTTTAAGCTAACTGGGCTGCCATAGTAATCCACCTAGAAAATCATTCAGTGAAAAAGAAATTCATTCAGTGAATATAACTGAACCGAAATGCCAACTAGGTATTAGGCAAGATGACTTCCTAATGGCTCATTCAGTACTTTCCAAAATGATATGGCCACCTACAGATCCATAGGATCTATCAGTTATACTCCTCTCTAAATCAATAACAAGCATCACCTGATTCTTTGAATTAGTCTCAAAGCATTTATAGATGATTATTACTTTACCTTTCTTTTGTCTTTTTATATAATTCTGATGCAACATATGTAGGTCGAATAACATGAGTCTTAGCTCCCAACTCCGGCCTTAAACATTGAAGCCTCAGGTATTTCTTAATGATATTCATAAAAATGCCTCTATAACTATTATTTTGAAGACTGTAAATATCCCAAGATGTCACATCTATTCTTTGCACCCTTTTTTCATCCCTACTTTCCTGAAGACTCGGGCAATTTCTTTTCATCTTGTTACATTCAGGAAGTTTTCTTTTGCATGCATATCTTCTCAATAAGGTCAAATGTTTCAAGAATGCTACGGAGTTGTGATAGCAAGACTGCCACATTAGCAGCACAAAGAAGTAACCGGATTAAAAGAAAAACACAAGAAACTAAACAAGAATAAAAGCAAAGATTATCCACCAAATGATCTCCAAAACATAACTTATTCATGTAAGCAAAAAGAAGATATTCATACATACAGTAGAATTCCAAAGAACTTAAAGAAGACTATACCTCAACTTTATCTAGCATAGCTGGATTTGATCTCCCTGTTCTAATAGAATTGAAGTTCGTCTTTAACGTTTCAATAGTCTTTTCCATCCTTTGTCTCTATAAAAGAAAAAAAGCACAGTAAAAATATTTAACAGGCAACCATCCTTTAACTGAAAAGCACCAGAACTAAGCATACTGGATGGGAATAACTAAAACTGTTTACTTACAACATCTTTCTCAATTGTTACTTTTTCAGCTTCAATTTCTTCTTTAGTTGCACATCTCACGAATCTATCCCTGCATGACAGAGAAGCAAAGTACTTGTATTAGAGATTTAAATAATCTCTCATCAAATGCATTTTTCTAGTGAAACAAATGCAAAAAACCAACTTGCCTCTTTTGCAGTCGCACTTTGCTACCGGGGATTCTAATGGAAAAACCCTGAAGGCTCCCATAACTTGCTGAAGATCTCAATGAGCTCACTCTACTGGTGGTCAGAAGGCAATGGCATTGCCTTTTGTAAAATGCATCTGCCACATTAAGCAGAACAGGGGTGAATTGAAGTATTGAACTAAGATATAGTTGCCAACAACTCATAAACAACAGCAAAAAATGTTTGCACAAGTTTTCAATTAAAATGCAGCATTAGGTAACTCATAAACTAGGTTAGTCCACCATTATCCTAACTCGAGCAAATCATATTTCACCAAAGATTGCCAATATGCAGGCATAATCTATCTGATAAATGTAATCTAATCTAATCTTATATTACATTTTCTATTTTATCTCCATCTCTAACCGAATATATCCCATTAGGCACGATCATCGCATTCAAAGACTCCTGAAAGTTAAAACGAACTGCAAACACCTCTTCAGAACTTCCAGCGATGGCAAAACGAACTGCTAGAAAGAGTTGCAGTGCTTCCATCTCAAGATACAGACGAACTACGAAAAACAAACTCTGGAAGACGAGAAGTTACCCGAGGCAGAGAAGAGGCTCGCGGAAGGGTTAGGTTTGCAACTGAAGGTGGACCGAACCGCGGTGGCGGCGGGCAAGGGAGTGGCCATGTAATGATGCGAAGTCTATGGATTCTGAAATCAGCAGATGAAGGTGATTGAGCTGCACTGACTGGTGCTAAAGAAGTATGTAGCTAGCGCGTGAAAATGGAGGGAATGGATTTTCTTGTTGTGGATAAGAACTTCTTCACTTCACTGAGCCAGCCGTTCCTTCCGGAGAGCGGTCCGCTTCTAGACCCAGACCGATCTGTCTCTTTAGAGCATCACAATGGTTAGATGGCCTCCACATCATCAATTGATATAAAAAAGTTAATTTACTTTGAAATGGTTTAACCTCTTACAATCTCAAATACAATTTTTGTCTCAAATTTGATTATTATATAATATAAACATTAGATATAACATGGAGAGAGAATAAAAACTATAGCAAAATATGAGAATATACAAAATGTCTCATGGACAACTTAGAGCAAAGAGAATAAGAAATTAGATGGTCAATTAGTGGTAAGGATATTAGATGGTCTCTCACTCTCTCGTCCACATAAGTAAATGTACTAGTAAATTTGCCCATTATTAGTGCTGTTAGGTTTCTGAAAATTATTATACATATAATAAAATATACATGATAAAACTAGTGTGTGTCATGTTTATTAAATTTTTATCACTTATTTGGTCTTAGTACTTTTTGATTAAGGGTTGCAATTGGTGTGCATCCGTTTGTTAATAATTTTACAGTATTAAACTTACAACACACCACCGAGAGTGGTAGTCTAGTAGTTTAGCGTACTCTTATGTGGTTTGATTCTAATGTCTTTAAGTAATCTCTAGAAGAGTCACCTCGCGGACCCGATTAAGTATCATGTTCCGTCTAACCCATACATTACATTATGTATAAGAGGAAAAGAGCATAACTTGGTTTAATAGGTCGAACTCGTGACCACTTGTGGGGATAGGTTTAAAAGAACGAACTATTGACTATACCAGGCTGCTTGTGATGCTACATTGACGGGGTATGTGACTATATGCATGCGCATGCGCTGGTTATTCACTAAGTCTGATCGGAAAAAATATTTAACTGTAAGTAGGAGATCCTAAACATTACGTAACGAGATGGACCTAGGGCTGCCACTACCATCCCATTCATTTATGTGGACAAAATAAAAATTTACCGAACACAAATTCCCACAATAAGATTATATTGTCATGTTTATAAATAGAAACACGGAACACAATTTTCGTGTGCATTCATTTTGTATTTGTTGTACATACTTGAAATTTTACTATTTTAAGTAAATGTGTAGTAATGAACCTCACATACTAAAAACCAGTGTTATCAGAACCGGACCGGAGAGGAGTTCGGTTCCCTGTTCGCTGGTTCGAACACCGGTCTATAAATTTCTTCATTTAAACCCAACAGTGACCTCCTTCCTCTGTTGTTTGCCCGCAGTAGCTCCACTGGCATCTCCATGTCTACAGTTTGTGTCGCCTTAGGACTGTGCTACTGATTCTGCACCAGTGAGAAGCTCGGTGGCTTGATCAAGGACCGATTTCAGCACCACAGAAGCCTCGTCCCCAGCTGGGCTTCCTATAGGGCGAAGTGGCACTGCTCAATGCTCGTAAGTACATCCCACCAACACAATCTGAAACACCCATGTCTCCATCAGCCCTCCCTCCACCTCCGTTGTTAGTAAATTGGACTTAGAATCCCTCGATTCATCTATCTTGTGATTAGATCCAGTACTTTGCTCATTAAATTGATCCACCTCCGCCTGGTTTCACTGAAATCGTCGATCTTGAGAGATGGAGTCCTGCTTCCGCAACAATTTGACTCTGTTCCTTGTCATTTGCACTGCTCTAGTGCTAAGAAGATACGTTTCTTCCAACGATGATGCTTTTGTCACAGGCTTGGAGCTTTCCACGCTCCCAGCGAAATACACCCGCGGGGCATCCGGCACTCCCACGTCCGGATCAACCCTCTTCTCTCTCAATATCAGTTCTCGAAGCCCAACTCGCACTGCACATACGGACGGAACGGGTCGTGGTTAGGGGTCTTTGCTCTGGAGAGCAGCTTAGATGGTTTTCGGCCTGCCCTAGCCATCATCAGGAGAGCGGCATTAGCTCCCGAACCAGCAAGATCCCGAAGGATATGCAACGTCTTACCGATAACAAACAGGACATTGGAAACCAGTCGTTGGCTTGTAAGCGACACCCCATGTATGGGGTGGGAGAGATCCACATCTATCACGTCCTGGCTTGGCTTCCAACTACTACTCCCCCTAAAGAGCTTTATTTACAAAAGCTACTCTAGAAGTAGTAGACGTTGGGTGTGCTCCAACTTGCATCACTTTTCCAGGTACGTGACATTCTCCCCCACCCAACCAACGCAACGCCCTCGTTGCGCAAACCTACTGCCTCCACGATTCTTCTGCAGCAGGGCACTTTACCACGCCATCAAAATCTATGCCTTCTTGAGTCGGTCTTTGTTGCTTTTTGCGTATTGTCCCCTCCTTCCTGAGAAGATCAAATTCCTCGCTATGTCTCACTTACGTTGGTCACCGCTGGGTCTTCCGGGCCACCATTCCGTATCGGACTCCCCAAGTGCGAGGCCCGTGGAAATACCTCCCCCTCCTCCCTGAGGTTAGACTTTCTCGTCTAAGAGATTTCTCACCTTCGGGACGCTACTCCGCAATGTTCCGATCAATACAACAGTCAATCCCTTCTGCTTTCTTGGATATGGTCAGAGTTGCTTTGTGCGCATTGACACTCCTCCTGAGTTCAACTAATCGTTGGTCACAGTCACTTTCTCGTGAGCCACCACTACGATCCCGTGGACAGAGCTCCTTTCACGCCTCCCTGCGAACGGCTTTCTCGCCTAAGAGTTATCCACCTCCTTGGGCACGCCTCTACAACTTGCCTCCGCCCTTCCAGCAGTTTTCCGCACAATAGCGCAACTCAACCTTGTTCGTCGAACAACTCCTCCATCGGACACCTTGTTCGCTAAGAGTGCGCTAACGATGACTATACTCGTGGTAAAGCATCTTGGGACAACCACGATCGTTCAGAGTCCGCAGCGTTGATATATTATATCTTAATTCATCCCGGGCGAACGAGAACTCTGCTCTGATACCACTTGTCACGGGATTGGAGCTTTCCACGCTTCCAGCGGAATACGCCCGCGGGGCATCCGGCACTCCCACGTCTGGATCAGCCCTCTTCTCTTCCAAGATCAGTTCTCGAAGCCCAACTTACACTGCGCATACGGACGGAACGGGTCGTGGTTAGAGGTCTTTGCTCCGGATAGCAGCTTAACTGGTTTTCGGCCTGCCCTGGCCATCATCAGGAGAACGACATTAGCTCCCGAACCAGCAGGATCTCGAAGGATATGCAACGTCTTACCGATAACAACCAGGACATTGGAAACCAGCCATTGGCTTGTTAGAAACACCCCATGTATGGGGGGGAGCGATCAACATCCATCACGTCCTGGCTTGGCTTCCAACTACTACTCCCCCTAAAGAGCTTTATTTACAAAAGCTACTCTAGAAGTAGTAGACGTTGGGTATGCTCCAACTTGCACCACTTTTCTAGGTACGTGACACTTGGCTCTCCCACGTTTGTTCCGCAGCTCCACTCCACGTCGTCACTCCCCCGAGATAACGGCCGTCCTCACCCTCACCTCCTTCATCTATCTTTAGGGTTCTTAAGTGGATTGATTTTATTTTTTTGTTACCAAACCGGCGGACCGGAGGATCGCCTGGTCCGCTCAGAACCGGCCGGTTCTCCAAAAAAACGGTTATTGAACCAGGTTCGCTTACATCCTCCGGATTTGTTCAAACCAGACCAGTGAAGGTACCGGTTCCAGTTCAAATCCGGTCGGACCGCCGGTCCGGTTCCGGTTCGAATCCGGTCAGACCGCCGGTCCTGTCCGGTTCTGATAACACTGCTAAAAACTCTAAATTATTGTTAAATTTTATAATTAATTAACAAAAAGTTGGCAAACTCTAAAAATTAAACAACTAATTAGAAATTATGTTACAATCATCAAATACAAAAATGAGATGTGTCCGACTAATTGAATCATTATTCTATTATTCTCTTTAATCTATTTCATTATTAGATTGTAATTCGTGAAATCTTCCGTTTTACAATAATAAAGCATTATTCTTTGCCAAACAAAAGTGAGCTAAAAAAGCTATTAACTAAATGGTTAGGCTAAAATAAACTCGAGTTTATTTCAACTCGATTTCTCAACTATTCGATTATACATGTATAAAAAACACTTTTTATTTTTCCTGAATTTTGATTGATTCTTTATCATGATCCAACGACTAAGAAATTGAGTTGAAATAAATTCGAATAATATTTTAGTCAGCCCTTTAACTAAATAATGTTTAAACTTGCCCAATCGAGTTGAGTTCTAAATTATCGAGTAAAATAATTCGAGTCGGCTCTAACTCGTTAGATACTAGGCTGAAATCCTTCTACACCCGTAGACCGTAGTCCTGGCACAAGTTCGGCCACGTTGCGGCCTAAAAAGGTTCGGCCGCGCAATCTCCTTCTCCGTAAATAGAAAAGAAGTGTAGAGGCCAGAGGGGATAGCAAAGAAGCAAATTCCCGAGGCGAATTCGTTTATCTCCACTACCACGGCCTACGCTACGAAGGTAATTATCGTCTCCTGGACTCCTCTCTATCACTTATGGTTATCCTTGTACTACGATCGATCCCGGTGTCCGCAATGATGTCTTGTTTAATTTGTTTAGTGGATGTTTACTTATTTGAGTTTTTAGTTGCCTACAGATCGCACTTTTCCGCCTCAAATTTGTAAAATTTGTACAAAATCATGATATTTTCCAGCTGATTTGGGTTGTCTCGAACACATTTGATCCTTTGATCAGAAAATTTGAGTTTCAGTTACAATTTGTGTGATTAAACTATTTAGTTATCGTTAATCTAGTTCCAAAGATACCATTTGGCTCAAGGAGTGTAAATGATAGAACTAGGATCAATTTGGCTAATATTCGAATTCGAGTTTCAACAAATTTTTAGCCGCGCAATCCAATGATCGAGCCAAACCCTTTCATGCTTATGTTCAGCTCAAGATGTTCGCGAGCCCTATAGAGCCGTGCTCGAACATGCTGAATATTGATTCGGTAACTCAAGCTCGATTTTGAGCTCAAACTCTGATGTTCAGCTCTACCTGGTGTTGGCTCCACCAAGGAAGCTGCTAGAAAAGTTAACTGCAGTAATTGTCTTGTATTAGCTACTTCTTGCAATAAGTCTGTTCAGAAGATCTTTGTTGAGTGAGAGGGAAGCATGCAATTGCAGAATCTCATATTAGCTACTTCTTGTGAATTGTGATGGTGGAAAGTTACCGAAGAAGACTGATCTCCATTGTGTAAATAGAATTTGGTTGCCTGATACAGGTAGACAACCTCTTACAATGGCTAGCTTAAGAAGAGCTGCTATGGGTGGGATTAGGATGCTTACAAAGGTCTTGCCCGAACAAGCTGTAATTGCTAGACTTTGTTCAAATCCCGAAACTATTATCAGGTCCCTTTTCAGCTTCACCGTACTCTTTTTCATATACAGATCGTGATGTAGTGATGTGAGCTATGATTTTTTTTTTTTGGTTTTCTTATTAGGCCTCAGACTCACTGGGTTTCGCATTTCTCTACTGAGAAGAACCATGTGAATCATCAATCATTGGACATAGATTTGTCCAATGAAGAGAGCAAGCGACGATTTTGCAACAGGTTTGTATTTCATACAATTTCCCATTTATAGCAGATAGAAGGGTGACATATCTTGCCAGTTCATAAAATTCTTTTGGGTTGCCCGAACAGGTTATTGTACAGGAGCAGGCAGAGAGGGTTTCTTGAACTCGATTTGGTCTTAGGCAATTGGGTGGAAGAGAATGTTCATTCATTGGATCTTGATGGATTTAAATCTCTCATCTATGTGCTCGACTTGGTAAACCCTTTTCACTCTCATTTTCGTAAGCAAAGTTTTATCAATACTTTATTTAACTGCCAAGATATAGATAGAGCTTATAGCTTTCTGATCTGGGTACCCTACCCTTGGAGGAACATAATATAGTTGAAAGATACACAAAGCTATTGTGATATGGCATTAGTAGTTCAATATTGCTACAACACTTTTCTATTGTTTGTTGAGAAGCATCTCATTATGGAAAGTAATTCATAACTTAGTCAATCTCTAGTCACGAAAAACACGGTCGTGCAAGCTTTAGTTAGTGATCCATTAATCTGAAGAACACAATCAGAGAGAATTGATGCAATTTGCATCAAATGGTGTTTCCACTTGGGTTTGCTCATCTATATTTCTGTTTCATTCATTGTTCCTCAGGAAAACCCGGACTTATGGAAGTGGCTAAGCGGGCAGGAACAACCTCCTGAGCCGGTGAAAACAAATCCTGTGAGATTTCTTAAGGATCATCAAAATTTTCTTTTAAGGATCATCATTTTTTTTCTGAGCGAATTGTTGCTATGTTATTGAGATCTGTGGTATATGTTTAGGTGTTCCGTGCAATTCATGAGAAGGTTATGAACAACCTCAGCAGTTACGCTGCACCCGAGACTCGTGCCATACCGGGGCAGCCATGGGTGCGGGGCTGGGATGATATCAAGAAAGGACGAGACGGCCCCATTGCCGGTAACCAATAAGTTGAACGGTTGGAAATCAAGAATAGTAATTAGCATATGCTTTTAAGTTTTGAGCACTTGAATGAATAAATGCAAGTACAATGACTTATGTTACCCAATAAAACTTTATGAGATGAGTAATCCTAAGTGTGATGGTTCTGCTGATATGTATACATTATGTCTAAAAGATTGCTTGCTATTATTTAGGGGTGTCAACGGGGCACAGGCCCCGCGAACCCAAAGTGCCCCGCTTCGGGTTTGCCCCACGAGAAGGTGCCATGTGGCTTATGGGGCTGGTATGGTATTGACATTTACAAATTTTTACGGTGTGGGATCGGATTTTGGGTTGCGGGACCCTACATACCCGACCCGTTTAACTTTTATATGTGTTATAAAATATAGGGGTTAACATACCATAGTAAAAACAATAAGGGTTAATTTAATATAAATGAAACTTATATTTCTATTCTAGGGTTTAGATGGGCCTTGTTGAGGTCTTGTGGAATCTATAAATTTTACGTTTTATAGTTAAAGCATAATGCGTTACTTTAATTTGGACTTGATGTACGTAATCTCTCCCCCTTTTTTCTTGTATCTAAAATCTAATTTGATCCGATTGAAGTACTAAAATGAAGGAAGAAAAACAAATAAAAATGTTTGCCCCAACAAAACTACGCATCAAAGTCAAATAAGTACATTAGGTGTGGTGTACTTCACGATCTAATCCATAACGTTTAGGGTACAATAGCCATCTAATGTACTTCATTCTCTTCGATATTCTCCATAATGTTTAAGGAACAATTGTTAGAAAAAAAAAATTGGGCTTTGTTTTATTAAAACTATATTTAAGATAATTTTTGGGCTATTTTGAATGGTTTTACTCAAGCCCACTCAAGCCCATTTTTTTGTGTGAATGAAAATGGGGAAATTTTGTACCACATCGAGTACTTTAACCATCATCCTCCCTTCTCCACTCCTATATAAAGGAGTCTCCCATTCACTTTTTTGTAGAAAGAAGAAAATGAGATCTCTTCCTTTTGGTTGAGTATCCAATATTTCCGGAATCCATATTTTTGGAATCCAAGTTATTTTTCTCCTCCTCTTCTTTGTGTTGACGAATTGCAGAGTTTTTCTTAGGTTGATTTCGACCTATGTCGAGTTCAACCTTTCTAGTTGTTTTTAGCCGTTGTCGTCGGCATTTCTGTTCTTTGTTTGAGTTCAGGTATTGGGTTCGGTTCGGTCGAGCGTGTTGCATGCATAACCCGATTCGATGACACTGTTGAATCCTGGGAGGTGATCGCCCCTTGTATAAACCCCTTTGCATAACCCGAGGGTGGGGAGGGGCGAAATTGCCTTAAGGAGACTGTGATTAGCACGGGCCTCAGTATATAAAATACGTATTCGTTTTGTGTCGATTTTACGTATAATTTCGGTGTTGCCTACATTTTGCATGTTAACTGGTATAGTTACATGTAAGTAACCGAAATTTGACTAATTGCTTTTTAGTCATTGAATTTTAGAATATTGCATTTTGGTCCTCGGACTTTGTAAATTTGCGTGTTTACCCTCAATATTTCCAACAACCTTAAGGCAATTTTATTTGTTGGTTTTATGAGAGGATGCTTAATTGAATTTTGAGATTCAATTTTTTTTTGGAGAAAATTATTTATTCTCTAAAAGTTCACAAATATTGTCAAACAATGATGTTGAAAATGTGAACATGCTCGAGAGCACATGCGACTGATAAAATCGCTAAGGCCATTTAGGTCGTCGAGACTGGTAAAGTCGTCAAAAGTCGTTGAGACTATTAGGACCGTTGAGGTCGTTAAGACTACTATGAAAAATCGAGATGGTCAAGGTTGTTAAACCTATTAAGGCATCCGAAATTGATATGTTTGCTAAGGAGGCTTTGGTGACTTGACCCAATTTAGCTGTTGAGGCCTATGGGGTCGTTGAATCCATTGTTGAAAATGTAATTTAAAAAAAGAAAAGAAAAAAAAATTGATTTTTGTAACTGAAGTGATTAAACTTAGTTACTGAAATCAGAAATTCAAATCGTTATTTGAATTTTAGTAATCCGAATTTGATGTTACGGATTAATTATCCCAAGGGGTTGGTCATAGGTCCAATGTTTGAACGCTCCTCAATGAGAATGTAGCTAACACTTGGCGGATAACTCTAAAATTAGGAAAGACCACGATCTTCTCGATGTAGTCTATAAATGTTATTATTCTAGCGAGTGATGCTATCCCATATACCGACGCCTTGATTACCGAGGTTGGACACTCGTTTAGGCCGCCGTCTATAATGCAGGGAAAGTCGCCGAGACTTACTTCAAAAGCTGAAGTCAAAAGATGGAATTCTTTTTGACAATTCTAAAAAAAAAAAAAATGAGGAGGAAGCGTCCCTATTGGGAGCACTCGATATCGTCAAAAGAACTGTACGTTAAATACAGATAGACGAAAAATTTGATTGGATGAAGTTGAATTACTTTAAGTGTAATGACCGTAGTGCCTGAAGTAAACATGAATAAAAATGTTTTTGTATTGGGCGTAGTGCCTATATTGAACATGAGATAAGAATGTTCCTTCTTGTGCTAAATTTGTGGCACAATAATTTAGAACATGTTAATTACGATACCTTGCAGAGGTTATCTAACATGGTTCATATTCCTAAAATCAAAATAGATCAAGAGCTTAAACGTGAAGTTTGCGTTGAAGCGAAACTTATTCGGCCGAAAGGATTACCGAACTTCTTAGTCTAAATACATAGCGAAGTTTGTGACTTAATATATGTCCAAACGCGAGGCGGGAAATAAGTACTTCATTACTTTCGTAGATGATAGTACAAAATATCGCTATGTGTACTTGATGAAGGAAAAAATGAAACAATTAACAAATTCATGGTTTACAAACAAAAACTTGAGTTTCAATTATTAATTTTTTTCGCAATGAGAAATGCGGCAACGATTATTCTCTGTTTAGAGAATGTTGACTTAAACACGATTTAATCGGTGAAGTCATTGCACACCGCATAAAACCCCGATGGAGTTGGGTTGCGGGTTCGATCCAACCGGGCAACGTTTTAATGTTTATTTTGAACTAATTAGTATTAATAACGTTGTCGACGGTCAAGGTTTTGGCTTAGTGTGCATTAGATAAAAATATGAAAATGTTGTTCTGGCACTTGCGGTGCAACAGTCGAGGCCTTTTATTGGTCTGAGGATCATACCGTTTGAGAAACGCAACGGTCTGGAGAAAAAAAAAATGTTGATGTGTTAATGGTCTGAGGATCTACAACGATAAAAGGATGATTCGAGGATCAATGATGATGTGGTTGAGAATTAGTAATAACTTCATACCCAACTCGTGTGTTAACACATTACATTTTTCTGGTAGAAATTAAAATAGTATGGTTGAGACCATGTTTGTTTTAGGGTTATGACGGGGTAGCTATTTTAACTAGCAATTACCTTTTGAATAAGGTACCCCATAAGAAGGAAGATAAAACTATGTTTGATTTGTGCCTTCGAATGTGGGGGGTGTCTTGCTAAAAATTATGATACCTCTACGGAAAAGACGCAGACATTCCCTAAACCGTTGATTGCATTTTCATAGGGTTTGCTCAGAATAGTAACGTGTATCGATTTGAGTCGAAAGTGTCAAATAAACACAAAGATACGTTAATGTAATCAATAAATGCATATTTCTTTGGAAAATGTATTTTTGGCTAAGTCTAGAGGAGAGGCAAGCATATGAGACTATAGAGGAAAAATAGTCAAGACCGAGAACATGGAGGGCATGTTGAGGTCGAGCCCATGATGAGTAAAATGGCGAGGACTGAAAATCCTATGGTCCAGTTTTTTGACCTATATGCTTGAAGCCGAACCTTAGACTTACCACGAAGACGTAAACTCTTCTGAGAGACCTCTATGAAAAGAGGCAATCAATAGTGAAATTGAGTCCATCTTGCAGAACCGCACTTGGGAGCTGGTGGATCTTCCGCCCGGAGACAAACCGTTATGCTACAAGTGGATATTCAAATGTAAAATGAAAGAAGATGGATCAATTGATAATTACAAAGCCCGACTTGTCATAAAAGATTATAGACAAAAGGAATGGTGGAATTATTTTGATACATATTCTCCAGTAACTAGAATCACATTCATAAGGATGGTGCTTGCGATTGCAGCCTTGCAAATTCTAGAAATACATCAAATGGATGTGAAAACAAACCTGAGGGTTTCTCTGCGCGAGAGCAGGAAAAGAAAGTCTGTAAACTTGTCAAATCTATGTATAGTCTTAGGCAGATGCCTAGACAGTGGCTTTATAAATTTGACAGCGTTTTATTGGAGAAACGTTTCAAAATAAATAAGTATGAAAAACGTTTTACGTTGATGACATACTAATCGTTGGAAATAACGATGAGGTGGTCCGGTCCACTGGACCTATGTTGAATTTGAGTATTGACCTGAAAGACATGGATCTTGCCGATGTGATCTTTGGATTAAAACTCATCAGATCATCAGAAGGTCTCATTCTAAGTCAAACTCATTTATTGACAAGTATTTGGATAAATTCAACAAAGATGACAAGAACGAGGTCAGTACTCCAATAGATACGAGTAAGTAATTTCAAAGAATAAGGGATAATGTTTTTCCCAAATTGAGTACGCTCGGATTAATGGAAGTTTCATGTACTTAATGTCATGCACTAGACCAGATATCGCTCACGTTGTAAGTGTATTGAGTCGATATACGAGTAACCCTAGTGTTGTCTATTAGAACGGGGTAATCAGGGTACTTTGGTATCTGAGACATATTCGTAATCATGGTCTACACAAAGAGATATCCTTATGTGATAGAATGTTATAGTGATGCAAAATGGATATCCAATTAGACACTACCACCTTGAGTATAAGGGGTTACGTATTCACCTTACGAGGTGCAACAGTGTCGTAGAAAATCCTCAAAACAAACAATCATAGCCAGATTGACGATCAAGTCTGATTTATTAAACTGGAAAAATGTGCCGAAGATGCAGAATGGCTATGTCATTTTCTCGAGGATTTTACTAATTGGCCAAAACCTGTGTTAGTGCAAAGATTTATGAGTTTGTTTTGGTTTAATCCAAATTAAATCCAATCTAATGAAATGTTGAAGATTTTCTTTAATAGACAAGGTTAAAGCAGAAATAAGTGGTGCACCCCCCATTTGGCATGAAAACTTTTTTTAAAGGTTGGGAAATGGGACACTTTGCGAAACTGTTGTCCACAAAAGAATCAATCTAAATTTAGATGTTGGATTAACAAAATTATTCCTGCAGGAAATGATAGTCTGAGGACTTTGTTGGTTTGAGAACATTGATGCAACGTTGCGATGATCAATCTGTATAACATAGTATAACCTGCATAATGGAATGTTTAGACATATACGTCATAATTCCATTAGACAGTTGCTCTCAAATATATTTATTGTGTCCGATATCGTAAAGTCGGCAGATAATTAGCGGATCCGCTACCCGAAAGGGTTAACCAGAGAGTTATTTGGCCAAGCATCGAAGGGAATGGGGCTAAAGCCCGTGTAGGAAACGCTCTTGAGAAGGAAAACCCAACCATGATGACTGGAGATCCCAAGAACTTGGTTCAATGGGACAACCTAATCACAAGAGTGAGTGTGATCACTGTGGGGGTTAAACCCCGAGCCCATTCCTATGATGCATACAGTGATGGAGATAAGGTTAAGTTTTAGCTTGTGTTGATCTTCAAACATCGGTAAAACCGAGCATAGTAATTGCAAATTATTTAATTGAAATCACACTTTATGCAAAGCTTTTAATGATTCGTATGGAGAACTCAGAGTCGTGATGATGCTCTTGAGACATTGAATCACCTATGCGAGTGAGAAGTGGGGCCGCTTCGAAAGGAATTGTTGAGGGCGCAATTCTTAGAAACGCTTGCAGAACCAGGCGAGTGATCCAGGGCCTAGGGATCACAGGGCGTGAACCGAACCATACTAGGAAGATACCTGTGTGGGTTATGTCGTCATCTACCCCAACGGCAGTCGGTTCAAGGACATCGCGTCTACCGACCAGTCAGTAGAGAAGGCATGATCTCACAAGGCATAGGTTCAAAGGGGTTACCCCTACCTATCCTTTGCAGGTATTGACCGTTGAACTTAAAATTCGTGTCTATATTTCCAATTTCCATTCATGTGGGGGATTGTTAGAAAAAAAAAATTGGGCTTTGTTTTATTAAAACTATATTTAAGATAATTTTTGGGCTATTTTGAATGGTTTTACTCAAGCCCACTCAAGCCCATTTTTTTGTGTGAATGAAAATGGGGAAATTTTGTACCACATCGAGTACTTTAACCATCCTCCTCCCTTCTCCACTCCTATATAAAGGAGTCTCCCATTCACTTTTTTGTAGAAAGAAGAAAATGAGATCTCTTCCTTTTGGTTGAGTATCCAATATTTCCGGAATCCATATTTTTGGAATCCAAGTTATTTTTCTCCTCCTCTGTTCTTCGTGTTGACGAATTGCAGAGTTCTTCTTAGGTTGATTTCGACCTATGTCGAGTTCAACCTTTCTAGTTGTTTTTAGCCGTTGTCGTCGGCATTTCTGTTCTTTGTTTGAGTTCAGGTATTGGGTTCGGTTCGGTCGAGCGTGTTGCATGCATAACACGATTCGATGACACTGTTGAATCCTGGGAGGTGATCGCCCCTTGTATAAACCCCTTTGCATAACCCGAGGGTGGGGAGGGGCGAAATTGCCTTAAGGAGACTGTGATTAGCACGGGCCTCAGTACATAAAATACGTATTCGTTTTGTGTCGATTTTACGTATAATTTCGGTGTTGCCTACATTTTGCATGTTAACTGGTATAGTTACATGTAAGTAACCGAAATTTGACTAATTGCTTTTTAGTCATTGAATTTTAGAATATTGCATTTTGGTCCTCGGACTTTGTAAATTTGCGTATTTACCCTCAATATTTCCAACAACAATAGCATGACAAAAGGCTACCGGTTCGATTCGGGTGCAAATTTGTCTAAAATAAAAAATCATGGGCCAGTTGGTGCCTCATAGGGTTGGCCGTTGGGCATTATATTCGGTCCGGCCAAATCAGTTTTAAACAGATCATGTCTACAATGAGTAAATCAGTATAAAGAATCGTGAGTATACTTCTGCGGAACCAGTTCAAAATCGAACCATAACTTTTTTTCTCAAAATAGTGTTTTTTTTTTTTATATATTTACATTGCTTTCGCAAGTTGTTAAAGTCCTTCCCAAGGCGGCTTCTCCGGTGGGTTTCGACCTCGGGTCGCCCACGGGGAACACAACTCGATTTACCAGTTGGTCCAACCAACCTTGGTTTTCTCAAAATAGTGAACGATTCCAAACAAATCATTTATTAGGAAAAAAAATTACAATGGAGCGAAACCGTATAAAACAGTTTCAGGCCGGTTCCATGCCTCATGAGTAGGGGTGAGCAAATTATCCAGTTGGAACCGGAACCGGACCGGAACCGGTCATTTGGTAGGTTCCGGATAGATGTAAATGGTTCTGGTACGGTTCTGGGATTAAATTTCAAGAACCGGTATTTTCGGTTCCGGTTCCGGGATAAGTTTTCGGGTACCCAAATACCCGGAACCGTTATATATATATATAAATTAAAAAAACACTAAACATTTAACAAATTTAAAATTGGTTGTGAAAAATGTTATAATTATTTTTATGATTCACTTGGTATAACATAAATTTCAGTTTCAATTGGCTACCGAGAACCCGGTTCCAACTGGGTATCCAGAACCCGGTTCCAACTAGTACCTAAAATTATATTATTTAGTTTGAAAATTTGTAACCGGTTTCTTAACGGGTACCCAGAACCGATTGGCTCTTAACGGTTCTGGTACGGTTCTGGTTCCTAAATGTTCTGGTACGGTTCTGGGTAATAAAGTTAGGAACCGTTTAGTATTGGTCTGGTTCTGGAATACCCTAAAAATACTGGGTACCCGGAACCGCTCACCCCTACTCATGAGTCATGAGGCACCCTACGAAGAGAATTTTTAATAGTTATTGACACGACATTTTGTGCGAATTTAGATAAACTCGCATTATAATATTATTAACTTGTATTTTTTATCTAAAAATATCTTCAAAATTAATTAATATTAAATTAATCAATCACTCTTTTCTAATCGGACTTATCACGAAAGAAAGATTCCACTCTACTACTAGGGTTAGGTTGTAACCTCATTTGGCACTTGCTTTTTTAACCATTAGATAGATAGATAGATAGATAGATAGATAGATAGATAACAAGCCGGTCTTTAATCTTAAAGCCTCACGAGGTGGTGATTGTTTGTTACGGTATTTAATATAGTGTGACAATTTCCAAGTATATATAATATAGGAAGTATGGAGATATGCATTAAAAAAAGAAATATTTCTATTTATGAATAATAATTAGTAAAAACACCATAATATAATTTAATATTTATATGGTACTAGTATAGATTCAAATATTATTATTTATGTTATATTAGTAATTTAGTATTTGATTGGCCAAAAAAAAAAGTAATTTAGTATTTGGTCTTTATAAAAGATTTGTTATAGCTTAAAAAAGTATGTACTAGTAGTCGTAACACTAAAGTCATATCGCTATGTAATATTTAAGTTTTTCTACTTAGGGTTTAAACTTTTTTTATGAGACTTAGTTAATAACAAGCACATACATTGATTTTGTTAGCGTAATCCCACTATCAACATAATATAATCCAGTCGTTAATCCATCAAACCTAAATTTATCCGTCTTTTCTTATGTCTAACCCGTGATATTTTAATAAAGTCATCGTAGAATAACTCACGGAATAATTTTTAACTTGCAACTTTAAAACCAACCTATATGAGGTAACCGCTTTTAATCACAGCACTATAAAGTAAAACTATTATTAATATTAGTTAGCTAGGGTAGCTTAGCTTTTCCTGAGAAAGTAAAACTATATATTATTAATATTAGTTAGGATGATAGCTTTTCCTGACCTTCCATTAGGGTAGAATCTAGCTTGTTTTTTATGTGTGTCTACTTGCTATTTGTTAAATTCGGATCATCAAGTCCAATTCATGAAAGGCTCAGATTTAATCTTCTACCAGAAGATTAATAAGATCTTATTATATATATCACGACGACTGTTGGCACACAAAAATATATCACGATTTAATAATAACTTACTGTTCGGTGATATCTAATTCGTCTATACCAATTTTTATTTATATATATAGAAAAATTGTCACTTTTGTCCAAAAAAAAAAACATTATAACCCGAACTGAATCAGTCATATGAGTTGTATATAATTAAATTAAACACAAATAAGTAAATATATACCTAAAATGATAGAATTGCATTTAAAAAAATGTGTTCTCTTCGCATACTAGGATCGAATTTTGTAAATTTAATGATGTGTATACTTATGAGTTTCAATGTCGATAATGACAATTTCATAATTTTATTTCAATTTTTACAATCCGCGTGATCAACAATAGAATAAATATGTAAATAATATTAGCAACTTGCCTATAATCAAGTAAATTTTCCCTAAAACTTCAATAATTTGTATGTATAACTCCAGTAATTTTATAATTAACTTCTCCCAATGTAACATGAAAAAATCGAGGCGCCGCTCAAAGAAAGCATCTTCATTTTTTACCAAGAAAGAAAAGTTACAAATATATAAATGACTAAATTAATGAGTGGACCAAACTGTGGAATCAAAATTGATTAGTCACCAGGCCCACGTATTTCACTATTTTGTCCGCTCTATTAATTCCAAGCCCCAATATATAACTTCTGATGTGTGTTTTTTTTAATCTATTGAATATCGTTTTTTTGGCACAGTATTGAATATATATATATATATGGTCGATAAATGCAAAGCTGTTGTGGTTTTAATAGCGTCGGAAAGATCTCGTGAGAAAGTTAAGGAAATAAAATAGGAGATAGATAGAAAGGTGTGTAATGTAACCAGTAGCTAGCCACCCTGAAGCTACTCTCAATTCCACTTTATGATTTTTTTTGAAGCTTTACTATTCCACTTTATGATTTTTTTTTGAAGCTTTACTTAAGCTATGAAATTTATTAATCGGTCATAATTTAGTTTACAATATCTTAAATTCCACATTGGGCCGAGTCAATCCCAACGGACCAACATAGAGCAACTACTTTACAAGTAGAGTTCCATCCTAAAACCAATTGGTGATAAGAGGAGGTAACCCACTTGCTTATATAGTGCTCTAAACATCACTAAACCACCGATGTGGTACAAATGATCACAGTGAACTTCAACACAATACTACAAAATATTAGGGCTGGCAATTTGTGACACGACACGAACACGCACGAAAAAAACCGTGTTCGTGCTAGCATATGGCAGTACGATAACACGATAGCACGAACACGACTAACACGATATAACTTCTGTGCCGTGTTCGTGTTTGAGTATCCTAACACGACACGCACGATAACACGATAAAGTTGAGCTAATAAGACTAAATTTTAAGTATTTTTTGAGCAAATCTTATCTATTACCTCCAATTAGTGGTTTATTATTTAGCGTTTTTAAACTATATAATACTAACTTATGAATAGTGACATATTAATTCATGGTTTTTTAAATATGAAGTTAATTATTTTGATTTTTGCTCAAAGATCTCGTATATATATATATATACAACCGAATATCCTTCACAACACGATAGCACGACACGAACACGCACGAAAATATCCGTGTCGTGTTCGTGTTTGTAAAATGTGGCACGATAAGCTTATCGTGCGTGTTCGTGTTCAGTAAGTTTAACATGACACAATCACTGATGCGCACGATAGCACGCACGATAGCACGAATTGCCACCCCTACAAAATATTCAATTCAAACACATTATTAATTTTTTTCCATATGGGTGTAGTCCGACTTTAGAATAATATATGCTCACACTGTATAACGCAATAGTATTAGACGTGCATGTTCAAATCTTCGTAGTGTGAATTATAAACTTCATAAATATATATAAATATTGCAATGAGCCTTCAAAATATTCTAGTATACACATGAGGTAGAATGTTGAAGTAAAAATACTAAAACCACAAATTCATATAGTCTAAATTTTCATATAGTGTTAGAACACTCTAATTCGAATCACAGCAATGCCAAATTAACCTCAATTATTTAAAAAATTTACTCGATAAACCTTCAATTATTCCAAAAAAAAAAGCTTTATATATATATGCATCGAACGATTTTTATCAAGTGTAGAAAAAAAAAAAAGGAACTTCATACCTATATCCCAATGAGATTTCCAAATCCTTCTTACATCGAGAAACTATCGAACAACATTTAAAAAAAATCGAGTAAAATATACATTAAAATTTAAAGAAATTTAATTAAGTGGTTAGTTTCACAGTATAAAAATATGATAATATATAATACTTCGAGTCAAAAGGTTCCAAATATATAAGACTAATAAGTTACAAAAAGAGAAGTACTCATGAACGTCTCTACAATGGCAATGGCATTATAATTGGCTCTATCAACCACATTACTTGTCCGTTGTTACTATATATATTATATTGGGTTCATTTATCCTTTATATATATATATATGAAGAAAGGAAAGAGTAGAGTAGATGTAGCTAGTTTAATTGTCTACTCCTAGTTTCTATATATAATATATATACAGGAGAGGAGTTATACATTAAAAACCCGTGTATGTACTGAGCTTTCAGGTCACCCCATAACCTACCTAATCATCATGAATAGCCAAACCTATTTACAGCAAAAAGGAGATGAGCTTGTCCGTGTCATCCTAGACACTATCCATATATATAATATTACTAGTTATTAATCATTTAAATTTTCATATATATAATCTTTCTTAAGTTTACTAATATTTATAATTAATCAAATTAAAATATGGGCAAGTTGATTCGTTGTGAGAAATGAATCTATGTGATAGAGAAGAGCGACATAACATAATTCAAAACATGAGAAAGAGAAGAGGATAATTAAGTAAAAAATTAACTAATGTCTTCAGTTACGGTACTAAGTTAGCCTTGTAGTTAGATTTATAAATGAGTTGAGTCGAGTATTACGTTGGTCTTTAACAGCTCAATTGTATCTAACTCATCAACTTGCGGTGTCAAGAATGTAAACTTGTTCTTAACTACTTAGAGTCATCAATGGACAAATTTGACCTATACAAACGTAATTGTATACAATATCACAATACCAACAAAATTTGATTTAACAATAAAGATAAAATTAAATCACAAAAATATAAAGTTTAGACTTGTATTTACAAAAATATTTAGTTAACATTAATTATGTTGTACACAATGTGATTGGATTAACAAATATAAGAACTAAATTAATAGTTTGAGTCCATAAATATTGGACGATGAGTAAAATGTTATTTGTACAAGGTCAAACTTCAATAAACACATTTCACCCATATTTTGACTTGTTATATATATAATTTGGTAAGTGGCTGATCTATGTGATAGAAAAATCTCAACAGCCGGAACATATATCACTCGATCTATATAATTCGTTCACTACAACAAAATCGCATTAAGAAGACACACAAATTGTGACGCTTCATTAAGCGTCACTCAAAACATGGTAACAGTGACCCTTTTATATAGCGTCACTCAAAACGTGATAACAGCGACGGTGTTTATATAGCGTCGCTCAAAATGATATTACAGCGACGGTTTATATAGCGTCACTCAAAACGAGATTACAGCGACGCTTCTATCAAGCTTCGCAATTTATTTGAATAAAAAAAATGAAAATCAGAGCGTCTCTCTCGGCTCTCCTAAACTGAAATTATCAGCGTCTCTCTCCTAAACAAGACCTAGGACAAAAATCAAAGTGCGAGACAAAATTAGAGTGTGGTCTAATTTCTTCATCAAGGTTAGTTCTGATTTATTCTCTTCTCCGTTGAATTTCTTCTATAGATTTAGATTTCTTCTCACAGCGATTTCACTACAGCGATTTCACTCCGATCAAATCACTACTCTCTCTCGATCAAATCCCTACTCTCTAAGAATGGAAATCCCTAGAGTTTGTGGTCTTGATTGAACCTAATTTCGAGGTTAGTTCTAATTTCTTCTATTTTGCGTTGAATTTTCCTGTGGATTGAGATTTCTTCTACTGAGATCTCGATTTCTTATCTTATGTGGAGTCAATCAAAGGATTCTGAGCGCATTGGTAGCTGTAAAGGAGTCGACAAAACAGATCTGGTGAGTCTTTAATAGCTAATTCAAATTATTCTGACTGCCGTGACATTTTCTGTGTAAAACGAGGTCATAGCAGTTGTAAGATACAATTAAACTTTGCAAAACAAGATAGCAAACTATGGTGTTAGTATTTGATCTGATAAACTGTGGTATTGTTCATGGTTTGTGCATAAACTCAGTTTACTAGTATTATTTGCTTATTCAAAACTTTAGTCGATGAAGAAAGAAAGTCTATAAGATAATAGACTGTTATTTCATGATTAAATTGATTGTATATGTACTGCTCTAGCTAATAAGCTTGTTGTACATATTGCAGCCATTCCTCCAGGTGCATCAGGGGAATCGCCAGCAAGTTCGACCACCACTACTTTCTCATTTATTGTGGTAAGCTTCACATGACTTGAAAACCTTTTGATTCCAACTAATTGCAGCATGGTGGACTAATTGCAGTGCTTAATGTTATTCTATACATTTGAACAACTAATTACCTTGAGCCACACAATTTCATAGAAAAAACTTTTTTATATCCATAACAAAATAACATGGTTCTTTGTGTATTTTATAACGATTATTTTATATTTTGAACTTTGATTAATTTGACAGCCATGGATAAAAGCTGGATTGATACCCCAAGGTCTAGTTTAACCTACGAAAATGGAGTTCGTGCTTTTATTGAATTTGCTCTTCAACACGAACCAATTAATGGAAATATATACTGTCCATGTAGAATTTGCTGCAATAGACATGTTATTCAACCAGAACTAGTGAATGAACATCTTTTGTGTGATGGATTTATGTCTGGCTATGGCAATCAGACTTGGTTATATCATGGGGAGAGATATAATGTGGAAGCTCAAACCCAAAATTTAGGAGAAAATAAAGTTTCACAGCGAATAAGTAGTAGTGGTGTTATAAGGCATAATTTTACAAACGAAGCTAACACAACACCTGTATCATGTGAGGAATCAACATTTGAAATGGATGGTGGGGAAACTACGACTGAGAATGAGAATGCCGCTGAGGGTAGAGATGTTTTTAATGACCTATTAAGTGATTCTGATAGTCCACTCTTTCCGGGATGTACAAATTTCACTACCATGTCATTTTTATTGCGAATTTACCACATGAAAGCATTAGCTGGTGCCTCTTCATCTAGATTACTTACTATGATGCTTGAGTTACTTAAAGAAGCATTTCCTTGTAGAGAGCTTCTAGAGCAGGAAAAGAAGCTCGTAAATGTGTGCGTACACTACATGCATCAGGTGCCATAAGTTTTGCTGAACGTGAGCACCGATTCGTAAGTCAAATGTTAATCTACATGGTCAATATATTTGCAAAAATATTTTAACAATAAAACAAGGTTTGACATTTTTATTTCATTGTAGCGAGAGGCGAATAATAGCTCTCCATCACGGATGGAAGCCTTCGGCTACCAGCATAAGCATAAAGATGGGAGCTTTATAAATGATTTTACACAGCAGATTATGGTAATTACTTTTTCTTTTGATGTTCTGTTGGTATTGGAACAAGTTATATTTTCGGCTTCCACAGCCAATGTATACAAACTCACGAAGATGATGACTGCCAATAGAAAGCCATTATTATAGCTCTTCTTCTGCAACTCCATCTTCTCTGCCTATTTATATGTATATTTGCTTCCAAGTAGTGTGTTTTACTAACTCCCTTTGAAGTTTTATGTGTGTGTCACGATGAACTCTGCACTCTATTTATAGGACTTATTATGTGGTCGAGATCATTAATTGAATCCATACATTTTGCTTGTAGTTAACTCTTTTGTTCAATCATCACCAATATAATTTTGGAGATAAAGCTACCATGTGATTAGTGCAGCTTGTGTAGTGATTATCTCTATCTTTGTCATTTATTGTTTCATCTAATCATGAGTTATATTGCTTGATTCTATGTCACATAATTATTAATCTGACAACTTTTCTATGGACGTAAAGCTTAACTTAAACAACGTTTGTGTTGGTGCTGTTTCTATTATTATATCATGTTTTGCTGGTTTGATTATTAATGTGTGTTTTCTTTATCTGTGTATGTAGGAACAAGCTACGAACTGCATTGTTGAGAGATCTATGCCTGATATCTCTGAAGCAGAAAAGTTAGCTTTAGAGAATGCAATTTATGATGAACTTGTTGGTTTAGACAAATGTGGTCGAGTTAGAGGGTACGGGATGGGAGTAACCGCGAGAGATTTGAGTGATGCTAATGTATTTGGAGGCTCTACGAATCATGGTGATGAGCGTTTTGAGGCCGTAATCAAGGATTATCAAATGAAGATTTCAGAGTGTGAGGAGGCGATGAATGATATGGCAGCACGCATGACCCGAACTGAAGAAGAAGCTCGAGCGGCTCGTGACGAGGCTCGGTTGGCTCATGAGAGAGCCGAAGATATGATTCGAGCAGCTCAAGAGGCTCAAGCAAGGGCTTTGGAGAATGCCAAATCAGAATTCCGCGCAATGTTCATGAATATGAAGATGAATCAATTTTAAGATAAGTACATTTGGTTGTTCTATACTCTATAAAAGTTAGATTGCACTTTTTTTCATCAAGAATGAGTGAGAAGTAGAAGAACCTCCTCCAGATGTGTGTTGTTCTGTGGGGGAAGGATGAACCTAAGTTTAGATTTTAGTTTTACATTACTGGAAATATATATGTATGAACCTAAGTTTAGATTTTAGTTTTACATTACTGAAAATATATGATTGAGAGGTTGAACCAAACTATATATTAGTTGTTATTTTGTTGTTTAACAAAAATTTGTGAGGTGTGTTGTGTTGGGTTATACAAATATATATTCATAAGAATTATATTTATATTTTTAAAAATTTATTAAAAATAAAAATATTAGTAAAGTTACGCAAAAAAACGTCTTAATATATAGGGATAGAAAGACGCAAAATGCGTCCTAATATATTATGATAGAAAGACGCAAAATGCGTCCTTAGTATGTGATATTAAGAGACGCTTGAAAGCGTAGTAAGTTTTCTAAACTTAAAGGACGCAAACAAACGTCTTTAGGTTATAATATTAGAAGACGCTTGGAAGCGTGACATGTATTGTCGATTAGAGGACGAATTTCAAAAGCGTCACAAAGTTGGTGGAGACAGTGATCAGCTGGGACGCTTGAGTTTTCGTCCTTCAAAGCGTCACAAAGTTTTAGGAGACGCTTTAAAGCGTCACTTAAGCTTTTTCAAGCGTCTTATAAATTAAATTTTGTTGTAGTGGTTGAATAATTTTTTTTTACATGTATTCGAAATTTTATCCGAAATTTGAACGGAATGAGTATGATAGGGCGGACTTAAATTGATATGAATATTGGATTGTAAGTTAATTATAATTACTATGACATGCCGACTAAGCGACCTTAAATAAATAACAAAATTTAAATAATGATTTAGTAATAATATTAAAGATAAATAAATGTTTCTCAAATATAGTAATGAATAAATTATTAATTTTATAAAATATAGGAATTAAATATAATATTTTTTTGTTAATAAAATGAAAAGGTGCCAAAGATGTCTATTGGGGGTGAGGACCCAACACAAATAATATATTGGTATATAGATATAGAAAAATATCCACACTAAGGTTGAATTTGTAGAAACCGGCAATTTTGAAGTTAATATTACTTTTAGGGAAAATAACATATTACTGTCTCAAGTTTGCCTCATATTTCAGTTTGGTGTCTGACGTTTAAATTGAGTGTCCCATGTTTCATTTTGGTTGAAATTTGATGTCTCAGTGTGATTACTTTAGAGAAGCCAATCCGGATGAAACCGGCTGTCATATCCGAGCTCCCAAGCATGCTCCCTTCTCGTCACTATGTCGGGACCATCACCTAAGAAGTTGGTCACATTTTTCATGCTTTGTTGTCGCTCGAAATTGCTCTGCTGGATTTTTTTTTTTTAATGTTCAACTTTTGGTGAAATTTGACGATTTTGTGAAAAGTAAAAAGTGATGGATTATAAGTGGGTGAGTCGGTTTATGGAAATGGTTGAAAGAAGAGGAAAAGACGGGCGGGGACACCAAATTTTAACAAAAATTAAACCTGGGACAGTTCATATCAACAATTTAATCCTGAGACACCAAACTGAAACATGAGGTAAACCTGAGACACTAAATATGTTCTTTTCCCTTACTTTTAAGTTTTAAAGCTTCTGACTCCAAATTGACAGTTATTATATGCTACGTTGCACAATTGATAATTGTAAAATATTTAAAATATATTTTTTAAAATTTAAATATTTTATAAGTTAAAAGTATATAATTGTGAATAACATTTTACACCGAAATCCTCTCATTTGTGATCATTTTATTTATAGCGAACGCCGCCTTCACATTTTTAGGAGAGGGTTCATTTATAATTCACGTTTCTACGGTTTAGATATATGGGCGTTCTAATACCATTATTAATAATAAAACATGCATTTTAGTCAGAGATTGAACTTATGAGCCATACTTCTTATATATATTTCATTATTAATGTTGTATATTTTTAATTGACCGTAACAAACTAATTAATAATAAGATAAAACTGTCATATTTTGTAATGTATTATTTTCAACTAAAAAAAATTGGTGAAAAACGCAAATAAATTATTTTACATAACCTTTTAACATAAAAGCATGCATAACACTCAAAATCTATGGACCATGTTGAGCCTTGGGAGGAAACCCCCTTGGATTAAGCCGTAAATTTTGTTTTACCTAATTGTCTAATTATTATGTCATTAACCACCCCCATTAATTTAGGGACGCGACGTAAAGATATGGATCGTGACCCGTGTGGGAGCATCCTCCAACCCCCACCCCCATACAAAATTTTATATATTTCATTTTTTCAAATCATTTACATTTTCAAAAATAATATAATTTAATGGGTAACATTTGTAAAATGCAGCCAGCCTCTATAATAAATGGTTTCAAGGCACAAGAAAGTCATTAGCAAACCACGAATAGTTTTTTTTTTTAATCAATTAGCTATTTGACTACTTATATTTATTAATGATATATTTCACCTTAATCTTGTGCTATTTAGATATTTATATTTTAGTGTTAAAAAAAAAGTTAATTATGTTTTAAAATGTCAAAACATTTTCAATAGTTTATCGCCTCAATGTTTTGAAAACCGATCTGGTCTAGCGAACAGATCGAATTGGATTGTAAATTGACCACAGTATCGGTCTGGTTCGATTAAAGGTTGAATTGCATAGTAAACAAGGTTTACCGCGTGAATTGCTGGTAGGAACGGGTTGGACCATGCGCCGGTTCAAATTGCAAAAAAAAAAAAAAACCTAAGCATGGCTTGAAGATTTATTAGAGATTGTTTTGTTGTTAAAACTAACCGAACCAATCTAGATTCGATCGGATAGGGAACAGGTCACTTTATTAGTTTAAAAATAGGTTCTGTTTCAAAACATTACATTAACAAAATGATATCACGTATATTCTTGACATTCAACATTTATTATAATTGATATTCAACAATGCAACCCATCGACCAACCTACTCGAGTTTATTTTAAAGCTAGATTATCCATGCATTTGCTTTGTCAACACAACTATATATATAGAAGTGCCCCGTTACCTACCAAATATAATTAAATCGAAAGCTATCTTTGTTTCTTTAATTATAGATGAAGCACTTTCTGCTTACTGTTCCAAGAAGTTTCCTCTGATCACGACTACGCAATGTATATGGATCTTAATTTTCTCATGGAACTTAATATTCTATCAAGAAATGTATGCGTTGCAGTTTAAGGGTCATTTTCAACGGATTTATTTCTCATTATCACCTTACTACTACCAAATATATATTATTCTCCAATACGCGCTCGCAAGACGGACGTTCTGACAAGAATGTCAATCTTGATATAAAGAATATTGATAAATGTCCGAATAATCCAATCGTCATCGGCGGATGCCCGGAGAGGTCCAGTCGGCAACGATGCAAGCCCGTAGATGTCCATTCGGCAACAGTGAAATCCTGGAGACGTCCAGTCGGTAGCCCAGAGATATCTAGTCGGAACGGCGGTAGTCCGGAGGTCCAATCGGCAATGGCGGAAGCCCGGTGGTCCAATCGGCGGAAGCCTGAAGAGATCCAGTCGGCATCAGCGGAGAAGAACTGAGGCGGACATAACGATAGTAGGGACCATCAGTGTGGTGACTTTGTCAGTTTAGGCTAAATCAGAGGATTCAGTGCAAAAGTCGTCAGCACTGAAGCAGATATTTATTGTCTTATTAGAAAAGCAAAAAAAAAAAGGTGAAATTAGAATTGGGCATGGGGCGGCCAGCATGACAACTGCATAGCTGATGACGGTGCCGACCGCCCTGGACAACGGTGATGGTGTGCGACGGCTTATAAGTTATTATTGTTGGAGGAATGATGGCTCTGATACCATATAGAATAATATATTATTTATCTTATTAGAAAAGAAAAAAAAGACTGAAATCAGAATTGGGCAGTGGCGACCGGCATAACAACTGCATAGCTGATGGCAGTGCCGACCACCCGTGGACAGAGACGATGGTGGAGGCGGCTTGTAAGTTATACTCGTTAGTGAAATAAAGGCTCAGATACTATGTACAAGAATGAGAATTGTATTATTGATTTTATTAAGTGTTGAGTATATATATAAGACCAAATCTCTAACAAATACAACATCTATAACAATGAAATAGATAATGATATTAAAAATATATTTATTCATAACATAACTCTCAATCAGAACATAATAAAATATATTAATTCCTAATATATATTAGGGTTAATAACTAAAAAACTGTCCAAAGTTTACCCTATGTTAAAATTAAGTGTCTGAAGTTTGAAATGTTAAAATGGATTGTCCCAAGTTTCATTTTTGTTGAAATTTGGTGTCTCAGTGTGATTACTTTAGAGAAGTCAATTCCAACGAAAATGTCTGTCAAATTCGAGCTCTCATACACACTCCCCGCTCGTCATCTTGCCGGGACCGTCACCTAAAAAGTTGGTCACATCCGGGCAAGTAAATCTCGCTCTATTGTCCTTGGAAAATGGCTCCACACCACTCTTCTAGAAACTTTTTTTTTAATGTTCAATTTTTAGGTGAATTTTGACGATTTTGTAAAAAGTAAAGAGTGATGGATTATGAGTGGGTTGTTGGGTTGATGGAAATGATTGAATGGAGATGAAAAGACGCACAAAGACACCAAATTTCAACAAAAATGAAACTTGAGACAGTCCATTTTAACATTTTAAACTTCAAACACCTAATTTTAACCTAGGATAAACCTTGGACAGTTTTTTAGTTATTAACCCTATATATTATTCTCTAATCCCTTAACTAGATTGGCCTAATATTAACTAACAACACAAGGATTTACAGTTTACTACTTAGTATTTACTATTTAATTGTGTTTTTTTTTTAAAAAAAAAAAAAAAAAAAAAATTGGATAGAGACAACCTTAATTTTGGTGGAATGATAAGGACAACTCAAATAACTATTGGTGACAAAAATCCAATACTGGAAATGTTCCCTGATGGGATGAGCAGAGGTGCATTGTTTTTAGATAATGACAGCTGTTAAAACTGCTTTGACATAATGGTTTATTTCTCCCAAACATAGCTCTCCCTCCCATATTTACACATCTCTAATGCCATTATTAAAAAATTATATATAATTTTTTTTTTTTTTTACAATTTGTGATTTTTATAAACTAGATTTAGTAAACCATCAAATTAGTAGAGTATGTACGGGTTCTGTTAATATAGCCTCATCATTAATTTAATAGAATTTAATATCTTAAACAGGTTTCCGCAATGTGACTTAAGACTTCAAATGCAAATCAAATATGAATATAATCGTTATTAACCACTTAATACCATTTTCATATAACCAAAACTCTAAAAGTAGAGTTTCTAGTAATATAATAATAATCATAATCAGTTAGTTGTATTTTGTATTTACTTACTTTATATATCATATTTTTTTCCTTTTCTTTTAGCATAAGATATCGAATTCAAGACAGTAAATTCTTAGCTGCAACTTTACTAAAGTAGTTAACCTGAGGTTGGTTACACAGTCAAAATACAGAACATATATAATGATGATAATAAAACGTTGACATAAACAGATCTAACGGCCGTTAACGAGGGGGCTGACGGCGGTTTCCTTGCAGGGGCTCGGTGGCAGGCTACTCCTCGATGAGGCGGCGATCAACCGCTGCACAAAGCTCTCGATCCGCTCTCCGTTAGTCTCCGTCAGTAACCGTTTCCCGCCAAATGGTACGGACTCAACCCCTCTCTCCTTCAACACCTCCGTACTTTTCGGCCCCACCGCGCCGTTAGCCTGCAAATTCCTCATCGTTAACTTCACAAGTTAAAGAAATTCTCCGATCTCACAGAGTTTCTGGTAATCGAACGAGTTTGGACGAGATTTGAACCCAAAACAGTTATGGAATGAAGCAAGTAATCTGAAATTGAAGCAACAAATTCATACCTGAATCCTGACGTACTCTGTGCGGTTCCAGCAGAATGCGTTCCCCAACATCTGATCAACTGTTTCGGATACTCCGTCGAGGACAATATCCACGACGGAGGACGTTGAGCACTTGCCATTACGGAGGAGCTTTCTACCGTTTGTTGATACGTTTGAAGGTCCATTGCCGAGGGACAAGACGAGTAGGTCCTCGACGCTGTTAACCGAGGGGAAATCACGCTTGTTGTGGAGCACGTGAGTGATAGCGGCCGCCGTCGGATTGTTCATCACTAGACCGCCGTCTACGGCGGTGCAACTGGTCTTTTCATCGACGGACGTGAGGCTAAACGGCTTGAACTGGCTCGGAGTCGCTGACGTGGCTCGGCAGACCTTCCAGAGGTCAAAGTTGAAGCTCTGAGACTCGGAAGCGTCGGCGCGGGAGAAGACGAAAGGCGCCGAGCTCTGGAGATCGAAGCAGGGAACCAGAAGAGGCTTACACGTGTCCTTGAGAGTCAAGCAGCTGCGACCGTCTTCTCGCGTGAAAACCTCCTTCAAAACCTTATCCATGCTCTTGCCGGAGAACCGACTATTGCGGCGGATGAAACCGGACGACCTGACCTTATAGAGCTCGGAATTTCTCCCGGAAATGAGATTCACGGCCGTCCTAGCGCTGTAGATAGGCCTCCCTGCTCCGTCAGCGGCACAGAGCATGGCGGCGAGGATGCCGCCAATTCCGGTTCCGGTCACAATGTCGAAGAAATCAACGACGCTGGCATGCGGATCGCGAGTTTTGAGCCGGATCTGGTCCTCGAGATGGATCAATGCAGCACCTGCAACGACACCGGAGGTTCCACCGCCGTCGATGCTGAGAATGCGGACCTTGCGTGAAGATTCGCAGTGAGCGAGCCATTTCTGTTCGAGCTTGGTGAAAATCTCCAGCGTGACCTTGCTGAGCTCCATTGCTGCTTCAGCTACTGAGAAGAATGAAGCAGAGAGCCTCACTCACGAGCAGTTCTGCAGTGAAGAGGAGTCAGTAGAGAACGCGTTTTCTCTCTCCTAACAACTGAAATTGAACAGAAACAAGATTTGCGTGACGGATAGAGAGGGACGATACTGAGTGAGTGAGTGTGCTCTGCTGTTATCTGGTCTTCACCGTCTCCGGGTTTATATACGCAAGTCTCCCGAATATGCCATTTTATTAGTTTAATCATCAAATTATTAAGTTATGTTTGAGCAGTTAAATAAATTGTGAAGTAAAGTATTTTTAAGAGTTATGCTGGAATAAATGAAAAAAAACTGTGAAATTTTAATAGAATTTCTACTTTATGAATAACTATTAATGGACGTATATTTCTTGACAACTTTCTATGATTTTTTTTCACTAAAATTTTCATAGTTTAAAGATTTATTCTAATTTTAAACATTTTACTAACTCTGATTTTTCATGTATACAAATTATTAGCTATGTTTATATATCTATGTAATTACGATGGAATAAATTACTTACTCAGCATATGATGAATAAAAATACATATGATGAATAAAAATTCGGCAAATTAATGGTTATATTTGGGTAATTGAATAAAATTCTAGTTGATGTTTCGACGAATGAATAGAAATATCTAGATGATGTCAAGCTATTTTACTTATCAGGTAGGTGTTCAACACGTTAGTAGTTATGTTTAAGTTAGACTTATATATTGATGGAGCTAGCATTTCGTATGGATAGGAAATATAAGCTAACAAAATATTAAAAAAAAAATATCAACTAACAATTTGTTTAATAAAAAGAATTAAACTATCAATTTGATGATTAAATTATAAAAAATAAGTTACTTGTCCATTATAATAATATTTATAGTTTTCTATAATACATTATTAGTCACTAAACCGCAGCACCGTATCTTACAAAATATGAGTGTCTCACTCTCACTATCTAATACTAAACTTTTTAAAATATAAATAAATTATATATACAGCTATCCAGCGATTAAGCATTTATTTTATATCGACAGGCTAATAATATTAGCTCTCGGGATGTTACCGCAGCAGCAGCACGGACGTTCCCGAGGCCTAATTACTCAGTTCAATGTAGTAGTCATAGGGACTATCTAAAACAATTGCATTCTAATTAAGTTTATTTAATGACTTTATTCTAGTTCTAGATAGTAGCAGTGGATAACATACTTGTCACTTGATAGCAAAATTAGGGTTAATTCCATAAATGTAAATTTCTATTACAACAAACAAACTATTACAGCTATATATGTGTTATATGCTCATCAATTGTCACCTCTTCCAATAATAACCAACTTATTTCACATTAATTTGGATTTGTCACGACCAATTATGTTAGATTTTAACTTAAGTCAAACCAAATCAATGCCAGGTCAATACAACGTGTAAAATGTACTTGATAGTAACTTTAGACCTACCAAAGGACAATATACGAAACATGTAATATATATCGTTTCTTTTACGGGTGTAGGGATATTTATCAAGTGAGCGGAATTTTTGACATACTTGTTCCGTACTTAGAATAATTTCCACTCACATCAGATTAGTTTGTAACGTGTAAAGTGTTAGTCGGTATTATTTTTCCTTTTATAAGGCTTTTAGGTAGTTTTTTAATCTAATGTTTCGAATTAAGAAATGAAGCGATGAACTGCTACATCTAGAATATGTCTTTTAAACATGTAAGATGATGTAGCAGTTTAATTATTCATCTTTTAATTAGATGTCTCGTGTTAAAACGCATCGAGTTTTAAAATAAAAAAATATTATTGACCAACATTTTACTGATCCGATGCGAATATTAATTATTTAAGTGTGAATAAAATGTTCTCCTAATGATACCGCTATAGCATTATGTAGAAGAAAAAAAATGACAGAATCCGAAAATTAAGGTTTGGACCCTAAAAAAACGTTTGAGGATGTTATTGGGTAAAAAGTTAAGTCCAAGGACTGACATATGAAGTAAGAATGTGTTCTCTACGTGGAAGGAAGGACCGACTGTCCCTGCACGTGCAGAGCGAGTGGTTTTCGGGTCATGAGAAGCGCTAATCCCGGCTTCACCCGGCTCGAGCTACGCAACTCTTCTTATGCTTGATTTTAATTTATTTTATATATGGATGGGGATTTAATTTTTTTTATATCTTATATTCTTATATATATACACGATATATATATATATATATATATATATATATATATATATATATATATATATATATATAGATAGAGTGGTCAGTGGACAACTTCTGACATCAATTTATTATTTATTTATATTATATTGGCAGCTTTCGCAAAATTTTAATATTGAGTATATTGACCTTTATTTAGCAAATCGCACTTCCGAAACCGAATAAACCAGTGTTGTAGAGCACACATGTACATGTTGTGTGGAGAAAAAAGAGGCAGAGTTAATGGATACGTGGAGAAAATTCTAAGTAAATTTTATATTATTATTATTTTTATTATTATTATTATTATTAGTATATAAAAACACAAGTTTTACTAAAATGCAATCAGTTGATTGTATTTTCTAGCAAATTTACAATTTTTGGGATTAAATTACTTGTTCCGCTCTTTATGCTCCAGATCGTACATTATTGTTAAGATATTGACATGTGGCATTGGATTTAATGTTTTTCTTATAGAGTTCACTAATCTTAATAATGTTTTAGAAAGAAAACAACAACAAACTTAATTACACTCAGGACAAGTGTTAATATTTTATGGTGAATAACAATCTGAGATTTAAAGAGCATGACAGATAATTTGAATCATACATGTCAACATTCGTGCAATGATTGCGATTTAGTTGCGTTTCTCCTCTATTCTGAAAACATATTAATTTTCTTTCCAAATATAATAGGTTTAAATTCGTACTCAACTATTTTTAGTCAAGCCCTTAAAACAAGTGCCTTAAAAATAGAAATAATTTAGTAGTTAAGAACGCTTATTTTTATATTGTTTAACTATGAAGTCTCAAATTGAAATACATCGGAAAATCATATTGCGGTGATTGATTAATATATTAAGTATTGTCGGACTTATATATGGTGATAGCATAAAAACTGAAAATGGTCAGCTTTATAGGTTGTTGGTAATATTATATTGACTAAATCGGTGCATTATGATTGAAAAAAAAAAAAAAAAAAAACATAAACAGTAAAATTTGAACATTTACTTATAGTTACCACTTGTCGTTCATGTATTAAAAAAAAAATTGGAGAGTGAAAAAAATAATATATATATAAAGAGAGTTGACCAGATCCAGCTGGTATATACATCGTTTTTGTGTCCTAGTGGAATGGGCGGGTTTATGTTGTCGCAAGAGAAAATTGACTGTCTGACTCCGAGTCCGGTATTCATTTACCACACCCCCATTTCGCCTTGTCCCTTGGATCCCCTTCACGTGTGTTTAATATATATTATTATTATAAATATATATTAACATTTTTTTTTTGTAATTAAAGACAAACTAAAACTAAACAACAAGCTACACTATTCTAGCTTGTGAAATTCCTAAATAGTCATATAACAATAGATAAGTTAATCTAGATGGAGGAAACACTGTGTTCATGAAGTTTGCCTCCATATTAACTACTTCCTTAGCTAGGTAGTCCGCGACTTTATTCGCTTCACGATAGGAATATCGGATCTTGTATCTTTTGAACCCTTTTAAAAGGTTCCTACAATCCAAAAGAAGTAGTGTTAGATAACGATCATCAGAATAGTCGTCAATAATTAAGTTTATGGCTTCCTTAGTATCCATCTCCACATAGACAGATTCAATGTTAATGTTCAAAGCCAAACTTAACCCATCTCGTAGAGCCCAAAGCTCTGCCACGAGGCTATTAGTAATTCACAATCTTCTCTGGAAGCCACCTATCCATTCACCAAAACTATTACGAATAATTCCTCCTCCACCCGCTTGACCTGGGTTTCCAATAGCTGATCCATCCGTGTTCAATTTAAACCACCCATAGAGAGGAGGGCACCATCTAACTTGAATGGTTGAGGTTGCTCTCGGAGAAGTTTGTTTTGCAAATGAAGTAGCAATGTCCCTAGCATTGGTCACAACAACATCAACCATGTTAGAAGTAAAGATCTTAGAATTAAATAGTAAGGAATTACGATTCCTCCAGATAAACCAAATAGCTGTCATAAATACATCCTTCCAAAGGAGACTCGAGCTATGTATGATCTTACTTCTACAGTTATTCATCAACCGCTCAATGTAATCTTCAGTGAGCCACCTCTGAATTGAGGTAGGAATACCAATATCCAACCGAATTTTCCTTGCCGCTTGGCAATCCCTCGAAACATGACTAATATCTTCTTCATCGTGGTCACATAATGAGCATATAGGGTTCACATTCAACTCCTGATGATGGAGATGTTGTGCTGTAAATATCCTTTTGTGGACACAAATCCAAATAAAGATTTGGATCCGGGGAGTAGTTTCACACTCCCAAATCCACTTCCAATTTTGGTCTTCCGCTATATTCGAACATTTTTGCATAATTAGATTGTGGACTGCAACAACAGTTGGGATACCAGAAGGAGAGCCCATCCAAATACCCTTATCAGATCTATCACTCGTAATGCTAATAGGAGTTGCAACAATTCTACTAGCAATATCAACAGGAAGTTCCATTGAGAGTTTAGAGAGATCCCAAGTCCCATCATCATTTAGTACATCATTTACTTTGAGATTAAAGTTCTCAACAGTTAATGGACCTTGAATAATAGATCTCAAGGAGAAGTTACCCATCCAAGAGTCACTCCAAACAAGAACATGTTCACCCAACCAATTGCCCATCCCATACCTTTTTCAAGAGTTTCTTTTCCATCTTTGATGACTCTTAATGTACAAGAGCCAGCCTTAGGATCATCCCTATAAGGGTTCATATATCTTTCTTTCACAATAGATGCCCAATGTGCATCAGATCTTTTCAACCTCCAAACAAAGTTTGCAAGCATATCTTTGTTTTTATCATTTGAACAAGAGATACCAAGTCCTTTTTCTTTAGGAGAGCAAACAGTATCCCAATTTAAGCCATGTAGTTTCCTTTTCTCATCATCTGATCCCCACAAAAAATTTCTGTTTATTTTGTCGAGATCATTGCAGGTCGAAGACGGAAGGGAAGTACATTGCATAATATGAGTTGGGACAGGGCCATTACTGACTTAATCAAAATGGGTCTTCCCGCCATGAATAGCATTTTTGACTTCCATCCCGAGAGTTTCCTCTTGACTTTATCAATCACAAATTGAAAAGAATTTTTTCTTTTGTTTGATAAGTCAAGAGGAAAGCCTAAATAATCAGTTAGAGAATCCACTTTGCACAAATTTAGAAACCTTGCCATTTGATGAATCGCACCCCATTGAAATTGTTAGAAAACGTAATTTGAGATTTCTCAAAATTAATATTTTGACCTGACAAGGAACAAAATTGGTCCAAAACTCTTTTGAAAGCGATGCAGTTCTGTAAAGAAGCTTCTCCCATAAGAATCAAGTCATCAGCAAACATAAGATGAGATAAGGAAAGGGAACCTTTACTGATCTTAATGGGTTTCAAATTCCCCTTTCTAATCTCATCCTCAATCAAGTTGCCAAGATAATCCATGCATAGAATAAAAAGATAAGGTGATAAAGGGTCTTCTTGTCTAATTCCTCTACTAGGACTAAAAGATTCAAACTTTCCTCCATTAAAGATGATGGAAACTTAACTAGTAGACATACATTCCATAATAACCTCAATAAGATTTTTAGGGAAATGAAAATGAACAAGATTTATAAATAAAGTCCCACTCAAGTCTATCATAAGCTTTTTCAAGATCAAGTTTTAAGGTCATAACCCCAATCACCTTTCTTCCTTTTCATCATACTTAAGACTTCCTGAAGGATTAAAACATTATCAGATGCTCTTCTACCAGGAATAAAACTGGCTTGAAAAGGAGAAATTAAGTTTTTCATGCACGGTCGGATTATGTTAACAATCGCCTTAGTGATAATTGTAGGCAGTGTTACACAAGCTAATGGGTCGGTACTGTTTAACAAATTATGGGTTGTCAACCTTTGCGATAAGGCAAATGATGGTATCATTCAAACCCTTAGGGAGCTTTTTTTGTAAGAAACACACTTTTGATCATCTTACAAACAGACCCTCGCCCCCCCCCCCCCCCCCCCCCCAACAATATCCCAAATTCTATGGTAGAAAATAGTGTGTAACCCATCAGGTCCAGGAGATTTGAGGGCTCCCAAGCTACTGGCAGCTTCAAAAAATTCAAAATCAGAAACATTACTGCTAAGCTTTCTAACCATAGAGTCAGAAGTGCAGGTGGGAGAAAGCAACTCAAGATCATTTGATCAAGTCACTGACATTCTGCAAGTCAAAAACAGATTTTAGAAAATAGATTTTACTTCAGCTATATCAAAAATCGAGTTTTCAAAATCATCTCTAATAGCTCCAATTCTACTCTTATTCCTCCTAAAAAGAGTGGTAATGTAGTAATACTTCGTATTCCTATCACATCCTTGATCCACCTAGTCCTAGATTTGATAGCCGAAAGTTTTTCCTCTTTAAGCAAAATATTAGAGAAATCATCTTTAAGCTTTTTATCAAGAACTAAAAGAAAAGGATTTGGTCTCAAAGGGAATTTTGGATAATATATAATTACCCCCTTCGAGTTTTTAAAAGCACCATTAATTAATTAATTATTATAACTATTCTATTTTGCATTATCTAAGTTTTTGAGTTAATCATAAAATTACCCTCTTTAATATCAAATAACCGTTAGTTTTGTCCTTGAAGTTAATATATGATATAGTCACTCAACACGTGAATGAGCAGAACATTATAATTCAATAGATGTACTGGATAGAAGGACAAATTGTGATAAGATCTTTCGCCGACCGCTCTCATTATAGTGTTGGAAGTTTTCCAAAACAAGCAAAGGGTTGTATAAATGAAACACAGCATTTCTGCATTTCATGGATGTTTTTAAGAGCATCTTTGTTCAACTTTGGGTTAATTCTCTGAGAGAAAGCACAGTTATAATTCAAAATTGTAATACTAACTCTTTAATATTTACATATTGAGGTGGATACGGTTTAATGTAATCAATATGATTATGAATAAAATCATAAAGTTTTGAGGATTAAGTCTATAATTGATGAATTTCAAAAATATATTAAGAATTTTCTAATTAAACATGTATTCAGACTATAAAACTCAGCAGCGCAAGTACTTACTAAATAATGAACTATTTAAGAGACATTTTGTGCTATCAATCAGACTTTGCCAAATGTATTGTAGTCAATGATTATAGAGGCACTTTGTCACCAAAACTACAGGTTAGATGTAGTTTGTTGTACATTTTCAGATTAAATTAGGAGTGTAGATGGCATCCAAGTACACCTAGATTTAAAAAAAGTTAACAAAAAAAAAAAAAAAAAGAATCGGGCCACATTTTTAATTTGTCGGTATTGTTGGACAAGAGAAGCATAATTGAGCGCGTCCATCACCGTATATATTTTCTTACTTCCACTTAATTACCTACCACCTTAAAAAGTTCAAATGTCGGTGCTCTCAATTCGTGCGTCCCGGACGTACTAGTAATTAATATATATCATCTATAACTTGCCCATACTTTATATATCTATAATATAATAAACACATCATTCTATAATTAATGTTGCGACCTTAAATTGATCATGCAATAATTAATGTTCAAACTCTTTTACTAACTGTTTAAGCTTTTCTCCGACTATATTTAGTGAATAATAAACGCGTTCACTCATCCAATTGACAATATGGTATAGTTAAGAAATCAACTCATTTAGTTCACTTATACTTATTAGTCACCTCATTTTATGTCTGAAATGTTGGAAAAATGTGTTATTGGCATTACATTTTTTTCTGATCGGGTGAATGAGAAATTGTTGTTCTTAGTACACCCGGCCAGAGTAGTCCCGTCTTCGTCTAGATTCGTTGAATTTGACGAATTAATGATTCTGACGGCTTCATTAATAGGGACATTTATTTTTATTTATTACGATATCATTAATACAAGCTTCCACCTCCCTATAAATAGAGAGTTTCTATTCTCTATTTTCAATTAGAATTCAATTCAATTCGATTCGTATCTTTTACGATGTCGATAGCTTTTTAGGTCGTGTTTGACCGCAAGTCCTGTTCTGGTGGAGTTCAGACAAGGGTCTATTCGACTGGTGGGGCTTCGTGCTAGCTTGCCATTGGAATGCCGTTTTATCCTGGGAGACAATCGCCCATGTTTATCCTCTAGAACAACCGATGAGTCGGTGAGGAGGCAAAATTGTCTTAAGGAGACCGTGATCAGCACGGGACTAGGTTTAAAAACATTCGTTCATTCGATCTAGAAAGTTCTCCTTTAGAATTCATTTTTTACGTGCTATACTTTCTTACATGAAATAATATATAAATCATGTGCAGAACTGATATTTTAGAGTCATAAGAGTATAGACTATTAAGTATTAGATAATTGATTGAAAGTATAAAAAATACTAGCTAATACAAACTTTCATGGTAATTAAGTGGACGGAAATGGGGGGGTTATTATAATAAAAAGTAAGATTATTGATGAAATTAATTAAATAATGGAGGGTAATTAATGGGTACAGAGAAAACAAGCAGTGTCAGGACCGAGGACACGTCTAACACATGCAGAGACGGCGGACATGTCTCGTGTCTCCGATCCTCCCATGCACCCTCCTCCTTCATCTTCATGTGTTCATGGTAACATTATTCTATGTATACAATGTATATATAGATACGGTGCTGATCAAATGAAGTCCAATAATGTTCATGTAATATTATTACCCGTTAGATTAAGCATTGTAAAAAAAATATTAATTATTTTTATATTTATATTTCTTAAAAAATGAATAAGTTTGAGAACCAAACTGAATAAAACTGAAGTTTAAGGACCAAATCAAATAGATGTATGTAAGTTCGATGAACAAATACATGACTTAACTCCACATTTTTTTGGAATAAATTATTTAATATAATGTTACGATTTAACACTTTATATTTTAATTAATTAAAAACCTCAGGTTTAAACTTTGTTCAACTCTAATTAAATATAATGCACAGCCAAATCTTGCAAAATTTGGTGCATCGTGAAGTGATTTGTTTCCAGTGAGTCATGTGAACAACTGCAACAATAATTATTATATATAATATGACAAAAAATATCGAGCTCCGGACTTTACAAATCCCATGAAAATGATATACAATATTCGTATTTAGTATCTGTAAATCTCCTGATAATTAAATCGAATATAATCAATCAATCTGTATATTTTCTTTTGTACGAAATATATATATACACAGTGAGAGAAGATATCATCACTAGTGTGTGCCTAACCTAATCAGACAGGACACGATTTCTGTCGATATGGGGTATTCAATATTATTAATCGACAACCACATATATACATTTCTGATAGGTTCTTTGTTTACTCACGACATTGTTGGCCACGGGATAAATCTCACTATTTGAGGTTATGATGTTATGGACACTACTTGTATAATTAATATTTGACGTTATGAATCTTACTATTTGTGAGCAACTCAATTATTTTATGTCACATTTTCGATTTTTCTCAAATTACGTGCAACTTATATTGAAATGAGGATTAAATTAGGTCTTTACCTATTACATTACTATTTAGAATAGTTAGTCAAATGATTAGTTTAAACTTTCAAATAATATCAGAGCGCGTAAATTTAAATTTCTACAACACAAAGTTAAACTCTAATTTCATTATGTTTTTCATCAGGTCTGGCAACACAGAGTCAGAAAAAGTTTAATTTGATGGATTTTAAAAAAAAAACAGCCCACATGGAATTAAATCACACGTTCACCTATCAACTTAAAGTTTTAAGACAGATGATAGTCTAAACTTTCACAAGTTATGTGACCATTTCCATCATACTAGTAATTTATCTACAAGCGAAACTGATGCGAGCGGAACCGAATAATTCCGTAATTTCGAAAATTCTGCAATTTCTAATCCCGGACGTTCAACTGTCGGATTTTGGCGCGTGAATAGTGTTTTAGGGCGGAAACGGCGTTCTGATCCATTGTCACTGTTATGTTGTGCACTGCGCTGCTTTTAGGCCAAATTCCATCGTTTTAAGGCTCAAATCGCATTTAAAATTATTTCGGGGTTTTTTTTTTTGTAATTTTCGGCTTATTTGGACCTTGTCGTTATTTTGGTTATTTCCTAGGGTTTATGATTTTTTATTTCGTTGTTTAAGACAATAGTAGCCGTCGTTGAATTCAGTTTGAAAATATATGAGAAAATCGATGTTTTTTTTCCCTCAACCCTGCGTCTGAATTTCGGTATTCGATTTGAATCAACAATTTGATCAGCGCACCTATCCCTCCATCATGTTGCATCAGAAATTTGAGCTATCAACTAGTCCCAAAAAAAATACCAGTTAACAATTTGTTAGAGTATTAAAAAAATTCGAATTTAACCGTCGGTTTCGTCGAGATTTGCTTTTATAATCATACTGAAAAACAATTAATATAAAACCTAAAATAAAACATAAGACTCCAAAAACATCCATTTAAATATGAGACATACAAAATTAACACTAAATATGTTAGTAATCTTACAAATAAATAAAATAAACGTTTGCATTTTATTCAATGGCCTAACTTCGTTGGACACTTGGAATGGCCACTCCATCCATCATCGGCTAAGGGATAGAAGCTAAGGAGTCTCTATTGAAGTGCCCTAATTGGAATCCGTTCTTAAATTATGCCTTTATGCCTAAGTTACCAATAATGCACCCCAAATGCCATACTTTGATGCGCTTCTTTTTCTTTATTAGCCACCCATATATCAAGTAGTTACTAAATCAATTTGGTTCCTTTGTTAAAATGACACCTAAATTTGGCTCTTTATGATCCATTAGTCAAATACTTAAACTGTGCGCCAAAACTTTACCTAATAATAATAATAATCATACTCGTGAGGTACATAACCTTCCAAAATGCATGTATCTTAAGTTAGAGACTGCAGTCTTTGGGAAAATAGTGGAGAATTTGGAGATAATTTGCATGACATTAGCGAATAGTCGGACTGAAAGTGTATTAGTCTATTTATAGATGTATTAGACAGACTATATTTAAAAAAAAAATTAAAAGTTTTGAGTTGGGTCACGTAATTTGCACATGTCATTTAACGGTTAAAATTAATGGATGGACCAAAAGTATACAAAGTTCAAACGTTTTATACAAAAAAATATACGGAAAAAATATGATATAAAAAATAAAACGATCAAACATATAGTATCAAAAATATATTTTAACCCTATATATATATATATATATATATATAGAAGAGATAAAGATTCATAAAAGAATGGTACCAAACATATAAATACTTAATTATAATTTAATAATAATAATAAATAGAGAAAAGGCTTTTGCCACTCACTGCCAATCAATACTATTATATCTGTAAAAAAAAACCCAATATATCTAGAGATAAATGGCCAGGGCAACTCCGTTTAATCGGCCCAAACACAATAAATTGCTAAGTCTGCTAATTCTCGGACATCAACTCATGGAAACCTTGGCCCAAAAAACTCATGGAAACCCGGGCCTTGTCATAACCCACACGATGATATGAAATGAAATAATAAATATATAGTAGCTTTCTAAGGCCGAAATAAAAGTTTTGCGGCATCTCAATTTTTTTTTTTTTTTTTTTTCCAATGGTAGGTATTGTAAAAGTTCGCAGTAGAGAACAAGAACCAAAACCCTAGCAGATAATGGGAGAAGAAGAGACGCAGTAGAGGGATCACAGGAACAGTACCTTCACTTGGCCATTCCTCACCCTTTAAATAGACCACATCAATCACGATTTTACATCTTGGCCTACAAAGCTTTAAGTGAAGGTAAGATAATCCCCAAAACAACAACACAAAGTACAGATTGCACCTAAGCCATAATAACAAGGCTTAAAACAAAAGATCCGGGCCTAAAGCCCAACTACCACCCAAAATACGAATTGGGCTGCTGCAACAACTTGGGCTTTCAGCCTCTAGGCCGGGCTTTAACACTCCCCATCAATCTGAACTTTGTGAAAAAATATTAATCATCTTCAGCTTTCCCAAGAGATGTTGATGTTGAGCCTTGGAAAGAGCCTTCGTGAAAATGTCAGCAATTTGATCCGTTGTCTTCAAGTAACCTAGCTTAATAAAACCTGCAGTAACTTGATCTCTAACAAAATGGCAGTCAACCTCAATGTGTTTGGTACGCTCATGGAAAACAGGATTATTACCTATCTGAATAGCAGCTTTGTTATCACAATAAAGCAAAACAGGCTTTTCAGAAAAATATCCTAATTCAGACAATAATCCTTTTAACCAAATAAGTTCTCCTACTGTATCACGCATACTACGATATTCGGCCTCAGCTGACGAACAAGAAACAGTAGGTTGCTTCTTTACTTTCCATGAGACTAAAGAATTACCAATAAACACACAATAACCAGTAACAGATCTTCTTGACTCAATACATCTCGCATAATCAGAGTCACAAAAAGCAGTAATATCAAGACCTCCACTAGAAGACAATAAAATTCCCAAACCAGGCTGCAGTTTTAAATATCTCAAAATATGGATAACAGCATCAAAGTGGGACTTCTTGGGATTTTGCATATATTGACTAAGATACTGAACATAATAAGCAATGTCCGATCGGGTAATCCCCGAATAAAGAAGTTTCCCAATTAACTTCCTGTAAACAGTTGGATCAGATAGCAACTCATCATCTTTGTTTAGACCAAGGCTCTCATCATATCCTTTAGAAGTGAACCTAGCATTCTGCTCCATAGGAGTGTTGCTAGGTTTTCCTCCTAATAACCCAACTTCAGACAACAATTCAAGCACATATTTTCTTTGGCAGAGCACAATACCATCAGATGATCTTGCTACCTCGATACCAAGAAAAAATTTTAAATCACCTAAATCCTTCATCTTGAAGTTGGTTTCTAAAACAGCCTTTAATTCGTTAACTAGAGAAGAACTATTTCCAGTTATCAACAAACTAGGTGGTTTACCCGCGCGTTGCGCGGTAAATATTTTATTTATATAAATGTTATAATATTAAGAAAATTTAAATTTGATATAACAATTATTTTGATTAATAATTATTTTTTAAAACAATTTTTTCATTGAAAATGAAATACTACTACATATTTGAGGTGTGTAATACATATATATAACACTATTTTAATGTTTGTAACATAAGTTATTGTTAATATTCTAGTATATATTATTATTTTTAGCATATTTTTTATGTGTTTATTTTATTTATAGTTAATAGTATTTGTATAATTGTATTCATAAAAATATATATAAAATATTCCTTATATAATGTGATTTTTTTATTCAACTATTTATAGTTTAAATGATATTTTATAAGAATTTTAATAATTGTATCTAATTTTATTATTTTTAAAATATTATCTTATTTGTTTATTATATATATATATATATTAGTATCATCCAAATCTAAAGATTATTTTAATATTAAATTAATAGTAAAAATGAAGCATAATTAAATTGTATATACTTTATTTTAGATTTTTTTGTATATTATTAATACATAAATAATATTATGTAACATGCAAAAAGAATGTAACTCCTCTTAAGATTGAATAAGGAGATTTGGATCTATTTTAGAGTGTCCATGTAAGCATAAATATGATGTCACATAAGTATATGTAACATACAACATAGTTGGACCAATAGAATTCAATCATTTTTATTGTTTTGCTTACTTGTTAAACTCTTATTAAACACATCCAAATTATAATATATATAGATCATCAACATATATAAGCAACACCACAATTTCTTTACCTTTTCTTTTAGTAAACAAGGAGTAATCTAAATGACTTTGTTGATAACCATTCGAAATAAGAGCTTCTGTCAACTTTAAATTCCACTGTCTAGATGCCTGTTTTAATCCATAAAGAGATTTGTGCAATCGACAAACAAGGTTAGAAGGAACATGACACAACTCCCCCTGATTGCCAAATCCAGGAGGCAAATCCATATAAACTTCTTCTAAAAGATCACCTTGTAAGAAAGCATTATAAACATCCATCTGAAACAAAGGCCAATTGTTTAAAGCAGCAATAGTTAACACAATTCTGACAGTACCAATCTTAGCAACTGGTGAAAAAGTTTCACTAAAATCAATGCCTTCCTTTTGTTTAAAACCCTTGGCAACAAGCCTAGCTTTATATCGCTCTAAAGAACCGTCAGAATTATATTTAACTTTAAACACCCACTTACATCCAATAGGCTTCCGACCAATCGGTAAAGAAACAAGTGACCAAGTCTTATTACCAAGGCCCGGATCTTTTGTTCACGCATGCAAGAAGATAGGTGAGGTGAAGCAGCAGATTTATGACGATTCGAAAACTGAGAACACAGATCTATGTTCCTTTTAAACGGATCTAAGATAAACGAACACAGATCTGCGATAAAGTCAGATAGATTGAAAAATATCGTTTGAAGAAAACGAAGCGTCGCATAAAAAAATATCAGCGGATACGTCAGATCTACCACAATCACTGATCGATTAGGCAAGATCAAGTCACCGCGTACCAAAAACGAATCGTCATGCAAAGATTTATCAGAAAGTTCGTCAGATCTACAACAATCATTAAAGGATTGAGAGATCTTTGAAAGACAGAACTTCTGAAAAGTACAAGAAAGGATGAATCGTTCAAGAAACTAACAGATTCGTTTCGCAACTTAAAGGAAAATGAACAAAAACTTCGTATACAGAAGTTGCGAAACGATCTTCAACATGCAAAGAAGAAGAACAGATAAAAGCTCAGTTTCAAGAACACAAAGAAGAACAGAGCATCACAGAAGAATCAGAATCGTAAAAATCGGAGCAAGAAGAGCTTCGAAAAGCTCTGATACCATGTAAAAGTTCGCAGTAGAGAACAAGAACCAAAACCCTAGCAGAGAATGGGAGAAGAAGAGACGCAGTAGAGGGATCACAGGAACAGTACCTTCACTTGGCCATTCCTCACCCTTTAAATAGACCACATCAATCACGATTTTACATCTTGGCCTACAAAGCTTTAAGTGAAGGTAAGATAATCCCCAAAACAACAACACAAAGTACAGATTGCACCTAAGCCATAATAACAAGGCTTAAAACAAAAGATCCGGGCCTAAAGCCCAACTACCACCCAAAATACGAATTGGGCTGCTGCAACAACTTGGGCTTTCAGCCTCTAGGCCGGGCTTTAACAGGTATCTCATATGTTAATAAACACTGTTCTCAATATTACGAAAAAAATTATAAACTGCCCATATACCAAAAATGCCTATAAGCCGACTCAAAATTTGGTCGGCACGTTTACCAAGAACAAAAAACGGGTAGCATATGGTCCGCCCTCTCGATCAAACTCTCAATTTCATAAGAGAGAAAAGTTTGGAATTCAACCTCCCAGATCTACTTTTTTTTAGTGGGAAACCCAGTCAATTGAATTTCTAAATATTATACTGAAAAATCGTAGTCATGTTTCCACTCTATTTTCATTACGAAGATGTCTCACGTCAGGTTCTTTTGCTCAAACCGAATCACGCCAACGTTATGGAAGTTCCTGGATCGTGTGAAATCAGAATAGTACCAAAGACATCCTCGACCTACGATTTCATAATCAAAAATGGAAAATTGGCTATGGAGATCCTGCGCGGTCAGAAATTCATATAGCACTGTTTGTCAACAAATCACAGTTTTTTGTTCTCGAAAATCATGCCTACCCGATTCCAAGTCGGATTTATGGGCACTTTTGTTAAAAGAAATTGCTCGGATACATTTTTGTTATTGATTTCTGGAATAAGGATGGTTTGAAAAAAAATCAAATATTACATCACATACCGAATTCCGATACAACATGAGCTCCAACCAACATCTGAACTCCGACCGACTACCAAAAATCGCCATCGACTTGCAAATTTATTGGGAAAGAGCTAGCAACCACTATCAGGGTCTAAGAGCTCCGATTGAGAGGTATTTGACCCAAGTAGAGCCACTAGAGGCTACATTGGAGCCATATGGATTCCATCGAGAGCCCTATGTGCTCCAATTAGGAGCTCTAGCCAGAGTCAAAGAAGATTGGCTCCAATTCGAGCTGGAGAGCACGATATCTAAAGGTGGTTGCCAATAAATATTGTACTCGTCGGCGTCTTTATTGGTAACTCTTTAATCACTAATAAATTTTTAATAAATACAAGTATTTGTGGGTAAACTTAAGTATTTATATATTATTCTTATTTGTTATCTCATTTACCATATCACTTGACTCATTTCATATTATGTATATGTGTGTTTTAATTGTTAGAATTTACTATAATATCCAACATCAAGCCGGTCGTAAAGTGTTAATTATCAATATTTATCTATTTTTTTGGACTCAAATAGGATTTAAATTTAATATTTTAAGTTAAGAAATGAAGTCGTTAAACCGTTAATAGGAAATGAATAGAGGGATTAGTCAACCTCTTGTAGTTGTAGATACACACTTGGCTTGGATAAATATGATCTAATATGTGGCAGCCTAAAAGGCAAATTAATTCTAGTGGGCACTGAAAGTTGAAAGCTCTTAACTACAGCCACCAAAACAACACCTTGGTGTATCTATAAATCCATCTCCAATTCCACCATTAATCTTCATCTACACTTCTCGGCTTCCTCAAGCAAGAACCAGAATCCCCCCAAAAAACAACCTTTTTATATTCTCTTGTCTGCTCTGTTTTTGTGCTCTGTTTTTTTTTGTCCCTTTCCATCACAAAACTGTGGATCAGAAGAAAAAAACATGTCGTCAATCGCGTGTCAAGGGTTACAATCATGCCTCGTCGAGCTTCCACGTGTCTTACGCCTCAAATTATCTCCAGTCCTTCCAAACCCATCTCCGGCGACCGTCTCCGGTCACGGTTCCGACGATTGGCTGCGGAACTGTTTCTTCCAATCACCGTCCGACACGTCATCGTCCGTTGACGAAAATACCCCTGAGTACATTCACCCGCTGACGAAGCGGCGGCTGTCAATGCTGAGCGAGAAGAGCCTCGAGATGTGCACAGAGAGCCTCGGCAGCGAGACAGGGACCCACGTCGGAGATTACTACGTCTCTCCGGCAGCCTTGCACGGCGGCAAGGAAACGAAACCTAGGACGACGAAGAAGAAGCTGAGCAGAGCTCAGAGCTTCCCGCCGCCGCTGAAGTCGACGGGGATGCGGGTGAGGTCGCGGAGAGAGGGAGGGCGTTTGGTGATGGAGGCTGTGACGGCGGCGGAGTGGAGGAGCGTGTTCCGCGTGGAGCGGAGCGAAGGGCGAATTAGGGTTGAGATGGTGAGAGATTCTGAAGTGGCGGCGGAGGTGGCGGAGGTTGATGATGGTGGAATGGTAGTAAGTGGCGGCGGAGGAGAGGGCATGGAGGGGGATATTGGGGTTGTTGAGGGTGAATTGGGAACTGAGAGATTTGGGAGACCAATTAGAAGGTGCATGGAAAGTCAACGACGGTCAAACAAAGGTTTATTGAAACAGAACTGGGAGCCATTATTGGTTACTATGTAAAACGTGCTTAACTGTGTCCGTGTCATTGTATTAGACCTATTTACCCTCCTAGCCACTAGGGATTATTATTAGTTACTTTTAATAGCATATCATAAGTTATGTGTTCTTAACAAAAGTAATGATCTCTCAAGTCTAACTAGTTTCTCCATGGGTGAATTAAATATGTGTCTTAATTTTATCTACGATTAGACTCTCTTAATCATTATTTGAGTTTTTTTATCTAACTAGTTTTTTATTAGTCAACAACCAACACATGCACTGACCTTATCAATGTAGCACCACCAACAACATACTATTGTCGAGATGTCAACTCGTTGAACCCGATTCTACTCATCTCCTCTTAGGCATAACGCATTATAAGGGCTAGACGTGACGTAATATTGTATTCACTGCGAGGCGATTCTTCAAGAGGTTTCGAACACGAAACTTAAAAAACAAACTACATGAAAGTAAACGCTCTTATATTTTTTAAAATGTTGCTTCTTCAAGTTTTCTATTTTCTGTGCATTTTAATAATAATAAATAAAAAGGTCACGAGACATGTATATGCTAAAAAGAACAAAATAACCATCATTTTCTTAAAAAAGTCATAACAAAGAATTAAAGTTTATTTCACAGCAAGTTAAATTCTTAAAAAAAAAAAAAAAAAAAGGCTAAGTCATAGCTAGTAGATCCAACTAAGGGGCTAGTTTAATCATGTAATAGGGTGTATCGATTCAACTTTTTATCCATTAATCAGAGTTTAGAGGTTCAAACTTCACCAGTAACTATGAGAGTGGAAAAATATTCATGACCCCAGTGCGACCGGAGATTAATTTAAGTGTAAAACAAGTATGCTACAGATTTTGTCATCCAGATGGGGTACGCCTAGGACCACCTCGTCAGGAAAAAAAATTGCTTGACAAAAAAGGGTAGCTTGACATTAGGGGTGAGCTCGGGCCGGGATGGGCGGGCTTTTACCTGAGCTCGAGCCCGAAATTTTCGGGACACTAATTTTTAGCCCGAGCCCAAAAATGAGGAAAATGGCCCGCCCGAGCCGGGACTTCGGGGCTCGGGCTAGCCCAAATTTTAACAAAAAAATCTGAAAAAAAAAAAATCAAACATGGAGGAAGATGGAGTGCTGGAATTTGGAGAGGGAGGCGCATCGTCATTTTAGGAGCTTGAGAGGAATACAAATCGTGAAGAAAAGAAGAAACCGAGAAAGGGAGGCGTAAAAACCAAATAATGGAGATAGGTACGACTTACGAGAGAACAGTAACAACAGTTGTACTTTTCTGCTTTTTCCTAGGTTCTGTATACTGTATAGTAACTAGTACCCAGTAGATAGTTAGATAAGATAGCAACTATCTAGATAGTTAGATACTAACAATAGTTAGTGAGGAATATATATAATTATATATATTTATATAGTATTAAAAAAAAATTGGGACGGGCTCGGGCTTTTCGGGATTTTGGCACAAAAGCCCGAGCCCGAGCCCGAGCCCGAATTGATAATAAAAGTCACGCCCGCTCGGGCTCGGGTCTATTCGGGACCGGGCTTTTCGGGACGGGCTCGGGACGGATTTTTCGGGCTTTCAGACTTTCGGGTTTTCCTGCTCAGCCCTACTTGACATTGGCTTGAGCCAAACTAGAAATTCTGGTCCGAACTCTTGATTATTATTTTTTTCTTTCTATATATGTAAGAAAATTTGTTGTGAATTTTATGAAATTATCATTATCATTTTTTATCATTATAATTTTTTTTCTTTGCTTTTGTAATTCAAAGGATAATTTGTACATTTATGAGATATTTACATTTCTCATAAATTATTTGTTCACATTATTAAATTACATCTCTTTTTGCAATTTAATTTCTAGGTTTCAACTTTCTTTATTCTATTTTTATTGTTGAATATTGTAACTTAGTCATTATTTCGTGTCAATGACATATATAACGTCATTTTTTTTATAACATAAAATAAATAGAGATATACATCTGACCATGACATACTAAAATATAGTGGTACAATAATAATGACACGATGTACCGTGTAAAAAATTAGAAATGTCAATAGGTGAACATGCAGTGCTCCGTCCCGAATTTGTTTCTACAATATGAATGGGACAAATTTGGCCAATTAAACATTTGTGGAGGCAAATTTAGGACAGTGTACCGGTTCACACATCACACCCATTGACAGCCTAGTCAAAAATATAGTGGAACATTGCACTAATATAGTATAGTATACCCCTCTTTGTAGGGCTGGGCAAAAAAACCGGTTTGGTTGAACCGAACCGGAACCGAACCGGCTAGAACCGGTTTGTATATGGTTTGGTTTTTAATATATATATTAGGAGCGGTTCTCAACTGGTTCAGAACCAGTTCTGAACCGGTTGTAAAAAAAATATATATTAACCCTATGCCGCTCTTAACTACAGCTGTTCCTCAGTCCAGTAAAAAAAAATTGCATCGCCGCTCCTGAAGAACTGCCGCTGCCACTCCCACCGGACCTCCATCCTTCGTCCACCACATCGCCGGCGAGTTTTGCCCAGTCCAATTTGATACGGTGAGTTCCTAAATTCTAACTTCCTATAGCGTTTATTGTTTTTGGAGGATTTCGTTAAATGAGTTTGAATCGATCTGTTTCTTTCAACTGATACAATTTAATAATGCCTTCCTCGCTCGGATCACCAACAACGATTTTTTGATGAATTTTTTATTTTGGGTTCGTCGACGGCTCAGTTCAGTTCAACAGATTAACTTACTTCATGATTAACTTACTTCATATACTAACTCTTTTTATTTATTTTTCATTCATAGATTTGTTGCACTATTGACGTTTGAGTTACGCATGTCGCCTCTCGAGAACCAGTGGAAGTCTCAAGATTTATGCTTTAAATATTTCAACTTATATTATCAGATTGTTTGGAATTTAGATTTCGATACTATCTATGTTGAAGTGATTGGTTATCTTTATATTTTGAAAGTTTATGAATTGTTCGTCTATTATCGAATTTGGTGCGTAATTAGAACTTTAAATAAAAAAAGATTTGAAGCAAAAAAAAAAAGGTTCAGAACCGGTTCATAACCGGTTTTGAACCGGTTCTGTCATGGTTTGGTTCTGGAGCCGTGAAACCGGTTCGGTTCATGCCAGGTATAGAAAACCGACTGAACCTTAAATCCGGTTCCGGTTCGGTTCTGAACCGGTTCGGCCCAGAACCGAACCACAGCCCTACCTCTTTGTAAAGGTTTTCAAGGTAACAATAACATCATTGATGAAAAACAAGAGGTGAGGGTAAGAAAAGGATACCATCAAACCATATAACATTGATAGTGTTTCATCTATTAACCGGAAGTCAGAGATTTATAAAAGGTTTTTAAGATAATAATATCTTTGACTGAAAACAAGAGGTGAAGGAAGGAAATGATCACCGTCAAACCTATAACATGGTGTAGTAGTTTAGTGTTTCATCTCTTATCGGAGATTAGAAATTTAAACTCCGCTAATGACTATAAAAATATAAAAATAAATATTCATAACCAACACATTTTTCCTTAGAGACTAACTTAAGTACAAGAGAGATTAATTTAGATTTAACCTCCTAATAGGACCCACTAAAATCACTTCACATGAAATGAAAAAAAAAAAAAAAAAAAAAAAAAAAACGGTCGGAGGAGTCAGCTTGTTGTTATGAGGTGAACCGTGAATGAGACAATGAGAGAAACAAATTCAAATCTTAATATTTAATGTCTGTCCGAAGATATCTTTATACAAAAGGTATGCTAAGATTTTGTTTGTCGTCTGCTTTTGTGGATGTCATGTCCCCACTCCCTGATATGAGTTAAGTTACAGTAAACAAGTTAGTCAAATTGAGTATTTAATAAATCATTTTACTCTAATTCAAATTCGGTTAAGTTCGAAAACTTTAAAGTTTGAGTTTGGTTTACTATCATAGTTGACGAGTTCAAACTAGGTTTATTAAGTTTGAAATTATTCAATTAAATATTAAATGAGGCATCTTAGCTCGAGCTTGAGTTCGAGTTCGAACTCGATTCAATAATAATGTGTGAGCATTGAATTAATTAAATATATATATAATATTATGTAAAGTTTGAATAAGCTCGAACTCGACTTGAATAAGAATTGGAAAATAAAACTCGAATAAGTTCGCGAGTCTCTTGAATCGAGTATAAATGAACTTTTACTCAGCTCATTACCATAAAAAGCTCGACTCAACCTCAACTCGAAATTTAGAAATTCGAATTTGAATATTAACTGAGCTATTCTTAAGTAGCTCACAAGTAGTTTGACTTATATACGACCCTATCGACACACATCATATACAGTAAGTTGTTTAGCTAATAAGATTCCATAAATGCAGAACCTATATAGGGCAGATGGTACTGCTTAGGGGTGAGCGCGGGACAAGTGGGCGGGATTTTCAGAAAAATATCCCTAATCTTAGTTTTCTGGATTTTCTACTACTCTCCCTAGCCCTAATCCTAAGTTAAACATTTGAAAAAGTCTCAACTTGATCGGAACTTAACTAATTCGGGACGGGTTAGGAACAACCAGTTTACATATAAGTTTGATAATAAATCTAGTTCAAACTCAAAATACAAGTTCGAGTTCAAACATTCATCAAGTTTGCGAACACATACATCAATTTCAAACACATAGATCAAGTTCTACAACACAAACACTAGCATTCCAGCTATGGGTTGTGGGTGGCTACACTAGTAATACTAATACTTACAGTTACTACTTATTAACTATTAGGCTATATATGAGTGTTTTAATTTATTTTATATTCGTTTAGTTTAAGTATATGTAGATTATTTAAGTTGTAAAATGTTGAATTATGGTAAGTAATTGGGACATTCAGGACTTTTTTTAAAATCCCTAGCCCTAGTTGGGAGTAAAAGTCTCTCCCATACGAGCTCGGGCATAACTTCGAGACAGGCTTTTCAGGACGGGCTCGAGACAAGTTACTTAGAACTTCGAGTGTGATTAGACTGACATTAAAATTTATTTTTTAAATTACTTAACGTCACGTGTTTTGAAAATATTGCCATTTAATATATTTGTTAAATTTCTGAATCAACCATAATATCATCCAAGTCTCGACGGGTTAGGTCCAACCCAAATAAGATCATATCGACTTATAAAAGCATATCAGAATTGTGCAAAATGACAACATTTTAACACACGGGATATCATGAAATTACATTCTAACCCAATCATACTCATTATACACGTGTAATTGGAATATATAATACGTCCTTTCAGTATAAAATATAAAATCAATCTTCTAGATTGTTTGGTTGAAGTCTTATAAACAAGATTTGGGCGACCCCACGAGACAGAATATGTGGTTAGCAGTTAACACTTAAAATACATAATGAAAGATGACGCTCGTATTCAGTTTGTCGTTCTGACGTCTGCACCTTCGTTTTTCGCCACATGTAACCTATATTATTATTCATTCCTTCTTTTATTTATGATGATTGGCCTCGTTGGACATCCACCATGTCACCCATCCTAATCTATTCAATCTCACCATTTCTTGTAACAAATTATTAACCGAAATTTGTAATTTAGCCGAATTTATGGTAGGTACTATGTTCGATTTTTTATATGTTCCAGCTGCCAGTTAAAAGTGCGTGATTTTTGTAAAATTTACATATATAAATACAAAAGCGTGAATGCTGATGGAATAAATGGACAAACCTTACAGTTACATAGTCATATTGAAAGTAACCATATGTTCGCAAATAGACCAGTGAACTTGTATAAAAAAAAATTCTTTTGAAAATGAAGATTAATATATATACTAGTTATGTCAATTTTTCTACAAAATACTTCATTTTTTTATTTAAATTTATTAAGTTCTACTCTAATTTTAAAATATTCTAAAGACTTACAAGCTAATAAAGTTATCAAATAAAATTCAAGAATGATACATATTATTAAAACAATGTAGGTTAAATATATAAACAATAATATTTTTTTATAGAAAATATATATATATATATATATATATATATATATATATATATATATATATATATATATATATATATATATATATATATTCATAATTTTCCTTTTGGTATTTTTAGGTTACATATTTTTAAACATATTGTTCTTAGAAATTTTGATTTGTGAATTTAAGAATCTACTTGATGTTATATAAAATAAAATAGAATGTCAATTTATTATTATAATAAAATTTTAGAGTGTTTTAGTAATTTTTGAAAGTATTAATGAACGGAAGAACTAACTTATTTGCATACTATAAAAAAATATTAGATAGCAATTCACTATGAAAAGAGTCCAGCTAAGAAATTACACAATGACGTGTATTTCACTAAGAAATGTGACATAGATCCTTTTTATTTCAATAATCTTAAAAAAAGTGGCATGTATCTGCATTTAAAAAAAAAATGGTATTATATTGTTCTAAATTATATTTGATTAAATGGGCTGTGCCGAAGCTAGCCAGACTCAGCAATACACGATTGCACGTACTCCACATGCCTAGTTTGCACACAAGGCCCTATTCTTTGTTGTCTGACTAAAACTAATTACTAATGTCAATTATTCATCTTCTAAATAAATCGTAAAACTAACAAATTGCAAGGGTAATTAGCTCAGAAAATCATGAATATTTGGAATGGTATAACTCAATATCTGCAATGTTTTTCAATAATCATCATGAGGGATACAGCTGAATCGATCTTTTGACCTTAATAATACTCGGTTTCTTTCCATTACTATTTTCCTTCACCTGCAAATGTTGGAGTATAAAAATTAAAGGGTTAATATATTATTCGATTATTTATGTTTGTCCAATATTATCGAATGATTACTTTTATTTTTTTTATCATGATTGTTTAATTACATGTATTTTATAATGTGATTAAATGGTTTAAACTTGTTTTCCAAAAATTTTTGAAAGAAATTTGCTCCCCCTATTTCAACAAAAACACACACGAAAAAACATCCTATTTCTTAGTCTAGGTTTGACTGTTAGTTTTTTTTTAAAGAACTTTATGACTTTGATGATGAACACTGTGAAGAAGAAAGAATATATAAATTGTATTTTGGACATTGGTTTCAAGTTTTCATAGCTTGTTACTCTCTATAATTTGGACATGTCATTTACCTGAGGTAGTGCCTGATCCGACAGAATATCTTCACTTACAACTTTGATTTTACGAGACATTCGGGTTTGACGAGATTCTTATTCTTAATCTTGATAAAGTTTACAACATCGAATACAATCATTCTTAACCGAACTGGTAATCCTCGTATCTAATCCGACAGTCCACGAGCTCAAGTTGAGCCCCGACACTCAACGGACAAGAATCCTTCAACCGTCTCGCCGCGATATACATGCACTCAGAGCAACTGACGTCCCCGCCGGAAATCCATGCGCTGCATGATCCGCGGCCAAACACGGTGAACTCAGGCGGCCATGGATCGACGCAAAAGCTATCGTTTTCGACAGAGGTTTCGTCCACGAGATTATTCAGCGTATTCTTAACGCTTGTATCGTAGTCGGTGTAATCCAGCGAGTATTTCTGGCCACTGCAACTGCAATATACCACCGTCACGTCGGGATCGGCGTGACAGTGTAATCCGATGAACGCTGCTGAGATTATTATTGTAAGAACTGCTGGATGTTTGTTGAAGATGAGCATTTTAAGTATTCAGTTGGATATGTAGATCTTGATGACTCTTCGAGTGTCTATATATATTGGTTTTTCCGACCAACTGAGATTAAATTTATCTAGTGATTATCAATATACTGGCCGCTAGCTGCTGCCCAGAAGATTCTTGTATAGCAAGTAAATGCCAATAACAAGTAAATGTACAAATTAAAGATTGGAAGCTGGATCTTATGATCTTTCAGAACTCTGATCTTATAAAAATCTATACAAATTGTGTTTTTTTTTGGATGGTTTAGGAGGGTAATATCTGCACCTTAACTAATCTCACTCGCACCCAGCTCTTAAGGAGTGGGAAGGTTTAGGAGGGCAAAACCTCTTATAATGTAAGTGAATCAAGTTATTCGCAAGCTACTCAAAATCGACTCAATCAAAATTCGTATTCGTCTTGAAAAAATTCAAACTGAGCCGAGCTCTTAGGTATGTTGAGTCAAGATCGAGCTCGAGTTTGAGAATACTCGGCTCGAATTACTCGCAAGCCTAAACGAGATTCAAGTTTATAAGTTGATCTTGATTGTTATTATTATTCTTATTTAATATTAATTAATTAATTATTAAATAAGTCAATCAAGTTCGAATTAAGTCGAACTCGATTTTTTTTTTAAATCACATTAAGAAATTTATCGTGGTGTATAATTATTTAACAAGTCGAGCCGAGCTCGATTATGCTGAGCTTGGATTCAAGTCGAATTTCAAAATTAGAGCTCGACCGAGTTTAAGTTCGAACTAGCTAGAGAAATACTAATCGAGTCGAGTCGAGTCGAGCTTGACAAATACTCGGCTCGACTCGACTCGTTTACACCCTACATGCACTTGTTCAGTTCGTAAGAGGTAAAATATTGGTCATAGATATCTTTCTATTCCCTGGATTGGAATACTAATATCTGGTTAATGAACGAAGTGTTGAAAAGTTACACAATATTACATGATTTGTATTTTTTATGGTAGCTCGATTTATGGTTCCTTTTCGCGGTGTGATATTATGTGGGGTCTCTATTAGAAGACAGCACCCAGTAGCATATTTGCTTCACATTTGTACTAATTTGTACTTGCACCAGCTCAACTCATAAGAATAGCTCTGACCTTGTTCGATATGCGGGTTGTGGGATTGTTCTTGGCAATCTGACCCATCTAGCTTTTGTTGGTTTAGTTTAGGCTTGTAAGTTTGTGATTACTTTATGGATTGTTTTTTATATCAGTTTTTGTTATATGGACTAGTTCTTTTTTTGTATAACTTATATGGGTAGATTTTTAAGCATAAATGCTTGAATCTTATACTGATATAATTTTGTTTGGCTAAGTTTTAATGACGATATAAAATGAAAGAGTGCTAATTAAAGGAATCATTCTTAATTATCTAATATGATGTAGTGGTTCAACGATTCATTAATTAATCAAAAGATAGATATTCAAATTCCTCATAAAAATGGAAAAATATTGGGTTAAGAACCTATAAAAAGGTCTGAAATTATCCATGTTAACGGAAAATGTATGAAATTTGAAATGTTGATTTGAGAGGTCTGAAATTTCAATTTTGTTGAAATTATGTTTTCCATCCATTTTTAGGGTTAACTTTAACAGAATTGTGTGAAATGACATTTTTGCCCCTTTTATTATTTTGTTTTATTTAATATCTTATTTGAGGAAATGTGAAATGACAAAATTACCCCTGAAGTCAAATTACTCACCGCCACCGGCTCAGGCCACCACCACCCCGGCTCCGGCAACCACACCAAACTCCGGCGACAGCCACCACGGCTCCGATTGGGCCCAAATCGGAGCCGTGGTGGCGGTCGCCGGAGTTGCGTGGTGGTCGCCGGAGCTGGGGTGGTGGTCGCCGGAGACGGGTGGTGGTTGCTGGAGTCGGAGTGGTGGTTGCTGGAGCGGCGGTGGCCGGAGCCGTGGTGGCTTTAAGGGCATTTTCGTCTTTTCCTTTCAAGCATGTGAGGGGCACGCTTTGATAGAAGGGCATTTTTGTAATTTTATTTTATTTTTGGTCACATGTCAAACACACATGACCAACTTCCGTTAGTTTTAACGGGAAAAATTAACAGTGACCTCTTATATCAACAAAATTGAAATCTCAGACCTCTCAAATCATCATTTGAAATTTCAGACCTCTCCCGTTAACATGGGTCATAGTTCAGACCTTTAATAGGTTGTTAACCCAAAAATGTTCATAACCAACAATTTACTATGAGAATACATTCTTCTTTGTTGTGTCTCTTCACTTTCTTTTTCTTAAACCTACCTGATTAGGGTTTTCGTTCTAGTTTCTAGAATTTTCCACAAATTATATTAATTATCCAAACGTTAAACATTTATAATCATATTAATTATAAGTTTCACATAATTTACGCATATTTAGTATTTTGTTTATTGAATATTTTTTGACGCAATAAATTGCACATTATATTATGTATGTATAGTAATTGTAACTTGAAAATGTGTACAGTGTAAAGAGATCTGCCGAGCAATGAACATTGTAGCTGAGGGCGGCAAAGCTAGCAACTAATATAATCACCAAACTTCAAAAAAGAAAAGAAAAACACTTAGCCCAAGAAGATTAAAACAAAAGTTGTAAAAATTGTCGCTAAAACATTCTAAAAAAAACATTGTAATCTACGAAAAACACCCTATATAAACCAGCTCCATTATAACCACACAAAGAACAACACCAACAATGGCAGCAACCTTAACAAGCGTCGCAGTTACTGCAATCATGCTCCTGGTCTGTGCTCACAGCAGCATTATCGTAACTGGCAGCCCCGACACAACCTTCTTGTCGAAAGTCTGCAACGGGGGAACATACAGCAGCGGCGAACCGTTCGAACACAGCTTAGATTACCTGCTGTCGGATTTAGTGACCGTAACTGCCAACCATCCCGGTTACAGCTACTACACGCAGTCTCCGTATCCGGAATCGGTGGCTTATGGACATGGCTTGTGCAACACGGCACTTACTTTTACTGACTGTGCAACTTGCATTAGTTACGTTGAGCAACGGGTTGTTTCGGAGTGTCCCGACAGAATCGGAGCTCAAATGACGCTACAAGATTGCCGAATTAGGTATGAGCAGTACCCGTTTAGCGATTAGTCGTCGTTTGATGATTCATTCAGCTGAATGTATTTTTATTTTTGGTTTTGGTTGCGTTGTTCTTGATGTTTTTGAGGATTGGTGATAATAAGTTATGGGAATTGGAGTAGTGAAGTTGTTCACCAGGAAACCTGTTTTTATGATATTAGAGTACTTTTGGGAATTCAATGTACTAGTTGTAATGCTGGTTCTAGTTAATTAATGCCCCATTTCGTCGCTAATTCAGAAATTTCCGGTGGTGTTGTTAGAGAATAACCACATATTTGTTTAATACTTGACGAATAAGAAATTTGAATTTCTTACTTCTATGTTTCATTTCTCGGATTTCGGTTGAAAATAGGATTTAAATTCTAAACAGGCTGAAATAGCAATTTGGGTCTTCACACCTATAAAAAGGGGCTATTCCTTAACTTTAAGATATCGATTCAAGCCGATATTAGTGAAAAGACAGATATAAGGCGGATCCAACATATAATCTTAATAATTATACGCAGTTCACTATAATTACACTATAATTTTATGTTAATTTTAATATGTTCGATTTACGACCAAGTGAATAAAACAACCCCTAAGTAGAAAATATATTATTTTTATAACAATGCGTGAATAAATATCTACTTTTAAAAATGTAGAATAGAAAAGTGAATATTATCTCCAAATAAAATGTAAATGATGACTTTTAGAAATCTACAATTGGTGAATCATGTTTAGCTATTTATAAAATAAAATTTAAACTCAAAAGTAACTTATTAAACTCTTATATCAACCGATAATATTTAGAATAAATGTTCTTTTTAAATAAAACTTTAGAAGATTTTTTAGAAATATGTTGTAACTAAACGCGATTGTATTAAGGCTAAACACTAAAGGAAAAAAATTAGGAAAAAATATTCAATTCACTCTTAGGAGTTTTTAACTTTTTATTAAAAAAACTATACTGAAGTCGAAAGGGTGGTTGCCAAAAAAAAAAAAGTCAAAAGGGTGGAATCGAACCCACATGGATAGAAGGAAAAAAGATAGGATATAAATTGTAAATGTTATAGTTGCTACTCTTATCAGAACCGGACCGGACCCCTCCACGGTCCGATTCGACCATTTTCGGAGGATGTTAGCGAACTCGGTTCGAAATCCGGTTTTTTTGTCGAACCGGCCGGTTGCTGGTTCGGCATATTCCTTTAAAAAAAAAAACTGAAAGTAAATCTTATTTATCAATCGGTGGCCTTCACTGGCTGCTTGGTTAGCTGTCACGAGAATGGAGCTCCACGGATCGACCGGTTTTGAAGAAATCGAAGAATACCCACCACCCCATTCACTTGTCGGAGTCCCCTATTTTACCTCGACAGCAGACTGAATGAATGGTAGAGACATTAGACAAGGTTATGACGTGTTTGTCCTCGGAAATAACACAATCTTTCAACTCCACACTGCTTAGCTTCGGCGGAGAGGCACTGGGTAGGAATCTCACCAATTTAATTCGATGTTTTAATCGGTCTAGATGGAGGAGAATGCAGCAGTGAAGCGAGGAAGGTGAAGGCTGCCATATTTTGTAGTTCCGACTGAACCTTTTAGGGCTCAATTAGACCTAGAGAGCTGCATATCGAAGACCTCAGACTCTGAGATTGAACCTTGCATGGCTCAATCCGGGCCAGAAAGATGGCTTATTAGGGCCAGGCAGTTATGATTCAAAACTTGCAAGAGTCCTAGGGTTAATAGGTCTTTTGGTTCAACATGTTTGACAACTTTTTGGTGTTGGTCATATATTTTTTTTTTCCTAGTTTTGGTACCATATGTTTGAAAACTTTTAGTTTTTTGTCAATCCGTTAGTTGACCGTCAGTTTAACCGTTAAATAGTCATGTGACTTGCACATGCCTAGTCCAAATTTTTTATTTTATTCAGTTTAGTCCTCAAAATTATTGTCCTAACTTTTTATTTTTGCAATTTTGCCCCTAAACATTATCAACCATACCCTAGACTAAATTGACCTAGCCATGGTCCGACCCATGGCTTGGTCGGACCATGGGTATGGTCACCCAGATCCGGTGACCCTAGCCATGGTCCGACATAGCCATGAGTCGAACCATGGCTAGGTCAATTTTGCCCAATGGTCCAATTTGATCAATTGGACCCAAATGCTAAATTGACCTAACCATGGCCCAACCCATGGCTAGGTCGTACCATGGTTAGGGTCACCCAAGTCCGGCGACCCTAGTCATGGTCCGACCTAGCCATGAGTCTGACCATGGCTAGGTCAATTTACTCTTAGGGTGCGGTTGATAATGTTTAGGGGCTAAATTGTAAAAATAAAAAGTTAGGACAATAATTTTGAGGACTAAACTGAATAAAATTAAATTTTGGGACTCGGCATGTGCAAGTCACATGACTATTTAACGGTCAAACCGACATGACTATTTAACCGTCAAACTGATGGTCAACTAACGGATTGACCAAAAACCAAATGTTTTCAATCATATGGTACCAAAACTAGGAAAAAAAAAAGATATATGACCAAACCCAAAAGTTGTCAAACATGTTGGACCAAAAACCTATTAACCCTAGAATATATTTAGAATAACACTAACATCTTAACCTTTAAGGTTGACCCTGACCCGAGGCGAATGAGAAGATTAATTTAGGTATGACGTAAAATGATGCCTGAACACACTGCGAAAAAAGCCTAAGCCCAATACTAACGACTTAAACGTAATACTACAATTCAACTTAAGCCCAAGGCCCAAATTTAGTCCTCTGCTCCTACTTCTTTGTTTCACTTTCTTCGCTTGCTGTACAGTAAGTAACTTGAACTTCTAAGCCCTAGCGATCGTCTTCCTCCCCGAGCGCGCTCTCTCCATTTCTCTCGTCAGTCATGAAGCTCGTCAGGTATCTCTCTCTTCTTCCTCCATCCTCAATTACTCTTAATTTGGCTTCTGCTTCTTTATTCGTACTTAACAGTTGGTCACTTGGTATCGTTTTACTGAACTTCTCAACCACTGGATTTTGAGTTCACAGGTTTTTGATGAAGCTGAACAATGAGACGGTCTCGATAGAGCTGAAGAATGGAACCGTTGTCCATGGTACTATTATAGGTATGCTTCTTAGTCATCCATTTTCTTTTAGGGTTTTAGCTAAACCCCTGCTGGTGATGTGGTCACTGAATTTTCTTCATGATCCTATTTGTTGGTATTATGAAATTGACAATGTGGGACTTTAGTTTAGTTGGGGCTTTCAGTTTAATTGTCAAGCATTGTAGTTTTTTGGTGGAGGTTCTAGGTGCCTATGGCTGTCGCTGCTATCAAGGAAGCTTAGACTAGCATTTATCTTATATTTAGAATGCTATAATGTTGAATGATTCAAATCATTCTTTTCTGGCTTGGTGGTGTGGAATTTGGCATACTTGATACTTGACTTCGATTTCAACTTAATCTGACATCATGCTGAATGGAGGGTGCTTGAGGGACTATGCTAACTATTAATTAGGGGTTTTCTCCTAGGCTGTGGCATGTTTGTCCCCGTGTATTCAGGACTTCATTCAGTGTGTTCAGCAGTGAAGGTTTTCGTGTTGGTTGAATTTTCATTATTGCTAACTATTTCTAGCATAAACTCATTGGATCGGTTTCTTTGCATTGTTTCTTTAGTTCCTTGAGATGGATTTTTCTAAGATTTGAATTGAATATGTGGTCTTTCCGATTTGCTTTCCTGTGAACCTTGTATAGCATGTCCAAAGGATGAAAGCCGGAACTATTACAGAATATAGCAGCATTCATTTTAATCAAGGGCGTTCTTAAGTATGTCATTCATGAGTGGTCTATAGTAGCGTTCATTCGAGTACAATGAGCTTTTCCTATAGCAGATGATGATGTATGTGCTTATTGATACATTAAGTAATGAATTTTGCCTACAGTGAAGATAAGGACAGCTCGTTCTTTGAGAAGTCGAGACTCGCACAATTTCATCCTCTACTTAGTAAAGTAAATTGCTTCTCTATATATGCAGAGCTTTCTTCAAGTCATAAACATTAGGTTATGAGTTAATAAAAGTAATGACCAATCATTTGATTTTGATTACTTAATCTTTAACTTTTCATCAATCGTATCTCTCTGCCAATTAGGGATACCGAATGACGAACTTCGTTTTGTATTTTCTCATAATATAGCTCTTATTTTTCAAAAGTCCAACTTCTTAGCATCACGTGTCTTTGATTTAAGTAAAGTTGTTTGAGTATGAGATATTAGTCGGAACCTAACATGTATTTGGTACCTGTGCCGTGCCTGCGTTTGATTAGCTTTGCTAGACATTCTGAACTAGTAAGCTCTCTCTAACTGTATATACTCCCATGTCATTCACTAGGTGTTGATATCAGTATGAACACACATCTGAAGACAGTGAAACTGACTCTGAAGGGGAAAAACCCAGTGACACTCGATCACTTGAGTGTACGTGGTAACAACATCCGGTATTACATCCTTCCCGACAGTTTGAACCTCGAGACGTTGCTTGTTGAAGAAACTCCCAGAATCAAACCCAAGAAGCCAACTGCAGGTATTTCAATCTTAATTCCAGCATTTGTAAAACTTGTTTAGTTTCCGTTATTAATCATGCTTAAATGGTATTGATTTTAGGGAAACCCGTGGGACGTGGTCGGGGCAGGGGCCGCGGAAGGGGCCGTGGTGGCAGTGGCGGCGGCGGCGGTCGTGGACGTTAATCCATCTTCTCGATCTGCTTCTTTACGGTGGCTGCTCAGAAGATTTTGGAGGTGGAAAGGTCTGTTTTGATGTGTACGATAGAATCGTTATCGAAGTAACTAATAGATTTAATCATCTTCTTTTGTATGATGAGTTCGAAATTATATGACGATAATGTCGGAATTGCGAAAGCGATAATGTCAGAATTGCGAAAGCAATCCTGTACTGCGTTTGCTCATTTATTGTTATTGTATGTGTTCAATTCATAATCTTAATCAATCTTGCCCCTGCTTTAGAACACATTTGTCGGGTTATAAAATAAAAAAATGATTGCTCAATTGAAGAATTGACTGCAGTATCAATTGGATTGACTGCAGTCAATCGTGTAAATGTATTGACAACACGTATATAATCAAACGAGTTAATTTACCACTAGCTATCTATCTACCGAGCAAACCTTGATCGAACCCCGTCGTAACGTATCGAGCGGCACTGTGGTATTGAAACTGCCTCCAAGATCTGCCAAGCATTCTGTCCATTTCAAACATGGCACCGAGGCTGTCCGGGAAATCGACCGTCTTCATGGCTTCGATCTTCTCTCGAGCCGCTTGTCTTTCCCTCTCGATATCCTCCTTCCGGAATACCCTCTTCGTGATGATTTCTTGCTCCGCAAGTTTCACCGGCGTATTAGTATCATCATCTGCCTTCCCACAACTCTTCCTTGTACCGGTTTCTTGCGACGCAAGTTTCAGACCTGTATGTCCACATCGGAACTGTGTCGAACTCTTGCTGATGTCAGCGTTGACCGTTGTTTTCATAAGTTTGACATTCATCCGCGGTGGTGCTTGCCTCTTCCTTGGGTCGCAAGTCGGTTTAGTGCCGATCCCGGTTTCTTGCGCATCAAGCTTCATCCACGATGGTGCTTGCCTCTCCCTCTTCCTTGGGTCGCAAGTCGTTTTAGTGCAAATCTCGGATTCTTGGGCGTCAAGTTTCATCGGTGGCAAATCCATGGCTTCTCTAGCCTTGTTGATAGTAACTGCAAAACGGATCTTCAACTTCTCGACCCGGAGATTCTTTGAATCATCGAAACTCTTCATTGTTGTTGTTTCTTGGTGGGCAAGCTTCGATGGCGAAGTGTATCTGTAATCATGGCGGTCTTCCAGTTTTGCATGATGATCACTGGAGAAACAGAACTTCAAACTGTGACGATGTTGTTGGGCGGCCGTCTTCTTGTTTTTGAATGAAGAATCCTCCGCCGTGGCAGCATCATAATCTGAGAACTTGCGTTTCTCGGAGACGACTCTCGCTGCAGAAAGACGAGACATTGTGGCTATGGTTCGTATGGTGTCGGAGCTAGGTAGTAGGAGAGTGTTGGAGAATTAGGAATGTTTTTTAGCACGCAGTACAGTATATATATATATATATATTCCTCGCTATAATTTCATTCTCCACCAAATATATGAAGATGAAGATATATTTATAGATATATCTCATTTTTATTCAAATATAGATATATATATATATATATATATATATACATCATCAATATAATTTCATTACTCACTCTTTTAAAGCTTCTTGCTGGCAATGTATCATCTTCGCCTCATCCATTTTAAACCAAAATTGATCTGAAATGCCGAGTTATTGATAAAACTAGTTGGCCTACCCGCGCGTTGCGCGGTTATTTATTTATTTATTTATAAAATTATTCTATGTTGTTAATTTTCACTATTGATGTTTTTTTATTGAGCTTTGTTACACGTGTTGCATGGTTGATTATTTTATTTATATAATTGTTGGTATGTTTTCATTATGTTATATTTCTAATTTATTGTGTTGAGTTTTATTATATTTAATATTTTATTCAAGGTAAATGAATCACTGTTACACACATTTAGATATATAATATTTGAATTTATACATTTTATTTTAATTGAAGATTTTTTATGGTGAATTATCATTTGTAGTGTTGTGGCGATACATCGAGATGATATTCATCATTCAAATCCACCGTTATCTTGAATTGTCGTCGATAGTATTATAATTTTTTTTTCCAAACCATCAATAAATAATTAGACTACGAAAATAAATACAAATACAAATGCATAATTATGAAACATTTTAAATTCTTCTGAAAATGGAAATAAAGAATAATTAATTTGTATGCATTTAAGAGTTTCGAAAAGTGAATATACACAGTATTATATTTTAAATGTAATTAAATAAGAATTAATTAAATAAATTTAATTGATTAGTTAAGTAATGATCATACTAAGTAAATGCATTAGAGCATCCACAATGGTTTTACATAAATTGTATTCTTTAAAGTTGCCACGTAGACATTTATGTACACTTTAAGTAATACGTAAATTTAAGACACACGTAAAAAATATTTTCTCTGCAATCGTATTACTTAAACATATTCCTTAAATATATTTTATTATTAAATTTTCCAACAACCACCAATAAGATATTAGCATTAATTATAAAATGAATTAATTTATATTTAAAAATTGGTTACGTAATACATAGTGCATTACTTATATTTAAGGAATGCTTTATGTAAAAACATAAATTTACGTGTGGGTCCCATCTTTAAAGAATGCTATGTAAAACCACTGTAGATAGTTTTTGTTACTTTACTTAAATAAACATGTAGGACCCACGTTTACGTAATCTTTACGTAATACCATTGTGGATGCTCTTATTAATTATCTAAAATGAAACATATAGAAAATTAAATCTTATTTACTTAATAAAAATTAAAAACTAACAAATACACGGTCAATATAAAAAGTAATTATAATTAAAAAACCAATTTTATTGAAAAGTAAAATAAAACTATCAAATGAATCATATTGGACGTGATTATTTCACATCATTAAGTTAGTTGTATTCAATTAAAAAAGTTTCATAGTTTTTGGGTAAAAATTAAATACATAAAGTAATAGTTAGTTTTAAATTAAGAAGAAGATAAATAAATTTAATTATTAAATAATATGCAGAAAATAACATAAAATGTATATAAAATTTAAAACAAATATTGATAAATATTATACTCATATTTGATAATGTATAGACTCGTGTTAATGATTTAAAATTTATTTTTAAATTTCGTTTAAAAAAATGCATAAACAAATTTTCGAATGGTCTTTAATATCGTGCATGCAAATAGTTTATTAGGTCTCATATTGGTCCATACTAATCAATATTTTTTTTACAAAACAATTAATTAATAGAAAATTTTATTTTGAGTAATTAGTTTCCAATTCCACAGTAAAATTATTACCTTTAGTAATATATATTTAATATCATTAAGGTTCATCGTCACTGAATAAAATACAATTTGAAATTGAAATTGATTTATATAAACCAAGTACGTGTTCTATTTCATCATTAATTAATATGATATTAGCCATCATTATATTTAGTTATAGTATTAATTTTATTTTCAAGTTTAGAATTTTTATCATTATCACATAATATTTCCATAATTATTTAATACTATATTATTTATTCGAACTCTTATAAAGTTTCATTATTGATTCATAAGATTATTATGTATATGTTTAAATCACTTTATCACTATATTAGGTTACCGGCCAAACAAAATTACTATATTAGGTCGATTTAAAATAATAAATTACCAAAGTTAGTTATCTGCATAAATATTAGCAAAAATGTTATGCTACAAAAAAAAATACGTTTCAAATTGTTGGTATGTAAATTAGGAAACTATAAAAGGAAATTACTGATAAAGTTTACTCATAAATAGCTTCCTTAAAAGGATTTAAATAGACAAAATATATTTTGTTTTCTTTTTAAGATTAATTACATATATTTACTAAATTTGGTGATTTTGATATATATATGCGACAAAATAGTGTCGTAGATGAATGCATTACAGTACATTTGTCACCAACCTCGTTTCTCCTCATTCTTCAAAACAATCTGTTGCGCATTCTTATTCCTTACTTCTCTAGGCTCTTCGTGCTTCTAATGGTGAGAGAGCAAATTGTAGCATATGGAACTCTCTCATTTGATTCCTTGTTGCATTATTGGGTCGTGCATTCAATGTCTCTTTCATTCTATCAATATTTCATTACCATATGACACAGTTGGATATTAGAGAATAATATGCTCACTGATATTTTTCTAATAATCAAATCTATGTCTGATGTCGATTTATATGCGTTGGATGCAAGCAAATGTATCAAAAAGAAAAAAAAAAATTGAGATAAAAGTAGTCTACGTTAGCTGATATAATTGATTTATCTCTAGTTCATAATATTTTTCCCAATTCTTTTTTCCAGTGAAGAAATTTCATAAATAATATAGTTTTTGTGTTCTACTATTATTTGTTTCAGTATAAATTTCTAAAATAATCCGCTGGGTGAAAAATTAAACTTTTGTATTATTATAATGAAATACTTTTTATTAATTTGTAAGTGTAATCGATTTTTTTTCTTCTAATATTAGAGCTGGTATGCACATGTCATATGTCGATTTATATGTGTTGGAAGCAAAAGTAGTCGTCAAAAATAAAAATTTCAAGATGGATGTAGTTTGCATTAGCTTATATTAAAATTAATTTATCTCTAATTTATATTTTTTCCTATTTCTTTTTCCCAGTGAAGAAATTTCATTAATAATATAGTTTTTTGTTCTACTATTCTTTCTTTTAGTGCAATTTTCTATAATAAACTATTGGCTGAAAAAATTACACTTTTGTATTATTAGGGTGCGATACTTAATTTGTAAATGTAACAGATTTTTTTTCAGTGAAGAAAATTCACAAATAATATAATTTTTTTGTTCTATTGTTCTTTTTTATAGTACAATTTTTTAAAATAATATGTTTGGTGAAAAAATTACACTTTTGTTTTATAGGGTGCAATACTAATTTTGATTAATTTGTAAGTGTAACCGACACTGAAAGTGAATTAGGAGCATTTGTTTAAATCTAGAGCTCCAAGTGGATGATAGAGAATAGTAACAAATATGTAACTCACCAATAAATCTACATGGACTAATCAAATTGAGTTATTCTAACACATATGAGTGAGAAAGTGAGGTAAAAAACTTACTTGTCAACTTATTGTTAAACACATTAGAATTATATTATATATAGATTACTAGTTGAGTTTTGAGTAGTTGAATAAATTGCTAATATTTTTTTAAAGAATATTTTGCTCTTTCATTTACTTCACTTTACAATTTGCTAATTGTATCAACATATTTTTTTTTGACGGAATCACCCACATAATAAATAAAATAATAGTAATTTATTTGACTATCCAAACATTAATTAGCTAGCAATTTACCATTTTTGTTCATCACGTGATCCATTTCATCCAATTAGACAAATTTTTTAATGAAGCCAATAATTTGTCCAAATAATGTTAGACTATTCAAACACCCCCTAGCAATTTGATAATTAACCTGTTGGCCAATTATTGTTTAATTATAATTAACCATTATCTAAATAATTATAATCCTGCTTTTTTTTTTTGCCCAAAATTATAATACTGCTTGATTAGGTTAAAAAAATACATGTGTAAAAATTGATGAATTTAAATTTTAAAACACATATGAGTCGACGAAAATGTTACGTAAGCTTTTACGCTATTAAATACTATTTTATAATATTAATATCTACAATAATATATTGTTTCCTTAAATTATACATATTAATTAGCTTCTAAGCTGATTAACAAACATTTTTTTTTAATGTGAAAAGTAAATACAAAAATTTTCTGAATGACATAGTGAATATGTTCTTTGAATTTATTAATTTAAAAATGATTTTCTAAACTAATAATATTACATTTTATAACAAATTTTTTAAATTATTAGACTTTGCGCAAAACGCGAATTAATAAACAGTATATTAGTATTATATATCTATATATATATATATATATCCATTATTTACGAAATAATAAATATAAAAATTGCCAAGTGTGTCAGTTAGGGGTGAGCTCGGGACAAACGGGTGGGATTTTTCAGAATTTTTTTTTAGCCCTAGTTTTCGGAATTTTCCATTACTATCCCTATCCCTAAATTAAGCATCTGAAAAAGTCCCTACTTGGCCGGGACTTTCAAATTCGGGACGGGATAGGGACAATCCTAATTTACACATAAGATTGAAAATAAACCTTAGTATTTTCAACTCAAAATACAAATACAAGTTCAAACATTCATGTTCACGAACACATACATCGAATTCAGGAATACATACATCAAATTCACGAACACATCATTAAGCTCACATACAAATTCATCAAATTCACACGCGTAAATCATGTTCAACATCGTTAAAACTAGCAATACTTACTAGTTATAGGCTATATGTTTATTTTATTCTATATTCCTTTAGTTTAAGTATAATTAAATTATTTAAGTTGTAAAAATTTAAGTTATGGTATATAACTAAGGACATTCGGTACTTTCAGAACTTTTTGAAAAGAGCCCTATAGCCCGAGCCCTAGTTGGGAGTAAAAGTCTCTCCATACAGGCTCGGGCTCAATTTCGAAATAGGCTCGGGCGGGATTCTCGGAAATTCGGGTTTGTCGGGATTTATGTCCGCCCTATTGTCAGTGACCAAGTAATAGGGCTGAAAGTAAAATCCGGCGAGACCGAAAAACCGCAAATAACCGAACCGGACCGGTCCGAAAAAACCGGACCGTATATAGACCGTTTGTTATGTGGTCGGATTTTTTTGGTATCATTCGGTTTTTCGGTTCGGTTCGGTCCTCATGTCTTAAAAACCGTGGAGACCGAACTAGACCGAAGTTATTCAATGATATAATATAATATGATATATATTATATATCATATTAAGATAACTTAAAATTTTTTTTAAGAAAATCAAATATTTTCTCTTTTTATTAATTTTGGAACTTTTAGTATATTCTATAAGTATTAGTTGTATGAAATTTTGTATAGTATTTTACATAATTTTTGTTTAGTATTCTAAAATTGGAGAAATTTTAAATATTGATTATTACGTTCGGATTTTCGGTTAAAACCGAACCGAAAAAACCGTACTAAACATGGACGGATTATTTTTTTCCATATAGATTTTTGGTCGGATTTTTTTGTTGAAAAAATCCGGTCCGAATAAATCGGACTCCGACCGAAATAGCTAAAAAACCGGTCCGACCGAACCGGTTTCACCCCTACCAAGTAATAGTAATACTACAGAGAAAGTGGGCCTGGGCCGTGGCCGGTCCGGTTTATTTTCTCCGGTTTACCTTCATGGCTACTCATCTCTCTCCTCCTTATTCAATCTTCCTTCTCTCTGGTGATCTCTCTCCTCCAAGCTGCTCATTGCTGATGAGTGAAGAAAAAAGCTCAGACTAATTATAATCGCGGATGAAGAAATGAAGATTTTGCAGCTCGGATTGCTTCTTTCGTTAGTCTCCGGAATTGTTGCTCTTTTCATCTACATCTCCGGCGTCTCAAATCTATGTACCTCTCTCACTCTTCCTCCTTCAATTCTAGATCGCTGTTGTCTCCGATTTCGGACTTATTGTTCATATTACGTCGCAGCTAAATTTCCTCGGATTTCTGATGAAGATTTGGAAGCACTGCGATCTTTGCAGAGCAGCTTCCAGAAGTGCGTGGTAAGTTGAGAACTTCTTGTTCGTATACTTCTCTTTGGCATTTGTCATGTAATATGCTTAAACATATAGATTATCAAGATCTGATAAGCAATGAGATCGTCAGCTGTTATGTTTCGAACTGGTGCAGAGTGCTAATGGATTAGGTTTACAAGCTGTAAATGGGAAAGATCTCTGCCAAGTTACTATTAACTTCCCTAGCAGCACTGTTTCTAAATGGGTAAGTTTTACCTGTTTTGAGCAATTGAATTGTAGTTGCACGTCTCTCGGTATCTCACAGGCACTAGCTTTTCCGATGTAACAGAAAGATCCTAAAACTGGAGAAGCTGAGGGTTTATCTTTTGATTTTAATCTTTGTGAAGCTGTAGCAACATGGGAACAGGTGAGCTTATTTCTTGTTGTAATGTGACATTGATGATATTTACATTATATATAATTATATAGGAGAGGATTTTGAAACAATGAGTTGCTTGTTCTGAACATTAGCATCTCATCTGCAAATTTGTTTCCATCAATATGCAGACATGCACTGCAATTGACTTATTATTTTAGTGAGCTGATTACACAGGTAAGAAACAGCACCACCATACTTACCAAGGAGTTCATTGATGCTCTACCTAATGGATGGGAGGAATATGCATGGCGGAGAATTAACAAAGGAGTGCTCCTGTAAGTACCATATGACTTGCCCTCGACTCCTTGCTTGTATCTCTACTTCTATCTAAAAGCTAATGATACGGTCTAAGGAGAAGAGAAATGGCTAATTTCATATAAGGTGGACAATGTTTCTTTAGAATACAGAGTTGATTGATCGACTTCCTGTATAGTATTTATTACAAAGAACTTGCTAACCTAATATTTGGCTGCTTTCATTAACCACTTCTTGCAAAGTTATTTCTCTTAGTTATGTTATGTCTGCTTGAAAAGTTGTGTCGTATTTGTGTTCTGTTTCAAAAGTTAACAACCTTAAGTAAGTGGAGAATGTATATTCTGGCAGTCTGATCAAAATGTACTTCTGTGCAGCAATAATTGCAAGAATAGAACTCTATGTATGGAGAAACTATCTCTGGTGCTTCCTGAAACGCCACCCTATATTCCACGTCAATTTGGTCGTTGTGCTGTTGTTGGTAACTCGGGAGATCTTCTAAAAACAAGGTTTGGAAATGAAATAGATGATTATGAGGTTGTTATTCGGGAAAACGGTGCACCCATTCAGGTTAGGCTTGTACATAATACTTTCATCCCCCTTTTAATGAACCTCTTGGTATTAACACTCTCCTTTTTCATTATTTTGACAGAACTATACAGATTATGTTGGTCAGAAAAGTACATTTCGGCTTCTCAACAGGGGATCAGCAAAAGCTCTAGATAAAGTAGTTGAATTGGATGGTATTACTATCTTTTCCTCTTTTTTTCTGACTCTGCGTTTTTCTTTATTGGAATATTCTAACATTCCAAATTGCAGAAACAAGGAAAGAGGTCTTGGTCGTAAAAACAACAATCCATGACATCATGAGTAAGATGATACGGGTAAGAGTCTCTTATACTTCCTTGAGTTAGTGGATATTCATTTGTTTTGTTTCATTTTGTTTATTACTCTGCTTATAGGAGCCATGCAGTATTGTCAATATGTTTGCTCTGGTTTATGAAGAGCATAAGAATTCTCTTTTCTTCCGACTTGTTTTTGAAAAGTTGAGAGACAAGGCATTTCTTAGATATTCTAGCAACATAACTAGTGAGAAACTGGTTGCACCATGCTAATCATCTGCTCGCTAAATAACTATCTTATTTGATCTTGAACCCTGCCTCAGTTTTATTTGTTTGCTTTTGCAGGAAATTCCAATAACCAACCCTGTGTATCTGATGTTAGGTGCTTCCTTCGGGTCTGCAGCAAAAGGAACCGGGCTTAAGGCTCTAGAATTTGGTTTATCAATGTGTGAATCAGTAGATATGTACGGCTTCACTGTTGATCCTGGCTACCAAGAATGGTAATACCATTAATATGCCGCTTAGTCTCATCTTATACTTTTCTTGATCAGCAAGTAACTAATTAGAATCCGGTGGCAGGACCAGATACTTTTCTGAATCTCGAAAAGGCCATACTCCTCTCCATGGTAGGGCTTATTACCAAATGATGGAGTGTCTTGGGGTACTCTCTTTCTCAACATTTTTGCTCTTAGTTGCTGGTAAAGTACATTACTGAGAAAACATTTCTGATTGTTTTCTTTTCCAAGCTTATCAAAATCCATTCTCCAATGCGAGCTGATCCCAACCGTGTAGTAAAGTGGTTGCCGGGCTCTAACACGATTAGAGCTGCCAGAATTGCATCAGAGAAAGTACTGAGGTAATTACTTCAAATCTTTATATCTCCATACCATTTTTTGCTAACAAATTTAGTCATGATTGCTATCTACAAGGCCTCATTTTATTTTCAATTAATTGTGTATATTAAGGAGGGACGGTGCGGGGTCCACAGATCCCTTAGCGGCATGTTCGATCGTGAAGAAGCAAGTAAAAAAGAGGTCCACGTCATCGAATTTGAAGCTACGACAAGCAGCAATTGACCATCACAGATATGTGGGAGGCACAACAATGTATCCGTTGGAGCATAGTCCTGGACACGGTTTTCTTTGCACTTTACCGAGCTGAATCAAGACCAAGCATTGGTATTTCAACAGGTCAGAATTTTTAGAATTTTTTGGTAAACCCGAAATTTATTTGACTAAATGCGCTACGATCCAGATATAAAGTGACCTGCTGTTTGTTTAGCTTTCCAGTTTTTGAAGCAAAAGTCTGCTGTTGTAGTTTATGTATCTATACTATAGATTCTGGGAACATTTGTTAATTTGAGAGATATGCTCTAAGCAAGCAAATGCCAAGTTTAAGTATGCATTTTTTCTACAGGGTTTCCTATGACAGCATCGCATCCATCAGTAAAATGCTTGCTTCATACCTGAACTCGTGAATCGTATGATTAGTTGAACGAGGATAGTCTTATGTAAATATAATGAATTTAACAATGTTAGAAGCTGGACAATCTATCTTTTAGTGTTCTCTGTCTTCAATACTACTGATCTATATATACATATATTAATTCTAAATCGAAGAACAAAATCTGGACAAGAATTCCTACTATACTTGGTCCAAAATCGCTACCGTCCATGTCACGTCCCGTGCCACGTCATCATCGACTAAGACTTCAGGACCCGATTTCAATGATCAATTCCGCAGCTGTACTCATTGCATTTACACCGCCCTGGCCCAACAGAGCCACAGCGAGCTCCTCTTCGTTCCAATTCCTCAACCCTTTACCGAGCCTCTTGAGCACATCCACATCCACCTCTAGAACCCAAGTCGGAGTACAAGACACCATCAACCCCACAAATCCCGACACATATGCCCGCCACGTGGCCCAATCACATCCTAGCGAGATCTTCCCGTCCATTGCACTCGCGAGGAACTCCAAGTGGGCCCCGAGGACGCTCGGCCGCCTTCTCGATGCAGGATTGGTCGAGTCGACCCCCCAAGCAAACATTCCGCTTAACAGGGCGAAGTAAGCCAGGGCGTAGCCACTGAGCATAGCCACCATCCCCGGGGGCTCGTCTCCTTGGTTCGATATGAACCACGACGGTAGGGTTTCTTTGATCAGGGTCTGTACAAGACTAACCCCGCCGGAGATCCACACGAGCGAGGCGCCCAGAGAGGCCGCCACCTTGACACGTGTCATCGCGGCAGCGAGCGATACTTGCCCGTACCGCCTGAGCTTCTCAGTCTGATCCCTCGGGAGCCCGGTGGTGGCGATCTGCCGCACCGAACTCATGAGGAGCGACACAATTACCTCGGACATGAAGATGGTGTCACGGACGTAGCGGTGGACCCTCAGGTAGAGGATCCCGGGTGCCACGGGGGTGGTTCCCGTCGCAAGGCCCTGGCCGAGAAGAGCCCCAATCCCACCGTTGGATGAGATCTCCGAGGAACTGAGACCGAGAGTCGAGCTGAAGCAACTCTTTAGTAAGTGGACAACTGCGTCGCTGTTGTGGTGGAAGACGGTTTGGGAAGCTCGGAAAATGAGGAAGTCGCTCCAGCGCTTCACCTTCTGGGCCCACAAGGAGGCTATGATCGGCATGCAGGGCCAGGGGCAGCCTGCAGCAAGGGCATTTAAGGCCGGACCGATGAACGTGAGGGACCGTTCCGATGCCCGGTCCAGCTTATACGTGATCGTTAGGCTCACTAGGGCAGCCAGCGGTAACGGTAGAATGGCCGGAGAGCTCCCTGCTGCAAAAACCAATAGTGGCAATGCAAAAGATTAGGGTTCCGGGTTTACGAAATCTAATACCAACATTCAATTTTAGTCGATTCCTTCGTGAAATGGCATAATCTCATGCATTGATCATAAACCGGAATGCTGGGATACCCTAAACCCTAAAAAGAGGCTTTTTTCAATGGATGAATACGAGATACTTACCAATAGGAAGGCTGGGGACATTGACGCCAATGGCAGCTATATTTTTCTTAATCTGCTGTTCAACCATGGATAGATTTGCAGCAGGGCTAGGCCAGTCGGTTCCGTTCATGTTAGCCGGCTTCCAAATGCCCCTCGTTACCTCAGCGGAAAAGTAGCTCACAATTGTTGCCAATGTTGCTGGTAGGAGATCTGCAAGATCCTTGAGCCCTGAAGAATGAAAAAGCAAGTAAATTTACAGTGAATCATTGCAGAGAACTGATTCGGCTTATAAATTTACCGAACTAGCATTTTACTCGCTGTACGGGTTTAACCCTGCTAAGGAGTCGCCCAGAAATGCCGAAAGACCGAGCAACCATATACAACCCTAAACCCGAAACCCTAAACTTGGTGGGTTGAATATAACATGAGGGAATGAGGATAAACCTGTAGCGAGCTCACGCGGTGAGAGTTTCCCGTGGGCAGTGGCTGTTAGAGCTGCGTCAAGGGCAAAAGGAGTCGCCTCCAAAATATCCCAAGCAGGGACCTTGAGTCTCATCGCGATATCCTCAGCAGCAGTGGATCCCGATGAGTTGCTGCTTCCGGCAGGGGTCGGTGTAAGAGCCGGTCCTCTTCCGATCTTTCTAAACATCATGGTAATAAGTGTATCAACGATCTGGTGAACAGAAGTTCCATGCACAAGACCCGAGAAGGAGGACGCAATGCATTTCTGGTGCTGCCTAGACCATTCCTTGAGTTTCGGGAATGAATCCAAAAAAACGGGCTCCACAGATGCCGGTGCTAGGGTTCTGAGGAGCCTCCGGCTTTTGACAGGGTCCTTGGGCGGGTTCTCAGTACATGCTAACTGGGAGTTTCGGACAAGGAGGAGGTATTCTGGACTAAGGTGTGCCCCAACAGGGGGCACGTCTCCCCTAACGTTTTCGATAGGGGGGTGATCAAATTTCCAGAGTCTCAGAAGAAGTGTAAATGCATTGGAGAAGACGACGTGGGAGGATAGGTCCTCTCCGGGTACACTAGTCCATGAAACATTCGGAGCAGCCGATCCGAAAACCTCGCAGATCGGCAATAACGCACCTGCAAGTTGTGGGGCCTACAAACAGAAGCTACTATCAAACCAAAAGACAAGATATACCCAGATATCAACTGAAGCTACAAAATGAAACAAATAGGTCCGACAAATTGTGTGTTATCGTGTTCGTGCTGACTTGGGGCATGTCATTTGTGCATGTATAAGTAAAAAATACGATTAACAAGATGATGTCACTTACCAAGCCATGTAAAGAGAAGATTTGAACACAATCCACTGATGATATTCCGACAAGGAGAACATTCAAGAAAGGAGCACATTTGATTAAATGGCTCTCACTTGCAGAATAATCCGGGGGAATAGGGGGTGACAGCAATCTCGTGATAAAAAGAACCGTGTGTTCCTAGAATACAATACAGTCAGCATTATCAGATCATGAAAATAGAGATTCAGCACGATTTCTGCATTGTGAGAGATGTATATAATATATATAACCATCTTACTTGTACATTCCAACCACGGAAAAGGGATGCTCCACATAAAATGGTAGCTGCACTTATCTTGTCATCATCCGAGCCACTGACTGCGATCTCATATATTTTCTGAATCTCTGGTAAGCTTCCATCAAACCCATGAGCTAAAGTTCAGACTCAGTTGCTTACCACTGGATGGATTTACAAAAGAGAAAATCCGATGTACCCAACTTTGGGAAAACATGGTGTAAGAGAGATATCAGATGCATACCTTGATGCTGGAATAGAGACCAGTGTATTTATCAAGGAGGGAGACAGAGGTGAACCCTTCATTAAAGAAGACCAGCCAAGAACTTGACTAGGAATATTCCGTGGTATTTGATTACTCCGTGGATTGACATAACCAGGCCATAGATATGCCGAGGTATCCAACAGATCCCTAGCTATACAAGCCTCAACAATCAAATGTCGCATGTTCCCAGCTGCATGCAAAAGGAAATGATAAGATGATACAGAGAGATTAAAAACCAAATATATACAATTGTGGCACAAAATTTGCATGATTCAAAACGTGCATGAGTGAAACTAATCTTAAATTTTTTTGCATCAACTTCCAAATGTAAGAAGTTAGAAAGAAAAGAAAAAACTACACTTTAGAACTGTAAAAGCAGATCCATCAATAGAATTAAGGGTTAGAATTAAAGAACCCATATGAGTACAAAAAAATGTAGATCAAGCACTTACAACAATTGATGGGCATGTCATTCATGCTCATAGTCTCTATGTATCCATTTCCAGCAGTGAGACCTGAAATATACATGATTGCTTTTGCAGCAGCTTGATTGGCTAAAGAACTAACTAATGGAGGAGCTGTTAAGAGTCCTTGATAGTCACCCAACTGCTGTAAACTCGATACCAAATTCTTCCTACGACTGCCAATAACTTGTTTCTCTTTTCTTGGATAGCTAACAACTAGCTCAGACTCTTCTATTAGTGTATTTTCTTCTTCCTCGATGATATTAGCGACTGCAAGTGTTGTGATAGAAAGCAGCATACACAAGCATGTATCAAGCCGAGGGGCCGGACCTTCAGTAGGATCCCTTTCCTAAAAGAATTTGCAGAAAAAGAACTACTTGGTAAACTCCATAAAATTTATAACATGTATATTTATGTGGTCAGTCCAAGTAAAACACATTAAGTTCCATCAATACCACATACTATTTAATGAAAATCTGACAATGAGCAGCCTCCAATAGATAAAAACCAGATTCCTTTGTAAAAGGCTTTCAATGATGTTCAATCTTGATAATACAAATAGTACATATAAAGAGTTAATATGCTCCACACAAATGATTATCTGAGACATTGTCCCTTCTGAATAATGATGGAGTTCAAAAAATGTAGCAATTCTGTATAGACAGATATAAAATCATTATGATACATTGTTTTCCCTTACTTCAACTATTAGAGTTTCAAGATGATCAAGCATGTGAGCTTGGGATGATGCCGCATGCAGATATTAGTTCTAGTGGAACAGAATAACAAAAAAATTTATAAAGCCACAAAACTAGTTAATTGTGGAAAATTGTGTCCAGTAGTGAGCATTTCCTTTCTCAAATCTGTAACTTTCACGAAGACTACCATGATTGCATTTTTTTCAATCTTATTCTAAACAAGTTCTGTAAATTTCTCAATTCTATAGATATAGATATTTTAGCCGTTGACCTCCCTTTGTTCAATTGTTAAGTACACCATGTTTGCATAGTTCCTATAAACCTTGCGGGCATTAAAAAGACCCTATTTGGCCTTTCTTCACACAGCTGTAATGCTGTATCTGATCTGATCTGATGAATTGGCCAACGAAAGCTGGAAAGGAACTGCTAACATGGTAAAGTAAAACACTGGCTTTCATAGTAATGCATAGCCATCAAAACGTCAACATTAAAGAGATTTAAAAATAGAAATCAAAACTGATATTTTCATCATTCAGAAGAACTAAACTTAATCTCTTATAGCAAATATAATCTAAAGCATACCCTTTGTGCAAGGCGCAAAGCTGAAATCCATAAACCTAAGAAAGTGTCATGCCACGAAGTATCGTTGACTGCCTGAAGCGCCTTTGCTATGCCTGCAAGAAGTATAACTTGTTCAATAAACCATAAGGAAGCTAATTGGATTGCCCCCTCATTTAGAAAAATCAGCAGAGAAACGATAATCTATGGGGGGTAAACTGTACCACTAAGAGTTTCACTTGCACTAGTAGCTGCAACCTGTGCACCATCCATGGCGTCTTCAAGAAAAAGATCAATAGGGAGCCAAAGAGCAGAACGACTAGCCCCGTGACATTGCCCTGCAGAAGATATGAGAGAACCAGAAGCCAAGACAGCATGAAACTCTTGCTGTGATATTGTCTTGCCTTCCCGAGTAAGGACATTACGTCTATCAGATATCAATTGCAAGAGGGCTTCTGGTGTAAAATGTTTTAAATTCCTCAGGGCTGATGAATTTGCAGCTAGTACTCGCAAACGTTGAAGGAAGCCTGCCCACTGTAATGGCCTGCAAAGAAGATACTATCGTGAATAGTTACCATCAAAAGCAAAATCGGGTTTTTCCACCCGAGAACCCATTGAAACAAAGAAGATTTTCTAAAAGTTGAGCCCTAATTGTGATTTCACACGTAAAAGTGTAACAGTTTTAGATAGAAAATCCTACATATTGCGGCGTGCCAAGAAAATAATCCTTGAAGTTACAGTGCTTTGTAGAAAGTCCACAATCATCTCAATGGCCATTGCAGAATTTGCTTTAATCAGCCTTTCCTGACGCTCTGAATCTTTTGTATTGAAGCCATCTTGGCCATCTATTTCCATGTCCTGTGGTCGGGTTGGCCATCTAGACTTCTTTTCTTGAGTAAACTCCAACAAATTTTCATCATCCAGTGATGCATCAAGTAACTGCCAAACAAGTGAAAAGACAAATTCCACCAGAAGAACTCCAGGTCCGCATGCTTGAAGACCAAATATCTGGGAAAGATTAAGAACATCGTCAATGGATTTCATGATCCTGAAATTACAGATGAAAAAGCATGTCAACAAAACGTAGATAGCAAGTAAGAAAACGGTCATATGCATGATATACATTTTCCTAAAGGCATATAATTTTACAGAATTTTTTCAGTAAGAAAATTGAACAGTCACTTGACATGTCGATATCCATTACTCAAGTAAATTACAAACTCATCTGCCGTCATTACTGCCAACCCAACTAAAATCCAAAACTTGTAATGGATAGTAGATGGCATCAGATATGAAGTTGTCTGAACAAGAGCTACATAAGAAAGGGCAATCCATGAGAAAAATAACACCTCATTCGAAATCTTACTTGTCATAATCAGGAGCATTTATCAAAGCAGAGAAGGAGAAGGCGTGACGCTTGAGGAGTTCCAAGTAAAGCCTATAAGCTGTTGGATGAACTAACCTATTTGGAATTACCCTGAAATAGTAATACAACTTGTGATCAATTCTGGAGCACATTTTATGCATTCCGCACATTTATACATTTGGCACATCCAAATGACGAACGTGCTACTGATAAAAACAAAGAACTAATGAAACACCATAAATGAGGATCATACGTCTGTATATATATATATATATGGTGTAATGACGTCGCAGACACTACCATCTCTAACAGGACGTATTCACAAGATAGTGACAGCAAAATTGCAGCAATGAAGACCAACATTTACTTCAGATAACCAACAAGGGAAACAAATCACCACATATATATATATATATATGTGTGTGTGTGTGTATCATTTGTATATATGAATAGTATAACAAATTACAAATTGTGTGATGTAAAGTTGGAGTTTTGAACCCCATTTTCTTAAAGAAAGACTATATTTAGACTTCATGTATGATATTTTCAAAAATGAGGCCCATCTAAAAAATTCCAAATTCTGGGTGCACGGCTGATTTCAACAAGTTACACCTACGCATTTCGGACTGTAATTTCGTTCATGTCATTCCAATTAGACAAACACCATAGCACAATCTAGAAAACGTCGACAAGGCGGAGAAGCATCCAGAAAGCAAGGAAAACAAGTACCTGGAAGAGAGGAGCGCGAGGAGGAGCATGGGAGGGACGAGCTTGAGGGTAAGAGCCTTGTCTAGAAACTTCCAAGCAATAGGTACGTTATTTCCCCAGCATATGTGCGACACGAGGAGGTGCGCTAGATCGATCGAAGGCAAGGGAACTCGAGCGGAGCTCAGGGCGTTGCTGAGCTGAATCGCCCACACCACGGGGTCGCCGTTCTTGTCCTGAGCTGACCGGGTCAGCTCCAGCACGGCGTCCCACAGTGATCCATGTCTCTGCGCAACCACCACCGCCATGGATCCTCCTCCCGTCGCAGATGAAAAAGGATCTGTCAGCCACAACTCGTGGAGTTCAGAGCATGTGAAGTGGAGTCAGGGAAGAAGCTTCTTGTTGCTTATTTTGGAGGATTGCGTTGCTTCGAGGGTAGTATCACGAGGGAGTGTGAAGACGCAACAGTGATGAGCAGAGCAGAGGAAAGTCAGTTTTGAGGGGCGCGGGTGTTTTCTCCGGAGAGAACTGCCTTTTCTATTTCTGTTTGTTTTCCTTTCAGATTCTGATTTTGACTTCTCTGTTTATCTTTCTTGAGAGTAGATTCTTCTTCTTCAAATCTTAAAATATGCCCAGCAAAATAAAAATTCTTAAAATATGTTTTAGTAATTGTACTTCCTTTTATAATTACTAGGTGCATTTTACCAAATATGTATAATTAACATATTAATATTCGATGAAATTTATACCGACTATTAGTAATATGTTGAAACACTATTTTTATATAAAATACCAGTCTAAAATTTGAAAAAGTAAACGAAAGACTGAAAATTTTGAACCATAAAATATCATTGCGCAAATTCACAAATAAATTTTAGATGCCCGTACCGCATGCTTCCTTTGGTCGTCGGATCCGTGTCAAGCGTCTGTTCTTCAACAGATATGACTTCGATGACCATCGACGATATCTCGCCGGAGATAGAGATGGCTCTACCACTGAGACTGTCAGCCGCCCGTACCGCCTGGTATCTTCGTTCGCCGGCTTCGCATCAAGCGTCTGTTAAAAATCAGCGAAATTTTAATTTCGATTAATTACATACATTGAATCTCGAACGGGTCGAATTTTAATTGTTATTAATTGCATACATTGAATCTTGAACGGTTCAAAATCAGGAAAAATTTAATTGCGCATACATTGAATCTTGAACAGTCCGAAATTTTAATTGCGATTAATTGTATAAATTGAATCTTGAACGGTTCGAAATCAGCGAAATTTTAATTGCAAATATGAAAAAAATTGTCATAGTGCAATCAATGCTATGGAGTTAATTACTACAAAACCCTTAGCTCAATTGTCATAAATGCATCGATCAACGTAAAAACAAAATCTCCAGCTCCATATTCACTATGTTATTATCTATCATTCCGAATTTATAATATATATAAATTATTAAATACATTTTAAATTTACAAAATTAAACAAATATTTTTATAAATATAAAAATCAAGAATTAATAATTTATACTAATATTTATAAAAATATCCTGGCTCAATTGATTCTTAATCATTTGGAGTCCTATTTGACTCAATTGCAGTATTGTTCTAGTATTTTTAAAGTATCGGGGTTAGTTTTGTATATTTAAAACATATTTAACAACAATTTCATATAAAAAATTAAGGAAGTATCAACTATCAATTACCATCATTTTTAAACATGTACATTTTATAACATATGATACTAAAAATCATCTTTTTCCAATCATGATATATGTTTTACATACTTCATCATGTAAATATTCACCATTTATCTAAGAGGTCACGGTTCAAACCTGCTGAGATTCTGAGAATGCATAAATATTTGTGACTAGCACTTTACCACTTATAAAATAACCCGGTGCGTTTGAGGATTAGCTTAGGTGATAATCCTAATAATGTATAAATATTTATGACCAGCACTTTACCCATTTACCAAATGATATGGTACAAATGTGTATTAACTAGGTGTAAACAAACATGCTACAATTCTAATACTATTTTGTCGCCCTCAAACCAGTGCGACTGTGGTCACTTACACAACTCACGCCGACTAAGTCTGATGTTCCACATGAATTAAAAAATGTGAAATTTAGGTTAAGGTTGATCAGTATATATTTTGTTTTATAGATTTCAAATTACTTTTTTGTATTTAGTGGGGACAAATTAGGGAGTCGCAAGTTGATATTTGGTTTTCCTTTAGGGAAAAGTATGTAAAACATGCAACATGTTTGAAAAAGATGGTTTTATCACTACAGGAAGCCCTTGTGTTAAAGGTTTAAAAAATAATAGATAACGGCTAAAAAAAAAAGCTGACAAAAAGTCACGGCTCCGTTCCAGTAGAGCCGCTAAATGATGCGTCGGGAGGAAAGTTACGGCTCAATTTTATAAAGCCGCAGTTAATTTCTTACGACTCTTATATTGAGCCGCAATTAATTTCCTTGCGGCTCAGTAAAAGAGCCGCAATTAATTTTCTCACGGCTCAATAAAAGAGCCGCAATTAATTTTCTTGTGGCTCATTTATTGAGCCGCTAACAAATTCTTTATATTAAAAAAAAAAATATAAATACATAATGCTTACTTCAGCTTTGTATATATATATATATATATATATATATATATATCATTCAAAGAAAAAACTTTGTATATATACAATTCACAAACACACATTCTTGATTCATAATACAAATAACATCCGCAGCCAAATCATACAACAATTAAAAGCTTAATCTAAGTCATATCACAAAATAAACAATACATAGACATCATCATACCTTCTCCGTATGATTTTCATAATTAAAGTAAGCTCCACATACATGATCAAAACATTTCCTTCCCCTGTTTCCTGTTTCAGTTTCTGAAGTCGAATCAAATAAGTGGAAAGAAAGAGCAAACAGTGTTGTCTGTATTAATCCATCCATCCACCCACCATATAAGCCTTCTCCATGAAAATGTTAACATATAATGTGTGTTGCCAAGTCCTGCAAAAACACTTACTAAGTGCAAATCATAATAATAAACAAAGACTAAAGGGGTCTGAAAATATTTACATTCCATCCTGTGTCTGTTGTGTCAGGTCTACCATTTATGTTTTTCAACATCCACCTTTTCTTTTACTTCCTGAATCCTTAATCTTTCTGAGGGAACCATTTTGTGAGGAAATAATACTTTCAAAATTCAAATCCAGCATGAATATGCCATAACATTGAAAATACAGAGCCACCGACATGTAAATTTCAAATCCACATTACACCAAATAATTAACTAACTATATTCACTCCAAATAAAGAAAATAGTAAGCCTTAATGCTGAAATGGGTATGGTTTCATACCATAAAGGAGAAAATTGGGATGACAGGTCTAGAAAATGGATACGACCACCTATTAGCAAGCATTAAGAAAAATTGAATATGTATCAGCAAAAAAATCTTGAGCTCTTGTTGAAACTGCAACTAATAGATTTACCAAATTGTGATGCATGCATGTAGAAGCCAGCATATTTATGTCCAACTGCATTAATTCATCAATACTTTGGTAAGACCAAGCTGTCTTATTGAGTAGATGAGAGATCTGATAATCACCTAGCTGAGGTTGTAGTTATTGATTGCAAGAAACTGGACGATTATGAACCAGAACACGCAATCCGTCAGCACAACCGCCCCTGCATTCATCTGTTTCGCAGGCTAGAATTTTTCTTATCCCTTGTTATTATTAAGGGTTAAGAACCTATGAAAGGTCTGAACTATCACTTATGTTAACGGGAGAGGTCTGGAATTTAAAAAGTTAATAAAAGAGGTCTGAAATTTCTGTTTTGTTGATAACAGCGGTCTCCGTTAGTTTTTTTCCGTTAAAACTAACGGAAATTGGTCACATGCCAAGCATGTGACCGGAAATAAAATAAATTTCCAAAAATGCCCTTCTATCAAGTGTGCCCCTCACATGCTTGGAGTGAAAAGACCAAAATGCCCTTGAAGCCACCACGGTACTCCGGCGACCACCAATCGTAATCCGGCGACCACCACCGTACTCCGGCGACCACCATCAAGGCTCCGATTGGGCCAAAATCGGAGCCACCGGCCCCGATTGGACTTCGATCGGAGCCAAAAAAGCTCCGATCGGAGCTTTGTGGCTCTGGTCGGAGCCACAGAGCTCCGGTCGGAGCTTTGTGGCTCCGACCGGAGCTCTGTGGCTCCGACCAGAGCCACAAAGCTCCGATCGGAGCTTTTTGGCTCCGATCGGAGCTTTTTGGCTCCGATCGGAGCTTTTTTGGCTCCGATCGGAGCTTTTTGGCCCCGATGATGGCCGGAGTCGGGTCGCCGGAGCCGAGGTGGTGGTCGTCGGAGTCGAGGTGGTGGTCGCCGGAGTCGGGTGGTGGTGGCCGGAGTCGGGTGGCGGTGGCCGGAGTCGGGTGGCGGTGGCCGGAGTCGGGTGGCGGTGGCCGGAGTCGGGTGGCGGTGGCCGGAGTTGGGTGGTTTTAATTTGACTTTAGGGGTAAAATTGTCATTTCACATTTCATTAAATAAGATATTAAATAAAACAAAATATTAAAGGGGCAAAAATGTCATTTCACACAATTCTGTTAAATTTAACCCTAAAAATGGACGGAAAACCTCTAATCAACAAAATTGAAATTTCAGACCTCTGTTATTAACTTTTTAAATTTCAGACCTCTCCCGTTAACATGGGTGATAGTTCAGACCTTTCATAGGTTCTTAACCCTATTATTAATCTCTGCTTTGAAACTGTTGTCGCTAGAGCCGCCGCAGATTCCTAGGCCTCCGCAGAGCTGCTGTAGAAGAGATTAGGCACGAAAAATCCGGAGGCCTCCGCACGCCTGGAGCCGTCATATGGTGATCGGAACCGCCATAGAACGATCGGAACAACCATAGAACGATCGGAACAGCCATAGGCCGATCAAAACCGCGCCGCTAGTGGAGAGAGGATCTGTAGAGGAGATGAAGTTTGAAACCCTAATGGAGAGGAGATGGAGAGACGCTTCTAGAAAAGGGAGGAGAGTAAAAATGAAAAAAAATAGCTGTCATTGTATTTATTTGGAAAATAGTAGTAGAGAAAAAGGAAAAAAAAAAAAGAGGAGAGAGTGTGATTTTAAAATCCTGACAGTCACGGCTTTTATTTTAGAGCCGAAAAAAACTCGCGGCTTTACTTTTGAGCCGGGAATGAAGAAATGGGACGGCTCAAATCATCTAGCCGCTATTTATTTGTTTATTTAATTTTTCACGGCTGATAAGTGCAACAGCCGTGCAGTAGAGCCGTTAACTTCAGTCTTTCCCGTAGTGTATGGACCAGTATGTTTTAAAATGTACAATATGTTTGAAAAAGATGGTTTTATGGACTAATATGTTTTAAAATGTACAACAAACTTACAAAAGATTGTAAAATGACATACCACTAACTTGTTGTCAATAGTCTCGTTAGGTGGACATGTGCGGATCACGTTTAAAAAAACAATTATTATTATTTATATCCATCCATTAATAATTATTTTTATGTATAAATTAATTTATTTTTTAATTATTATTATTATTTTCTAAAAACGTGGCCTCACGTGCCTACTTAACAGGACAATTGATAACAAGTGGACGGAATGACATTTTACTATGTTTTGTAAACATATTTTACATTTTTAAAACATATTGGTCCATAAAACCGTCTTTTTCAAACATGTTGTACATTTTAAAACATATTGGTCCATAAAACCATTTTTTTCAAACATATTGCATGTTTTACATATTTTTCCCTTTTCTTTATGGGTGTGATGCTTTGGATACATAATAGGGCTAATTATCAAATTGCAACTTAAAGTTTAAATATTTAGATAAATTGTTAGTTGGAGTTTTTTAAACAATTTACTAATTCAAATTTTACCCATAGATAAATTGTTATCTTTGTCAAATATGAATAAAATTGACCGCGTAACTTACCCCTCATTAAAGAAAAACCCTGAATCTGACCTAAAATAACGAGATCTCCAGTCTCATATTTAAACATACTGGATGAATTTCAAAATGAAGAAATAGTCGATGCGAAAACTAGATATAAAAGAGTTCCATCCCTGACATTAGTTGCACAAACCAACAGCATCCAGCAAATCAGCTTCAAAAGGGAACCAATGGCAATGAAGAACATCAAATTCAGGCTACAAATGCTCCCCTTCTTCAATACGCACATTTTCAAAGTACAAGAACAGCTAAAGAACACAAAGATATCCATCTCCCCTCAACTACAAATTCAATGAGAAGATTCAAAATGCAGGGTTATAGCCTTTGCTTCACTCGCCTCCCGTGGCCATCGCTACCATCAAGAACACATTCGTTTCCGTGACTACATACCACCATCGACTGCTCGTTCACCCTTGCCACATACTCCAATACCTCCGTCAGAAGCGACGGACAACTCTCCTTGAGATACTCGAATCCTTCTGACTGCATCACAGCTGAACAAACAAACAAACCACAACGTGTTTTAAATGACACCCGAGTTTAAACCCGGCTAAAAATTGTATCTTTGAACAAACAAACAAACTGCAACGTGTTTTAAAGAACACCCGAGTTTAAACCCGGCTAAAAATTGTAACTTTGAACAAACAAACAAACAAACCGCAACTTGTTTTAAATAACACCCGAGTTTAAACCCGGCTAAATATTGTATCTTTGTAACTATGATTGGTGTAAAATGGATAGTTGGAGCAGAAACTCACCTCTAAGATTTTCGCGTTTGGCGACAAACTTGAGACAAACTGCTTTTAGCTGGAAACAATGGTGCTGCTCTGCCAGAGCTAAGGTGGTTGCCACGGTGTTAATGGCGACATCTTGGCATAAACTGGCCTCACATAGTAACCTCAGTCTTTCTAGACCATACCTATCTGCTGCTGCAAGAAGATGCTGAGATATTAAGGTGGAAGCCCATTTTGTATCCATTCCAGTAAGTTCTTGCATGTCGGGTAGTTCGTCCCAGTACATAAAATGTAGAAGAGCCTGCAAATTTGAGTCATGAGAGACCATAATCAACCCATAGCAGTACCATCAATTAAGCATAAAAAAACGGCCATCCAAATCTGACGGACAGAAAATGTAAGCAGTTCTATCAGAGAGTCAGAGCCTACCGTACAAAACCTAAAACCCCCCAAAAAATTGGGTTAACTGAGATTGGGTCCATTTGGTGGTAAACCTTAGACCTCGAAGATGTAGCAGATGTTCAATAACACCGATAGACACAACTAGATGTCTAGAAACAGCAGCAACAAAACCTGAATTGGTATTGTTAACCCTTAAACCCTTTTGAACTACTCAAAGGTGCCTGGGAGTGTTGTTTTTCGAACTATAAAGGCAGGTTATCAACCAAGAAAGAAACTACTCACAGGGCCTACTAGTATTTGCTACTCATATACCTACGTAGCTTCAGAAACCATACTTTAATAGGAAGTAGGATTGAAAGATTTTGGAATTAAGGTAATTGCTCAATGTACCATGAACTAACAGAACGGGTACAAAACTGTAAACTGCTTATGGCATGACATACCATTGAGATACAGAACAGACCAACAACCTTATAATTTTAAAAGATCCAAGTATTCAGTCGGAAGTAATTATGAGCAATAGAACTAGTCATGATAAATAATGTGATTCATCAAGTGGAATTTTCCGGGAGGCTTGTAAGCAATCATTGACGCGATCTGTAAATTTCTTACAAGGTTTTAATCATGCAAACTAACCTGGATGGAAGAATCATTAAAAATATATACGTTAGTATTTTGCACAGATGCAGCTATTCCTGAATGAGATTTTTCTTTTGAGTGATAATTCCTGAATGACAACTTAAGAACAGCTAAAATAAATGAAACCAAGACTTATCCACCAAAGTATTACCACCAGCTTTAGAAAACTAGACTGGGAGCAATAAATTTTGTGACAAATTTTCAAACTCAATAATATTTCATAAAAATAACATTCAACATGGGGCCAGGAACAAACCTTGAAAACACCTGCTTGCATGTCTTCGACTTTTATATGCCTAGTATTTTGATCTTTCATAGGTCCATACAGTTGTGCCATGAATACCGGGGACCTGGCAGCAAGGACCAATTTATGAGCAGCAAATATTTCACCGTCAACTTCAAAACTGACATCAGCTCCCTTCCCACTTTCCAGTAGTTTACCAATATCACGGCCTATGTTGGATGGGGGTACTGCAATATTATATACTCTTGGTCCTTCAGTGTAGGACCTGACAACACCTACGCTACAGTGGACAACAAGACAGTCGTCTTTTAGGTAGTCCGATGTCTCCAAAAGAGTTCGTTTGAAAAATCGCTTGTAACCCCTACAACAATCAAAGAAACCCACAATATTAAAGAAATTAATAACTTCAGCTAAACAATGGAGATGTGCTTGTGGTGCCATTCTAGAGATAGCAGCTTGGCATTCAGAAATAAATGCAGGGTGGGGTGGTGTGGTGTGGTGCCCTCCAAAAGGGGCCAATTGGCATGTACAATCAGGATTAACTATTATAAACAAATATTCAACGATTGTAAAGTATTACTTAGAAGACATATCAATGACAAGAACAAAATGTAGACTACCCTTAAACTTAAACTTTTCTAATGATATGTACTTCCTTTACTCTTACATATATAATTAAGTCATCCACATTTGCTGCTTCACTAGATGATTAAAATAGAAGCTCCAAATTTTCTGCTATAACACAAGGTTAAGTTTTCACTTGTTTAGAGGATGTAATCTACCAGTCAAGAAATTACGAAAACTAAGATAAACCCAGACCAGTAAACAATGTAGGTATAGCTGCATTCCTCTCTTATTCTTCTTCTCTTGCATGCGCATTTCCTTAGAGTTGCAAGGAGATGATCTCTCACATAGAAGATACACAAATTCTACCCATCTAACAATCAATATCTCAAAACCCAGACTGCAAGTACCATACTGTTTTTACCAAATTCATACGGTGAGCACTTAAACAAGCAAATGGCCAATAATGAATCACAAACACTATCCTGCAACTAAAATATCCATCAATGGAGCAGCTGGCCAATCACTATTCTACCAAGTAACAATGTGTTGCTAGACAGTATTCATTGACACCAATACAATAAAATCTGCTAACCTCAGATCCTGTAAGGGGAAAAAGAGCTTTGGAATTTCAATTAAAAGAGAAAGGAAACTAACCACATGCTGCCTCGGTATTTAAGCGTGTACGGCCCACTCTCCAACGCCCTCCCAAAATGGGTGTGCACCTTGTGCCGCTCCTTTCCACTTTGATCCAAGAGCGTCAATTCAAAGAGTGCCCTAACATCCGTCCCCTCACTGGCAAGTGCAATGAACAAAGAAACATACGAAGCATTGTCTTCAACGCTCTTACCATCAGGATAGAAGTATATTGCCCATTGGTACCCTCCAACCGCGAACGTATCCGACGCCCTGTATTTGCCGATTCCCATCCCCTTCGACAACGAATACCCCGTGATCTTGAATTGGTGAGAACCATTGACGGTGTCTGTTACCGACGTCGATGTGGTCAGTTGAGAAGATGTGGAGGGTTTGGAAGTTTCTAGAGGAACCGTCTCCATACCCAGCAATCTATGTTCCTGAATCCCAATTTCGGAAAGAAAAGCCGCAGACTTTTCCTGAAAAAAAAATGATGATTGAGCTACGAATTGAAGATTCGTAGTTGACCGCGAAGATCGAGAGAAGTGGAAGATGATGCTACCGGGGATGGTGAGAAACTGGAGGTACCGCGGCGTGTGTAAAGATTCTCTGTGTTCTTGAAGGGAGCTTTGTAAGGTTTCGTGCAAGGGAGAGGACGGAGGGAAATGGAAGGAAATCTTCTCAATTGTCTTTATTTTTTTGGTAAATAATCTTAATCTTCTCAATTCTCATTATCAATTGTATTAGTTAAAAGTTTATTTTTACAATTTAGTTCATGTTCCGTTTGTGGACAAATTGTTAACTTTAAAAAATATTATATCGAATTGGGACGAAGTTAATTATGTATTATTACTTAAAATGACGGAATTATCCTCCGAAAAATACAATTTTGTAAATGATTCTCATGTTATAATCGAATTTCATAATTTCGGTTGCTTATAAATTACGATGAGACCAGTTCACTAGATTTTAACTAAATTTTCAATTTTTTATTTAATTAAGTGTAACTCGCATAATCAATTCTGTTCAGATTAGAATAATATTTGTCAAGTTAATAATTTATCCACTGACGGAATCTAAACTATCAATCGTTTCATAAAAACTCTAACTAGTAATTGTATGGGTCAAAATATTAATAGCATTTTATTAATTATAGTATATATCTGCAAACATATATATATTTGGGAAAAAAAGTGTGTATAACAGAAATATCAGATGAATGATAGATTCTGATTTTGGTAGGGTGTTAATAGTTTCTGATTTTTTTTTTTTAAGAATAGTTTCTGGTTTACTATCAAATGTATTTTTTTTTTTTTGACAAAGTATCAAATCTAATATCAGTTTGAAAAAAAAAAAAAGATAATGTCAAATCAAATTGTCTGGTATATATATATAGCAATATGAAACACAATGTTAAATAGCAAAATATATTAGACATCGAAAACTCGAGAAAAACCATCATAAAAATCTGTCTCAGATTAAATTCTGTCTCATTTTAAAAATTGAGTATGTACGCTTATAGCTAATAATTATAAAATTTAGAATGATAAACAAGATAAATACTATTAATTAATGGTATGAACATTTTGTACTATAATTATCTATATATATAATAAAGTAATAGGAGGGATGGTGCTTAAATATGAAGATGCCACCTCAGCATTTTAGAACTACAATAGCTTGCCACCTCATTTCCTCTCTCGGGCCGGCTACTCCTTTTCACTATCTTGATTCTAGGCCCGTATATTCAATGTGGCCCAACACCCTCTCATTTGTCCATCACTGTGCGGAATTCCCTTCCCATCTCATTAGAAATTGGAGCGTCTAATCCGACCTTTACACTGCCATTCCTAAGAAATTTACACCATCCATTTACTTTGGTCTTCATTTCCTCTCTCTAGAAGTTTCTCTTTCTCCGCAAATCTCGCATATGTCACTCTTTCGGGAGGAATTTCTCCGGCGGCTCCATCACCTCTGCGGATAGCAGCTGCAAGTTATTCTTCTGCTACCCATGCAACCGCACCGTCGCCATCGTGGTCGCTCCCTCAGATAATCCCATCTATCCAGATTGCAAAGAGGGCTTCCTTGAGGAATACGAAAACCCTACAGTGAGATTTTAATCGATTGTTCATTGAACAGTGACTCTCGATGGAACCAAGGTGTTGAAGATCAAGCGATTAAAGTGGAATCAGAAGAAACTACCAAAAGCCAACAGAGGTCTTGCGGCTCGCCTTGAAGCTGAGAAAGCTGTACAGGAGGAGAAGGATCTAGATGGTGAGACGAAGAAAAAATCAAAAAAGAAGAAAGTTCTTGACCCTGAGGTTTGTAGATATGTTTGCCAACAAGGTAGAGTAATATATGTATATATATATATGTAATAAGGAATTCGTTCCCTTTCTTTTGTTAATTAATTAAATTTTTTTTTTTTATGGATGGATGGATATGTGGCAGGACTATGAAATTGATGAGGAATCGCGAGAATATCTTTCATTACATCCTATGGGTCTTAAAAAGCTGCTTCTTTGGTTGATGAGCATTTTGAGACTGTTATGGAAGAAAGTGATGTAGAAGATCCGGATGCCTCTGTTGCTTCATAGGAGGATTTTGATGATGAAGATGATGGTAGGGCTAAAAAGAAGTTGTGAGTTCAAAAGTAATAATAATTACTCTTTTCATGATGTACTAAATACTCTTTTTTTGATGTACTAAATTTGTGTGGATGTGCGGTTAATAACAGTAGGTGTTTATTATGTGCTCAAATTATATGAAGTGAAGGAAGAGGCACGCAAAATCATTCTTCAACTCGGTGTCATTGGCGACGGAGAATTCTCTTACAATGGGAGAGAGAGCCGCAAGACCTCTAGCAGTGAGCACGTGGTGGTTGATGTCGTAGCGACTGGGCGACTGGCGGGTTCTTGGGTAGCCCAGTGATGGACTGGGCATCATCAACGATTTCCAGCGACGGTTCCGAACCTGTGTAACTAGCTCAGAGCGGTATAGAGAATTGATCGAATCCTTGCAGCATAAATCCAATCTCTGAAAAAAAAAAATATCCATAATTATCAGGCAACTAGCGTCATCGCCTCATCTTGAACATTTCGAGACGAAGTTCGGTTGTTGGATATGTTGGGTCTCAGATCGACTGGATTTTTGCAGGTATATCTTAGATTCTATATCCCTTTTTTGTTTCAGAAAATATAGTTATTGTTGCAAATAAGTAAATAATTTGGTTTCTATCTTTTTTTAAATATAAAACTTGCTGGTCAGGCAGAGCACGGCCAGCTTATGGCCGCGGAGGACGCCACCGTGGCTGAACATCTTTTGTCGCTCCCAGAAATTTACCAGCCCATCTGAGAAGCTGCAGTATATGACGGAACAGTCCTTGGTTAATATCAATGAGGTGTCATTCCATTTTATTGTTGAGTGACATTACATTTTATTGTTAAGTGCCATTCTTATTTGTGGTCCAGCTTTATCACTATACTTTAATGATATTACCTAGGGGTGAGCAAATTACCCAGTTGGAACCGGAACCGGACCGGAACCGGTCTTTTGGTAGGTTCCGGGTAGATGTAAATGGTTCTGGTACGGTTCTGGGATTAAATTTCAAGAACCGGTATTTTCGGTTCCGGTTCCGGGATAAGTTTTCGGGTACCCAAATACCCGGAACCGGAACCTTTATATATAAATTAAAAAAACACTAAACATTTAACAAATTTAAAATTGGTTTGTGGAAAATGTTATAATTATTTTTATGATTCACTTGGTATAACATAAATTTCAGTTTCAATTGGCTACCGAGAACCCGGTTCCAACTGGGTATCCAGAACCCGGTTCCAACTAGTACCTAAAATTATATTATTTAGTTTGAAAATTTGTAACCGGTTCCTTAACGGGTACCCGGAACCGATTGGCTCTTAACGGTTCTGGTACGGTTCCGGTTCCTAAATGTTCTGGTACGGTTCTGGGTAATAAAGTTAGGAACCGTTTAGTATTGGTCTGGTTCTGGGATACCCTAAAAGTACTGGGTACCCGGAACCGCTCACCCCTAATATTACCAATCTTGATTCATCCTCTCTTAGTGTTGGCATTTACCGCTTATATATACTTAATTTTAGATTTTAGCATCTTTTGTGTATGAATTTTGCTGAATTAATGAACAGAAAAATCATTGCAGCTTATCCAACCTGTCTCTCTGCTAAGATTTTTAGCAGGAGCAAGAGGCAGTGTCCAAGGCGGCGGTTCCAGAGGAGTCACAGCTCGACAAAATATTCGGGTTCTCGAGCAGCTTAGAGATTCAACTATGTTGAAGAAGGTCATTCCTGATGGATATACGCCTAATTTGAACCCATCTCCTTTCGAACTGTCTTATTTTAATCGCCTCACTTACGGTTATAAATAGAAACTTGGACATGAGCACTTAACTCGCAACGCGAACAGCCCAGACGAGCTAAAATATTCGTTCGGACCGGTCATTTGGTCTCACCTAGGTGAGATCGGGCTAGCCGGCCCGATCTCTCCTAGGAGAGATCGGGTCAGTTGACCCACCCCTCCCAAGAGAGGTCGTGCAAGTTGACCCGATCCTAGGCCTTAAATTGTTTAGGGGTTTAGGGTATTCAATTGATTCGTAATTAGGGTTTTGTTTGTTGGAATAATGTATTGAATTGATTCATAATTTTGGTGACGAACCAGGTCTAAAGGAGGACCATGCACAGGTTTAGCCTTTTTGTGGAAAATTGATTCATATGTGAGTCAAATGTTGATTATGTTAATACTAACTTCAATATATATATATATATTTTAATATTGCAAGTGCATCTCTCAAAAATATTGGTGAAGTGAAGGAACATATTGAAAATCTGAAAATTTGTGAAGGTGGCTGACTTTATTAATATTTGGGGTTTATGATTTGAAAAATATAATGAACAAAACAATGCGTATTGAAACACTTGAGAATTTTAGAAGGGAATCTTTTTTTGTTTAAACTAACAAAGTCGATACATAATTCTATTCTTCTTTATATACGTTAATGTTTACGTTTTAAAAGGCCGCCTCGCGCATAGCGCGGGGTCAGCACCTAGTTTATGTATAATGCTATTGTATAATACATGTAGGGGTATGAATAAGTATAATAGGAATGATGAGTTAGTTGGATAGTTGGGGGACTATTTATAATAGTTGTGTTATTAGGTTTTATATATTGGCGTTTGTAGGGTTGTGAGAAGTATGATAGAAATATGAATTGCTATGTTGCCTTACGACACTCTCTATTTTTCTTCCGTCCTTCAATCTATCCATATTCTACTACAAATATGATATATATCTCTTAATCTATATTTCTCCGTCCCTTATCTATCCACGTTCTTAATCGGGTTCGTATTAGTATTAGAGACGTTCTCCTCGGCTGTGTAAATTTGGTTAGATTCGAATCACTTCGCACTGATCACCATTCATCCGCCACTCCGACCACCACCTATAATCGTTGTTTCCGACCACCACATATATATATATGTTTCCGACCACCACGACCGCTCTGTCACCCTTCATCATCGTGCGTCGATCTGCTTCTTATCCGTCCTCATTCATCGTCACCGTCAGTTGCTGCTCTATCGTTGCTTTTCTATGATTGTTTGGTGCTGCTGGGACTTTTTTGTTGTGTGCTGTTGGTATAGGTAACTTATGCTCTTTACACATATATATATAAAAATAAAAGGAAGCATGTTGGAGTCGTAGCTATCCTGCGATTGTTTGGTGCTGCTGGTATATGCATCTGTGTGGCTGCTATTTGTAAACACCTAACATTAGACCATGCACAACATGTGTGATGCATGGCGCGCTAAATGAGAAAGTATTTAAACATGACAAGTTGCGAAACTTCTAATAATGCTCCAACATATATTAGGATAGTGTATGTATTTATGTGTAAAATATTTCAAAAATATATCCTGAATATATTTAAGTATTCATGACATATTTACTGAATATTTAGTATTAATTAGAAGAATAAATCAGTTATTTTATATTAAAATATTAGAGTAAACCCTAGCGGCATGTTTGGTTCAAGTAATGGGAATAAGGAATAAGGAATACAGAATATGGAATAAGGAATATGTAATATTAATATGAAGTTGTTTGGTTGACATTATAAATATGGAATGATGATTACAAATCCAATGTTTGGTTGATAAAATGTTATATGTAAAGGAATTGAATAGACCTTAATTGACATATATACCCTTTTACTATTTGTATTAATTAAATTAGTAATATTAAACATGAAAAAATCAAATCATATATTATTAAACGAAAAATTAATTTTTTTGAAATGATTATCCTTTTTTACAAAAACAATATTTTTTTTAAATGATTTTTTTAAACAAATATTTGAGATATTGTAAAATTCATTATTGTTAGGTTCCGAGTCTAGGGTCAAAGGGCGGTCGACTCAAGTCTCGTTCCTCACTGGAGATATTGCGAGTTCGGTGCTCTCGGGTTGTGCTGCCTTAGCTTGTGTCTTTCCGTCCTTAGCTTCTCTTCTCATTCGCCCTGCAGAAGGGGCAATACCAGGCACAGAGGGGGGGGTGGTGCCTGATGAACCCTCTCTGATGCCTAAGTCAGTACGGTTTTTAGAGAGATAAAGCTAGAGAGATGTCAGAGCAAAATTATCCAACTTGCCAAGATGATCAAATGAATAGTGGAGACGGGGTATTTATAGGCAACGGTGTCATTAAGGTGGCTTAATGACATCGTTAACCTTTAAATATAGTTAATTAACCTTTAAACACATAATTAAGACCTTAGGATACGGAGAAGGTTGGCAGAATAAACCGAGTATGGGAGTCCGAGAATGGTGCCGGGGCCTTTGGGGGGGGGGAGGAAAATCCGACCCCCAAGGGTAGGGGTTGGGTGAGGCCACCCAACCCCTCCTAGGGGGGATAGGGTTGGCCAACCCTATCCCCCCTAGGGGAGATCGGGTTGGCCGACCCGATCTCCCCTAGGGGAGATCGGGTTGGCCGACCCGATCTCTCCTAGGAGAGATCGGGTTGGTCCACCCGATCTCCCCTAGGGGAGGTCGGGTGTGGCCACCCAACCTCACCTAGGTGAGTTTGACTCGGCCGGACGAGCGCTTCGGCCTCGTCCGGACCGTTGGTGTTTTCGTGAAGTGTCCGGGTTGAAGTTTCGAATTATAATCATTAATGAGATGATAAAAATAAAACGATTCGGAAGTCAACGGGTTCAAATTGGGCGTATATCCATCACATGCCCTCGAGTCAACCAATGGCCTAACCCTTGATTGACTCTATTTTAGGATGGTATGACACGCGCAATTTGAAACCGGGGTTTTACCTTTCGTCTGAATGCTTGCTTACCCATGGATGCGTGCCTCTGACTCTGCCCCCTGCCTTATGAGATAGAGGAATTGTAAACGTCAGAGTAGCACGGACGTGTGCCTAAGCACGCGTCCGTCTGAGGTGGGAGTAATAAATCTATCCTTGCTACGGGCGTATACTCGAAAAATACACGCTTGCATAAGGATGTAATACGGATACAAATAAGTGACTTATGCTTCAGTTTCATGCCGGGATTTCACTTAAGCGGAGAAAAATTTAATTTTGGCCCAAAAACTTTTCTAAGTATGGGATGCTCAAGAATAAGCCTATGAGATGTTAACTTGAGTGGAGATAAATTTAATCATAGTCTAAGGGGGGGTAAAGGTGATGGTTTTTCTTTAACCCTTAGATCTCACTTAAAAATAAATGGAGGGTGGTGATTAAAACTCTTTAAAAAACCCTACCATCTTTCAAATATATAGGAGAGTTAAGAAAATACCTTAGTTAGTCACCATAGCCATCATTTTCCCTCTTTTCTCACCCTTGGAGAGCAAGAAAGAATTTGGAGCACACCCAAGGAGGAGGCCGGCCGAAATTTCCGGTGAGAGACCAGAAATTCCGACCAGCAGCTTGATCGGGACGGCGACGGGAGGAAACCCAGCCGGAGGTGACGACGCGACCTCAGGTGGACAGCGGCCAGCAGCGACGCGGAGGCGGGACGCGCTACCAGACCGGGACGACGACGGAGCTGGGCTGACGATCGACGGGGCACGGCGACGACGACGGCGCTGGACTGACGACCGACGGGGCACGGCGACTCCGACCAGCCATCACCGGGACGCGACGAAGGTGGGACGACTGGGCTCTGCTCCGGCGACGGCGGCGGACCATTCTCGGCGAGGGGCTGATTTCCGGCAACGTCAAAATTTGAATTTCGGACCCGTTTATCACATCGGGTCGGGTTTTCCGAAGGTCCACTCTTTTCCTTTCCGTTGTCGTGCAAAATGTTGATTTTTGAATTGTTGATACTTGATTGCCGATACTTGATTGAATGTGGAATTGCCGTGAATAGCCGTAGATAGCCGTGGATTTGGGGAAAAACTTTGGCCGGTCGTCCGGAAATAGTTTTTTGTCCGATTAAACTATCCTCATTTTGAATTTGATGTCGAGTCGCCATTCGTGTGTTGATTTCCGTTTGGAGGGCGTAATGGTAATTTTTCCCGAAAACCAACTTTAGGTTCGGACAAAATTGTTCGATTTGGTTGTCGTGGTGTACTTGGCTCATGCTTGTTATCTTTGTTGGGTGTTTTCGAATCTTTGGTTGTTGTCGTTGGCCGAGTGCCGGGGTACTCCCGGTTTTTCGGAAATTTTCTTGTTTTGACATTTGTCATGTCGTGGCAGGTACTGTATTCCTGGTGGTGTCCCCGCACACGGACTCTACAGAGGCGTTACATCCTCCGAAGGATGAGTGATTTCATTTTCTCTTCTTTTCGTCGCATTACTTCCTTTCCTATCATTAGCTTAGCGTTGCGGTCTGAGCTGGGGTGTTAGTCGGGACTTGATTCGAACTTTGGGATTTCCTGCTACCTTTGACTTAGGTCTCGCTGCTCTGTCGGAGAACCACCTGACTAGGTCTGATTACAATGAGCACGTTACCTTAGGTGATATCTGTCCCTTAGATGAGCCTCTATATCCTTTCCTCCCCTCCTTGGGGAATGCCCGCGCGACGGTGACAGAGCCCCCTAGGGGGAAGGTCGTCGTTTACCCCTCCCAGATTCGATTTGGGTTGAGGTTGCCTTACTGCGATGATCTCGTAGAGTTGAGTAGGTTCTTCAGGATTTCTCCTGTGAACCTTGCTCCCAGTGCCCTCCGCGTCTAGGTGGGCTTCCGGGTGTTGTGCCACTGGTACTCCTGGAAGTACTCGCTGGTTCTGTTCCGATGCTTCTACCGGTTCCAATATCAGAGGAAAGTGGGCTTTGCGAGTTTTGTAACTCGCCATCCGTCCCTCAAGGATTCCCGATTTGCTGATTTCGGGTTGAGTGGGGTCGAGTGGGATACCTCTCTTCGCTTCGTGGCCCGGAGTGACAACTCGGCAAGTCACTGGGCCAAGCACTATTTCTTCATCACGGATCGATATTTCACTTGGTCGGTCTTGAATGAGGATCGGTCGGATGGTTGGCCTGCCTTCGGGGAGTTTTCACCTGTTGATTTAGAGACTATGAAGACGATTTATGAGAGCAACAGGACCCGATCGTACTGCCCTGTGTCCTTAGTGACAGAGACGGATCTTTATGAGGCAGGGATCAGTTTGACTCCTGACTCCGGGGGTTCGGTATGTTACTTAGTCTTCTCATCTTTATTTACTTTCTGCTTTTCGTTTGTAGGTTGGTTTCACGGAAAAACCTATAACATGCAGGCAGCGCCGGTCGATCTGACCAAGAGGAAGGCTCCATCTGGCTCTACTCTGAAGAAGTCCCCCATGCTTGGGAAGAAGGCTGGGGCCTCTGGTATACTTCCTCCTGTTTGCTTATTTATGGTATACTTGTGTTTTCCTTATCTTGTTTTTCTTGCATTGCTAGGGCACTCTCCCCTGGTGACCGAGAGGGTTGTCTCCGTAGGCAAAGGCTTTGGACCTTCCAAGTCCAAGTCGCGGAGATCTGACTCTGAGGCCGGGGCCTCGGCTGTCAAGAGGAAGAAAGTTGCGGATTCTCCTTCGCCTGTTGTTCGTCCCCCGACCCTGTCTCGCGATAAAGAGATGGTGGTCGAAGAGGTGCCTTCCCAAGCTGACAAAGGGAAGCGACCTGTTGGTGATGGTTCCCCTGCCCCCCAGCCGAGGGCACGGTCATCAGGTTCGATCTCCACCGTATCACTGATTCTTCTATGTTTATATTTTCCTTTGACTTGCTTCGTTTGTATAGGTGGGCCTCCGACTTTGAGTCGGAAGGATTGCGCACGTCTTACTGATGAAGATGTCGTTGGGTCTGAGTGGACTCCTTTCGCTGGTTTGAAGGAGTTCCACCTTGATAGCGGCTCCTCTTTGCGGACTCCTGAGGTTGGCATCCGCGTACTTCGCGGTGCCATCCCCCTTGGCGATCGTGTTGCTCAGCCTAAGTCTCCTGGGGAGACTCGGCGCTTCGTTCAGGGTGTACTCTCTCGTTATGCGCCTGTGAGTTGTTCCTTGCTTTCTCCTTTTTGGTTTTATGTGGTTGGTTTTTCAGATACTCATCTCTTGTTTGAATTTTCAGGGTATGTCTGACATGGTGAACATGTCATCCCTCGTTCTCGAGCTGTCTGACGAGAAGAAGACTCTAGAGGACAGCCAGGTCTCCCTAAAGGCGGAGCTCGCCACTGCTGCTGAGAAGGCGCGCCTATCAGATCTGAAGATGCAGGAGCTCAGGGACCAAGTGTCCTTACTTGAGACTACCGTAGGTAGCTTGCGCCGGGAGGCTGAGGTCGCAGCTTCACTCCATTCTGAGGAGTTGCGGAAGTTGGAGGCTAGGTGTCGGGCAGAGGAGAGGACTGTCGCAGTGTCTGAGTACAAGGCTTCTTCTGCCTTCACTGCTGACTATAGCGTGCGGCTCACTCAGGAGATGAACCAGTTTGGTGAGTATCTGGTTGATCATATTTTCCGCATTGATCCTCAATTTCCAGTTGGCGATCTTGGTGACTTCGGGCCATACACTACTGGCTACATGGCTGTCCTTAGGGGTCAGGCTGCTGTTGCAGACGAGCCTGCCCCTACACAGGTGGATGCTACGCCTGTGGATATCGATACTTCAGACTCCTCCTCTTCCTCCATCTCTGCCGGTGGTTCAGTCTCAGGGGGTCAGGGTGACTCTCCCGAAGGCTCTGATTGATGTTTCTACATCTTGCTATCTTTGTATATATAACCATACTCTTTCTCCCCTTTGATGGGTTGAGTATCTTTTGGGATTGTTGTGGGGTTTTGTGTTGCTTTCCTTTGTCGTATTTTGTCGTTGGCTGTGTGGTTCACTTGCCTTTATATTAGTACTTCATATGCTTTTGTATGTACTCCTTTGATTATGGACTCTTCTTTTGGTGTGTTTCCTTTACTTATCCTTCTTTCGTGTTTTCCTTCATGCCATACCTGTTATTTCATTCAAGAAAAAACATTATGTGTTCTTCATAGCACTTTACTTTGAAATTACTATCTCATGGGATCCTTCTCAGTATGGTGTAAAGCTCTCTTCTGATACCCTTTGCATGGTATGTATGGTATTGTTAGACCAAAGATACGCTCTTGGTGGGCGTCGAAATCTGTTCACGAGACTGGCTCTCGGAGGGCACTTAACGTTTCGCAGGATAGGCTCCCGGAGGGCACAGGTTAGACCAAAGATACGCTCCTGGTTGGCGTCGAAATCTGTTCACGAGACTAGCTCTCGGAGGGCACTTAACGTTTCACAGGATAGGCTCCCGGAGGGCACAGGTTAGACCAAAGATACGCTCCTGGTTGGCGTCGAAATCTGTTCACGAGACTGGCTCTCGGAGGGCACTTAACGTTTCACAGGATAGGCTCCCGGAGGGCACAGGTTAGACCAAAGATACGCTCCTGGTTGGCGTCGAAGCTGGCAGTTTGAAATCTACCTCAAGATACGCTCTTGGGGGCGTCGAATCTGGTAGTGTTTTTTCTACCTCAAGATACGCTCTTGGTGGCGTCGAATCTGGTAGGTTGCAAATCTACTTCAAGATACGCTCCTGGGGGCGTCGAAATTCGTAGTTTTTGGAAACCACTCTCAAGATACGCTCTTGGTGCGTCGAAGGTCGTAGTATAATAACTACTCTTAAGATACGCTCTTGGGGGCGTCGAATGTCGTAGTATGAACACTACTCTCAAGATACGCTCCTGGGGGCGTCGAAGTTCGTAGTTTTTGGAAACCACTCTCAAGATACGCTCTTGGTGCGTCGAAGGTCGTAGTGTTTAAACTACTCTCAAGATACGCTCTTGGGGGCGTTGAAGGTCGTAGCATGAACACTACTCTCAAGATACGCTCTTGGGGGCGTCGAAGGTCGTAGTATAAAAACTACTCTCAAGATACGCTCTTGGGGGCGTCGAAGGTCGTAGTATAAGAACTACTCTCAAGATACGCTCTTGGGGGCGTCGAATCTGTTGTTGACTTAAAGTCATATCTGTGTAAGGATAACTTCATGATTATATCACCACATTCATTGGAAAATACCTTTGAAGGAAATCCTACTCCTTTAAGAGCATTCATGTTTTTTGTACACATGGGGTGCCTTGGGGGGATCCAGACACCCTTTGGAGGAAATCAAAGATAGTTGTAGAGTTGGAGTAACTTCGTGAGTTCTCCTTCTCAAAAGTTGTTATTGGAAAACTTAAAAAACTTGGACATGCAGAGTGCTAAATATGAAACTAAGAATATGGGGTGGTCAATTTGTCCATTGCCACGTACTCCTTTAGGCCTCCATTGTAAATCATTTCCTCCACTTCTATCTTCAGCACCATGCAGTTGTTGGTTTGATGCCCCCAGGTTCCATGGTACTCACACCATTCCTGTGCATCTTTTCCTAGGAAGGCCTTGCCCTCCCCCTGCATGCGGGTAGCTCTTCCTTGAGGTACTTCTGAAAAAGTTCTTCTATGCTCACTGTAAGGGGTGTGAATTTGAAGTTTACACCTCCTTGCAGTGTATCAGTCTCTCCTTCTTTCTTCGGAACTTCCTCCGGCTGCTCCATCTCCTTTGCAAATGCCTTGTCTAGCTTTTCTTTGAGCTCTCTCATCGTGCTTGTCATGACCATCTCATAGAGCCCTCCATAAGCCTCAAATGAGTTTGGATGCATGTTTCGAATGAATGCTTTGACGGCTTCTCCTCTTGTGATGTCCATATTGGCACCATAACTGGAGAATCTCTGGAAGTAGCTTGATATTGGCTCCCGCGGCATTTGCTTGATATCATCGATGTGACGGAAGCCTCTTATGATGGAGTCCCTTGTTCTTTTCCCTTCTGTGGTTTCTGGCTGCCAAGGTATGGCTGTCACTTTCACAGCCTTGCTCATGTGTCTCTTCTTAGGCATTGTTTGAAAAAACTGTCTGCTCAGGCGGAGTGCAACTCCGTTCTTCATTTTTCTTTGCCTTTGTCTCCTTCCCTTCTTCTTGCTGTCTTGGTTGGCTCCTACCATGACCATTGCCACTGTGTCTGTCCTGAGTGATCCCCGTCTCATGGAGTTGACGTAGCATTGCCTTGCAGTGCGTTGGTCACCCAGGACTTCTCCCACTCCATTCTCAGTGATGTACTTCAGTTTCTGGTGTACGGTGGATGGCACGATTTCATATGGGTTTATGGTTGTTCTTCCTAGGATCCCGTTGTAGGCTCCCAAGCTTTCAACCACCAAGAAGTTAACGTTCACCTTCAGCTGTGTCCATCCTTGGCCCATGGTCACTGGCAGGGTTATCATTCCTAGGGGGTAACTTGTTGCCCCTGAGAAGCCAACCAGAGGGAAGTTGACTGGTTTGATGTCTGCCTTTGTTTTCCCTATCTCCTCTAGGACCCTTAGGCTTAGGAGGTCTGCTGACCTGCCCCCATCTACCAGTATTCTCTTTACATCAAAATTATCAATGTCTATCGCGATGACTAACGCATCGTCATGTGGGAAGATAATGTGGCTCTTGTCCTTCTTCGAGAATTCAATCTTCATCTCCTCTCCTTCTCGTGGCCTTTTCCTCCACCTTGGTACTGAACTCAGTTTTGATGCGTAAACCTCCCTTGCATTAGCAGTTGGGCCACCTGATGCCACTCCTCCGTGTATCATGTTTATGGTTCCTCTCTTGTTGGGTGGAGGATTGTAGTCTACCTTGCTCTTGCCTTTGTCCCTGTATGATGGCCCTAACTGTATGCTGTTGCCCCCATGATCCACGAACTGCTTTAGTTCTCCCCTTTGGATGACATTGTTGATGCTTAGCTTTAGGCTGAAGCATTCGTTCGTGTCATGCCCGTATGCTTCATGATTATCGCACCATCTATCCTTGTGTGTCCCCACCATTGGGGCTCTCCACCTTGCAGGGGGTGACCAGAGTTTCTGATTCCGCATCTCTCTGAGGACAGTAGCTGGAGTGGCGTTCAATGGGATGAACTTGATGACGTTGATTTCCTTAGCTTTCAGTGGTTCGCCCATTTGATTTCTTTGCTGGGGTGGACGCCATTCCTGCTGCCTTGTGTGTTGAGGTGCCTGAGGTGGCTTTCCTCTGTTCGGCTTTGCATTGTCTTCATTAGCTGCTTGAATCTTGGCTTTCTTACTTGCTCTGTGCCTCTCCAGGTCTATATGAGTTTTTACTCTCCCTGCTAGCTCCTCTAAGGTGCTTGCTGGTTTCTTGGCCATCTTTTCTGCTAGCGTGGACCCGAAGCGGCCTAGGTTTCTAATGAAGGCTCGTATTATCTCACCCTCAGTGATGTCGCCCTGGATGTCTGCTATGTTCTGGTTAAACCTAGTGTAGTAACTGGCCAAGGATTCATCATTTTCTTGCTTCACGTCATCAATGGAGCCTGTTCCTTTGAGGAGCTTCCTTTCTCCTAGATATCTCTGAAGGAATTTCGCCTTTAGCTGCTCCCATGAGTGGATGCTCTCAGAGGGTAGGCTGAAGAACCAGTGTGAGGCCACCCCTGATAGGGTGTTTGGAAATAGGAGTGCCTTGTATCTTTCATCAGTAGTTCTCCCAAATTGGGAGGCTTCATGCTGTTGAATATGCTATAAAGGGTCTCCCTTGCCATTGTACTTTGCAATCTGGACCGTATGCAGGGAGTCCGGCACCTTGCTCATCTCCAATTCCCTCGTGAAAGGGTGGTTCGTTTTGTCACTTAGACAGTGCAAGCCGTGTTTCTTTGACTCATTCATTTTCCTTGTTATCATTGCCTTTATTTCTTCCGGAGTGATCAATATCGGTGTCGGAGTGTAATTTCTCTGATAGCCTCCGTAGTTATAGATAGGGCTTGCCGGGATCCCTTGTCCGTATTGATACGGACTGTAGGTGTATCCTTGGTGTCCCTGCTGGGGTGCTTCATAGAATTCTTGCCTCCTTGGAGGTCTTGCTTGTCTGTCCTCCCCCAGTGGGTTGTAAGCCCTGGCGTTCTGCTGTTGCCTAGGAGGCACGAATTGTTGCCTTCCATCTGGGGGTGGCTCCTGGTAATTTCTTCTTTGCTCCTCTCGCTGCCCTGCTCGAGGGTGCGAGTGGTGCTCTTCCGTTGGGATCTGTTCCTCTTCATGAGCTTCTGTGTTTGTCCCCTGGGTGTATGCCGGCCTTGTGTATGTTGTGTGGGCGCGGTTGTCATTTCTTTGGCCCGGCATCCCATACTGGTATCCTTGGGGTTGGGCCTCGTAGTAATATCCCTCAGGAGGTGCTGTGTGCTGTGATGGCACTCCCTGTTGCTCCCTTTCTCTTTGTGGCCTCCTTGCCAAAGGGGTTGAGGCTGTGGAGGACTCAGCCCCAGCTGGGCGTGAGGGTCCTCCCTCCTGGTGGTTGTGTTGAGGAGGCTGTGGGGTTCCTTGAGGTTCTTGTTGCATTGGCATTTTCCCTGGGTTAGGCTGCCTCCCTGGAGGTATAGGCTGCCTCCCTCGCCTATTGCCCCCAGGGGGGCGGTGGTGCCTAGACACCCTGCTGTTCGTCATTGCTCTTGTTACTGCCAGGCTTTCTGTCTGAAGCCCACAGACGGCGCCAAGTGTTAGGTTCCGAGTCTAGGGTCAACGGGCGGTCGACTCAAGTCTCGTTCCTCACTGGAGATATTGCGAGTTCGGTGCTCTCGGGTTGTGCTGCCTTAGCTTGTGTCTTTCCGTCCTTAGCTTCTCTTCTCCTTCGCCCTGCAGAAGGGGCAATACCAGGCACAGAGGGGGGGGTGGTGCCTGATGAACCCTCTCCGATGCCTAAGTCAGTACGGTTTTTAGAGAGATAAAGCTAGAGAGATGTCAGAGCAAAATTATCCAACTTGCCAAGATGATCAAATGAATAGTGGAGACGGGGTATTTATAGGCAACGGTGTCATTAAGGTGGCTTAATGACATCGTTAACCTTTAAATATAGTTAATTAACCTTTAAACACATAATTAAGACCTTAGGATACGGAGAAGGTTGGCGGAATAAACCGAGTATGGGAGTCCGAGAATGGTGCCGGGGCCCTTGGGGGGGAGGAAAATCCGACCCCCAAGGGTAGGGGTTGGGTGAGGCCACCCCACCCCTCCTAGGGGGGATAGGGTTGGCCAACCCTGTCCCCCCTAGGGGAGATCGGGTTGGCCGACCCGATCTCCCATAGGGGAGATCGGGTTGGTCCACCCGATCTCCCCTAGGGGAGGTCGGGTGTGGCCACCCAACCTCACCTAGGTGAGTTTGACTCGGCCGGACGAGCGCTTCGGCCTCGTCCGGACCGTTGGTGTTTTCGCGAAGTGTTCGGGTTGAAGTTTCGAATTATAATCATTAATGGGATGATAAAAATAAAACGATTCGGAAGTCAACGGGTTCAAATTGGGCGTATATCCATCAATTATAACTAATACAATATATTGTAAAGAAAAAATAACATGTTAATTTATTATTCTTAGTTAAATTGAAATATTTTCACTTTTAATTAGATTTACCTACACGATATAATACGTTATATATATAATACACATGAAACATGTTGTGTAAACATATTATGTAAATTAAAAAAAAAAAAAACAGATTGTGTAAACAGATTATGTAAAAAAACATATTATGTAAAATACAGATTATGTACGTAAACGAAACAAATTGTAAGATATATGTTGTAAAATATTTAGAAAAATAAATTATGTACGTAAATAAGTAGAAGTATGTTATGCTATAAATAAATAAATTAAGCTAAAATAGTATTTTTATTTATTTAATTTAATTATAGCAAACTTGGAATACTCAATCCTAGGATTAGACTATGATTAAGTATTCCCTCAAAATTGGGAATTAGGAATGTTTATTCCACATAACTTAAGAACCAAACAACATCGTAGGATTACCCATTTTTAATTTCTATTCCAAATCATTGAACCAAACATATTTTTGGTCACCGTTTATTAGTATAAATAGGGTGGTCTAATACCATGTAAAGGGTGAAGAAAAAATATTCAAGCAATAATAATAAAACTTGTCTCGAAATTCGTTTGATGAGACTTTCCTCTCTCTCTTTTCTTTTTTTCTCTCTCCCAACAGCCCTCTAGCCGGACCACCTCTCCCCGCCGAGCTGCTACACAACCACCGACACCACCAGCAACCACTCCCGCCGCTCCGGACGACGCTGCTTCTATCTGATTCTCCTTCCGCCGGAGACCAGAGCCAAGTTCCGCCCCGCCCAGGCTGCCCTCTCTTACGTGTTGCTGTCGCCGGAGTCCGTCGCCCAGCCACAGCTTTCCGTCGCGCCGCCCATCTCCGGCCACTGAAGTGTCTGTCATCCCTGTGTTGATGCCTTCTCGACCTCCAGGTGTGTCTTCTTTCCTTTATTTTTCTTTTTATTTTATGTTATTATATTATTATTACTATTAATTAAGTAGTTTAAATGTATTTGATTAAATTTAATTGGGTAGAATGTTTAATTGTGCAAGTCATGTGTGTATGTTGAATATTCTATATAGATTTGAGCATGCTTGATAATTTTGTGTTTTAGATTTCATCATAATTAAGAGTTATAGATTATAATGAGTTTTTTTAGAATTAGGTTCGTATTTGATAATATTTTTGCATATGATAATAAATTGATCAAATCTTGACATCGTTAACTTAATCTGATGTAACATGTATTTAAAGAATAAAGTCAGCAAATAAATTAATTGAGTATCGAAAGGGCGTAATTTAAAATTGTTCTTTTAAATTCGTAACAGAACTCCCGAACTCGAATTTATGATCGTAGACCGATTTGATACCTAGGTGTTAATTCGTTATTCCCGAGAAAATTTAGCTTTCTGGTTAACCTATAATTAACTACTGGCGACTCTTTCAAAATTTACGTTTTCAAAAACATATTCATCATAGGTTAGGTCTGACACTTTTAATCTTTGTTTTTCTACAACTGCATCTATGCTCTCTGCTGCTGCATTTCTGCTCTTTGCTGTTGCGTCTATACTTTTTGGTGCTGCAAATTGTGTATCTGCTGCTGCTGCAAATTCTCAAGTGAACATTTGTGCCAACAAGGTGTTCGAGAAAATTCATATTAGAAGAATCTAAGTTGCTATTGTTTCTACTACCATTGCTATTTGAGCAAATTGATTTTGCGTCTTATGGGTTTTACAATGGTTGAATCTAGTGTGGATGTTAAAACCCAAGGACTTGACAAATTAAAATCATCCATGGATAAACAAACTGCACTAAAAGTGATGAACACTAGCTTGGAAGAGATTAAGGTAACCATAAATCGTATACAAGAAAGGTTGAATGAGTGGACACCACAGTTAGGAATTCATTTGCCACCTACGAATGAATCTGACATTAGCATTCAAAATGAAGAACTTGTTATGGATATGACGACCAATAATGAAGTGACAGCACCATACATGAATGTTGAAGAAGATACTACTAGAAAAGATGGTCCAGTTGTTAACATGGATTGTGCAATTGTTGACACAATTGGTAACACAAATGATCTACATGTTGACACGAATGACCTACCTCTTGAAGTGAAGTCAATTGGTAATATGAAACATTCATTTTTTGTTACATATACAGTATTCTATTGCTGCTCAATAGTGTTTTTTGCTCTTGAATATGGCTTTTACAATCAATTGGGACATGATTCTTCACTTGGCGGACGACCCGATTTTGAAGAAGTGTACAAGTGATGATTATTTGATTCTGCGATGCACAATCATACAAGACTATGATGGATTCAATGATCCAAGAAGTTTTTAAGCTGCTTTTATCTCTGCTTTAGCTCTTACTCGGGGTTATGATGAGTTTAACAGTCCTGGAGACACCTTGAGGACAAGATGTCTTTCAAGGCCGACCCAAGCCAGTCCAAGGGTAAGGCCACTAAAACTAGGGCTTTAGGCCTCCGAAAAAATGAGGCCTCATATATATTATAATAGCTAATTCTACTTCAGCCCATGACAAAAAAATGTCAAGTTCAGCTAATAAATAAAACCACTTTTCATTATTTGTGTGGGTCATCGATTGACTTAATTATAGTCAATTAAGTAATTAAGCCATCATTTATTGAGCCAACTATAAGACATTAAGTTAATTTAATCAATTAATTATATATACATTATACTTTCTTTCGACCTACAATATACATTAGTTATTAATACTGTTTTGTTTTAGTCATATTGTCAATTGAAAATGAAATTTTAGGAAAAAAAAATTGAATATAAATATTTAATTAGCAATTTTGCTTCTTTAAAATCTCAAAAAATAAATTGTAAATAAAAACTTACTATAAATAGTCAATGTAATATTTTGTAAGAAAATGTGAAGGCCCCGAACTTAGTTTTAGCTTTAGGTCACAGTCTCTCTTGCGCTGACCCTGGTGTCTTTAAAGGGAGAGCTATGTTATGGTATAATATATGTATGGGTTATTATGAATAAGTATAATAGCTAAGGGGTAATGGGCTAGTTGGATAGTTGGGGGATTATCTTATAATAGTTGTGTTATTAGGTTTTATATAGTGGCTTCTGTAGGGTTGTGATAAGTATGATAGAAATAAGAACTGATATGTTGCCTTAGGGCATTCTATATTGTTCTTCCATCCTTCAATCTATTCATGTTTCTACTACAAATCTGATATATATTGCTTAATCTATAGGGTTCGACTAAAATAAACTCGAGTTTATTTCAACTTGATTTCACAACCATCAGATTATGCATGTGTAAGAAATAATTTTTATCTCTCATCAATTATGGTTGATTCTCTCTCATGATCTAACGGCTGAAAAATCAAGTTTAAATAAACTCGACTGCATTTTAGCCAGCCCCTAATCTATACTTCTCCGTCCATTATCCTATGTTCTTAATCGGGTTCGTATTATATAACCAATATAAAATTATGATATAAATTATTTTATGTATTTTTTTAATGGTGTGAATATTTATTCGATAATATACAGTAGTTAGAAAAAAAAAAAAAAAAACACCATAAATTTCACATATTTAGAATACATATAGATTTATTGTTATAGCAAAATAACAGGACCCTAGGGACATTAAAAGAATCATACATTTGCAGATGTTTTTTTTTTTTTTTACCATTATCATAGTTTGACTTAAGAACATAATAGGTAATTACCAAAAAAAGAAAACAACAGATAATTAATACAATCCAAAGTCCAAACACTTAAATAAAACAATAATAAATATAAAATAATTACGCCCCAAGGCTTATAGTTCTATTTGCGCCTATTGAAGGCCCTACAGTTTTTCCGAACCTCCCCTGCAGTTCCAGTGAGAACATCCACGGACCCCAGCTTCACCATTGCAGCCCTAAAGCTTCTCCTGAATCCAACATTATCCGAGGCGAACCTCGAGACGATACCCGAGCTCGACTTGTCGATCGCCAGCTCCTGATCGATCTGCATAATCCCCTTCTTTGCAAGAATTTGCTTGTAAAACGAATTATCAACCACAAACGACGTGCCTTGGTCCAAAAACACGGTGGGGTCCAACCCGCCGGACCCGGCAGAACATGTCTTCTTGAGTTGTCTCGCCAATGCGGGGTCCATGGTTGGGTCGGGTTTCCTCGTGTTTTCAAAGTTTGAGAGTCGGTCTTCGAAGAACCCGCAGTGAGCCACCCCGACCGAGTGGGCACCCAAAAGGGTTACCATTTCGGTTAGAGTGAACCCCCTTGTTTTGAAGGGCTCGAAAGCTTCGGATACGGTAAAGGAGGGGCCCGGGAGGCCCACATTACCCGGGTCGGATACTAGACTATCACGGCGGCCCGTGGGTACAGTGTAAGTGGGCCCACCGGCTAGAGAAACCGAGTCCCGGGTTGCAACGGTGATGATGTCAGCACATGAGACCCTGCCGGGACATGCGGCTTCGAGCGCCTTCTTGGCCTCGTCGATGATCTCAAAACCACGAACGGTTCGGTTCGGGCCTGCGGCTTTCTCAGATTCGTTGGTTTTCGTTGAATCAATAAGGATGGATGCATCACAACCCTGGAAATGTTTAGAAGACACTTTTAAAATATGTATAAAAGTGTGTCGAAAACATTCTACCTCAAGTTCAAGCTAATCAGAAAGTTGACTTAGGCAATGGAGACATATTTTTTTTAACATAATATTAAAGTGCACATGTATAAATTCTAGTGATGAAAGTGTTGTTCATAAATATTACTAAACATTTGTATGAAAGCGTAGTATTAAAGTGCACAATATGTATAAATTCTAGTGTTGTTCATAAATATATTAGTAAACATCTGTATAAAAGCATGTTGAAAGTTCTCACCCACAAATTTACTGACGACATGAATGTTGTTCAGAAACATTAGTTTAAGCAAAACTCTGAAAGTGTATAAGAGCTTGGTCAAGACTTTTTTACACAAATTGAAATTTACATTAAAATTCGTTTAGACGCACGACTTATAATTATTAACAGACATAAATATATATACATTAGTAACAACCATATATAGATCTAATAAATAGTGAGTTTTTCTAATAAAAATGAATCGTAATAACGCTCCGACTCTTCTATTCATTTGCGAACATATTATACATTTAAATAAACAACACATGCATAACTAGTGGTTTGTAGGCTTAAGCTACTTAATTTTGTGCATGTTCTATAAGTTTTTACTAGCTTGTTACTACAAAGTTGACAAAAACCACCCTAGCTAATATTAATAAATTACCTTGACAAAACAGTCGTGGAAATGCATGCGGAGCAATGCGGCGGTGATGGAGCGATCGGAGTTGAATCGCTTCTGCACGACTTGGCGAATGATGGTCTCGGCATTAGGGCAAGTTGTGTTGTAGAATCCAACTCTTAAGTCAGCTACTGCCATTAATGGAAGTATAAGACCTAACATAAACACCATAGCTACACCAACTAATTTCACCATTTTCAAATCTATATGTATATGTATGCAACTAATTATATATAACTCTCTCTATAGCTAGCTAGAGGTGTTCTAGCTAGCTTAGCTTGCTATAGGAGAAGAAGAAGAATGAATATATGATAGAAATGGAAGATGATGCCTTATATACAGATTTTGTGACAGCGATATAGAGACAGAAATCATATAATATGGTATATCCGTTTAGTGTTTCCTCTATAAACTAGATGTCTTGGGTTTGAATTGATAAAAATATTCATATTTAGCATTTTAGCTCTTACAGATTAACCAGATACATGTGACGCATACGAGTGATGATTATTTTAGATGTAGAGTAAGTATATCACGGGTATAATCATCTGTTAAGAAACTTTTAAGATTCCCGAATAAAAAGACAAAGAGGTAAAAAAGATAACCCATTCAAACTTTGAACCATAAGTTGGATGTAACATTATAGCCAAAATATATCTATCTAATCTAAATCAAATAAAAACCGAAGTTAGACAACTAACAAACTACAAAGGCATGAGATTAAGAATGTTATGGGCTAATTAAGAAATAGAGGGTTCATTATATATATATATATTAAGGTTGTGCTAAATAATATTTACTAAAGGTGAAATCAATTCGAAAATAATATTATTTAGAAAGTAATATTTTGAAACGATTCATCGCTTTATCTTTTAATCAAATGTTCAAAGTTTAAATTTCCGAAGAAAACCAACAATATACATCCTTTACTGGTTAATAATTGCATATTACGGGCGATCCTTTCTTGATTTTTTTTAGTTGTAATTATTTAAAGTCAATTACACAAGTTGTTTAAGAAAAACCAAAAAGATAACATAAGCTTTTTTTGTTTGCAATAAACATAAACATTTTAACACTTGTGTAGTTGTTGTTCATAAATGGACAGTTTCACGTTGACAATTTCCAATTAGGGACGGCAGCGACATGGGGTTCTTCTGGTTTAATATTATTTGCGGAGATTATTATGAGGATCTTGCCATATGTGTAGAATTATAAGGGCTATGACTTGGTAATAATAATAATAATATATCAATTAAGAACTTTTAAATATTTATTATTGTTATTACCTATAAATATACATAAATATCGTGTAGGGTTAATTAATCTTGTCCTGAGGCTTTTTTGGAATGTTGAAAATACGATACAAGTATTTATACCTAAAATGCTTTCAAATTTGCTATCGTTATATTTTAATATAACTAGTTGTTGCCGCGCGTGCGTTGCACGCGCATGTCGTTGTTAATTACATCAGTTCTAGTAAAATAGAAGTTGAAAACGTGAGTGTAATGTTGAAAGATTTGATGGTAAATGAAATTTTAGAGTACGGTAAAGAAGAAAACAAACAATGAACAGAAGATTCGAAAAAACGAAAATAAGATCTAAACTAATGAACACATGTATTCTTCTACGTCGAAGTACTTAGCAGATGCAAGGCTACTTACATGTCTCCGTTTGACCACTTTTTTTGCCACGACCACTGATAACCAAGTAATTATTGCTTTTAAACCAATTGACCTTCTCAAAGTGAACTTTGAACAGGTGTGAAACTGATGCACTGGTTTTCTCGTTGACAAAAAAAAAAAAAAAAATCAATTTGGCATAAAAATGATAATTTTCTCGAGTATATATACAGAATTACATGAGATTCTGGAGTAACCATTGAAAGATAGACAATGCATTTATTTGCGTAATGTTGATATAAATTAACATGTTAAAACTAATTACCCTAAGTAGTTAAGTTTTCCTCTCTGCAGCTTTAAGTTATTTTTCATGTGCAGCGACAGTCTTTTTCTGTTTTTTCTTCATTTCATACCAGCGTCGAGTATTTGCATGAGCTGAAAGCGCCATATAAACTCCAACCTACGATTTTTATACACTGAATTATGCCAAATTATAGAATTAGTACTTGAAACTTTTGTGGATATGGCCCACATAAATAAGGAGCATCAAGAAAGTGCTGGCCATGAACAATTTTCCATCTCATCATGATTGTTTCATAAGAACAATCTTGGATTACTTATTTTACACATTCATATTCATAAATTAATGTGTTAGTTTAGTTCATGCATACTGAGTGGCATTTTCGTAATTAATGTCTAGTAGTTAGTTTAGTCAAACGGTGCGTTTTGTGTAAGGAAGAAAGAAAAATGTAATAGTGCCGCTAGATATCTAAGTTTGATAGACAGTAGTGAAAAAAAAAAAGGAACAAAAAGATATGTGAGTGAAGGAAAGGAATGACGCCACTTGCTCTTCTTCCAATGACAATCAAAGCTAAGTTTTTGGGTTATTTGTATGTGTGTTAAGCCTTGTGTGTTTATGTGTGAGTGGGGCGTTTCACTTCCCTAAAATCCAACATATATTATGGACAAAAGAGCAGCAAATACTAATCACAAACAGTCTGATTTAGAAATACAATAAGAGAACAAATTCTTAACTTACTATGATTTTTGGTGGATTTATTTATAGCGATATGGTTCTTCATTTCATGTGCTAAATCATCGGCTGAGCGAGCTCCATGAACCAGTGGCATGCTAAGGCAAGCTTTGATTTAATGCTCCCGTCGTGTACTCGGCCACAATTCCTGCATTGTAGGTATTTGCTAAAGATCACATATGTTTCATCTCGTATTGAGATATTGATCCACAATGAGTCTCAAATGTCCTCACCTGCATTGTAGTATACTAATATAAACTATGTAAGTGATAATCAATTCACAAAAATATTTGTTTAACTCAACCCTAAACCCTAAATGCTGCAAGTTGCAACCAGAGACGACCGATTTTAGTATCGACAATCTTTACCTAAAACCAGTAACTGAGTGACAATTTGAGTATTAACTCAGCGACAATTTGAATATTTGAAAGCTATATATATATATATATATATATATATATATATATATATAGTATGAAAAGTATCAACCGAGTGTGCGCTTCTACTCTAACCATAAAAATCATGAGAACAAATACGATATCCATACACAATACATAGATTTTAATGAAATATTACATTCGAACAAATATATAGATATATAAAGGATACACAAATTTTAAAGAAAATCTACATTCTACAGAGAATTCCTTTAATGGGCACCAGATTTTATGTCATAGTCGGAGATTATCAGGACAATGAAGGGCCGCAAGAAAGAATTGGAGAGGTGTGAGTCGTGATCACAACTTACTGGCCTCTAGACACTATGACGCCATTGGTGGTGCCCATTGGCAACAAAGGTGGCAAAATCCGTACAATGCAGGAAGGAAGTGGAGGCAGAGCACGGCGGGTGCGATTGGAAAAAGGGCTGCAACGAATTCTGCAAATTGATAATCTCCGTTAGATGTATTAGCAAGAGGAACTTGTGGTGACAAGATGAAGCCAATGGAAGATGTACATCAATTTGCATGTTTGATTGTATTACTTGAAATTTAAAAGTACCAGCATTACTTGAGAGACTGGCGGTTGAGGGTAAGAAGTAGTGGATGCCTAGGTAACCAGTAACCGGGGTTGGTCTCCTCCTTTTGGTTGTTCGGCGTCTTATCTGCTTTTTATGGTGGAGACATTCTGGGTCAACACAATTTTTTTTTTGTTGCTCAGAGGCTCAAGACAAATTTAATATGAAAAAGGAAGTGCTCGTAGGGGTGATATGAAATAGGAAGTGCCTTTTAATAAGTGCCCGTAGGGCCGTAGGGGTGAGAATAAATTATACCATTTGAAGTGTTGTGTCCTTTGGGGTTGAGGACACAACACAAATAATATATTGGTAAAGTAGATAGTTGCAAATTTAACTGCAATTTAACCGAATCCTATAAGTTCACTCCGTGGCAAAAAAAAAAAAACCAACCTCTGCTGCATGATTTTTCATTTTTAATAAATCAGAACAAAAATATAAAGTGGATAAAAGATATCTTGATTTAGAATAGGTAAAATAGAGAAAATAATAATTAATTTATATAAATAAATTTGTTTTAAATTATTTTTAAATATATAACTATAAAATAAATGTTATTTATGGTATAAAATAATAAATAATACGAGAAATTGTTAACAATATATCTATTTTGCACGAAAAGAATCGGGTAATTACAATCCAAACACTTTTAAACAATATATAAAACAATGATGCCATTATCTAGTTATTCTAGTGGCCCTTATTGAAGACCCTGCAGTTTTTCCTAATCTCCCCTGCACTTCCAGTGAGAACATCCACAGTCCCCAACTTTACCATTGCATCCCTAAAGCCCCTCATAAATCCAGCATTATCCGACGCGAACCTCGACACGATACCCGAGCTCGTACTATGCGTCGCTAACTCCTGATCGATCTGCATTATCCCCTTCTTCGCAACAATTTGCTTATAAAACTCGTTGTCGAAGACAAACGACGTTCGGTGGTCCAAAAATGTGGTGGCAAACGGGCCGGGCTCACACGTTTTGTTAAGTCGAGCCAGCAATGTGACATCCATCGTTGGGTCGGGTTTACCTGTTCCTTTGAAATCCGACAGTCGATCTGAGAAAAACCCGCAGTGAGCCACCCCGATCGAATGGGCGCCCAAAAGGGTTACCATCTCGGTTAAGGTGAACCCCCTTGTCTTGAATGGCTTGAAAGCCTTGGCTACGGTCAAGGCGGGCCCCGGGAGGTCGTCCACATTGGACGGGTCGGATATGAACCCGTCTCGGCGACCCGTTTGTACATTGTATGTGGGCCCGCGGGCTAGAGAAACCGAGTCTCGGGCTGCGACCGCAATGATGTCAGCGCATGATACGGTGTCGGGACATGCAGCTTCGAGGTGGTTTTTGGCCTCGTCGATGGTCTCATAACCTCGGACGAATTGGTTCGGGCCCGCGTCTTTTTCGGAATCTTTGGATTTTGTGGAATCAATAAGGATGGATGCATCACAACCCTGGAAAATTTGAAGAAAGAAAACACTAAGCTAGCTGTATCCAAATTAATTTAGTAACTAGTAATCATACACTATCATATGTTGGTAGTTTCTACTTTTGTGCATGGTCTAGAAGTTTTTCACTTGTTACTACTAAGTTGAAAATGAATGAACAACTAGTTGGAAATTTTATCCAACTACTTGAAAATTTTAACAAGCTAAATTATAAAAAATTTAAATAATTAATGTGGAGCTGTAGCTAACTGATAAGCTTAACTGAATTTTCAGCTCTTAGATCAGGAGAATTAATGAATTAGATTTCAGAAGAGATAATAAATCAGATTTTAAGAGATAGAAGTTTAATCAGATTTAACGATTTGAACGTTACTGCATTTGTAGTTGACTATAATAAAACTAAAAGTCATATATATTTATTTACCACCGGGTTAATTATTATTTTAAAAAAAAACTTTTTAAAAAAACTTTGACACAATTGTATGTATAGAGTGACCTTTCAATTGCATAGTAAAATCCAAACTATATTGAATTATCAATTAAAACATTATAAGACCAAAAAAAAAAAAAATTAAAACATTATGAAAATCGCACATTTAACATTGGCAGCCACTTATTAATCAATTTTGTGTGAGTAGAGGGATGGGCGAATTAACATAGTTTCTATTAAAATATATCACATGGATGAATATATACATGAACGATGTCACCATGGGACGAGAGGGTGATTGCCCCATCAACCTTTTGTGATGCGAAATTTTTATTTTAAAATTTGTAATTAAAATTAATTTAGCTCTTTAAAATCTTATATTTACTCATCTAAAGTTTTTTTCTATTATAATTATTTGTATTTAACTCAATTCTTACTCCTAAACAATATTTCTGATACAATTTTTTTTTTTTTTTTTGGCAAAACGCTTAAAGTTGGGATGGAAATGAAGAGTTTTACCTTAACAAAACAGTCGTGGAAATGCATGCGAAGCAATGCGGCGGCGATAGAGCGGTCGGAGTTGAATCTCTTCTGTACAACTTGACGAATGATAGTCTCTGCATTCGGGCATGTTTTATTGTAGAATCCAACTCTTAGTTCGGCTAGTATCAATGGCGATATAATAAGACCGATTAATACGACCACAATAAGTGATTTCTTCATTTTCTAGCTGTTCTGTTGGAGAAGATAGAGAGAAATTCAAGTGAATCAATTTACAATATTATTATTATTATAAATAATAATAAAAGCTATAAAGAAATGCAGCACAAATATCATCAGTGAGTGTCTCCATATCTCATATTCACCACCCAAAGGAATGAATTGGAGAGAATCTTATCTTAATCTTTGTATCGTCCGATCAATTCTTTCCCGTTAATAAATTTGGCATTTGTTTTAGTGGTTCAAAACGTTCACTCCAATACGGTTTGATTCTGGATCAAGAGTCCAATCTCAATAAATTGATTAAAATAATTTTTTTAGGGAAATGAGAATTAGGGCCTAAGTGAACGACTTCTCAACTATACAAAGTTGTTGGTGGTGTTACATTGATCGGTCAATGCATGTGTTAGTTGTTCAAATGTATGATATGCTTAACTAACAAATAAACATGATACTCCAAACATTACATAGCGGGATGATATGGGTCTAGATTACCCATTCATTTTTCTACCAAAAAACGTTGGTATCGAAGTTTGATAATCAGGCAAATTTTTTAACTGTTTTTTATTATATTCCGGCCACGTCGAAACTTTTCATGTGTATCCAAAATGAATCCATACATAGATTAAAAGAATTGCAGTAGAATACATTCAATTAGACGCTTAATTGAAAGCACCGTTGGTATTGGGTGAATGTCCAATTGAACATCCAATTGAAGGGATTTCAATGTAATATTTTCAGTTAATGTTCGATTTCATCTTGGGTAAAAACAAAAAGACCCCACGTGGTCGGAAAATGCTCATTTATCGACCAATTTGACGAAAATTGAAATAGAAGTAGCAATTTGCTTGTTAAGTGAAAGTTAGGGTAGCCAATTATTTATTTATTTAAAAAAAAAAAAACAAACAAAGTTCACGCAATTTGTAATTTAATCAAAATTATATAGCAATTTGGTTATTAAACCTAATTATTATTAGTTTATTACAATGCAACCTAAGTCAAAATCAAGCTAAAATTTTAACGCAAAAAATTGAATGTAAAAGTAAAAAGTAATAATAAATTTGATAAATCGTACGTCAAATTGCAGGAAAAAAAAATGTAAGATACCGAATCGCAACATAACATATAAAACTTACAAGTTTCCAAGAAAGAAAAAAAAAAGTAAATTTCCAGTCGTTTGTTCATGGTCCCATGGATCCACTTCGTTCGTTCATTCATTCATTCAGAAAGTTGACTCTCAGAAATCAGTCTGGCCCCACGGAGTAAAGCAGAAAGAGCTTGCCCATATTATTATAGTAAACCCCTGGAATTTGACATTTCTAATCCTTGATTCATTCATTCATTCATTTCATACATATAAATTATTATAGGATAAATATAAATATATATATATAATCAATATATAAAAATACATAATTAAGGAGTTCCTCCTCCAGAAACAGGAGGATCGTGGTCTCTGTTGGCGCCTGGATCTGGGTAGTCGTTCGTCTCAATATCCATCCTTCTAGAGTATCTCTCCGTCACTTCCATATTATTCTTAATTTCCTGCAAAATTAAATACAGAGACGATGAATAAATACTGTCTTATTTATATATATATATAGAGTTCTAGATAGAGAAAAAACAAAACCTGATGGAGGAGCGAATATGGCTGTGGAATTGATGATTTGGCATTAAGGTTTAGGGTTCCTGTGAATTTAATGGACAGTAATTATTTATTAGACTATATTCATTCTCATTCACAAACAATATATATATATATATTTGCAGAATTAAAATTAGTTGCAGAAATCCAAAAACATGATAGAGAGAGAGAGAGAGAGAGAGAGGTCGTCCTTACTGGTTGAAGGAACAGCAGAAACGGAGATGAGATGATCGGAGAAACCCAGGAAGAAGATGATTATGATGAGCTTCGACGTCAGTAGTAGTTTACAATTAGTAGTCTTCATCGTTTCTGGTTTGGTTGGATGGAAATGTAAGGTCTTTTTGGTGGCTCCTCTATATATGGACAAATTATCAAATATATATAATGGCTCCTTTTTATAGACTAATACATTTATTTATTTGTTTTTGGTAATTAATTTATTTATTTTTTATAATTATTTTAAGATGCAGTGTAAAATGTCAAAACCTCCATGTGTAATGCGTGTGTTTGGTGAGCCTCCACAACGAGATAACTAGTCAAATATTATCCGTAGTTGTGGTCTACCGGATGAAAGTGCTCTATTTGAATTAGAGCATCACAGTGGTATTACATAAATATTACGTAAACGTTGGTCCTACATATTTATTTAAGTAAAGTAACAAAAACTATCTAAAGTGGTTTTATATAGCATTCCTTAAATATGAGACCCACACGTAAATTTATGTTTTTACATAAAGCATTCATTAAATTTAAGTAATGCACTATGTATTACGTAACCAATTTTTTATTATAAATTAATTCATTTTATAATTAATGCTAATATCTTATTGGTGGTTGTTGGAAAATTTATTAATAAAATATATTTAAGGAATATGTTTAAGTAATACGATTGCAGAGAAAATATTTTTTAATTGTGTCTTAACTTTACGTATTACTTAAAGTGTACATAAACGTCTACGTGGCAACTTTAAAGAATACTATTTATGTAAAACCATTGTGGATGCTCTTAGGTTACAAATTTGATCACCTACTATTTGATTAAATTTTTTTTTTTTTTCGGAAAAAGGAGGACTAGTGCTTAACAAATCGACATTTTGCATATACTAGCTAAGCTATCGGTGGTGTTACATTGACGGGGTCAGTACAACTGCACGTTTTGGTTAATCATATGTATGATATGTTTACAAATGAAATGTGAGCCTAAACATTACGTAACAAAATAAGTCTAGTGTCGCCACTAGTAGCTTATTCTCGATTGTGCTGACGAGGTCAACGTATGTTTTGGTTATTCAAATGTATGATATGCTCGCAAATGAGCATGAAAAACCAATTACGTAGTGGGATGAGTTCCCAACCACTAACCAGTAACCACTAGTAGTCTATTTAAAAAAATATTAGTAAATCTTTCCTTTATCTACTATATGGTCCCTAAAGTAGGAGATGACATGGATTGACAACCAATTGCATTAGAGATTCAAATGCTTACTCTTGAAACATGTAATAATCTCTATGAATCTATAGTTATCATTTAAAGAAACATTCACATCCACTTCACAAAAGTGGGTTTTCTTGTGTTAATATGTTTGTTGACGTGATTACAATTTGAAATTGAAATTATAAAAATAATATTTAGCTGCAAATTAATAAGGTTCAGATAAAGGATTCCGAGTTTCATCTAAAAATAAATAACCATTTTTTACCCTCTTCAAAAATGACATTTCTCATTCCTATTTAGTTTGCTAAATAATATATATGCCATTAGATCGTACGGAATATAATAATATGAGAACAACAGACCGTTATATATATATTTCAAAAACACATTTATTGCAATAACAATGTTACTAACAAATAAACCGTTAGATAGTGATAAATGTAGGTATTACGTATTATATGATATAAATATATAGATTACGATAAGAGACGGTAGAGTAGATGCGATAAAGGCTACTCTATATATAGTATATATACGCATTATTAGGTGGGTTTGTAAAGTTAAATCCGATAAGGCTACTCTATATAGTATATATACGCATTATTCGCAGATATTTGGTATTGGTCCTTCCTTCCTTTTTTGTTTTATTTTAATAATTATTATTAGTTAGCCAATGTTTTAATTAACTGATATATGTTTATTTTTTTTAATATAAAGCATAAATATATCATTTTGAATTATCAAGTAGTTCATAAATTCAATGGTTCCTGTTTAACACTTATCCATTTCCTTTCAATCATGTCTCAAAACCAATTATTGATCATAATTTCGTATAAAGAACCACACGTGATAGTGATAGAAAATATTCTTTTCTCATGGTAAGAACCACACTAGCTAGGCGACATTACTCTAAATTAAATGAAATTTTGTACGAATATTATCAAACACTATTTAAATTTAAAGACACTATAAATGAATAATTTGATCCTTCAATTGTGTATTGCCTGCGTTTTGTTCTAAAAATATAATAAACAAATTAAAAAAAGAGGGTACAAATTATTATTTTTGAGTTACATAAAAGTATAAAACTATTTAAAAGAAGACAAAAAAACTCAAGTGTTCGACTCCTTGGAGTTTTTTATTTATTACAAAATCCTGTTAGTTCTTCTTCTTTTTTTATTACGAAATGTACAGTTTTTAAAATAAAAAATACGATATATAATATATGTATATATATAACTTAAAATGAAAAGTGCTTATATTGTGCGACAAAAATGTAATTGGATTGTCTACTCAGAAATCCAATATGACTTTCGTTTCGTGGCGTAATCTTCCTCTTATTCCGTAACTAGGCAAGTTAGGAAGCATTGTATTATTTGATTGTTGCCCGAATTTCCATATATGGTAATAACAACACCCACTAGAACTGTTAAACGATATCTACGAGATATATTATGTCACATGTGGCATTACATGTATAACATTGTAGCTTTAAGAAGACGTATAATGATATATTTATTGGATTAACTGGCAAAATAATTTACGTTCATAAATAAAATGAATAAAATTCGAATTCCGCTTTGTAATTACAGAGAATTTTAACTTTTAAATAATGCTCCTCTATATATGTGTGGTAGATGGGGCATGAAGTTATTGGACGGCGGAAGATACGGTGGTCCATAATGATATGCTACGTTATATATTTGCCACTAGGTTAAAAATATTGATTGATATGCTAAACGATAAGGTTCAATGTCGACCAAACCTTTCAAGTGTGAATAATGAGTTATTTTGTCAAACGAAACTACTATATATGTGCAAGTGATGTTTGAATTGATTGGAAAAGGACCAGCTTAATTATTACCAAATTATTACCAAATGTTAACAATATAACTAGTGCACATATTAAACTACACATATTTTAATTAATTAATTAAACAAACAAATTTATAAACAAGGTCAATGCATAAACCAAATCGTGGGCGGACAATTGGCTGTACACTCGAACTCGAGGACCAAACCATTATTATTATTATTATTATTATTATTATTATTATTATTATTATTATTATTATTATTATTATTATTATTATTATTATTATTATTATTATTAGCAATTTGGGGGCTCAATAACTATATATATATATAGCAGTATAGAATCTATAGATATAAACACGAGCTGAACATCTATTAAACTTGACTTAATTCACTTTAAAAGTACAGAGAGTTCGACAAGCTTAACTTTTTTAAACTCCAACTCAGCTAACATAATTGAGCTCGTAATCCTTAAACATTACACTAAGTTAGCTTATAATCATGTAATATAGTGTAGTGGTTCATCCATTAATTAAAGATTAGGATTCAAAATGGTCGCCATCTTACCCCTTACGAGCTGACCTCGTTGTGCGTGGAAATTTTTCTAGGTTAGAGCAAACATGCTATAGATGTTGCCCTCTTGATGGAGGCCCACTTAGGACCATCCCGCGAAAACAAAAAAAAAACTTCGTATTTCTCATGATTACTCGACTGCTTGATACGAGTGTTATCCTCCTGATGGAAACCCTACCTAGAACCACCCCGCAAGAAACGAAAAAAGGTTAGTATTTTTCATGGTTACTCGACTTATAATACACAGGGAGCGTAGCCATTAAGGATAATGAGAGACATTATCCCTCTGTTTTTGGTCTTTAAAAAAATACAAAAATACAAAATAAATTTGCATATACATATAAAATGTCACCCGAACCATTTATAGATAGAGAATAAAGCGGAGTTCGCACTCTCGATGGGATGGGTCGGATTCGGTCAATGAAATGTCTTTTCCAAGCACGATCAGGCTTCAGGGTAGCTTCTGGGAGTGCTCAATGAGTAAACTATTCGTGTATATATTTTACAGAAACGCGAAATCAAAGTAGGGGATAAAGTAGCCGGAAGACATGGAAATAAAGGTATCATTTCCAAAATTTTACCTAGACAAAATATGCCTTATTTGCAAGATGGAAGGCCTGTTGATATGATCTTCAATCCATTAGGAGTCCCCTCCCGAATGAATGTAGGACAGATATTTGAGTGCTCGCTCGGATTAGCGGGGGATCTGCTAGAGAGACATTATCGAATACCACCTTTTGATGAGAGATATGAGCAAGAGGCCTCAAGAAAATTCGTGTTTTCTGAATTATACGAAGCCAGCAAGAATCAATTTTATAAATAAGTTTACAAAATGGATTAAATTATTTTTATCAAAGTGATTTTGTAAATTGTTAGCTCACATTTGAATATTCTGATTTTTTTTTTGGGTAAACATTCTGATAAATTACTAGTTAAAGTTCCTTTTTTTTTTTGTAGAAATCGCTAGCTTCGATTTCGTTATGAACGATTTACTAGATGGATATTTTTTGTGGATAATTTGGTAGCTAAGGTTACACTTTGTGTAGAAATTGTTAATTCTTGTTTCAATTTGTGTACAATATGGTAGCTAGCAAATTGTGCATAAAGCGAAACCTGAGTTAGCAAATTGTCTATAAAAGGAAACTAGAGCTCGTAAATTGTTCACAAAAGCTAAATATGAGCTACCAAATAAAAAAAAATCAATTAACAGTATGTCCACGAAATTGAACCGTAATCAACGATTTATCCTAAAAAACTTTAGGTAGCAATTTAATAATACTCAATTATGAGTAAACAATTTGGTGATTTACCATTTTTTTTACTTAAAGTTTAGTATATGATTTGTTTTTATAAAATTTTCAATCATTATATTTTTTTTACAATAAATTTCTACCCATTTTTTTCTAGAAAAAGTACACCATTATTAAATTGCTAGATTCGGCACTGATTATACATCACAATAAATTAATATTTTTTTGTGACTACAATAATCAATCACGAATCCACTCGGATGAATTATGTTTATTAACTCAATAAAACTCTCTCGAAATTTTCCTACTCTAAATAACCTATAATGTCAACGTATGCCTGCCTGCCTACCGTACATAAATAAAATATAAATGTCGATATCAATTGAAAACTGGCCGATCCTAAGTTAGGGTGCAATCATCAATATTAAATTAGGTGAGGTCACACTACAATACAATTATATATCTTATATTAATTAGAACTTTTGTATCTCAATCAATGGTTGGCCATTGACATGACCTGGGCTCTCATTCATCAATGGGCTAGCCGGGTTTGATCGAACACTATCCAGTCCTCGTACTAAATAATAATAAATATATTGGAGTCTATATATATATATAATAATATATAAGAATGTATGTGTAAAATGGTAGAGGTCAAAATTGAAAGAATTCCTCTTAATCACTCACTATACACTCACAACTAATATGTGTAATACACTCACTAATAATGTGTAATGAATGACAATAATACTACAAGTTCACCACTCTTCTTCACTCACAACTAATAATAATGTGTAATGAATGAGAATAGACTTACTACAAGTTTACCATTCTTCGTCGTAACCATAGCCATCGTCGGCGGCGTCTTCTTCGTTGTAATCGTCAAGCACTCCCATCTCCACGTCCGCCTCCACAAGAGGCTCCTCGTCTTCCCCATACACTTCTTCGTCTTTCTCGGCATGTTTCTTTTTCTCTTCTTTTTTCTGTTTTTTCCCCTTCTTTTCTTTAACCTCATCCTTTGAGTCTGTTGGTCTCTTCTTTGCATCATCAGGTTTTGCCGCCTATACGAAAAACAAAAAACGTGTAAATAAACCGATTGATCTAAGGCGTATCGGGATAAGTTGACATGTCATTCTAGACCAACTTACCGGTTCATCGAAGAGCTTCTCCAAGACATCATAGTTCACCTTGGAAGTCAATCTCTGCAATAAGAAAAAAAAAAGTATTATTGTCATTTGAAAAGACGAAACCCTAAACTGTCATAAAAGTTTTCTCAAGAGTAATTGCGCTAAAAATCCACATTTTCATTCAAGGGATTTACCTTCTTCTCAAGAATCTGGCGGGTGGCTTCTGCAGCAGTTTGAGGAGGTTTCGCATTTTTGGCTTCGGCTGCTCTTTTCTGTTGTTTCTCCTGCAGAGGAAAATTCCCATATAGGCTATTGTAAGAACTCGAGCTAGAAGATGTTAACTCAGAGTTCCTTTTCAGTCACGTATAAAATAAAATAAACCTTTTTGGATTTAGCAAGGGCTGCTGCTGTAGCCGCAGCAAGCTCTCGTGCATCTAGAGTGTCCTCGGAACCATTGTTGAAAGCTGCCCTGGCAGCTGCAGCCTCTTTCTCCTTTGCAGCTTGTTCCTGAGAAGTGGCAGAAATGCATATTAAGTACCAAAACAATGTATATGCATCATACATATTGCAGTATAAAAAAGGAAAATTAGTAAAATGAGTTACTACTGCATCCAACATGCTGGAAAGACAGTCATATCAGATGAGCAGACACAGAGCGAGGGAGCCGAGCTATAACCAACATCATATGACCAACATGACTCAGAACTAGGGTTGAGAACCTTAAAACTGTTGCTAATCGATGTCTGCGATTTAAATTGTTGATATTCAGTGTCAAAATTATCAGATTTGTTGCTTTCAACTTTTTTCGACTGGTTTTACCGTTAAAATTGATGTTTTTTAATCAACAAAAACATTTTTCACTTTTTCGAACTATCAGATTTGTTGCTCATGGTTTAAGCTTATTTGATACTTAAAAAACATATTTTTGACGGCAATCTGATAGTTACGACACAAGAACATATTTTTAAAGAGTTTCTCTTTAAACAGCTGACATCGATTATTAAATTGATGTAGTCGTGAGCAAGCAAAAAATAATCACCTCCATATATTCTCGGTTCATTTGCTCCCAGATAATCTTTTTGAAACGCTTCTCCTGTTCATTGTGAAGATAGCCATCGACCTGCACATGTCATCACAAACCAAGTGTCATAACGATCCCTCCAAAAAATATGATGTCTAAAGTCACAAACATGTTTCGGAAACTCAAGAAGATAGACAGAATAAAATGTTACCTCAGCATCATCTATATCAGAAAGATTGTCTGACCCGTCATCAGGATGATCATCTTCGAATGTTGAGCACTCTGCAAGGTAAGCAGCAATCAGTGCAGTTAGAGAACTCAATTCATTAGAATGAAGAAATTCAGGTACTTATTTAAACAGAAAATTTATTACCTGCCGCTTTCCCAAGATCTGGTTGCATTTTTTCAATTTTATCTGCAGGTGGACCGTCTAGCTCTTTCTCAATCTAAAAATTAATTTGTAAAATCAGACAAAATAAAACACATAACTCAGTGAAAGAAAAAGTCGCTACTAAATATATAACTGATCAATTCTCTTTATTCATTAGCCCCTTAAAAAGACTGAAGCTTACATAACAAGAAACAAGTATAATATAATCTATAATCCTAAAATATAAAATCTATATCTAATCCTATAAAATTATATATATATTTTATACCTATATAATATCCTATATATATATATGTATATATATATATATATATATTGCCTCTATAATATATTTACAGAGCATATCCATAACAAAGAACCTATCTATAATAATAAATATATAAATAATCTAGGACATGTATCAGAAACGTATATATACATATATATATATATCTAACAAGTCCTAAGCTTATATGGAGAGTATGGACCAGAGCTTCCTCATTCCGGGCTTTCTTTAAACATGGGCTTTTAATCCTCTCGTCATAACACATCATCATGGGGTCTGGGCTCAAAATACTTTAGGGTCAATAACCTGGAGAGGTCTGAAGATTGACCATTGTGAATTTGAGAGGTCTGAAGATTGAAATGGTGATAACTGAGGTCTGAACTTTAGACTTTGTGATTTTTAGGTTTTCCGTCCAAATTTTCTTTTAAATTTAACAGAACCGCATAAAATGTCAAAAATACCCTTTGTAATATTTGAATTAATAAAAAGTTTAATTAATATAAAGATAAAATGACAAAAATACTCTTGTCCATAATTTAAATCTAACCCAACTCCGGCCACCACCACGGCTCCGGCCACCACCACGGCTCCGGCCGGCCACCACCCAACTCCGGCGACCACCACTCACAACTCCGACGACCGCCACCAAACTCCGACGACCGCCACCATGGCCCTAATTGGGCCCAAATCGGAGCACCGGCCCCGATTGGGCCCAAATCGGAGCTCCGTGGCTCCGATTTGGAGCTTTGTGGCCCCAGATCGGAGCCACAGAGCTCCAAATCGGAACTCTGTGGCTCCGATTTGGGGCCACAGAGCTCCGATCTGGGGCCACAGAGCTCCGATCTGGGGCCACAGAGCTCCGATCTGGGACCACAGAGCTCCAAATCGGAGCTCTGTGGCCCCAAATCGGAGCCACCGAGCTCCGATCGGAGCTTTGTGGCTCCGATTTGGGCCCAATTGGGACCGTGGTGGCGGTCGTCGGAGTTGTGAGTGGTGGTCGCCAGAGTTGGTGGTGGCCGGCCGGATCCGTGGTGGTGGCCGGAGTTGGGTGGTGGTCTTAAGTGCATTTTCGTCTTTATCATGTGAGATGCAAGAAGGGTATTTTTGGAATTTTATTTTATTTCTGGTCACATGCTATGCACATGACCAAATTCCGTCAGTTTTAACGGAGACCTCTATTATCTACAAGTCGAAACTTCAGACCTCTGTTATCACCATTTCAATGGTCAGACCTCTCAAATTCACAAGGGCCAATCTTCAGACTCGCCCAGGTTATTGACCCAATACTTTATGACCTCTTTAGGAACCAATTATGGTTTTTTGTACTTCACTTCCAGTTTCTAAGTTAAAAAAGAACTAGCAATTATTAACTAACTATAAGGTGATGATGAGATTGCATGCTTCTTATGTATCAACATGTTCTCATGACATCATACCATAGAAAGTTCAGGTTTTTTTTCTTCTTTTTTCGAGCCAGAGAAAAACTAACCTCGGCAGACTCGTTGGCTTCTTCTGCAGCAGCCAAAGCTTGCCTCTCCCTCTCTGCCCGCTGAAAAGCTGGAGGGTCTGATCCTCCCTCGAGCCCACCAGAAAAGTCCACAAACTGCAGAAGAAAGTAGAACAGTCAGAAGCTCAGTATTCAATTTAAACTGAAATCTAAACAATGAGAAGGACAAGTGTACTTCGGTATAACAAGTTTGACAGAGCCCAATGGCATAGTGAGCCACCCCGGTGCCTTTGTGTTCACAAAGCAATTCCCTTGACTCGGTAGGATCCACTATACTTGGATGTTTAACAGGCATTTTTTCTTCAGCTCTGGCCTTCTCATTTAGTTCCTCAACCTAACAATATCGAGAAGTGATAAGAAAATCTAACTACAGAAGAGAGATAATCACAATACGAAAAGAGATAAGAATGTGATGAATTTGCTGCACTTTCCTCAACTAAGTGCAGCAAATCCATCACATTAGTGTGTACAAAGTTATTCACAACACTGCAAATAACATTACTGTGTACAGTTAGAAACATACCGTCAAACTCCCTGATTTTGTATTCTCAAATTCAACCAACCGCTTTGTGAGCGTGGCTTCACAAATATGCACCAACCTTAACTGATGATGATGTAGGCAAGGGTGACATGCAAGATAGAGAGACCTTATCAAGTACTGATAAAAACCGTATTTAACATTTTAAACAAAAATGAGCGGTCAGAACAGATAAAACTGTTCATGATGGTAAAACAAGAAATTTATATGTCAGGCTACTTACAACATCATTTTTGGTGCACTTAACACCATGTGCAAGTGCTGATACATAAACTGCAGCCCCCACAATCCGCTTGGTTTCCTCCCTGTCTGTTGATTATTGTCAGCCACACACACAGTTCAACTTATGTCGATTGTTCAAAATAACAATCACTATAAAGCAAAATGTGGAAACATTGATCATATTTCAAAAACAAAGAATTTAAAGAAACCTGCATCCAGTCCTTTCTCATGCTGGCTATAATGCGTAAAGCTGTCCTGGATATATCATTGTTCCTTCCCCCTGACAAACCTGCATACAGAATGATGATTGTGTCATCAATTTGGTGGTGTACAAAAAAATAACTAAAACCCTTATTTTGATATCCATTTTTACTGCCTTTTTTTACTGCAAGTAGTAAAAGGCCAAAGAAAACTATATTGTCATATGTAAAGCTCGGATATCACTTATGCATAATCAAAGATTATCCTTAGTGGTAAGAGAAAATGAGAGCTCCGGAAAAATTCAGCTACTTTTGTTCTCTAAGAATTTAAGGAAATGAGTTATACAACTAAGCACTTGCATCTATCCATGGAGGCATGGAAAAAACCAAAAGGTCCTAAATACATGAATTTTTTCTCTGGAAAAATATAAAGCTAAGTTTATCTAACGCATCTTGAATTAAGGCTATCAAAGAACCAGCAAAAATTAAATAATCTAAGAAATCACTTACTGGTAGTATATTTATGAATGAAGAGAGAAGGGTCGGTAGGTTTCTGTAGAATGTGGTGCTCCTCAAGCCAGAGAACTTTACAAAGTTGTAAAAATACAGCGCCAAGCACGTAACTGCCAACACAATTTCAATAAATCAGAAAAGGCACCAAAAGAATTGAATATAAAAGCAACTGCACAAGTGAGAGAAAAGATCTCCTCACACATTTATCTGCAGCATATTTGAGAAATCGATGAGGAGATAGGGTAATTTGTCTTCCCTGTGGTTCAAAAAAAAATTAATGCTTAGTAACGTCAGATAAAGACTGGGATTGAAAGACCGAGTTCAAATTATAAGATAATCATAAGTGAAGGAAAGGCAAATCATGACTGTGGAACTTGCATCAGAAACAGCGAACTTACAAATCCATTAACTACATACAGCTTGACTTTTCTAGAAGTAGTAAGTACATATAGGTATTACAACTGCTCAAGCAATATAAAAGATAGCGTAACATGAGATCCTCATTACAATTTCTTGCCCACTCCTGAATTTGGATCTTGAGCTTGACAAGAGGGAATGTGGGAATGCACTTACAAAAGGCAGAAATGAAACAAGCTAAATTGTACAGGCATTGAAATTGTCCAAGTGTCACTTATAGATCACCAAGTTCACCATATGCATCATATTGATACTCCTGTTCAGCAGGCGTGTCAAGCAAAAGTAAGCATGACAAGACTCATTCCTACTGGGAGGTGTCAATTCTACAGAACACTTAGAATCTTCTAAAAGGTCACTGAACCTAGAATAATGATACATTGACTTCAAATGTCTAAAGAACCAGTTCCAAAACCCCCAAAGAAAGTGGTAGACACAGTATACCAGAATAACTGGATTCGAAGGTTTCTTACCTACAAGCAATATAAAGACATGCAGCTTGGACATGCTCCGATCTGCGCCCTCTGGTAAAATTCTTCTCAAGAGCCATCTTCAGAAAGCATAAGGAAACTCTTAAATACACATAGATATATGCAATAACATATGATTGAGCAGTAGGCTCTCAATGGATATGACATACTCTGTAGAATGCCAGAGCCGCTTTTACAACGCCGTCAGCTTGGTCCATCCCCAAACTTAAGCACAAATATCTCATGTCGTCAAAAGCTACACGACCACCAAAATCAACAATTAGCACCACTAACATATATATATACCCTTCAGTATATATGACAAAATTATAATAGCTTAAAGCACATCAGTGAGCAGAAAAGGATCTCAGTAAGAAGAAAGACGCAATTGAACAGAATTATCTGAACAATATTAAGACAATTGACCAACTCAACTAATAACGGGGAGATCTGGACCAACAAACACTTTTTAGCAGAAGGAATTCCAATAAACAAGTCCAGCAATATAAAAATGGCAGCATGTAGGAACAGTTCAAGAAATTTGTTTGTAACCAACGAGAGTAGGAGAGTAGTACCTCTATCTAATGTTCTTTCACGTGAGGCAGAATAGTCGCTTTGAACAGTCCTGACAAAGTTCCCTGATAAGGAGCTCTAGAAAGAACTGGTGATCAGTTTTATGGTGCAAAACGAACGCAATGCATATTCAAACGAAATGGCAGGACTAATCTTGAAATGGCTTTTGCAGCTTTGTACAAAAGAATCTGTTTAGAACTTTATATACACAAATCTATTTTTCATCATGTGATTTAAATGAAACAACTAATAAAAGGAAAAGATAGGCTCAAAGAAGTGTAATGAAGGTAACCATGTAGCCACAATAGTGGAGGCAGACAGATAATCCCGAGTTAACAACTTCATCAAAGGATACGCTTTCCCAAAAAACATGAAATTTTCTTTCCCCAGAAAGTGCCAGAACAAATAATATTGAGAAGAGGAGGAAAAAGTAATACCTGCCCACCACTATCTTTCTCAAATGTAGGATCGTTGGAGAAATTGTACAATTCGAACACTTTCCCACACTCAGAGCAACACCTAAACAAATCAGCATCCGCCAATTAGCTATCTCGACAACAATGCCAAGTAACAGTCGCAGTGAACTATATCGAAAGAGGTACTCACAGTGAACCGTCAAACGGCCGCTCAGCTATAACCATCTTGACGCAGTGGTTGCACCACTTCTTCATCGTCGACATCGTGATGCCAGACAATTAGTCGTGGAGGCAAACGCCGGGTACAGTTCCAAGTGCTCGAAATCGCAGCAACTTGAATATCAGATGCCAGGAATCGGTTCAGCAAATTGAGAAAACAGACATATACATACTCATAGCAAAGGGGCGCCGATTGAATCGAAAAGCTTCGAGAACGGAAAGGAGTGGAGTAGTGGCGGAGGGAGACGGTTGAATTTGGCTACTTCGTCAAGAACCCTACTTCGCCACTTTCCTTCCACTCCCAATTTTCGCGCGTTTGGAGGTTATATGGATTGCATCGGTCCGGTAAGTCGCGGTTTTTTTTACTGAAAGAGGAAAGACTGTAAGTCGTGACCCGGATTTTATATTTGGATTAGAATGGTACCTAATTTGACAAAGATGTTCCAGTTGAGTCCCTCTGGTTTTTATGGTAAAACTATTAGAGTTTTTGACCAAAATAGGGCCATATTAACAACCAAACACAAATGTAGGCCAAGTGAAAAATTATTTACATATATATGGCTAGCCGGGTTGAGGGAACCCGGCGTGCTGAATTTTGCTTTTATTTTTTTTACTTGGTCGGGTTCCCCCAACCCGGCCTATTGATATTTTTTTTTTGGGTCTTTAGGGTAACAGGGTCACGGGTCAGCCCCGTTACCCGTGCAACAACTTTTTCAAAAAGTTGCTGCACTGTACACCAGGTTGGCGGGACCCGGCGTACAGCTGTCGGTGTTGTCACACCGATAGCGACATCACGGTAAAAAAAATAAATTCATTTACTTCTTTCTCTATATATTTAGCATACATCTATCATACAAACATATATCCATCTCTTACATTCAGCAAACATTTTCTATCCTTACATTCAATATTCTCAAATTTGCTAAAAACTATCATCGTTAAAAAAAAAAAAAAAAAAAAAAATACACACTTTTTTTTTTAACAAATTAGTTCAATTCTTATTATTATTTTACATATTTGAACATATGAAGTTTACAATTGGTCATTTTTATTGTATATCACAGATATGAAAATAAAAATTTTCTCAATTATGTCATCATAATTTGTTTATATCATTTAGATAAACCATGTAGATTCTCTTATCCTGATAAATTAAATCGATATAATAATAAAAATTGATGTTCGTGTATAATTTCAAAATATTTGTTTCTTATCTTCATGTATAGTTTTAAAAAACTATCATCGTTAAAAAAAAAAATACACACTATTTTTTTTTAACAAAATTAGTTCAATTCATATTATTATTTTAACATATTTGAACAGATGAAATTTACAATTTGTCATTTTTATTGTATATCACAGATATAAATATATATATATATATATATATATATATATATATATATATATATATATATTTCTCAATTATGTCATCATAATTTGTTTATATCATTTAGATAAACCATGAGATTCTCTTACAGATAATAATATTACCTCTTACAGATAATAATATTTCTATTTACAACATTCTAATTTATGTAACCATTATACTTTCTAGCATTATATCACATATGTATATATTCTAACTTTGTAAACTAATAAAAAAAACACATTACCTTAAGCAGTATAGCTGCAAATAATATTGGACTGAATTGAACAACAACGCACGCTCTTTTGAAAATTTGAAGAAGCACTACATATGTAAGCTGAAAATATGAAGCAGTATATATAGAGGTTGGTAGGAAATGGTTGTTGAATGTAAGAAAGAGATATATGTCTATATGATGTAAAATAGATGAGGGTTAAATATATATAGAGAAGTTAAAATTTGAAAAAAATAAAAATAAAAAATTCATACCGTGTTTGGCTGTCGGTGCTGACAGCACCGACACAGTACGCCGGGTCCCGCCAACCCGTCGTATAGTACAGCAACTTTGTCAGACAAAGCTGCTGCATGGGTCACGGGGCTGACCCGTGACCCCGTTCAACTCTAAAAAAAAAAAAAAGTTGTACTTGGCCGGGTTGGGGGACCCGGCCAAGTGGGAAAAATAAAAACAAAATTCAGTACGCCGGGTTCCCCCAACCCGGCTAGCCATATATATATAAATTATTCTTCACATGGCCTATATTTGTATTTGGTTGTTAATATGACCCTATTTTGGTATTAAAGAAAAAACTATTAGGAATGGGGTGGAGATAGTAGCCTGTTCCGTTATATAATTTGAATTTTTTTTTTCAAACATATTGTATATTTGAACAATCAGTATATGTACTGTTCCATTAACATAGCATAAAGAGATTGAGCCCGTCAAACATTAGTCATCATTTCCTTATAGATGATTTTAATCAAGTCCCTTGGATATGGGGTATGTCAGATCCATGATCCGTATTCAAGGGGCAAAATATTGGGTCTTTCTATCATACTTGTGAGCACTATGCTTGTGCTTTTTTTACTACTAGGGTGAACTTAATTGTAATATACGTAAAACTTTAAAAGTATGAAAAAAAATATAATTTTTTTTTAACTATACATAATATTAGTATCATATTATATATAAAAGCTACCACAAGCATGGTACTTGTAAAGCATACTAGAAAGACCCGTTTGGGGAAATATTCAATTAAAAAAAAAAAAAAAAATTAAAGTGCTATCATCAAGTTTTAAATGGTCAAACTGAATATAATTACATTTTTGAATAAAAATACATACTATGAAAATTTGAGGGAGAAACTATTAAGATTAAATCTCGATTTTTTAGCCATTAGATTATGCACATCGTGATATGCCTAAGAAACACTTTTTATCTCTTATCAATTCTAATTAATTCTCTCTCCTAATCTGACGATTGAGAAATTAAGTTGAAATAAATTCGACTGCATTTTAGCCAGCTCTATAATTATTATAATAATTAAAAATTCATAATTTTTTTGACACAACACCTCAATTATATATATACTACAACATCAGTAATTCCATTCCTGTGTTACTCAATCACTTGCACTGCTTCCTGCCGAAATTCTTGGCGGAAAGTATCTTCGTCAGCAAGGCCTTAAGCCGCCTCGAACCCGGCCCCGGCCGAATCCCTCCACCATAATCCAACCCATTCCCCAAATCGGAGCACGTCTTCTCACCCTCCTTCGAACACCACCCACCGTAACTAAACCCGTCTCTCCCCCTAATCTTTAGTAAATCCCGATCGATCTTGCCCAGAACCGGGTCGCCCTGTTTGAACTTGCGAGCAAATGGCCGGCTGCTCCAAACCATCTTCTTGTAGTCCTTGAGTCCTAACGAGCGAGGATGCTGTTTTTAGGAAATAAATATATTAGAAAAACATATTTTATTATTTTCCGATTCAATTATATTAAGAATAAATATATTTTATTATCTTTTTATTAAATTATATTAGGAATAGATATATTTTTAATATATTATTGTTACTGGATTTATTTAGTACCTGTTTGGGAGGGGTGTCCCAGGTGATGTGGTGGAGGTCGTGGTTGGCGGTGGTGTTTCGGAAGTCGTCGGAGTTGCAGATGAGGGTTTGGAAGTAACCTTCCGGTGAGGAGATGAAGTTGGTGTAGTAGAGGAGAAGTGTTCTTGGTAGGTTGTCCCATCCCACCACGGTGTATTCCGCAAAGGATCTTGATAGTATTGTCCATGCAGATCCTGCATGGTTTGTCATCAAATTGCTCTGAATAAAAACGATATTTTAGAAACCTCGACTTAAATTTTAAAAAAATAAAAAAAAAATTAAGACTTCAATTATTTGAAATAACTCGATTCACTTAGTTAGAAGATTCATGTGGGCTAATAGGATTGGGCATTAAAATTGGTCCGGTTCTAAACATACCAGGTGTATAAAGAGTGAACCAGTACTAAACCATAATATAATATAATATATTATATTATTCAATATATTTATATTTCTTAATATTATCTGGACAGATAATTAGAATATATTTTGTAACATTAAATATATATTCTTACATAAGCATATTTCTGTAGACGTCCTGTGCTGAACTGAACCGATTTGAATTTGATGTGTGTATGTGTGTGTGTGTATGTTTTTTTTTTTTTTTAAATTATTGTAAAATTTCATTAAAAATTGTTTGGATCGGTTCAGAACCAAATAGAGACTATTTCTTGCAAACTGATTGGTTCTAAATAGACCAGTTCTTCTAGGATAAACCGATATCATAAACAGAACCAGTCCACTCTAGATCAGAACCGTTTAAAACAATCTCGGTCTAGTACAAATCAGACCGATTCCATGCCGAATCCTACTAGCTAAGTCTTTGCTAGATCTAGTCACCCAATCTACCATGTTTGGGACGGGCACAGACCTGAGTGAGCCTCATAACTCACTCTAGCGGATCAAAACTCTAAATTAGTTATGCCTTAATTGACCAAGCAAGGGAACTCAGCCCTGACCCAAGCTATACTAGACATGATCTTCCATATTAGCCATCAGGTGACCATATTTGTCACAAGCATACCAATTATCAAAATGCTAGCTAATATTTAGATAGTTAAACAAATTGTTAGCTTTTAAAAATAAAATGCAAACTGATATATGGGCAGTTAAAAAAATTGTTAACTATTTTTTTCATCAAGTATCCAACATATGACTCATTTCGTCCAAGGAAAGAAAAAAATTTGACAGAAATAGCAAACCAAATACACAGAATAGTTAGAAGTTTAGAAGTAGCAAAATGTCTAACAATAAACTTAAATAGCAACTTATTCAACTAATCAAACACCACCTATTTATGGATGAAAATGATGTCATGTAAGAACCCTTTTCCCCATTATGAAGGAAGAACTATTAGAAATAGACATGCACTAATCTTTAGATTTAGGTCAGGCTCTCCAACCAAACTACAGGATTCATAAAAACCCTGAATCTTAAAGGAAAAGGAAAATTCTATGTAAATGCAACCAATTGCTATCCGAAATTCAGAATTTTAGTATTTTCTTCTAAAATAAAAACTTCATAAGTTTATTAAAATATTAATAAAAAAATCTCAAACATATTTTTTTAAATACCCTAAAAAAATCAAGAGGAAAAATATTATTTACATTTTCATTTATAAAACTAATTAAAAAAATCTTTGTTTTGCTCTTTCAATAAATGAATCAATATTTTTTGTTATCTTTTAGAACAAAACAATATATGTATATAATAACTTAAATGATAAAGCGAGAAAATTCATTATCTTCATCTTTAAATAACTCCTCCTGATCTCTATTGACTACCTGAACTTTCCAAATCTGCAAATGTGGCCTTTAAGTGGGCATGTTAAGGGTGGTTACTGTGAAGAAAGAACTGCCAACCAAATTAAGCAGTCACAATTCATTTTGGTATGGTGTCATTTTCAGAGTTAGGAATTTATTAACCACACATATATGCAGCCATGAACACAAAATTATTGATTTTACCTAAAAAAGGTAATAACTTTAGCATACTACATTGCTGGATGGACCACATTACCTAAATATATGCTTTAGGGTTAGCAACATAAAAGCAGGCTAAAGTATAAGTTATGTGCGATCTGATGTTTCGGTTTTTTTTTTTGTTATTCGATCTTCGAAATATCAGATTTGTTACTTTTTACTATTTCCTCTTAAAGTTGAGGAACAAAAACATATTTTTTAAGCATCAAAGAAGTCTAAACCATTGGCGACAGATCGGATAATTTGAAAAACAATATGATTTTGTTGCTTCAAAAATGCCAATTTTAACATCAAGATCAGACAGAAAAGTGGAAAGCAACAAATCAAAGAATTTGGACTTTGAATTGCAAAAAAAAAAAAAAAAATCCGAGACACACAATCGTAACATGTAACATAACATATAATTCAGACTGTTTTATGTTCTTAACTCTATGCTTTAACATGAAGCTACAAAGAGCTCCACCAGAATATTTAATTTTCATTCCAAGCAACTGTGTGGATGAATTCAATGATCAAAACAAGAAACGAAATCACAAGCAACTTCTTCTTCATTTAGAGGTCCACTTACCAGAACATTAATTATTCTACCACACATCTACCTTTATTATTACGTTATCTTCATGCTGTTGATCCAGAATTTCACGTGCTAGCAAATACTATACATTTAATAAATAAATATGAGTTCATATAAAAATGGAAGAACCTGTGTAAAGCTTGAAGGCAGTGGGGAGTGATCTTTGTTTAATCACCCACCAGATGTCTGACTTGTTTGGACTGTACAAACCAGGATCTATTATGATGGGCTTCCCTCTACCATTACTGAAATAAATTCCATAACACTAATTACTTAATTCGTCAATTAATTCCATTATATTAAAAGATGTATTTATTAAAAATGGATTTTTTTTGTAATAATAATAATGTACTTACAATTTCCAACCCAAACGACTGGTATGTTGGACAAAATTCAGATCTCTTGGTACATCAGAGAATGCATGCATCATATCTACATTCGGAAAATGAAAAACAACAATTATACATTATATAAATATATTAAAAAAAGTTAACCACCTAAAAAAAGTCTCAATTATAAATTTTGTTGTTCCCGATTTAAAATGCAGATAAACAACAAAAATATATTTTTTTATCTTAAACGTATTAGATTTGTTGCTTATAATTTGTTTCTATTCTATCAATTTTAAGAAGAAAAAAAAAGTAAAAATCAATTTGAGACACCAAATATAAATATTTTAAATTTTAAACAGTGATTAGCAATATAACGTATAGTTTGGACTAAAAAACAAAATAACCTAATCGGACAAATTTGTACCAAAAATGGAAAATAAATAAATAAATTGATTTATAAAAAGAAAAAAAATGAGATTTGGAAGTTGGATTAATCATCTAATTTAAGAAATCTGTAATTAATGATATTGTAATTTGTAGCAAAAAATAAAAAAATTGAAGGTTCACTCACCATACCATCTTGAGTTACTAGTGGATAATCGGAGGCACTGAGGTTAATGAACCAATCCCACTTGCAAGCCTTCAATAGCATGGCCATGGCGTGGAGAGTGGTGGCCAGCATGGTGGGCCCTCTGTAAGTCACAAGATTCGGTTTTCCGACGATCCATACGTTTCCGACGAGCCCAAATACGGGATCTCCGGCGACGAACTTCTCGATCTCCCGCCGCTCGGACTCCGGGGCGCCGGAGTCGACGTGGATGAGGTAGTAGTTGCCCGGGTGGTAAAGGGCGCGGAGGAGGCGCGTGAGCTTCACGACGTCGCCCTGGGAGGCGGAGATGAGGTAGGCGAAGGTGACGGGGTAGGTCGGAGAAGAGGCGTTGGTCTTGGCGAGGTTGAAGGCGATGACGGGGCGGAATCCGGTGATTGGGAGAGTGAGCTTGGAGGGGAGGAAGAGGAGAGAGAAGATGATTGAGGCTAGCATAAGAGAGATTGTGAAGATTTTGATCCCCATTCCGTTCGATTCAGCAAGCATCGAGCTCTGTGCAGAGAGAAGAGCAGAGCTCGAGAGAGAGGCTTCAATGGCGTTACTGCTAGCTCTGTGGAGTATTCTCGAACTGTAAACTTTATGTTACTGAAGTTGATTAATAATGAAAACGGTTTTAAAAAATGGATAAAGCTAATACACTATCTAAGCGATATTCTAATATAACCCCTATCTTAGAAAAATGATAAATTTGGTCCTTTAGACATTTTGATAGAGCTAATAGATTTGAGCATTTACACGAGTCAAGCTACTCGATATTAGTTCCGTTAATACTCGGATTCGACTTAAAGTTTTTTAAGTCGGAGTTTTTTTGGTAGAAAAAAGGAATGAACTAATGTGGTGGCCCTAAACCCATATATAAATAACTAGTAATTATGGGCTAGTGGTTGAAAACACAGACTCCTATGTGTTTTGACTCTAATGTCATGAGTTTAAATCTCCCTAAAGACTTGATCTAGTTTGAAAATTCGAGTTCCAGCTCAAGTTATATAAACTGAATCGAGTTTGAGTAACCTAATATTGTGCTCGGCTCGATTTGTTTACTTACCCCGTAGGTATGGAAGATTATTATTATATATAGTAATCTCCATAAACAACAGACAAGCTAATTTTTTGGAGATTTTTTTTTTCCTGAGGGGATTATAGATGTATTAGGTAGGTTGAATTCAATAGTATAATATATAATTATTATTGTTATTGTTAATTAAAAAAGACAATCGTCAGAGACTCAGAATCATGTACCAAATTCAGGAAAAAAGGGTTTAATTAAATAAAAAGCGTCGGGCTTACTTTATAGTTTATAGATCTGAAGGTGCCTTACTTTGAACGGAAGGTCTCCATTTATCCACACACACCCATCAATATGGTTAGGCTCCAATATTCACATTGCAGCAAAAAATAAAATTACCACGCCACCCCTGCTCAATACACAAGTTATAATCCGACTGGGAAGAAGGGTATAAGTGGAAGTGTCTCGGTTGATCACCATGTGTATGATATATATTGGTACGCAGATGTAGTCATCTCAACCACCGGAAGATCCGACGAGATTTTTTTTTAAATAAATAAATAAACGAATATTAAATTTAAATTTAGGGCAGCTCAACGTAAAATTGGAGGAAAGCGTTCATCATTGATAGATTTTCTTTTAAAAACCTATTAAATTGAGTAGACCATAGTTGATAAATTGAGTTTTTAGAGAGAAAATAAATATATATATATATATATATATATATCAAATTTTAAAAAGGCTTTTTAGGTCGTGGAATTATGCCAAGTATTCTTTATTTTTGGGCCAAATGCCATAATCTCAAAGTTACCGATGATTATTTTAAGGGACGACACTGACAACAATTCATGAGAAAAAAAATGACTTGGCATGTAAATGCGAAACTAGATTGGTAGTAATACGTTAACAGTAACACGTTAACAGGGACAATAAATGCACTAATTGTTTAAATGTATGATACATTTACAAATGAATAGGACATTCTGAACATTAGGTAACACAACTAATCCATTCTTTTTTTTTCTAAATGAAAAAAACTAATTCACAATCTTTGTAATTCAAATTTTTCATAACTGATTTTCCTTTTGATATCATCTATGTTATATGAATGCTCACAATTTAAACAACAGAAACAATCATAGAACACTACAAAAAGCTTGAGCTTACAAAGCAACACCAAAAGCATGCAAGTGCAAGTTCAGTCAGTCCTTTAGTTATCTCCGAGATGGCCCCGGCCACCACACTCTAAGCACATTATGTTCCCAGATCCACCGCAACCTGCATCATCATCATGATCATCATAAATAAACATCAGATCAAATGCAGAGAACTCATGTCTTATGTCATAACAGAAATCCATATAGGTAGGTAAGTGCAACTGAAACTCAATAACTAGGATCGATTGATGATAGATAAATATAAAAGGGGTGTTTTTGTTTACCTAAGCATCGGATTTTTACAATGATCCCTTGGCTCTCCATTATTGAATCCACATACAGTCCACAACCCGAGCAGGTTGTACAGAGGACTGCACCCTTAGCATTGCAGTCATTACATTTGGTATTATTCCCAATTGCTTTCTCTTCTAGAGACAACCCAGCCGGTGTCTCGATTATTTCTTCTGGTATTGCCTTGTCATAGCGGAACTGGCTCTCACGGCTGTATATACGTCTGTGTGAATCTCCAATCGCCCTTGATTCAGACTGCATATCGCAAATTAAACAAAAATAATCCCATGAATGCTTGTTTTAATACATTATACCTAAATCTAATAATATGGACTTCTTTTATAGTGTAAGCCAACAACCATAGGATCAAGTTTCAGTATATACCAATATATTTAAAAAAAATTAGCCTCGGATCTAAATCAAGTGTATACCAAATGCCGCAAAAAATGCAGTTAACAGAAATTACTTCATTAGATTGGTGTCATTTCATGAAAATGTGGGATCATTTCATAAAAAATTACAAAAACTTTGGTTGGCCAAGATCAAGCCATTTCCCACTTCATGAAGTACTCCTTCACCTTCATATTCAGTTTGACATTTCAGTTTTGTAAATTGATATACAAGGAGTGGATGAAAGTCATCGATAACGATTCTGCTTAAACGTTTGATACTGCTTTACAAGATGCAAGAATGATTGAAATTGAAACATTAGGTTCTGACTTTACTCTACATTTCTCAAAACCTCATTGTTGGAACTCAAATTACATGAGACATCTACCAATTACCAATTCAAGATTCTTCATTTACTAGCATCACAACTCTTTTTTGTACCGAGTGATAGCATTAAGCTCAAGAATAAACAAAGTTTCATTGAAGATTGTGTGAACTAATAACTCAACAGATATAGCAATTTTTCATCCAACTTCAACCAGAGAATCCAAGCAACAAGCTCAATACACTGCAGAACAACATCTAAACCCTAAAAATTTCCTAAAAATATCAAACTAACTGTCTCTATTGCTTATTCCAGCCCAGTTTCTTAACCTATCATGGCACTAAGATGAAAAGCATGGAAATTCTGCTCAATCCACATCATTTGCCAATTGTACAGAAATCAGAACTACAAACTAGTGTGCAAATGGATACTCCATGTAAATAGGAAGAACAAGAGAGAAAGAACTAACCCCATCGGAGGCTGAGATAGAAACGTAGCCGTTGGGTGAGCTAGAAGTTAGGACGTTCCTCTTTGCGTCTCTTCCGCAGTTGAATCGGTACCCGAAGCAGGTCCTATCGATGGTGCAGCCCAGCCTCGGCGTAGCAATTGCGGCAAAATTCGCAGACGGCAAGGCCGTTCGTGACGCTACAGAATCCATCTCTTTGACGAACAGTGCGCAAGAGGAAAAGGCTGTGGAAATGTTAAGTTGAAGATTTAGACAGAGAGATTATTAAGAGCGAGCATCGGTTTAATCGCCATGGATTACTGGTGCAGGGACCCAAGTTCTCGGTGTTAACGGCGGAGGGTCGATCTTCCAATACGGACGGTTTCGGATTCGGATAGAAGAAGCTGATGGAAATGGGGATTTTCTTGTGTAGCACCAAAATTTATTTATTTATTTTTTAATATTATGAGTAGATTTAATTGTAACGTAAGAAAACTTAAAAAGTACGTTTTTAAACTAAATATAATATTAGTGTCATACTATTAATAATTTAATACTGTCAATTTTCATATAAAATTTATCTTTATAATAATAAAAAAATGTTAAAAAAATAATATTACAAACATAAATAACTTATGGAGCATAGTAGAAAGAGCCTAGTAAATGAGTCAAATTAATAATTAACTACTCGAAGTTAACTCAATCAATATTCGAGTTTGAATTCTGCTAATTGAGTATATTCTCGAATCTTATCAAACTTTTATATTTATTATACTTTAAACTATAAGTCTTAATATATATAGGGTTTCAAAAATCAAGTGCAGATTGGAACGAGTTCGAGCTTTGTCAAACAAACTTTGAGCCGAGCTCAGGTCTATAATTTATCTTCAAACTTACTATTCGAGTTTAGTAGAATCGATCAAGTTTTAAGTTAAGTTTAAACCTAAAATTCCAAGCTCAAAACAGCTCGAATTTGAATTCAGCTTATTTGAAGCAAGTCGAGTATGAGGAGCCTAATACTTACACATTCCTAAGCGGAATGTCATGGAGAGGCGGGTCGGTCTTCATATACGGGGTGCTTTAGACCCGGCCGACAGGTTGCTTTTTATGCATGAGGATTGAGCCCACCTTCTTATATAAAAGGTCATAACAGGCCCATTTTGATTTTGCATCTAAACTTTTTTCATTTTTTCCCCCAAAGGTTAGGTATTGAAATGTTCTAGATCATTATTAGATTATTATTATTGATGTAACGGTTCATCATTTCACCTCTCAATTAGAGATTAAGAATTTAAAATCTGTTAATATCTATGAGAACGAAAAAAATAAAATAAAAATACAAAAGAGGATGGAACGAAAACTCAATTATCAAGTCACATCTTCATTTTTTTTTTTATTGAAGGTAATTCAATTTACGCATTTATTGATTTTTTGAGAAACCGCTTTAGGTGAGGATTCAAATCACTTGTCACGCTCTTTTTACCACAGATTATGCATCACTATTAAAATCTTGTTATGTGTTTTTAGATTTAATATTTTCATTATAGGGTTCATCAATCTTAATAGCTTTTAGAAAGAAAGAAAAAAATTACAATATTAATTACACCGAGTGTACACGTCCAAATCACATCAATAAAATATGATCTAGGATAAGAAAATTGAGATATGTGATTTGGAGCGTGTTCTCTCTAACCCTTGGCTAAAGATAATTCTTAACATGTTTACACTTAAAATAATACTTCGTATGCGTTTTGTCTTCAAATTATATAGTTCATTTCACCATCGTCTATTATATTATGTATCTAATCGGTACGTAGATAGATTTTCAACTACCGCATTCTTTAACTTTAAATTAAATCAAGCAATATCTTCCAAACGAAGCAAAATTTCATCCACTTGCCATATATACAAAGTTAAATGTTAATTCCATTCCGTCCGAAATGAAAACCAATCACGTCGGCACATTAAATGATCTATTTTTTTGGGCCGATAAAACATCCATTCCATTAAATGATGATCTATTAAGTTTTACTCCTTTTTTTTTTTTTCCCGAAGTCTTGTAGTATTACTAGATGCTAAGTTGCCAACTCTGTGCACACTGCAAGCACGAGGATTTTTTTTTAATCTAAATAAATATATAAATTATGCTATTTAATCTATATATAAAAAAACTCATTGTTAATTTTTTTTTTTTTGCCAAAACTCATTGTTAATAAGTATACTTTATTTAGTTTAAAATATATTTCATTAATATTATATAGTTTTTTATGAATATATTTTAGGAATTTAAATCAAATTGGTATCTGGGTTAACAACCCAAAACAAATTGGTATATCAACTAAATTTTGTTACTTTTTGGTAACTTTAGAACCAAATATCTCACTCATTTTTTCATCTTTTTGGACAATTTTTTTTTTTAAACCGCATAATTTTTCGAGATCTATGCAACCCAAATAGCCGTAAAGTGATTTGCCCATTTTTTCTCAATAAACACCGTTTTCCATGTTAATTCATTCTTTTTTGTATTAAAATCCACCGCATTCTAACACTTTCACCATTGATCACCCAATTTTTTTACTAATTGGATTCAAATACTACAATCATACCGTTTCTCTTGGATTCCAACACTTCTGTTTAAGAACCAACTTGATATTATACCTTTCATCCAATAGAAAACAAAAAACGAAAGTCTGCCAAATTAATTATTATTATATATATAACTTACTGGATTTTTTCTTGATGTTTCTCTAAATCAATAAGCTACCAATTTTTTATTTATATATTTTGTGGACATGCTGAAAATTGACCAGTTCTGCAGGTCTTCGATTTTAAAAGCTTGACATGGTCCAGCATAAAATTGCAAATGGAAACAGTTTCTGGCAATAACTCGAAAGAAAATTTACTGGTTGTCTCTAGCCACATAATGGTAAAAATTCTTTGTGTGGTTCTGTTAATGCCAGTACATCTTATTTTCCCTCATTATGGTTATCCCTCATGATACTGAGAGTATCATTTTCCACATGTAGATTAAATGGGAAAATAAACTATTTTTTCTTGGTGTTCATTCAAAAAGTTCTTACAATACCCTTAACAGTACTTTCCTATTGTTCTACTTCAAGTATGAAACATCTTTTATCTATCAAATATCCATATGTACTCTTGCAGTGACGTTTATTGATTTAGAGACACACCAGTATAGTTTATTGGAGACATCAAGAAAATTCCAGTAAGTTATAGATTGCATAACAATTAATTCGACAGACTTTCATTTTTGGTTTTCTTTGGTTAAAATGTATAACATCAATTTTGTTCTTAAACAGAAGTGTTGGAATCCAAGAGCAACAATTTGATTGTAGTATTGGAATCCATTTAGTAAAAAAAAAGTGGGTGATTAAGGGTGATAAGTGTTAGAATGCGGTGAGGTTTGATACAAAAAAAATGAATTAACATGGAAAACTATGTTTATTGAAAAAAAAAATCTGGGAAAATCACTTTACGATATTTGGGTTGCATAGATCTCGAAAAGTTATGCGGTTTCAAAAAAAAAAAACCGTCCAAAAAGATGAAGAAATGAGTGAAATATTGAGTTCCAAAGCTTTGAGTTGCTATTATGTAGTTATTATGCAAAAAAATGGTATTTTCATGCACCAAAAATGGGATTCTGTTAGTTTTAACCAGAAATTCTAACGGTGTAACACCCAGGATAACACGGGTACCAAAAGCAACAAAATTTCATCGTGGTACCAATTCGTTTTGGGTTGTTAACACAGATACCAATTTGATTTAAATCCTATATTTTATATAACTTAAGTTGTGATATATATGTATGGGTATACATAGGGACGAAGTCAATAATTTTATTCAGGGTAAGAATTGAACATTGATAAACAGTCAAATGTAAAATAAAATTAAATAGCTAAATGTAAGATTTTATGGGCCAAATCGGAAATTACAGTGTCCACAATTAAAATTACATATTAAAAAAAGTTTACGTAGTAATTGCCCGATCAACCCTTATATGTGTTCCAAGTATAAATATTGTTACTATAATTTAGTTATATAATATATACATAGATTTTTTTTTTCTCAATTTATATATTTTATATATTTTTTTCTAAATAATTTTGCATACATTGTGATATGTTCTATATACTGTAATATGCTAGTATATTGTAATACACTTAATTACTCATGGAAGATGTAACCGTTGACAACGTTAATGTGAACATTTAAGAAAGACTATTATGCTTATTTAGAAAAAGTATTGCTTTTATTTAGAAGAAAAAAAATAAAAAAATGGAAATAAAATGAAAGGCAAAGGTAATGAGTGCACTGCATTCCCCATTTACCCCAATGGGGCAGACCCATCCACGATATGGGTCTCCGTCTCTTTCTTTTTTCCTTTAATAATAATAATTATGTAAAAAAAGTAGATATTTTTTATTGGATTATATTAGATAAAATATCTATATATATTATAAATTCTGAATGAAATATAATATAATAATAGAGTTAAAGTGGAGCTGATGATTTTATTTTTTACGTTAATTGATACATTTATGACAATTGAGTTAAGGGTTTTGTAGTCATTAACTTATAACATTGATTGCATTAGGGAGCTGAGAGTTTTTAAATTGCAGTTAATCGCACTTAAAATTTGATTTCGAACCGTTCAAGATTCAAAGTATACGATTAATCGCAGTTAAAATTTCAGACCGTTCAAGATTCAATGTATGCAATTAATCACAGTTAAAATTTCCCTGATTTCGAACCTTTCAAGATTCAGTTAATCGCAATTAAAATTTCGGACTGTTCATGATTCAATGTATGTAATTAATTGAAATTAAAATTTCACTGATTTTTAACATACGCTTGACGTGGAGTCGCGAACGAAGATAGCAGGCGGTACGGGCGGCTGACAGTCTCAGTGGCAGAGCCATTTCTATCTCCGGCGAGATATCGTCGGTGGTCATCGAAGCCATATCTGTTGAAGAACAGACGTGTGACACGGATTCGACGACCAAAGGTAGCATGCGTTACGGGCATCTAGAATTTATTTGTGAATTTGCGCAATGGTATTTTATGGTTCAAATTTTCCAGTCTTTCGTTTACTTTTTTAAATTTTAGATTGATATTTTATTTAAAAATAATGTTTCAACATATTACAAATAGTCAGTATAAATTTCATAGAATATTAGTTTGTTAATTATACATATTTGGTAAGTCACCTTTCCCGCGCATTGCGCGGAAAATGCACATAGTTAGTAGTACAATTAACAATTTTAACGTTTACTTTCATTATAGGGTTTTTGTTCTCCAAATGGATATTTACTGTATCATTATATACCACTATATAAAAAAAAAAAAAATTTAAAATGAATTAGATAAACTAACGTCATTAAATACTATAATAATTTTAATATTTTATCAATATATTTATTTATTGTTATTCACAATAGAATTATTTATTTTTTAAATAACGTAATTAATTGATCATAATTTTTTTACAATATTATTATGATTTATGAGTGGTTATTTTCTTGTTAAAGTATAAATAAAAAATTTAAAATAACTTATAATATCATATATTTATAACATATATAAACTACCGTAAAAAAATGATAAACAATAAAATACATACATCATATATTATTTTTTTTAAATAACTTCCTAATTCCCATAATAGTACAACGTAATTTTCATTTTATATTTAAATTTTGTGCAGTATGCATACCAATAATAATAAATAATTAAATATGTAATCAATACAGATTTAGATCGTCCGCTCCACTGTTTATATCACATATCGTGTTTAACATTATGATTTAGACACGTATATATAGTATAATTAATTTTGTGAATATTTTTTATTCTAAAAACCTATTATAATTGGTAAATACTTAAAAGAATATTAAATTTAAGAATATATAATAAAATCATAATAAGATACAATTTGAAATAATAAATAATAGAATATTACCGCTAATCTGCATCCAACGAATACAGCATCATATAATTAATACTTAAATCGAAAATGTCCTTTTATGACACAATAGTTTATCTTATTGCACCTAACCTTATATTTGTTCCTTTCTTGAGGTGATAAGTCTGAATCTGGCCGAAAACTCAATGAATAAATTATTGCGACCAGTAGTTCACACCATTGGGATCAAACCGAACAACAAGAATTAGTCTCAAGCAACTAATTAAAAAAAGTTAATCCTCCATTTTTTTTAATTAATGAGAATAATACACGGTCAGACCGCGTGCATTTAATTATTGCCCGACTATATCTAAATAGTTATTTCCTCTGTAAATAAATTATCCCAAATTAAAATCATACCACTTAAATCACGAGCTTTAATTTTGTGCCTCGGTGCCACTCACATGCACTTTGATGTGGGACCCTCCCATAACAATTTGATTTTGAGAGGATGAGGTTCCACCGAGCTAACCAACAACTTTTCCTTAGTTACAGTGGGATTATGGTCGGACCGTCAAAGTCGTAGTGTGTATTATGTTTCTATCATCTCGTAGTGGGTATAGTGCTTAATAATTTTTACTCTAAAATGTAGTTTGACTCTTAATTTCAAGATTCGAAATCTCCCCATGAGTCACCTCGACCTACCTGATTAAGTATCATATTCATCTTGGTCTACGTATCATGTCACATATAAAATGAGATTTAGAATTGGGTTTAACTGAATTGTCAGATTCAGTGCATTCACTAATTGTTTATTAAGTCTTGACAAGATAAAAGCATAAACAATTAGCAACAAGTCAAGTTATTAACTTATTACTGTTTACTATTTCATTCGAATTGTTAAAAAAAAAAAATGTGTTACATAAAAGTCCTCAAAAGAAAAGAAAGGATGCAGACAAGTGTCCACCTCTCACTTTTTCCGGTCTCCCCCATCACCATACCACTATACCAGTCAGTCTATCCCTTGCGTACTCGTAATAAATATATATATACTCCGCTCCCAACTCCCATCTTCTTTATTCATCATCATCATATTTCATATTCCTAAACTCGGCCCTCTTCTTCAAACGCGTTTCTCACACTACCCAGAAAACACACCGCTTCAATTAATTCTCTCGACCATGGAGTGATCTTCTTCAACCGATTCGGGTAATGGGTACTCGTTTTTACTTGATTTTCTTAAACGCCTCGTTCTTGCTCCTGTCCTCTGTTTTTTTGTCTGTTCACCGGAAACAGAGTCCCTCCTTTCCGCTGTCTCTCGGCTCTTCTCCGACCGACAGCGGCGGCGGCTGCCTGGATTTGCAGAATTTAGATGGAAACAGAGCCAGGTGCATCTACCTCAGATCCAACGAGAGAAACTGCGTCTCTCAGGGCTATATTAACTACCTCTACATCTTCTACTGCGATTTCGGCGAGATTCCATACCTGGGGTACTCTGTTTTGTTCCTCTGGCTCCTCGTACTGTTCTACGTTCTGGGAAACACCGCGTCGGAGTATTTCTGCTCCTCCCTCGAGGGCTTGTCGCGGTTACTGAATCTCTCCCCGTCGATCGCCGGCGTCACTCTGCTCTCGTTAGGAAACGGCGCGCCTGACTTTTTCGCGAGTATCGTCTCCATCACCGGCAACGGAACCCAAAACGTCGGCCTCAACACCGTACTAGGCGGCGCGTCGTTCGTCTCCTGCGTCGTGGTCGCCGCCGTCAGCTTCCTCGTACAAGGTCGGAACAGAGTCGACAAATCCGCGTTCATAAGGGATGTCTTGTTCCTGATGTTAGTTCTACTGTTCTTGCTGTTTATACTCATCAACGGAGAAATCAGCGTCTGGGTAGCAACGGCGTTCTCGTCTATGTACGCCGTTTACGTCATAATCGTCTACATTTCGCATAACCGTTGGGGAACCGCCACGGCTCCGGTCACCGGCGACGACACTCTGACCGTTCCGATCTTGGACGGAACTGAGAAGGAGATCGAAACCGGCAACGGCGACGTATTGGATATACAGAAGTGTTCTTCGCCTGCCACAATGTCGTGTTTTGATTGGTTCCTGTACGCCGTTCAGTTCCCGCTTTACCTCCCCCGACGGTTGACCATCCCGGTCGCCGCCGACGACAAATGGTCAAAACCCTTCGCAGTTGCGTCGGTAACTCTAGCTCCGCCGCTACTATCAGCCTTATGGAACTTCAATTCCGACACTAATTTATTCTGCCACGTGGCCGGGGTCCTTGTCGGAGTTTTTCTAGGTATCACGGCTTTTCTGACGACAGAAACCTCGGGCCCACCTAAGAAATGTCTCCTTCCCTGGCTCGCCGGCGGCTTCTTGATGAGCGTCACGTGGAGCTATATAACAGCGCAGGAGCTTGTAGGGCTCTTAGTCTCAATAGGCTACGTCCTTAATATAAGCCCTTCGATCCTAGGGCTCACTGTCCTAGCCTGGGGCAACTCGATTGGCGACTTAATGACGAACGCAACCATCGCGACCTACGGTGGGCCCGACGGGACCCAAGTAGCCCTATCCGGGTGCTACGCGGGTCCCATCTTTAACACCCTGTTCGGGTTAGGATTTTCGTTGGTGGGTGCGGCTTGGTATGAGTACCCTTCGCCGTTGGTTATTCCGAAGGACCCGAGGCTCGTCGAGACGTTAGGGTTTTTGATGGCCGGACTTGTGTGGGCCCTATTGGTGTTGCCGCGGCGGGGAATGAAGCCCGACGGTGTGCTCGGCGGAGGTTTACTCGCGATTTACACGGTTTCCTTATCTTTAAGGCTTATTCAGACGCTAGGGTTTTTATGATATTGTGACACTTTGGCCAGGTGAAAATATGTTCATGTAAAGAGTGAATAATGTGGCACCCTATGTACAAACTATGTATTGTCCTTGAAAAAAAAGATTCTTCTAGGTACATTAGAATGAAGATGATAATTCAAGGTTGTCTTGACTCTTGTCCTTGTTGTTTCACTTTTTTATGTCATATGTTTTTTGATACAAAATTATTTTTACAATTTTAGTTCAAAGCTGTTAAAGTTAAAGTCATTTTCTAGGCGGCTTTTTTTTTAAGAATTCAGTTCAATTCTAAGAACGCAACTCGTTTTACTAATTGATTCAATCAATATTAGCGTATGTAACATGTTCTTAAATATCACATTACTTCTTTTAGCCATATTCGACCATGGATTACATGAGAAAAATCACATTAAACAAAATGGGTACAAAATTCTTATTTTGTACTATAATTTAGTATATGTATATGTATATATAATCTAGTTTAGTTCAGTTAGTAGAGCACAAGGCTCTTAACCTGTGATAGTGTGTCGAGCCCAGGGTGTGTGCTTTTCTTTTTGTTGAACAGCCCAAAAATATATAAAAATTCTTATGTAAATATTAAATACACTCAAGAAAAAATGGAGGACAATTAGCTCCGGATTATCAACAATACATTTTCCAATGTACATGGTCTATTTTCCCGCACTGAGTCTTATGGAGGAACATTAGAAAGGCATTACCAATTTACCATAACATGTTTATTGCATACTTATGGAACATATTGTTCTCGGTTAAAAAAATATGTATATTATATGTATGTACATATAAAATACATCCAAGTAAGATGATAGTTGGCCATCGCTACGTGCGGAGAATGAGCATGTGGCCATAACCGGTCAATTTCGACGTGCCAAAATTTAAGTAAGATGATTGTGGTTTTGTTGGCAAATTGGCATCGTCTAGCTAAGGAAACGGTCCCATTACTATTTTGTCCTTGCATTTTGATAGAGCTATTACTATTAGCGAAACACGGGTGAGTGACCTCACTAGTCCAACTATTATTTGCCAAGCCCATTATTTGCACTATAATCCAGAAAATTGAAATTTTTATATTACACGTGTGTAATGTATTTCTTGCTTAACGGAGTATACTTTGGCTTAATTTATAATTAGCCGAATCATTTAATATTGAGTTAATAGGTCTGATAGTATCATATGTTTGACTCATCTGATCAATTGACGTAATAATTATTTTATTATACTATTTTAGTGCTAAATGTGTTTAGAAGATGTTATATTTGGTATATCCGTTAAATTTTTAAATCAGCATTAACTTGGTTGATAAATCTAAAAATTGACGCACAGGGCTGCCCGGGAGTCGGGAATTATTATTTAGTTTTAATTTTTCGAGTAAATTAGTTCGAAAGACTGAACGAGCTTAGACATATATGATTATTATTACATTACTTGTGATGTTGGTTGGCCTTGTACATCGTAGCATGTCCTACCATATGAAGAGCATAGCTCGGATAATACGTAAAACAGGGGGGTCGGTCCAAAGAGGGTTGGTTGCGCTAGTGAAAACGAACCAACTATATGTTTGGATATGAAAATGACCTTTTGTGAATTACCTTTTTGTGGCTGCAGTTGCACCTAAATTATTTAACACCTTAATTAATTAGGGATAAGTCAAATTTGTAATGAGTAAAAGAAGAGATGTAATGCTGATTTTTTAAAATTATTTTTCTTCACTCATTCTCCGACTTTTCTTTACTTAATTAATTAATTAGGGTTTTTTTAATGATTCGATTTTCGATATATTTGGCCAAAAAAAAAAAAATGATTCGACATTACATTTTAGCGCGATTTTGACTTAAGATTGTGTTGTAACAGTAATAATAATGAGAACCTAAAAAAAGTCTAAAATTGTACGAAAAAGTGAAAAAGTAATAATTTGAACTATTCGAGATAGGCTATCTCTTACTTTGAGTTTGAGGATTGATTTGTTACATGTTGAAACAGATGCGTTGATTGACCTACAACTCATCTCAGATAGCTCTTCAGTCAACTTGAAACTTATGCCTATTGTGTTGGATTGTTGGAATCTTTTGCTCCGGTTTAGGAGATACAAGCTTAGGCATGTATGTCGAGAAGCAAATTCGATTGCAGATATCATGGCTAGGATTGAAGTTCACCAACAATTAAATTTTGTCATACATTGTGTACCTCCTAGAGATGCTCAAATTTGTACTTTTAAAGACATTGTAGGCGTCTGTCAGACTCGATTAGTTATACATGTTGCATAGTTAACCATGTAACAATGATGTGGTGGTTCAGCGCCTCATCCCTTAACCAGAGGTCAGGGGTTCAATCCCCGCTAGTGATCATGTGAATGGAAAATTGTTCATGGCCAGCATTTTACCCCTTACGGGCTGACCCGGTGCGAGTGGGGATTAGTCTAGGTGTGGAGCAAGCATGCTACGTGTGCTGCCCTCCTAATGAGGGCCCCCCTAGGACCACCTCGCGGGAAACAAAAAAAAAAAAACATATTGCATAGTTAGGTTGAATCGATCTTATCTGGTTCAACCTTTTGTTTTCTTGTTGCATCATTTAAAAAAAAAAAACATCAAATAGCATGCATTTCCATTCTTGTGGCCAGTTTAATACACACCCACATCCTTATTGTGCTATAAATATATAGTGGAGTTAAAGCCAGATAGCTAGTCTATCTACTAATTAGAACAATGTTTATACTCAACATTCAACAACAATACAAGAAATGTCATTTTGCTTTCCCTTTTAAAAAAAGAAAAAGTAAGGATGACATATCTTATATTGTTGATTTTTGGATATCAAGTCATTGCAATCGATACTTGTTCTTTATCCTTCTTTCGATATTAATCATATATATTTAAAACCTTACAAGGAACATCATTTACAAGGATTAATATATCAACACAAGCATCTATTTTAACAAATTCAGCATTAGTATCAGAATATGAAAGCATTTCAATGTAGATTGTTTTGTACAGCCGAAACCAACGATCGATGTTGTTTTTGTTCGTGCGGTAAAACTGTCTAAAGATTGTTCTATTTAGCCGAATCGAATGATCCATGATGTTCTTGGTCATGCAATAAATTTGGTGAAAGATTGTTTTGCTGCTTTGATGTCCATATGAAATTTTAAATGGTCAATTTTGTTCTTTCTTGTGCTTTAAATTTGGTTAAAGATTATTCCGGTGCTTGATATCCATCTGAAGTTTTAAACAGACCACACAAATCCATTTAGTAGAAATCATCACATGAAACATTTAATTAAATTGCGATTAAACTTAGCGTTGAGGAAATTCAAACATATAAGCTTTTATACCATGTAAAATTTAAACATAAAGCACAAATTTGAAATTGTTTTTGGGCTAACCTCAAGTAGCTTGATGAGAAACGATATAATATGCTTTGGCACTTTATTTTTTAAACAGATGTTATGAGTTCAAATCCGATATAAGTATGGATTATTAAATATTTATGTCAAATACTTTACATTTTACGAATTGACTCGGTGCAAACGAAAATTATATAATTTAATTTTGAAGAAAGCATATTATAAATGCTACCATGATGCCTCTTTAACTCTGTAAAAAAAAAAAAAAAAAAGTAGCTTGATGGTGACTGATGTGCATTGTTTTGATAATTGGACTAGATGCAGTGCAGTCACACTGAATCACAAAGTGGTCTCTCTCTCATTCAGTTGATTGATTGTATTCGTTATCATTTTTTCTTAGATAACATGACCTATTTTATCTTTTTGTCATCATTGATTATTACGAGTATATGCTAATTTAGGAAACTTTGATTTGCTTCAGGTTAAGACACAAAATTACTCGTGTCTTGTCGATTGAGATAAGGATTACATATTAACCATAAGTGTCAATGCGTCCCTGCTATGATAATTTGAGTCACTGTTTATATGATAATTAGTTCGATTGAGGTTGATAAGAATGCAATTACGGTACATTATTGATTATCAGATACTTATCGTATTTAAACACGGTGTCTGATAAACGTGCTTAACGTTACATTCATACCGAATTATGATGAATGGAGATTGCAGTATCTCGTATTGTGTATTTTCAAAGAATGTGTATAAAATATAAACGCTATTTTTCTATTAGTTTAACTGACTGTTGGAAATAATAAGGGTAAGTTTGCAAATTTATGCAAGTCCAATGACAAAAAATACAATATTTTAAAATTTGAGGACTAAAATGCAATTAGTCAAATTTAGGTTACTTACAAGTAATTACTTCAATTATCATGCAAGAAATATGCTAATCCGAAATTGTGCGTAAAATCGACACGAAATTGTACACGAAATCGACATTGTCTACTTAAGGCAATTTCACCCCACCTCACCCTCAGGTTGTGCACGAGGTTTAATCACAGGGCGATCACCTCCCAGGATTCAACAGTGTCATTGAATCGAATCCAGCACGAAATTCGTTCAACTGAACTGAACAAATACCTGAACTCAAACAAAGAACAGGAAAGCCGACGACAACAACTAGAGATAAAATAACTGGTCGAACACAACATAAGTCGAAATCAACCTAGAAAGAACTCTGCAATTCATCAAAACGAAGAACATATGAGGAGAAAATATAAATAGGATCCCAAGATTATGAGTTCCGAAAAATTGAATACTCAACCAAGAATGAAGAGTTTCTATTTCTTATTGTGCAGATGAAGAGAAAAATAAGCTTGTATTTATAGGAGATGAATGGGTGAGAAGGTAGATAAGCTAACCAATGTGGTACAACGTACAAAGTAGTTTTTCATAATTTTCAATTCACTAAAATTAGGCTGGGCTAAAATAAATACAACGGGCTTGAACAAAATAATTCAGTCTAAGCAAAATTTAAAATAAAAGGAGCTCAAATTGTCAAACATTATCAGCTTAGTGAATGAAAGGTTCTATCACGTGCGTATACATGGACATAGCTACTTAGGAACAAAATCTCCATCTAAATTTTTAGTAATGTATGTATAATTTTGACACAAAGAAATTAATATTCTTGATTTGGTTCTTCTAAATCTTACATTTACTTCATTTTTATTTTGCATTGATTGTTTGTACCTATTTCAGTTATTGCATTAACCGTTTTAATTGACTGATCGATGGTAATTACAAATATTCTAGATGTGTCACGTGATTTATTATTATATTATCTTATATGGTATTTAATAAGATGAGATGTCTTTTATCCGACCGAACAAAGCGAAAATCTTATATAAGATAAAAAGATGACTAATCGACTACGAATTTTGCAAATTTTGTAGAACTGTGACGTGATTTAATATTATCTTCTAGGTTATGTAGTAAGATGATATATATTTTATCCGACGGAACAAACCGAAACTCTTATAAAAGATAAAGAGATAAGAGAAGAGAAGAGGTAGATATTAGGTGAGAGCTTCACCAGCAAATAGCTACCCGAGTAGAAGGAAGGATAAATAAAGGGAATGCCATACCTAGACGTTAGGTGCTGTCTGGTATATTTATTAGTGTCATTGTTTGCTAGCCTTTCTTCAATTTTTGGAAGCTTTCTCTTAAATCCAACATGACTAGAGTTAATATTAGCCGCCCTGGACCCATAGGGTTTTGCTGACGCCAGCATGTTCGATAGTAACAGGCCAGGCGTGTCCATTCATGAAGCGACCGGACCGGACCAATCCGGTCTGTCTGTCTGTCTATGATTATTTATTTATTGATGCGGTCGAAGATTCTATTATAACCAAACAGTTAACGAGAATATACAAGTTTCCCTAAACATTTTATAGCAAAATTAATTAGTAGAAACTAGCTAGCACAAAAATTATTAGTATCTTCACTTATTCCCAAAAACTGTTGCCTTCTACTTAATTATAGTTATTTCTACTAATATATAACGTACAAATCCAAATGTATGGCAATAATAACATAACAACGTATACATATTGTTTCTTTTGGAGTACCGTCCTTATCTCTTTGCTAGTTCACACAATTAAGATGGCATGAATGGGCCAACGTAGTATGTGCAGCCATGCATTTCCTGCTGTATTATTGAACCGGCCCGGACTTCGAGGCACGTTCAGGATTGAGAATATGCAAGAATATTCCGTCTTATTTTATATATCTGCATCTTTTTATTATTATTATTATTTTTATTATTATTATTATTATTAAAACTTCAGGGATTCAATTCCAAGAAGCCTGGAAGCTATGGTTGGAAACATGTTCAAACTCTCCAACAAAGATTTTATACGAGGGTAATACTAATACCTATAATCTATATATAATATACTTTTTTAGTTAATCTTGGCTAAAGAAAAACATGTGCCAAAATTCATAATTCAATACATGTCGAGCATTACAAAATGTTATTTTTTTTTAATATTTAGTTGATATATATATATATATATATATATATATATATATATATATATATATATATATATATATATATATTAACCAAATAACCAAAGGGAGGAAACGTAAGATTATAAGGGACTAAATTGACAATGATTATATTTTTTTAGGGCAAAAAGTATATTTTGCAACAAATGAGGGAACAATTGCTCATCACCCTTATGTAGCTTCACCCATTGAATCGCAGTTAACTAAATTGTTTAATTCATCTAGTTAGAAGACTCGCCTTGTTTCAGAGCCCTTGCTAAACCTGTTTGGGAAGACCATGTCTAGTATAAGCTAGTCAGGGGCGTGAGCCATGATCAGACTCATTCAGGCCAGACTCTTTCATCTCCTACACCAAGTGACCATGTCTAGTAAAGGCTCGGGTCAGGAAAAGCCACATATCTAGGTGGATCGAGCTATGGATAATTAAAAAGTCACACTTCAGATAGTTGACGCTCAAAAAGAAAAGAAGTTAGGAATTGTAAAAGTCACATGCAGATAGTTGAGGTTAGGTTGTTTTCTCTTTTTATTATGAATGAATGCGATAGATCTCTAGCTAGTTAAAGTTTCGTCCACGACTCTGCTGGGTGAGTTCATAAACAAATTGATAGATGGATGGTGGCCGGTGGGAGACTGCAATATATACATAAATTGATGGAACCTCGAAAAGAATAAGGATAATATTGATGTTTAGAATAGAGCTTCCGTTTGGTTTTTTGTGGGACAAAAGAATCAACTTGTCTTTGATGATGTTAATGTTATTCTTCAACTTGGATGTGTCATTCTATCTAGTCTAGTCTAGGGAAAAAATATGAAACTTTCACTCTGTTGGTTTTACGATACCCAAGACGTTTTGAAATGTGTGTTTCTCTACCAATCCGTTATAAATATATGGATGCAGTTGAAAGTATAGTAAGCCAGTTATTGAATAACTGAAGTTAAACCATGTATTCACCTATTATATATATATAATATACTTAAGTTTTAGAATAGTTTGTTAAATGGTTAAATTGAAATTTCACATGTAATTATCAAGTAATTAGTATGAAATTTTAGATAGTGAAATGTGAGTAAGAGTAAAAATATCTTCATGATAACAATTTTAAGTAAGTGCAATTACGTACATTTCATTAGGGTTAACAGGTCTTTTGGTTAAATATGTTTGACGATTTTTGGATTTAGGTCAAATATCTTTTTTTTTTTTGCCTAGTTTTGGTACACTGTTAAATAATCACGTCGCTTGTACATGCCTAGTCCCAAAATTTAATTTTATTCAGTTTAGTCCTCAAATTTATCGTCCTAACTTTTTATTTTATGAGGGTGGCAAATCAAAGAGATGCATTGTAGTTAGTATTCTCTTATTGGGCTTACTTAGTGGCCCAAAATACGAAATACAAACTTATTTTTCGGCCTAATATCAAATGCAAAAAATTTTAGCCAAAAAAAAAAAATTAAATGCAAAAATTTATTACTCTCAACTAGGGCTGAGCATGGGACGGATGGGCGGGCTTTTTCTAAAAAAAGGCCCAAGCCCTAAAATTAGGGCCACTTAATGGCTGTCCCGAGCCCTATCCCGAGCCCTAGCTAGTAGGAAAAGGCCCTCCCGCCACGGGCCTACAGGGATTAGGGACAAATGGGACAAACCCAAATTCCAATCCAAGTTAAAAAAAAAAAAAAATCATACTCAATTTACTTAAACCATAACTAAACACAGAACAACAACAAAGTTCACCACATACCACAAAGTTCACCATAAAACACCAAAATCACTCAAACATTTTGTCACTTGTAAGAACACCAAGTTGAACACATAACTTGGTTCTCCAAAATAGTTCACCAAAGACTCCAAAACTAAGTTTTACCAAGACTCTAACACAAAGTCACCAACAATTCTGACATAACAAGTTATAAATGCAAATCCCAGATCAAATGGAATTTCAACCCGAGCCATCACTAAAGTTAACTTAACTAACTATACTTTATAGCTGATTAGTTAGCAAAAAGGGACGGGACGGGTCTTTTGGGACTTCGTAAAAAAGCCCTAGCCTTAGCCCTAGCCCTAGTTGAGAAGAAAAGTCCCGCCCATTAGGGCTTGGGTACATTTTTGGGACGGACTTTTTGGGACGGGCTAGGGCGGGACGGGCGGGATTTTGAGCCTCTTGGGATATTTGCTCACCCCTACTCTCAACCATTTTCATATAACGAGTGCGCGTGTACTGCAGTGTCTAGTTAAATCTTAATCTAATTAAACTTTTATGTGTTTAGTTTTTAAAATATTTCAATCTACACGTAAAAGGAATGTTGAAGTATAATTAAACATTAAACTATAATTAAATGTTAAACTATTCATTCGCCTGTCAACTTAAAGTTTTAAAGTTTTAGAACAGCTCACTAAATATAGATAGTCTAAACTTCACAATTAGAGTGAGTAATTCCTAGTATACTAAAAGAGAATTAAATAGTGAAATATGCCATATCTATATTAAATAAATAACAAAAAATAAGATTTTTTTTCTACTACTAATGGAATAGCTAGACACGAGTATATATCTCTTGGGCCGAAAGATAGTCTTATATATAAAATAAAATAGGGTTAATAACCAAATTGCTACTTGAATTTTGATTAATTTACACATTAATATCTGAACTTTAATTTTTACAAATTGGCTATTTAGATTTTTAATTTTAAAGCAAATTTCTATTTTTGTTTCAATTCCTGTCAAGTTGGACATAAAATGAGTATGTTTCCGCCACACGAGGTCTTTTCACGTGTATTAAAAGATAGATTTAAACATAGATTAAAATTATTGCAACAAAATACCTTCAATTGGATCCTCAATTGTACTACCTCTTAATTCAAATATTGTCTTTCAATTGAGCATATACGGTCTTTTGTTGCAATTATTTAAATTTATATATGAATCCACCTTGGGTACACATAAAAGTACCTCACGTAGATTAAACATGCTCAATTTATATCTAATTTGACCGGAATTGAAACATATATAGCAATTTGCTCAGAAATAGAAAGTTTAGGTAGTCAATTTTAAAAAAATTAAAGCCTATGTAGCAATTTGTAAATTACTCAAAGTTTATGTAGCAATTGCCCTATAAAATAATAATGGAGATGTAGTATATTTTTTAAATAAGAAATAAATTAAAAATCTTAATATAAATACTTGAAAATGAAGTGACGAAGTCTCCCATATATCCCACTTATTCAATCTGATACTTGTTTGGTAAATGGACTTTACTTCAAGAGGGAGATTGAATTGGATGCAAATCACCTACCCAAATTCTTTGATACAATCATTGTGATCTTGACACGTATTTTTTAGATTTCACATTTCTTTATAGAATTCACTAATCTTGATAGATTTTCAGAAAAGAAATTTCACAATATTAATTACACATTTCAAGATCACAAGTTCACAACAGTAAAATACAATTTATGATAAAAAGAATGCGAAAGATAATCTGAATCCTACTGAACCACATCAATTTTTTTTGCTTTTCAGATCAATGATAATATTATTCTGTACTCTCATCAACTCTTAGTCGAATTTATACAATCAATACTATGAAAATACAACAGAGTTGGAATACTTAAATCTTCAAACAAATACAAAAAATGGGCAGCTTTTTTTTACCTCATGCAGGTACAGATCCACATGCCAAGTCCTCGTTGGCTGGAAGACTAGTCCATGGCAGAATCTCTAAGATGCATGGTAGAGAATAATTCTCACCCAAAATTAAAACCCTAATTTCGACAAATAATAATATTTCTACCTATATATTTATCCCCATCGACTTAGCTAGTCTCAAGGATAGAAAACATAAGTATATCGTAAGCAACCCGATACCTAGGAACTTGTCCAATTTCATGTTTTTTCTTGGCACGATCACTAGAGCCCACACCAACCCGGTCATGAAAAACCCGATCGTCTCATATAATGAACTGTCGCCTGGGATTTCGTACGGTTCGGGATACTTAGACCACGATTCGAGCACGAGTGACAACCCGAGCCCCATCACCGTGTTGAACATGGGACCCGCGTAGCAACCCGAGATCGCGATTTGTGCCCCGTCCGACCCGCCGTGTAATGCCATTGCCACGTTAGCGATTAGGTCCCCGAGGGAGTTACCCCACGCTAGGACCGTTAGCCCTAGCACCGAAGGACTTATCCCGACAATAAACCCGATCCCGATTAGTAAAGAAACGAGCTCTTCGGCGATAATGTAGGTCCACGTGACGGACATTACGAAACCCGCAGCCAACCATAGGGTTAGACATTTTGTCGGTGGGGCCGTTGATTTTGTCGTAGCGAAAACGATGTTTCCAAGAACCATTCCGATTAACCCGGCGCTTAGATACGTAATGGTGCTGCTTTTGAAACCGACGTTTTCTCGTTGCGAATTGAAAAGCGCAGCGATTAGCATCGGAGCTAGGGTTACGGACATGACTGCGCATGGCTTCGACCACGTGTCTTCGCTCACGAGCGGGATCGTTAGCCGACGCGGTAATTGTAGCGGAAGCTCGAGGATTTCTAGAAGCTTCAGGAAGTAGTCACGTGTCGAAATGTCGCGAAAAAGTCGGTTCAGCCGTTTATTTTCGTTATCGGTAGTTTCCTTTTCGTCGTCCACGTGGCCGAGCAGCGGAATCCCCATTTCCTCGAAATCGTCGATTTCGACATTTTTCGACACCGGCAAATTTTCCGACATTTTCCTAGGTTTTAGATTCAGCCCCCAGTGCATGAACGAGACGGTGAGAACGTAAAAGAAGTATATGGAGAGGAAAAAAATTGCACCCCAGAGAGTGATTTTCTTCAGAGACAGAATTACGAGCAGACACGACAGAGCGAAGAGGAAGAACACGACATCTCGGATGAAGCTCGGCTTGTCGACGGTGAAGTCGCGTTTTCCGATCCCGATGCTGATAACTCCGACCACCACGCTGGACACGAAGAACGCGCCGCCGAGGACGCTGTTCAGTCCGACGTCGCCGTTTCCGGTCCGGGTGAAGGAGATGACGCTGGCGAAGACGTCGGGGGCGCCGTTACCGAGTGACAGCAGCGTGACGCCAGCAATGGTCGGAGAAAGCTTCATGATCTTGGATAAGCTCTCGAGGGAGGGGCAGAAGTAGCTGGCGGCAGTGTTTCCGAGGAGGTAGAAGAGCACGACCAGCCACAGGAGAAGCGCCACGTGGCCGATGAAGGGGAGACTCCCGCACGTGCAGTAGTAAATCTCGAGGTAGTTGATGTAGCCCTTGTGACGACAGCCCGGGTGTGATTTGACGTAAGCGCACTTGGCGCTGACGTCATCGTAGTCGTGGAGTCTGGCGCAGCCGTCGCCGGAGATCTCGGATAATCTCGCTGGAGACTGGCTGGCGCCGTCGATTCGGGTTTTGGAGTAGAAGAGGATGAGGAGGAGGAAAGATGAGTTGAGGAAGATGAGAGTGAGTTTTGCCATTAGGGTTAATGTACAGGGTGTGGAATGGAGATATTGAGATGGGTTGTTTTATGGTGGTATTAGGAGGTGAAGCTTTGGTGGGGTGCATTAATGGAGGAGTTAGGGTTTTTTTGTCCCCTGGCTCTCCATGAGTTTATTAGGTAGAGGAAGTAGGGTTTTATATACCAAAATGTTAAAATATTTCAACGTCGTGACGTTGCTAGGAGACAGCTTCTTCTTGCAGTAACTAATTTAAGATCTTACCAAGAAATTGCTCTTCAATAAAAAAAAAAAAAAAAGTTGGATACCCAAAACTCATATGTTATCTAATATTCGAGATCCATACTCACGGTTTAGAGTTTTTTTCAATCAGACTTAGTAAATAATCAATGAATACACCGATCTCGTCAAGTTAATTAGTGACAGAGTTAATAAGGGTCAAGGTGGTCAATTGCCCACTCAATTTTTGGTGTTATATAATTCAAATCCTAAAAATGTAATAATTCTCGATAAGATCATTTAAAGTTTTACATTTGTCCCTGAAATTTTGTTTCATAATTGTTTGACCGTAGTTTAATTTTTATTGTAGAACAAATATCCTAACTTCCCAGCAGTCTAATATAATCAAAGTGCTGGTTTATTAAATCTGGTTCTACTCGATTCATCTTATCACTTCAAATTGGTTTTTTTTTTGGGCAAAAGACTTCGAGTGTATTCATTAAATATTTTTCTAAAAATATAATAAAAGTATTAGTCACGGATTTTTGTCTTATTTATCTCATACCCATCTTTCAAAAGGACTAAATAAAGTAAAATCTTTAGCTCAAAGCAATAGGCTTTTATAATATATTGTATGCATTTCCGATTTAATAATATTGTCCTTATATATAGGTAACTTCCATACTAAACTTTACTAAAAAAGAAGAGAAACTTGTCAATTATTACCTATCCAACACAACATCCTACGTTGATTAAATATTCTTAAGAAACTTTACATCTAAGGAAAGAGTCACGATTCTACACAATGATTCCTGACCTGACAATGGCATTGTTACGAATTACGATCATGAGCAACCAAAACCTAACGTGCATGGTACGTACGGACAAGTATTATAAACAGGTCAAAACATCAAGCATGCATGAATATATTACATTGCAGAATAAATATAGTTGAATATATGCAAATGTAAATGTCTTTTTTTTTTTCTTTTTAAACTTTGTAAGCATGCACCGTACTTCTATAGTTGTATTTACTAGTCAGGTTGGGTCATATATACATATATTGTAGAGTGAGAAAGTCAATATAATGAACATTTACATATATATATATATATATATATATATATATATATATATATATATATATATATATATATATATATATATATATATATATATATATATGTGTGTATGCATGTACATACATACATATATATGTGTGTACGCATGGTGTATAATTAATATTAATCGCAAAGCTCCAAAAGGTACAAACCATAGCTATGTAGGAAGCTTCCCATCTAAAGGAGATGAAGAAGCATCAGTTAATGGACAAATTTAGTTACACCAATCAATAAATACTATATTTGATGGTGCATGAAAGTTCCTAATTAATTATCGCCACTGAAAATTAATATAATGAAGCTTCTTCATTTATTAACGTAGCTACCTAGCTATAGCTCGTACTTCAAATCATTTTAAACATGTCAAGTTGGCTCCTCCTTTTGGAGCTAGCTAGCTATCAATCAAAATTTATAAATATCTAAATATACCATGCATATTGGACTAAATGATAAATCATATTTCAATTTAGGGTTAAGTACCTATACTATAAAATGTCTGAAGTTTGCTCCATGTGAGATTCTAGTGTCTGAAGTTTAAAATGTTGAAATTGACAGTCCCAGGTTTCATTTTTGTTGAAATTTGGTGTCTTCGAGCATCTTTTCCTCTCCATTCAAACATTTTCATCGACCCTTTCACCCACTCATAATCTACCACTCTTTACTTTTTATAAAATCGTCAAATTTCTCCCAAAACTTGAACATCCGAAAGAAAATGTTTACAACAGAGTGGTATGGAGTGATTTTCAGCGGCAATAGAGCGAGATTTAGATGTGGACCCCTTCTTAGGTGACGGTCCCGGCAAGGTGACGAGAAGGGAGCGTGCATGAGAGCTCCTATTTGACAGCCGGTTTCGTCGGGATTAACTTCTCTAAAGTAATCTCACCGAGACACCAAATTTCAACAAAAATAAAACCTGGGACTGTCCATTTTAATATTTTAAACTTCAGACACCAAAATTTCACATGGAGCAAACTTCAGATAGTTTATAAGTTATTAACCCTTCAATTTAAACTACATTAAAATGTTAGTTTCGTCATTACATTAGTATCCCTTTAATTAAATTACAATATTATATTATTTATGGTAGAGAGATTGGTTTATAACGTTTAGTTACAAGAAAATAGAATTATGGGGTGCATGGCTTTCTCATTTCTTCTAACACATGTTCTAGCATGTTGATTGATGGATATACGCTCAATTTGAATCTGCTTTAATTCGGATTGTCTTATTTTGGCCATCCCACTTACGATTATGATTCGAAACTTTGATCCGAACACATTACCCACAGCGCGAAAAAGCAAAAAATACTCGCCCAAACATGTCCGCTGGCCCGACCTCACTTAGGTGAGATCGGACCTGCTGGACCGATCTCACCAAGGTGGGATCGGACCAGCTGGCCCGATCTCTCCTAGGAGAGATCGGTCCAGCAGGACCGATCCCAGGACGGGGTCGGATTTTTCATCCGAACCCGAAGGTCTCGAGACCCTGTCCGGACGCCGTACCCCCCCCCCCCCCCAGGGCGTGTGCGACGTCCCGAACCTTTTCACACAGACCTCTTCCCGCGGAGTCCCGACATCGTTTTACCCGTCCAACAATTAGTCATTTTCCCCAACCTCTACATGCTTTTAAGGCCTTAATCCCTACGACATGTGTTAATTAAGTGCGCTTAGGGATTAACGGTGTCATTAAGCCACATTAATCCCTTTGAAACCTATATATAGTGCTCAAGTTCTATTCATTTCCAAGATGTTACAACTTTACTCATTTTAGCTTTGCCTTCTCTATAGACTCTCTCTCTAGAATACTGTACTTACTTAAGCATCGGAGAGGGCTCATCGAGCACCCCCCCTCTCTCCGTGCTCGATACTGCCCCTTGTGCAGGTTCGCAAGGAAACGGATTGTGAAGACAACGGAACGTAAAGGAACACGCACACACTGCAAAGAGTACGCGTATACGACAAGGCACGTGCAAACACCATGAGGAACACGTGTGCATAAACAATAAGTGATAACGTCCCGACACTCCGGGGGCATCACCGCCCTGACGTGCGAACGACTACGTATACGGACACCCAAACACTTAGTCATTTCAAGGGCTCGCAAACCTCCGACAGACCGACTCCAACAATCCGACACCCCAACACTGCGAAAGGACGACAGTCCGACGCTCTGGTGTACGCCGACCCGAAATACCAATTACTCGATATCACGAAGGAAACAGACCACGAAGAGAAAATTTTCACCCGTGAGACTATCATTCGGGTCGACACCACGTCGCCCCGATACACGCGTCCTAACACTTGGCGCCGTCTGCGGGCTTCGAATAAAAAGCCATGACAAGCAAACCATGAGCCTGAGAACAATACTTCGCCATTAGTATCTAGTACAAACGTCATTCATGAAGACTTTACAAATGAAGATGCATTGTCCAACCCAAGAGACATGCACACCCCTCAAGCAAGGAAATCATAGGAAAACCAACAATGGAGTGTTGTACTGTGCTACTCTGTCATCGTTATCGCCGCCACTACAATAGCATTCACCGCCATTGCAATAGCATTCACCGCTGCGACCGCTTTGAGAAACCCATTGCATTGCCCAACTACAGCCTATCAAGCGCGCACAGTTTCAAAACGTGTGCACCCTCAAAACAATTGCACCTGCAAAGCGCACCAAAATCAAAGATGTTAAAGAGTTCAACTCCGGGTTACACACAAGCAATGGATCAAACTTAAACAACTCCTAAAAGCGGTGACCGATTACTCGACGACCAAGGGTATACTCAGCACTAAAGGGAGGAGATAAATTGTAACTCCCAGCCTAAGGTACAAATAATGATCCCCTATTCATCACAAGGGTTACCAAAAGTTTCAACATTTGAAAGATACTGGTTTTGAAAGAGCAACTCTCTACAAGCGAGAGACACCCGCATAACAGATAACGCTAGACACGCTGTCAGCACCGCCATCCTCCCAGATTACACAACTAAGGGTAATCTGAACTAGAAAAGAGCATAAGGAAAAACCATACACTACCAAGAAAGCGTTATGACAATCTCTCACGCCTAAAGGCCAAGAGGAAATCAAAGACACTCACGACAGGAGGATTAAACAATAGAGATGCCTGGAGCCCCGAGAACATACATAAATAAATATCTCAAGAAATGATAAACGACCGCGCGGATACTCATAGTAGTCATTATGACCGGACGCCCCCATCTGATGCACAACTTTACTACTTGGATCCGCTAACCCGACTCAACAACTCGGTCCGTCATGTTTGAAGAGGACCAACATTTTGATCTACTCTCCCTCAGAAAAGCATATCAAGAAGATAAACATACACGTCCAAGAGGTTTATCCAGGGACAACAACTCGAAAAAGATGTTCAAGGTTAGAGCCCAATTCTCGAGTGAGAAGCAAAATGTGATTGACATCCCATTGGAGAAATTATAAGAAGTAATGAGAACGTGGGGGCACCATTCAAATGGCAACCCACAACCACCGCGGAGCGTACAAACTAGCTATTAACAAAGGTGAGGGAGACTTAAACTCCACCTACCAAAGCTATGGAGAAACAAAACAAGGCAAGAAGAATATTAGCGTCAAACGCCTCACCTACTACGCAATCCATAGAGGAACACCACCCGACCTATGTGATCTCACACAACCGTCAGAAAAGAGAAGAGGCATTCCTCATCACCAGCAAGAAACTCTAAAGATGAAACATTTGCAAAAGAGAGAGTGCCACAACCAGAATATGAAAAAGGGGATACACCTCCCATCAAGGGTCTTAGGGCTTGATAATAGTTCAACAAGATCAACCGAGGAAGATCTTAAAAGTTTGGGAAGTAAGGTTTCAAGATCAACCCTTACACTAGACGCATATCTTAATTAGGGATGGCAACGGCTATCGGGGCCCCGCTGACCCGCTGGGCCCCGACCCGCGGGTCACGGGACGGGTTCGGGGCGAGGCGGGCCTGGGTCGGGGCGGGTCCGGGTCTAGGGCCGCGGGGCCCCGATTACCCGCCCCGAAGTTTTTAATATATATTTTTATTTTATTTTTATTTTTTTATGTTAATATAATGTATTTTACTAAACAATACGGTTAATATAGTACCTATATAAATAACATGGACTAAATTATAAATAGATGTATATTTAGATTATTAGGATTAGTTAATTTGGATTTGGTGTTTGTATTTGAATTTGTATTTTGTGATGAATTTGATGTGTTTGTTGTTTGTATTTGATTGGTGTTAGATTTATGGTTTGAATTTATATACAATGTAATATTTTGGCAAAAAAGTTGTATTAATATTGATAAATGAAAAATATATAATATATATATATTCACACGGCGGGGCGGGTCGGGGCCCTGCGGGTCGACCCGCGGAATTTTTGCCCCGCCCCGGGAGGAACAATTTATTGGGTCCGGGTAAGCCAGACCGACCCGCGGGGCGGGTCCGGGGCTGCGGAAACCCGCCCCGACCCGCTGTCATTCATAATCTTCATCAAGCACCTTATCAGTGAATGGTAATAAATTTGTCTCTGACATCTCATCAAGACGAAAATCCCAATAAAGGGGGCAGCAGCGGAAAATCCTGCCTTTAAGATCGTACGCCGAATACTTAATGAGTGAATGTTACAACAAAGGAAAAAAGGAGGAACCCGTCAACTCGACACACCCCAGACATGTATACGTCCGCAACACAAATGCAACTTCTAATGAAGTTATCCTACAAGGCATAACCACTACGGGGCAAACCCAGGGAAAAACACGAGACAACACCTGCAAACCTAAAGGAATACATCATTTTTAGGCTTAAGTCATGATTCAAGAGAAGCATGCAATCAAGATTAGAGTTGAGAGGAACACGATCAATGTGACACTCCCAAAAAGTATTCAAAAATACCCCAAGATAAAGAAAAATACGAAGCACACTAAGTACCACAACACTTCAAGAAGATTATTACAACGCAATTGGATTCCCAAGCCCGGCGCAAAGGGCACTGATCAGACTTGCTAGTCTGAAACACAGCTTCAAGTTAAACAACTCTAGACACCATGATATGAGAAAGCTTTTCGACTCAAATACAACCCTTTGCAAGAAACACTACTTCTATTTGATCATCGCCGCAAAAGCATTTTTCTCAAAACACAGGGAAGGGAGGGCAATAATTTACAAGCCTTCTATGGATATGAACACTACCACAACCAGTTACCAAGAGAGCGGCAATCACCCCTAACCAAAAGCAAAAGCTTCCCTCCCAACTCTAAGAGATACATCCGGCAAAGCTATTGTCCAAACCATGGCTATGATTGAAACAAACAAGCATGAGAAAGAGTAAGTCTTGCAAGGTACACCCATCGCACCCAAGAAAGCAGACATATTGAATACAACACAATATTAGGGAGCCCCAAGCATAAGAGGTACATAACCAAGGAAGTGAACAAGGGGCCTTCAACAACCAAACAAGAAGGACGATGCCATCACCAAGCAACTTGGGGGGCACCAAATGAACAAGTGCTTGGTACTCGACCTAAACATACAAGTGGAGACTAGAAACAAAAGGCAACAAGAACACGCGATACCACTCCTCATAGAGAAGTCATAAAAGAGGAAAAAAACCCCAACCCCCTGTACGGAATCGTCCTAAGTTGACGATAGCAAGCATCGCCCTCGAAAGGTGATCTACCACACCCAGAAAAAGCCTAGGTAACAGGCAGTATGGCAGAAAGAAAACTCAAGTAAACATTCAGAAGGCGTATCAAAGACGCACCCTACCTGGAAAATAACACAAGGTAAAGTCATATTCTGTGCCCTCCAGGAGCCAGTCCGGCGAATAGTTTCTACGCCCCAAAGAGCGTATCTTGAGAGTAGTTTTAAACTACGACCTTATTTTGTGCCCTCCGGGAGCCAGTCTCGTGAACATTTTCTACGCCCCCAAGAGCGTATCTTGAGAGTAGTTTTAAACAATGACCAAATTCTGCGCCCACCGGGAGCCAGTCCCGTGAACAGTTTCTACGCCCCCAAGAGCGTATCTTGAGAGTAGTTTTAAACTACGACCAAATTCTGCGCCCTCCGAAAGCCAATCTCGCGAACACATTCTGCGCCCTCCGAGAGCCAATCTCGTGATAACATTCTGCGCCCTCCGAGAGCTAATCTCGCGAACACATTTTGCGCCCTCCGAGAGCCAATCTCGTGATAACTTTATGCGCCCTCCGAGAGCCAATCTCGTGATAACATTCTGGGCCCTCCGAGAGCCAATCTCACGAGCACATTATGCGCCCTCCGAGAGCCAATCTCGCGAACACATTCTGCACCCTCAGAGAGCCAATCTCGCGAACATATTTTGCGCCCTCCGAGAGCCAATCTCGTGAACACATTATGTGCCCTCCAAGAGCCAATCTCGCGAACATATTCTGCGCCCTCCGAGAGCCAATCTCGCGAACATATTATGCGCCCTCCGACAGCCAATCTCGCAAACATATTATGCGCCCTCCGGGAGCCAATCCCGTGAATAATTTCGACGCCCCCAAGAGTGTATCTTGAGAGTAGTTCTAAAACTACGAACACAATTTTGCGCCCTCCGAGAGCCAGCCTTGCGAACAAAATTCTGCATCCTCCGAGAGCCAGTCGCGCGAACACATTATGCGCCCTCTGATAGCCATTCTCGTGAACATATTCTGCGCCCTCCGAGAGCCAGTCTCGCGAATAATTTTTATAACGTCCCCAAGAACGTATCTTGAAAAGCCTTTCTTTTTACAAAGTAATGTTATATGAGAAACATGCAAGTTTGTTCATGATGACAATGCAGACATGACCAAAATCAAGTAGAGTAAAGATAAACATTTCGATTAAAGAGAAGAAACACGACAACAAGCAAACAAAGCAAACCAACCAAAGGAGAAGATACGTCTTGCATGCCACCCTCACATGACCTCTACACGCATCCTGTCTTGCATATCGCCCTCGCGTGACCTCTGTTTGCATCTGACTTGAACATCGTCAAGCATGACTTTTAACAAGAATCGCCATTGCGCATTGTAAAGCACAACTCCATACATCGCGAAGTGGCTATCATGTCCACACACCGCGAAGTGGCTATCATGTCCACACACCACGAAGTGACTATCATGTCCACACACCGCGAAGTGGCTATCATGTCCACACACCTTGAAGTGGTTATCATGTCAATACATCATAAAACGCCTGTCAAGTACATACATCACGAAGACACTATCACGACCACGAACATCAAAAGGCTGCGCCTAACCATAGGAGGATATTCAAAACAAAGGGAAAACTAATACTCTTCATATACTCATCAAAGGGGCATGTGAAGAAATGATCCCCACAATAACCACAACCCCAATACTCGTGGAGGCTAACTCGAGAGCAGTCCCCCAAAACTCTCAAGTAAAATTTATTATCATAGCCAGAGCCATGTCAAAAGAAAGGAAACTCAATGAAAGGCGATGATTACATACACCACCAAGAGAACGAACTTCAACGCGATAGTTAATCACATGACCAAGGGTATGCCAAAAAGACCACCCTCAAAGTCGCCATCAAACCCATGTGAACAACACATTACCAAAGGAAGAAGCACATGTTTCAAACTTCATAAACACGAAGTTGAAGCAAACGAAGTATACAAGGTGACCAACAGACGATATCAGGTCGTCAGAGTTCTAACAAATCATGACGACCCCCAAAAAAACTCGGGGACGCCTACTCTGGAAACAAGAAAACAAGCTCAAAAAATTGACATAAGGATATAGTCGAACGCAACAAACCGTAACGAAACGACACAAAAGCAAGCAAGTATCTCATACGAATGAAGATAAACTCTGGAAAGAGATTGATCCCTGAGGGGGGAGAACCCTTAGGGGGATTAACGCAACATGGAAAGCAAGGAATCAATCTCATTCCCAGGACCTAGAAAGAGAAAACGAACGACTCAAGATCACAAATGAATAGCAAAACATCTCAACTCACTCAAAATCAGAAGAGTTGGGATCACGCGAATGAAACCCTTTCGCAACCCCGCTAAAAAGGAGGAGGCGACCCGGATAAGAAACATGATCGCACGCCATTTTTGCATGGATCGACATGTAACTGCAACGTATACCCGACCAAAAATTTCGGTCAATCGCAAATAAGAGAAACACGATTAGGAATGAACCCTAACTCGGACTTAGACAACATTGCCAGAAAACTTTTTACAAAGAGCCGGAACGACAAGCATCGAACTCAGGACCTCATCGAATTAGGCACGCGCCCGGTCAATGAATTTACGACTCACAACATTACTCACCCAACTAGGGAAACGTTTTCAAGAATGTTACCATCCAGGCCGAAAAGCTCCCCCAAGGAACAGTTAAGTTAAAAACCGAAGTCGGCAGGAGTTACCCCCGAGACTTACAACAGGTTGGATCAACGCTTTCCAAATTGAGCCACCACAAGAGATACTTTCTGTCCCGATTGAAATATATCATGATCCTCTCTTCAATCAAGAAGTGAACGCGCACCCATGTTCACCCCCTCACGTAAGTCAGTTGAGAGACATACGCAAGGCATGCCAACTACGGGCGCAGCGCGGTGTATGCACGCATTGGCACATCAATATGAGGATTAACACCTCGCGTTCAGAAGGCATAGCACAACACATGTGCGCATCGACGTACCAACATGAGATACGAAACCTCACATCTGGAGTTCAAGTATGCCCGTCACGAGGACAACCCTGCGTGAATAAGCTATAAGCATAGCCAACAAGAGCAGCACCCTACACTCAAGACTACGAACGAGACCCGCTACGACAGGCAGTTTGATGTATGCAAGTCATAAAATGACAGTCGGAAAAATGACTAACACCTCACATCCGAAATGCAAACTCACCTACTACGGGGGCAACTCTATGCATATACGACTCTACATATGCATGTCAGGAAATGCGATCGACTCCAATGACAACTCCTTCTCACGGAAGTGCAGGGTATGCCTACCAAGGGGGGCAACCTCGACGTCGAGTTATGAAAGTAAAACTGTCGTCCAAAAGATCCGCGATCAAAACGTGAAGTAAACCTACAAAGGGAACAACCCCCAAACTTCCGCAAGGGATGAGACTCTTTTAACGCCTGTCAAAGGAGCAACGCTCTGACGTATTTACGAGGAGTGACCCTCGATACGCATTGACGAAAACTTTTCTACATAATGAGTAAGGGAAAAGTTTCTAACCGTTCTCACATCCGTCTGTATATAGAATGAATTGTAGGAGAAGGTTCAAGAACCATGTGCACGCTCCTACAAGGAAGGCAAAACGTTGTGCCTCGTCAAGTGACAGAGCTCACACCCGGATTAAAAGGGGGTCTATGATCTCACCATTACACTTATGCTCATATTTATTATTTACATCTACGGGTGCACTAATGTCATCACTCACGCTTATGCTCACAACACGTTCATGCATACGTCCATGTTTATGTCTACGCTCACGTGCATGCCAACATACACACTCATATGTTTTCAACACTTAAGACATTCATGTTCACTCAAGTTAGCATTTTTATATGCATATGTTTTACACTCCCACACTTAATTTTTTTTTACCATGATCATGATTGCGTTACATTTCCATGCATGTACATGTTTTTAAGATGCATGTATGAGAAAATTGTACTTTTTATTACATCCACATTTTACGGACACGTGTTTAGGCACGTGCACGTTTACTCTAACGTTTGCATTTCCTCTATTTTGAGAAACTGAAGACAAGGCAAATAAAACGCGCTTATGGACAAGCAAATGATTCGTCAAGAGGTAAAACCATGGCTTCAAATTGCGCGTGTCATCTCATCATAAAATAGAGTCAATCAAAGATTAGACCATTGGTTGTCTCGGGGGCATATGATGGATATACGTTCAATTTGAACCCGCTTTAATTCGAATTGTCTTATTTTGGCCACCCCACTTACGATTATGATTCGAAACTTTGACCCGAACACATTACCCACAACGCGTACGGCCCGGACGAGCAAAAAATACTCGCCCGGAATTGTCCGCTGGCCCGACCTCACTTAGGTGAGATCGGACCAGCTGGACCAATCTCACCAAGGTGGGAACGGACCAGCTTGACCGATCTCACCAAGATGGGATCAGACCAGCTGGCCCGATCTCTCCTAGGAGAGAACGGTCCAGCAGGACCGATCCCAGGACCTAGGTGTCGGATTTTTCATCCGACCCCGAAGGTCTCGAGACCCTGTCCGGACGTCGTACCCCCCCCCCCCCCCCCCCCCCCCCCCACCCCCAAGGGCGTGTGCAACGTCCCAAACCTTGTCACACAAACCTCTTCCCGCGGAGTCCCGACATCGTTTTACCTGTCCAAGACTTAGTCATTTTCAACCTCTCCATGCTTTTAAGGGCTTAATCCATTCGGTATGTGTTAATTAAGTACGCTTAAGGATTAACGGTGTCATTAAGCCACCTTAATCCCTTTGAAACCTATATATAGTGCTCAAGTTCTATTCATTTCCATGATGTTACAACTTTACTCATTTTAGCTCTGCCTTCTCTCTATACTCTCTCTCTAGAATACTGTACTTACTTAAGCATCGGAGAGGGCTCATCGAGCACTACCCCCCCCCCCCCCCTCTTCGTGCTCGATACGGCCCCTTGTGCAGGTTCGCAAGGAAACAGATTGTGAAGACAACAGAACGTAAAGGAACGCGCGCACACTGCAAAGAGTGCGTGTATACGACAAGGCTTGTGCAAACACCATGAGGAACACGTGTGCAGACACAATAGGGGATAACGTCCCGAAACTCCGGGGGCATCACTGCCCTGACGTGCGAACGACTACGTATACGGACACTCAAACACTTAGTCATTTCAAGGGCTCACAAACCTCCGACAGACCGTCCGACACCCCGACACTCCAAAAGTCCAACACCCCAACACTGCGACAGGACGACATTCCGACGCTCTGGCGTACGTCGACCCGAAATACCAATTACCCGATATCATGAAGGAAACGGATCACGAAGAGAAAAATTTCACCCGTGAGACTGTCATTCGGGTCGACACCACGTCACCCTGATACACACGTCCTAACAATCATAAACTTGTCTTGTCATATAACTATTGTAATAACATGACATATCCCACAACATATGCTTGTAAACACATGTATATTTCATGAATTGGGTTAGGTCCACAGAAAATAATAATATGAGTTAACAACCTATAAACTGTTTAAAGTTTGTATCATATAAGATTTTGGTGTCTGAAGTTTATAATATTGATTTGGAATGTCTGAAATTTCACTTTCGTTGAAATTTGATGTCTCTGTCTAAATTTACTGTTAAAATTGAAAAAATTTGGTTATGTGCTTATCATGTGACCCTGTAAAAAATTAAATCTCAAAATTGCCCCTAGTTGGGTAGTGGCCGGTCGGAGTTGGGTGGTGTCTAGTCGCCGGAGCCGTGGTGTCGGTGTCCGGAGTTGTGGTAATGGTCGCCAGACAAAGTTGGTGGTGGCCGTAGTAGGGCGGCCAGCTGATCGAAACATAATAGTATAAGGGTAATTTTGACATTTCGCATCATTACGTTAAATTTGACAACACATTTGGATGAAAAGTCAAATTTCAACAAAAGTGAAATTTTAGACATTACATATCAACATAACTTCAAACACATATGAGTCAAACATTAGACAGATTATACTTTATATGTTCTTAACGAATAAAAAAGTAATTTTTTTTTAATCTCTTACGTGTAAGATTACAGAAGACGAAGAACGTACGAAACTAAAGCTGAAATGCTTTCTTTCTTGAAAGTTGAAACTGACATATTTACAAGGATCAAACCAAGATCCACCCGGCATGGTTCATGCCCTACTATTTCATATATACTGTACAAAATTCAAAACTATACAGACAAGAGACCGATTGGTCTCATCATAGTAACCCAAACACAACTTTCAGGCTTCTCTAACATAATAAATAAACAACCAATCGAATAAAATACTTTTCCTCATTCGACTGTATCCAGTCCTCTGTTAAAAATCGAATCTTGCTCAAGCCAGAGAGTTTCCAGAACCCGAAGCACGAATTTCATCAGCGTGTTCTGCAGGGACATACACCGCATCCCGTAACGAGCTGTTCTTCCGTCCATAGAATGTATAAACCAGAACTCCAATGGCTAACCACACAGAAACCCGGGTCCAAGTGTCCGTTCTGATCATTAACCCGTTCATTAATCAGTTTCATGAAGGAAATTTTTTTACGCAAATAGCAATTTTACAAAGTCCAAACACCAAAATGTAACAAAAATTTCAGAAAATATCAAAATAACTACTGAAGCACTTTTAAACAGCAACGCTGCCCAAAAAAAGCGGCAAAAAGTGCTTCAAATAGCTTCGCCGCTGTTTCAAAGTGCAGGTTATTTTGGCATTTTCCGAAATTTGTGTTACATTTTAGTATTTTGGACTTTGTAAAATTGCTATTTTGTCAAAAACTCAGGATTAAGTATTGGAAGAACAACAAAACTGCTTTGTTTTTCCTGCTAATGGAGCCGGGACTTACCCGAGATTGATCAGCAAGTACACATTGATGAGTATGCATGTAATAGGCAAAAGAGGGACGAACGGGCAAATGAAACCTATATATTGTAGATGGATTAGTTCTTATGGAGGTTTGTAGAATTCACTGAAAACTGTTTCAGGTCGAGAGAGGCCATAAAAAGAATTGTGGTAGGTAACATAGGGATATATGAGTAAATTACGTACCTCCCGAATGTCCAAAGTTGTGTCTTGCCTCATCTTGATCAATGATGCTGAGGACAATAAACCCAGACAAAAGGAGAATGCCACCAATTCCACATGCTGTGTAGCGAATGAAGCTGAAAGATAAATTTACGGCGTTACAAAGTGTTGGTGGTATATTCAGTGAAGCCTTGGTAATTCTAATTTGACACTTCCTTTAGTAGTAGAGGAAATGCAATCAGATAACATGAATGGAAAAAATGTTATCTCACCAATAGTTGCAAACATATATGATAGGATTAAAAACCTAAAAACAGTCTCAATTATAGGTCATGTTTCTAATCGTTGTCCCAGGTTTAAAATGTTGTTCTTCGGTGTCCCAACTATCAGATTGTTGCTTTCCACTTTTTTCGACTGATTTTGGCATTCAAATTGGTGTTTTAGGCAACCAAAACATGTTGTTTTCCACTTTTCGGAAGTATCAAGTGCTCATGGTTTAGGCTTATTTGATGCTTAAAAAACATGTTTTTGTTTCATCAAGTTAAGAGAAAAACGTGAAAATCAACCAATTGAGACACCGAATATCAACATTTTAAATCTAGGACAGTGATTAGCAACATGACCTATACTGGGACTTTTTTAGGTTCTTAACCCTATATGATATCTCAAGTGGTTAAATGCACTTGTAGACAAGAACTAGATACACATACTATACCAAAAACTGCATTTAACAAAAAGAAATTATAACCACGTTGCTTAGAACTCACCTAGGAAGTCTTAAACTCGAAGCTGCATATGTGAGGACAAACACCCCAACACATGTTAGCATTATTGTCCAGCCAGCAATCTTTCTCCTGTTAGCCTCGGTAATGGTGTCTGCACCAAAAGAGCATGCCATTAGCCGACACTATGTATGGAAGATGAAAAATATGTATAATGATGGAGGACAGCCACTCGATGGTTTAAACTACTTTTTGCTATAAATGGTGCAAAATGCTCGATAGAGGGCTTACAAGTGCCTATCAATTTGTCCACGGAAACAGGATTATCAGTGGATACATTTTTTATGCTTAGTAAGGGAGTGGTATCCTTGGGACTTCGAATTGAAACTTCAATGCAGCTCTCATTAATCTCCTCAGTGCTACTATATTTCTGCGTCACTGAATCTATTGATTCCCGATATGTTGACGGAAGAGGCACTACATCCGGCGGAACATATCTCAGTATCAAAACAGAGATGGCTACCATTGTAAATGCAAGGAGTGTACCCACACTGACCTGCAAATAAATACATATTAGGATGACCAAAAAAATAAAATCAGATAATATTCTACATAACAAAAATATATTTATGCACATAGGTGTCCACTTTAGGCAATTCTTAACTGTTGATCATAATTTAAAGTTGTAGAAATTTACCATCCCAGCTAGCTGAGAGACGTCCATAAATAATGCGAGTGTTGCAGCACCGATACCAGTAGCAATTGTGCTCTTAATAGGAATCTGGGTCTTCTTGTTCACGTCAGAAAAGAAAGAAGGTAGCAATCCATCTCTTGCCATTGCCATCAGAATTCTAGGCTGCAGAAAAGGAAAAAAAACATAAGATTTTCCACTCCCAGAAGTTTTACTATTTAAAAAGATTCTTTTTGTTCTCAACTATCATGAGTAGCCAAGGAATGAAAATCTTGACATATCTATTTACCTGAGGGAGGAGTGAGCCCATTAATGTTGAGCAGAGAGCAGTAACAGCTCCAACAGTAATAATATATCTGCAGTGCATGACAGGCAAGTGACTCAACAATAAGGATTTGAGGTAAACTTTCTATTTGAGTCGACAAGAAGGATTTGAAACTTTCGATTTCAGGCAAGAACGCTATAAACTTACGCAGCCCAATGCATTCCATGGGTAGCAAATGCAGAAGAAATGGGGGTATCGGGGTCCATAGCATAGTAAGGTACCAAACCAACAATTACAACCGAGACAAGCATGTAGAGTGCACAGCAAATTGAGAGTGCAAAACCTATACCGAGAGGCAAATCTCTTTGGGGGTTCTTGACCTGTCAAAAAGATAAAGTTGAATACATAAGCTGAAGAGTCGAAACTCACGCAAATCCTCTTTTTCTTTCTGCAGAAAATCTAACATTCCAACCAAAGACAAAATAACACAAAATAACATTCCTGCGAAATTGAGTTTTTCACTAGTTGTATCTCTCATATGAAAATACTTCACAAATGGGTCCTTGTCTTAATCAAACTTTTAAGCACTATCGTGCACATGCACAATATCTACCTCTTCAGCCGTGCTGGCAACAGAGTCAAAGCCAATGTAAGCAAAGAAAACGGTTGCAGAACCAGCAAGCATACCATCAGCACCAAAGGGAAAGTACCTGTACAACAGATTGCAATAAGCCAATAAGATTAATCAACTTTCCACAGCGGATGATTGATATGATAAGTTCTTTTGAGATGAGATAGCTATTTTACCCAGTTGGAAGCTCATATCCTATCCATCCAGTCTTGAAGCCTAGATAAGTACCAGCTATGATGACAAAGAGCATAGCGCATACATTTAATATAGTCACAATGCCTTGTGCCATTGTACTCTGCAAGATGATTTCTAGTCAATAACCATCCAATGATTGACTATCATTTCAAAAATATTGAGATGAACAGGAGTTCTACTACATACCTCCTTGATTCCTATACACAACAACCCTGTAACGACAAATACAAGGCCTGCAGCACATGGATCCACTACAACATCAAGACCGGGAATATGTTGCCGAGCTAAAAATACAGGAAGGCTATCCGCTCCTCCAAAAAGCAGTGCCTGGAATAACGGTAAGCTCATCATTTCAAGCCCAGGAGAAATGATTATTTTTTACAACTGAAAGATGCATTCATTCAAATATATTTCCTCAATCTACAAGTTTAAACTTTGTGCTATTTCTATACAAACCTGAACCATGTTTCAAACACTCCATCTTAAAGCACCAATGGGATAAACAAGAACCATGATATAGTAAAAAAAACTACATAGAGTAACCAAAGTACTAGTTATGTTGCTAAATCTAATGAACATATGTGAATAGACACCAACACACTTTCCTTATGGTATTTGGCCACGTACAAAACCCAAAATTAAAGTCGGAGGCTGTTTTGAGCTCAACTGAAATTTAAACTGCGTAATATATTATAAGCCCCTTACAGATCAAATGCAGAAAATTATTTCAGAACATAATTTAGGGTGAGAAGTTTATCTGCTTACCAAGTTTGGAGATATGCCACGAGCAACTGCAGAGCCACCAATAGTGTATTCCAGTATCAATGCCCAGCCAACCAACCAGGCAATGCTGTGACCAAATAGCAAAATTAGGGAATGGAAAGGACCAATGGGACAAAAACTAAAGATAGGGGCTCTGAGTTCAAATTGCGTCCAGAAAATATAAGACATGGAGTTGACTGTGATCCACTTTCACAAATGCATATATATATGCTAATATGAATTTTTAATGAAACTGACTTACCCCTCTCCAATACATATGTATGAATAATGATAGGCACTCCCAGCAGAAGGGCAACGGCTTGCAAGTTCAGCATAGCAAAATGCTGATAGAGCTGCAGCGAGTCCAGCAACTAAAAATGAAAAGGTGAGAGCAGGTCCTGAATGCTCTCTGGCAACTGTTCCAACGAGGATATAAACTCCAGCTCCAATTGTCGATCCAACGCCTAATCAGAGATAAAAAAATCAGTTGATATACAGAGCGATCATGGGTTGCTCCTATGAATTGAATAGTTTTTCGCCATAAAGTGGTCATTCTCAATGATCATGTATTTATCATAGATTCATGTATTCGCAATAAGATCATCACTTTTTGGCGAGTTCAAAGCCTCGACTTGTCACTAGGAAATGGAAAAAGACCATCAGTGACCACCAAAACTAATACCAAGCTTAATAAGTTTCTCCATCACAAACCTAGTAATATAAATAAAAAAAATTACTATTATGATGTTAAAAATAATTAGAATTTTTAATCGAGAAACATATATGAATGGGAAATGAATGAAACCTGCGCCTAAACAAGTTTCTGTTGATAGATAGATAAGTATTCAATTTCAAATTAAAGGCTCTTTCTAAATATAGATCTGTATTATCCAAAACTCCAAAGTTGCCTATCGGCTCAATTTCTCAGAAATCCAGACATCATAAACAGAACAAACAGGATTGAGTTATTCCATTACAAGAATCTTAATTTTCCAGGAAGAAGGAGAGATTGCAAATAAGGCAAGAAAATCTGAAATTTTTTGTTACAGAGACGAAGAATTGTCAAAGAGCTACGGAATTCATGTATAAGATCCAAACACATCAGGTAATAATACCAAAAAGCGTCTTCCTTAACCAGCAGACGAATTCTCAAAAGACTCTGAAAATTCACCAAATGCAGGGGAAAGCTAATTTTTTCCAGATAAAAGTCAAAAGAGATCGAGAGATCACCTATGGCGATAAGGTGGAGAATAGACAATTCTTTGGCCAATTGATGGCCGCTACCGGAGGCGCCATGAGCAGAATCGACCTGCTTCCTCCTCACCAAACTCCTGAAACCATTGAAGGATCCCTTCCCGCCTCCAGTCTTTTGAGAATCAGACAACAAACCCATCGAATCAAATCCCCAGAATTTTCTTCCTTCACCAAACGATGAAACGGAGTCAAGTAACGGCAGCTGCCCGCATCCCCTTTGAGAATCGTTGGGGATTCTTTTACCGCTGTAGAACAGAGTTGAATAATCGGATAGAGAAAGATGAAATTGGGAATTTGAGAGAGAATCTGTGTATCTCTCTCTATATAGTGGGCGCTGATATAGAAGATGGAGGAGGAAGAAGAAGATGATGAGGGGCTGAGGATTGAGATTCCCAAATTGTTGCGTGCGGAGTGGAGAGGGAGACTGTTTGATAGATAGTTAGTTGTTATTTTTGAATATAAATAAATATAATATATATGATTATTCTGTTGGCTCAAAAAAAATTATCATCAATTGTTTTACTAATAATTTATGTATGTGCGTCAGATTTTAATTCGATGAAAACTTGTTTAATGGCATACTTGATTTGATTGAGACACTTTGTATAAAAAAAAATTATTTCAACATATTAAAAAAACATTTATATTTATTAATTAATTGATTATATCGATGTATTTCACAATAACTATTTCACAATTATTCAAAATATTTTTACCTATATTTTTAGATATAAAAAATATATTAATAAAATTAAAGCAGTAAAATATTTTTTATAGCTATTTAATTATAATATTTCAAATAAATAATATTATAGTAAATAAATATATTTTAAATATTAAAATTACTAAATATTATTTAATAATGTATTAATCTATTAATTTTTAAATTTTACAATCGTTGTGTCATGTGTTATATAGGTATTTATAGTTATAAGGGTTAATTATTAAATTGCTAGTTCACGTTTCTTTAGGACAAATAACTAACTTATGTTTCTTTAAGTAAATAAATAGTTAGCTCAGTTCACTTTTCTATTATTTTTTTATGAAATTGGCATGGCATGTGATGACCTAAATGCCCCAACACATCATCTTCTTTTTTACCTAACCTACGCATGTAATGTTTTACGTTAAAATCAAGTATCCACATTGAAAATTAAGTGACCACATTCAATAATGAATAGGTCTTAAGCATGTTGGTATGTTAATGTTTGTCCCTCTAATATTACAAGACGATGGATTGTGACATTTTGGTCATTTTGTATAATCACGTGTCGCGCACGTGCCGATTCTGTTAAAAAATAATGAAAGAGTGAAAGAAACTAGCTATTTTTTACTTAAGGATTACGAGTTAGCTATTTGTTCGAAAAAAACGTAAAATATCAACCTTTTTTTTACAAACTTACACGTGGACCAGCAGTTTGATAATTAAATCTAGTCATAATTGATTCTAAATCTCATATTCGTTTCAGTTGTGTCGGGATTAACTTAATGTATTTTTGTATATATACAATTGCTTTCGCAATATCGGTTCGGAAGCGTTAATATTAATATCTTCTCCGATGTGATGTCTACAGCGGAATTCAAAATCAGGTCGCCTCTACGAGCGCAACTCACTATGTCAATAGGTCCAATCAACATTGGATTCGTAATTAACTTAATCAAGAATCAAGTATATGATTATATTTTCTTTTTGGCCACGCAAGCATAATTATATTATTTTGTTTATTAGATTAAGATAATAGAATTCTGCCCGCTGCCCGAGCAGTGGCGCCGACTTGCCCGTATTTAAGGTTAATGGTGGTCTGCTGCTCCGCGCCAAAATCAGGCACTGTTGGTCCGGTCGGGCGGCAACAGAGTCTGTCAGACCCTCCTTCCTCTTATCTTAATTTAGTTAATAATAGCTTTTACTGCTTTTGATTTAATTTTATAGTTATTATTATCATTATCATTGATTCGCACATCTCGCGAATTTGTTGTAACGTTTTTCTTGTTCTTTCGATTCCTAGTATTATGCTTTTATTTTTTATATATAATTATATATATAAAAAAAAAACTCTATTTAACTTAGGGTTTGTCTTATATACTAACTAGGGGCTGACCCCGCGCTACGCGCGGGGCGACCCGTTAAACAGTACATATTTCATTGTATGTAAAATTTTAAAATTATGCTTTTGGTTTGTTGCATTTAATAATATATTTTTTCCATAAAAAATATATTATATATAATAAAAGAAATATATTTGCTATTAATACCTTGAAGAACAAAAAAATCGGGTAAAATGAGTATATAAATATAATGAGAGTTATAATGAGAAAATTTAAAAGATTTTTCTTCTAAATTATGGCATCTTGATGAAGTTAGTCATGTGAGGTTGATCAACCACTTACAATCGTCTTTCTATTATTTTATTTTTGGCCAAGAATCGTCTTTCTATTAAATATAATAGTTTAATGTGTTTCTAATAACAAAATTAGTGATAATTAATGCAGATTAAGTAAAGTGTGTTATTTTTAAGAAATTAAATAATAATTTTAGTATAATTTAAGTGCTGACGTGGCAATTTTATAGCCAACCCTATTTGCTGATGTGGCACATCCAAATTTATTTTCATGGATGATGTGGCACTACCATATTGCTACACTCTCTCACATGCTAACTTATTATATATATAGATTACCACTGCCAGTCTTACTTCTATTCGGTTTGGTTATAAAAAGTTAAGTCGAAATCACTTTCAGAGTTACCTTACGGTGATCTGAATAGAAAATTGGATCCCGATTAGCCTATATATTATAGGGTTAATAGGTGTTTTGGTCTATGGTGTTTGACAACTTTTGAGTTTTGGTCCATAATGTTTATTTTTGCCTAGTTTTGGTCTCATATGTTTGCATATTTTTTCTAGTTTTAGTCTTTCCGTTAATATTTTCCGTTAAGTGACATGTGTAAGTCACGTGATCCACCCTAAACTTTTGATTTTGTCTAGTCCCTCTAATACTTTCCTACCTTTTTTTTTGTTCAATTTAGTCCTAAAGTTTCAAAATTGACTTCTCCAATTTGGGTCAATTTTGAGACTTTAGGACTAAATTGAACAAATAAAAGAGTTAGGAAAGTACTAGAGGACTAAATTGAACAAAATCAAAAGTTTAGGGTGGATCACGTGACTTGCACATGTCACTTAATGGAAAATATTAACGGAATGCAACTGAAAGACCAAAACTAGAAAAAATATGCAAACATGTGAAATCAAAACTAGGAAAAAATAAACATCATAGACAAAAACCCAAAAGTCGTCAAACATCATAGACCAAAACACCTATTAACCCTATATTATATTTAGAAGATGATTATATTTGAACTTTAACATGCTGCGTCTAGATTATTAGCGAGACTACATTAATGAGACAATACACTGACTATTCACTAATCTGATCAGAAAAAATCGCATAACGTAAAGCAGTAAAACATATGTACATTAAGAGCATCCACAATGGTTTTACATAAATTGTATTCTTTAAAGTTGCCACGTAGACATTTATGTACACTTTAAGAAATACGTAAATTTAAGACACACGTAAAAAATATTTTCTCTGCAATCGTATTACTTAAACATGTTCCTTAAATATATTTTATTATTAAATTTTCCAACAATCACCAATAAGATATTAGTATTAATTATAAAATGAATTAATTTATAATAAAAAATTGGTTACGTAATACATAGTGCATTACTTAAATTTAAGGAATGCTTTATGTAAAAACATTAATTTACGTGTGGGTCCCATCTTTAAGGAATGCTATGTAAAACCACTGTAGATAGTTTTTGTTGCTTTACTTAAATAAACATGTAGGACCCACGTTTACGTAATCTTTACGTAATACCAGTGTGGATGCTCTAACTAACAAAAATCGTCCCTATGTCATGCGAATTTAAATATTATTATATATAATAATTGATAGATTCGATAAGTCTCATTAAATGAAGCAAAATTTTATTTCTTTAGATTAAAGAGTAATCATCAATGCCAAGCAAATCTAACGACAGTCTTATGTATCCATACAGTAAACAAGAATTATTGAAACAACATTGATATTATTAAGGGTTAATAACCTAAAAAAGTGGTAGGTTTGAATATGTTGAAATTTGACGTCTCGTAATTAAAATATTAATATAGACAATCTTATGTTTTATTTCTTGTGTTTTTTCATCTCTCTTTAATTATTCTATCAACCAGACACCTTAAAGTAACAAAATAAAATCTGAGACTGTCAATATTAACATTTTAATCCTAAGATGCTAAATTTTAACGCGAGTGAAATATGAGACTGTTTTTAGTTTATTTTAACCCTATTATTGAAGTACTTCTGATGTGAGATTATCAGTCAAATCTTATCCTTTTTGCCATTAACTAATTTAATCCTTATCACGAGCAATAATTGTTGAATCTGCATGAACCTTACATATATAAAATATATTTTTAATGGAACGACGCTTTAAAACTTATGGTACGAATTGAATTGAATTGATAGACGGTGGTCCAGTCTAGTGAGATGACGCATTGAATGGATTGGATCTGATTTGACGACGTTTTTTTTTTTTTTAATTCTTGTATGGTGGACGAGAAGATGCCGTGAAGATCCATTATGAACGCAGAGACAAAACATAGATCCAAGAAATCAATGACAAAAATAAGATTTGTCAATTCGGTATTTCATTCTTTAATTAATTAGATATTTTGAAATCGAATTCTTAGACTTGTTGGATTATGAAGTCGCTGGCTTCGCTCATCTCCAGTCTCCACCGTATTGGACACATACAAAAATGAATGTTAAGTGTTTGATTATGCTTCGAACACTTAAGTTAGTATATAATATTGCGGTAGTGACGGAAATTGTAAAAATGAACATGACTATTTATAAAAAGTTCTAACCGAACTTTGTTTGGTGGTCAAGAGAACGGTGAGTACTAAGTTTTCATTGTCCAATGTTGTCAATTGTTGATGTCAAATAGACAATATTTATTCTGGCACTGAAATGGCACGTAAACAAGAAGAATATCACCCGTTATTAATGATAAGTAGAAAACCACCTGATATTAAGAATAGTCGATGCAACTTTTTTATCTCTAAAAATAGTCGAGGTCAACTTTATTATGTTAACAATGTTCCGCTCTTTTTTTGTGACCTAATCTAGGATTCATTTATGAGGGATTTTGGACTTACCATTATGTAATATATCTATTTTATGCGATCAATTATATTCATTGTCGCCAAAATGGAGCGTTACTTGTATGTATAAAGCAAACATGTATGAAGTGTTACCATCTTGATTGGCTATAACAAACGGTGGAAAAGAAAATTCTCCCTCACTCTAAAGCGAAATAAAATCACTAACTAATGGGGACACGACACGAATACGATAATATCGTTTCTTGCCATCCCAATATATAGATATATATATATACCAAAAAAAGGGTATGACTATCGATTAATCAAACTCGAATGGCGGCCACATGTTCCAAAGGTTACTTCTTTTAGCTTCATTGGTGCCTACCAATTTGTTGGTATACATATAAATATATATATAGAGAGTTTAATAATGTACATGGACCGCGGCCATCATGGTCGTCGTACTATTCAGTCAGCCTGTCATGATGTCATATATATATAATATAAAGTTGGAAATCTCCATAATACCAAGTTCAAAACTTTAAAGTAGTCTCGACTATATATCATCTTGTGATTATATCCTTTTTGTTGTTGTAATTAGCTGTCTAAAGTATTACGCTCGACCGCTCGTTCATTGGCCCAAAGAAAAAGTATTAAGTTCGTTGTGTTTCACTTTTTCATATAAAAATCAACGTTAAAATTGACGGAACGAAATCACGTGAACTATACATAAGTTTTTTGGCGATTGGCTGTCTAATGTATCAGTTTCGTTGTGATTAACTGCCCAACATATCAAATTTGTTGCTAAAAACCTGTCATGTGTGGATCACATGATTCATTCTGTCAATTTAAACACCGATTTTGGACATAAAAGTTAAAACGCAATGAATCTGATATGTAATTTGTAACATATAATATACGTGAGATCGGTTTTAGATTCTTAAGTAATAAAAATCCACATAGATGACAAACTTACAATCTTATGCTATTCTCACAGTAATGTAATACTCACGATCTGAAGTTATAAAAATAAATTCCACATAATAATTTCCTTTATATTAAAGAATTATTTTGGAACCAGTTAAGGCGTTTCCTTGTGAGATTAGGCCAATGACAAGATAGATGAAGAAGTGAATATGTAAATATACAAGTCCATATCGAGTTTAGTTAAAATTGCAGTCGACTGCATTTGGCTAAAAGTGTAGTCAACTGTAAATGCATTTAAATTTGCAAGCAGTAGATCCATTGCAAATAATAACTAAGATGTGATTAAACTTCTGTTCTAACATCGGATAATGCATTCTATCGTATAATCTAATAGCTAGAAATTCGATTACATTTACCGTCGACTGCGTCTTAACCAAATCAATTATACCCCCAATGCATATATAAAGTTGACTATTATTACAATTAGCTGCCGTAACACCTTGGCTATATATATATATAGTCAACTATTCTTATTGGAAAATAAACCCCATGCAAATACACAAGCATTTTTTTAACTAGAGAAGCCGTGCTTAACAGAAAATCCAAACTAAGGAGTTGAATGAGCAACCTTCAAACATGTATTATTCTACAACAATATATACCCAAAAATTGCAGAACCGAAACGTCTCTCAGTTCGACAACTATCTCGTATCTACGCCTCTCGAGCTCCCACTCTACTAAGCTGCTACTAACTGAAACCCTAGACTAGACGTCAGTAGAAACCCTAACGCTGCCCGACCCGAACATTCATACAAAAACAAATAAACTACCACAAGCTAAACAACCTAAGCATGCTGCTACTGCTTCTCCTTGCAGTGACATCCTCTTCTGTAGAATCCGAGTCACTGGCGACTCCTTCATCAGTGCTAGCTGAAGACACAACCCGGATCCGGTCAGCATTGTCAGTGACCCACTCACTGAATCCAGGAGAAGAGACCAAGTCCGACATTGCATGTTTTGTCCAGAATGACTTGGAGTCCTCCAACTCTTGTTCGGTCAACCTTCGCCTGTTCGGGGTCTTGTGCATAACCGACGGGTAGTCCTCGTAGATTCTCGCATCTTGTGTCAATGGAGATGATATCACACCTGCATAAACCCAGATATATAAACAATATTCAAAAATACGAAATTTACTTATATACGGAAACAAAATTACGGGGCCGGCTAATGTGCAGAAAGATCTTATTGCAGATTGTCGGGAGATTAAAATTTAGGGTTAAGAACCTATAAACAGTCCAAGGTTTGCCGAATGTAGAAATTTGGTGTCTGATGTTTGAAATGTTAAAATGGAGAGTCTCAGGAGTAATCCATTAAAACTTATATAGTGCTCCAACTCTTTCAAACTACTCGATGTGGTAATATTCATTCACATGTAACTCTAACAATGTCCATGAATAATTTTTCCAACAGTGTTCTAGCTAATACCTTAAGCATCCGAACTCAAGAAAGCGACGCGTTGTGTATTCGTTAGTTCAGAAATGAAAGACGATTTGGAAACAATATGAGTTGTAGCTAAGTCTTACCAAACAAGGCCTTGTCTAGAGATGGCAACTTCTACTAGAGCACAAGCATGGGAGATCTAACCTAATAGAGTGCCTTGACATAAATGACGTAAAAAAAACCGACTCAACATACCTTTAACGGGCGAGTCTGACCAAGCTGCGTGTTTCTTCTGTCTATTCCATAGACTCCCTGGCATTCCTCTTCTCGGTGTTGTTCTTGCGAGGAATTCAGCGCCACTATTCCGTCTAGTAGTAGCCTGTGAAGCTGAAGGCCATCTAGGTGGAGTCCAATCGATGCCGTTGGTGTATGCTTCAAAGCTGCAGAAATTACATCCATGAGGGTCAGCAGATGTTATTGCATCTGACTATGTTTTTTTTTTAATAGAAAATAAAAATAAAAATTGGGTATGCTGAAATGTAAATATAAATGAAAAATGACGGTTGGGCCGACTTACTCTGTCTCGCGTGACATTACAGCAGTGATGAGATAGCAAACACACGAGCACAAAAGCAATGATCCCAACGCACATAGCGTGTCCAGTGTGCTCTGCAAAAAAATACATCAAAAAATCAAATAAGCCTCAACCAGTGATATTATCTGGATTAAATAAAAGTTGAGTCGCATAAAAAAACCTGCATAATCAATGTTGTTGCAACGACACGCATCGCCCATTTGACAAATTGGGCCACACCTTCATCCACACCTCCATCTTCGGATATCACAAACTTGCGCACAATCCAGTAACCCAGAGCAGCCCCAGCCAAGACAACCCCAATAAGTAAGAAGACAGATACCTGCAGAGAATAATGGTGTAGGTAAATCTGCTAGCTAACTAATGTAACAAGCCACACCAGTGCTCCAGTAGCAAAAATAAGAAAACCTCATAATGACATCCTTGATAAAACTATGGGTTAAGAACCTAAAAACAGTCCCGTCATGTTGCTAATTGTTGTTCCATATTTAAAATGTTGATATTCGGTGTCTTAACTATTTGATTTATTAATTTCCAAAAAAATTTCTTAAAATTGACGAAACAAAAAAATGTTTTTTAAGCATCAACTACACCTAAACCATGAGCAACAATTACTTCAGAAAAGTAGAAAAAAACATGTTCTTGTTGCTTGAAATGCCAAAATCAGTCTAAAAAAGTGGAAATCAACAAATCAGATAGTTGGGAAACCGAATATCAACATTTTAAATCTAGGACAGCGATTAGTAACATGACCTATAGTTGAGATTTTTTTTGGTTCTTAACCCTAAAACTATAGATCGGACTCACCAGGTTGTGCATCTCCTCATGCAGACCAAAATTGATGAGAATTGCATTCACCATCATTGCGAAATGATGCAGCAGAAATGTTCCGGCTCCCACCTACGAAAATGAAGTGATCAAGACCATGCTGATAGAAACAGATATATATCTACTAGAAAAATAAATAAATTTGTAGGAGATACTCACCACTGTTCCATACAGAGTCAGATAAAGAGCACTCTTTCTTCCTGTTGGCAGCAATTTCATCCCCTGCATCATGAAAAAATATATATAATTTATAAAAATTCAAACAGTGTCCAAAACACAAGTATGTTTGAAGAGAAAGATATGAAAAGCTTCCTTTAGCATCATCATTGAAAATGAAAAAAAAGTTGATTCATCTGCTTTTAAAAGAATTTAATGATGAAAGAAAATGCAAAACACGAAATTGAAACGGTAAAACAGACTTCTCCCTTTCCTTACAAAACGGATAGTTATATGCAAACTCAACTCAGAAAATAATGAATACGGCTAGGGCTACAATTCTGCTAAACTTTATTCTGTCATTAACAGGATCAGGATCAGGATCAGGAACAAGATCATAATCATATGAAACGTGCTAAAGGAGCAAAGATATAAGTATAAATTGTAGTCCCCTTCCAGTAAAAAGTTAAAAGTTTGTCTATTGGACAGAATCAAGATGGCTGAAAGACAAAATTAGCTAGTTCAACAATGTGCCTTACAGAGTTCGATATCAAAATAGTTGCAATCTAAAACACTGGATGCAATCAAACACTTCAACTGAACTATGAGAGTGAAAATTACCTGAAAAAGAAGAATTAAGATGACAAGCAGAACTCCAATAGCCATCGAACTGCTATAGTAGAAGGGAGCCCAACTGCTGACAACTGGAGCAAGAAGCATAACCAGAAATCCCAATCCAAGACAGATAAATCTCCATCTCTGAGGCACTGCAAGAAAGAGGAGACAAGATATTAGATAAGAGTGATGATACAAACATGTATTCAAGAGAGTGTAATAACAAATATGTTTCCAGAAGAAAAAGCATACCTTCATCAATTGAAACTGTGATAGGCCCAGGAACTACGCCAGTAAGCTTCAAATCAAGATATCCAAAGTCATAAGGTGAGATATCTGAGCTCCACAATCCTTTTTGTAGAACTTTCCAGTCATCTTTTGCAGACTGGCACAATCCAACAGAAGCATTCCTGAGTTACACAACATCACCAATCAGGATTGAAACTAACATAAACATATTTGAGAGTCTGAGACATAGCAAAGAAAAAGAGCTAAGGTGCAACATAATAAAAAAAGTATATAGGAAAAATGAAGATTTTACCGGTGGAAACAGATATTGATTCTGCTGTGTAATCTCTCAGGAACAGACACCGATGGAACCACAGTCACACGAAGTGCACTAGCATAACTCTGTACTTTCAACCTTGAATGACCAGAAACTTGAACACGTTCGCAGAATAGAACTTCTTTAGAGTTGAGGCCGATCGAAGGTTCAGACAGTAGTTTTGGTATAACATCTAGAACTGGATGTTCAAAGTCTACACCTGCATTCCAGTAGAAAGAGATTAAATTTACCACGCTAAGTAGCTTCCAGTTCCAAACAGAATAATCGTACCATTGCAGCATTTCATTCATGTATTAAGCATACTCCAAAACCTAAAGCAAATCCCTAATCCGTATGGATTAATTAACTTGATCGGCAACATCCGCAATAAGAATTCCGTAAACTTCCTAATAGGGGAACAGTTCATTCATGAATGTGGAGCTCAGAATGACAACGCAATGAGTGAAGCCTAATACCATTGAGGAGGCAAATAATTTAAGCGGACAAATCATTTTGTAGCTAACACGACAAACAAGAACACCATAAAAAAATGGATAGTAAACCCTAAATCGCGCTTCGATTTCCTTATCTCTATGTAGCAAAAAAAACGGCATCTTGCAGCAAAACCAAACTAGTTGTTCATCCCTAAACCTAACAAGAAGAAGACCTTTATGAGGCTTGCACCAGTAAAAACCTAACAAAACCCTAATACGCGTAGAAATGGCGGCAATTTCATGGCAAGAACGGATAAATGGAGGAGGAAAAGATACCTTTAGCAGCAGGGGCTTCGATGGCAAAACATGGGTAAAGAAAACCGGACAGAGCTAATGTGAGCAACATAGAATGGATAAAAGACGACGAAGAGGACGCCATTGGATCCGCTCCAGCTCTTCGTCGACCGTCGACGGAGCTGAAAAGGATCTTAATTTCTTGACTGGTTGCCCAAAAGAGAGACCAAGCCGTAGAGGGGTAATGAAAAAGATTAGAAGGCGCGTGTATTTATGGCTTGCGGCTTTCCGCGGGACAACGCGCGTGGCGTCGCTACTAAGCTTCTTTCAAACTTCAAAAGTGCATATATTTAAATTTGTTTAAAAATTCCTGAAATTGCATTCATTTAAAAAAAAAAAAAAAAAGGTTAAATGCCAAATTCGTTTTTTTTTTAAACGGTATAATACAAAATTATTACATGAACTTGCTTGGATATTAATTAAGTACTATGATGTAGCGATTTAGCGCTTCATCCATCAACTAGAGAGATTAGAAATTCAAACTCCGCAGGTTACTATGACAATGACATGATATCTTTTTGCAATGGTACTTTATAAAGTTTGGATCGAACTCTCTATATTGAGTAACTTTAAAATTTTAGTTTTAAAAATTGTTATGTATATTCAATTTATTATAGATTTTTCGTGCCGACTTTTCTTGTCGTGTCGTGTAGTATTTTTCTCGTGTTGTGTTCGTATTAAACTAAATTGGCACGACTTCGTGTTGGCCGTGTTTAGGCTGAATCCCCAGAACACGACACGATACTGGCACAGCATAAACCCACACAGTCCGTGATGGATATCGATCTAAACAGGTTGATTTGTTACCATAACAGATATTAGCTATAAACAGTCTGATACCATAACATTCAATCAGCTATAAATAATTGGCTGCCACAATAATAATGACCTGAATAATATAATACCATAATAGGTATTGACTATAAATGACCCGATACCTTATCGGTCATCGCCTATAAATACTCCGCTTATTATTCTTTCAAGTACATATATATATATATATATATATAAAATAGTGATCTCTATCTTTATATGAACGGTAACTAATTTGACCGTCGGAGAGGGATTGCCGGAGTTCACACGGGCATTGTTCCATTTTGCAGGTGCGTGCCTGGAATTCGATGACTAAGGAGCTCGGAGATACCGCAGAAACTAACCTGGTAAATCCAGGTTCCAACAGTCCGCACGAATTGCCAGCCCCTTACGCCTGACCCCGATGCGAGTGGAAATTAGTCTATGTGTGGAGCAAGCATGCTACGGTGCTGTCTTTCTAATGGGGCCCACCCCGCAGGAAAAAAAAAACTTTACGTGAATATGCAATTAGCTAATCAAACTTTTCATTATAGCAATTTGTCAATCGAATTTTTGATAATGTGTAGTTTGTTAGCAACTCAATTTTTCTATTAACTATGAATAGATACTTTTCAAAATCACTAAAAAATCCAAAAGTTGTACTATAATAATCTCAAATTTTATATAAAAGAAAATAGAAAAATTGAATAATTTTTTAAAAATGATACATATTTTTATAAAAAAAAAAATATAACATCAATGTTAAAAAAAACAACATTAAATAATTTTTAAAAGTTTATATATAATATAATTCCCAAAACATGTTAATAAATTTATTTTTATACATTTCTTAACACAATTATCTAAAAAATATAATTTTTTATAAAACATAATTATATTGTTATAATGAAGCTTACTTTTTTTGGGGTCAATTTTTGAAAGTATATTATTATGCATAAGGATAACTGAAAGATCAACATAGAGTCTAATTTGCTCAAAAGAAAAAAATAATTAGTAAATTATATATGAAAATGGCTACGATTTTAGACCCATTTGGTTAAGTAATATTCAGATCATTTACTAATTTGTGAGTATATATATATCACATATTTGAACAATCGACACGCACCAACAACGACAATTTTTTTTTTTTTTGGTCTTAGACAACGACAACTTATCCAGCAGTTTAGTAGGGTCAAAATACCGGTAAATTATGCACTAATCCTCCTTCCCAGAGGTCTCTCAAGAGATTTGGAGATGAGAGGAAGAGGAAGGGTTCAGAATGAAACCCTAGGAGAGAATTGGAAAAAGCACTCAAGGAATCATCAAGGCAGTTCCTTCATTCGGTGCCTCTCCTCCTTAAAGACAATCTCATATATACAAAATATCAATACAACAAACAATCACAGACCAGGCCCAAAGTAACTGAGCCCAATACAAACAAAACAAGACCCAATCCAATATTACACAATATAATTCCAATCAATGTAAAACAATAATCCAACCCATTTGAGCAGCCCAACTTGACAAACTTCAATACTCCCCCTCAAGTGAAAGCTGCTCAATTCTTCAAATTCACTCCCTCTGTCCTCCAAAAACGTTCTTCATCCCCAATCTTGACACTAAGTACTCATGCTGTCTTCTTGCTAAGGCTTTGGTGAAAATATCTGCTAACTGCTCACTGGATTTGATATACCTGAAATTGATAACACCACGTACAAACAAATCTCGCACAAAATGACAGTCTACCTCTATATGTTTAGTCATCTCATGAAAGACTGGATTAGAGGCAATTTGAATTGCAGAACTATTATCACAATGCAACAGAACTGGATCCCTTTGCTCAAAAACCAGTTCCATCATAAGATTTCTAAGCCAAATAATCTCACGAGCTACCTGTCCCATACTGCGATACTCAGCTTCTGCAGAGGATGTAGAAACAGTTTCCTGCTTCTTTACCCTCCAAGAAACCAAGGACTTTCCAATTTTTACACAATAACCTGTCACAGACTTTCTTGACATAGGACAACTAGCCCAATCACTATCAGCATAAGCAATCAGATCAGTCACAGAGTCAGAAGCAAGTAAAATTCCTTTACCAGGCTCATTCTTAACAAACTTAACAACCCTTAAGGCAGCTTCAAAATGAGATCTTTTAGGATCTTTCATAAATTGACTCAGACACTGAACAGCAAAAGAGATATCAGGTCTCGTCATAGTCAAATAGAGAAGCTTACCAATTAATCTTCTGAATGAACCTGAATCAACAACAGAAGCATCATCCTTGTTAATACTCAGATGCTCATCAAAATCCTTATTAGTTAACCTTAATTCAACTTCCATAGGGGTTTTGGAAGGTCTGCAATCACTCAAACCAACCTCATCAATAAGCTCAAGAGCATATTTCCTTTGATTAAGGATAATGCCCCTTTTCAGAGCGAATAACTTCAATACCAAGAAAATATTTCAAATCACCAAAATCCTTCATTTTAAAATTACTTTCCAAAACACTTTTCAGATCTGTAATCAAAGTTGAACTATTCCCAGTTATCAAAAGATCATCAACATAGACTAACAAAATTACAATCTCAGAACCTTTCCTTTTAGTAAAAAGGGAATAATCAAGTTTTGACTGAATAAAACCAGATCCTATTAATGTCTCAGAAAGTTTGACATTCCATTGTCTAGAAGCCTATTTTAAACAATACAAGGATTTGCGTAATCGACACACTAAATCACCCCCTTGATTACCAAAACCTTGAGGAACATGCATAAAGACTTCCTCATTTAGATCCCCTTGTAAAAAGGCGTTGTAAACGTCCATCTGATATAAAGGCCAGCATTAGATAGCAGCAAGAGCTAAAACAGTACGAACAGTTGTCATTTTTGCCACCGGAGAAAAGGTTTCATGGTAATCAATACCATATTTCTGCCTATAACCCTTTGCTACCAACCTAGCTTTATAGCGTTCTAAAGAACCATCAGATTTCAATTTAACTTTGTAAACCCATTTGCAACCAATTGCTGACTTACCTGAGGGACTAAATCTCATGTTTTATTTGCTTCTAAGGCATCAATTTCTTCCTTCATAGCTACAATCCAACAATTCTTCTTAATAGCCTCTTCATAAGAACTTGGTTCATCTAAATCAGAAACAGAGGTTAGAAAACATTTGCAGCCTTTAGAAATATGATTGTAAGAAATATGATTCTATATAGGATACAAAGTTGTTGTCTGGCCCACAACATAATCATCGAAACGTGCTGGTGCTCTAACAGTTCTACCAGATCTGGTGCTAGTAGGTAAAACCTGCAAATTATCTGCATTCTCAACAATGTCCAAAACATTAGTATCAGGGAGACCATCAGAACCTTGATCAAAAGTTTGATCAGAATCCAGGGGTTCATCATCTGGAATAAAATCATCAAAAGACTCAGAAGGAATATGAGTAATGTCCTCATCATTGTCAGTGGTAACATTAGATGGTTGGTCAGAAATATGAATAGGAGGATCATCATACCCAACCATCCTGGGTGTGGTATCAGAAAAGATAGGTGGCTGATCAGTTTGTTGATTCTTAAAATGGAATATGTGCTCACGAAATATCACATCTCTGGAATAAAAGATTTTCTTGTCTTGCAAACTATAGAGCTTATATCCCTTTTTAGTTTCAGAATATCCCAGAAAAACAGATGGGATAGCTCTTGAAACAAACTTATCTACCACAGCTAAATCTTTTGCATATGCCAAACACCCAAAAATCCTGAGATGACTGACATCAACAAGGTTTCCTTTTAAAATTCAAAGGGACATTTTCCATCTAGCAGTTCAGAAGGCATCAAATTAATGAGATAGCAAGCAGTTAATATGCAATCCCCCCAAAAAGAATTGGGAAGGAAAGATTGTAATTTTAAGGCTCTTGCAACCTCAAGTAGATGTCTATGTTTCCTTTCCACCCTTCCATTTTGTTGAGGTGTGTATGAGCAAGAACTCTGATGTATGATGCCATGTAATTTAAAAAAAGAAGTAAGTTGCTCATTAAAAAATTCACCCCCATTATCTGTTCTAAAAATTTTAATGCATTTTCCATATTGGGTTTGAATCATTGCAACAAACTCTTTTAAAATGATACATACATCAGATTTAAATTGCATCAAAAACACCCATGTAATACGAGAATGATCATCCAACAGAGTTAAAAAAAATCTTTTATTGTTATAAGTGGATTGGTGGTAAGGACCCCAGACATCTGCATGAATAAGATCAAATAAGGAGTTTGCCTTTGAATTGGAGATGGGAAAGGGAGGTCTAGTAATCTTGGCTTTGGGGCAAATATCACAGTTATGAAAATTCATTTCTTTATTTCCAATAGAGTCCAGAGAAGAAATGTGTTGCAAACATTTTGAAGATGCATGGCCTAGTCTACGGTGCCACAACATCTCTTTATTGCTAATAGAAACAAAAGCAGCATGATTAACAGAATGAAAGGTTTTAAGGAAATAAAGGCCTGAATCTTCAAAACCACTCCCCAAGACCATCCCACTTGAGAGGTCCTGCAGGATAACAAATTTGGGATAGAATAATGCAGAACAGTTTAAATCAGTGGTCAACTTGGAAACAGACAATAAATTGTATTTAAAATCTGGTAAAAATAGAACATTCTGCAATCTCCTGTGTTTATCAATGTGGTAATCCCCAATGCCAACAACTCTAGAATAGTTTCCATTGGGTAATTGAACTCTAGAGCCAAGATCAGTTTTAATATTTGAAATCCAATCTGACCTGTTGGTCATATGATTCGTGGCTCCAGTATCAATTATCCAACTGTTTGAGAAATCAATAAAAGAATTGGTTCGAGTTATACCAGCAGCTGTTTTGGCTTGTGAACTTGCATCAGTGGAAGCAACAGAAGCAATGCTGCTTCCTGTTTTAGAGATGTTCTGAACAAGTCTATCAAATTGCTCCTGTGTGAATGTAATAAGACCATCTTGATTGCCTCCAGCTCGTGAACCAACATTACCCTCAGAATGGCAGTCATCCATGCTTCCAGTCATTGCAGAGGTAGCACTGGATTTCCCACCATTGGTCTTTGCTTTCAGGTCCCTAAGCTTAAAACAGTTTTCCTTGCAGTGACCTTTCTTTTTACAGAATTCACAGCCTTTTGCATAGCATCTCTCAGTAGGATGTCCTCTTTTGTGGCAGTAGTCACATTCAACATTAGCTACTGAAGTGGTGTTCTTCTTGAACTTTTCTGGATTGACAGTGATATTAGCCAAGACAGAACCTCCACCAACAGACATATCAGAGGTAACCACCCTATGATTTTCTTCTTGAATAAGCATGCTATAGGCCTGAGTCACTGAAGGTAAGGGGTTCCACAATAGCAATTGACTTCTTACAGCAGAGTAAGTATCATTCAATCCCATAAGAAATTGAAAAAGGCGCTGATTATCCTTATGTTCAAGATGTCTCTTGAACTCATCTCCTTTAATAAATGGCAGATTACAAGAAGCATCATATTCTGCCCAGAGGTGTTTCAGTTTGGTGTAGAAGCTAGTCAAATCATCTAGTCCCTGTCTGGTCAGAACAATCTCACGATGGAGCTGATAGGTTTTTGAACCATTCTTCTTATCGAAGCTTTCTTTTAAATCATTCCAGGCAAGGCTAGCGTTCTCACAGTACATGATACTATCACCAAGATCTCTAGAAACAGAATTCAATATCCATCCAAACACCACAGAGTTGCATCTATCCCACAGATCATGCAAAGAAGAATCAAAATTGTCGCGAGCACGGTTTCCAGTCACAAACCCTAGTTTATTCTTCCCATGTAATGATATGAACATAGCACGACTCCATCTAGGGTAGTCATCAATACTAGATAGAGTGACAGAAACCAAGTGCATACCAGGATGATCCGTAGGGTGAAGATAAAGAGGATGATGCGGATGAATGTCAGGGTAATCATCGCCTCCGATCATCTTCTTCTTGCCGGTCGTGATATTCGCTAATTCGTCAACAGTCGTCAAGGGAGGAGGTAGATCGTCGCGGAGCTCATCATCAGATTTGGTCTCCATCGAGAAAGGGAATCAATCGTCACAAAGATCGCAGATAACGAATCGTTGCAACAGAACGATGAATCAGTGAAATATGCAAGATCGAACGAAGCATATGCGGAAGCAAGGATCTCAACAAGAATGCATGAAACGAGAAACCGTTTCTCGCTCTGATACCATCAAGAGATTTGGAGATGAGAGGAAGAGGAAGGGTTCAGAATGAAACCCTAGGAGAGAATTGGAAAAAGCACTCAAGGAATCATCAAAGCAGTTCCTTCATTCGGTGCCTCTCCTCCTTAAAGACAATCTCATATATACAAAATATCAATACAACAAACAATCACAGACCAGGCCCAAAGTAACTGAGACCAATACAAACAAAACAAGACCCAATCCAATATTACACAATATAAATCCAATCAATGTAAAACAATAATCCAACCCATTTGAGCAGCCCAACTTGACAAACTTCAATAGTCTCAGCAAATGATTTTAATCAAGTTGAGCTACAAGGTCCAGCAAATGATTTTAATTTAAGTTGAGCTACAAATTTGTTAATTAAAATGGATAAATATATGTAGCAAAATGAAAAGAAAGAAAAGTTTAGAGCTGCAACCCAGTTCGATTCAGCTACGAGTAGAACTGGAGAAAGTTGTGATCTTTGGAATGAGATGAGTGAACTCCCGATCAAACGACGCCGCGGTATCTCTCAAGATGAAGAAGATGATATTGCAGAGATCAGTACCTTCTTCCAATGCTCAGAGTTCATTCTTCCATGGCTGACCTCATCGGAACTAGCCGCCGTCTCTTTAACCTGCAAATTCCTTCACCAAATCTCCAAACCAATCACTCTCCGACGCTCTTCCGATGCTTCTAGAGGCCTCGAGACCCTACCAGTTCCGTTCACCAACTCAATCGACTCCCGCCGATATGCCTATTTCCTCTACACCCCTTCCCAGCTCCTCTCTTCTCCGCCGAATCGTCAATCGTGGGGCTCGGACCGCGACTCAGCGCTGGGTTCGTCAATTCCGTTCGGACTAGGAGATCTGAGTGAAGTTCGGGGCTGTGATTGTCAGAGATGCGGCAGCGACTGTCCTTGTTTGAGATTTCAGGGCTTGGAGGAGGTGGCCAGTGAGTGTGGACCGAGTTGCGGCTGTGAGATTGGCTGCGGGAATCGGGCGAGTCAAGGAGGGATCTCGATTAGGTTAAAGATTGTTAGGGATTTGAAGAAAGGTTGGGGTTTGTTCGCTGATGAAGCTATCAAATGTGGGCAATTTGTATGCGAATACGCAGGTAAAACCCTAAACCCTAAAACGTTGAAACTTTCTTCAACATTGCTATTTCAGATTGCTTTTTCTCCATTCGAATGTTCTTAATATAAATGCCATTGATGGTTGATCTGCTAGCTAATGTTTGATAATTTGAAGTTTCTACAACATAGCATTTTCAGATTGCTTCTTTCCGTTAGAATGTTCATATAAATGCCATTGATGATTGATCTGATAGCTAATGGTTGATAAGTTGAACAAGTTTCAAATGTGTACAAATTGCTAGCTCTGTAAATATCTAATTCAGATAGAATGTGGCAAATTGGACTGTCAACAAATTGCTAGCTATTTTCTTTATCCCGTGCCTGGCACGAGAGTAATTCAGTTCAAGAAGAAGAGACATTCGGACAAAATTGGCAAATTTTAGCTAGCAATTTATTTGATTGTCATAAACGAACTTTCAGGGCTTCTCTTTGAAACTGCATCTGACAATTGCAAATTGATTCTGTAAACTTTTCCTGATACATCCAAGAAACTCGAAAAATGAGAACTACAAGACTCTATTATTTAGACCCGAATTTCTGTAACTAATGAAACTTTCACTCAATCATTCTGTTGATGAAGAAAAATTAGTGAATATATCACAAATTTACAATCTGTGTTTTGTATGTTACTACAGGTGAATTAGTGACCACCAAGGAAGCAAGGAAACGGCAGAATCGATACGACGAGCTCTCATCCAGTAGCCACGGTTTCTCCGCTGCACTTTTGGTCGTCCGGGAGCATCTTCCATCAGGCAAGGCCTGCTTGAGGATGAACATTGACGCCACAGTAATCGGGAACGCGGCTCGTTTCATCAACCACTCATGCGACGGAGGTAACTTGTCCACTGTAATAGTGAGAAGCACTGGATCATTGCTGCCTCGACTCTGTTTCTTCGCTTCTAAAGACATTGAACTAGGTGACGAGCTGAGCTTCAGTTATGGGGAGGTTCGGGTTAGGGCTAATGGTCTTCCTTGCTTCTGTGGTTCATCTTCTTGTTCCTGGTTGTTGCCTTCAGAACATACCTGAAGTGAATCGAAACCGGACTGAAGATTTCACTCATCAAAGTTCATTGTGACGTAACTTGGGGACCAAGATACTCGATTCGGTCCATCTGTGATGTTTCCGGCACCGCGATTTCTTCCAACCATGCGTATGACTCGGGCTCGTCTTTGCTTATACCATCTTCTCCTGTATTTTTGAAAGATTCGAGATTTAGAAATCGAACAAATGAAGTTTCAATTCAAACATATGAGCAGTTTTTCTTACTTGATGAAAATGCAGTGTAAGGGTAGTCTTTATAGTAGGACTCTTCTCGGCCGTCTTCACTCGAGTACGGTGGTCCGATAACATCAAGAAAAGCGCATGGCGTATTAGCCGTGAATGTGTGGATGTTTCCGCCTTTTGTTGGGTATAGCACCGATGATCTGCACGGCGCGGTTATGATATCATCCATTTGCATCTTCGCTAGTCGCACTGCAAATATATGCCACATTAGGGTGAGCTCGGGACGGGACGGGACGAATTAGTAGACCAAATTAATACCTGAATTTGACTTGATTCCAAATTACTATTCATATTTTAATTTTTAAAAATTGGTTAATCGAACTTTTAATTTCCGGACAAATTGTTATCTATATGTCAATTATGATATAAAATAAGCATGTGTATACTACATGGAGAAACTTTTCATGTGTAACATAGTCGGATTCAGGCATAAAATAGGGGCCTGAATGTTTGCCCATATTGTCAATTGGGGTCTGAATTAAAAAATAATATTATTAAGGGCCTGAATAGTGACGGAAAGTGGTCACATGCTTGGCATGTGACCGAAAATAAACTGAAAATCCGAAAATGCTCTTTGACCAAAGTGTGTCCCTTACATGTTTGACCTAAAAAGACGAAAATGCCCTTTAAACCACCACAGCTCCGGCAACCACCACCCGGCTCCGGCAACCACCGCCTAACTCCGGCGACCCTAACCCCCTCCGACAACCCAAAATAGCTCCGATCGGAGCTTTTTTGGGTCGCCGGAGCTGGGGTGGTGGTCGCCGGAGCTGGGTGGTGGTCGCCGGAGCTGGGTGGTGGGTGGTGGTCGGTGGCCGGAGCCGTGGTGGCCGGAGCCGTGGTGGCCTTAAGGGCATAATTAGTGTGCATGGGTATTTTAGACATTTCACATTTCATTAATTAAACTGATAAATTATATAATAATTGCAAAATGATAATTCTGTCTTTTCACGTGGTTCCGTTACATTTAACAGAAAATTTGGACGGAAACCCGAAAAAACACAAAACTCAAAATTCAGGCCCTTAATAATATCATTTTTCAATTCAGACCCCAATTGGCAACATGGGCAAACATTCATGCCCCTATTGTGTTCTTAACCCTTTATTTTAATTAATGCCCAATTAAAATTATTTTGTTGCAATTCTTTCAATTTTTTTTTGAATCCACCTTGTATACGCATGAAAAGATTTCATGTGGACGGAATAAATTCATTTTCCTGCAGTTTAATGAAAATTTGAAATAGATATAGCAATTTAGTCGAAAATTAAAAAGTAGAAATAGGTGGCTCACCATTAGTGGGTTCGTAGCTGTTTGAGGATTTAACCGAGTCGGCGGCCCAATCATAGGATTTAATGTGCATGGAGCCGACGAGGAGTTTGGTGAAGACGGTCATTCCAGGGTGGTTGTGGAGAGGAATCACAGCGGAAGAAGGAAGGAAGAACATACACAACTGCACCAACACAATGCAATTTATTAAAATCTTTCATTTAATTCAACTTATAATGCATTTCATATGTGTGTTTGGTTACCGAGAAGTTATTGCATTTGTATATGGTGGTGCATTTCGCTCTCGGAGCCCCTTTCTCGGTCCATCTATTCAAGAATTCCAGATTTCGCCCTATCCCCACGTCTTCCGGTGTCATATTATCTGCGGTGGACAGTCCAATCAGGGACTAAATCATCATTTTTACCGAAATAACAATTAATTTAGAAGATGAATTTGAAAATGTTTACCAAAAAAAAATTGAAAATATATTTATTTATTTAATTATTATAAGTGTACAAGTTAAAAGATCCATGTAAAATGTAGCTTAGTAAAAATATTACTGAAATTCTAAATACGTAAATATATTCATAGTTAACACTTCATCTTTCATTCACGGACTAACACGGTGCGAGTTGGAATGTTGCACTCCTAACCTCCTAATAGCCTCATAAGACTACCTAGGACTAACCAATGTAAAACAAAAAAAAAAAATGGGTGTAGATTCGACTCGACTCTTTAAACTTTTACTCGGACAAGCTCAAAATTTTTAAATTCAAACTTGGACGAGTTTAAATTTTTTAAATTTGAACTGCACATCTACGCTTGACATAATTGAGTTCGACTCAACTCCTAAACTCATTATACATCATAATAAATACAAAAATCTACACTGACTCCGCTCGACTGATTTATATATATATATTATAAAATTCGTTTAAACTCATAAGTAGTTAGAAGTTAGAACCAATTATTATTAAGCTCGAATTTAATAGATAAATTCACCACTAGCTTGGCTTGACTCAATTTTTTTATTATTGAATTTGAACCAAAATTCACATTAAATTTTAATCGCTCATAAACCAAAAACTCAACTTTAGCTCAAGTCGAATTTTGAGGCGAATTCGAGTTTAATGTAAATATCCCAAAACCTATGAAACAGTTAGATCCGTGGTGCGTCATTAAATTATTAACGAAATTGCTGCTATGATCGTACGCGCTATTATTTAATGTACAAATCTTCATTAATAACTTGCGACAAGCTGTCATACGACGTCATCAGATCTCTGTCGGGAAAGTACGAGAACATACATACCCAGAATGCGAGACAGCCGCCGGACGTCCTCCGGCGAAGGTACGGTGCCGGAGCCTTTAAAGATGTTTCTGCATGCATCGAAGAGCTCCTGCAGCGCCGGCGTGACCGGCGGCGGCGCCCCCCTCCTTATAATCCTCTTATAACAGCGTTTCTTCTTGATCGCCTTGTTAACGTAACCAACACTGGTTCCACCATTGTTATTAACGTGATGATCCGATCCGATCCTCATTTCAGATCCTTGATGAATCACGGTGGCAGTGACTTTTACCGACGAATCTAGAAATATTTTATGAATTTTTTGTTAAATCAAAGCAGAGAATTTGGAATTTGGATTGTGCTAGGGTTTGTAGGAGTGGTGGAGAAGATGGAGAAGACTGTTGGATAAAGAATTGAATTAAATAAGGGAGAAAAAACCAGGGGCTATGGAAAGCTGTAAATTAGTTTAACTAAAATGAATTCGACTTTAAATTGAAATTATCTCGGAATCGTTAGATTAGACATATTGAGACCGGATTTTAATCTCTTAATTTTAACATTTAAAAAATCGACTTAAATTTATGTTAATTTCAATTTAGCCTAGCCTTTCTTTCAAATTGTTATTAATTAGGAGGGAAATTTATTATTACTAGTCTTAATAACACTTGGGAAATGTTTCTTTTAGTGGTATTATTAATTAAAATAATTAACAGTTAATATTATATTATTAAAAAAAGTTGATAAATAAATAAATTATTTATAACAAAAATAAAAATAATCATAATCAATATTTTACGTCATTACAGATACAGACTTATTCGGGGTGATCGAATATAGAACATTTTAGGTATAGATTAATTCAAGTATACTGATTTGGCCGGTATTTGTATTGTATACTAGGTGAAGCATCAACTTTTGATAGTCCACCTAATTAATTTGGTCAGACGTGAGGGGAGAAGCTACGATATATTTGGGGGACTTAATAGGGAGAAATAAGAAATGCGAGGACGAAAACGTGATATTTGAGAAGAGAAAAGCAGTATCATCCTAGACCAGCCAACAAGTTTGAGAAGAAACTGTCGGTTTCAGCAACCCCTAGTTTTTAATACTTTTTATTTATTTATGGGAGATAATAAAAGGATAAAGAAGAAGACATTACCCAAAAAAACTGATAAAGTAGAAGATAAATAAGGTTGACTTGACCAAGACAAACCAATGGGTAGGTAAGCGGTAGGGAGAGTAACATTATTAATTGGAAACCATGTAACTGTTATCGAGAGTTTAAACCCTAATGAGTTTTTGTAAATAAAAATTACTTTACTTTTTATGGATTAATTCGGTGCAATTAATAATTATTCTAGATACGAAAGCAAAGTTACTATAAGTTGGGTTCGATTTAACTATACTTGGAGACACTTGCGAATCCATATATACTATAATAATGGTGACAAGCGTCTACTCCAATATTAATTTTTTTTTTTTTAAATTCTAGATTTATTTCTAAAAGAAAAAAACACATCGATACCCATTATTTTTCGAGTAAGACCTATTATTTTGTTTATGACACTAAGACCCTCATTATTATTTTGTAATACCCAATTTAATCAATTAGTTTTCGACTTGAAGAATATGCTTGTAAATTTTATTATTTGGCTCTTTAGACTATGAATTGTAGTTAATATAATATAATGTCCTATAGGAAGTCCAATTAATAGGAAAATGAAAATGATGTAAATCATACAATATATTTGAAAAATATGGATTTTAATAATTACTTGTTTTAAAATGTACAACATGTTTCAAAATAATGGTAATTGATACTTCCTGCAATCACCCGTCTAAAAATATCGTCAAACAACTGTTAAATTAAAAAAAATAATTAACCAATTTTTTTATAAGTGTCAAAATAAAAACATAATAACTTATACTAGTGTTACAATAGTGTACCGAATCGATTGAGACTCAGTTGATCCTCAGTCGCTTCTTGTCTGACTTGACTAAACTGTAACATTTGTATATGTCATAACTCATTTGTGCTTGCGATACTTTGAAAACACCCACTTAACTTTGAACATTTAAAAATATTTAACGAAAATTTTGGAGTTTTTTTTTTTAGAAAGTAGTAGTTATTACCGTTTTGAAACATGTTTAAATTTTAAATCATGTTAGTACCAACAATCATTTTTTTTTCAAACATGTTACATTATTTTATATAACTTTCCCAATGAAATACAGTTATATATTAAATCTTCGCTATTTTTTTAAAAGGCGTACCCCATTATAAATATCCTGAATATATACGTCATAGCTTGGAGATACACCATGACATTATAGCCTTGATAACACCGAGAGCACGAATAAGGCTAATGGCTTCCATTTTAGGGGCAACGATCATAATCGGAGCTCAAAGATACAGTCGCCGTCTAGCCCGCATAGCTTGTCCACAAGGGACCTCAGAATAACTACCCTCCAAAGGTTACATATCAGCGTCGTCGAATATCGACTTCCCATGTCATCAAGCACTAGGTAACGACCTATTTGTCATCAACATCAGGTGGCGACCTATTGTTAGATTACGGGGAGTAATCACTACGGAAACTTAAACATCGTATGTGCTAGTAATATCAATTACGCAACGAAAAGTTTACACATACCTCAAGAGTAAAAGATCCTTGCTCGAGGGAGTTCGTGATCCTCCGGACGGGACCCGTAGAGATTCTTGTTAGAGAAGCCCTACGTGGTGCAGCTCCACAACAAAGCCTCTGATCGATTCTCGGCACGGGGACAGATCTATGAAGAGTTTGCTCAGAAAGAAATTTGTCACACCCTTGGTGGAATATGTTGGTTCGGCCGAACCCTTAGTGTGGGATGAGGGTTTTTCTCTCTAAAACTCTCTTGTGAGGGAATTATGATTAACCCTAAAATTTCCCTAACACCTCTTATTTATAGGAGGAGTAACGTATACAAAAGTACACTTTACCCCAACCATAAATTCGGTCGGCCTATGTATTTGGGGAGACCCAATTTTGGGCCTTCCATGTCAATTGGGATCTAGGTCAGGCCCAAATACCCTAATGTGACATTTACCCAAGTTCATTAGGTAAACTATACATATTATGGGCTACCAATTACGGCGCCCATCACCATATGCTTACACATATTTGTTACCATTAGTTGTCATTCTTAGTTAATGACGTGTCAATCGCGAGTAGAGGGAGTCAACACCTGATGGATATATGTCCAATTCGGGTTCGTATTTATATTTCGGGCCTCGTAAACACGTCAAAATTACATCTCGACTTGAAAAACGTCTCCCAAAGGGTCAAAACGGTCCGGAAGCGTGTTACGCGCGTCCGGATTGCATTGCGGGTATCGTGCGATTACCGTTTCCGCGATTACCGTTACGTGTAGAGAAGTCATGTTCGCGCATTGCCAATATGGATGACGGTTACCGCTTGCTTTTGAACCGTCATCAAACCGCTTTAAAACCGGGTCCGGTCCCAAGGAAGCCTATAAATAGGAGGCCTTTGCCACCCATTTTCACACATCCTCTCATTTGCCCAACTTTGGTATTTTGAGCTCTGACTTCTCTCTAGAAATATTTTCTCTCTCTAGAATTACTCTTTTAGCCCTATAGTGACTTAAGCTTCGGAGAGGGCTCCGCTAGCACCACCCCCCCCCCCCCCTCTCCGTGCTAGCATCGGTCCTTTATGCAGGAATCGTCGTCCAGACATCCGGATTTGTGCACAGACCACCGCCTTCTGAGACTCAGACGTCCCCCTGAGACACAACCGCGCTTCGAGACACAGACCTTTCCGGGATCAACCGAACACTCGTCAGTGGCACAAACCTCTTTCAGACAAAGGGTTACAGCCCGAAAACCCGCTCAACCATACGAACAGACGCGTCCCCACGACCCAGTTCATCCAGGACGCAACATTGGCGACGTCTACGTGATTCGAACAAAAATATGGATTTTAATAATTACTTGTTTTAAAATGTACAATATGTTTCAAAATAATGGTAATTGATACTCCCTGCAATCACCCGTCTAAAAATATCGTCAAAAACTGTTAAATTAAAAAAAAAAAAATTTAACCAATTTTTTTACAAGTGTCAAAATAAAAACATAATAACTTATACTAGTGTTACAATAGTGTACCGAATCGATTGAGACTCAGTTGATCCCCAGTCGCTTCTTGTCTGACTTGACTAAACTATAACATTTGTATATGTCATAACTCATTAGTGCTTTACTTGCGATACTTTGAAATCACCCAGTTAACTTTGAACATTTAAAAATATTTAACGAAAATTTTGGAGATTTTTTTTTTGTGTGAAGAAAGTAGTAGTTATTCCCGTTTTGAAACATGTTTAAGTTTTAAATCATGTTAGTACAAACAATCATTTTTTTTAAAACATGTTACATTATTATATATAACTTTCCCAAAGAAATACAGTTATATATTAAATCTTCGCTATTATTTTAAAAGGCGTACCCCATTATAAATATCCTGAATATATACGTCATTGCTTGGAGATACACCATGACCTTATAGCCTTGATAACACCGAGAGCACGAACAAGGCTAATGGCTTCCATTTTAGGGGCAACGATCATAATCGGAGCTCAAAGAGTCGCCATCTAGCCCGCATAGCTTGTCCACAAGGGACCTCAGAATAACTACCCTCCAAAGGTTACATATCAGCATCGTCGAATATCGACTTCCCATGTCATCAAGCACTAGGTAACGACCTACTTGTCATTAACATCAGGTGGCGACCTATTATTAGATTACGGGGAGTAATCACTACGGAAACTTAAACATGGTATTTGCTAGTAATATCAAGGGTTAAATGTACTTTTTGATGGATATACGCATGATTCGGGCTCGGTTTTAAATTATTCGGACCTCGTACACGCACGAAACCCACGAAAAACCCGATTTCGAGCTAACCCGGGGAAACCGGGCAAGTCGCAAACTTGCCCGGCACCCCCGGGGGGCTTACCCGGAAAATTCCGGGTAAGCCTAGGCTTGCCCGGAATTCCGGGTAAGCTTTGCACCCCGGGGGTGTCGCGCACACCCCCCCTTTTTTGTCCTGGATGTATACGGAGACCCGATTTTCAACTAACTCCTATACGTCGGGGACCCCCCGTTACAAGGCACACGCGTCCCGTTCGTGACAGCCGCCTGAGACGTGCGTCAGAGTCCTCTTCCCAAAGCTCTCCCCTGCATCCCGGTTCGCATTTCCACATTGAACCGGGTCAAAACCGGCTTACGGTCCAAGGTTGCCTATAAATAGCCACCTTGGGGGTAAACATTTTCAAGTCACTTTGGGTGAGAATTGAGAAGAGCTCTGACCTCTCTCTAACTTTCTCTCTCTAGAACTGTCTAATGTTGACCGTCGGAGTGAGCGCACCAAGCACCTCCCCCCTCTCCACGGGAGTTGCTCGGTAATGCTCCTCTTGCAGGTACGGACGGACAGTCAGCGAGAGAGCCCGAAGGACTTAGTGCGATTTTGAAGACGAAGCCAAAGGCCCGTGCACGACCCTAGGAGACGGACTTGGCCCTAACAAGCTCGCACCCAACCCGAAGACATCGACAAGTAACTCAGCAGACAGCCCGCGTTAACTTGGTCGAAACACTTGGCGCCGTCCGTAGATCACCCACAAGACCAAAAGCATGGCAAGCAACGAGCAGCCACCGCCGACTAAGACGAAGAAAAGAGGACCAGGACGTCCAAGGAAAACTCCGGCCCCGGAGTCAAGCATGAGACCTCCTCCGCAGAGAGCTCAGAGAGACCCCCCGCAGAGCCAAAGCGAGGCCTCAGTCGCCTCGTCTATGCCAACAAGAAGCGTACACTCTCGGAGTAACGCGCAAGGGGGCACACAGCAAACCGACGCTCCTCCAGGCTTCGCCCATCAAACCTTCAACACGCAGGAGCAACCATACGGAATGCCAAATGCTGGGGCATACAATCAGGCACCAGGGGCACAGGCTGCGCCTGCAGTCACCCCAGAAATGATGGCGGCACTCGAACAGCTGCTTCATCTGAGAGAGGCCCTGCGCAACACAGGATACGGGGCGCCACCGCCCCCTTCCGCGCAACAAGCAAATATGCCCCCGCCACCAAGGCAGGCGCCTCCAATGAATGCACCTCAGCAGAGAGGCCCTACAATCTCAAAAACCCCGACCTTTCACGGGAATGCACAGCAAAGCAGGCAGTTCCCCCAACAAGGGACAAGACAGGAGCTCTCGCACTCCCAAACACCCTACCAAGCAGGGCCATTCAATGAAGGAGCCTGGAGGCAGCCGTCTCAGACATTCCAGGGATATCAAGGTGGATATTCTCAGTACAACCCGACGCAGGCGCAATTTCCCCAACAAGGCGCAAGCATGGGACAAGAAGCATGCCCCCCCAAATCAGGGTAACCCAGTTACCGGGTTGACGGAGGAGATGCTTGAAAAGCTGATTGAAAAGAAGATAAAGCAAAGGAAAATGAGAGGGATGAACACATTGGTGGACACCACATCCCACCCTTTCACTGACGAGCTGGTGTACAGTCGCGTCCCAGACGCACTGTATAATCTAAGGCCGGAAAAGTACCGAGGCAAGGGAGACCCGATAGAGCATGTGCAGCAGCATGAAGCAATGCTTTTGGGGAGGACAGACAACCCTCACCACATAGCCATGACATTCCCCCAAACATTAGGCGGACCAGCTGCACACTGGCTCTTCTCCCTGCCAAAGAAGAGCATAGACTCATGGCAGTCCCTCAAAGAAAAGTTCATCCACCGTTACATGGGAGAACGTTCGATCATCAAAGGATCAAATGCCTTGGATGACGTCAAGCAGGAGTGGAATGAGTCCCTCGCAAGCTACTACATCCGGTTTAATCAAAACATCTCGGAAATTCAAACGAACATCGCAGAGATAGAAATCATCCATGCCTTTGTCAGAAACCTGGGTAGGCACGGGTACGACTTGGGCCAAAAGCTTTCTACAAGGCCGGTGGAAACAATGGAAGAACTCGTGGCAAGAGTAAAAGAGTACATTGATGCTGAACACTACAAGATGACAGCCCGGGACAAGTGGGTTAAGCCCGGCAACAAGAAAGATGAGAGTAAGCCAGGCCCCCTGAAGCAGAACCAAACCCCCCAACAAAAACAGTGGACTCCGCCCCAGAAGAGAACATTCAACATTGAAGAAGACAAGAATCCAGACGTCAACACCATTGAGCTAATCCCTTTGAACGCTCCCCTGAGTGTCATACTGAAAGAAATGAAAGAGCAAAACCTCTGGAAAGAGCCATTCGGTTTCAGAAAGGGCCAGCTAGGGAAAGAGCAAGACAAGTGGTGTGAAAGCCACGAAGTCAACGGCCATGAAACTGACGACTGTAGAAGCCTTAAGTTCCAAATCAATCGAATCATACAAGAAGGCGGACTTAAGCACTACGTCGACCAGGGGGGAAAGATTGAGAAGGTGAAAAGAAAATTCACGCCAAAGGAGAAAGGAAAAGAGAAGACCAATGACAACCCCCCTCCTAAAAAGAGGGGAGTTATTAATGTCATTCATGGTGGTCCAGCTGCAGGAGGACAAGTCTCCAACACAAGAGATGTATACGCTGCGCAGGCAAGCACACTCCCCAAGTATGGCAAAAGAAAGAAACCGGAAGAGGAGGACCCCGTGATAGGATTCTCGAGAAAGGACATGGCACACATCGTCTACCCGCATGATGACGCGTTAGTAATAACAATGGAAATCAACGGGTTCGATGTCAAAAGAATCCTGGTCGACGGAGGAAGCTCGGCAGACATCCTCCATGTCAATGTCCTCGAACACCTTGGAATGAAGAGAGAGGACCTGAAGCCGGGAAATTTCCCGTTAGTAAGCTTTGTAGGAGCTGCTACATATCCACTGGGGATGATCACCCTTCCCACTGTGATAGGAGAAGGATGGAACGCAATGAAAGTCGACATCACTTTCGTGATCGTCGAGAGCCTTGGCGCTTACAACGGAATTCTCGGAAGAACAACGATAAACCCCTACGAGATGGTGCCTTCAACGGCACACCAAAATCTGAAGTACCGCTTAAGGGGAGGATTTGGTGAAGTCTTGGGCGATCAGACGACAGCACGAAAGTGCTATGTCAACGCCCTAAGATGCAAGAACCGTCTGGACATAGCAGTCATTGAAAGGGGACAATGTTCCAAGTCTGAAGTTGAGATGCGATTTGACGAAATGATGAGCAGAGGAGAAAGACTCCCAGCACCTCAAACCCCAATGCTCCCAAGCATATGGGACATCAAGCAAGGGGAGTCGGAACCCATCCAGAGTTACTTCAAGCGATTCGCCATAAATGCAACTTCAAGTTTGGCAGAGAAGTCAGCCGTGATCAATGCCTTTTTCCTAAACATGAACTCACCTACATTCCTCCTATTTGGACGAACACAAGGGTGGAGAACAACCAAATCTATGGCTGACTTAAAAGAGAAGATGGAGACAGCAATCGAGGTCGCAAACGAGCTGGGGTGGTTCAACCCACCTGCAGAACAAGAGGAGGCGCGCGAACACAAGCGTGCAAGACAAGACTTGAACAACAACCAAGATGGCGAATATACACCTCTGAACATAGAGGTGGAGGAGTTGTTCAAGACCATCCTGAAGGATGTTTTACCTCCTCCAAGCGAGATCCGGATTGCCTTCCTCGGGAAGAATCCAGAAATGTGGTGTCACTACCACAACAGATGGGGTCACAGCACGAATGGGTGCCCCTCTCTACGCAACAGAATCGAGGAACTGATCGAACAAGGAGCTCTGCGCTCCTACATTGCATGCAAGAAGCCAGCTTTATCAAACCGTCACTAAGGGAATAATCCTTCCCCTATGACATGCACATACTCTATCTTTACTTTTCAAGTACTAAGTAGAACGTTTAGGATGGGAGATCAGTTGACTCCATCCATGCACATCCCTTATAAATAAACAAGAAGACTAATGAAGTTCACTCCTTGCGTAGGAAAAATCACTATGTAATGGCAAGCTACCCCGGTCCAAAACCAGGAACAAGCCACATACATCATCAACAAAGGCCCTAACTCTACACGCAGAAAGGGCAAAAAACAAGAAAAGCCATCAAAAAGATATCAAAGCAAGACTAAGCAAAGCTCATGCCTGTATTCAAAACAGAGGGAGCGCGACGCATGCAAGGAGACAAAATAATTTCATCAAGGATGTGGACGTACTAATCTATCCACATCCTTGCCAAAAGTCGGGGACAAGCGGTTCCATAGGAATCCTCCCTCGCAAATAAATGCAAGTGTCGGATGTACTAATCTATCCACACTTCGCCACAATACAAGGATGTGAACGTACTAATCTATTCACATCCTTGCAAAAAGTCGGGGGGACAAGCGGTTCCTTAGGAATCCTCCCTCGCAAACAAATGCAAGTGTCGGACGTACTAATCTATCCACACTTCGCCGCAGTACAAGGATGTGGACGTACTAATCTATTCACATCCTTGCAAAAGTCGGGGGACAAGCGGTTCCTTAGGAATCCTCCCTCGCAAAAAAATGCAAGTGTCAGACGTACTAATCTATCCACACTTAGCCATCATCAAGCGATGTGGACGTACTAATCTATCCACATCTCAAAAAACAAGATAGGCGTGCGGCTCTTCAGGAAACCACCATCTTGTCAAAATATCATAATGAAGATCCACGGTTCCGTAAGGAACTATCTTCTTATGAAAATCAAAAGGACAAGCGGTTCCTTAAGAGTTCCCCCTTCTCTTTAAAATTGCAAGTGTCAGACGTACTAATCTATCCACACTTCGCAAACAAACAACTATATCAAGTATGTGAACGTACTAATCTATTCACATTCTTGTAAAGGAAGACAAGCAGTTCAACATGGATCCTTCTCCTTACAAAGCCACAGGTACCGGTAATACTAATTCATCCGCACCCCGCCACCAATAGAGATGCAATTTCCTAAGGAAAACCATCGGATTAAGGAAATCGACCTGTCAACAGAGCTACACTCTTCCAAAAGAGAACAAGTTATAGAGACAACAATAAAGGAAGATGCAAAATAATACTAAGTATTATATCTTTCTAACATCTCATGTCAGACATATATATATATAATATAGCAGGTCTGAAAAGTAAAGGCATCCAGCCAGCATAAAAAGTCAAGCCCGGGACACACCCCGCCAAAATCTCACCCATGCAAAGGGAGCAACCATATATACACAAGAGAGTCATATAAAACAAAGAAAGATCAACCTGACCCAACGTCAGGAGCACCAGAGCCAAAGGCGTCAGCCATAAAAACATCATGCGCAGGGCTGCTGAAAACAACACGGCGATCGTCACCAACAGGGACGGACACCTGTCCCGTCAAACCACTCGCTCCGCCCACATCGCCCGCTCGGATCCCCGCAATAGCCCCGAGGGCATAGCCAGTATATGGCCCAGTACTCTGGAAAGGAAAATCGGGGGCAAGAGAGTATATCCTCCTGAAGTAATCCACAGAGAAAGGCTCCATGTGATCATCACGTGCCTTCTCGAGAAGTTTGGAGTAATCAGCTGTAGTAGGAAACTCAATCATCCCAAGCTGATCACCCAGGGCAACATGAGACTCCTTAGTCTCCTTCAGCGCCACAGCATGTGCCTCCTCGTCGACCTTCTCCTGGCGCAATAAGGCAAACAGCTCCGCCTCCAGCTGAGACGCGCAATCCTGACTTCCCTTGAGATCAGCGGAAGCCTTGGAAGAAGCATCTGAATGTGCGCGCGCCTTCTCCCTCAACACAACGACATCCTGAGACAAGCGCTCATGACGACCCTGCAGACCCCTCGTCTCCTCAACAAGCTCAACAACAAAGGAGGAAAGGTTGGTCAACACGACATTCACCTGCAACAACAACACAAGCACATCACACACAAAGAAGCCAGACAAACATGATAGATCCAACATAAAAAGAAAACAACGTACAGGAGCAAAGCGCGCGAGCGACTCCTCAACACACTTCAAAGCAGCCTCAGGGTCACGGGGGCACTTCTTGCGGTCAGCCGGCGGAACAGACCGCTGAACCACACGCACACCGACAGCAGGTGTGCTCAAGGAAACATCCTTGGGAAAGCGAATAGCAGACTGAGAGTAGGGAGTCCACTCGTTCCCGGACACATCCCGATCAAGCCGACACATCAGATCAGACTTGTGAAGAGCTGGAGGAGTAGGAACAACTACACATCAAAAGCAAACACATTAGGAGAAGGCAAACTATACCAATACAACAAGAAGTCAACCACAGTCACCTGCCAAGGAAGGCACCTCCGCTGAACGGCCGCTCCCCGACCGGGGGGCAGGCATGGTCGAATCCGCATACATTGGCCCCTTCCCTTTGTCGCAGGAAGGAGCAAGAGGCATGCCGGCAGACGTCGACCTCTTAGGATCGCTCGGGGAACGGACGTCAGCATCATCCTCTCGGACAGGTGCAACTCCCCCCGTCGTCGGGAGTACCAAGCCTGCAAAGACAACCACAAAAAGACCATTAACATGTTAGCATGGGGAAAAATCTCAACGAAACCTTTAAAGGCACAAGTCCCATACCCGGGCCAACAGGAGGAGTGTCGCCGAGGCCGGAAACAGTCTGAGGAGATCCGCCTGCGACTCCGCCCTGTAAACAGGGGCGTCTGTTAAGAAACCAACCTACAAGGAAACAGGAACAAATGTTACGAAACTTCAAAACATACCAACTAATCCCCCGAAGGACGTACATGAATGCCCGCCGCGAGCAGCTCGGCGTCGGAAGCACGATAAAGGGGGCTGTACTCCCCCGCCCTATTCGCCGTGTGAATCTTCTTCAAAGCAACCTTGTCTGTATCGGAGAACTCCTGAAAACGCGGAACGGGGTCGGTATCCACTATGTGAGAAGTCGTCCAAGTCGTGCCCGCATCCTTTATAAAAAAGTACTGACACTTCCATTTGTTCTGGGAAGTGTCCGATCTTTCGCAGAACCGCGCCTCAGTATTCCACCCCGCCCTGCGCAAGCCAAGGGAGGAGAATCCCTTCTCGGTCATGTGAGGCCAACGCAAGGTGAAAGTACACATCCCAGACTCATCTGCCTTGCCCAGGCGATAGAAGGCTCGAAAAAGTACTATCGAGTAATCCCAAGAGTTTAGATGACACTGCACCCGGAAACATGTCCAAGCTCTAAACCCCGGTGGAGTGATAGAGACGGGAGAAATCCTGTAATGTCGACAAAGGCGGGCCAGATCCTGACAATAAGGAAAGCGCAGCCCTTCTCGGAACTGTGAAAGATAAACAGCCTCGTATTCAGCCGGAGGAACGGTGGGCCGACCAAATTCGACCCCCTTCACGACGTCCCAAGGATACGAGACCTCTATGCCGGGACACCAGCCCCGGGTCGAGACGTAGAGATTGAACTTGGAACGTGGGAGCTTGTTGGGAAAAAACATTTGGGTCTTCTCCAGTATTACACGGTTACCCGACGGTCCCAAAAGCACACCGCTTCGAGACCCGGAATCAGAATCCATGGTGCCCTCATCAACCTCCCCATCAATGTTATCCGAAACAGAGTGATGAGACTTACTCATTACGTGAAGAAGCAGAAACCGTTGCCTACCAGGAACACTCTAAGTATCAAAGACACGCGCTTGCAAGCCCGTCAACCAAACCCTGCAAAAACCATACACAACTCAATCAAAAACCAGGGCCACGTATCAACACCATTCACCAAGCCCTTTGCGAGGGCATCCAACCCAACGGACCAACTGTCCGCGAGCAAACAGCTAGGGACCCTCCCGCTCGGGAGTCAAAAGTCCCTACGCTCACCAAAGGCCTAGGCCACCCACTAACAAAATTTCCATATACTTATACAATATAACACATGTATTCAAGCATTCAACTAAACGACGAGCTCAGGAGCTAAGGAAATCTAAAGCATGCAAAATTGGTCATAATTACCAAAATGCCCTCCGGCCACATTTCGATCAAATTTTATCCCCAAAACGGCTCAAGGCTCCGGGGGCACATACAAAAGCAGCTCAAATACACTTAAGCAAGCCCATTACATGTCACGGGGAAACTTACCCCTACCCGAACAATTCAAAGAGCACTCGGGTCAACTAAGCCACCGATAAGCACGAGCTACCGAGCGATCACCTAAACTCCGGGGGCATGACTATCTACTCACAAATAATCGAGGAGTCATTATCACACTCGGGGGCATCATATCAAGTCACCCGCATCAAAATACAAAGGGTCGAACTTTTTGCTCGAATATGTCCGATTTCGAACCTCCACGATTTCACCTCAGTTGACCGAAACCTAAGGGCCTCTTCACAAAAGGAGTTCACTAACCATAACTCTATCTATCTACATTTAAAGTTTGGCCAAAAACGAATTTTGAAAAATCGAGCCAAAATTTCACTTAGGCATTTCATCGAACACCTATCATGCACCTTATTAAAATTCGAAATTTGCAGCCCTAAAGGTCCAATTAACATCAAGAAAAGGAAGGAGCGGACATTACCGATCAATACCCGACAAGAAGGACCCGAAAACAGGTCGAATTGAGCCCGAAATCGGCCTGCCGAGCTGCAGCCGCCGCCCCGCCTGTCGCCACCGCTCCTGCCGCCGCTGCTGCCGCGCCGCGCCGCCGTGCTCTGGCCGGTGCTGGTCCTGGTGGTTGCCGGCCGGAATAGGGTGGTGCTAGGGCCCTAAGGTGGTTCTCCTAAATCACTACCCTAAAACCTCCCCAAAACCCTCTCAACAACCTATTCAAATGTGTATAGTTTTATAAACTATCACAAAGAGGGGGGACTACACAACCTAACAAGCACCATACATCCAAGAGGTACACTCACATCCACCCTCCATTTTTTAAAAGTTGTTGATAACTTGGATTTTCACCATCAAGTGACTTAGCTAAATTTGACTAAGTTATTTCAAATGGTCTCAACTACTTGAAAACATTATTTTTATGATTTTTCGTATCAAGTCCATCACATGTGATTTTCCAAACCTGGCATTATTTCATTTACTAAAACCGTCGTCTCGCCGTCAAGACGGCCATCTCGGACGACGGGCTCCCGAAAACCATCATATTGCATGAAAAACGTTTTATCAAAACTTTCATGATTTATTATCATTTTGATACAATTAGTCGTGGCATGAACGTTCCATATTTATTTGATCATCTTACAAACCCGAAAAATTTCATGTGCGCTCACGCCTTACTTCTTCCAAAATCACATTTATCATATTACTCGTAGTCCGTTGTGCTACTAACCCTTTGCGCAGTTATCAAGCATGACCATCTCAAAAAACTAAGGCAAGGAGCTCGTCTGAGCCGCGCGTATCCACCCTTGGTAAGTCAAGACCCAAGGTGAGCAGACGACCCGAATCACGCGTACACCCTATCTTAAAATAGAGTTAAATAAAGGTCAAGCCATTATTTAACTCGGGGGCAAGTGATGGATATACGCATGATTCGGGCTCGGTTTTAAATTATTCGGACCTCGTACACGCACGAAACCCACGAAAAACCCGATTTCGAGCTAACCCGGGGAAACCGGGCAAGTCGCAAACTTGCCCGGCACCCCCGGGGGGCTTACCCGGAATTTCCGGGTAAGCCTAGGCTTGCCCGGAATTCCGGGTAAGCTTTGCACCCCGGGGGTGTCGCGCACACCCCCCTTTTTTGTCCTGGATGTATACGGAGACCCGATTTTCAACTAACTCCTATACGTCGGGGACCCCCCGTTACAAGGCGCGCGCGTCCCGTTCGTGACAGCCGCCTGAGACGCGCGTCAGAGTCCTCTTCCCAAAGCTCTCCCCTGCATCCCGGTTCACATTTCCACATTGAACCGGGTCAAAACCGGCTTACGGTCCAAGGTTGCCTATAAATAGCCACCTTGGGGGTAAACATTTTCAAGTCACTTTGGGTGAGAATTGAGAAGAGCTCTGACCTCTCTCTAACTTTCTCTCTCTAGAACTGTCTAATGTTGACCGTCGGAGTGAGCGCACCAAGCACCTCCCCCCTCTCCACGGGAGTTGCTCGGTAATGCTCCTCTTGCAGGTACGGACGGATAGTCAGCGAGAGAGCCCGAAGGACTTAGTGCGATTTTGAAGACGAAGCCAAAGGCCCGTGCACGACCCTAGGAGACGGACTTGGCCCTAACAAGCTCGCACCCAACCCGAAGACATCGACAAGTTACTCAGCAGACAGCCCGCGTTAACTTGGTCGAAACACTTTTCATACCACATGTATGACCGAATGTGGCTTTTAGTACTGGATGTTTAGTTTTGTATCTTTTGGTACCAAACGTTTGAAAAAATGTTGCTTTTGGTACATCCGTTAGTTTTGGCCGTTAAATGACATGTGCAAGTCACGTGATCGACTCTAAACTTTTAATTTTGTTCAATTTAGTCCCTCAAATACATTCATAACTTTTATTTTGTTTAACTTAGTAATAACACTTCAAAATCGGACCCAATTAAACCAATCGAATTCAATTGACATAGCCCCATTTGGGTCAAATTTACCCAATTGGGGATAGGTCCCAATTGGGTTCGATTTTGAAGCTTTAAGACTAAATTAAACAAAATAAATGTTATGAATATATTTGAGGGACTATATTGAACAAAATTAAAAGTTTAGAGTCGATCACGTGACTTGCACATATCATTTAACAGCCAAAACTAACGGCCAAGGGCCAACTAACGGATGTACCAAAAGCCACATTTTTTCAAACGTTTGCTACCAAAAGTATACAAAACTAAACATCCAGTACAAAATGTCACATTCGGTCAAACATGTGGTATGAAAAGTATCTTTAACCCTAATATCAATTACGCAACGGAAAGTTTACACATAGCTCAAGAGTAACCGTAGTCCAAGATCCATGCTCAAGGGAGTTCGCGATCCTCCGAACGGGACCCGTAGAGATTCTTGTTAGAGAAGCCCTACGTGGTGCAGCTCCACAGCAAAACCTCTGATCGATTCTCGGCACGGGGACAGATCTCTGGAGAGTTTGCTCAGAAAGCAATTTGTCACACCCTTGGTGGAATATGTTGGTTCGGCCGAACCCTTAGTGTGGGAGGAGGGTTTTTCTCTCTAAACTCTCATGTGATGGAATTATGATTAACCCTAAAATTTCACTAACACTCTTATTTATAGGAGGAGTAAAGTAGACAAAAGTCCACTTTACCCCAACCATAAATTCGGTCGGCCTATGTATTTGGGGAGACCCAATTTCGGGCCTTCCATGTCAATTGAGATTTAGGTCTGGCTCAATTACCCTAATGTGACATTTACCCAAGTTCATTAGGTAAACTATACATATTATGGACTACCAATTACGGCGCCCATCACCATATGCTTAGCCCTATTTGTTACCATTAGTTGTCATTCTTAGTCAATGACGTGTCAATCGCGAGTAGGGAGTCAACACCCAAAGGATATTTAAAAGATTTACTCTATTTAAAATCCACTATAAGTAAATTTATGACATGTTTGATTCATAGAATAGGAAATAAAGAATAAGGAATAGGAAATACGAATAGGGAATAATGAATATGTAATATTAATATTAGGTTATTTGGTTGACATGAGAAATATGAAATGATGATTCAAAATGCAATGTTTGGTTGATAAAATGTCATAGGTAAATGAATGGAATAAGCCCAAACTTGAGAATCCTTATTCCACACGTTTAAGAAACTAAACATCATAATACCGACTCATCATCCCCTATTTTTATTCATAATCCACGAACCAAACATATTGTTATTATATTCATTAAAAAAAGATAACACCGCCAATAACATTATACTAATTAGATCGACAAAGACGGATTGTATGTCAAACACCCATATTTTTTTCTTGTAGGGGAGAAGCTCAGACTTTTCTGATTCAAGACTGTAAATAATGCCCTTATGAATTGCTAAATACCTTGCGAAAAACATTATTAATTCGATAATTATTTTTCTAATTTGTGTTTGATCAACTTTTCAAATCAAACATAAATTTATCTTTTAAATTTAATAAAAATATGATAATTATAGTTAAATAGTTCAACCAAATTATTCTTATTTTAAAAAATATTTTCGACCTTTAGTAGGAAAAAAAATGAAAGTAAAATTGGAGTTCAAGTTACGAATCTCTTTACAGGAATATATATATATATAATAAAAGAGGCAAACAGTATCGACTCAGACTGACTATGTTATCACCAGCCAGCCTTAAAAGGAAATGGTGGGCGAATTTAACTTTACGTGTCGTTCGCAGGCACATCCACGTGCCATTACAGGGTAACTTTACTGACATGCTAAACTGAACTAAAAAAATCGTTCTCGTACTAACCCGCTAACTGCATTTGTTGGGAAAATGTCCTAGTGACTCGTATTTTATTATTTAAAAAAAAAAAAAAAAAAACACTTTTTTTCCTAACGTGAATGAGAAATTGATGATTTTTAGGTTTATGGCCAGCGTAATCAATATTTCGTGTAGATTTGATAAATCGGAAGAAGTAATAGTCTATATCAGGTTTATTATTAGGGTTAACAGGTGTTTTGATCTATGATGTTTGACAACTTTTAGGTTTTGGTCAATAATGTTTTTTTTACCTAGTTTTGGTACCATATGTTTGCAGATTTTTTCTAGTTTTGGTCTAACCGTTACATTCCGTCCATTTTTTGACATGTACAAGTCACGTGATCCACCCTAAACTTTCAATTTTGTTCAATTTAGTCTCTCTAATACTTTCCTAACCTTTTTTTTGTTCAATTTAGTCCCGAAGTTTCAAAAATTCAATTGGACCTATTGTCCAATTGGGGTCAATTTTAAAACTTCGTGACTAAATTGAACAAAAAAAAAGGTTAAGAAAGTATTAGAGGGACTAAATTTAAAGTTTAGAGTGGATCACGTGACTTGATCATGTCAAAAGATGGACGGAATGTAATGGTTAGACCAAAACTAGAAAAAATCTGCAAACATATGGTACCAAAACTAGGTAAAAAAAACATCATTGACCAAAACCCAAAAATTGTCAAACATCATAGACCAAAACACCTGTTAACCCTTATTATTATTATTTGTACTTATTATCATGTTTCGTTCTATTATTATTTTGTTATTAATATACTACTTCTACCTTCTACCTTCTTATAAATAGAATGTTTCATTTTCTATTCTTAATTTGATACTCGATTTTGATCAATTCTCTCAAATCCATTCTCTCTCAATGTCATAATCTTCAACAAAATAACGCATTTTGTGCAGTTTAAACAAGTTTATTCGAGTGGTAAAAGTTTGTACTAATTTATCACCAGAATACTGTTTTATCTGGGTTACAATCGTTAATAACTAACCCTAACATAACTGACACTGATAAGTCGCCCATATTAGTTATTTAATTGTTAAATTATATATGAATACTGAATAGACAAATAGTCGAATTTTTATTGGAAAATTATTTGGACATGCACGTATTGGGGATGAGGACGATAGTACTTAAATTTGAAACACGGTAATATTGGTAGATTTAGTCTGACCGTAAAGTAATCTTCGTTTTTTATTATTGGTATTTCAGATGTCATGCATGATGCAATGCCCCATAAATGGCACATCATATATAGTAGATCATTAGAGTTGTCGTTAAGTTTGATTTGAATACTTATTTAAAAAAAATATTCTTTAACAAATTGATTAATTTCACGATCAAAATTTTCACTTTAAGCATTAAATTTGAGAGTTGTTCTTCTTTTAGATGTTATATATTACCTTTTTTTTTTTTTTTTTAAGATCTTTAATACAACTATAAACTCAATTTTTTTTAAAATATAAACAATAACAAATTTTGAATGTTTTTCATGCCGTATGAACATAATAATACATCATATTATAATTACTATACGATTACGCACAAACAAGTTTATGGAGATGGACAATAATGCACATATATAATTTTCTAGACCTAATTCAAAGCATGAATTGATCCCCCTTTTTCCTTTTCGTTATCAGGAAACGTAGAGGCCTATGAAGTCAAATTTGTCTTGTTATATAAAATCGAAGTCTACGGTTGTGTTAGAAGCGTAACTGATTATGGATTGATTGTGTGTTGATTATCTAAATAATTATTAATATCTAATCTTAAAAATTACAATTCAGTTAAATTAAGTTAAAGGGAAATTACTTTCATTTAGTTTATTAACTATCTATTGTTAACTTTTTAGATATGACCGCTCAATATGAGAAAATATATCTAACACGAGTTCGGACTAGGTCGAGCCTCTAAGCCCTATGCAACCTTGGTTGACCGAAATTATGAATCAATCATGACTCAATTACTCAATTGTTAGAAATAAGACATACGCCTTAACCAATCAGCCCATAAGCTCGAACTTGTGAGTGGTGGCTTTCGGTATACTCTTATTCACACTCTAACACCCTCCCTTAAACTGATGTTTTTTCTAACATCGGTTTACACCGGACTCCTTACTTGGTCCGTACACATGGGCTTTCCTGCCCGGCCCAACTAGCCTCCCAAGGGGGGTTTTCAATATTTTTTTCTTAAAATGTCACTGCCGGAATTTGAACCATCGGCTCTGATACCACTTGTTAGAAATAAGACATACGCCTTAACCAATCAGCCCATAATCTCGAACTTGTGAGTAATGGCTTTCGGTATACTCTTATTCACACTCTAACATCAATTGGCCAAAGTAGATATCTTAACCTAACTAGAATTCATGCTAGACAATGACACTCATACTAGGTGATCAGGTTAGCATGCGCACCTAAAAGTGAATCGAGCCATACATTCTGATAGTTGAGACTTTGAGGCTCCTAAAAGTAAACTAAAAATTAATTGAGGTATTAAAAAGTTAATAAACGATAGTCGAGCTTCTAAAAATGTAATTTTTGATAAGTTAAATAATAACATATGAAAAAACAAGTGATTTTAAGATTTAGGACATAAAAAAATTAACAAAAAATGCCACTTCAGCTTTAGCATAATTAAATGATAATTTTTAATTTCTAAAATAAATATTTAGTTCCTTTAATTTATTATAATATTATTTAATATTAAATATCGTAATCAAATAGCTATAACTATTAACATATGTCCTCATCTATCTATTTATATAATTTATGTATACCACCGGTACATTCTTGATACACATAGATGGAAACAAATATCAACGGTTGAGAACACATTAAGACAGTACAGTACTTATAGATAAGAGTTGTATGCAAATTGATTTACATGCACCATCATCAATTCATTCATCACACACTTTTACGCCTCAATTGCTGCTCTACAGAAACTAAAGTCACAAGAGGATGAATATTTACCGTGCCATCGATTGGATTCATCTTGTCCACCTCCAAAATGCATACACTATAACAACGGTAACAATCATCCCAGCATATTTGATCCATTTATCAACTCGATGACGCTTCTCGATGAGCTTTAGCACCGAATTCGAGAGCCCCACAGTGTTTAGAACATCCAATGCCTTGCGTTGTGCTTTCTGTAATATACCACACAAATTTTCCATCAGACATAAAATGTGCAGTTTTTATGTCAAGAACAATTAACATTGTCTGATTTAAAAACCTAAGAGCGTCACGAGGAGTCAAATTGGTTTAAAAATCTGGAATTTCGAGAAGCTCATAACTGTTCCTTTTAATTCTTACCGGAGTTGTTACACCTAGTTGGCAGTTCTAGTTTGTTAATCTTTAATGAAATGCTTTTTACAAACCCTACTATTTGAATAGTAGGCAAAAATCAGTGTCCAGTAATGAAGAACAATCTCAATACTTTAACACACAATGAAACGAGTTAAAAGGGTTAGTAAGTAGAATATAGGTAGAGATACCTTTAAATGCTCCCTCTGTTCAGAGTATTTAGAGAGGATGGCTACCCCAGTTGCAAAGGATTCTTCAAGCATCCGAGATGAATTTCGGGCAGATTGCATTGCCTGGGCTTCATCGTCAAAGATTCTCAAAACATGAGAAGATTCTCCATTCTGGAATAGAAACAAAAGCTTCAGCTGAAGTGGCCAAATGGGTAATATGACTAATGAACATAAGGAGATTAGGCATCTCAAACAATAAACATACAGCTCTACCAAGCAGCTCAGCCCTTTCTTTAGCTTCCATCATTCTCTTTTGGTTCCTCATAAAGTACCTATCTAAGCTTTCCTTCAATGACTCAGCCTCTTCAGCTACTTGCTCCACCTTTCTGAGATAATTTTGCAAATAAAAAACTCTCGGTGATTTAATAAGCTAAAGGAAATAAACCAAAAGATTACGTCTTCTTCCCCCCGGAGCGGTGAAGGAATTAAATCACCAAGGATGAACTTAACCTTCAGAGTTTACAACCCAGGAATAAGACCTCAGCTAAAAGTTGCCCATTATTATCTGCCTTTTAAACTATTTCAGATAACAAAATAAGCAATTCCACCACCCAATTTAGATTTGGTTAGGTAACAGCTATCTAAAATCTTCACCTCCATGCTAAGCCATTTTATTTGTAAAAGGTGGTAAGGCAGTAAGCTCTATCATTTTCACCAGTGAACACTAATACAACAACGACAACAGCAAGCAAATTGATAATTTGAAATAAGGGATTCCATAGTTGTCACTTTTAAGTACAATGAGCAGAAGAACTATAGAGTAGGTATTATGTGAAATAAGCATTTGTTATATGCCAATGTGAATTAGGTTATACCCTTCTAGAAAACGACTGAAGATAAGGCATTGCCTTCATCCAGATCATAAGTCGGTAAAAACCTCGATATTATCTCAATGCTAAATGATGCCATCTTTCAAACCAACAATGTGACCCACAGGCCACAGTATCCTGTGTTGTTCCCCCTTTTATTTCGTTTACATCCCTTAAAGACTTCAAACTTAGACAAAGATCAAAGGATGATGCTTAAATCCTAAAATGAAAATTGTTCAAAAGCCACTCACAATGCAATAAATAATAACAAGAGAAGGTGTTGATGGTTAATCAATTTAAATCAATGAGGCGATTCATAGCTCGGGGTCTCCTAGTGTAAATTGATATAGCTCAATGAAGCTTGCATCTGAGCAATTCCAAGCATTGAGAATCACTTAAGCAATCTAGATTTCGATCTATCAGGATATCCGTAAGAAGTTTCCAGCATAAGCAAGCAAAAACATGGCATGATCTTCAGCACAGTTCATTGAAAATTGATCGATCACGAAATCCTGAAGTTATTGATGGGGAGTCACATACCTCTTCCAGAGATCGCGTTGGGATTTGGCGGCAATAGAGCGCCAGAGCCGGTCCATCTCGACGCATAGGGTCTGGATCTGAGTGATATCTCTCTTAATCGACATAGATAGCTCCGGCGATTCGAGGCCGCCGCCGGAACCGGCGCTGGAGCACTCGAGCCTCTCCAGCCGCTCGATGCCATCTCTGGTTCTCAGAAGGATCTTCTTCGAACTTTGATATAACTCAGACAGCGTCCCTCCTCCTCCTGCTCCGTCCATTGCTATTGCCGTCCGGGCCGCTGGAGCCAACTCAATTCAATCGGAATTGGGAGACAAGAAACTCTCTTTTCCCCTTCCTCTCTATATCGAAAGCACTGTTCTGTTGCTAGCTACCCTGGATTAGTTGGATCTTGTTTCTCCTTTAAAAGCTGAGTGATTTTCTTTCAGCCGAAAATGATTTTGTTTATAATTATATTATTATTTTTTTGTTTTTTTTTTTTGTTTTTGCCAACATTAAGTTTCGGTATCTCTACAATCATTTAAAAGTATGGCTGCTTTTTCCATGGGTCCCACATAATTAGGAGAGATGTAGAGACAAGATCAAGATTATCGGAAGGAGCATTGTGCAAATTTTGAGTTTTTATTGTTAACCGGTTTGAATTCTCGGTATTTAAATATTACGGGTCTAAAATGGGTAAAATCCGAAATTTAACACCGTTAGTTTTTTTTTAACGGAGGTCAACATCTTTAATGACTGAAGATGTGTTTTAGTCTTTTAGATGAAAGACTATTCTGTTTATGGCCTTCACACATACTCGTACGTGCATTATATTATTAGATAGATTTTTTTTTGCCAAAACTATATTATTAGATAATTGACGCGATTTGAGCGGTATATTTTTTTTTATAATTAATTAGCATATTAAAAATTATTGGCATTTTAATGTTTTAATTGATTAAAATTTATACAATTAACATTAATTCAACCGAATCATAAAAAATTATACAATATATCTTTTTGTTGATTATAAAATCTAAATATTAGTAGTGTCTTTTTTATTTGTTATATTAACAACCATCAATTATAAATGTAAAGATTAAGTAATATATACTTTTTGGTAAATTAAGTAATAGTTGTTCATGAAATTAATTGAAAGAATCTATGACAAAAATATTTTTTAATTGTTTAAATAATAATTAATTAAGATGATTCAAAAAAATGTAGTATAAAAATATTTTTATTAGAAAATTTAAATATTATTAGTGTCTTTTTAATCTGTAATTTTAACTGTCATTTATACTTCAATTATATGAAATGATAATAATTATACAATTTTTTTCATAGCATCAATTAAAAAATGCTACGCCGGTAATATAGATGAATATCAATCATTACTAATATGATGCTAATACTTTTAACTATATGATTATGTCTTTTTTTAGAAATATAGAATTTTCGTATACTTAAAAATAAGGAAATAAATAAATTAAAAACATAATTATTTTTGTAGTAATTGTCACTTATATTAAATTCTTATGCGTCATTTTTTTTTTGGCCAATTAATGCGTCATTTACAAAACTGATATTATATATGTATGTTTTACTCATACATATGTTGAACCTTTAAATATATATAGTAAAAGTATTTTTTTTTATTTAAAAGGTGTTAAAAAATCGAGTATATTGTAATTATTTTTTTATATAATAAATTATATGTATTAATATTGGCATTTGGTGAATGGGTCGCCGTAATAGGAGCATTTAATATAAGTCCAACACCTAAGTAATTGAGTAATGTCACATTAGAGATTTTGGATTGGGCCTAAAATCTCAATTGACATGAGAGGCCCAAAATTGGGCATCCCGTTTACAGCAGTAGGCTGGCCAAAACTAATAGGAGTGGAGGTGGGATTTTCCCACCTCCTCCTATAAATAGGCGGTGTCAGGATTTCTTTAGGGTTAATGAGATAATCACTAATTCTCCTAAGTGTTGAGATAAAGAAATCTCTCCTCCCTAAACTACCTAGTTCGGCCAAACCCTTGAGGTTAGGAGGTGCCAAATTGCTTCAAGCAATTACCCCAGAGATCCATCATCGCGAGGAATCGACAAGAGGCTTTGCGGTGGAAACCATTTATCGTAAACGATTCCTTAACAAGAATCACTACAGGTCCGGCTGGTGAACCGCGAACTCCTAGAAAATCTTGGGACTGTGGCAAAGGAGAAACTGGTATGTGTCCCTATTCCCCCGCGTAATTAGTTTACCTAGTATGTACATGTGTTTCTTGTCCATAGTAACTATCCCCACAAATCCTTCATGTAGTTATAATAATTTCATCAATATAATATGTAGGTACAATTATATGATGTCATTATTGTTTATCGATTTGAATGTGAAGCTACAAATTATATACAAATCACTTTGTATATTAAATTTGTGTGATTATTAATATTAACTTAACTAATAAAATGAATATACTTTTATTTAACTTTATTTAATTTAATTTTTTAAGTTTTATAATGTGTATCATATATACATTACTTATGTGTTAAGTTAAGTAATAAATCAGTTGCGGAATTACGTAATAGTTAATTATTTAATATACATTGTATATATTATTGTAGTTCAAATATAATTATAATGTGTGCATAATAATATTGAATTTTTCATTTGTAAAATTTTATGCAAAATATCATCTTAGGTTTTATTTTTAAAATTATAATTATTTTATTCATATAAAATTATAACATGTGCAGATTAGTTATTGTTCATAAAATATAACATTATGGTATGATAGAATTCTCTATAGAAAAAAAAATATTTACAAAAAAAGACATTTAGTAAAAATAAAATCTCCCATGAAAATGAATTATTTATAGATGTTATAACAATTAAAAAATGTTTATTTATATTTTTTTTTTTATGAAACTTAATCATTTGTAATCAAAAAAATTGACAAAACGATAAAATTATTTTCTTACAACTAAGCTTATCAATTGATATATTTTTAAAATACTTTATAACATTTTATCTTATTTGATTTAAAATATATTTGATCGATTATTTAGTTATCAACTTATATAATAATCATATTCATACATGTTTACTTGAACTCCATTTGAAAACGGTGGTTGTTTATTTAATGAACAAAAAATCTCAAACATTAAAAAAAAAAATCATGTGCTCATGAATATTGAAAAATAAATTACAAAAATTTATTTAACATAATATTTAATTTTAATTAATAAATATACACGAAATATTACACAGTATAATTTATAGTATTATAATTTTTTTTCTATTGATGAGATCTTTATTATATATATACATCAATGAAATATTAAATTTCATCATAGGTTGGCTAAATGTACTAAGAATTATCACTATGAATACACTTAAATAGAGTTAATTTAATTTTTTATGGTGAAAATATTATAACTTATTAAAAATGTTATCTCTATCTAGGACTAAGAAGTTAAATATAATACAATTAAAAATCATATTCTATAAATTTTTCCAATATTTGTTTTATGGTATATATTCATTTTTTTGATATATTTCTTAATAATATTAGCTTAAACCCATTCAAAAAAAAAAAAAAACAAAAAAAAAAACAAAACAAAAAATATTTATGAACAAATCGAAATGTTTTTAGTTGGACATATTTAATTTATTTATTTTTGCCAATAGACATATAGCTTGTTAGAATTAAAAATAATTATGTATTTTATGCATATCAATAAAGTATTTTTCGATATATATATATAGCTCATATTTTTCTTTTTTTCATATTAATACTTTTTAGTTAGATACGTGGAAAATGATAATAAAGTAAGTAAATATTTCATTTATAAAATAAAAATAAAAATTCTAAACAAAAATAAGAGATAGTTTGTAGTTTGTACATAATTTTTAGTTATGTATACTTGTATAGTCTACCTACACCTTGCCGTGACAAACTATTTTTTTGGACATATACGTATTGGATTGTCATGACTCATGAGACTCAAGACTATGGAGTATGGAGGTACAGGTACAGCTGTATAGGTATTAGAGACAGAGGTAACAGTGTTAATAACAAATAAATATTCGGCTTACCGATCCGAAATTGTATTGACCCGGTTTTTATATATATATTTTTAATAATTGCAAAAGCATATATGCTTTTACATCATGCTAGCAAGTCCCATTAAGTTTTGGTTAATTTTAACCAAATTGCTACTTCAATAAATTTTGGAATCGTAACATGAACTTTAATTTGTTCAAATTAGTTACCCAAACTTTAATTTTCGAACAAATTGTCAAGTCTATTGCAATTTTCGTCAGATTGGATAAAAAAATAAGCATGTTTCGGCACATGAGGTCTTTCTTGTGTACCCTAGATGCATTAAAACATAAAATAAAAGTATTGCGACGAAATACATTCAATTAGATGCTTAATTGGACTTTCATCCAATTCGGACGGTTCATTTTAATTTTTAATTAAGCATCTAATTGAAAATATTTTGTTGCAATAGTTTCAATTTATATTTGAATCAATCATGGGTATACATGGAAAGACAACATGTGGCGGAACATGTTTATTTTCTGTCCAATTTGACGTAAATTGAAAAAGATCTAGCAATTTGCTCAAAAATTAAAAGTTCAGGTAGCTAATTTTAAAAAATTAAAGTCCAGGTAGCAATTTGTAAATTAGTCAAAGTTTAGGTGGCGATTTAGTTATTAAATCTTATACACACACATATATAAGAGGTTTTTACATGACCATCCCGCTAAGTAATATTCTGACTCTATTACTCATGCTAATTGAGATTTCTCAGTGTGTGCGCTCATCCTATCAAAGTAGAGTAGTCTAGCATAATCAAAAGACAGGTCTATTAAGTCGAGTTCTACTTGTGGTCTGAGATTTTTCCCAACCAGACTTAGTGGTAGTCTACTCATGCGTTGATTATGTCAACGTAGCCCCAACGATAAAGATTCAAATCTCCTGCCTCATTCTTCTTGTCCCAAATCGTGCCTCATCGTTAAGATTTTTACACGTGTCCTTAGATTTAATATGTTTCTTATAAGATTCACCAATCCCAGTAGGGTTTTAGAAAGAAAAAAAACAACCACAAAATTAACGGTGAGACACGATCTGGGACAGAAAGAGTGAAGTAGGATGTATGTATCCTACTGGTAATATAGTATAGTAAAAAAACTGCATCCTGCCTCATTCTACATGTCCCAAATCGTACCTCATCGTTAAAATTTTTACACGTGTCCTTAGATTTAATATCTTTCTTCTAAAATTCACCAATCTTTATAAGGGTTTTAGAAAAACAAAAAATCAAAATATTAACAGTGGGACATGATCTGAGATAGAAAAAGTGAAGTAGCAGGTATAACATATCCTACTACTAATATATTATATAGTAGAAAACCGGTATATTAATCTCTAATCTACTAGCCTCCTCTAATGACTAATGCAATATGTAGGTCCCGCTCCTCAAGACTTAATTATAACCAAATCAAATAAGAATAAACGATCTAAAATTCTAAATTACTATTACGGTTATTATACTACTATGGTTATTGTGCTAGGGCTGGTTTGGTCCTGGTCTAGGACCGACCAGTATCATATAAGACCATTTAAAAATGGTCCTCCTCTAAATGGTCCATGACCAAACCAGAACCATTTGGACCATTTAAAATGGCTTTGGTCTTTTTGGTCTGGTTTTGGTCCAGACCATTAGGACCATTTATGACCATTTTTTTTTTAATTTGTACAATATTACTTTTATAATAATCATATCATAAATTGAAAATGCACTTATTATAATTATATAATATAGTGGAGTGCAGGAATAAGAAACTAATTATTAATGTTTTTTCTTGTGTGATAATTATTGAGAAACTTATTATAATTATTTCAATTATTATATAAACATAAGCATTCCAAATGATGTTGATGTAAATAGCACAACATTTTATAACAAGAATCCACAAGAATACCGCGTTAGTCCATTACTACGCATCGAATAAACTAAATAATTTAGGTCTGGAAAAAATATTCTAACTTCGTCATGGATCCTAATCATTATAGATCCAAATCTATATTAGGTCTACTATCGGCTTTACGTGGAAACTAAGATCATAGAATGCATTTGTGGCAATAAAAAATGCTTATCTGTTTTATATATATATATATATTATATGTTAATTATTCCTAAAATAAATATAAATATAGAATTTGAAAAGTAAACTTAGTATACAGATAAATTCCCTAAAATATATAACCCTAAATTAGGATGCGACTATCACTTATGCAATAACCAGTCAAACTATATATATATATAAAAAAATATTATTGTCTAAAGTAAATATATTTCTCATAATGTATATATTTATTAGAGTTTGAGACGTTCAAAATTTCTTTTATTATTGTTATTATTTCAGTTTTTTGTAATAATATAATGATCCTAAATGGCCTCAAATGGTCTTGAATCAAGACCGATACCAAATAAGACCAAAATAGAAGGACCAATGATCATAGTCCAAAATGGACTTGATCTTTTAAACTCGTTCTTGGACTATCTTGGTGAACAATAGGATCTTGATGGACCATTGTTCACCCGAATTGTGGTTATTTTATATAATATCTGCAAATAACTTTCTTTTGCCTGCAAATAACTTTCTTTTGCCTGCAAATAACTTTATATAATAATATGTGTCTTTTGAAGTATAATTTTGATAATTAAAATATATGATATTATATATGTATTATTAAGAGTCTCCTAGTATCTCCTAATTAATACATCCTAAAATGACTTTTTTTGGTGAAATAACACAATTGAGTAGCAAACCAGGATTAATGCACAACAATAACCAGGAGCAGCTCATGTAAGTAGTACCACACAATCCCTCCACATGATGCTTTTATACATACATATACAAAATTCATAATAAGAAACACAATACAAGAAGCATAACACAAGAAGATCATTTGGCCTTGTCGTCAACTCGAACCGGCACGACCGGTATCGAGTCCCACCATTCCTTCCACCGTCTGTTCCCTCTATCGTTCTCCATATACTTCCCCAAGCTCGAGTTCATGACGAAACAGTAAGCTATTGTCCCCAAGAAGATGAACTTAAGTGGAATAATTGCCAACATTACTGCCACTGCAATGAGTCCCAACATCACCATATCTGCATGCTGCATTTCAAAATCAAAATATAAGTGAGCATATAAACAAAAAAATACGATCCAGCTAACGGGTTGTACGTTATTAATTTTTACGTACACAGTCGATGTGAGACGACCTTTAACAGTAGTAAAGGTTCGTACCTTGCGAGTCCTTGAAGCGAATATGGACTGCAATTTCAATAGGGTAATGTTCATGGTCTGAATCAACTCGTGCAGGCTTTGCAATCCCCTCTGAGCCGATACGATGCTCTCCATTGTGCTTTGCTCCGAAGCTGCGTTAACCACAACCTCATCGCGCTTGTGTCGGGTCCCACGCGCTCTCGCCTGAAACATCTTCACTACAAACCACAACAGGCTAGCTGCTATTGCCTTGTTTACCCACTCCCTACAATATTGATTGCAACAACATTCATCAATCGGTCAATGGTTGATAGAACATTGTTATATATATATATATAGAAGAAAAAGGGATAATGTACTTGTAGATGACCACGGTTGCGGCGGTAAGAACCACGACGGTCGCCCTAGGCCTCTCCCATGTTACAATTTCTCTAACTCGCGGCGGGACGCCTTTGAGTGGCTCCAATAGCTCCTAAAAAAACAAATGTGAGTGTTACGACAAACATGTCGGGCTAATTAGTAACTTGCTAGCTAAGTTTTATAGCTGATATATACGGAACTTTGTATATATCAAGTAAAATCATCCAAAAAAAAAAAAAATCAGCTAACAAATTTGCTGATTAACCATATGTTGAGCGACTCTCGAGATTTGAAAAGTAGTCAACTCACCAAAAGAACAGCGGCGCTATCACTTATGCCTTCTTCCTTGAGCCCCGCGGCAGTAGCCTTGGCAATTTCGACCTCCCTTGCTTCCTCCCTCACCTGTGTTATCGCCGTATCCAACGACACATTACTCTCCCTCGCACTTGCAGTGCTGCTGCTCACATACTCCTCCTTTTCCTCCTTCACTTCCGGCTCAATCGAAACCGTCATATTGACACTCTTCAATATCGAACTTGCGCAACAAGGAACCTTCTCGCGATCTTGCTTGAGGCTCAAGGCAAGCTCTTCGAGCACGTAGTCACCTTTTGGAAGGTCCTCGTACAGAGCGAAGATTAAGAATTTTGTCGGGAGAGGAGGCGTCATCCTTAGCATCTCTCTTGCCGCGTGGAGCCTTACGATGCTTAGTATGGTCCTTGAATGCATTTCCCACGCGTGTGATGGTGCTTCGACTTTGAATTTCGACAGGAAGCTGTGCATTAGCATAATCTCCTTTGTCAACGCGAGCCAGTGGTCACGTCTAGTTGAGCTTGTTAGTTCCGGAAACTCCAGGATGATCCCTTCTGATCTACATCAATCATCAACATATACAAATCAAAAACAGTAAAAACCTCGGAAAAATCAGAGTTGCTATCTACAGAACTAACTTCCTTATTCTCCAAGATAACCCATACTAGTCTTCAAGTTAAGTTATTTCTTGAAGCACAAGAAAACAAATTTTACGGACAATCCTTGGTATTTCACGGTGTTGTCAAGGTCATGAAAATCGACATTTTCTCCAATCATATTAAGCAAATTTGTCATTCATACATCGAAATGAAGATCAGAAATGATGCTTACAGATCAGGAGATTCGTAGAGAATAGCTTTATCAAAGAGCGGAGCGCCCCAAGGGCCAGTAGCGGCCGGTTTTGCAGTAAGGCCATTATCCTTTGAAAGGTCGATTTTGACGGCATCCTCGTACGTTACCACACTCGACGCCTCAAAGTAAACCGCATAATTTGTCAGGGTAATCCTCCCTTAAGAAAGACATTATTATCAAATTATAACATATAACCTAGTAAAACCTTAACTCGTCAAATCTTCGAAACAAACCTGGCCAGCTTGTCCCTCCGATATGGCGCACCACTCTTTGCGAACTCGCGGTTCCTTCCACATGCAATATAAATTCGTCATCAGCTAGTTGTACTCCTTTCGGTGTATCTTGCTTTTGCAAATGCTTAATGCACCTTCCAAAAATAAGCATAGCCAAAATTTCAGCTACTTACATATATCATTCTATATCTGTATCAACTGATGCAATAATGAAAACAAATACATTACTTGTCAATTTCCTTCAAGTACTTATCATATGCGGGGAAATGTAGCCGGTTCCCGATTGCAGCCGTTAGGGTTTCGAACGTGAATCTCGCATTAACGACATCAGCAACTAGCGGAAACAAAGATGCCAACCACACAAATGAATCCTCACCAGTATCGGCCTCGTGATCCACCTACGTATCATCAAAACCACCGTTAAATAGGCAAAATCACAATAATTATGTGACCTAATGTAGAATATCACGAGTTTCGGTCTCTTACGAGGAGCGGCATGACGTCGGAGAAAAAGAGCCCGACTTCATCGTTTTCCTGAGGAGGGTTCACAACTCTTTTCCGATCTTCCTTTCCTTTTCCTACGCATTCCTGCGTACATATAGTATAACAGCATTAACTATACTAGTCTTTTTTTCCCCAATTGCTAGCATATGTTTTGCATAAAAAAAATACCGAGTTAATAAATTGTCTATTTGAGCTAGTAAATTGTATATAAAAAAAATCTGAGCTATCAATCAAATTATTAAAAAAAAAAAAAAACTTAAACTAACTGTTTATTTTGTGCCCACAAAGCGAGGACTAAACTAACAAATCGTTTATAAACTTTAGGTAATAAGTTGCATAATATTCAAATGTGAACTAATAATTTAATATTTGACGTGTTCTTTTTTTTTTTTTTGTCAAACTATGTAATTCATTATAATTTAATATATATTTATAAAATTTCCGATCATTATTATTTTTAACTAATAATAAACTTTTTATCCAATTTTTTTAAATGTCTCCTATTATCAAATTTAATTTGTATATGAAAAAAAAAATCCGGATATTCATAGAATAATCGATTATACTTAAACTCTAGAATTAGTATAACGGTATACACATACATACGTACATCTTATTGATTAATTAACATGAAAATGCTGCAAATTAAATTAAATGCATGGAAAAATTACCAACTTAGCCTCTTCCTCAGCCGCGCTAGGCATCTCCCGAGCAAGCATCATGTCGAACGTCAATCTGCTAAACGATCCATCGCTAAAGTTATCTCCCACATTCTGACACATCGCGCAAACCGCCTTGGCGCTGCAAAACTCGACGAATCTTCGCGAATAATCGCTCGATTCGGGTCTCCATTCCGATTCGAACTCCTTCACCAATTTCTCCACCGAAGTTCCTGCTTTTCTGTAACAACGTTTGTTCATGTCCCGTAATTAATGTCGTGACTCGAAATGTTGAATACAAATACGATGATTATTGAATTAATTACGTACTCTGCGCAGCGGCCAACGACGTCGTTGGCGATGGATGAGAGATGTTTCATCTTCGTCTTGCCGGAGTATCGATCGGTGGTCTTCAGCCCGTTCCGTTTCTTTCTCTCTTCTTTATTAATTAAGTTGTGGGGAATGTAACGGTTTGTGGAATGTTGCGGTTCTTGCAGAACGGTGACACATGGCTTAGCAGGAACTTGTCACGTGTGTCTGGCCATGCAACACTTGGTGCAACACGTTCAAGTCCTATTACGGTTTGTTATCAATCGGCGTTGGATGGTTACACCGTCCGTTATATGTATCGGATTTTGCTTCCTTGGATCTTATACTACTTATCTCTTCATCATATAGTCATATCGGCCCAAACAATATTGAAGATCGTGCCATGCAGCCAGCTCTCACATTATCTTTAATATGTGTAAAAACTATTTATTTAATTACTTATTATACGAAATTCCGATCTGCAAACAATTTTTTTTATAGGATAATAGAGATGAATTTTTTTTTTAAATAATATATAACATCATATATTTTTTATTTAGTACGTCATAATAAAAAGTTAAACAACAATAAGATGTATATATTCTTTTAATATATAGTGATTTTTAAAAACGAATTTTGAAGAGTCATTATTATTATCAAAGTTTTTATATGAGTAGAATACGCATATAGCGTGAATTAATGATTAGTATTGTGAACATAATCGGTAATTCTAAAATTTAAAATGCACTAAGTTAATCAATGCTATTAAATTATATTATAAAATTTAAATGTCCAAAATTATAAAAAATAAATTATTGTTATTATAACATTCTCTATTCTTGAATAAGCTGTAACTTTTTTACAGTACTCTGCATTACGAACCATTATTTCCATATAAAATTATATATAAATACAAATGTTTGAATTCATTCAATATAAAATCATATATTACTAATTTTTGTACATTATCATAATGAATTAATTGACAGTAAAATACGTTATTTACATTATGATGTAAATTTTCATTGACGTATAATCATACCAAACACGTTGAAAGGTTTTTTATGTTGTTGTCAAAATGTGTTAATTTTTTTTTTTGTTTTCCATATGTGTTGAAAGTTCAATATGTTTTTTTTTTTTAAAACAAATGTAAAATATTTCTGAAAAAAAAACCTAAACGTGTTAAATTATATTTATAATTAAAATTAACCCATTTAATTTTCCTTGGAAAGCCCGAGCCTCTAATGACAGGATAAACTCTGAAGCCCAGCACAGCCCAGAGGACCAGAGGCAAGAGCAGACAACGAACTCCGCTTCATTTGACAGCCTAGAGTAGACGTAAAGATCCAAGCATTCCATACGAATTCCTCTGCTACTTTCTTACTTCTTCCTTCATTGAGAAGCTGAGATCAATGGCCAACCTCAACCTGCACTCCTCTTCATCATCTTCGATAGTCCGCCTCAATATCGGTTTGCGCCTCGTCTTTCTTCTACCTCCTGATCCCTTACGCGTGCACATTCTTTTGCAGCTTTCCATTCCAATGCATCATGTAGTTTCTTCTGCTTGAATTTCACTTCGAATTGGTGGAGTAATCAGCTGTTGAATTTTTCTGCACTTTGATTTGAATTTATAACGGTGCTAGGAGTTAGGAACTAATTGAGTATGATCTCCATTACCGGGAGAGATCAAACAATTTGCATTGCTTACAGTACATTGATTCCTCTGTTGTTGAATCAGCTTGATGCTAAAGCTGATTAAGATCGGTTGGATGCAGATTTAGATGAGACATATATCTGTTATGATCACTTGAGTGAACTGCTAGTAAAACTTAGAATTGGTGGCTTAGTTTATTCAGCAGCAGTTTTTGCCGGCTCATATTTAGAAACAAATTTATTTGTTTCTGGTTTTAGACTTATAGCAGATTGCGATACTTTTCCAGCATTGCTTAATTTCATCTGTAATCTTCAATGCATTGACAATTGACTATTAATGAATTACTAGCAGGAGGTAAAAGGTTTTTCACTTATGCTGATACATTGACTCAGCGTGAACCAGATTCGATGCTTGCAGCTATGTTTAGCGGTCGTCATTCCATTTGCCAGGATCCTGATGAGGTAGGTCATTATCTCGTTTTACTTGTATTGGAATTTTGTTATTTTATTTTTCATTTGTTTAGATAGTATTCTTTATGATAGGGTGGAGGCTATAAATTTTGATCTATATATGTCGTGTGTAAGCTGTGTCTTTTTATGCAAGATTGGTTACCTTTTAAATTTTTAAGAGTTCATCACTGTGTAGTTGTAGAATTCTTTTATGAATGATGGACCAGTATATTACTCTTCTTGCAGAAAATAAACTTATAAAGCTGTGATTTTACTGAATAACTGTGCATCATAAATTTACAGTTGTGTTTGCATCTGCAAGATGTAATACTCTATCATCAGTATATTTTTTTTAGATACATATTCATGTCGATAAGTTGTTACCAGGGATTCGTTTTTGTTGATCGAGATGGAACGCATTTTCGACATATCCTGAACTGGTTAAGGGATGGTGTTGTACCCACACTTTCTGAGTCTGAATATTCAGAGCTTCTACGTGAGGCAGATTATTACCAATTGATTGTAAGTCCCACTTATTGCAATTCGTATTCTACTTATTTAACGGAAATATCGATGTCTGCCCTACTTTGAAAACAAGTTTTCCGTTTGGTACTCTGGACACCTCGTTCATCTCAAAGATTTATTGGCCCCTTTATTTTGTCTCTTTTAAGTTTAATATTGTTTAGATACAGTACCCCTATTTTGGTTTGAAAATAGAAATTTGCTACTGCAAAGTGCGCAAAGTGCAATCTTTTCCTTTACATGTTGAACCTTCTATGTTTTACTATAGTTCAGGAAAATGAAAGTTGCTTTAGATGATCCAGATGCATCAGTAATTTTATTATTTTTATATAAAATTTATGATAGTTCTTTTGAATAAGAGTTTTCCCTGAGAGGAAGGGAGTTGTTCTGGAGTTGATTGAGTTTCACTGCGGGTAGTACTGTTGATAAGGTTCAATTGCTCAGGTCCATGTACTATTGAGTGGAGAGTTGAAAGTGCAGTCCTGTGAAAATAAGATACTTCCAGATACTATAATAGTATAATGTCTTATTGTTGCAGGGTTTGACTGAGGGAATCAATTCCGTTATAAGTAAGAGGAAGGAGGATGATGAGTCGGATACTGAATTGACACGGACAGATATTATCAAGTGTATACAGTCCGAGAGGGTCAGATTTCGGGGCATCAATCTTTCTGATCTCGATCTCTCTAAACTGGTAATTTTCTATGCTGTTGCGAAATGTAATCAAAGTCCATGAAGTTCAGATAGTAGGAAGAACACCCTATTCTGTTCCTCTGGTAAAAGGGATGTGACCTGCATATCTTTTTTACTTAACAAAATTTGAATAACTTCTTGTCCTTGTAACTCTTTGAACTTGTAAATTTCAAAAAGATGGTGTTAAGACCAGGAAGTTGGGATGTTGCTCGTGCCTGCTTCCTCTGTTCTCATTTACTCAAGGCACCTAATGGCTTGTCAGTCCTTAGTTTTCTTGGACGTGCAAGAAGATAGTGGCATTGACTGCAAGCTGTGGCTTTTCTAATGTGCTCTTGTTTATGCTCATGAAGGATCTATCGTTTGTGGACTTCAGCTTCGCCTGTCTTAAGAACGTGTTCTTTTCTCGTGCAAATCTTCAATGTGCAAAATTCAGGGTACGTAGTTTATTTTGTGTGATGAAGTTGACTAGAAATATATGTAAAGAATTATTTACATATCTTTTGTATCTTCAATTTGCATAACATGTGGTGCAAAAGGCATTGCATCTCCTGCTCTTATCCTATGTGCAAAGATGGACCTGGATTTCCTTTTTATCTAGCAAATATAGCTTGTTTTTCCTGATCGATCAACGTTTTGTTACAGGATGTTGATGCTGAAGGATCCATTTTCCATAATGCCACTTTACGCGAGTAAGATGCTGTTATGAAAACTCAAGGTTTATGTTTTCATTTTAAACAATTTTTAGGCTTGTTTACTTGATGTTTGTGTTGTTACCTAGGGAAGATGTGAATTTACTGGGGCAAATCTACGCGGGGCTCTATTAGCTGGTGCCAATCTTCAGAGTGCAAACTTGCAAGGCAATTTGATTATGTGTCTCAAAACTCTTTATTCGCTTTAGTTGGTTCTTCAAATTGGAATCTCCTTGTTGTATGTCTCATTTCTTTCCCCAGGAGCTAAGTTTTCTTAGATAATCATTTATTTTAAACTGTGACAGGCATGCAAAAGCTTGTGTTTTAATTCATTTCTTCAAATTCGAACTGTTCAATTATACAAGCATGTATAGAAAGAAAAGTCTTATTACAGTACTTATATGTTGATATAGGTTGCCTAGACCAATGGAAACTGAAGTTAGCTTTAGTTGAAATCTGTATCAGAGACGAGACTATAGCTTTTTGACATTGCAGTTGGAATGATATGTTTTCTGCATTTTCTCTTAATTAGTGATTGATAAAGAAGCTGATCCTAAGGGAGTGTTTTCGTATTTTATCAGATGCTTGTCTGGTGGACTGTAGCTTCTGTGGAGCAGACCTGCGATCTGCACATCTACAGGTATTTTATTCTAGTGTTTTGCTTTGATAAGTTAACTTCTGAATGTTCGAATGATATTTTTCTAAAAGCCACTTGTCTAAAATCGTTACTGGTTGTATTTTACTCGTTTGTGATCTGCATTCATTGTATCACTACCGTATTAGTCTCTCATATAAGCACTTATGCCATGAAACTAAACTTTGTAAAACAGACTGCTGATTTGACTAATGCCAACTTAGAGGGCGCAAATCTGGAGGGAGCCAATCTGAAGGTAGACGACCGTGTTATTAAGCAGTTCACACACGTTCTATGTGATATCTATCTCACGCTGTTAGGTTTCTGATTGATATTGATATCTTCTTTAGGAAATAATGTATTCCTTCTGTCTTTGCCAGGGAGCTAAATTGACCAATGCCAATCTGCGAGGTGCAAACCTTCAAAGGGCTTATCTACGACATGTAAATCTCCGAGACACGGTGAGTACAGTCATATACTGAGAATGTAGTTTGCCTTGAACCAAATAGTTCGTGATGTATATTGCCTGCCATGTAAGTTCATTTTGCTTTCTATTGTGTCAGCATTTGGAAGGTGCAAAGCTGGATGGTGCCAATTTACTCGGAGCTATTCGATAACACCAAAAAACCAGAACACTGAGTTGATGCTTCCCTTATGCTTATATCAGTTCCGGGCTCCTAAGAATAACTTACAGTGAGAGATTTCACACTTGAAAAATTAAGCTGAAGGAACACTCCCAATGTCCGGAAATGCCATGGAAATTCTGATATGCTGTTAGGAGTGCTGTTTCTACGTTTGGTGCTGTTTTTTTGTTGTTGGTTCTCAACAACTACAAGAAAGATGGTATGTAAGAGTTGTAGCGGTTCAAGTCTTCATTTTCAAAGACGGACCACCAACAACACAACTACGAGAGGGTTGGTAGTGAAATCGATGTCTAAGACTCTGCAACTGCTAAACCTCTTATATATATAGATTTTTAGTAAAAACCGGACTGCACTAGTTGGTGGTTGAATCGATTAAATTGCAAACTGGTCTTTTGATGGTGCGAGTTATTTTAGGATTACGGATATTGCTTTCCTAATGGAATTTCTTAGGACACTTCGCGGGAAATTTAAAAATATGTATGTATATTAAGTCACTGTATAATAACAATGAACCTTGGCTAAATAATAGAATTGACCAACTAGTTAACTTTCTGGTGGATTCTCGGCCCAGTTATGAAAACATGATAATATTGATGTGAAATTAGGGGTGGATCCCGGACCTAGGAAATGATAAATCTAATTTTGTACTGTTTTCATATTCATGTGAGGAGTTTAAAAATAAATACTATATTAATTACAGGGTGGGCATCAATCTATCATTGGTTACCACTTACATTGTCTTGTTTTATTAATTACATATCTCGTGGCTTAGGAGTTGGGATACAGTATGTGTACTACGTACAATTTCGGGAAAAAAAGTAAACTCACCGAAAAAAGTCTATTTCTTTTTTATTATTAATTAAAGTAATAAATTAGTAGCTACCATCTTTTACCTATTCCACAATTTTACCTATTCCACAATGGAATATTCATACTCTTTTACTCACGGTTCGAAGTTTTATATCAGATTTGATGTGCTTTGATCATATCGACGTTACCTCACCACCAGTCTACTTAAGTCAAGAGTATAACCTATTAATTCAACTTATACTTGTCTTCTCTTATGTCTGACGTGATATATGAGTCACACGGAATCTAATATTTTAATCAGTTCACTTTTTGCTCTTTTAGCCAAACGAAGAAATGAACTAATAATGACGACTCTAGACTCATTCTGTTCGGAGAAATGTAATGTTCGGACTCTCTGCTCTTAATCAGTTCACTACTCTTTATTTTTTATAAACAAAAAAAATCTATTTGTAAATAAAAGAATTAAGTGATTAATTTTAAACACCATCATTTTCCCCGATCTACCACGCCACACTCCTCTTCCACCACTGGTGGACCACCACCACCTCTCCGCTCTTCTCCCTATAAAAGCTCTCCCCATTTCTCACTTTTCTCTCGCGCCATTCTATCTGTCTCCCCTCCCTCTCTTCATATCATATACATTGAAGACCCACTATCCTTCAAGGGTTCTATCTTCTCTCGAAGGTAGATTTCGTTCTTCTCCGTCCATTTCCGTCGTCTGCATGATCTAGAACTATGAAATTCTAAACACTAAGCTAATACAGGGAGATTGTTGAATCATAATGCATCTGCACATGTTTCTGAATAACATGTTCATGAACATTGCTCTTTTTGCAACTTAAGATTAGACATTCTGCGTTCATAAGGAGTAGGAAAATCAGTTTTGAATCAATTAATTTGGTTGATTGGGATTGAGATTGAGAAATCATGTTTACTCTGATCTTATCTGTTTGAATTATGCCGAGCCCATCAGTTTGAACTTTGATTAGATCTCTGTGAAGCGCGATCTTTCATTACATCAGTGTGCTCATAGGTATGATTATCTAGCGCGTAGATCTGGTATGTTGTCCTCTATGAGAAGCATTTCTAAACGTGGAAAGTACCTGGTTCAATCTGAGTTCGTATATATAAAGAATTATTGCAAGGACTACCTCGTATGGCTTATCCCATTTTCGGATCTGCTCTTTATTTTTTTGTTTGTCTGATCCCAATTTTATAATGATTTTTTATTGTGTGCAAAGTTTTCAATGCAGCATGATCTAGGTAGTTGTCTTCCTATTAAATGATAGCATACGTGGTCCACGAGTCTGTTAATCAAAATACTCTTTGGAGCTTTGTTGTTAATTCTTCTTTTAAACTCATTTCTCCATGATCTTGAATCCTTACAAGATTGGTCAATATTCGTGTTTAAGATAGTGTATTTTCATGTTTCTAGCAGAAAATGTAGTTTTATGTTGAAGTTTCTCTACTTACTACTAAAAGTAGCTGTGTCTTGATCTGTTTCAGTGAAATGGCGTCTCACATCGTTGGATACCCTCGTATGGGACCCAAGAGAGAGTTGAAATTTGCCTTGGAATCATTCTGGGATGGCAAAAGCAGCGCTGCGGATTTAGAAAAGGTTGCTGCTGATCTCAGATCATCTATCTGGAAGCAGATGGCTGCTGCTGGCATTAAGTACATCCCCAGCAACACGTTCGCGTACTATGATCAGGTTCTTGACACCACAGCAATGCTCGGTGCTGTTCCTCCCAGATACGGTTGGAACGGTGGTGAGATTGGATTTGATGTGTACTTTTCCATGGCAAGAGGAAATGCCTCTGTTCCTGCTATGGAAATGACCAAGTGGTTTGATACCAACTAGTAAGTGGAGATTATGCCTTGTTTTACTATACTTTGTTTAGAAGCATTTTGTGGCTTATGATACTGACGAGTTCATAATTCTTTGAAACAGCCATTACATTGTCCCTGAATTGGGTCCTGATGTCAAGTTCTCATATGCATCTCACAAGGCTGTTAATGAATACAAGGAAGCTAAGGCGGTAAGTGTAACACCGTATGGTCTGTCAAAATATGTAGAAAATTGCCGAGGTTTTTGTGAAGCCTATTCATCATTTAGCACAAAAAAAGGGTTAAGAACCTAAAAACAATCTCAACTATAGGTCATGTTGCTAATCGTTGTCCTAAATTTAAAATGTTGATATTCGGTGTCCCAACTATCAGATTGGTTGAATTTCACTTTTTTCTCTTAGAATAGACTGAACAAAAAAATGTTTTTAAACACCAAATAAGCCTAAACCATGAATAACAAATTTGATACTTCGAAAAAATGGAAAACAATATGTTTTTGTTGTTTTATGCGCCAATTTTAACTCCAACATCAATCGAAAAAAGTGGACACTAAATATTAACATTTTAAATTTGAGACAGCAATTAGCAACATGATCTTTAAATGAGACTGTTTTTAGATTCTTAACCCTCTGTAACATAGAAAATTGACACTATCATCAGACTTGGCTATAGTTTGTGAAAATTGTTTTTTTTTGTCACAAAGAATGAAGTCCATAGTTTTACAGCCTTGTCTTCTTACAATCTCTTTTCCATTTTTCAGCTCGGAGTTGATACTGTTCCAGTCCTTGTCGGCCCTGTCTCCTACTTGCTTCTCTCTAAGCCTGCAAAGGGTGTAGAGAAGACCTTCTCTGTTCTTTCCCTTCTTGGAAAAATCCTTCCAGTTTATAAGTAAGATTAAAAAAGTATCCTATCTTTTCATCTCTATCACTTCTAAATTTCTAATTGGTTTTACAACTTCAGGGAAGTTATCGCTGAACTCAAGGCAGCTGGAGCAACCTGGATTCAGTTTGATGAGCCCACCCTTGTTATGGACCTTGACTCTCACAAATTGCAAGCCTTCACCGAAGCCTACTCAGAGCTAGAGTCGTCTCTATCTGGTTTAAACGTTCTCATTGAGACCTACTTTGCTGATGTACCTTCTGAGTCATACAAAATCCTCACCTCATTGAAGGGTGTCACTGGATTTGGATTTGACTTGGTTCGTGGAACAAAGACCATCGATTTAATCAAGGGTGGGTTTCCTACTGGCAAGTATCTCTTTGCTGGAGTTATTGATGGTAGGAACATCTGGGCGGATGATCTCGCTGCATCTCTTAATACCCTACAGTCTCTTGAGGGTATTGTTGGCAAAGGTATTTCCATTCTCTACATTTTCGCTTTTACACTATATTCTATGATTATGAAGAAAAATGGTGGGGAAAGAAACATCTAATGACCAATGCTAATACTAAACTATTACTCAGACAAAGTGGTGGTTTCAACTTCATGTTCCCTCCTGCACACTGCTGTTGACCTGGTAAACGAGACCAAATTGGACCAGGAAATCAAATCATGGCTTGCTTTTGCTGCACAGAAGGTTGTCGAAGTGAATGTCGTGGCCAAGGCATTGGCTGGACAGAAGGATGAGGTATTGTCTAATTTGATGTAGTCTTAGGTTATTTTGTTTCATGGGATTTTGCTTCAGAGGATTTTGATTTACTTCTTCTAATGGTTTCTCATACTTCTTTCCAGCAATTTTTCTCTGCTAATGCTGCAGCTCTGGCCTCCAGAAAGTCGTCTCCGAGGGTCACCAATGAAGCTGTTCAGAAGGCCGTAAGACTTTCTTACCCTCCAAGCTATCTTTTTTGTGCCAGAAACATAATTTTTTGTTTAGCTTATGAAATTTTCTGTGTTAAACAGGCTGCTGCTTTGAAAGGCTCAGACCATCGCCGTGCTACAAATGTAACTGCCCGACTTGATGCACAGCAGAAGAAGCTGAACCTCCCGATTCTTCCAACCACAACTATTGGCTCCTTCCCACAGACCATAGAACTAAGGAGGGTCCGTCGTGAATACAAAGCTAACAAGTGAGTTGAAAAATGCAGTTTTTTTTTCTATCAAACTTAACTAAATGTCTGCTATGACAAAAAAAAAAGTTTTTTTTTTCTTTTCTCTTATAAATATGTAAAACTTTGCAGGATCTCTGAAGATGAGTATGTGAAGGCCATCAAGGAGGAAATCAGCAAAGTCGTGAAGCTCCAAGAAGAGCTTGACATTGATGTGTTGGTCCACGGAGAGCCTGAGGTCAGCAATCATTTTGGTCCTTCGATTTAACACTGGTTTTCTTTATAGACGGACCATAATAATATGATTGTGCAGAGAAACGACATGGTTGAATACTTTGGAGAGCAGTTGTCGGGTTTCGCCTTCACTGCTAACGGGTGGGTCCAATCATACGGATCTCGGTGCGTGAAGCCACCGATCATCTATGGTGACGTCAGCCGCCCTAAGCCAATGACCGTCTTCTGGTCCTCCACAGCTCAGAGCATGACCTCCCGACCCATGAAAGGAATGCTTACCGGTCCAGTCACCATTCTTAACTGGTCCTTCGTCCGAAATGACCAGCCCAGGTACGAGAATCAATACATCTTCGTATTTCTCTTCCGAAATTGTTAAATTGTTGAGCGATTTTCGGGTTTTTTGCAGATTTGAGACGTGTTACCAGATTGCCTTGGCCATCAAGGATGAAGTGGAGGATCTAGAGAAGGCGGGAATCAACGTTATTCAGATCGATGAGGCGGCCTTGAGAGAGGGTCTTCCGTTGAGGAAATCCGAGCATGCTTTCTACCTCGACTGGGCCGTGCATTCCTTCAGGATCACCAATGTTGGTGTCCAGGACACCACCCAGGTTCATAACCACTCAACTTTTTTTGTTATATCAAAACTGGGTTATTTTTCTTGAGACTTTTTTTAAGGGCTAATAGCTCTTTTGCTACAAAATGTTTGACAAATATTGACTTTTAGTGCAATATGTTTGAAATTTGTACATTTTTTATGCATATGTTAGTCAACCCGTTAATGTTGACCGTTAAATAGTCACGTGACTAGTCCCAAATTTTTATTTTGTACAGTTTAGTCTTTCAATTTACATCATTAACTTTGTTTTAGTATTTAGTCCCTAAACTTGTTCCAATCGAACCTTGACTCGATTGACCTAGCTCGGATTGAGCATAGGTCTAGGCCCGATTATGGTTATTGTCACCTGACCTAGCAGACCTTAACCATGGTCGGACCTAGCTCGACTCGGACTAGATCATTTGGGACTGTTATTGAACTCATGATTTGGTCCATGTATACTGCAGATTCACACCCACATGTGCTACTCGAACTTCAACGACATCATCCACTCCATCATCGACATGGACGCTGACGTGATCACCATCGAGAACTCCCGATCGGACGAGAAACTGCTGTCTGTGTTCCGGGAAGGAGTGAAGTACGGTGCTGGAATCGGGCCCGGAGTTTACGACATCCACTCTCCTAGAATACCGTCGACCGAGGAGATAGCAGACAGGATCAACAAGATGCTGGCGGTGCTGGAGACCAACATTCTGTGGGTTAACCCGGATTGCGGGCTCAAGACCCGTAAGTACCCGGAGGTGAAACCCGCGCTCAGTAACATGGTTGCTGCAGCTAAGCTCCTCCGAACCCAACTTGGCGGCGCCAAGTGAAGTGAGACAACATTGTTTTGTTTTAGTCGTCTATGTATGTTTCTATTATTAATTAATGTCAAAGAGCAATCTCATCTGTGTGTTTGTGGAATAACTGCAGTTTGTGATGCAGGCTAGGTTTTGTTTTGTTTGTAGTAAATCTGGTTGCTCTCTCAACAAAAGCATTCCTTCCTCTTACTTAATTCTTCTTGCATAAATAGAGACTAATATTCTATTATAAATTAATCAATAATAATAAATATGTTTTTTTAATATATTAAATTTAAAAACCTAGTTTGCAAATTAATAATATTACTATAACCTAATTTAAAGCTATGGATCAATTGCTAGTTTCATATAAACTAGTTCACATTATGAAAAATCAATAAAGATGTGAATATATCTATGATAATTTGTAGAAGGTTTGGACAGAAACCATAGAACTGGAAGAGAATAGCAATAGACGAGAAAGAAAAGAGGCAAGGCACTGGCGGGATCACTAGTGTGGATTCCTTTAACTGGCCACACTTCACCCTAATAACACTATAAGAGAACCCTAGTCAAGATAGACCTAGGTTCAACCCTGAGTTTTACAACTGAAGAAATTTAGTCCCAAATAAAATGAAACAAGACAAACAGAAATAACAAACAAGTCCTCTGCAAAACTAAACACACAAAACACTCCCAAAACAAATAACAAGCAGCTTGACACGCCAAAATGGGGACATCTGATTTAAATTGCATCAAATACACCCATGTAACACGAGAAAAATCATCAACCAGAGTGAGAAAAAAACTTTTTATTGATATGAGTAGGTACATGATAGGGACCTCCAAACATCAGCATGAAGTAAATCAAAAGGATTACTAGACTTAGAATCAGAAAGAGGAAAACTAGGTCTAGTAATTTTTGCTCTGGGACAGATATGACAGTGTTTGATACTGTCTTTATTTTGTTTAGAAAAATCTAAAAAAGTTGCCTTTTGCAGAATCTGTATAGGAGCATGTCCAAAACGCATGTGCCAAAGTGTGGGGTCTGGAAAAGAGGAACTCAAAGCAGTGCGATTAGTAGGAACATCTTTGAAAAAATAAAGCCCTGAGTCTTCAATTCCATTTCCCAAGACCCTCCCATTTGAGAGGTCTTGCAGAAGAACAAATTTGGGATAAAATGTTGCAGAGCAATTGAAATCTTTTGTCAATTTAGAAATTGACAAAATATTGTATTGAAATCAGGAGTGTACAAAACATCATGCAACCTTTTATTTTGAAAATTTTGATAACTACCAGTCCCAGATATAACAGATAGGAATCCATTTGGTAAATGAACTTTGGAACCCTCTTTCTCAGTAAAATTTTCTAACCAATCAAATCTATTTGTCATATGATTTGTAGCTCCAGAGTCCATTATCCAAATGTGATTCAATTTAAAAACAGAGTTAGAAGAAGATATACCTAATGAAGAACTGGCATTGGCAGAAGCAGTCATTGCAGGGGCTGCTACATAACCTCCTCCTGTTTGACCAGCTCCACGCCCAATGTTCCTGATGAACTTGTCAAACTGATCCTGAGTGAAAGTGATGAGGTTGTTATTACCATCATTTCCATCAGTGATACCCTCAGAAAAATGCTGATCCTTATCAGTACCACCAATCCCAGAGGAGGCAGTGTTGATCTTTGCAACATGAAGCTTATCCTTTCCAGAATCACGAAGTTTAAAGCAGTTGTCTCTACAGTGGCCATTTCTCTTACAGAAATCACAACCTCGTACATAGCATCTCTCAGTAGAGTGACCCTTCTTGTGGCAAAACCCACACTCAACATTGGCAAATGGGTTCCTCTTGTTCTTATCAGCGTTGAGATTCACATTTGCAGAGATTGGATGAACACCACTTGAAATATCAGAACTAATGATACGTTGGCTCTCCTCCCGAATCAAGGTATTGTAAACCTGATTCACAGTAGGAAGGAGATCTTGCAATAACAACTGACTACGAATAGCCGAGTAACTCTCGTTGAGTCCCATAAGAAACTGGAATAGCCTTTAATTCTCTTTATGATCAATATGCTTCTGGAACAGATCACCCTCAATATGTGGAAGAGAACAAATAGAATCATACTCAGACCAGAGGAACCTCAGCTTAGTGAAAAAAGAACTCACATCATCGAGACCCTGAGTGCACAAGGCGATTTCTCTGTGCAATTGATAAATTCTTGAGCCACTTTTCTTATCAAAACAAGACTTTAAATCAGACCAAGCAGCAAAAGAGCTAGGCATATACATGATGCTATTGGCAACATCACGAACAACAACACCGAGAATCCATCCAAATACAACAGTATCACGTCTAACCCAAAGATCGTGAAGAGGCGGATCAAACTTATCCTTGGAATAAGAACCATTGATAAACCCTAGCTTATTCTTTCCGTTTAAGGCGATGTACATAGATCTACTCCACATGACATAATCATCACTACCAGACAGTTTGTTCGACACAAAATTAAGGCTAGCATGATCAGAAGGGTGGAGATATAAGGGATGGTGAGCATGCACCTTAGGAAAATCACTGATGCCTATAATCTGGTTGGAGCCAGAGCAAGATCCAGGAATTACCTCCTTTCCGTTTTTCATTTCCTTGGTGAGATCTTCCGCCATGATGAAAAAATGAAATCAATCAAGAAGACGAAGAGACAACTTCGAGTAGACGAAACGATCGCAGAAGAATCGCCAAGAAACGGAGCCGTGGAAGGGAGATCTCAAATCAGCAGCGCGGAATCATGGACGGATCGAGAAATTGAAGCGAAACGAAGCTTCATCGCTCTGATACCATGATAATTTGTGGAAGGTTTGGGCAGAAACCCTAGAACTGGAAGAGAGAACAGCAAGAGACGAGAAAGAAAAGAGGCAAGACACTGGTGGGATCACTAATGTGGATTCCTTCAACTGGCCACACTTCACCCTAATAACATTATATAAGGGAACCCTAGTCAAGATAGACCTAGGTTCAACCCTGAGTTTTACAACTGAATGAATTTAGTCCAAATAAAATGAAACAAGACAAACAGAAATAACAAACAAGTTCTCAACAAAACTAAACACACTAAACACTCCCAAAACAAATAATAAGCATCTTGACACGCCAAGAATTTATATTACTAATATTATGGCAGAGACAAAAAAACGTCTTTCCCCTTCTACATGAAAGCAATTGCCAGTCTTAAGCCATAAATAATTCACCGTAAAGAAACCTCACAGCAAAACTTATCAGCAAAACCCTTGTTGTTTTTCACAACATACTCTCCCACGAAAAATGTGATCCCTTGTCTGAGAAGCTCGAGCTCCGGAACCACTGCAGCTAGTGTAAAGATATTCCACACGGTTTTACTGGGATTCTTGAGCATTGTCTCAAACATCATCCGAAAGTGCATTATCCGCTCGCTTCGGAGTCATCAGCTTCACGTCGCTAAAATTTACCATCTTCAGGACAGCAAGAGAAAGTGTAAAACCAGTTACCATTTCTGCAACAAACTTTTCCAAATGCATGGATCTTTGGAGTTGCATTGATTCCACCTCTTTGAAATGATCCCACAGTCAATGCAATAAAACACAACATAAGTTATTCTATTCCAGAAAAAACACTAAAAAAAATTGTTATTTTTTTTTCCCGAAATTTTTATATTTAAATATTGATTTAAAAAATAATTGGTCAAATATGGATTGTTAATTTTCTAACATTCCGTAGAGTTAGACCATTGATTTATTCAAATTGAAAGACAGAGGAATTAAACATTGAACATTTCGGCTGCGATACATGCTTGATCAATATTGTCTAGCGTCGGGACAAGGAATTAATGAGAGTAAATCGAGCTTGTATTTTGGGAAGAATGTGAGTCATGCGACGAGAAGAGCAATTAAACAAACGCTTGGGGTGAAAGAACATAAAAACCCTGGGAAATACTTGGGCTTGCCCACGATTTGGGGCCGATCAAAGAAGGAGGCTCTTGGATTCTTGAAGGAGCGGATCATTCGTAAACTAAATGGGTGGAAATCATTGCTATTAAATAACGCGGGAAGGGAAGTGCTTATTAAATCGGTAGTGGCTGCAATACCGACATACACAATGAGTGTCTTCTTGCTTCCCAAAACTTGGTGCTCGGAAATAAACTCACTCATAGCTCGATTTTGGTGGGGGCAAAAAGAGGGAGAGCGAAAAATTCATTGGAGAAGTTGGGACACGTTGACTAAACCGAAAACAAGCGGTGGTCTAGGGTTTAAAGAGCTTCAATCATTTAGCCTAACTCTTTTTGCAAAAATGGCGTGGAGAATGATGAATAATTCAGATGCATTTTGGGTCCGGACTCTTAAAGGCCTATACTTTCCACATCGGGAATTTGGAGAAGCGACCAAAGGAGAAAGAGCATCATGGGTATGGACAAGTCTTCTTGCAGGAAGAGATGTGCTCATGGAGAAAGGATTTTGGGTTGTGGGAGATGGAACAAAGATAAAGGTGTTTAAGGATGGTTGGATTCCAAGCTTGGAGGATAAAAAACTAACGAGTACTGCTCCAACTACCTTGATGGCGCAGACACATGTGGCCGAGCTAATCCCGGAGCATCGAACGAGTTGGAATTTGGAACCCATTCAGCAATATATTAATGAAGAAGAGGAGGCAGCTATACACTCTATTCCTTTAAAGCTAAATAGAAGTGATGATATGTATATTTGGCCTCTAAGCAAAACAGGTGCAGCAAAGGTGAGTTCCATATATCAACACCTTGTCTCCCAAGCCCGAAGTGAGAATGATGCTGCAACTACCGCTAAATGGAAGGAGATATGGGCAATGAAAACTCATCCTAAGGTACGTATGTTTGTATGGAGATTAAATTCAGGTGCTCTTGCTGTCCGAGCTAATCTCCGACGAAGAGGAATGGATGTTGAATCAAGATGCCCTTTTTGCGACAACGAAGAAACTACCGAGCATAAGCTTTTTCAGTGTGAATGGACCAAGAGAATTTGGTTCGTGAAACTAAACTTGTGCCTGGATGGGGACAACGTGGGAGACTTGAATACATGGTTTGAGTTGATCCGAAGAATGAATGGGCTATCTAAGAAGGAGAAAGAAGTGCGATGGTCGTTGGTGGGGATGGTCGCATGGTCCATATGGAGAGAGAGATGTCGGGCTATGTACGCGAACGAACATCCAAATCCGATATTAACAGCTGAGCGAATCACCCGGGAGTTTGGAGAATATTGGGAGAGTCGAACTCCACCACCCGCCCGCCTCGTAGATGATCCGACTCCAGTACGCCAAGAGAAATGGCAGCCCCCTCGTGGAGAATTCATAAAGCTGAATTTTGATGCTACTTGGTGTCACCGAACAAGACGAGGTGGTATTGGGATAATAGCTCGAAATCACTTAGGCCATGTTGTTGGGGGAAGACACCGCTCTTTGCTCGGTGATGGGATCCTAAGCTTAGAGGCGTTGGCAATACTGGAGGCGTTAAATCTAGTGGTACAAGAAGGGTGGAATCAGGTGGAAGTTGAATCAGATTCCTTGGAGATCATCCTTGCATTGAAGGACCCTACTTCTGAAAGGGATTGGAGAGTTGACACCATCATTGACAACATTTTATGCCTTGCAGATCGGGTACTTGAAGTGAAGTGGATTAATATATCACGGAAAGCGAATGAATGCGCAAACTGGATAGCCATCCAATCTAGATTGAGGTCGTGTTTTGATAATTGGGTTCTCACACCTCCGCCCTCTCTTTTGAATTTGATTGTAAAGGATCGGGATCTTATCCCGCCTTAAACACTATGTTATTTGATATTGAATAAATGAAATACTACTTTTGGCAAAAAAAAAAAAAAAAAAAAAAAGACAGAGTCTCTACTCAATCTTTTTCCTACTCTATTTTTCCTACTATGTGGTCAAAAATTGGTGGAGTCCACCATTTTTTTCTCCTAGCCAAATATGATTGTGGCTATCATTGTTACCCAAATTTGGGTATCAAATTTTGTCCAAAGCTAAAATGACTCTCACATTTTTGTCCATAGTGACAATGTTTTACAAAATTGCAAGCTATTTTAGCTTTAAAAAATGGCCCCCATAGTAGAAAAGCCAACTCTAGGGCAATCATACTATGTAACGTTTGAGTTTTTCTATTCACGGTCTGAAATTTTTTCCTACCATACTTAGTGAACAACCAACGTATGCACTAGTCCCGCCAACGTAGCTCAATCAGCAATCTAGTATAGTGAAGATTTATACTTATTAAATCTAATTCTACTCGCATTTTCGTTAGACTAAGGAGACCTAATATTTTAATTACATCATCAATTTGAAGTTTTGATGTACCAAACCAAAATTTTTTAAGTCAAACCATACGAAAGTAAGAGTTGTTATCTATTTTATTATTTTAGTTGAATCTCCGCGTTAAGAATAACTGCGTTACAACAAGCATGGTTACTTTGCCAAATGGCTAGTTATCTGTAGACAATCAACGAACGACTCAAACAAGCATCGGATAAAAAAATCGCCCGATGATCTTTTTTAGTAAAGCCCATATTCAATGTTGCTGCGCTGGCCAAAGAAAAGGTCAAACACTGTTATTACAAAGTACAAACCCTTAGCTAAAAGCAAAATTAATATGGGACGTGGTCTAAATTAATTTGGGACGTAGTCTAAATTGAATTTTTCAAGCCCGAGCTCAATTCGGTTCGAAATTCGACTCGATTCGATTCGGCTCTTTAAGTTTAAAATTTGTATAATCATATTATAAATGATGCACATTAATCTAAGGACATATAATATATGTTAGTTAATAGTACTTGTGCCGTTGTGCGATCTATGACGGATCTAGGAGTATTATTGAGGGGGGGGGGGGGGATTTTTTTTAATGATAAAGTGTAAATTAATTAATCAATTAAAATTAATTTTGATTTATATTAACACTTTACATTTTAATTTCACATATAAAATGTAGGGTCAATAATTTGAGAGAGGTTTGAAGATTGACCATTGTGAATTTGAGAGGTCTGAAGATTGAAATGGTGATAACTGAGGTCTGAAGTTTGGACTTTGTGATTTTTAGGTTTTCCGTCCAAATTTTCTGTTAAATTTAACAGAACCGCATGAAATGTCAAAAATACCCTTTTATAATATTTGAATTAATAAAAAGTTTAATTAATATAAAGATGAAATGACAAAATACCCCTGTCCATAATTTAAACCTAACCCAACTCCGGCCACCACCACGGCTCCGGCCGGCCACCACCCAACTCCGGCGACCACCACTCACAACTCCGACGACCGCCACCAAACTCCGACGACCGCCACCACGGTCCCAATTGGACCCAAATCGGAGCCACCGGCCCCGATTGGGCCCAAATCGGAGCCACAAAGCTCTGATTTGGAGCTCTGTGGCTCCGATATGGGGCCACAGAGCTCCAAATCGGGGCTCTGTGCCCCAAATCGGAGCCACAGAGCTCCAAATCGGAGCTCTGTGGCCCCAAATCGGAGCCGCCGAGCTCCGATCGGAGCTTTGTGGCTCCGATTTGGGCCCAATTGGGGCCGTGGTGGCGGTTGTCGGAGTTTGGTGGCGGTCGTCGGAGTTGTGAGTGGTGGTCGCCGGAGTTGGGTGGTGGCCTTAAGGGCCTTAAGGGTATTTTTTTTAATGATAAAGTGTAAATTAATTAATCAATTAAAATTAATTTTGATTTATATTAACACTTTACATTTTAATTTCACATATAAAATGTAGGGTCAATAATTTGGGAGAGGTTTGAAGATTGACCATTGTGAATTTGAGAGGTCTGAAGATTGAAATGGTGATAACTGAGGTCTGAAGTTTGGACTTTGTGATTTTTAGGTTTTCTGTCCAAATTTTCTGTTAAATTTAACAGAACCGCATGAAATGTCAAAAATACCCTTTTATAATATTTGAATTAATAAAAAGTTTAATTAATATAAAGATGAAATGACAAAAATACCCCTGTCCATAATTTAAACCTAACCCAACTCCGGCCACCACCACGGCTCCGGCCGGCCACCACCCAACTCCGGCGACCACCACTCACAACTCCGACGACCGCCACCAAACTCCGACGACCGCCACCACGGTCCCAATTGGACCCAAATCGGAGCCACCGGCCCCGATTGGGCCCAAATCGGAGCCACAAAGCTCTGATTTGGAGCTCTGTGGCTCCGATATGGGGCCACAGAGCTCCAAATCGGGGCTCTGTGCCCCAAATCGGAGCCACAGAGCTCCAAATCGGAGCTCTGTGGCCCCAAATCGGAGCCGCCGAGCTCCGATCGGAGCTTTGTGGCTCCGATTTGGGCCCAATTGGGGCCGTGGTGGCGGTTGTCGGAGTTTGGTGGCGGTCGTCGGAGTTGTGAGTGGTGGTCGCCGGAGTTGGGTGGTGGCCTTAAGGGCCTTAAGGGTATTTTTGGAATTTTATTTTATTTCTGGTCACATGCAATGCACATGACCAAATTCCGTCAGTTTTAACGGAAAAAACTAACGGAGACCTCTATTATCTACAAGTCGAAACTTAAGACCTCTTTTATCATCATTTCAATCTTCAGACCTCTCAAATTCACAAGGGTCAATCTTCAGACATCTCCCAGGTTATTGACCCTAAAATGTAAGTATAATAAGAATAGTGTAAAGAAGTTCGAGTTAATAGTACTATAAATATACCAATTAGTGTAAAACCTATCGAATTATAATATTATTTTTCGTACATTTTTTCTATATTAATATTTTTCTTTCGTTTATTATTGACAATTGGCATATATATTCTTTTGACTATCAATTGGCATATATATTCAAAAAATATAATTTATATCAAGTTATTTTTATCTATAATAATAAAATAAATTCCACAAATATAAGTGATTATACAAAAAAAATTATACAAATTTAATGACTTGAAAAATGTTAGAGCAAAAATGAAAAAGATAGATATCTTAAACTCATGATAAAAGATAAACATTTTGTTGGTAAGCCAAAATAAATATTTTAAGATATCAAAATAGCAAAAAGTGTTTGGCTAAAAAAAATAGTAATAAGTGCAGAAAAAGTCTCATCAATAGCAATAAGTCTAGGAAAAGTCTCATCAATAGCAATAAGTATTATATTATAGTTATTTTTCTCTCTCATGTTTTTGTCTTCTTCATAAGTGATCGTCTTCTTCTTTAATTGCATAGCTCTTCATCTTCATTCCCTTGCAGAAGAACAACAAAAAAAACGAAGATCATAATTAATCTTCCATTGTTCACTTTGTTTTTCCAAATAGAAGTTTTAGATCGAAACTATAGGGACAAAGATGCAATCATTCATAGTTTTGTACATTTCCAGAGGGTGCAAAATAGAAGAAGACCATTTTTTTTTTACTTACAGCATGTACATTGAAGCTTCTATGGAATAGAGGTCAGTGGGGGCACTGGCCCCCACAGTGCCCCCACTGGTCCCAACATAGATCCGTGCTTGATGATTATAAATACATGAAGTCACAATCCATTTCAAGCACAGAAGAAGATCAACAACAACAAATATAAATTACAATAATACTTCCTTAGTTCCTTAATTAGCTTCTAAAAATGGCTGCCATTATTACCGCGATTCTTCTTCTTCCCTCCGCCGCCTTGGCCACCGTGTACATTGTCGGAGACGGCCGTGGATGGACCACCAACTTCAACTACACTCAATGGGACACTACTTTTGATTTTCCCTTTTTAACTTCGTAGTGATCTGTATGAAATTTCAAATGTTTGCTTTACCCATTTTTTTTTTTTAATTTGTATATTTCAACACTCTGCATTATGAGTGGACTGAAACATTTTGAATACTTATTATCACACAATTTTTTTTTAAAAATTAATTTGAGATTTAACTTTACGTTGTGGTCTTGTGGAGGTTCGAACATATATGCACAAATACTATTATGAAATTTTAGATGAATCACAAGTTTTAAGATAATGAGTCAAGTAATTCATCTAAAATTTCACATTTTTAATGTTTTCGTAAACCAAGTATTATTATTATTATTATTTTTTTGCAGTGTTCAACTACAGTCCTGGATTGCACAATGTGTTTAGGATATCAACCCCAGAGGCCTTTAAGAGTTGCGAAAAACCCGAACCGAAAATGGCACTAACTTCAGGGAAGGATGTTATTACGCTAGCAACACCAGGGAAGAAATGGTACATCTGCGGTGTGGCGGTCCACTGCGCTCAGTTCAACCAGAAGCTCGCCATCATGGTGATGGATGCACCGGGGCCGAGCCCGGGTAACCCTTGGTCATCCAACAACAACATCTCGCCTTCCCCATATTCATCTGGCTTCTCTACTGTGGCTTCCAAGGGATTCCAGATGGTCGTTGCTGTTGTTGCTACTGCTTTTGTGCTTTAATATAGTACCACACGAGTCGGACCAATCATTGTATCATCATCAGAGTCAGTTTAATCATGTTTTTTGTAATATTCTTATGGTGTAACATGCACAGCGCGAATTGATGTCTAGTATTTAATTATGTCACATTCATTTTCTATTGTTGATTCAAATTCATTGAATGCATTTTATTTATATTTCATAGGCTCTAATTTTTCATCTTTTCTTACTATATCGGTTATATCTTGACATAAATTCTTGGATAAGGGATGTGTTTATACGAAACTAATTAAAAGCTATCAAAGTGTCTTTATATAACAACTGGCACACGATATTGCAGCTGATAAAAACATCAATTCTAAAAAATCATCAAAATGTCAAGACTTACACCCCAACTCTGATCGATTTTTTCACTAGGCCAACTCAATTTGACTGAACCCGTTGTCCCCTTAGGGCGCGTACGAGATTTAGTGACTTTTACATAGAGATATTGATGGAGAAACTAACCTCTACTGTTGCTCATCAATACATGATTTTTATTTTAGAGGACACAAAAAACAACCATCATCAACAAGAGAGAATACTGTAACATTACAAATCGACCTCAGTTTCTTCTCCGGAATAACCCGGGAAGTCTAGTCTAAACAGGATACAAAATCAGTGGCGCATTCAAAGCTAATAATAGGTCTTTCATCATTCTATTTTAGATAGAGTTAAAACTTAAAACAACTTAATCACAATTTCAAACTTACACTATGTTGCTTTTAGGTGTTCTGGATTTAAATTGTTGTTAATATAAGTCTTAGATTTCATTTTCGTTGCTTGTTGGTTTTCCGTCTGATTGCTTTTTTCTAAATGCTCTCACTTCTGAATTTTATAAAGATATCGGATCAAAATCCGTTAAATTTAATTTAATAAAATAAAAAAAATTAAAAAAGTAATAAAAATGAAAGATGAGACACCACCAATTAGTAAAACAAAACATTCTCTAAACCACATTTGTTTTTAGATGCCTATTTATATAAGCCAAATACTGAAAATTTATTCCAGATATTGCATTCCAAAAAAAATCTAATAACTGACTTCTAATCGAAAAAAAAACTTACTAAAAATATTCAAAATTGTGAAGGAACTCTTTTGCAAAATTTGTGATTATTTTCAAATCTTGATATTTGCAAAGATTTTTTTAATAAAACTCATGCAAAGATTATCATTAAAATTCTATTAGTTCATTTTTTATATAATAGTATATAAATAGTATTAATTACTCAATATCTTTTCTTTTTCCATTATATATCTTTATACCAATATAAAATGTGATGGTTGTCCTCACCCCCAATAGGTACCTTTTTAACATTTATTATTATTGTTATTATTATTATTATTATTATTATTATTATTATATATATATATATAATATTTAGTTCTCATATTTATAAAATTGATGATTTAGTATTTATTATCTTTGAGATCCATTTATTTATGTTTACTATTACTTAAAAATCATTTTGTTAAATTTTGTTATTTTTATTTTTTAAGTTCGCTTAATTGACATATCGATGTAGTTATTATTAAATTCTCAATCCAATAAACTTATCAATTAGGGATGCATATCTCCTGCCCCTCTCTTCTTGTTCCATATCTTGTCTCACCGTTAAGATTTTGACACGTGTGTGTAATTAATTTTGTGGTTTTTTTTTTCTCTAAAACCCTATTGAGATTTGTGAAACCTAAAATGAAAATTAAATTTAAGGACACGTGTCAAAATCTAAATGGTGAGGCACAATCTGGGGCATGAAGAGTGGGCAGGAGATCTGAATCCATCAATTAGAGTCATCCTTAACATATGATATGCATTCAATATGTGCAAATGCCGGGTGCATGCATTGTTACATTTACCATATCACAGATTTGGGGATGTTCCGCCCTTTGACATTTTTGTATCGCATAAATCAGTTACTTGCCAACTCATATAACCTATCAAAATATGGATCAACCGTAGTTCCTGAAGTTTGACTAAAATTTTCATTAGTTAAACTGCATAAATTTTTTTGCTAAGTCACTTAACTTACATGTTATATTAATTATCATTAACTTCTTAATGCAATATACCTATAAATTCGAGTCACCCCCAAATTATGATATGTATTCAACTCGTGTACACTTAGAGTACATGTTGAGATTTTTTTGTATATGTGTCAACAAAGGTTCTTTAATTTTGACCTTTTATGTATAACACGTTACTCATCGTCCATCATTTAGGGTCTCGAACTATTAATTTAGTTCTTCCATTTGTCAATTTAATCAAATTGTGTACAACCTAATTAGTATTTAAATAACTAATTGATGTAAAGTCAAGTATAAACTTTTGATTTTAATGATGAATTGAATTTTCCTTTGGCGTTAAATCAATTTTTGTTGGTATTATGGTATAAAATTGCATGGAACGTGTATAGTTACGTTTGTATAGGTCAAACTGTTCCACTAATGACTCTAAGTGGTTAAGTACGGGTTTACATTCTTCACTCCTCAAGTTGATGGGTTGGATACAACTTTGTCGTTAATAACCCACGCCATACGCGATGTAACTCATTATTAGTTCTAACCGTAAATATATATACATGTAAAGCTAATTTAGTCCCGTAATGGAAAACAATAGTTAATTTTGTACATAATTATCATCTTTCTATTTTTTTCGTTGTGAATTACATTGTGTCGATCTTTTTTTCTCCCAGCCCCAGTTGCCCATGTATTAATTAAATATCATCATATTAGAAAGCTTAAGATAAATTATATATCTTTAAATTTAAACGACCGATACGCGTGCAACGCACGCGTTAATAACTAGTATATATATAAGCGATTATTTACCCAAACGGCTAGCTATTTTGGCCAAAAAAAAGGCTAGCTATATATTTAGGCAATTTGTTTTTGGAAAATATTTATTCAGGCAATTATTATTAATTAAAACTCAAAAAACAAGAGCCGAAAAAACATTCGGCCGAGGATCTTTTCATATCCATATATACAATTTTGCTGGGCATTGGTTTCTATGTTAGTATACTTTGTGAGGGCCAATCCAAAGTTGTCGTTCGTCCACAATGAAGCCGACACCACCACCACCGGCCGGCTTGATCCGGCAGTGAAGCTTTGAGTGCAGGCCAGGCCAGAAGTGTATAAATACATACATAAACCTAGACCACCTTAACAAAATCACAAACCAAGATCAATAAACACAACAACTTAACTTTCTTAAAAATGGCTGCCACTGATCATGGGTTCATCACCATCCTATTCCTACCAATTATTGCTCTTCTTCTTCCGTCCGCCGCCTTAGCCACCGACTACTTTGTTGGAGACGGCACTGGATGGACCGTCAACTACAACTACACTGAATGGGCTGCCAATAAAATGTTCTACGTCGGTGACACTTTAGGTAATTAATTAATTAATCACATGTTTTGCTAGTAAATTCTGTTCGTAGGGGTAAATAATTAATATACAATATTTAATGGGGCAGATTTAAGATTTGAAATATTCAAATATGCAATAATTACAAATTTTAGGTAAGAATTACACAGTGCAAATTTTTTTGTGTCTAGTCCCATGGTGCATTCGTCCATGTCTGCTACCATGTACAAGCACATAGCCCAAGCATGAAGGTATGCAAATTTAGACCGAAAATATATAATAAAAGTCTTATATTTACTCCAAAAAAATTGTTTAATTATTTATTTAAACATACTCAACTGTCATAAATTTTTGGCTTCGTCCCTAACATAACCAACAATCGCCTCTCAACTTTATTTATGTTTTGTGTAATCTTAGATCTAAAATATATAATTGGTATTGCACCTTGAAAATTATTTACTCATACATTAATTTCTTCCAAACGATGTAGATTATTGTCTTTGATTACAATTTGAATATTTCTGCAGGTTCACCTATTATCTTGCACTGCATCATAATCTGTCTGAAAAACGAAAAAGATGTGGAAATTTTAAACGGATCACTGTAATCCGTCTAAAAGTTCACATTCTTTTCGTTTTCCTAAATCGAGCATTAAGATTTTTGAATGTTTTTTGCAGTGTTCAAGTACAGTCCTGGATCACACAATGTGTTTAAGATATCAACCCCAGAAGCTTTTAAGAATTGCGAAAAACCCGAACCGAAATTGGCACTAACTTCGGGGAACGACATTATTACGTTGGCTACACCAGGGAAGAAATGGTACATTTGCGGCGTGGCAGTCCACTGTGCTCAATTCAACCAGAAGCTCGCCATCACGGTGATGGATGCCCCGAGCCCGGGTAACCCTTGGCCATCCAACAACATCTCGCCCGCTCCATATTCATCTGCCTTCTCTACCGTGGCTTCCAAGGCATTCCAGATGGTTGCAGCCGCTGTTGCTACTGCGATCCTCGTGCTTTAATATTCGAATCACGACTTTTTAAGATTCTATATTTCGTTTTAAACTAAGAGATACTTATAATGTCACATTCATTTTTTTTTCTTACTATATATATCGTGTAATGGTATTTATACAACAATAATAAATTAAATAACTTTACAAAGAAAAAAGAACACATTGTAGATGTATAAGTATAATGAATAAACAGATCATCTCCCATCTTCTATTGAATACAACATGTTAGTTTCTCGAATATTCAACATGTTAGTTTCTCGAATATTTTACTTTAAATTTATGATTTTTTTTATTTTTTTTATAAAAAAAACATATAATAGATATTAGGGTTAAAGGTCCTTTTGGTACTACATGTTTGCACAAATTACACTGTTCATACCATTAGTATTTTTTTTGTACCGAATTGGTACCATATGTTTCCAAACCTTACTGTTTTGGTACTTCCGTTACCATTCCGTCAAAAACGGCCGTTAAATGGCATGTGCCATGCACGTGAGCAGCCCAAAACTTTCAATTTTGTTACAATTTAGTCCATCTAATACATCCCTAACTTTTATTTTGTTCAATCTAGTCCTAAAATTTCAAAACCAAACCATTTTCCCAAATTGACCTAGCCGGACCTAGCCATGGGCTAAATCCAACCCTGGGTCGGGGTCACCGGACCAAGGCGACCCTGACCCAGGGTCGGACCTAGCCCTAGGCTAGGTCCGGCTAGGTCAATTGGGACCTAGCCCCAATTGAGTTAAATTGGGGCTAAGTCCAAATTGACCTAGCCGGATCTAGCCTAGGGCTAGGTCCGACCCTGGGTCAGGGTCGCCTGGGTCTGGTGACCCCGACCCAGGGTCGGACCTAGCCCATGGCTAGGTCAATTTGGGAAAATGGTTTGGTTTTGAAATTTTAGGACTAAATTGAACAAAATAAAAGTTAGGGATGCATTAGATGGACTAAATTGTAACAAAATTGAAAGTTTTGGTCTGTTCACGTGCATGACACATGCCATTTAACGGCCGTTTTTTACGGAATGGTAACGGAAGTACCAAAACAGTAAGGTTTGGAAACATGTGGTACCAATTCGGTACAAAAAAATACTAATGGTATGAACAATGTAATTTTTGGAAACATGTGATACCAAAAGGACCATTAACCCTAGATATTATATTACATAATATAAGTTCACGTCTGGACTGGTCTACTACAAAAATTTAAGCCCAAATATATAACATTTTATGATATTTCTGCTCGATTAAATTAGATTATGATTATTGAATATTAATTTTGAGATTTAAAATTAATTTTAGACGTTCACCGTTTAATTATGCATTATCATGTCATGTGGTACAACCGACGACTTTAAGCTTTGAAATGCACCAAAATATTTAACGTTATATAATTTTTATGCCTAAAAATATTTTCAATTGTATTTAGTATAATACTATCTATTCTTAAATATCGTAATAAGAGTGTCATAACATTTGTACGGTACTCTAATTACTAACAGTTTTCCTTATAAAAGTAGAGGTAAACACCTTTCTAATGACATATGATTACATACAATGCTTTTATAAATTAATTATTCAACAATAAGTTGTACACATTTTTTTTATAAATAAAATGAATTTTAACTAGAAAACGCGAGTCAATGATTTATTATATAATATTTTTTTTATATCAAAATAGAATCTCGTATACGGAAAAATGACCGGTATATATAGAATCTAATCCCATATTAAAAAAATAGAAAATTAAAATGTCCCGAATACCATTATATATATGATATATATTTTTTTTCGTTGGTAGTTCTAAAGAGGTGTTATCAGAATAGCAAGACTCGAGTCGTGATATAATTACTTCACACTTACATTATATTATTCCTCACTCGCATCAAGTTAGATTATAAAAGTAAAATGTTAATAATTTTCTATTTTCAGAGTTTCAACGATAATCTCTAATATAAGAATCAAGTGTCAAACCATATTACAATGTTTCTATTTGTTATTTATGTAAGGGTTAAGAACACAATAGGGGCCTGAATGTTTGCCCATGTTGCCAAAAGGGGTCTGAATTGAAAAAACGTATTATTAAGGGCCTGAATTTTGAGTTTTGTGTTTTTTCAAGTCTCCGTCCAAATTTTCTGTTAAATCTAACAGAATCACGTGAAAAGACAAAAATACCCTTTTGTAATTATTATACAATTTATCAATTTAATTAATAAAATGTGAAATGTCTAAAATACCCCTACAAACTAATTATGCAATTAAGGCCACCACGCTCCGGCTACCGCCCGGCGACCACCACCCGGCTCCGGCGACCACCACGGGCCTCCGGCGACCGCCACCGGCCTCCGATCGGAGCCGAAAAGCTCCGATCGGAGCCAAAAAAGCTCCGGTCGGAGCCACAGAGCTCCGATCTGGAGCCCTGTGGCTCCGATCTGGAGCTCTGTGGCTCCCGATCGGAGCCACAGAGCTCCGATCTGGAGCTCTGTGGCCCCAATCGGAGCCACAGAGCTCCGATCGGAGCTTTGTGGCTCCGACCGGAGCTTTTATGGCTCCGATCGGAGCTTTTCGGTCGTCGCCGGAGGTCGATGGTGGTCGCCGGAGGTCGGTGGTGGTCGCCGGAGGCCGGTGGTGGTCGCCGGAGTCGGGGTGGTGGTGGTCGCCGGAGCTGTGGTGGCTTAAAGGGTATTTTCGTCATTTTAGGTCAAACATATGAGAGACACACTTTGGTCAAAGGGCATTTTCGGGTTTTCAAATTATTTTTGGTCACATGCGTGGCATGTGACCACTTTCCGTCAATTTTAACAGAAAAAATAGACGGAGACCTCACTTATACACAAAACTCAAAATTCAGGCCCTAAATAATACGTTTTTTTAATTCAGACCCCTTTTGCCAACATGGGCAAACATTCAGGCCCCTATTGTGTTCTTAACCCTTTATGTAATAGCATTGTGTGATTCAGCCAAAAAACATTGTGTTCGCCCACAACACTGTCAGCACTCAGCAGTGAAAGACCGGAACCGATCTGTATAAAATACATGATAGTAAACATTGATTCCGAACATAAATTCTCGACTTCGTTTATGATAAAATAGGGATTTAAATCAAATTGGTACCTGGGTTAACAGTCCAAAACGAATTGGTACCTCCACTAAATTTTGTGACAAATTGGTACCCGAGTTAACCTGGGTGTTGCACCGTTAGAATTTCTGGTTAAAACTAACGGAATCTCATTTTTGGCGCATGAAAAGACTAAAATACCCTTATTGCAGAATAGCTACGTAATAGCAATTCAAAACTTTGGAACCCAATATCTCACTCATTTCTTCATCTTTTAAGACGATTTTTTTTTGAAACCACATAATTTTTCGAGATCTATGCAACCCAAATAGCTGTAAAGTGATTTTCCCAGTTTTTTTTTTCAATAAATATCATTTTTCATGTTAATTCATTCTTTTTTGTATCAAACTCCACCGCATTCTAACACTTATCACCCTTGATCACCCAATTTTTTTACTAATTGGATTCCAATACTACAATCAAACCGTTGCTTTTGGATTCCAACACTTCTGTTTAAAAACCAAATTGATGTAATACCTTTCATCCAAAAGAAAACCAAAAATGAAAGTTTGTCGAATTAATTGTTATGCAATCTATAACTTACTGGAATTTTTCTTGATGTCTCCAATAAACTATACTGGTGTGTCTCTAAATCAATAAACGTCACTGCAAGAGAACATATGGATCTTAGATAGATAAATATGTTTCATACTTGAAATAGAACAATATGAAAAGTACTTTTAAGGGTATTGGAAGAACTTTTAGAATGGACACCAAGAAGAAATAATTTATTTTCTCATTTAATCTACATGTGGAAATTGATACTCTCAGTATCCTGAGGGATGACCGTAATGTGAGAAAATAAGATGAACTTGCATTAAAAGAACCACACAAAGAATTTTACCACTATGTGGCTAGAGACAAACAATAAATTTTCTTTCGAGATATTGCCAAAACTGTTCCATTTGCAATTTTATGTTGGACCATGTCAAGCTTTTAAAATCGAAGACCTGCAGAATTGGTCAATTTTTCAGCATGTCCAAAAAATATATAAACAAAAAAATTGGTAGCTTATCATGCTAAGATCCATATATTCTCTTGTAGTGACATTTATTGATTTAGAGAGACACAAATATAGTTTACTGGAGACATCAAGAAAAATTCTAATAAGTTATAGATTTCATAATAATTAATTCGACAGATTTTCGCCTTTTGTTTTCTTTTGGATGAAAGTATAATATCAATTTGGTTCTTAAACAGAAGTGTTGGAATTCAAGAGCAACGGTTTGATTGTAGTATTGGAATCCAATTAGTAAAAAAATTTGGTGATCAAAGTTGATAAGTATTAGAATGCGGTGGAGCTTTATACGAAAAAGAACGAATTAACATGGAAACCGGTGTTTATTGAAAAAAAAAACTGGTCAAATCAGTTTAAGGCTATTTGGCTTGCATAGATCTCGAAAAGTTATGCGGTTTCAAAAAAAAAATTGTCCAAAAAGATGAAGAAATGAGTGAGATATTGGGTTCCAAAGTTTTGAATTGCTATTACGTAGCTATTCTGCAGTAAGGGTATTTTAGTCTTTTCATGCGCCAAAAATGAGATTCCGTTAGTTTTAACCAGAAATTCTAACGGTGCAACACCCAGGTTAACTCGGGTACCAATTTGTCACAAAATTTAGTGGAGGAACCAATTCGTTTTGGGTTGTTAACCCAGGTACCAATTTGATTTAAATCCCGATAAAATATGTATTTTAAATAGGATTAAAAATCTAACTAGGTATTTCCTCCGTATGAGTTGTTTTGCGATGATGTCACCACCGTTGCTTCCAACGGATTCCAGATGGTCGCTGCTGCAGTTGTCGCCACCTTCATGTATGTTTTGAAATCGGTATGTCTCAAAGAACGGATTATTTTTCATTTACTGTACCGCATTTTTGGTATAATAATAATATCTAGACAACAAACATATTTCCCACCAAAGAGGAATATAATAACATGTTCTACTAATTTACATGCTACATTGTATATAGTCTTTATCTCTTCATAAACCGTTACTGCCCGATGATTCCCGGATCCGGACGAATCATAGATATTGCGAAGAATTCAACTTGTTAAAGGTGAAGCCAAAGAAAGAGACTAGCTAGTTTCTGAAGTGCCAATTCCTGACGCCATAGTGAGAGGGATCTCCTCTCTGCAACTGAACAAGACAGCTTAGTTAACATTACATATTTATCCCCAAAAAAAAACTACAAATTTATTTTGGTGTGATGATATATAGAGTAATCAATGATGTATACCTGGGGCCGCTCGGGATAATTTGGGTGTGCGTTATAACCTGCAAGAGAAATCGCGGGTGAGAGATAAGATCGTGTTTTGATGAATATCAGTGATCAGAAACGAAATTTACCCGGTGAAACTGACGGAGCGACCCTTTGACGTTGCTGATGATAATATGGATATACCGTTTCAACGCCTTGTGAAAACGCATTATACCTATACAACAGACAGAAAAACATCAACTCAAGATGCAGTTTTTTCATGCTTTTTCTACTTTCATATCGGTTTTCATAAAATTCAATCATCACTTTATTCAAGCCTCTTTAGTTCATATCAAGCTTTGGGTTTTTCATCAGTTTATCAACCTAAGTATCAATTGATATTCTATCAATCAAAGTGCTGATTTACATGGAAGAATGTAGCAATAGTACCTTTGACTGGATATTATTGGTGAACTTTCAATTTGTGGATGACTAAATCCTCTAGGATCTGAATTTATGTAATTTTGTTCCTGTAATGTAGATAGCAAGTTAAACGAACATCCATCAAGGAAGGAATCAGGCTCAAAATGTATCCATGTAATGAAAGAAAGGTTTAGGGTTAAGAACCTATGAAAGGTCTGAACTATCACTCATGTTAACGGGAAATGTCTGAAATTTAAAAAGTTAATAACGAAGGTCTGAAATTTCAATTTTGTTGATAACAGCGGTCTCCGTTAGTTTTTTCCGTTAAAACTAACGGAAGTTGGTCACATGCTTGGTATGTGACCGGAAATAAAATAAATTTCCAAAAATACCCTTCTATCAAGTGTGCCCCTCACATGCTTGAAGTGAAAAGACCAAAATGCCCTTGAAGCCACCACGGCTCCACCAACCGTACTCCGGCGACCACCACCGTATTCCGACGACCACCACCAAGGCTCCGATTGGGCCCAAATCGGAGCCACCGGCCCCGATTGGGCTCCGCTCGGAGCCACCGGCCCCGATTAGGCTCTGATCGGAGCCACCGACCCCGATTGGGCTCCGATCGGAGCTTTTTTGGCTCCGGTCGGAGTTTTTTTGCTGAGGTGGTGGCCGGAGTCGGGTCGCCGGAGCCGAGGTGGTGGTCGCCGGAGTCGGGTGGCAGTGGCCGGAGTCGGGTGGCGGTGGCCGGAGTCGGGTAGTTTTAATTTGACTTTAGGGGTAAAATTGTCATTTCACATTTACTTAAATAAAATATTAAATAAAACAAAATATTAAAGGGGCAAAAATGTCATTTCACACAATTCTGTTAAATTTAACCCTAAAAATGGACGGAAAACCTCAAATCAACAAAATTGAAATTTCAGACCTCCGTTATTAACTTTTTAAATTTCAGACCTCTCCCGTTAACATGGGTGATAGTTCAGACCTTTCATAGGTTCTTAACCCAAAGGTTTACCAGAGCAGAGTAGGGGCGCTTAATACCCGATACACCGTGAGGAGTAGGACCTGTTGAATTTGAAAAGAAATAGCCATAATCATTAGACACAAAACCACATTGACTGCCATTCTCTAGCAAAACACTGAGCACAGTAGTACCAAAAAAATTCTATATGGAAAGGTTATTAACATTACAGTATATAAAGCAGCTAGCAAGCATAAGACAGACCTCAAGGCTCAAGGTATGGCCAAAAAAAAAATTGAGACCAGAAAACTATGGAGGAAAAAGACCATACCATAACCAGGGTTTAATTGGGGTCGTTGTGAGTGACGTAGTGCATCTTGCTGCCTCAAGAATTGAACTGCCTCAGCAGTTCTTGAAGACATGCCAATATTTTCATTAACAGCTACATTTCTGTTAACAACTATGTTTCTATTAACACCTTGTTTTGGAGGATAGTCGACATTCTTACGTGTCTCCTTTGGCTTTGCTCCTGAGCCTGCTGAATTAGAGTAGAAAAAGGGTAAAATTCCACAAACTGCGATTTGACAGCAAGAATACAATTGATTCGGGAATACACTTTTTCTCAGCTATATGCATCTTGAGCTTTGTACATTTTCTTGTAATGGGACATTAAACAAGAAATTGCCAGAAAAAACTACTGAGGTTCCTGAAAGTTCAATTTATCCAAAGAAGACTTACTAGTGACTACTTTCAAGTTCTCCCTGGGAGTTGACACTTTCTTTTTCATGGAGCTCTTTGGTAAAGGTCTTGCAAGAGAAACACAGATATTTACCTAATAAAATAGCAGTATCAGAATCAATTCAAACAGACATGCAATCACGCAGCTGAATTAAATACGTATATGGAATTTTCTCTCTTCCAGGTCATTTACTACAATAGTGCTAAAGATAATCAAGAATAAATACCATCCAAAGTAACTTACCCTGGAGCCGTCTTCTTCACTTTGTGAGGCATTTTTAAATGACTGGACACAAGAAAGGGCATCATCACGTTTCTTAAAGTTAATGAATGCAAAGTCTTTTCTCTTTGAATTACGAAGATTTCGAGCAAGAGTGATGGTTTCAATCTCTCCAAATTTTGTAAAACAATCTCGAACTCTGAACTCATCCCAGGATGGAGGTATAAACTCTGCATAAATGCATTTAACCTACATAAATAAGATTTTAAGGTCAGAACACGTTGCTCAGAGAATATCAAGTGATAAAGTGGAGAAGAGCGCGTTAATGGCTCGTATTTAAGTTCCTAAACAGAGGCATCTAATCTCACAGACCTTAAGCATATCTTCTTCGTCTGGCTCATCCAACGGATCAGCCCAAGCAACCTTTATACCTTGAAGTTTCCCTACAACATCCTTCTTCTGAAATTTCTTGAATGCAATTTGCGCATCTTTAGGGGTTTCAAGTTCCACAAATGCATAACCTCGATTGCGCTGAGTGTTGTTTGGATCACTCATAAGATTAACTTTATCGATTCTCTCAATTCCAACCTCTTGTAATATCTTAACAACCTACAAGGTACGTGATTACTGTAATCAAGCTGGTTAACCATAGAAGTCTCAGTCATTACAAGGAAAATACCAAAAACAGCAAAAAGAGCTTACATCTTGAGTCATCCATGTTTTGTTGATGTTACCTAAATAAATTGTGTCATTGCCTTCAACAGGTGCAGTTCTGCACTGCTTTCCACGAATCTACAACATACAATAAACAAAGATGCAGATATAGGATTGATGAGGAATCAGACGCGTGTCTAGAAAAACCAGCTATAAGCATATTACCATGATCATAATTCTATAGATTTTTCTTAGTACTACCTCAAGTTATGGTGTAGAATCAGGAAATATAAAAAAACCCGTACAAAATATACTCACTGTTTTACTACCTTTGTTCCATCTCACTGAATATGGTGAAGACAGCATTTCTGTCAACTATATTGATATTGGAAACAACTAAAATGAGGTAGGCAATAGTTGAGATTGTCATTTTAAACTATTGAATTTGAAAAATAATGATCATTAAGTGGATTCAGTTTTCAAAGGCAATAGTTGAAAACGACAACCTCAATTATAGTCAACCTCATTCTAGCTTAATCCTATCTAAAAACCCACTCTGCTTCTTAAGATGATCACATATATTATACAAGCAGTTAGCTTTCTCAATAAGAAGTCAGCTTCTTATTGTTTTTTGTTCTTAATGCAGTTAATACAGTTTTGCAGCTTTGAAGAAACAAAATACTAACTGAGGTATGGATCTATAAGAAGTGCAACACACCACGGGATTATGAATGATGCAACCATGATGGTGCCCTGCCACTCCCTAAAGGCTAACATATATTAATGACTAGCAACTGATAAAAGAACAGAAGCCAAAAGACTAAATCTACAATTCCCTATTTGGTCATTTCATAACTTTAGAAGAGAGAAATATAGTCCATCAAAGTCTGCTATAACAGCTTCATCTAAACTACCACATCTATGCTTTCATATCGTCCCTATAATTAGAGTAATAAGAAGTTTAGTAGAAGCCATTTGATCATGGAAAATATACATATCTCTCTACAGTTGGATGCATATTGAACTGAAGAACGAAAAGCATTGCTACGTCAACTCGATAGTGACAGAAACCATTCATTTAACTAGTCTATAAAAAAAATATAACAATTAACAACTGACATTCATATTGGCGGAAAAACACAGGTCCATGCATAAATGAAGACACAAAGCTTCACAGTGGACAAATCTACTCGGTTCTGTGATTATCATCTTTAGAGATATTGTAACTACACTCTACAGACATTGATATATTAGTATAGTACAGTCTCTACTCTCTAACTAGTGACGACATGAAATTCATCTATGAAGACTGAAATACTATCATGAAGATGGTCCTTCTCTCACCAGACAGCAAAACATAAAACCTATGCAGAAATTGATAACAGCGATGATTTTGAGAAGCAAATAAAGCTCACCTCAACAGTTGGATACTTCTCCAATGCCTTCTTGGCATTGGCTGCAGAAGCATAACGAACAAATGCATAGCCCTTGTTCTTTCCAGTGGTGTAGTTGTTGTGCCTTAACAACCTAACTCTCACCACATCCCCCACTTCAGCAAAGACCTTCTTGATATCCTCCTCCTCAATATCCTTGTCCAGACCACCAACAAAAATCCCTGTCTTTCTCCTCCGATGTTCTAGTGCTTGCACTTCAGAACTTTGAACCAACCCTTTATCATCGCCCTCACCTTTTTCCATCCAATTGATGCATTTCTTTGATTCTTCATTGACAGTCTCAACACCAGAATCGATATGATCCACTCCACAATGATTGTAATTCTCCACCGCTGAATCCAATTTAACAGGTGTCTCTACAACTTCTGCACATGACTCTAGTGTATTAGGCCTATCGATGGAATCATTCAATTCCTTCGCATTCTCGCCACCAGAATCATCATTTTTCTCAGCCACTGAATCGGAGGAAACACGCGTCTCAGGCTTTTCCATTGAATCATTCATGTCCTTCACCTTACCACCGCCAGAAGAAAAACTGACTGCATCATTATCATGTTCCTCCAAAACTTTGGTACATGGTTCCTCTATATCAGGCATAGCCGTGGAGCCCTTGTTCAACTCGTTCACTTTCTCAACACCTAAACAATCATTGACTCCACATTCACCATTCTTATCCACCAATGAATCCAATACCAGAGGTTTCTCCAAAACATTTGCACATGACTGCATCTTCCAAAGCTTATCCCCAGAATCATTGCCCAACTTATTATCATCTTGATCGCTTTGCTTCGAACTACCCTCACCCTCTATTCCAGATATTTCATCTTTTCTCAAGCAATCTACTTCCATTGGAACAGCGGAAATACTTTCGGCTTGTTCAGCTTCCTTTTCAATCTTACAGTGATTCGTGATTAGATTAGCTTCAGTATCCTGATTGGAACATTCAATGTCAGGATCGCTCTTTCGTACCTTCTTTGGAACTTTCCTTTTCACGATCCTCACCACCTTCACGATCCTCTTAACAATGCGCTTTCTAGGCACTTCCCCAGCATTCTCTCTGCCATTCGAAAGCTCATTGTCCTGATTATTTCCATCTCTCGAAGAATCTTCAATTTGAGCTTCAGCGCCAACGGTCTTCTGGCTACTCTCTTCCGCATGAGCTGCCAGAGCAGAGCCGACTGAAGAGGCAGCCTCTTCAGCTAGAGATTTATCTACTTCTCGAACATCGCTGGCCTGCATAGCACCCGCTGGAGCAGTGCAATTCGATACGTTCTCAAATTTGTCCTCCTCGGCCAATTTTCGCTCACAGCTTACACTGTCAATCCTTTTGTCACCTCCATGCGACGAGGGTTCAATTGGAGCTTGTAATTGACCAATTGTCGCAGAGGAAGTCTCCAGCGATGACCCAGAGGAGGATGCGGGGATTGAAGGTTCGGAATGTTCGGTTCGCAAAGAGGAAGAGGTGGCGTTGCCGCTGGTAACAGAAAGTGCAGCGGCGGGGGACGGCCTGGCAGCGCGTCGGGGGCGTGGGCCGCGAGCCGTGGACTTCCTCGGAGGCATTATTCTACACGATTACAGCGCGATCACGCAAAGGAGCAGAGCCGCTGTTCAGTCTCTCTCTCTCTGGTTCAGGTATGGCGGTTTGAAAGGCCCGGGTCATAGCTTACCGCTACCGTAATTAAGCCGAACCGATGCCGGATTCCATTCTGCTGGTCAACTGTATTGTTCGTATTAAATTAGTAGATTACTAATTTACTATGCTGATCGTTAATTAAATTAATTCAATTTTACAATAAATATATTTTTGTTCTGTGGAGTCTGTTCGCAGCGGAGGATTCCGGCAGTTTTCTCTTCGTCCTCCCTTCTTGGGTGTTTACCGTCTTTTTGTTATGGAGAATTTTCCTTTTTCCGTCATGGGAATTCTTGACTCTAGCAACCATCTATTCAAGGTATTGGTGTAAAGAAACAAAGTGCCGATTGCACTTGCCCAAGACCGTATCTAGTAGCTAATGAAGAAATCTTATATATATAACTCTCTTACTCTAAATATGATAGGAGACTCTTACAACTTGTGGTGGTGGATCTAGTTGTGGTGGTTTTCTTGCTTCACTACAAATGACTCAACTCCTATTTATAGGCTCCTAAAGATTTCTCTAGACTATGGGAAATCTTTAGACTAAGAACATCCTAGAAATTCTCTAGAAACTACTTAGATGGTAGAATTATCTAGACACCTTAACCTAGCTAAATTCTCTAGATGTTTCTTCAACTTGGCACAACTCATTCTTAGCCCAAATCTTCAAGTCTTGGCCCAATGATGGTAAGTTGTTCTTAGCCCATGAAGGTAAGTTAATGTTGATCTTAAAACTCCCCCTCAACATTGACTTTCCTTCATGTTTCTTCTTAACAATGTTGCACTCCGGTTTGTGCCGCTCTCGATTCTTCAGTCGTACTTTTCTGTCTCGATCAACTTGTGACTTTGAAACTATTTTTCTCACTTCACTTGATGCCTTGTATATTCCTCCTTCATTGAAGACCAAATTATTAGTCAACGATGAAATACCTTGTCGACGTTTCACTCCCGGTGACGGCGACATCACTTTGACTCCCGTAGACATCTCCAAGTCCGACTCTTCTTTACCTTCATCTTGAGGCGAAGATTTATTATCAATTACCGGACTTGCAAGGAAGCAAGAATACCCGCAAATACAATTTTTATGACGATTGATATCTGGCTTAATAACCGATCTTCCAAATCCTTTCTTCACCACTTGTTTATCATCGGCTCCTCCATGGAAATCTCTGCGAGGATTTGAACTTCCCCTTTTTCCATTAACCTTCTTTGAAGAAGTTTCCTTACTTGAAGCCGGTATCACGAACATGTCGTCTACTCGCTCTCCGATGTGAACTACGTCCGCCTTGATCATCTTAACATTCCTGAGAAACTTCACATCGTTCGGACCAAATAAAACGTACATACCTGAATCAACTGCATTCGCCACTGAAAGGAGATTTCTCTTCATCCCTGGAACATGATAAACATTATTGAGCTTGATCGATGTTCCGCCACCACTGTTGATCACAACAGTGCCTTCCTTCTCAACATGGTGAATGGTATCATCCGCTGTGAGTATAACCTCTTCTCCTCCATGACGACGAATAGTAGAGAACTGATCTTCGTCTCCGGTAAGATGATGACCGCAACCTGAATCTACAATCCACTCATTTCCCAAGTCTCGGGCTGAAAATGCACATGTGGGAGTGGTCTTGGCTAGAAAACATTTAGCCCACTCTTCACCTTCAGTTGACGTCTTAGGCTCCACCATGTTACTCTCCTTCAGTCTGGTCCGACAATTTCTCTTCAGATGTCCAGGCTTCCCACATCGATAACACTTGAAATCCGCATTCCCACCAACCTTTTTCCTGGCGTCATTCTCCTTTACCTGAGCCACGAGCGCGCACTGATCTTCCTCCAGCTTGATCCCAACCATTTGTTTAGCCAGCAACTCCTGTGAAGCTAGAAGGTTCTCAAACTCCTCCAAGGATGGTTGTTGGACCCACCCTTGAATCGACGTAACAAACGGTATATACTCGGAACGTAATCCCCGAATAATAGACCGTTTTATCCGCGCCTCCGAAATTGGCTCATCCGGGTTGAGTAAATTAATTTCTGAACACAAGTTCTTAACCTTTAAAAAGAACTGTGAAATCGACGACTCACCCTGCTTTGCATTCGCCAGATCCGTCTCCAACATCTGTAACCGCGCCTCGTTATTCTTGTTGTACAACTGGTCTAGCGTCTTCCAGATCGAATTGGCAGAGGTGCATCGTGAGATATTCTCAAACACCTCTGACGATATCGATCTCTTCAAGGCAAACTCCGCCTTGGCATTCCTCCGCTTCCAGCGCTTTATCTCTTCACCGTTTCTGGTGGTATCCTCCGGGGCGGTTGTATCATTGCCTCCAAGGATATCCCACAAGTCCCCCGGTCGCGTGATTGGACAAGGAATGGAGCTGCTGAACTCGTCCAATTATCGGATTTGGAAGTCCTGCATGGAGTCGTATCTCGATCTTGAATATTTAGAGTACCCAAGTTCTTCAATCCCGATCTTGAATTCTTCCGCGTTACCGCAATAATAGCTCTGATACCATGTAAAAATAACGAAGTGCCTATTTGCACTTGCCCAAGACCGTACTTCAACAATAATTGAAGAACTCGTATCAATATAACTCTATTATTCTAAATATGATAGGAGACTCTTACAACTTGTGGTGGTGGATCTAGTTGTGGTGGTTTTCTTGCTTCACTACAAATGACTCAACTCCTATTTATAGGCTCCTAAAGATTTCTCTAGACTATGGGAAATCTTTAGACTAAGAACATCCTAGAAATTCTCTAGAAACTACTTAGATGGTAGAATTATCTAGACACCTTAACCTAGCTAAATTCTCTAGATGTTTCTTCAACTTGGCCCAACTCATTCTTAGCCCAAATCTTCAAGCCTTGGCCCAATGATGGTAAGTTGTTCTTAGCCCATGAAGGTAAGTTAATGTTGATCTTAACAATTGGTAGCACTTGATGAATTTTCAAAGTCGATCAGTACAATTTGACCTCTATTTCTACAAAGTAAATTTTTAGATCTGGCAGAAGTAAGAGTTTATGGAGTAGATCTGGTTCGAATCTATAAAGCAGATGTGGAATTTCGCTTTTGGAGGTCTTCCTTAACAGTCTTTGGTTGTTTGGATGATTGGGTCACCGGAATATCGGTGAAAACGACGTCTTCCACGAGGTTGAAGATGATGGCTGGTGTTTATGTTTAAGGTCCAACCGTTCAAGTTAGTTGAAGCATCACGAACATCGTCAATTCCATCAAGTACTTTATTCATATTTTACCTCGAAAATATTGGAAGTTTGTCCGTAGCAACGCATATAGATGCGCCAACTGGATTGTTATGCAATCTAGAAAGGAGATGTGTCTTGTGGATTGAGTGTTGTTATCCCCATCTCCTCTAGTTTCTATTTTATTGATCTATTGTAATCTATTCTGCATGTTTGAATAAAAGATCGAATATTTGTGTGGCAAAAAAAAAAAAACTAAATAAAAAGGCGATTACTAAAATTTCATTAGTGAATATTATACTGAGTTGGACTCTTTCCTGTTTTTCAACGTTGTTGTTAGGTCTTCTATGACTTGTATTATATATTTGTTTGGTGTCCTTAGAACGTTCGTGGTTTGTTAAATATGCAATATTTGTTTTCTTTACGGCTTGTCACTAGACATCCAGTTAGTTAAGCGACATCATTTATTGTAAATACTACGAAAACTTAGCCTCATTCACTTATTAATTTACTAGTTATTATGCGTGTGCGTTGCACACACATGTTTCTATACTTTTTTCACAAATGTTATATTATGTGCAATATTCTTCTTCATCAGTTATTCCTTCGAGCTCAAAGATAGCACTTCTGTAAATCACAGCTAGAACTCGAAGTCTTGATTCTCCACATACCTGTTGGTGTTCCCTCGAACTATCCATCAATTTCTTCCCATCAAAACCCAACATGTTTTAGTAACTGCTTCTCCAAGAAACACAACATTTACTTGTCTATTCTTTAGAGAAGCATAACGTCGAGCTTCTTTAGTGCATGAAGGTTAATCTAGATATCATTTCTTGGTTTATTTGTCATTGCCTAAGTTATAACCACGCATATATATATATATATATAATATATATATATACACGTTAAAATGCATAACATGTTTAATCACCAAGTTTCTTGGATTCTAACTTTTCCAAGTACTTCATCCAAAGTTATACATACTAGGGAAAAAAAGCATAACAATTGAAATATTTTTACATAAATATGAACAAAGCGACAATGGTTTATTTCATGTAAATTCATTACTATTATCTGATTCTGATCAATGAAAAAAAAATGAAATTAGCAATCTCTTTTGTGCTCACTTTGGAACGCATCTTCATGTTATGACTATTAACTACAAGTACCATTACCATTAATAGCACAATGAAAGGAGACTGAAATAACAAAGATACCTAGTGTGATTCTGCAGTTTGGGAGGAAGAAGTGGTTGCATGCTGATGATGAAATCATATATAATCATCATATATGGACCAACATATTATAACTATAATTGTTCAGCTTTGAGTTTTCGTGAGCTTTACATTCTGTAATGAGGAGCATCCCTATCAACGCGAGCAATTATGCCTGCCAATATAGAGATCTGGTGATCCATACAAATTGATAATATGAGATCAAAGGATACACAAATCATATAATTATCCAATTTAAATTGTAATGACCAATACCTTATCTCCACTGTCATTTCCGACAACCCTAATCTCCAGGCCAACAGAAGCAGCCTTAGGAGCAAGGGGAATATCTTCATAGTTGAGAAACTTCATGGAGTCGGGGTCGAACCCAAAGAATCTAAAAGCATGAACCTACAATTACATGAAATATGATTAGAAATACCAATAAGACAACATAGTAATATGTTAATGAAAAACAGAAAGATGAGATTTCTTCAGCTCTATGTGATATCTTGATGAACAAGAACTGAAAAGAAAATCATAAAACAGAGAAACAATAACAATGATAAACTACTGAGCAAACCCATAGGACACTTGATGGATCTTTGTATAAAGGATGCAGCGGAATCCCTTCACGATTAACACAAATTGCATCTGGTATTATCGGTCCTGCACTTGATAAGAAGTTTTCAACGAAAACAAAATGAGACAGAACGAAAAATTGCAGATGATAGATATGAATCCAAATATCAAGGACATACAGTTGAAAGAAATATCCCCAACTGAATGACTTCAGACCAAATCAAATGGTTAGTAAAGTTGTCTTGAGAGATCATAAAAATTACTGTTATAGTATTCTTGAAGATTGAATGGCAATGCAACAATAGAATGTGAGATAATAGATGATATCTGAGTAAGGTTGCATTGTTTTAGTGAACAGTGGTTTGTCGCACTTCAAACCCAAGTTCGAATGGTTTAGTCCATTATGCTTTGAAGAAAGAAAACTAAATGATATGCTTTGGAAGTTTAGAACTACAGAAATTTCATTCCTCAAGCTTCTTCCCTCCGTTATCATTGCTTGAACACATCGATTTTAGTTGAAAATAGATCTTAAGTTCATGTGATTTGAACCAAAGAATGGAACTCTACTTTAAAGAAAAAAAAAATATTACGAACAAATAAAAATTGCAAATGCTGCAGAGAAGAAACCTTAATCTACAGGGAAGTCAAGTCAATGCCGGTCGTGATGAAGTGGCGATAGGTGAGGATGATTCCCAGCCGCTTATCATCCGGCGGCAGAGATGGTGTCAAACGCTCGACCAGCGGTGACTTTCAATACTACTACGACTGGGAACACCTTGTTGAGGGCTTTCCAGCGGTGGCAGCGCTCTTCGTGAACAGCGCCGCTCTGTCGATCTCCATGCAGAGCTCAAATCCGTTCTCGCTGCCTGCGATTGTCGAGATTGCCTCGTCGAAGTCTGGTACTGATCCCTCATCTGAATCATCATCTAAATCATATCCACTGCTAGAATCCTATGCTATTAATCAATGGAGTGATGTATTATGCCACACAATTTTAAGAATCTCTAAACCAAATGATTGCAGCAGTTTCAAGATACAAAAAACTATACATGACAATAAAATCAAAATGAAAATTTCACACTGGAACTCATACTTTAACTCAGAAACCACTTGGCCAAAGGGATGTATGATTAATGCAACTTCCAAAGCAGAGACAGATTAAAGTAGAAGCTCTTATCTATTCCATATGATATATAAGGAAACGAGATGATCAAATTCAAAAATAATAGCAGATACAAATCGCTAATAAAGTAGTTGCCATTTAGTTATTATGCAGGAAAAAGTACATCTCTAGATGAAGCCAAGCCAATAGGATGGGGCTCAAATCTTTCAAACAACTACCTGAAATTGAGGCTACAACAGAAAGGAAGTAATTAGACACCTTGAGTTTGAGTTTTTCAAGTGAAAGACTCCAGAGTCATTTATTTGCTGTTATGTTTTGTCAGATATGTTTCGCGACTGGTTTTATTTTACCGAGAGGCATCGTTGAAGATGAATGACGAACCGGGTTATCGGTTGGTTCAGAAATTAATGTTAGACCGGACTAGAAATTGTACCCTTTGAGAGGTAAGTGTCATTTGGAAGTGAGAACACTCCTCATATTTTTATGGATTAATTAGCTCAATGCACCCATACGTTTCTGCATGTTGCTGGATGCACCACACATGAAAGCGAATGCACCCATACGTTTTGCTATGTTGGTGAATGCACCTGAAGCTCTAACAATGTTAGTTAAATACATATGTGCCACAGATGCACCCGAATGCACCCACGACAACCAACCACCACCACGACGACCAATCACCACGATGGGCGAGTAGCAGACGACCAACCACGAAGATACACGACAACGCAGTAAAGACGAGTAGCAATACAAAGAAGCGTGTCTGCAGAGGTTTATGTTTAGGGTAATTAACTTCATCAAAACTGTAGAAGATGACGATAGAGGTATATCTGTCCTTAGAAAAATTATTTATTTTTTTAATTAAAAAAATGTTTACATGTGAGTAGCACGTGAATAACTAACGACAAAAATAAACGGAACTTAGACAAAATGTGTATTGAGAAACAAAGAAATACAAATTAGTGCACTGAGCAACATGAAAAAACATATGGGTGCAGTTGGCAACATGACTAAAACATGTGAGTGCAAGTTGGCTAATTAACCCTATTTTTATATTGGTAAATAGATTATGCCCTACCTTCGTGTGTATTCATAATCTTTGTAAAGGTTTTGTTTCCGCCTTATTATGAGAATTTTTCACTACCAAAAATAAAATAAAAATTATACAAATTATATATACTAGTTATTAACGCGTGCGTTGCACGCGCATCGATCATTTAAATTTTAAGATATATAATCTATCTTAAGTTTACTAATATTTATAATTAATCAAAGTAAAATATGGGCAAGTTGATTCGTTGTGAGAAACGAATATATATGATAGGGAATATATATTTATTATTAATCAAAGTAAAATATGGGCAAGTTGATTCGTTGTGAGAAACGAATCTATGTGATAGAGAATAGCGACATAACGTAATTCAAAACATGAGAAAGAGAAGAGGATAATTAAGTAAAAAATTAACTAATGTTTTCAGTTGCAGAACTAAGTTAGCCTTATAGTTGGATATATAAATGAATTGGGTCGAGCATTATGTTGGTCATTTAACGGCTGAATTGTATCTAACTCATCAACTTGAGGTATCAAGAATGTAAACTTGTTCTTAACTACTTAGAGTCATCAATGGACAAATTTGACCTATACAAACGTAATTATATACAATATCACAATACCAACAAAATTTGATTTAACAATACAGATAAAATTAAATCACAAAAATATAAAGTTTAGACTTGAATTTACAAAAATATTTAGTTAACATTAATTAGGTTGTACACAATGTAATTGGATTAACAAATAGAAGAACTAAATTAATAGTTTGAGTCCATAAATATTGGACGATGAGTAAAATGTTATTTGTACGAGATCAAACTTCAAGAACCACATTTCATCCATATTTTAGTAAGTGGCTGATCTACGTGATAGAAAAATCTGAACAGGCAGAACAACATATATCACTCGATCTATATAATTCGTTGAATAAAATTTTTTTACATGTATCCGAAATTTGAACGGAATGAGTATGATAGGGCTGACTTAAATTTATATGAATATTGTATTGTAAATTAATTATAATTACTATGACATGCCGACTAAGCGGCCTTAAAAAAATAACAAAATTTAAATAATGATTTAGTAATAATATTAAAGATAAATAAATGTTTCTCAAATATAGAAATAACTAAATTATTAATTTTATAAAATATAGGAATTAAATATAATATATTTTTTGTTAATAAAATGAAAAGGTGTCAAAAATGTCTATTGGGGGTGAGGACCCAACACAAATAATATATTGGTATATAGATAAGAAAATATATATATTTATATAAGAGCACATATTATTTATTGAAGTGAATTTTCTCGAGAAGTATTAAATATTTATTAACACGAAATAAAAGTCATAAACTTTATCATGATCTAACATATTAATTATCAAGTAGCCTATTTTTTGAGATAGTATATATATTTGATAACTATAATAATATACTTGACTGTAAGGTATATAGTATCCCAAAAAATAGAATTTATGATGACAAAACTAAGATTAAAATTGACAATTTTAGAAGTTTAGACTCAATTTTAGAGTTTATGAACTCAACTTCGTATTATTTTGTCATAGAAATTAGGTGATACAGATTCCGATATCTGCTTTTCAGATGTTCCGACTTAGAGACAATGGCACGTATATAACTTATTAGAATTGATAAAGACTTCGACTCACATATGCCGAGGGTGTTCCGACTTTAGAGTAATGATATTAATACCCTAAAAGTTGCTCAAATTTATATTGCTGCCATCGAGAGAGATCGGAACACCTCGGAATCGGACTTCAGAATTTGTATCAGTTCTCTATAATTATAAACAACTTTTAGGACTTTTTTATATCCTGATACATGTCGGATCTTGTCGGAAGCTGGCTGTTTGTCATAAACCAGAACCACCATCATCATTCATCAACCATTTAATATTTTTCTTACAAACATGAAATTAACTTCATTAAATGATATTTATATTATCTTAATGCTCGTACGTGTTTATAATAATATAATAGTGGATCTTGTCTTCCATTCATTGAAATTGAATTTTACTGAGAAGGAAAAGCCGTAGCTTAAATCGGAAGAGGGAAAACCTCAAGCACAGTTTGGTTCTTCATGGAATCATGGTCCTGCGAAAGGGAAACCGAATATTTGTACGACAACCACAGATAAGCTCCAAAGCCAGCCACAATGACCGCCGCTGAAAGTAGCATAGTCCTCATCCTACGGTCCACACATTTTGTCGGATTCTCATCGCTTCTTGATCTCGTAAGGGTGTCACTTTTGGGCACTTTGATGCGAAGAGTGCCGTGGCTGAGCTTAGCGGTGATGGCGCCACCAGCAGTGGAGCTTTGTTGCTTTGAGAGCTTGAATTCTTTGCGGAAACGGCTGCCGTTGAGCTTCATTAGCTCATTTGGTGGACGTTCTCCGTTGACCAGTAGAGACCCGTGGCTGTTGAGCTGGACCTTCAGCTGCTCCTTGTTAAACCCTGCCCACCACAATTAAACGATCACTATTTAATTTTTTATAGCATATTTGCTTTACACTTAAAATAATTTATGAGTTAAAGTGCTGATCATAAAAGTTTTTCCATTCCCAGAGCTCGAATGTTTGATCTCTGATTAAAAAAAGAATCATTGAACCATTATTACACGAAGTCATTAAATCCCGCTAGCCCAGGAGAGAATGTTACGTACGTACCTTCAACATGGAGCTCAAGGGTATCATGACCCTGATCCTCCTCCGTCTTCCATTCAAAAGCGGGATCGATATCCTCGTACTTGGTCTTACGTTCCATCCTTGAGGTTAATTATGTTTTTCTTCTCTTCTGTCTGCAACTGCAACTATAGACAAATATCAGCTTCCTTTATATACTTATGCATGGTCGAGGTTTTGTTTTGTTTTGGAAGAGAGCTAGCTTCTGATCTTCATCATATTCTCAAGTTATTCCTAGTTTGTGAGTTGGGACAAAGCTTTGTCTTGTACTCTCTGTCTGATGATCATGGAAGATCAAGGCAAAGGATCAAAGGTGGTACTGCATGCATATGCATGTGCGTTATGATATTGGTTTGGCCACTTTCTTTGGTATCAAGGCAGAGAATAATTATCTGACAAACATGCAAGGAAGAGAGACAAGGAGACATTTTCTGTAGAGCTGCTCAGGTTTAAAGTAACAAATTTTGTTCGGAAGGCAAGTGGTTGAATTAGGTGCAAATAGTTAAAGTAATTTTTTTAAGGGTAAATATAAGATTTTAAAGGAAGAAATTGAGAAAAAAAAATACAAATTTTAAAGGTCAAAATTACATCACCAAAAACTGAGATTGATAATTGCTCCACCAACTCTTAATAGCTTCCAACCCCAAAATGATCCGTTTAAGGATTGAGTTCAAGGACAAAGCTATTAAGGGGTTGAGGTCTAATTAAGGGAGTAATTGATCCCCTTAACTTTTGTGGTGTGTAATTTTGACCATAAAAATTGTATTTTTTTTTCTCATTTTAGTCCTTTAAAATCTTACATATGCCCAATATTTTTTTTCTATTAATTATTTTAATACCCTAATTAAATTATACCATGAATTAGGGGTGAGTAATAGTCCACCAAGACCAAAACCAAGACCAAGACCGCTCAAGACCGAGTCCAAAAGACCAAGTCCATTTTGGACCAAGACCATTGGTCCTTCTATTTTAGTCTTATTTGGTCCTGATCTTAATTTTGGTCCAAGACCGAAAAGACCATTAAAACTAGGGGTGAAACCGGACCGGTCGGACCGGTTTATTGCTTATTTCGGTCGGGTATCTATATTTTCGGTCCGATTTTTTTCCTTAAAAAATCCGACCAAAAAGCCGTGTGAATAAAAATAAGGGTTAATAACCTATGAAATGTCTGAATTTTGACCCATGTTAACCGGAGATGTCTGAATTTTCAAAAGTTAATTTGGAAGGTCTGAATTTTCAACTTTGTTGAACTTTGGTTTTCCGTCCATTTTAGGGTTAAATTTAACAGAATTGTGTGAAATGACACTTTTACCCCTTTTAATTTTTTTTATTTAATACCTTATTTGAGAAAATGTGAAATGACAAAATTACCCCTGAAGTTAAATTAAGAAAATTCTTTTTTTTTGCTTTAAGGGGCATTTTCGTCTTTTCAGGTCAAGCATGTGAGGGGCACACTTTGGTCGGAGGGCATTTTCGGGATTTAAGTTTATTTCCGGTCACATGCCAAGCATGTAACCAAATTCCGTCAGTTTTAACGACAAAAATTGACGGAGACTTCTTATATCAAAAAAGTTGAAAATTCAGACATTCCAAATTAACTTCTGAAAATTCAGACCTCTCCGGTTAACATGGGTCAAAATTCAGACCTTTCATAGGTTATTAACCCTAAAAATAAACCGTTCATTGGTAGTAAGGTTTTTTTCGGTTTAAACCAAAAATCCAAAATTAACAATTACCATTTAAAATTATTGTTATTTTCATGGAATTTTATCCAACATAAATGAAAAATAACGTCCAGTAATATAATTTAATAAACTATAAAACAAAATTATAAAAAATAACATTCATAAGTGCCTATTTCATAATTTATATTAACCTAATTAATTAATTATTAATTAATATCAACTAATAATATATATTGTTTATATTTAGTTAGCATAACGGTCAGTTCGGTCCCCACGGTCCTCAAAGCTCAAAATCCGAGCCGGACCGAAAAACCGAACTAGAGTAAAAAAAACGACCAAATACCAAACGAAATATTTCGGATTTGGTTTTTTTCGGTCCGGGCCGGTCGGTTTTCACCGGTTTTTCGGACCAACCAGATTTTGGTTTCACCCCTAATTAAGACCATTTATGACCATTATATTATTACTAGGGATCAGCGCATGCGTTGCACGCGCGACGATCGATTTTGTTTTTTAATTGTTCGGTTTCGAATGAATAAGTTGAAGCATTGTAATTTGTATGCAGTCTATAACAATTTTTGTTATCATTAAAAAACATGTGTTGATTGAGAAGTATCCAAGTTACCGCCGCCAAATAACCTAACATACAAACAAACAAATACAATACAAATGATTATGATATAACTATAGAACTACGAAGCTGCTCAACATTTATATAAATCATGAACGGATCGTCTAAACCAAGCTAGAATTTAGAACGATAGTTGAAATTGTGTGCATTTTCAAATATAAAATACAAAATATAGAATTATAATTGGTGATACTGGAGCCTTCTTCACTTCTTACATGTTCATACCTTTTGTTATGCACAACTTACTTTATCACCAGTTGAACTGAAACTCGTATAATGCTACAAGATTCTAAGAGGCTCTGTTTAATCTAATTTTGTGTTCTTCCTACTGAGAGCGTCAATAAAAAATGATGCATGCAAAGAAAATCATCAATGTAGGTTTGTAGGGAAAATGGAACAATAAATTCAGTATATGTTTATGTTGCAAAGGAATCTTTAGATTTACTTATACATATATCTAACTATAATCATAGTATCTTTAGTCAGAAGCAAAAAAATGCAGCAATAGTAAATAAGTATAAATATCAAACATGTACAAGAAGTGTGTCTAATTATGAATATTTTGACCGATGGATATTAACAGAATAAGATGGAGAAGTGTCTTTACCAGAAATGAAGGAAGTACAAAAAGCTAATTTATTAACAAAAGACATACTAACTTAAATGCCGAGTACAAGAAGAAACAATACCTGATGATCCATTTTCTGAGCTAGCAATTTCATTTCAACCAACTTATACTGCTGAAGCCTACAATAATAGCTTACGATTAGATTGTGAAAATGCTCATAACCAAGTAGCTTAAGATGTTAATATGAGAATCTAAAATATATCGAGGAAAAATATTACTACATCATAGTAATATTAGTAATATAACTAAAGCCTCATTTTGTGCCTAGAAATAGAAGCAATTATTCCACACTTTACAACTAAAAGTTGAAATGTAACAAATATCATTCGACTCCAGTGCAATGCAATTTACTCATCAATCAGCTAATGTTGTCGCCATAATACTAATCCAGCTTGTGAAACTACTAAAGAAGCTCACGTGGGCTATTCCAGCTTTTGCGAGTTCTTCGTCAATTAATCTATACTCATGCATTACCCAATTGCTACGTTGCCTACGTAGAGCCCGACCAATATGACAAACCAATGTTTTCTTCATCCAAACGTCCTGGTGTAGTAATGGATTGGTCTGTCCTTCCCAGTTGCCTTCCAGTAAAAAAAATATGTTTCTCGATTAGCTTTCAACTCATTTCTGTACTTCTTCGTCCTTCTATGTTGTAATTTAGAAAAGACAACTAATGACAGACTATTAATTAAACAGATAAAAATGAAACTCACATATGAAAACAAAGTTTACTTAATGAAGTATCTCCAAGAATTTACTAAAAGAATGCAACTCACAAGACAGTTCCATTTATAAGAACGGATCCTTACACTTATCAATTGCATCAGTAATTATTTCTCCAATAAGATCAACGTTTTCAACATATATGGTAGCAGCAGCTATAAATCCGGGGATTGTTTTAGTTAATACAAATGATGCAGACAAATAACAAACAAACAGTAAGTCCTCATCATCACCATTTATATAATGTGTGCATTAACATTGATATCATCATGACTTTTCACAAGCCTGGCCTTCTTCTCCTGTTCTTCTACCAATACTTGCACAATTTTATCAATAGAGTTGGATAAATATGATTATTACTTAGAGAAGATGAAAGTTGAAAATATTATTGTCTTAGCCGTCAACAACATCAACTTGTCCCATCCCCGTATATATTTGAGTTTATTGAGTCTATCCTTACTTTACTCACTAAAAAATGATAACTAACACGGTAGTGTGACTGTAACCTATTGAATCGTCTATAACAAGGAAATCAACCAACATCTATAACTGAAAATAATAATAATAAAAGAAATTTTGAACGTCTCAAACTCTGAGAAATATATACATTATGATAAATTTATTTACTTTAGACAATAATATATTTTTATATATATAGTTTGACTGGTCAAAATTATTGCATAATTATTAGCCGTATCCTAATTTAGGATTATATATTTTAGGGAAATTTCTCTGCATATTAAGTTTCATTTTCATTTTCAAATTCTATATTTATATTTATTTTAGGAAGGATTAACATATATATATATATATAAAATAGATACGCATTTTTTATTGCTAAAAATATATTATGTGATCTTAGTTTCCACGTAAAGCCGATAGTGGACCTAATATAGATTTGGATCTATAATGATTTGGATCCAGGATGAAGTTAGAATATTTTATCCAGGCCTAAATTATTTAGTTTATTCGATGCGTAGTAATTGACTAACACGGTATTCTTGCGGAATTTTGTTATAAAATGTTGTGCTCTTTACATCAACATCATTTGAAATTCTTATGTTTATATAATAATTGAAATAATTATAATAATTTTCTCAATAATTATCCCACAAGAAAAAACATTTAATAATTAGTTTCATTTCCTCTACTCCATTATATTATATATAATTATAATAAGTGCATTTTCAATTTATGAGATGATTATTATAAAAATAATATTGTACAAATTAAAAATAAATAAATAAAAATAAAATAAAAATGGTCTTAAATGGTCCTAATGGTCTTGACTAAAATCAGGACCAAAAAAATCAAAATCATTTTAAATGGTCCAAATAGTTCTGGTTTGGTCCTGAATCATTTAGAGAATGACCATTTTCAAATGGTCTTATATGGTCCTAGACCCGGACCAGACCATGATCAGCCCTACCAATAAAATCCATAATTTCGTCCTCATTTGGGGTCAACCCATAATTCTTGATACCACTATTCCAACACACTTAATTATCTTTACACCATGAAAAATGTGTTTACGTAATTATAATTTTTCGAATGTTGTGAGTTGTTGAATTTAAATTGATATTCTTATTATACCAATTAGGGGTGTCAACGGGTCACGGGTTTCTGTCGAATTATGGGCCTACACTGATTTTGCCTCGTTGACTTGTGAGGTCCCGCTCCGATTTCGCCCCACGTACCATGCGATATGGGACGGGCACAAATCTACTTTTCCACATGGCGGTGCGGGTTCAGGTCTACGATCGCACACCCCGTGAAATAGGACTAAAGTAACACATACTCAAAACACTAAGCGCTAAAATATAAATGAAGTTTACTAGATATGTTAGGTCTTAGTTTAGAGTCTAGACACAATGTTTCAATGTTAAACAAATCATAAGTGGATGTCTAAATATTTGTGTTTACTTGTTTATATTGCGATAAATTTAATGTGTTTGGTAATTTGGATATGGAGTTATATTTTTGTGCTAGATTTGATGTGTTTGGTGTTTATATTTGTATTTAGAGTTGAATTTAAAGGTTAATTTGGATACAAGCTTGAGAATTGATGAATATGATGATAGATTTAGGATTCGCGGGGCTCCACAGGTCGCCCTGTATGATTATTTATCTCCACAGTGAGTTATATAAAATATATATGAGTCTAACAAATCGACCCGCAAGACGAGTTAGTGCCGACGAAAACCACCTCGCCCCATTAACAATTTAATACTCATATACCCAACCAACGTATTTTTTGTTCCGTCTAAGATTCAATAAATCTAGCGTATTAATTTATAACAGCCTCATTAATTATTAGAATTTATTGATATTTCAATTATATTTATTTATACAACTAGGGTTGGATGTATAAACTAGTCTGGTCGAATTAGATTAGTACTGAACTTAACTAAATCGGTTAAAAATTAGTTCGATCGAACCTGTTTAATAAGAAAACCTGATTTTTATAATTATAAATGGTGCAGATTAGGATTACAACAGAATGGACCAGTTTAGCAATTAACTGAATTGGACTTGTTTTATTATTAATGTAATTTATTGCAAATTTAAAATAAATTTCTTAAATACGTAATAGGTATATACTATATAGGTTCTTTTGGGAAAAAAATAAATAAATCTAGGATTGTTAACTAAGGTCGCAAATTTTGTATCATAATCAGTATATAAACTAGTTAAACCAAGCTAATTAGACAAATAAGACACAATTCTCATCTAAGGATCTACTTCAGTACACATATACATAATACTCTTCTATACCATGAAGATTTATTGGAATAATAAAGTGTTTTTAATGACGGTTTATGTTAATTAGTTATTCTTATTTATATTTTAGTTTAGAAAGAAAAAAAAAGACGATAAATGGTTCTGTCCAGTTCGTACCAGTTTACAACTAATTTACAACCAAATAAGATATTATAATTTTTAACAAGACACTTTAGACCCTAAGTTTAAAACCGAACCAAATTGGTTTTAACAATTTAGTTCAGTTCAAAACCGATTCAGCCGTAAACCGAATTGTGCCTAACCTTATATACAATTATACTTTGCCTCCATCTAGAGGTTCCCTCTTTAATTTCAAGCTCCTCTGTTCCTACTCCTCCATTTACCTTCGTCGATGACGAATTGTCAAATTCCTTAGTGTGTTCGATCTATACTTTTGTTAGGGGGAATTTGTTCGATTAGTGGAGGCTGGTTTCGTGCTAATTTATCATTAGAATAGTGTTTTAAATTTCAAACTACTTGTATAATTTTTAGCGGTAGAAATCGTATGTCAATTACCATTAGTTACTGTTAATATTAGCTAGTAATTACAGTTTTAAAAAAATAAAATAAAATAAAATAAGCAGTTGAGAATATTGTTTTAAAGAGGGAGTAAATGCTATAAGTCGCAGCCTGTAGGCCTCAAGATGTGAGTTACCGTTTGTAAAGTTCAAACATCCAAATCTACAACAATGTTGAAGTGTCTACGTATTTTAATTTTTTTTAAAGAGTTCTTTAGTGCCATATGTTTGTACAATTTTTGTTTTTTGTGCTATCTGTTTTATTTTGTAAGCTTTTGGTGCTATATATTTGCATTTTGTAGATTTTTGGTGCATATGTTAGTCAACGGTTAAATTTAACCGTTAATCATTTTATTTTGTTCAATTTAGTTCTTAAATTTATATTCCTAAATTTTAAATTTTACTATTTAATCCCTATTGTTTTTCCGATCACCGCCCAAATCCCCAGCCACCACCCAAATCCCTCGGCCACCACCTAAGGCCGACGACCACCACCTAAGGCCGGCGACCACCACAAATCGGGCCGTGCGACCACCAAATCGGAGCCGGCCAGCCCCAATCGGGCCGACAACCACAAATTTGGGCAGGCCACCGCCATTTGAGGCCGGCCACCACCAATTGGGGTGGTGGCCGGCCCCAAATGGTGGCTACCGAGCCGATTGGGGCTGGCCGGCCCGATTTGTGGTGGTCGTCCTCTATGGGAAATGATGAAGGAGCTAATGGGGAAGTACGGAGATGACTCAAATTTGGTTTATGATCTGGCTGATTAAGTAACCTTTATAGCAGATGCATCTCTTGATAGCTATTCTATACAATTTGTTGTTAGTTATAGCAGAATAACACAATCGATACTTTCAGATTGTATGCGAGTTAAAAGATAATTCTTCCAGAATGTCACAAAATTTACATCTTAGTGAATTCTGGTCGGTAACATCAAGTATGAGGCGGAGAGGTCGGGCATTTGTAGTTGTCTTGGGTGATGCCCTAGAATGCAGTATTACACCATGTCTCTTGCTAATCAGTATTACTTGCCTTTCTTCTTCGATTTCATATACCGTATGCAACATATAAATCTGTTAGTAATTTAGTCATTAGCAAATGGGCTGCATTATCCGAGTATTCACTGAGATCAGTTTGGTATCCTTTTTTGATAGTTCGACTGAACTTTGAGATAACTCGCTTGACTTATTGAAATGACCCATTTCCTACTTATTTCAGATACTTATAGCATATATATTTAACTCTATCAATTTCACTTCACCTGATCTGTTGTCATGTAGGGATTCATTAGGGCTGAGCATGAGACGGATGGGCGGGCTTTTTCTAAAAAATGGCCCAAGCCCTAAAACTAGGGCCACTTAATGGATGTCCCGAGCCCTATCCCAAGCCCTAGCTAGTAGGAAAAGGCCCGCCCGCTACGGGCCTACAGGGACTAGGGACAAATGGAACAAACCCAAATTCCCATCCAAGTTTAAAAAAAAAAAATCAAAATCAATTTACTTAAACCATAACTAAACACAGAACAACAACAAAGTTCAACACATACCACAAAGTTCACCATTAAATACCAAAATCACTCAAACATTTTGTCACTTGTAAGAACACTAAGTTCAACACATAACTTGGTTCTCCAAAATAGTTCACCAAAGACCCCAAAACTAAGTTTTACCAAGACTCTAACACAAAGTCACCAACAATTCTGACATAACAAGTTATAAATGCAAATCCCAGATCAAATGGAACTTCAACCTGAAATATCACTAAAGTTAACTTAACTAACTATAGTTTATAGCTGATTTGTTAGCAAAAAGGGACGGGACGGGTCTTTTGGGACTTCGTAAAAAAGCCCTAATCCTAGCCCTATCCCTAGTTGAGAAGAAAAGTCCCGCCCATTAGGGCTTGGGCACATTTTTGGGACGGGCTTTTTGGGACGGGCTAGGGCAGGACGGGCGGGATTTTGAGCCTCTCGGGATATTTGCTCACCCCTAGGATTCATATAGAAATGATGAATGGCATACTGAATTGCTTGGTTGTTTCTCAGAACCTCTTTTATGGATTTTCTTATTTCATACATATGATCTGTTTTTCTCGTGCGAATACACAATTGTAATTAATTTCAAAATCCTCTTTAATTCTCCCATTAGGGCTTGGGCACATTTTTGGGACGGGCTTTTTGGGACGGGCTAGGGCAGGACGGGCGGGATTTTGAGCCTCTCAGGATATTTGCTCACCCTAGGATTCATATAGAAATGATGAATGGCATACTGAATTGCTTGGTTGTTTCTCAGAACCTCTTTTATGGATTTTCTTATTTCATACATATGATCTGTTTTTCTCGTGCGAATACACAATTGTAATTAATTTCAAAATCCTCTTTAATTCTCCCTATTTAAAAATGTTGAGAATAAGGTACAGTAAATACAACTGTTAACACTCAATTTATGATCGTTTCATCGATCATATTCCATACATGTGGTCATTTGATTTTGATGCTTGAATTGGTGAATTCAAGCTTCTGCTAACCTAGTGGGGATTGAACCCTTGACATCTGGTTAAGGGATGAGGCGCTGAACCACCACACCATTGTTACATGGTTGAAGATATTTAGTATACTCTTATATTCCCCTGCGCTTAGTGTAGTTTCTAATTATTTTAAAGGCTGACAGCTATTAAAACCTTATGGGAAACAAAATTATATCATGCCTTGGTGTTTTCATTAATCCATTTGTTTTTTTCAATGAGCATTATTTGTATGGATGGCACGTACATGGAGCCAAAAGAGGCTCCACTGTCCTTCAAATACACTTTCGAGTTTCTCTATTTTGAGTGCTTTCATATCAGGAGTTGGAACCCAACTCACTGCTTTTTGCTCAATAGACAAAGCAAAGCACTTGTGAAGTTGCCAAATGGAAAAACTTTTAACTTCAGCTGCTTAAAAGTTAACTTTATACAAAAGAGTTATGAAAATGAAATGTCATTGCCAATTTGTAGTTGGTAACTTGGTTAGCATTTAAAAAAAATGTAAAGTGTTAAGTATAAATATTTTATTATTGCTTTGATTAAGGGCTGCTTTTATTGGCCTAAGGGATATAACATTGAACAACTATAATATATTATACATTGAAACAGCTTCAAACGCCATGTTAGTCAATTAACAGTTCAATCATTCCTTAACCATAAATTTAGGTTCCAAACTTTATCGAGTTCAATTTTAGGTTCAAAACTTCATTGAATTCTCTAAATAGAAAAATATTCATGATTATAATTTATCACATACAGACTAAATCGGTGCGAGCGAATGTTACTTTAGGTGTGTATAAGTATCCTACACGTGCTCTTTGAAAAAAAAAACTTTCAAACACCAACGGCAAGTACTGTCCCTTGAGAATCTCTCAGACTTGTAAGTTGTAATGTATTGTCTGTCAATGGCGAAAGCTGTAAATCAACAGAACCAACTGATCATTCAACAGCTAGCTACTGATATGACTTCACTTTTAACCTTTTCCTTCATAATATAATATATCCATCCATACATACACATATACTCTAACCTAACTAACCTTAATTTGCCTTAGTGGAACATTACAACCAAAACATGTAATCTCACTCTCATAATCTCATTAGCTTAAACAGTTAAACCTCAGCTCGATACTGGGGAACTTAATATCCATTAGATGTTATGCTAGGACCTGGGTTCGGGTTCGAGGCCAGACCGACGAGAAAATCTCTATAATCCCCAGGAAGATTGCTGTTTGATATAGCTTCCTTCAGCTCCAAACCATGTTTGCTCTGAAACACACTAGCTATCTCCTTCAGGTCTACATCGGTTCGTGTTATCATGATTCGCAGCATTGCTCCTTCATCTTTTGTTTTCCTCTTGATGCTCAAGTACAGTAGCTGCAATTACAGAATTACTTTCTTTAAGATAACAATTGTTATGAAGAACCAGCAACTATATGATGAACTGATCGGTGATTATGTGCAGACAAATAAATACTTCCGTTTTACAAGTGTTTCCCCTAAACTTGACAATCAGTACAAGCAGAATTAGCAAATTGCAGTTATGGATTGATATGAATGCAAAGGTGATCATTTAAATTTAAAAAATCTGGAAAAATAAAATACCCCAAAAGAAGATGAAGAAACAATTCACCTTAGCATAATAGTTTGGTGGGTTCAAGATGCATTTAACAACCATACGAAGAGAATTCTCAAATTCCTTCCCTCCTCCATACTTCAATGCCTAAGAATCATACCAGAAACCACCGAACAATCAATCAAGCAAGAACATAATCATCAGCATTCCAATACACAATTTGTGGAAGGGATCTAGGTTTTACCTTGGAGTAAGGATGTCCATATATGTGTCTGTAGCTCGAGAAGCTGAGCTTCAATTGAGGAATGCTGCGCTTGCTCAGTATCTCCAAAACCACAGCCTCTTCAATTCCGCTCTCCGGACGGCCCTCTCCAGTCTCGTACAGACGCCGCGCGTCGCATTTGGCGACGTGGTGACTCACGTCCACTTGGTGAGCCTTGTGCGACGTCGCCAGGGCTACCAGAATCTTTAATCGCAGAAAAACACGCACAAAATCATACATCGGTATCAGAAATCAAAATGCATGAAACGGAAATATGTACGGCGCGCGAAATTGGAAACTGAGAGATGGATTACTCTCTGGAACGGGTGAGCTGGCTCCACGTTGATGATGTCTTGGTCGAGCTGCCGCCGGAATTTCGCGTGGTAAGCTTGCCTGATGAGAACGATGTGGCTCGATTTCCGGCCAATGAAGATCTCCGCTAGAGCTTTGTAGTTAGTGTCGCTCTGCTCCAGCGCCTCCCTGGCCAGGACCGCATCGCGCTCGTGAGGGTCCATCAGGAAGATTGACAGCGCGGACCGCGCCTCCGGGGACATTGCGGCGCCGTCGGCGGCCTGGAGGAGGTCATTTCCGTACATTTTGCGGTACGTGTCTCTGATCTGACGGCGCTCGGGGCGGGTCCGCTGAGCTAGGAGCTGGAGGAGTTGGGTGAGGTGGCCACCGGAATCGTGAATCTGGCGGCAGTCGTTCTCGAAGCTTCCTGCCGGAGATGAAGAGGTGAGAATTCTGGTTGCCATTAGTGGAAGTGCATTAGAGAGGGAAGGAGCAGAGAAAGAAAGTGGGAGCTCAGCTTGACTTATATGGAAGGTGCGTCAGGCATGCTTGGTGACCAAGGTTCTCTCTTTTCCCTCCCAATTCCAATTTTATTTTATTTTTCGTGGAATTATTATTATTATTATTATTATTCTTCGCCACTTGGAAGTATTTCAACATGAATTATTATAATAAGAAATATAATTATATAGATTATTTTATTTAAAATGAGGTTTAACTACCATTATGTTAATATTTTCGAATATTAGATTTTAAAATAAAATTATTTCCTTTTATTATTATTATTTAAAGTTGAACTAAAATGCAGTCGAAATTGCATTTCTTAAATTAAGCTTATCTAAATTGTTATAATGGTTAAGATCCGACTAAATTTCTTTCTCTCAAAATCTATTCACTCTCTCATGATCTATCGTCTATAAATTCGAGTGTGTTTACAGTCGATTATAACCAAGTCATATCATTTAAAAAATAAAATAATTATGCCCGATTAAATTAGATAATAATAATAAAAAAATGAAATTCAAAATCATTTCTAAAATTAATTGTCACAAATGAAGGTTATTGTGCCACATAATACAAGATCATGCGATTTTGAACTTTTAGACGTACCATAAATTTCCGCTCATCAAATAACATTATATAATTCCAACAGCTACAAACATATTTATTTAATTTTATTTATTATAATATTATTTAATTTTAAATATCAAAATCCAACTGCCATATTTTTTTCTGTGATACTCGAAAAAAAAAATGAGAAACTTTTTGAATGACCTATGATATTATACATTTCTAACTAAGAATAATACATCTATTTTTTTTAAAATATATTAGCTTTTTGCCGAATAATATATTAACTTAAATTAAAAACGATTCCCGTACAAAGTATTAATATTATAATATATATTTTTATTTAAGCGCAATAGCTGAATCAATCATTCATTTATCAATTATAATTAATCCACCTTATTTTAGTTAACCTTCTTATTTACAAATATATTATTATATATTCTTTTAAGGAAAAGTCTTATTGCTAACTTGTAGTTGTAGCTGATATTTGATAGTTATATATTCCAGTATTAATATCGAAGGAGAGCCAAGTATAGTTCTTTATGTCGAATAAAAGCTTGCTCTTGATCGCGTACGTGTTAAGTAATGAAGAACACCAAAAATGGTATAAGATCAAATAAAACTACACTTTATGAAACTTAAAGTGTAGTTAATAAGTTTTAAAAAAAGTAATAGGAAACTTAACTCAAGTAAATGATGGACGCACGAAAGTTACTCGACTAAGCTCCTATGCTTGTTTGCAAAAAAAAAAAAAAAAAGTTAATAACTAAAAAAACTGTCCAAGGTTTACCCTATGTTAAAATTAGGTGTCTGAAGTTTGAAATGTTAAAATGGACTGTCCCAAGTTTCATTTTTGTTGAAATTTGGTGTCTCGGTGTGATTACTTTAGAGAAGTCAATTCCAACGAAACCGTCTGTCAAATTCGAGCTCTCATACACGCTCCTTGCTCGTCATCTTGCCGGGACCGTCACCTAAAAAGTTGGTCATATCCTGGCAAGTAAATCTCGCTCTATTGTCCTTGGAAAATGGCTCCACACCACTCTTCTAGAAACTTTTTTTTTAATGTTCAATTTTTAGTTGAAATTTGACGATTTTGTAAAAAGTAAAGAGTGATGGATTATGAGTGGGTTGGTGGGTTGATGGAAATGATTGAATGGAGATGAAAAGACGCACAAAGACACCAAATTTCAACAAAAATGAAACTTGGTACAGTCCGTTTTAACATTTCAAACTTCAGACACCTAATTTTAACATAGGGTAAACCTTGGACAGTTTTTTAGTTATTAACCCAAAAAAAAAAACGTTCTTATGCTTGTTACATACGTACTTTTTAAGTTTTAACTCGAGGATAATCTACTTGTGAGTTACTTGAGATTGACTTGGTTAATATTCGAATTTAAGTTCGGATATACTCAACTCGAACCTACTCACGAGCCTTAATATATGTTAAGTCTAAAAAAACCACGTATTGATCGAGCTAAGTTTTAACTCAGTCAAACAAACTTCAAACCAAGTTCGGACATACAATTTCACTTCAAACCTTCAACTTAATCAAGTCGAGATCCAACTCGACCGAGCAAATTTTGAGTCAACTTCTAGCCTAAAACTTGGGCGAGCCGGATGCAAATAACCTAATACTCGGCTAGACTCGTTAATTCAATATGTTGTTAGTTGTTAGCATACGGGGAATCACACATATAATGTGTTTTTGGATATGAATGTATATATATATATATGTTCAACTGCCAAGTCTTCCTTGGTTTATTGGTTATATCATATTATACTTTCGGCAATTGGCATAAAGTAACCATAAACGCATGACAGAAAACATAAACATCTTATTTTAAGTTAATTATTATTAGGTGAGTCATCTCTACATACTTAAAAGTCTATCGAGAAAAAATAACTTTCAAATTGTAATGCTTATATATTGGAAAAAAAAAAAAAACTTGTAATAGTTATATACTTTCTATATCCTAATTTTGTAAGATTTTTTTTCTTTTTTCGCGTGTCTTCGGGATGTCCCATTAAAAGGACAAGATCTGTAATACGATTGCTACACGCTTAAAATATGTTCACTCGAATTGGATCAGTTCGGAAGGACTAAAATAATGTTGTCCGTGAATATTTTTTCATTTTCAGAACTCGACATAACTTAAATTCGATACATTTGGCTAATTGTAACAACCTAATAGCATGGACGAAGCTACCATAGAATGGTGATAAATCACCCATCAATTTTTTGTGATATATGTGCAAAGTCAATTTAACTTTTTAAAATCTTACATTTAACTCTAATTTTTTTTAACGCTAATTATTTATTTATAACTCAAATTTTCCCCACCGAATAAAATTTCTAAATTCATCCATACGTGTAGGTTGACTTTTTTCCAACATGTATGGTCTAAGCTAAAGTATCAAGTATGCCTAATAGTGTAGGTTGTATTTATTCATAATCTAGGTGGAAAAGAGAAAAAAGGGAAGGGGAAGTAGAGGAAAGACTTGTTGGGGTATGAGTAGAAAGTGTTATGTTGCAATTTGTTGTATTATTATTATTGTGCAATTGACATGTGAGCTTTATTGTGTAGCATGATGCAACTAATGGAATTCCTAGTAGACCACGCGAAAACTGACTACTTTCTAGTATTTTTCTTTCTATACTCGCTTTTCTAGTCATACCCATCTACCGAACCACAAAACTTGTAATACAAAATTGATGAGGATTCAGATGTCACTATAAGACATCAAGAAATTATATCCAAGGTTTAACGCTCTACTCTTAACTATATCTATTATATTCAAACTATGCGACCTTTGGAAATCGATTCACGATCAAAGCGTTACCTCTTATTATAAGACGTAATATGATGAATAACGATTCAACGTTTAACCACTTAACATGATGTCTCAGACTTAAACCATGTGAACCCTAGGAATACATTCATGACCGTCACTTGACTTGGTATTATGAGTTGACCACTATTATTTTATGCATGAAGTAAATATGCTAGAATTATTGTCCTCTCAATAAATATAGTGTAGCACGCTCGGAGAACTACCCCTACGAGATCTAAGAATATATTATTGATCAACATTGTATCCATTATTATGGTTGAACCAAGCTTAATAGTAACATACATTATTTTAGATGTGAAGTAATTATATTACTTTTGCTTTCTTCATAATGTGAGTCTGAAAAAAATTATATCCATGTGGTTTTTAGTGTGCTTATATAGGGATAAGAACCTATTTAGTGTCTCAGTTTTACCTCATGTTTCAGTTTGGTATCTCAAGATTAAAGTGTTGATATGGACTGTCCCAAGTTTCATTTTTGTTAAAATTTAGTGTATCCGCCCGTCTTTTCCTCTTCTTTCAACCATTTCCATCAACCGACTCACTCACATATAATCCATCACTTTTTACTTTTCACAAAATCGTCAAATTTCACCCAAAAGTTGAACATAAAAAAAAGTTTCCAGCAGAGCGATTTCGAGCGACAACAAAGCATGATTTACTTGGGCAAATGTGGCCAACTTCTTAGGTGATAGTCCCGACAAAGTGACGAGAATGAAGCATGCTTGGGAGTTCGGATATGACCGTCGGTTTCGTCGGGATTGACTTCTCTAAAGTAATCACACCGAGACACCAAATTTCAACCAAAATGAAACATGGGACACTCAATTTAAACGTCAGACACCAAACTGAAACATTATTTATCTAATCACCTTGAGATTGTAAATGAGCATCTGATTGTTTAGGGCTCCAAATCCAGTTGTTGCCAATTAATATTGTTGTTTCTATTTTTTGAACTGCTCAACTGATATGGGTACCCTTGTCTCTAGGCATAAATTGTTTGTCTAAATTAGAGTTATCTTCGACTCGTGGTAACTTTTTTTTGGTAATGGATCTGCACTTTTCACATCCTCGACACGACCATTTTCAGGTACGTTACAGCAGGGAGAGCTTGGATCAATGGCGCTTTCAGCAAAGTGTCAAAGGCAAGCAAAGTTGCAAGAACAAAAACGCAGGAAAGATTCCACATGGCTTTCTCCAACATGTCTGCAAATGTACTCTTTTACATGATCTTTATCCTTACAAGTTACAAAGAGTAAATTCATTATTAAAGTAAAAGATGTTTGCTCTATATGCTTCATGAGATATGCAGTGGTCAATTATCATCACATTATTGTTTATAGAGCTGAAAATGATTTATTGTAGGAGTCGAACAATTAGGGTTCATATGCTCGGAGCAAATCAGTCGATTCATAAGTTATTTCTCTTTCACCTCGGATACAAGATTCTCCAATTGTGGCGTAACTTGTAACAGTGGCATTTGCGACGCGGGATGAAACCGGCCATATTCAGAGTGAGAATCGACAGTGAATCAGTTGGGTAAAAGTTGTATTTTTAGGTATCAACATCAATGGGAAAATGTGAATATGTTGGTGTTGAATATGTGATAATAAGAGTGGGAGATGTGGAGATAAATATGAGAGACTTGTTTTTTTTTACTTCTCAACTTGTTGCATTCTCATTCGTCTCATTTTCTATTTATAGGTACATTTGTAGGACTCTAGACACTTTAGGATTCTAGTATTTTCTTGTTCTAGTGACTTTTTTTCTAGAGATTTCTTAAGACTCCTACTTAGAGACTTTTCTACACACTTAAACACTTCTAGACACTTAGAGATAATTCTAGACACTTTAATACAAGTTTAATTCCTAACAAAAATGGAGCTTAGTCATATTCTTTCACAGCCACAAGCTTGTCCATTTAGTTCTGTATTCACGTGTAAAAAAACCAACTTAATTGTGAATGCGTAATGCACGTTGAATGGACATGAAGCGCAATTATACTCAAAGCATGAATAGTTTAGTTATTCAGTTTGCGCAACTTACTTCTGATGTTAACTTGTTCTGCACGAAACTTTTTACTTTTTTTACAGCTTGGCTTAGTAAAAAAGGTCCTAAAGTTATTTTATTTCCTAAGGAAGAATATCTGGATCTAGAACTATAAGAAATTTATGGAATAATAATAATAATAAAAATGTATGGTTGAAAATGGAAGCTTCAGAGTAGAGGTGCTTTGGTTGGAGTTTTGTGCCGCAACCACTAAACACTCAGAAAACAACTAACAAAGACACGTTCAAAAGATCTGAAATTGTGGTTTACATGTGGAAGCTTAGCCAAACCCCTCAATATCGATCTCGTTAGACTCAATATATACTGTAGAAAAAGGTTTGGATCTTGCCAGCCTCACAGTGACTAATTTCATGGGTTATGGTGGTTTTATTGTGGCGGTTTAGCAATGACTGACTGGTTCAATCGAATTTGAAACCGGTTCAGATACAATGACCCTAAAGATTAAAATTATATACCACTTCAAATATTGTTATGTTATAAAGGAAACTCCTTTATTTTAACATGGTGGTTGTGGAAGTTGAAGGGTCGATGCTGACGAAGAAACACCATCAAGCAACTTAACTACTCATTATTTATGCGCAACCACAATTCCTCATTGTCTCAGCTGAATAACTTATTATTATTCTCATAGTTTATTTAATTTAGATATTGCTTGCTTCCTATACATTGAAAATTTCCATCTCAAACATCGATATAGATCACTTTTTTTTTAATAAAACAGTTGGTTTCTAACAATGAGAATGATCGAATTAATTAATAAAACGGGTTATATTATTTTTAACTGTTTGACTCTGAATATTAACACATTCGATTCAAAATTAAGAACGCTCTGTATGTTAAAAAACTGATTTGTTTTAATTATGGTATTTTTCAACTAATAATACTAATTAACTAATTTTTTGGCCGCACTAATTAACTATTTGGTAACGTCCGTGTTTCTATGGTAATATTATTATTACATTTTATTTTACATACAAAAAGAGAGCTTAATTGAGTCCTCAAATTTAAAGGTCCTAACTTTCCAGGAAAACACGTTGACGGTCGAGCTGCCACGTGGCGACTGTAGGAACACTAGACACTAGGAAGAAACGTGGCCTCAGGAACCGCTTCCCTGTTTCGTTAATCAGACGAACTAAGAGGGATATTATCGTCCAAAAATAATTTCACATTCCCCAAAGTTACCCGCTGTTGAAGTGATCCGCTTCTCTCCTTCTTTCGGTTTCCAATTCAAGAAGCTCACGCACAAGCAAGCTTTCTTACGTTTCTCCTGGAGAAGAAGGGGTATATTCTCTTCTCAGGTCCGATTCTCTTCCACAACATCTCAATTGTTGTTCCATTGATCTGCTAATTTATAACTCTTCCATCGCTAGCTATACAATAAGCTGCTTCTTATCTCCAGATCTCGTCGTCCAGGTAACGTGTCATATCTGCACTCTCTTCTGTATTGATTTCATCTTTGCATTGTCTGGATGAGTTCTCGCTGTCTGAGATTTGGTCGGAATTGGTTCTTTGAGCTGGGTAGGTGTTGTCCTGATGAAATTTCACGTCAAATGGTGTTGGTTGATCATGTCGGTTTAATTTCAGATCTGGGTTGGTCCGGTGTAACAGTGCACTGATAGTTTACAATGTCAAATTCCAGTCTTCGCTCAAAATTTTAGCTCTTAGGATCACATGGATTCAGTTGGTTGCACTCATTAATGTCATTCTTCATATGTGAGGGTCCTTTCATATGAATTTGTTCTTGTAGCTTAAAAGTTATGATTGTTATTCATATTTATCTTTCCGTTACCTGCTACTGGTATTTGTTACTGATCATTGTTATCTCTGTATCGGTTACTGATCATTGTTAATTGTGCAATTCGTGTTTTCTTTAGATATGAGTAGCATCATCATCTTGCAGTTTACCATATACATACACGAGATCAATGCTGAAGCCATTGCAATATTCCCATTTTTGGTTTCGATTGCCATTTCCTTGATTCGGTCCTGTGACTCTAACGTTACAATTACTCTTTGCCTCTAGTCTTGTTCATTATATTCTGATTGTAATAGATCAGTCATTTCCTCAATTTGGTTATATCGTGCATTGCAAGATCTTTGCTTACTTTTAGGAGAATTGAAACTGCAGGTAGTATTATTCTTAATTGGAGATGTACTGAAGAATGTTGAGCAATCGGGTGGACATGGATTGATAACGAACACATTGGGCAGCTTTTCTAAACCATTTCGTCTAGTCTAAATAGGAACATTAAAATGGAGTAGTAGGACAACTCTAACTTCCTCGGGGTCAGATTATCATCCTTTTTTCCGAATCTGGCTCTTTACAGTATTCGGTGACTTCTGTATCGTTTGGCTGAGTCCTTGGAGATTTAGAGGCAGGTTCATCGGTTCTCACATATATTTGAGAAATGGAGGTGTCAGTTTCTCCACAAGGACAGAAGCATCACTTGCAGATCAACAGTAGGAAAACTTTAAATGGAAAACAGAAAGATTTGTGGAAAAGCATTCGAGAAGGTTCAGTGGCTGATGTAGATTCCGCATTAGCTGTATTAAAGAAGAACGGGGTTAGCATCAATTTGAGGAACTCTTTTGGTCTTACCCCTCTTCACATTGCAACCTGGAGAAATAATGTCCCCATTGTCAGAAGGCTTCTTGCTGCTGGAGCTGACCCTGATGCTAGGGTTCGTTTCGTTAACTTTGACCCCTTTCTCAATATATATATAATATTGCAGAAAATATATAATTGATACGAGTGATTTTTGTTAGTAGCATCGTCTATGCGGTTGGTAAATATGTAACTATGTGGTATGGAATTTTATCAGTTTCTTTGCATCTTAGTCATCTTCTCCATTTACTGTTATCAAAAGCACCGTGTAAATAATAAAGTTTTAAAAATGTACACATGCCAAATCATTCGGTTTCTGTGGCTACCAGTCATGAAACTTATTATTCCAACTCTTTTGTCAAACAAACCAAAAATCTAATTTTATATTTATGGCTGAAATTGGATTTTCTGCAGGATGGTGAATCAGGATGGAGTAGTCTTCACAGAGCACTGCACTTTGGTCACCTTGCTGTTGCAAGCATCCTTTTGCAGTCCGGTGCCTCCATCTTATTGGAGGACTCTAAACTCCGAACACCAATAGACATGCTCTCTGGTCCTGTTTCCCAGATGGTTGGAAGTGGATGTGATTCAGGTACATAATCACATGTTTTATATTGTTATATCTATAAATTTGGGGTTAAGAACCTAAAAACAGTCCCAACTATAAGTCATATTGCTAATCATTGTCCCAAATTTAAAATGTTATATTTGGTGTCCCAACTATCAAGCATCACATAAGTCTAAATCATGAGCATCAAATCTGATACTTCCTAAAAGTGGAAAAATATGTTTTTGTTGCATAAAACATCAATTTTAACACCAAAATGAGTCGAAAAAAGTGAAAATCAACCAATCTGATAGTTTTGTTAGGTTCTTACCCATAAATTGCCCTTTCTCTTTTTAATGTTTGCAAGGACTTACCACCTTCAATTTTTTTTTTTTTTGCAGTGACAGAGGTGTTCAGTTGGGGAAGTGGAGCAAACTATCAGCTAGGGACTGGAAATGCATGCATCCAAAAGTTACCAGGCAAAGTAGAGTCACTTAATGGGTCTTCAATCAAGTTGGTTTCTGCTGCAAAGTTCCACAGCGTAGCAGTTGGGGCTCGTGGAGAGGTTTTCACTTGGGGTTTCGGAAGAGGTGGCCGCCTTGGCCATCCTGATTTCGACATCCACAGGTGTAGTACGCGATATTGCCCTCTACTTGAATGGATTAAGATTTCTATGCAATAGTATCATAATATTTTAAACCGAGTCGCTGATTTTTTTTTTTTTTTTTGGCCAAGACGCTGATTATTTTCTTGAAAATTGTTGTTTTGATGCGTTTTCATTTCAGCGGTCAAGCTGCAGTGATCACTCCCCGCCAAGTCATTTCTGGGTTAGGAGCTCGCCGTGTAAAGGCCGTTGCAGCAGCTAAGCATCACACTGTTATTGCTACGGAGAGTGGTGAAGTATTCACTTGGGGATCTAACCGAGGTACTAAGAAGCACATACAATGTAATAACTGAGCCTCTAATTAATGTTAATGAAGAAGTTGAGGCTACTCAATATGAATTTTAGGCCAAACGAAAAAAACCCGAGTACTACACCCTTCATTCTCAAGCAGGAAATGTTAAGAATAGTGGAAATTCAGCATTCCCTAGCCATTATGACTTAATTTGTTGATTTAAAGGCTAAAACTTCTAATTGTGGTTTGGTTGCAGAGGGCCAACTTGGGTATACCTCTATTGACACCCAGCCGACACCCCGCAGAGTCAGTTCCTTAAAGGCGAAAATACTCGATGTAGCTGCTGCGAATAAGCACACTGCTGTAGTTTCTGAATGTGGCGAAGTATTCACCTGGGGCTGCAACAGAGAAGGCCAACTTGGCTATGGAACTTCCAATTCTGGATCCAATTACACTCCAAGACTGGTCGAGTATTTGAAAAGCAAGGTTTTTGTGAAAGTTGCTGCTGCAAAGTATCACACAATCGTTTTAGGACCCGATGGGGAGGTAGATGATTTTATTTATGTTTCATAAATATTTTTTTTACCCAAGTATCTTTGGCTTAATAGTATGTCTCTCAGGTATATACGTGGGGTCACCGACTCGTGACCCCAAAAAGAGTGATGGTTAGTCGGAACCTTAAAAAGAGTGGGTCGGCACCTTTGAAGTTCCATCGCTTGGAAAGGTTGCATGTAGTTGCTATTGCAGCCGGAATGGCCCACAGTATGGCCCTTACTGATGATGGCACACTATTTTACTGGGTGTCGTCTGATCCCGATCTTCGATCCCAACAGGTTCTCCATTCTGAAACCTTTTTATTTTTAAAATTTAGGGTTTTATTTATTTGTCTTCAAGATTATACAAGACTCTTAAGGCTACCCAATAATTTCTCAGTTCGGGTTGGTAGAGATACAATTGATGTAATAGTCTACAGCTGGGTTCAGCTGATACCAATGTAATAGTTTAGGTCAAGTATAAACTATAAAGATTAAGTCTCACACCTTCACCTAAAGGTTTTAGGACAGTTGGTCAAGTGGTCTGTCTGAACTTTCACAGAAATGTAAACCTTTACTATTCATTTGTATCAACTGAACTCAATCGGTAGACTATTGCATCAAACTATTACATTTGTATCAACTGAACCCAATCGTAGACTATTACATCAATTGTATCTCTATCATGGGCCTTCCAACATTTATTTATACTATTTTCTATCTCGACTGTGCAGCTGTACTCGTTGTGTCAAAAGAACGTCTCTAGCATTTCTGCTGGGAAATACTGGTCGGCTGCAGTGACAACTACAGGAGATGTCTACATGTGGGACGGGAAGAAAGGCACCGACAAGCCACCTGTTCTGACAAGGTTACACGGTGCAAAACGGGCAACCTCGGTTTCTGTCGGTGAAACCCATCTCCTGATTGTTGGCTCCCTCTACCATCCTCCCTATCCAGTTAGCTTCTTACCCAAGAAACCTCGGGATTTGAAACTTAGTGCCAAGTATGAGGTGGAGAAGTTCGATGAAGGGTTTTTGTTCGATGATTTAGAAAATGATGAGCCGGCAGCTTCGATGGTAGACGAAGCTGACGTTTCTTTGGTCCACAAGTCTGCCCCTACATTGAAAAGTCTTTGTGAAAAAGTTGCAGCAGAAAGCCTAGTGGAACCGCGGAATGCTATTCAGTTGCTGGAGATTGCTGATTCACTTCAAGCTCCTGATTTAAGGAAGCACTGTGAGGTAATACAAACTTCTTTACTACTTATTTGCTATTGAAAAAGTGTCAACTATAGCTTATATTGTTAATAGTTCTCCCGGACTTAAAATGTTGATATTCGTTCCAACTATCTGATTGGTTGGTTTTCACTTTTTTCTCTCCTAAAATTGACGGAATAAAAAAAACATATTTTTTAAGCATAAAAAAACCTAAACCATGAGCAACAAATCTAATATATTTCGAAAAAAGTGAAAAACAAAATGTTTTTGTTGCTTAAAACACCAATTTTAACACCAAAATCCGCTGAAAAAAGTGGAAAGCAGCAAATCTGATAGTTGGGATACTGAATATCAACATTTTAAATTAGGGACATCGATTAGCAACATGGCCTATTGTAGGGGACTGTTTTAGGTTCTAACCCTTAGTCCTTACAAATATTAATTTTCACTGTAAAACATAACTTATGCTACTTTTTACTGTTGAAAAAATGGATTTTATTTTTAGTCATTTGATGAAGAAAATAAGCAGACCACAGCACTTGACTAGGAAATTCATCTGATTTTCTCCTCAGATTTATTATTTCTTGTTTGCAGGATATTGTTATGCGGAATTTGGATTATATCTTCACTGTCGCAACACAAAGTGTTGCTAATACTTCCCTTGAGATTTTAGCCAGCCTTGAGAAGTTATTAGACTCTAAATCCTCTGAATCGTGGAGTTTCCGTCGGCTACCTACACCGACTGCAACTTTTCCTGTGATTATCGACAGTGAAGAAGAGGAGAGTGAAAGTGACCCGACAAGGACCCGTTGTAGCCAGTTGAAAAAATCTGTTTTCAGGAGTGATCAAGTGAACTATGATTCATTTCTAAACCCGAAAACCGACCTCGATGATGGATTGACTAAACAAATCCGCGCTTTGAGGAAGAAACTGCAGCAAATCGAGATGCTTGAAGAGAAGCAGATCAAGGGGCATAATCTTGATCAGCAGCAACTAGCAAAGCTCAAGACTAGGCCTGAACTTGAGAATTTACTCGTCGATCTCGGTGTTCCAGTGGACATGGTAGATACCAAGAACTCGGTTTCATCTGATGGAAAAGGGAACAAGAAGGGTGAAGCGTCGAAGAAACAGAGGAAACGAAGTAAATCCAGGGTAGTAAATCATACTGAGAATGTGTCCGGATTTTCTCAGATCGATTATGGCAAAGTGATCATAGAGGCATCTTCGGATCTCAAACCGGTTGAGGTTTCCAAGGTAGAGGTGAGTCGGGTTAAAAATCTAAAAAAAAAAATCTCTATATATCATGTTGCTAATCGTTGTCCCAGAGTTAAAATGTAGATATTCAGTGTCCCAACTATTAGATTTGTTGCTTTCCACTTTTTTCGACTGATTTTAGCGTTAAAATTGGCGTTTGCGACAAAAATATATTGTTTTTCAGTTTTTCGAATTATCATATTTGTAAGTCATAGTTTAGGCTTATTTGATGCATAAAAAATATGTTGTGTTCCATCAATTTTAAGAGAAAAAAGTTGAAATCTACCAATATGATAGTTTTGACAGCTAATATCAACATTTTAAATTTGGAATAGCGATTATCAATATGGTCTATAGTTTTACTGTTTTAAAGTTCTTAACCCTATTGGTTATAGTGAAATTACAGAAGGTCATCTAACTATTAGAAGGGTAATTTGGTCTACTAACTCAAATCCTCTCCTAAACTCTCTTTGGTGAGACAGGAAGTTGAAGAAGTGAAGGTAACAATTGAAGTAACAAAAGACCCTCCTCCACCTTCCATTATTACCCGAACTGAGACCCGAGAAGCGCCCAAGAAGAGCTCGCCGACTTCATCTTCTAAGAAGAAGAACAAAAAAGGAGGGCTTTCGATGTTCTTGAGTGGTGCTCTTGAAGACAACCCTAGAGAATCGACTCCACCACCTCCCCCAACCCCGAAAATTGAGGGACCCGCATGGGGCGGGGCCAAGCATCCTAAGGGATCAGCGTCTCTCCGCGAAATCCAAGATGAGCAGAAGAAGGTTCAGGGGTTTCAGATTACTTATAGTAGTAACAGCAAAGGTAAGGTAGGGGAAACTAGAGATGTTAATATTGAAGGCAGAGTAACTTTGAGTTCGTTTATTTCGTCAAACCCGATTGCGGTTTCAAGTCCCACCTCGTCTCAAGCCACTGCTGAGGGAGAAAAGAACACCCCGACATGGGCGGCAGCTTCGGGGACACCGCCGGCTTTTTCTCGTATGTCGTTGAGGGACATTCAAATGCTGCAGCAGGTATTCTTGCTCAGCCTCTTTGAGTAAAACCGCACATTATAGTTATTTAGTTGGTTGTTGACTGATCGATAACTTGTTCTACATTACGCGCTTTTTGTTTATATTTAGGATTGATATAACCTAAAACAGTCCCAGCTATAGACTGTTAATTTCTGATCCAGATTTAAAATGATGATATTTGGTGTCCAACTATTTGATTTAAGTTTTTTCTCTTAAAATTAGCAGAACAAAAACATGTTTTTTTTTATAGTATCAAATAAGCCTAAACCATGAGCAACAAATCTTATATTTCGTAAAAGTGGAAAATAACAAGTTTTGTTGTTTAAAACGTCAAATTCAGTCGAAAAGTTAAAAACAACAAATCTGATAGTTAGTACTTTGTTAGTAAGTACACTGATAAGCAATATATGGTCTATAGTTGAGACTGTTTTTAGGTTCTCAACCCTTATATTTATTACATTTTTTTTTTACTAATCTTCACTTCGGCTATACACTTTGTTTAGTAGCATTGCTTGAGAATGGTTGGTTATTCACACCAATCTTTTAAGTTTCAATTTTTATTTACTCAGGTATGGTTGTATTCTTCCTCTGCCTCTTTCAAGAAAGCCACCCATTATAATGATATAGTTTAGTTGTTGACTGATCGATAACTTGCTCTCCAAGTTACGAACTTTTTTCTTCAGATATACACACTTTGTTTAGTAGCATTGCTTGAGGATGGTTGGTTATTCACACCAATCCTTTAAAGTTTCAATTTTTATTTACTCAGGTATGGTTGTATTCTTCCTCTTCCTCTTTCAAGAAAGCCACCCATTATAATGATATAGTTTAGTTGTCGACTGATCGGTAACTTGTTCTCCTAGTTACAAATTTTTTTCTTCGGATTTACACACTTTGTTTAGTAGCATTGCTTGAGAATAGTTGATTATTTACACCAATCATTTAAAGATTCAATTTTATCTACCCAGCTATGGTTTTTACTTGGTTTTTATTATTATTATTATAGGTTAAAAAGCAGCAGAGTCTCTCCCACAGTCCAAAGACAAGAACTGCAGGGTTTGCTGTAACAACCGGACAGGGTTCGCCTTCAGACAACAATAACGTGAACCGATGGTTCAAACCCGAGATCGAAGCTCCGTCCTCCATTCGATCTATTCAGATCGAGGAAAAGGCCATTAAGGACCTCAAGCGTTTCTACACCAGTGTCAAAATTGTCAAGACACAGTTTTAAAGCTTCAGAAAGGCCGTTTGGGACGTTATAGTGCTTTTTCAGCAGCGTAGAGATCTTCAAGACCCGGTTTTTAAGTGGGGAAAATCGTCGAGTGGGAATAATCGTTCCGAAATGTGTAATCTTTGATTTAGTTGAACTAGTTATTGCACAATGTAAATTACTGTAAAGATTTGGTGTATAAATTTCTGTAAAGATCTGTAGTTGAACTAGTTATTGCACATTGGCTTTAATTGATAGAGTAGTGGGGATTAATTCCATCTACTTTTCAATCTTTTGTATGAGTTAACCATTTTTCCTATTTCAAGGCTGCATTCTCAACTATATATATATATATATCTGCTTCAAGGAGATGTCAGCTAAGCCAAACTAAGACATTGCTATTTCTTGCAGTCCAAGTTAGAAGATGGGGATATTATTATTATTATTATTATTTTAATTTTTATTAAGAGAACAACATTTACAGCTACCTCAATATATGGAATAATTCTCACTTGCACAGCATCTATAGTGCATGCTTATTTTACATTTAGAATAATTTTTGCTTATTTTACATTTAGAATAATTTTTACTCGTAGTGAGTCAAAACTGTAAGGCGGTGAAATTTTTACTATGAATATTTTTTTTAAAGGGATTAAGTACTTTTTCATACCACTTCTTTGCACAGAATCCACTTTTGGTACCACTTCTATTTTTTTGTATACTTTTGGTACCAATTCTTTCAACTTTGTATTCTTTTGGTACCACCGTTAATTTTCCGTCCAAATTGGTCGTTAAGTGTCATGTGCCATGCACGTGACCGCCCTAAACTTTTGAATTTGTTTCAATTTAGTCCATCTAATGCATCTCTGACTTTTAATTTGTTCAATTTAGTCCTAAAAGTTAAAAGTTAGGGATGCATTAGATGGACTAAATTGAAACAAATTCAAAAGTTTAGGGCGGTCACGTGCATGGCACATGACACTTAACGGCCAATTTGGACGGAAAGTTAACGGTGGTACCAAAAGGATACAAAGTTGAAAGAAGGGTGGTCAATAACCTGGGAGAGGTCTGAAGATTGGCCCTTGTGAATTTGAGAGGTCTGAAGATTCAATTGGTGATAACTGAGGTCTGAGGTTTGGACTTGTTGATAACTGAGGTCTCTGTTAGATTTTTCTGTCAAAATTGACAGAAAGTTGTCACGTGCCAAAAACGTGCCTCACATAAAAATTGAATCCCAAAATTGCCCCTCCTGCATCCTTGTGCCTGTCACGTGCCGAGCGGAAATGACAAAAATACCCTTGGGCGGAAAATGAAAGCAGACGTCTCTTCATCTCCCTACCCACTGTCACATCCGATCAAACTTCTCCATCTTCCCATTCTCTATTCTCAAACTCTCTCAAAAAACTGAAGAACGAAACTAGGGTTTGCTCCGACTTGGACTGTGAGGAAGATTCCGGCGAAGTGGAGCGGGAATTTCGTCCGGCCTGCGGCGAGGTTGAGGTTGACGGGAGTTCCAGCGGAAAAGAGGGGAGTTGCAGCAGGGCTTCGAAGGTGACGACACTGTAGAGGACGCGAGCGGTGGACGAATTTTAGGGCTGAGGAAGATGGCTAGTGTGTCTGGTAAGTTAACTTGACACAGAATGTGAGATTTGAAGTTTGTCTTTGTTGTGGGTTTGTCCAAATTGTTGAAATTGAGAATAATATTCTACAAAGTTTAGATTTTTCTTGGTGGATGTGTTAAGACATGTTGATTATTTGATTTTAATGAAGCATTTAGTAGATTCTCGACAGAATGTAGGAAGATTGAAAGTTGAAAAATGAATATTGAAATTCTGACTGCACTGAAAACGAAATTGTTAATTACATTTGAAATTCATAGTTTTTAGTTAGTTCAGATGGGTATATTGGCTGATTAGTGTTGGGAAAATCGAAACTTTATGGATGTGTAACGGCTAACTGAGTCTGGTTTATGAAGAAATTGAAATTTGAAGAAGTTGAACATTTTATTGTTAAGGAAAGTCGAAAATCTTACTTGAAAGTGAGTTATTTCATTGTTCAGATCTTAAATGTTACATTGGCTGATTATATGTTGAAAAATGGATAGTTTATACATTAAACCTCTTGTTTGGATTAGGGACTGAAATTTGTATAGGGATTTGTTCAAAACAACAAAACTTGAACAAGTATTTTTACCGTTTCATTTTCGTGTAATTGTAAACTGATTGGAAACCTATAATGTCAAACTGATTAGAGACCTATATTTTGAAAGAATAAGAACTTTTTAGACCGGGTTTTCACACAAGAGGAAATTGGCACTCCTCTTTGTTACACAAATTTTGTTATTTTCTACAATATATCTGTGGTATTGAGTTTTTGTTGACATTTGACAAGTTCTTGTATATTTGAAATCTGTCATACATTTGTTTAAAACAAAGGTCTGAATATTTGTGAAGGTTTGACAAATAAGGTCTGAACAGTTCTTCTTGTTTACAATTGAGGTCCCAGTTTGTGTATAATGTTTTAAAATAGAGGTTTCAGTCATTTTACTGACTTACTACAATTTCTATTGAAAAACATTTTACTCACTGATGTATTCTTCGGACCTTTATTTTAAGGGATAAGGGTTCCTTTGGTACCACTTCTTTGGGCAGAATCCACTTTTGGTACCACTTCTTTTTTTTTGTACACTTTTGGTACCAACGTTTTCCATTTTGTACCCTTTTGGTACCTCCGTTAGAATTCCGTCCAAAATGGCCGTTAAACCCCCATGTGAGCTGCACGTGACCAAAAAATAAATTTGGCTGGACGGATTTACCCTTAGGGATAAATGTTCATTTGGTACCACTTCTTTAGGCAAAATCCACTTTTGGTACCACTTTTTTTTTTTTTTTTTTTTTTTTTTTTTTTTTTTTTTTTAAATATTTGCTTTTTTTTTTGCTGTCGGTGAATCTTATATTATATTAATTACAGAACTTCCATTATCATCATACAGCTCTTCCTTAGACTCTTCTTTTGTGTACTTTTTGTCTGACACATTCGAAGAAATTTATATGTCGTTGTAAAAACCAATATTGTAATGTATGTATGTATGTTTCATGTATCAGTTGATATATGATAATAATGCGGTGCATAGTATGATAGATATGTTTGTAAGTATTAGAATTTCGTGCAATATATAAGAAAATTATTTGTTCGTGGCGTTGAAATTAACTTTTTGTATTGTGAAAAGTATCACTATGAATTTAATAATGTTTTCTATAAACACAAATAGATACGTCATTCCTTACCACTCTAGAATAAACATTTCGACACTCTGCAACAATAATATAAACTTTTAAAGATGCGACGTTTCCTTTTGTTATATCGAAAATATAAGTTGCAACATTACTAAGTAGGGCTCTGAACAAAGTTGAAAATGTATATATGGGACAATTCTATATCGAATCCATATAAACCCGATAGCAAAACAAAGCAAATATATAAAAAAAAAAAAAAAAAAAAAAAAAAAAAGTGGTACCAAAAGTGGATTTTGCCCAAAGAAGTGGTACCAAATGAACATTTATCCCTAAGGGTAAATCCGTCCAGCCAAATTTATTTTTTGGTCACGTGCAGCTCACATGGGGGTTTAACGGCCATTTTGGACGGAATTCTAACGGAGGTACCAAAAGGGTACAAAATGGAAAACGTTGGTACCAAAAGTGTACAAAAAAAAAAGAAGTGGTACCAAAAGTGGATTCTGCCCAAAGAAGTGGTACCAAAGGAACCCTTATCCCTTATTTTAAACAAGAACAAAAAGTTTAGACCTTCGTCATACCTTAACAAATGCACAGAACTTTGTTACCCTTCAAATGTTTGATTTGTCATAAACAAATTTTGTTATTTCATACAATATATCTGTGGTATTGAGTTTTTTTGATGATATTTGACAAGTTCTTGTATATTTGAAATCATTCATACATTTGTGTAAATCAAAGGTCTGAACAGTTGTAACAGTTTGACAAATAAGGTCTGAACAGTTCTTCTTGTTTACAATAGAGGTCCAAGTTAGTATAGTTTGTTAAAATAGAGGTCTCAGTCATTTTACTGACTTACTACAACCTCTATTGGAAAACGTTTTACTGACTTCTAACCTTCCTCAGACCTTTATTCTAAACAAGAACAAAAGTTAAGACCTTCATCATACCTTAATAACAAAACTTTGTTAGAAACTGTCTAATTTGTCAATTTGTTTGCTGGCAGATGTACAGGCACAAAGCAGCATGGAAGAGTATCCAATAACTGTGGAAATGAACCATCATGGCCGGTTTATAGTTGAAGCGGATGGGTCTCTAAGTAAGTACGTTGGCCAGATCGACTGCTTTGAGATTTCAAGCTTCTACCCATTCAGGCAGCTACTGAGGTTGGCGAGGGAAAAGTATGGCTATCCCGAGTGGCGATTAATAAACTATAGAAAGTTTATGCCTGGTGGAGTAATCGCCTTAAAACTAATCTTGGGTATGTCTGATTGGTACGATGTGGTAGAGAGGCATCCTAGAGGAGCCCTGATGCAGTTGTACATGGTAAAGGATGATGTTGAAGGGGCCAGAACTATGCAAGGTGTTGAAGGGACAAGTCGAACAAGCGACGACCTGGGTGAGTTAAGGCATGCGATGGAAGAGTTGAGGTCGGGGTTGGCACGGGAAGTAGATGGACAAGCACTTACATCTCCCATACATGTCGATCATGTCGATCTAGAGGGGAGCCGAGATGAGGCATCTTCCTCCTATGAAGTAGTATCCATTGAATCCGGTGAAGAAGAAGATAGTGAAGTTGAAGAACACTGTCTTCCAGCTGAAATACTCTCCGATGAAGACTGGGTGCCTAGAGACGGAGACGACGTGCACAGCACAGATTCCGATGGTTCTGACCCATGGCATACAGTTGCCAGGGAAACAGCACGGGTGGAGGAGGCGAGGGAGGCAGAAAGGAGGAAGGAAGTCGCTGCCGGGAAGAGGAAGGTCACCTGTGACAGGGCCGATGTTGGGAATGTTGCAGGTTAGTGTTATGCAACTGCTTAATTACTGATTTATTATGCAATTATATACATGAATGATATATTTGTTTTTGTCGCAGATGGACCTCCTGCAGAAGAGTTCGATGAATTGGATTTTTTGGATGATGTTAATGGACCTGCTCTACAAGATCTGCTGCACAACAGTTTGAGCCTGGCATCTCTTCCAAAGTCGGACTCCGATGAAGAAGTGGACAGTCACCGTCGGTTCCCGGAGTATAAGGAGAGTACGGGACCAAATGCCCCTCCGGCAGAGCTGACGATCGGGCTTCTGTTCCCTAATTCTGAAGCATTCCGCCAGGCTTTGGCGGAGCATAGCATTTTCCACCGATATACCTACCGGTTTCAGACCAACAACAAGAAAAAGGTGGATGCTGTTTGCAAGAAGAAATGTGGCTGGAGGATTTATGCCTCCAAGGTTAGGAATGAAGAAACTATGCAGGTACAATACTGTTATATGGACTCTATTTGGTGCTTTTTATAATTTAAACTGTTTGTTATGTTTGTCTGACCCAAATTTGTGGGTTTTCTTTCAGGTTAAGACATTCGTCAACAAGCACAAAAAAGGTTGCCTTGTGCTCAGGACTAAACAGGTCAATAAGAAGTGGATCGTCAGCAAGTACCTAGACAAGTATAGAGAGCAGAGGCTGCAACCTGGATATATTGTCTCCGAGCTTGCCCGAGACAGACATCTGGATGTCAGCCGGTGGACTGTCTACAATGCCTGTAAGGAGATGGACGAAATCATCCTTGGAGAGAGGGAGAAACAATACGGTCTGCTCTGGGACTACGCCCGTGCTGTCTTGACAGCCAACAGTAGGAGTACAGTTGGTATTCTATTGAGCGGTGGTCGGTTCCAGAGGATGTACATGTGCTTAGACGCATGGAAGACAGGGTTTGTCGAGGGTTGCCGACCTTTCATTGGTCTAGATGGGTGTCATCTCAAAGGTGCAGAGCATGGCCAGCTTCTCTCAGCCATATCACAAGATGCTAACCAGGGGCTGTTCCCGATTGCGGTTGCTTGGGTAGAAGCGGAAACCTACGACAGCTGGGCCTGGTTTTTAGATCGTCTCAAAACAGACATTGGCACAGGTCCCCCGGCAAGAAGGAACTGGGTTATTATGTCAGATAGGCAGAAGGTAAGACATTTTGACACCCTTCATATGTTGTTGTAATATCTGTGTTGATATAAGAGGTCTGGATTAAAACAAAGTGAATTAACTAATGTCTTTCAGATCTGGTTTGTTGATATTTGAGGTCTAATATTCTAAATCTGTTGTTTTGTTCAATGTTGATATAGGGCCTTGTTAATGCTGTAGAGACTATCTTCCCAGAAGCTGAACACAGAAGGTGTGTCCGGCACATACATGAGAATATGAAGAAGGAACAATGGAGGGGAGTTGCTATCAAGAACCATGTGTGGGGTGCTGCGTCTGCTTGCCTGTTGCATATTCATCGGGAACATATGGACGCTTTGAGGAGACTGAATGTCAATGCCTTCAACTATCTAGACAGAATCCCCCGGCAGCAATGGGCAAGGTGCTACTTCCCTGAGTGGTCAAAGGTGGATGCAATAATGAACAACATTTGTGAGAGCTGGAACAAGGTATTGCTTGGCTGCAGGTCTAAACCTATCATAACTGCTTTTGAGTTCATTAGGACGTATTTTATGAAGCGGTTTCAACAAAAGAGGGAGGAAGTTGCACTCTGGAAAGGTAGGTTGGGTGGAGAGATATTGAAGAAGATAGGTCGAGGATATGTGACTTCTATTGGATGCAACGTCACATACGCAGGAGGCAGCATGTATGAAGTGCAGTATGCTGGAAGCAATTACGCTGTTGACTTGGAGAGGAACCAATGCACATGCCGGGAGTACCAACTAACCGGTCTTCCGTGTGGGCACGCTTTGAGGTGTATTCGTCAAGAGGCCCACACACTTTCACACTATGTGCATCCAACTTTTAGGAAGGATGCCATGTTGAGGTGTTATGCCCGACCAGTGTATCCTGTCCCGAGTCAGGAGTTCTGGGAGCCACAGAACAACACCCCTATAGTGCCTCCGAGGTTTACTAGACAATCTGGTCGACCAAGAAAGATTAGGACAAGACCTAGCCACGAGGCTGGTCCTTCAAGACTGAGGAGGACATTTCAGATCAACTGCTCAATTTGCAATAGTGGAGAGCACAACAGAAGAAGATGTCCTCTGAGCACAAGGAGACAGGTCACTAGTCAGGTCAGTAGTGTTTTGAAGTTAATGTATCTTTTCATATACCTAATGTGCAACTACGTTTAAACGGATGTAATTGGAACATAGGAGGTCGATGCTGCTGCTGAGGGAACTACTGGTGCTGCTGACGGTATTGCTGCCGAGGGTAATGCTGCTTCTGATCAGGTAATAACAAGTTCATTGGTTATTAAGTTGTTACTTGCGAATGGGGTTACCTGACACTTAACTAAACACATTGTAGGTTTCATCTGACTGGCTAGCATCACCATGGGATGAAGTGGACAATGAAGGTGTGACTGAATCTAGCAGAAGGGACCATCCTGACCAAAATCAGGTATATGTGATTACAAAATAGTTAAACATCCTATTTATTCCCTAGGTATAATACTTGTTGATATTTGAGGTCTGGGTATAATAGTTGTTCGTATTTAGGGTCTGGGTTTAGTAGTTGATATTTGAGGACTGTGTATTACACTTGTTGATGTTTGAGACCTGGGTATCAGTTCTGTTGAGAAGATTGGTCTGGGTTTGATATTTGTTGATATTTGAGGTCTGGGTTTGATATTTGTTGATATTTGAGGTCTGGGTTTCATATTTGTTGATATTTGAGGTATGGGTTTGATATTTGTTGATGTTTGAGGTCTGGGTTTGATATTTGTTGATATTTGAGGTCTGGGTTTGATATCTGTTCATATTTGAGGTCCGGGTTTGATATTTGTTGATATTTGAGGTCCGAGTTTGATATTTGTTGATATTTGAGGTCTGGGACTGATATTTGTTGATGTTTGAGGTCTGGGTTTGTTATTTGTTGAAATTTGAGGTCTGGGTTTGATACTTGATGATATTTGAGGTCTTTGTTTTTTTTTCTCAGTCCAACAGAAGGATGAAGAGAAAACGACGTGATATATTTGTGGATGATGAAGTTGAATATGAGGCAAATGATGAAGAAACCCTGTCTGAATACATTTTGGTATATGGCATTACCATTCCATCCTTTTTAGTTATTTAGTATTGTTCATCCCAAACTCATGTTGTGTTTATGTGTTACGCAGTCCGTAGGAAGGAGGCTGAAAAGGAAAGAAGCTGCAGTCATTGATGAGCAAGGAGAAGAGCAGAATAATGAGGGGGCAAATCATGAGGATGAGAATGCTGTAGTTCATGAAGAGGAGGAGATTCCTGCACCATCAGCAGGCCCAGAGGGACATGAAGAGGAGATTCATGAGAATGCTGCAGTCCATGCAGAAGAGGAGATTGATGATGGAGAAGGGGAAGCACTCCATGAAGCTGATAACCATGATGTATACATGGACTCCGATGAAGAAACATTAGCCGGATATTTGTCGGTACGTTACCTGCTATAATCGTTAATGGTTGTGTGCATACTAATGTCTGTTTAGTCATGGTCATCTGTGTTTGATTTGATTATGCAGTCCATAGGAAAAAAGATAAGACAGAACAGAAGCGATGAGGAGCGTCCCAGTTCACTACACCATGAGGAGGAGCTTCCCTCCGAACCAGTCCATGAGGAGGAGCATCCCTCCGAACCAGTCCATGAGGAGGAGCATCCCTCCGAACCAGTCCATGACGAGGAGCTTCCATCCGAACCAGTCCATGAGGAGGAGCTTCCATCCGAACCAGTCCATGAGGAGGAGCGTCCCCATGATGAGGACCATCCCGCGGAACAAGTGCTTGATGAGGAGCTTCCATCCGAACCAGTCCATGAGGAGGAGCGTCCCCATGATGAGGACCATCCCGCGGAACAAGTGCTTGATGAGGACCTTCCAGAAACTGATTTTGCTGGACTAGTTATTGAGGATGCAAGTCCCCTTAATATGATAATTCCAACATCGCGTCGTATTGAGGGCCCAGAACATATCTCCCCTGGTTATCGGACAAAGATACCGGTAAGAAGAGGCGGAATGACTCCTCAGAAACCACTGAGGCGAAGCAGAAGACTTCAAAAGCCGCAGTTTGATCCTCCAAGGTCGGCTAAGAAGTTTGTCATATCTATTGATGATGATAACGAATGAGGGAAGTAATTGGTTAATAGGTTAATGGTGGTATGTCTTTTGGGAGATGTCTAAACTCATTAGGAAGTTTGTTATGTGTTTGTGGGAGATGTGTGGACTCCTTTTTGATGCTTGCTTTTGATGTTGGGTATGTTTAGACTAGGATAACATAACTATGTAGTTTTGTGTGATACTCCATATTGTCCCATGTTGACAAAGAGTATCATGACAAACTATTTTGAGAATGGGTTTGTTCAATATTTGTGTTCAGTTCAACTTTCAGTACTAACATGTGGTTTATGAACAACAGGGTTTTAATGTCCACATGTAATACCTTGTTTTGTGGTTCGAAACAGTACAATTATCATAATTTTATTCAACAGCTGTCAAAACTCTAGACTTCTAATGTCCTCAATTTTAAACTTTCTGACCCCTAACAGTACTAAATTTCAGACCTTTATTAGCAACAGCTGTAAAAACTCCAGACTCTTACTTTCCACTATTTTAAACTTTCGGACCCCTAAATGTGAAAACAGTACTAAATTTCAGACCTTTATTAGCAGCTGTAAAAACTCCAGACTCCTACTTTCCACTATTTTAAACTTTCGGACCCCTAAATGTCACAACAGTACAATTTTCAGACCTTGATTATCAACACATGTCAAACTCCAGACTTCTACTTTATACTATTTTGCAGTCCAATTTTCACAAACTTGAGTATGAACACATGTCAAACTCCAGACTTCTAATGTCCACAATTTTATCTTTCGGACAATACAATTTTACTGATATTAAACAATACAATGTTGACATTTGAGCTTAAACATAACAGTAATACAGAAAGTCACAATTTTATGCATAACAGTAATACACTAGACATTAAAATTTTACAGTATCACATACTTGATAGAGTTACAACTGATAAACACCTAAATCAAACAACGGAAACATGCCACATAATGTTTCACTTAAAGATAGAATTTTCCTACAAATAGAGCACCTATCACTGACATACATAAGCAACAAATTACAATGAGATATATCCTCTCAAGTCGTTTTAGTTTTGCTTCGGCTTCAACAAGTTTTCTCTTCGCCATAGCAGCCATCCTACTTGAATGAGAACACATCCCTTCTTCAACCCATTCGAAAAAGCCACAATCGTCCCCTTTTCTCCCCTACAGCAAGAACAAACCAAAAAACAACCAAACTATACAACCATCAACAGGAATTACTTTTAACAATCAACACCCACAATATACAACAACAATCAACAGCCAAATTAATAGTTTGCATTAAACTGACAGAATGTAATGTCCACAAAATCGAAATCATCCCAATTTTACAGAAATTTAACAATTTCAAGATCAATTTGAGGTCCAATTTATCGTAATGGTCATAATGGACAATATCCCACTCACCCATCCCCAATTGAAATCTTACCGTGTAAAACGGGCACCCATAGAATCTCCGGCCAAAATTTCCACCTGTTCCCGACGTTCTCACCACTGCTGTAACGTCGCATCGACACATAACCACCTCACCCGGGTTACAACATGCATTCCGGCGCGAAATCGACCGGCTGTGCTTCGATTCAGACGACGACCCAGTCTCCCTCATCTCAGTAAACCAGTGAACGACGACTGTGGTGGAAGAAGGCAGCAACAGCGACTCCGGCAGACTGGGCAGGCGACCTCCTGATTGCGGCCCTAAATTGCTTCAGCAGGAACCCTAATTTCATAAAACCTCCGTTCTTTTCTTTCCTTCATTCTTTTCTCTTCTTTCCTTCTTATTTCTCCTCAATATTTCTTTCTCAATTTGTTTCCACGTGATCTGCACATGTTGAAGTGTTTAAATTAGTGATAGGGGTATTTTTGTCTTTTCAGGTTTATATTAATTAAACTTTTAATGAATTCAAATATTGCAGAAGGGTATTTCGGACATTTCATTCGGTTCTGTTAAGTTTGACAGAAAATTTGGACGGAAAACCTAAAAATCACAAAGTCCAAACCTCATACCTCAGTTATCACCAATTGAATCTTCAGACCTCTCAAATTCACAAGGGCCAATCTTCGGACCTCTCCCAGGTTATTGACCCTTGAAAGAATTGGTACCAAAAGTATACAAAAAAATAGAAGTGGTACCAAAAGTGGATTATGTGCAAAGAAGTGGTATGAAAAGGTACTTAATCCCTTTTTTAAATCTGAAATTTCTAGTTAAGAATGTAGAAACAATATTGAATCACCATTTGAAAAATTCACAATCAAGATGAACTACACTAAGCTACATGGGTTTTGGGGTGTCAAATTAGGAGGGTAGCGTCCGTAGCATGTATGCTCCATATATAAAAATAATCATTACTTAAATGGGTCAAAAGTAAAGTGTTGTCCATGAATAATTTTTCATTCCTAAGACTCGGCTTTGTTTGAATCCGAGGATGAAGCACCGAAGCGTTACAATATATTATATTGTTAGGAAGAATTACACCCTAAACTTCTACCCATACAAATTTGTGGCAAATAGTTTCGAGCCTATAGATACAAATATTGAGAGAGGTGTGCAAAGAGAGGATAGGATCTTTAGAAGATTCTTTTGGCATTTACATGGTCTTAGTTTAAACTTCTGCGTTAAAGGAACGAAGAAGTTGGAAAGAAAAAGTAAAAGGGGTGATTGGAAATGTTGTAGGACCACGTGGAGGAAAAGAAGAAGAAGAAGCAAAAGTTAGGGCTTGATGTGATTACCCCATAATTGCATTTTGCATATTGTGTTCTGAAAAAGAAGAAATGAAACAAAAATGGTTACAACACTTTAGTTAGTGTGTTGTTATCATTATTGAGTAAGTAGATTCGTTATTATTAGGTTTAATTATTAAATTGTTAGCTAAATATTCAGACAAATTGTTATTTCAAGTTTTCTTATAACAGTTTACTAATTCAAGTTTCTTTTATGAATAAACTACTATTGCCGAAGTTTATTTTGAAGAAATTGCTAGCCCAGGTGGTTTCCTGTCGTGGACAATTTGTCCATAAAACGAAACATGAGCTATTAATTATCCATAAAGCGAAACATGAGGTAGCAAATTATCCAAAATTTTAGCTAGCAATTTATCTAAGTAAACAAACGTGAACTATCAATTATTATTTTTTATTATTTTTTTAACTCTAGGTATCAATTTATCAAAGTGTGCACAAACGTGAGCTATCAATTTGATAATCAACCCTTATTACTATAGCAATTTATAATATTTCATATATGCTACATTTATATTTCATTACATTATTATGATATGTATTGTTGTTAGTACACATCTAGTTGCATGTTATATGATATAACCTGGGAGAGGTTTGAAGATTGACCCTTGTGAATTTGAGAGGTCTGAAGATTGAAATGGTGATAACTGAGGTCTGAAGTTTGGTCTAAAAATCACAAAGTCGAAACTTCAGACCTCTGTTATCACCATTTCAATCTTCAGACCTCTCAAATTCACAAGGGCCAATCTTTAGACCTCTCCCCGGTTATTTACCTTTTTTTTTTTTTGTTCATGATAGATATACTTAGTTATAAATTAAGATTGGGTCCATCTAGATGAGAATCTGTTAAACATACTAATCATAAAAAAAAAAAAAAAATAATAAAATAAAAAAAAAGAGAGAAATGACTGAATTAGGAACAGAAAGAGCCAAAGGCAAAAAGATGTGAAAGGAGGTATCCAGCAGAGACAGCGTGCCCTAACCCTAACTCTTCCCATATAAAGAAAACAGTAATTCCTAGTGGTTCTGATCAGTATTTTAATTTTATTCACCCAATAAATACTTCTCCTTTAAATATTCATATAGCTAATCAACTTGAATCTTATATATATGGAAATATATGAAGGGATAAGAATTAAATTAGATGCAAACATTAATATAAAAAAATTCATCGGAGGCAAATGTAAGAATTAAAAAGATTAAATTGATAATAATTATGTTACCTAGCTATGTTTGGGCAATGTAACAAATTAATATTTGAAGATTTTTTAACGTTTGGTTAACTCAAGTTTTACATATATATAAATTTCTAATTCGGTTAGGATTTCTGTTTAGTTTAGTTTGGATGGAATAGTAACGTGTCCAACATGTAATAAACAAAAATGCAAGCTAGACATTCAAATAATTTTCTAACTAATATTCGATAATAAAACAAATTATTAGTTATTTTCTTCATGTTTTTTAAAAAAAAGCTCTAACTAGCAATTCTCTGTCCATATATATAACTAGAAATTTGATAAGTAACCATATATATTTGTGTGTATATATAGTGACATGGGAGTGAGTGTTGGGTGATGTCAGCCCCCGATTAGGCGCTTAATATCGACCGTTTTCTTTCTAATAATAATAAAATCATAGTGGAGAAGAGAGAAACTGAGAAAAGGGATCTTCATTGTTGTTACATTACATATATTATATTATAAAGCTGATCATCTTCTTAATTAATTAAACTAATATAAACCCTAGGCCCCTTTAACAGCTTTTTTTCAGTACCGTTAATAAAATTTCGATGTGAATGGCCTTTTAAATGTAGACATTACATTGAATCGATCGTGAACTCACATGGAAGAAACAATAAAATAGATCCTCTAATAATACCATTTAATTATGAAGTAATCAACTTTTTGTTCATTTAGGATTTAGTTTAAAAAGAAAAAACAAGAGTTAGCAAGACGCACTACTATTTTTTGCTTTGTTATTCCATGCACCATATATGATGTCAAATACACCACTATATTTCTAAATGCACCACTTTATTAAATTCTTTGATAAATTTTATGTTAAAAATGTTATCGGTACATATATATTTCCAAGTGAACTTAAAACTAAACTATACTAATACTCAAGTCATTGAAAATATTAAATATATAGCAAACTATAACAAAATAATAGAAAAGAGCAAAAAAATCACAAAAAATATTTTAAAAAATTCTAAAAATATTGAAAAATATTTTATTATGATAATACAAAAAAAACTATAAAAAATAACGAATATATTTCACGTCATCAACACACTACAAGAAAATTATTAATTTATGACGACGTTTTTTCAAGGGAAGTAATCCCTCACAAATTTTCAAGGGATTGATTATATTTTGAGGGAGATTACTTACAAAACTCAAAATTTTCTAATGGATTTTCCACAGAAGTTTTTAGCCAAGTTTTTTGTTAGGTGTTATTTCCTTAGAAATTTTTTGAATGTTGTATTTATTAGGAATTTTCACCATTCCCTTATGAATAAAGTTATATGTCCCTTACAAATAAATTTGTCACAAACGACAAATTTTTAATATAAATATATTTGTAGACTAAATAGTGGTGCATTTGCCACATTTCAAAGTATAGTAATGCATTTAGCAACATTAAAAAAAGCGATGCATCCAGTAACATAGTCAAAACATAGCGGTTCATTTCGTTAATTAAAAAAAAAAAAAAGAGAGAGGGCCCTGTAAAATAGAAAAGGCTGATAAAACAAGCACTTCAGTGGTGTCCCCCTTAAAGGCAAGGGTAACAGAAGAAGAAGACAAGCTCATCCCTCCAAAAATCCACACCACTCTTTTGCTTTATTCCACTATACCATATATTATTATAATTCCTTCTATGACTTGTCTCATGTCTGTCTGTCTATCATCATGTCTTTCTTTCTTTTCTTTCTGTATTCTATTATTGTCCTTAAATCTCTCTCTATGTCTCTCTATATGTATTGGTCATTCATAGCCATGGCTATATCATATAGCTCTCTCTCTATATATATATCATATATATATCATATATATACAAAAATCAGATGATGAAGATCTAGCTGATTATCATGCATCAATCTCAGATTCTTGATTTGACAAGGTAATTAGGTATCGAGATGTTGAAGAAGATTAAGATAATACTTTGGAAAAGGGGGTGTTGGGAATGAAGTTTGTTCCAAGATCCATCTCATCTTTTGGCTTTATATATATATGTATTGATGTATAATTAGCAGATCATGAGAGAGATTTAGCTAGCTAGTTTTTAGTTACTTATAGAAACCTAGATTTAGGGTTTTGTATATATATATATATTGATGTATAATTAGCAGATCATGAGAGAGAGATATATAGCTAGTTTTTAGCTGCTTAAAGAAACCCAGATTTAGGGTTTTTAAATATATGTTGATATTGATGTATAATTAGCAGATCATGAGAGAGAGATCTAACTAGCTAGTTTTTAGCTGCTTAAAGAACCCAGTTTAGAGTCGTATGTATATATAATTAGCAGATCATGAGAGAAAGTTTCTTAAAGAAACCCATAGATTAGGGTGTTGTATGTGTGTATAGTGGAGAGACTTAATTAAGGGCATGCAAGATGATTGATGATCTCGGACCAGGCTTCATTCTTCACACCCACCGTTTCTGGTTCACTAATCAATAAGCACGTGTCATCTTCTTCAGGTATGTAAACAAACTGCATGCAGATCAAGCTTATTTATCTAGAATCTTCAATATATGTATATAATTAATCTTCTTATATTATATCTATATAGGAAAATATATAGTTGTTGGCAAGCAAGCAATTATTTACTTTACCTTTTTATAGTAAAATTAGGAAACCTATATATATATTATTTCAGAACAGAACCCTAATTAATAATTAATATTAATATTAATCCTAAAGGCTAGCTCATACATATAGAAAACACTAGAACTTTACACCCTCAGCTTAATTTATTTCCTCCAAGTTCATCTCTACTTATATGCAAGTGCGTCAGAAGATCAAAGAAGGACAGTTAGCTATATATATACTGATTATAAATGATGGTATACATGATTAATTAAGCTAGAATATATGTTTCTAATTTCTTTCTCTTGAGAATGATGCATATGGGTCTATGAGTCAGTAAATTGTAGCTTGTTAATTAAGGGTTGTTTGTGCCTGCTCAGCATACCAAATTTTGTTACTAATTTAAGGCGGAGCAAGATTCGTTTGAAATTATGAGGAGACCGACCCGAGTCTATTCTGAAAGTTTCATCCTGAAATAGTGTGACCGATCGTATGGAAATTTGATATTTATATATATAGCAACTTAATATGTTTAAGTTGATATTTGTATGAGAATTTGATGCTTGTATTCGAAAATTTGAGGAATTTAAAATTATAATGATTTTTTTTTGTATTAAAAAAATTAAGTGCAATTTTTGGAATAATCCGTATCCACGTTAAATTACGCAAACCTGCACTAGCTAGACTGATCTTTTCCATACAGTTAGGCTCGAGACATGAATTAGGGAGTCTAAAATAATTTCGAGGTTGGTCGACATACTTTTCTTCTTCAGAAAATGTCTACCCTGTTAGGCCAAAGCTCAACCCTAGTTGTATCAATAAGATTTATGTAACAGGTAATGGTGGATAAATTGATGGAATTTTAGTCGACACTAGCTATTTAAAAAAAAACATGTATACATACATACGTTTGGATCATATATAAACAATCTTTATAACAAATATATTTATGTGAGAAAATGTTTACATCTTCATTTCCGTTTATTTTTGTTTTTGGAAGTCAGGGTTCTCTCCCGCGCGCCCTTGTATTTATTATTTCCACGAGAGCATACAATTGTCTTACAAGGGACTGGCTCATATGCAACTTGGTTTAATTGTATAACATTAATTAATTGAAGTAAGTGTTGCTCATATTTCAATAACCCTTTCCCTAATATAAATTTCCATTCAAATTATTTTTACTATTCAAAGTATTCATTTATATATTAACAAAATGTCAATTTTATTTTTATTTTTTTTGTAATCATACATTTTTGCATATGTTTATGTAGTTGAATGAATATCAGATGATACCGAATTTGAACATCATCATTCTATCAGAATATACAGTAAACTCTCCATTTGAATCATTCCTATTATTGGAGGGAGGGTCCTCTCCGATGATGTGGAGGGCAATTCAGTTTTTTTTAACCATGATTTTTTTTTTTTTTCCAATTTAACTGCATTCAGAAATTGGGAGATATTTAGTTATATTATATGGATGATGAACCATTTAACATTCCAATAGCAGTGACGGCATACATATGGTAATGGCGCCGTAATCGATAGCCCATAATATGTATAGTTTACCTAATGAACTTAGGTAATATCACATTAGGGTAATTGGGCCAGACCCAATTTTCAATTGACATGGAAGGCCCAAAATTTGGCCTCCCCAAATACATAGGCCGGCCGAAACCCTAGGTGGGGTAAAATGGACATTTGTCCACTTTACTCCTATAAATAAGAGGTGTTAGAGGATTTTTAGGGTTAATCACAATTCCCTCACAAGAGTGTTTTAGAGAGAAAAAAAACCTCAACCCCACACCCTGATAGTTTCTAACGAACCATATCCCTCATCAAGGGTGTGCCAAATTGTCTTCTAGCAAACTCTCCAGAGATCTGTCCCCGTGCCAAGAATCGATCAAAGGCTTTGCTGTGGAGCTTGCACCACGTAGGGCTTCTCTAATAAGAACCTCTACGGGTCCCGACCGGAGGATCGTGAACTCCCTCCTGAGAAGATCGTGGGTCTACGGATCATGTTAAAGGTATGTGTGAAACTTCCGCTGCGTAATTCAAATTACTAGCATGTACCTTATTTAAGTATCCATAGTGATTACTCCATTAATCTAACAGTGGTATCAGAGCCTGTGTTAGGAGTTCATGTTTTTGATAAATTGATGTTCTTAAAAATTTAAAATAAAAACCGAAAATTTTAAAAAGAAAATTTTAAATTTTTGTTTTTTTATGGTTGTTGGTAAAACCGAAATTTTCATGATGTTATTGGTAAAATTGATGTTCATGATCTTCAAGAGAAAAGTGTAATATTCATCAAAATCAAACATTGAATTGTAGATCTTATTAAAATTTGATCTTGAAATTGACCGATTGTTCCCAATTTGATGTTCTTGGCCGAAACCCTAGTGTTTTACAAGGTAATTTTTTTTTTCTTGGTCTCCAAGCAAGGAAATTTTGGCCACTATTAAAATAATATTGTTAACATATTTTATTTAAGGTAACAATATATCTATAATTGAGAGCATAAGGATAGATTCACATAAATATACAGAAATATATATCACTATCAATATTTCTAAATATTTAATAGGGTTAAAGATATTATTGATAGATTTTATTGTCTAAGAGCATCCACAATGGTTTTATATAAATTGTATTCTTTAAAGTTGCGACGTAGTCATTTATGTATCCTTTAAGTAATACGTAAATTTAAGACACACGTAAAAAATATTTTCTCTGGAATCGTATTACTTAAATATATTCCTTAAATATATTTTATTATTAAATTTTTCAACAACCACCAATAAGATATTAACATTAATTATAAAATAAATTAATTTATAACAAAAAATTCGTTACGTAATACATAGTATTAATAGTTAATATATGTTTCAATATTATATTGTGAATCTATCCATATTTTCCAACTTATAGATATACTAGATGGCCAACCCGCGCTTTGCGCGGTATTACATAGTAAACTAAATTAAACCGTAATTCATTTCATTATTTATATATGTTTCATTTATTTTTCAAATGGATTTTTTTATTTTGCTTACTTGTCAATACAACATTAAATTTATTAAGATTATATCATACTATGTTGTAGACATGTGCTTTGCGCGGTAAATAATTTATTTATAGAATTTTTGAGATATTGTTACAACTCAAAATTGATATTATTAATTAATTTTATGTTTTTTATGAAATAATAAAAAAATTAAAAATCCACCACACAAATTTTATGTATAATATAATATTTTAACTTATAGAATATTATCTTAATCTAACAGCGTATGCAACGTGTTAATAGAAGTTATGTTTTTACGAATACAATGCAACGATATTTCAGGTATACCATTACAAATCATCAAAATATTAAAAGAAATAATACTTACTAAATATTATTGTTAACTATAATATTATTTTTAGTATTTCATGTAATATTCCCAAAGTCAATCGTTTATTTAAATGAAAGTTTTCCCACAATGTGTCATATGTTTCGGGCCTTAGAATAATCTATGCTCGTATCGGGTCACCCGTAAAGTGATGAATATTTTTTTTCATTTACAGGGCTCTATGTGGTTTGAATCTAAAACTTCCGGTTAAGGGGGAAAAAACAAAAATAAGAATGTAAGTAATTTATCAAACTAATAAATTAATAATACAATCTATTTAGTCATCGTCTGTCACGAGTTACATATGAAAACTAATAGTGTATAAATATTTACATAGATAAAACTGATTCAAAATTTATTATCAATTTTAAAGAAAAACGACAAAGTAATGAAGTCATTTTATATTATTATGAATAATTACACTAAATAATTTTTTTTTCTATAGGTTCTATTTATGTAATTAGAAAATGTAGAAGATTTTAAAGTGAGATATTAGTAGAACAAACCAATTAAAGAAATGAATATTTTAATAATAAAATATAAAATATCATTAAAAGTTGGATTAATCTATCACAAATTCACAATTCTAACTAATTTCAAATTAATGCATATAATATATGTTTCTTCACACTAATGTTTATTAGGTTCAATTAATTTTTATTTGCCAAACATTAGGTTTGATATATAAATAAAATTTAATAGTATAATAATTAAATTAAAATAATACAAAATGTAAACTGTAAATGCTATTATCGTTTTAATGTTGAACAAAGTAAATGAGTTTATTATAAATATAGATACTTTGAATATTATAGTTCATAAGTAGGGCTGGTTCATGGTTCGGTTCTGGGCCGAACCGGTTCAGAACCGAACCGGAACCGGATTTTAGGTTCAGCTGGTTCCCTGTACCATGTATGAACCGAACCAGATTTTAGGTCCTAGAACCGAACCATAGCAGAATCGGTTCTGAACCGGTTCGAACCGGTTTTGAACCTTTTTTTTCATTTTTTTTTACTAAATTTCAAAATACACACCTAAGTAGATAATCCAAAAGCAATACACAAATTTGGAAAATATAAACTATAAAGACAATTGATCGTTTCAGAGTAGAGAGTATCAAAGTCTAAATTAGAAACAATCTAATAATATAAAAAAGTCAAAATATTTAAAACAAAAATCTCGAGACTTTAAACGACGCTAAGAGGCGTAGCTCAAACTTCAAAAGTGCAGCAAATCTTTGGTTGGAATTTTTTTATATTAAGCGAGTTAATCTATCATCTCAGTTAAAATATAGAACTATTTCCGAGTTAAGTTTCGAGTTCAAAACTGAACTCAATTGAAACTGATCTGGGCTAACATATAGAATAACTATATATAAGTAAAAAACCTGCTACAGCCACATATATATCCAATATGAACCAAACCCGAATAGTGAAGGTTCTACCCTATGGGTGTAAACGAGTCAAACTACTCGTGAGCTTCTCGAGATCGGCTTGGTCGATATTCAAATTTGACTCGCTAAATTTCAAGTAGAATTGAGCCTTTTCTGATACCGAGTTGAGTTCGAGTTCACTTGTACTCGACTCGAGAGGCTCGCGAGCCTAATCAAGTTTTTTTTTCCTATAAAAGTCGAGTTTGTGTTTTTTGAGTTTTACGTAATAATACTATATATGTATATATTGAGTCCAATAAGAGTTCGAGCTCGAGCCAAAAGCCTAATCGAGTCGAGTACGACCTCGAGCTAAGGTGCACCATTTATAATTTAATTAAATTTTTTAACCTTATCGAGCCGAGTCGAACTGAACTCGAACATGTCAAGTATGGCAGCGAGTCGAGCTCGAGCTTGAAAAATTAAGGCTCGGTCGAGTTCAAGCTTGAGTAAACTGAGTTGAGTCGAGCTTGCCGGATACTAGGCTCGTTTATAGCCATTTATTCTACCCCAAAAAAAGGATGCAAAAAGTGTATTACTATCTAACAATTTAGGCTTTATGTAACAAAAGTGGTTCTGAAAAACCGGTTCGAAACCTGTTTTGAACCAGTCAAAAACCGCTACATATATTCCTTATCAAAACCGAACAATTTAAGAAGTGGTTCAGTCAGAACCGGTTCGTAATGGTTCGGTTCCGGTTTGGTTCCGGTTCGGTTCGCCCGATCCGGTTTTTATGCCCAGCCCTATTCATAAGGAAAAAATAATTAATTAAATATAACATTTAATTAATATTATTAATAATAATATTTTTAATTGATATGAACTAATATTTATGATATGGTATTTAATAAAAATATAAGAATTTTTTTATGATACTATAAATATGTTAAATTAAAAATATTCTAAGATTGTAGATAAGTAGAAGTAAATATTTTTTCATACATAATAATGTATATTCTACTTTTTGTTAATTTGATTAATAAAATTAACTATAAAATAAATTTAAGAATTAGTTTTACTAAAGTGCATTGAAGAATTTATCTTATTATTATGCATTGCATTAGCTAGTCCTAACCAAAAAAATATTGCCAGGCATTAATCCTAATATTATTACTCGGTAATATTTATTATATATATATATATATATATATATATATATATATATATATATATATATATATATATATATATATATATATATAAGTTTGACTGTTAAGAACCTATGAAATGTCTGAACTATCACCCATGTTAACGGGAGAGGTCTGAAATTTAAAAAGTTAATAACAGAGATCTGAAATTTCTGTTTTGTTGATAACAGCGGTCTCCGTTAGTTTTTTCCGTTAAAACTAACGGAAGTTGGTCACATGCTTGGCATGTGACCGGAAATAAAATAAAATTCCAAAAATGCCCTTCTATCAAGTGTGCCCCTCACATGCATGGAGTGAAAAGACCAAAATGCCCTTGAAGCCACCACGGTACTCCGGCGACCACCAATCGTACTCCGGCAACCACCACCGTACTCCGGCGACCACCACCGTACTCCGGCGACCACCACCAAGGCTCCGATTGGGCAAAAATCGGAGCCACCGGCCCCGATTGGGCTCCGATCGGAGCCACCGGCCCCAATTGAGCTCCAATCGGAGCCACCGGCCCTGATAGGACTCCGATCGGGGCAAAAAAGCTCCGATCGGAGCCACAGAGCTCCGACCGGAGCTTTTTTGGCTCCGATCGGAGCTTTTTTGGCCCCGATCGGAGCTTTTTTGCCGAGGTAGTGGCCGGAGTCGGGTCGCCGGAGCCGAGGTGGTGGTCGTCGGAGTCGAGGTGGTGGTCGCCGGAGTCGGGTGGTGGTGGCCGGAGTTGGGTGGTTTTAATTTGACTTTAGGGGTAAAATTGTCATTTCACATTTTCTTAAATAAGATATTAAATAAAACAAAATATTAAAGGGGCAAAAATGTCATTTCACACAATTCTGTTAAATTTAACCCTAAAAATGGACGGAAAACCTCAAATCAACAAAATTGAAATTTCAGACCTCTGTTATTAACTTTTTAAATTTCAGACCTCTCCCGTTAACATGGGTGATAGTTCAGACCTTTCATAGGTTCTTAACCCTTACATATAACATGTTACTCAATGTTTAATACTTATTGACTCGAACTATCGATTTAGTTCTTGCGTTTGTAAATTCAATCATATCTGGTATCTCCTAATTGATAGTTGAATAAATAGTTAAGTTGAATTCAAGTATAAACTTTAGACATTAGTGTTTTAAAAAAATTGATGATTTAGTCCCTACAATATTTGAGTATTACTAAAAATTTCATTAGATAAATTGCATTAACTTTTTTGTTAAGGTCGCTTAACTGACATATTACATTAATTATCATTAACTTATTAATACAATATACCTATAAATTTGAGTCACCCATAAAGTATGATATGTACTCAACTCATGCAAACTTCGAGTACATGTTGAGATTTTTTTGTATCACATAGATCAGTCACTTGTCAAATCATATCAAATGTCAAAATATGGGTCAACCACGGTTCTTGAATTTTGATCTTTTACAGATAACCTGGTACTCATTCATTGTCTAACATTTAGGGTCTCGAATCATTAATTTAGTTCTTCCCTCTGTCAATTAAACAAATTGTAACCTAATTAGTAGTTAAATAAGTAATTGACATATCAAGTATAAACTTTAGATTTTAATGAATTGAAATTTCCTTTAGCGTCCCGTTGGCCAATTTTTGTTTAGCGTTAAATCAATTTTTGTTGGTATTACGATATAAAATTGCATGAAAAGTTTATAGTTACGTTTGTATAGGTCAAACTGCTCCACCGATGACTCTAAGTGGCTAATTACGGGCTTACATTCTTCACTCATCAAGTTGATAAATTCGATACAACTTTGTCATTAATAACTCACGTCATGCTCAATCCAACTCATCATTAGTTATAACAGTAAATTAGTATCGTAATTTAAAACAATAGTTAATTTTTTGACTTAATTATCCTCTTCTATTTTTCCTGTTTTGAATTACTTTGTGTCGTTTTTTTCAATCACAGATTCATTTCTCGCAACCCTAAACTTGGCAATGTATTAACTACATATTAAAATATTAGAAAACTGAAGATAAATTATGTATTTGAAATTTAGACGATTGATACACGCGTGCAACGCACGCGTTAATAACTAGTATATATATATATATATATATATATATATATATATATATATATATATATATAATTCTTAAAATGAACTACTTTATTTGTTTTTTTTTTTTGGCCAACAACTACTTTATTTGTTGATTACAAAGAAACGTCTGTAACGGTTGCCTAGAAAAAAAACGTTCATTAAAGAGCAATGTGAGAGCTTGGAGCAAATCTAAGAATATAGAGAGGCTTACTTGGATAATAACAACTCATCAATGAAAGAGAATAATTGAGTTCGACCAATTATATTAAGTTATTTGTACATATCATCACCCAAATTTGTTACTTGTCAACTCTACATAAAACCCTTTAGAATTATATTATAGATAGATAGATAGATAGATAGATAGATAGATAGATAGACACCTTTTAATAAAATTAAAATATGGCAAACTATATCCCTAATCTAGGCCGGCCGAAATTACCTTGCTTGGACCCTAAGAAATTAAAAAATTCACATAATAATTTACTAGGGTTTTCGGCACAAACACCCTTAATTGGAAAAATTGTCAAATTTTAAGATCAAACACTATTATGATCATGAATCCAAAAAGTATTTTTGATAAAACTCGTTGTGTTCTTGAAGATCATGAACATCAAACTTAATATTTGAACCAAAATTTTCGGTTTTGATCTATAAAAACATTTAAATTTCGAAAATTTAAAGTTTTTAAAGATAAAACACATAAAATTTGTTTAAAAATTTCGGATTACTCATGGCGTTCATAAAGAAAAATTTCGGTTTTTTATGAATATTCAAGAACATCAGTTTATCAAAATTTTAAGAACTCCTAACTCAGACTCTAATACCACTGTTGGATTACTGAGACGTAATACTACGGAATGCTAAACGTGTACATGTAAGTAATCTAATTACGCAGCGGAATAATGTACACATACCTCAATAGTTTTCCTGCCCAAGAATGTTGTGGAGGGAGTTCTGATCCTCCGGTCGAAACCCGTACAAGTTCTTCTTGAGAAGAATTCCTACGCGGTATAAGCTCCACAGCAAAACTCTGATCGATTCTTCAACGGGGACAGAACCTCGGACTGAGATGATGGTGTGCCGAAATACTACTAAGGGGGTGAAAGGTTTCTCTCAAGTTCCTTAATGGAGGGAATTATGAATTACTTCATATGTAAAACCCCTTAGGTGAGTCCCCTATATATAGGATTGGTGGAGTGGACAAAAGTCCACTCCATCCTATGTGGTACTAGGGTTTGGCCGAACTATGCTATTAAGGAGGGAGGCCCAATTTTGGGCCTCCCATGTCAATTAGGAATTGGGTCAAGCCCAATTAACCCAATGTGACATTTACCCAATTATCTTAGGTATATCCTTAATATTAACGGGCTATCATTTACGGCGCCACGTCACCATATGCTAACAGTATCCGTAGTGGTTACTCCCCGTAATCTAACTGTGGTATCAGAGCATGTGTTAGGAGTTCATGATTTTGATAAATTGGTGTTCTTGAAAATTTAAACAAAATCCGAAAATTTTAAATAGAAAATTTCAAAATTTTTTATTTTTTTTTGTTGTTGGTAAAACCGAAATTTTCAAGATGTTCTTGGTAAATTTGATGTTCATGATCTTCAAGAAAAGTGTAATATTTATACAAATAAAATATTGGATTGTAGATCTTATTAAAATTTGATCTTGAAATTTGACCAATTGTTCACAATTTGATGTTATTGGCCGACACCCTAGTGATTTACAAGGTAAAATTTTTAATTTTCTTGGTCTCCAAGCAAGGCAATTTCGGCCACTATTAAAATAATACTGTTTACCATATTTTTGTTGGATTACGGGGACATAATACTACGGAATGCTAAACGTGTACTAGCAAGAAATCTAATCTACGCAGCGGAATTAGTACACATACATTTTAGCTTTCCTGTCCAAGAACGGTGTGGAGGTAGTTCTGATCCTCCGGTCGGAACCACGTACAAGTTCTTCGTCAGAAGAAGTCCCACGCGATGTAGCTCCACAACAAGACCTCTGATCGATTCTTCAACGGAGATGGAACCTCGGACTAAATGTTCGAAAGCAATTTGGCACACCAATGGTGGTGTTATAGGGCCGGCCGAAACTAGGCCAGAGAGAAAGGAGTTTCTCTCAAATCACAACTTAAGAGGAGTTGTGATCAAGGTGTGTTTTGGGAGTGACCCCAAGACCTCCTTATATAGTGGGAGGAGGAGAAAATCCTCCTCCCTCCCTATCTAGGGTTTCGGCCGACCTATGTGGGTGGGAGGCCCAATTTTGGGTCTCCCATGTCACATGGGAATTGGGTCGAGCCCAATTAGCCCTAATGTGACATTTACCTAATTATCTTAGGTAACCACATATATTAACGGGCTACCAATTACGGCGCCACGTCATCATATGCTAACAGCTCCAGCTCCCCGGAATGGGAGGGTGCCTGTTAATGTATTGTCATCCAATAAGATCAAGATTTCAGTCTTCGTCTCCGTCTCCGAATAGTTCATACGAGGCTTGCCGTGCGACCGACGGATACGACGGGCATCGTGCTACTCATCTGTTAGGAGTATTGTAGCGCCCGCAGAACGTTGATTCTCTTTCATGAACCAAACCTGTTTGAAATAAAACCATGTACCGCACTGTATCCTTGGTCAACTGTTAATTCTCCAATTGCCCAGTTTTCCACAAAGGAATACTTCTCCAGGGCATTCGTACAAGTGTTCACAACCTTCAACTAATATCCGGTTGGCGGCCACCTAGTGAACACGAGAGTCGGTGAATTAAAGGTGAACTTGACTATCCCCATCGCTTATACCCTTAGTCTGACTCAACCGGTTTCCAAGACGTGGTCACTTGGCTATTTTCTTTGGCACTACGCTCGTACGCCGGGAAGCGAGCATTGAGCCAGACCTTAGGTATAAGTTCTGAGTCCGTGAGGATACTTTGGATGCCTCTTCATAAGACATCCGGGATCAATCACACGCTCAAGGTGAAGAATTATGCGCCATTTGAATCACAAGGATTCTAGCTAGCACAACCGAGCATGACCCCGTGGTCGTATATGGCACGCGCAGTATGAAGCACGCGTCGATAGCACACCTGGTAAAGCCAGGGATGGGATATGTCAATAATGCTATCGCAGAATCTCTCATCTGGCCTTGAATGTGATATATAGTGATGGACAAAGTCCAACTCGTCGATTTACAAAACGAAGATTAAGTCATGTTGTTAAGCGTGACAATGTTATCGTTTTGTTTGATCAGGTTTATCCCCCTGATTCTTAGCCAATCTTGTTATGGTAGAGGCCCCTCTCTCCTTACAAGATGACCGTGCCTGTGTGACGAGGCAAGGTTCACATTTGACATAATTTTGGTGGAAGAATTTTACTTCTTCCTACGACTTAGTTTATAGACCGTGAAATCCGATGTTGTTAATCATTATGACGTCGATAAATCATAAACTCAAATTGCAATTCTTTTATTCAATTGAAATATCATTTCAAATGTCAAAATGTTATCACTTTTACAAGCCACACAGTTTAAGCCCTACGTAGTCCAAGCAGTTTTATGTGCTTTTCAAAAATCTCCCTACGTAACAGCTTAGTTAAAGGGTCTGCGACCATATTGTCTGTAGGCAAGTATTCTAAAGCGATTATGTTGTCTTCCAAAACAGATTTAGCATAATTGTATTTCACGTCAATGTGCTTTGTCCTACTATGGTACTTTGGATTCTTAACTGCCGCAATGGCCGCCTGACTGTCGGAGTACACCTTCACAGGTTTACTCTTCTTGTCGGTGCCAATTAATAAGAAGCCTTTTCAGCCAGACCGCTTCTTGTGCGTTTTTGGAGAGGGCAACGAATTCCGATTCCATAGTGGAATCCATGTTTTGCATAACAGAATCTGAGAATTCGATTGAAATAGGATCACACAAGGGAAGAAGCAGGCACGATCAAATTGAACACAATCGCCGTTTTTGTAATGTTTCAGGGCCCACAGCCGCAGCTGCTAGTACAGTTGTTCGCAGATCTGCATATCTTAAAGCGTTGCATAAGATGGGTTTCTGGAGGCCTCACCACCGCTGTAGCAGGGAAAAATATGGACCCCTTAAAGTCGTCGTTCGTACTAAAGCCGTTCACCTTACATTTAAAAGGCTTTTACATTTTCAGCCAAAAAAGTATGTACGTTTTTTGCATCAAAGAATGTTTTGTAGTTCATACCAGATGGAGAAGGAAGAACACGAACAAAGAGAGTCTGCCGCGGTGATTTGAATCGCCCGCCTCGCCTCTTCCTGCAAGCCGCCCGTTCCGCGCCTCCAACAGCACGTATGGTCTGCCTCCTTCTGCCGGCCGCAGCCGCTCAACCTCCGCCCGTCGCAGCCGGAAACAACAAAATAGATAGGCACCGCAGATCTGCAAGGCGCCCTTTCCGCGTCCTTCAATCGGTCGCCCGGTCCGGCTCTGTGACCGTCATCCACAGCCGTACCGTCTACAGTTTTGCAGATGGACATGTAAAATCCAATTGATCCGTCACCACCGTTGGTAATGGTATCGCTTTTGTTTGTTGTTGGTTGAGAGAGTGGAGGAGGGGAAAATTGAAAAAGATTGAGAAGTTGAAAAAAAAATATATAGGGTAAGGTAATTATGATGGATACAATGGAGGGAGACATCAGATAGAAGAGAGGAAAATTGAAAAATGGGCTATGTAGACTTCCAACAGGACTGGTAGAAGAAACGGTAGAAGATGGAAAAGTTAGAAAATGCAGGCGCTGTAGAATGACGTGGCTGTTGGGTGTGAGGACAGCCTAAACATTTATTGTAGTTATAGATATAGATATACATATATATGCACTTACTTATCATAGCCCCTTAGGACTTTTTGGGGTTATAAGATAGCCCCTAGGACTTTTTTTTTGGTAAACATAGCCTCTAGGACTTCACCAAGATTAATGCTTGCACGTGGGACCCATCGCCATACGTAATTAATAGTTGCACGTGGGAACATCTAGCCGACAACTTTGATTATGTGTACATATTTGATCCTTATTGAATGGATCGGCCAATGCTGCCTGACTTCGTGCATGTATTTAGTCATTTGACTTATCAACTATCGATTTATCGTCTCTGATGGGCCCCGGCGAAGGCCGTTAGGCCCCTAAACGATTGTCAAACGGCGATTAGGCCCGTTGGGCTAGGAGCTGGGCTGCTGGAAGGCTAAGGGCTCCGACGGAAGGAGGTCCCGACATTGAATAGCCCCGAGTAAGTATGGCTCCGACAGGGGAGAGCCCCGAAGATATCGGACCTGGACGTAGTCGGTCCCGATATGGGAGTTGATACCACTCCCCGACACCGAATCCTCAACGATGCAACCTGGGAGTCTCCGATAATGATCGAGACTCGCCAGTAAGAGCACAATCCCGGAAATCTCGCCATGATCACAGTAGTGGTATAATGGGCGAGATATGTGGGATACGAATAACTGTACAAGATACGTGGCAAGATATACGGCGAGATATGTGGGATAGTGGATCACAATCCAACCGCCTAATCAGGTAACTGGGATAGCCTTTCCTCTATAAAAGGAGGGAAGTTATTCCAGATTAGGGTTACGTTCTATATACACACAAATACTGCTTGTTTGATCTGTTGACCACCGTACTTACGTTAAGCATTGGAGAGGGATTCTGGGCCACCGCCCTCTATTCCCCTTCTGCAGGATTGCGAGGAGCTAAGGAATCCGTCACCGTAACCGGAGTTCCCGCCGTGATCCAACATTGGCGCCGTCTGTGGGAAGGCAACAAAAAGCCAAAAGTAAGTTTGCTTCCCTCTGATTCTATACCATGGCTGGCAACAGACCCCAGCGTTCAGGCAAGCAGGTGCCGGCCACCAGCAATCCCCCTGAGGATGCTACCCAGCATCAGGATTTGAGAGATGATGGTGACAGCACTCGCCGAGACGACATCGCGCGAAGGAACAACCCCCCTGGTGGATCCAGGAACGAGACACCTTCCCAGAATCCAGAGCTGGCCAGGGTAGTGGCAGAGGCCATGCCCCTATTCATGGAGGCCATGGAGGCCCTCCTAGACCGAAGAGAAGCTGCTAGAAGGCAGACCGATCTACCGCCGCTCCCTCCGCGGCGAGATGCGCCCAGAAGGCATGTAGACGACAACCTACCACCACCCCCTCCGATGAGGGAACAGCCCATTCCCCCTAATCCAGCACCGGCGGAGAATTTCGTGGTCGATGGACCAGGGCCAGTGCAACAAAGGACTATTCCCCTGAATGGTCCCCTCACTGCTGATCAGGTGGTGAAGATTGTGGGTATTTGCATGGGAGATCAGAAGCCCATGATGTCGGAATTGGGGAGTCAGGAGACCCATCCTTTCGTTCCCAGATTGATCCATACTCTGGCCCCTCCAGGCTTGGGTATCCCGAAGATAGACGAGTACGACGGGGTCGCGGACCCGGTTCGCCACGTGCAGAAGCACCTGACAGCGTGCATGGGCAGGACCCCGGATGAGGATGTTATCTGTGCGTTGTTCCCGAGTACCTTGGGAGAGAAGGCGATGACATGGTTCTACAGTCTGCCCACTGGATGTATAACCTGTTGGAAGGATATGCATCAGCGATTCATCGCCCAGTACCAAGGGCGTCGACGGCTGCTGAAGAGTGTTCGGACCCTGCACGAGGTGGTCCAGAGGCCCGATGAATCGCTGGCCCAATACTACCAGCGTTACAAGGCTGGTATGACCGAGCTGGATGAGGAGATATCGGAGGGCGAGGCCATCCGTACCTTCCTGAAAAACCTCAATCCCCCCTACGGCTCCGACTTACTTCACAGCGTCGCGGCCAAAAAAGTCTGGAACATGGAGGCACTCCAGGCGAGGGTAAAACAGCAAATCGACGTCCAAGAGTCGAAGATCGCTGCCGGAGAATTGGCTCCTCCCAAGGGGCGCGAAGGAAAGCAGTTGTTCAAACCATTGGACAACCGACACAAGAAGGATAGCTCCGAGGGTAGTCGGAGTCGTGGACGCTCCGATCGGAGGGAGGATAGGCGTCCGACCAAGAGGGACAGTCAGAGGGAGGAGTTTACCCCCCTCAACAGGCCTTTGAAAGAGGTCTTGGCGGTAATGGAGAAGCAAGGCCTCGCTCGTTTCCCCAAGAAGAAGGAAGGAGAAAAGTTGGGCTCCCGCACCGACCGTTACTGCCGATTCCATCGAGCCTCTGGTCACGACACTGACCAGTGTCGGGAGTTGAAGAAGGAAATAGAGAAGCTTATCCAGAGGGGTAAGCTGACGGAATTTGTGGGAGACTCGCGCTGCAAGCCCCGTTCCCGATCTCGGTCAAGATCCAAATCTCGATCGAGGTCCCCAAGGAAGAGGAGGTTCGACGCAGAGCCTTCGGAGGGCCCATCAGGGTCCCGACAGAAGAGGATTATTAATGTGATCCATGGAGGGTTCGCTGCAGGGGGAGACACATCGTCTTCTCGAGAGCGTTATGCCAACCAAGTGCCAGTCGCAGTGGTTTTGGGAAAAAGATCTCGGTCGTGGACCCCGAAGGAGGAGATGGAGATAACCTTCTCGGCGAAGGATCTGGAGGGAGTAGAGACCCCCCACGAGGATGCTCTAGTAGTGACATTGGACGTAGGGGGATTCGAAATGAAGAGGATCCTCATCGATGGAGGAAGCTCCTCCGACATCCTCTTCTCCGACGCCCTGGAGCAGATGGGGAAAAAGAAGAAAGACTTACGAGAGGTTAGCTTCCCGATGGTAGGATTTTGCGGCACAACCTCTTATCCATTGGGGGTCATTACGCTGCCCGTGTGGTTCGGCAGTGGCTGGAAGATGGAGAAGAGAGATGTGGAGTTCGTGGTGGTCGAATCCACAGGGACGTACAATGCGATCATTGGAAGAACCACTATCAACCCGCTGATGGCAGTAGCCTCAACTGTCCATCAGAAACTGAAGTTCCCGACTGAGAATGGGGTCGGCGAAGTGAAAGGCGACCAGGTGGCGTCGAGACGATGCTATGTCAACGCCACGAGAAGATCAAGGAAGGAGGCTATGTCGGTTCTCCAAACAGACACTGATCCTCGAGAGGAGTTTGGGCGTCCCGCCCCCATGGAGGACCTAAAAGAAGTCGAGATAGATGGACCCGAGAGGAGGGTAAAGATCGGATCCGCCCTATCCGAGGAAAAAGCTCAGGAGTTGATCGCCCTATTGAAGGAATTCAAGGAGTTATTTGCCTGGTCTCCGAGCGATATGCCAGGAATCAGTCGGGACGTGATCGAGCATGAATTGAATATCGACCCCATGATCAAGCTGATCGCACAGAAGAGACGTCCGATGGGAACAGACAAGAGGATTGCAATCCAGCAGGAGGTTGGCAGATTGCTCGACGCTGGGTTCATTAGGGAGATCCGATTCCAGACTTGGGTAGCCAACCCAGTGCTGGTGAGGAAGAGCAACGGGAAGTGGCGAATGTGTGTCGACTTCCGCGACTTAAACAAGGCTTGCCCGAAGGACTGTTATCCACTCCCTCGGATCGACCAACTGGTGGATGCTACATCGGGGCATGAGTTGCTAAGCTTTATGGATGCTTATTCTGGTTATAACCAGATAAAGATGGCGAAAAAGGATGCCCCACATACCGCCTTTTACGCTGACAGTGAAGTCTTCCAGTACGACGTCATGCCTTTCGGCCTGGTGAATGCGGGGGCGACATACCAGAGGATGGTGAACAAGCTGTTCGGGGACATGATTGGGAGTACCATGGAAGCCTATATAGATGACATGCTGGTGAAGTCCCGACGAGCATCAGACCACGTTGGCAACTTGGCAATGGCCTTCGAGAGGATGAAGCTCCACCAGGTCCGCCTGAATCCAGCCAAATGTGCTTTCGGAGTCCATTCCGGGAAGTTCTTAGGCTTCATGGTGAGCCAGAGGGGGATCGAGGTGAATCCCGAAAAACTAAGGGCGATAGAGGAGATGCAGTCCCCGACCAATCATAGGGAGGTGCAGGTGCTGAACGGTCGGCTGGCTTCGATGAATCGCTTCTTATCCAAGGCCAGCGACCGGTCGATGCCATTTTTCAGTGTGTTAAGAGCCAACCGACAGTTCGAGTGGACTGCTGAATGTGAGGAGGCGTTCCAAGCGCTCAAACAACATCTCCGCGACCTCCCGCCACTTGCGAAGCCAATTCCAGGCGAGCCGCTCTATCTTTATTTGGCTATTTCTTCGTTTGCAATAAGCTCTGTTCTAGTTAAAGCTGTCGAGGGCAATCAGATTCCTGTCTATTATGTAAGCAAGGCGTTTGCCAAGAGTGAAATGAATTACCCTCCGATTGAGAAGTACCTCTTTGCGTTGATTATTACTGCTCGAAAGTTACGGCCCTACTTCCATGCGCATGAAATTACGGTGTTGACATCAGCCATTGAAACACTTCTTAAACCGGCCCGATGCGTCGGGGAGACTAGTAAAGTGGGCCGTGGAACTTAGCGAGTTTCGAATTCATTTCGCTCCGAGAACAGCTATCAAAGGGCAGGCATTGGCCGACTTTATAGTTGAATCTACTATCCCCGATCCTGAAGCAACGGAAACAGTAGAGGGGGCAACCGGGAATACTAAAGAGGCCCCGACGGCAGGGCAGTCGGAACAGCCAAATAAGGAGAACACCTGGGAGTTGTACACGGATGGCTCCTCAAGCTCGGACGGATCGGGTGCGGGGTTCGTATTGATTCCGCCAGGCGGGGCGGAGCCACTTCGATATGCATTGGCCCTAACATTTAGAGCCACCAATAACGAGGCGGAATATGAGGCTCTCATAACGGGGCTGAAAATCGCAAAGGGCACTGGAATTGAACATTTGAAGGTGAAGTGTGATGCTAGCCTGATTGTAAATCAGGTTCGGGGGCAGTATGGAGCAAAGAATCCGGTCATGAAGAAGTATCTTCGGGAGGCTAGGACCTTGAAGGAGAGCTTCAAAAGCTTTGATATCGAGGCGATTCCGAGGGAAGAGAATGTGGAGGCTGATGCCTTGAGCAAATATGCCTTGGGGGCACCTTTGGAAGAGAGTCGGAAGGTACACTTCATGGAGAAGGTGATTCTATCGACCACCGATCCGTCAGAGGTGTGTGCTATCGGGACAGGGTCAGAGGAGGAATCCACTTGGATGACCCCGATGATTGTGTACTTAACTACGGGGGCACTTCCTGAAGATAAAGTGGCAGCGGAGCGACTACGACGAATGTCAATTAATTACGCGATGGTGGATAACCAGTTGTACAAGAAGGGCTTGCTTTCGACGCCTTTCTTGAAATGCGTGGCCGAACCTGATACGACTCGGATCCTGAGAGAATTGCATGAAGGAGTCGCAGCCTGTCACGAGGGCGCTCGATCTATCCTGAGGAAGGCGTTGAACTTGGGATATTATTGGCCTACGATGAATAAGGAGGCAACGGCGCTTGTTCGATCCTGTGACGCGTGTCAGAGATATGCTTCGAATATCACAGCCCCCGCCGCTGATTTGATGCCCATTGGGAGTGCTTGGCCCTTCGCACAGTGGGGCATTGACCTGGTGGGACCCCTTCCGAAAGCAAAGAGCCAGTGCACACATCTGCTGGTCGCGATCGACTACTTCTCGAAGTGGATCGAGGCTAAGCCGTTAGCCAAAACAACAGCAGGACATATCATTAAGTTCCTTCAGACCCGAATTTTGTCGAGATATGGGGTGCTGAAGGTGATCATCAGTGACAATGGTCCTCCGTTTAATGGGGCCCAGTTGGAGAGGTTCCTAGACGAGTTCGGTATCGAGCATCGAACAGCATCCGTCCACCACGCTCAGACCAATGGGCAGGTAGAGGCGGCCAACAAAATCGTGATGGAGGGCTTGAAGAAGAGGGTCTACGCTTTGGACGGAAAATGGCTGGACGAACTGGAGAACGTGTTGTGGGCGGTCCGAACGACACCCAAGAGGTCAACAGGTGAAACCCCGTTTGCACTTGTTTATGGAACAGAGGCGGTCGCTCCCGTGGAAATCGCTGTGGCGTCCCATCGAACCAGCAGCTATGAGCCCTCGACGAGTCCAGGAAGAGCCAGGATAGGACCTTTGACGAATGACGAAACAAGGCGCCTGGAGTTATCCTTGCTAGAGGAAAAACGGCTGGAGGCCGACATAGCGCAAGCTCGGATGCGTTTGGCGACGGCCAGGTACTACAATCGGAAGGTCAAGTCGCGACAGTTCTACGCAGGAGAACTGGTCCTACGACGGAATGAATTCGCCCTACAAGATCGGATCAACAAGATGTCCCCGAAATGGGAAGGGCCTTACAAGATCGTAGGCATGCCGGCCCCGAACGCTTACAAGTTAGAAGATCCCGACGGCAAGGTTCTAAGAAACACCTTTAGCGGTGAACATCTGAAGAAATGCCATGTTTGACAAATAAGTCGTCCGTAGAGGCGCGAAGATGTAATTAAGTCGCCCTGAGTGGTGCATGCTATCTTAAAGACATCAATCAATAAAGAGGTTACTTCTGATCAAAGTATTCCTGAGTTGTTCTCGATACATTAAAAAGCGTCATTGGACGTCCGAAAATCCTTAAGTTTTTAAGGTCCGATTAAAAAGCGTCATTGGACGTCCGAAAATCCTTAAGTTTTTAAGGTCCGATTAAAAAGCGTCATTGGACGTCCGAAAATCCTTAAGTTTTTAAGGTCCGATTAAAAAGCGTCATTGGACGTCCGAAAATCCTTAAGTTTTTAAGGTCCGATTAAAAAGCGTCATTGGACGTCCGAAAATCCTTAAGTTTTTAAGGTCCGATTAAAAAGCGTCATTGGACGTCCGAAAATCCTTAAAGTTTTTAAGGTCCGATTAAAAAGCGTCATTGGACGTCCGAAAATCCTTAAGTTTTTAAGGTCCGATTAAAAAGCGTCATTGGACGTCCGAAAATCCTTAAGTTTTTAAGGTCCGATTAAAAAGCGTCATTGGACGTCCGAAAATCCTTAAGTTTTTAAGGTCCGATTAAAAAGCGTCATTGGACGTCCGAAAATCCTTAAGTTTTTAAGGTCCGATTAAAAAGCGTCATTGGACGTCCGAAAATCCTTAAGTTTTTAAGGTTCGATTAAAAAGCGTCATGGGACGTCCGAAAATCCTTAAGTTTTTAGGGTTCGATTAAAAAGCGTCATTGGACGTCCGAAAATCCTTAAGTTTTTAAGGTTCGATTAAAAAGCGTCGTTGGACGTCCGAAAGCCTTAAGGTTCTTAGGGCCCGATAAAAGAGCTATGAAGAACATAATCGAAAAAGACATTCATAAAAGGCTCAAGGCCTAAGAGGTTCGATACAAGGGAGATAATAAGGAAGGAGCACGAAGACTTAAGATTTAACAAATTAAACTCGGTCCTCGGGCGCTGAATCTTCAGAGGGCTTTGGAGGGGCAGGCTCGGAGGGATCGGTAGGAGGCTCGTTGGCGTCTTCGGAGGAGCTCTCCGACGGGAGGCTAAGGTACGTCTCTGCGGCTCGGCCGAGAGTCTTGGACTTCCTCAAGTCGATAGAGTCCCTGTAGGTTTCATTAAGCTCTTCGACAATATCAAGGATGGCATTCTGCAAATCTTCCTGACAATGTCTCGCCGCATCTGCTTCGAAGTCCTCCGAGCTCCGATATTCTTCGCGGCCCTGGACCTTCGCGTTTGTTATTTGGGCGGAATGATCCGCCTTTGCCTCCTCTAGCTCCGCGATGGCCCTCTGCTTCTCAAGCTCCAGCCGCTCAGCAGTTTCTTTCAACGCTGCCTTATCGAAGGCAGCTTGGCTCCGATCCGCCAAGGCTGCTTGCTGCTCTCGCTTAAGCGAGCTCTCAAGGCTTAGAATCTGCCTTTGCTGGGATTGGACCTCTTGAGCAAGCCTGGCCCTACCCTCCTCGGCCTGCTGCCTACCCTCCTCAGCCTGCTGCCTACCCTCCTCAGCCTGCTGCCGAACTTCCTCGGCCCGCTGCCAACCCTCTTCGGCCAGCTTTTTACCCTCCTCCGCTCGGAGCCTTGACGCCTCGGAGGCAGCTAGGTCCTCCTGGAGCTTGGTCAAGCTCTCGAGGTTGGAGTTGGCCCGTTCTTGCTCCAACGCCTTCCGCAGAGACAGGATGTAGCCGAAGCAACGATCCTGGTCCGCCATTTCCTGAGAGCAAAATATAGCTTAGTATCTAAAAGTCGGAATACTTCCAGATGAATAAAAACAAAGTGTACCTACCTCTATCCGACGGACTGCCATTTGCCGGATGTCCGCCTCTATGTCCTCCTCGTCCAGAGAGAGTGGGCGCTTCAGTGAGGGCGGGATCGAGCCCGACACCAAGTGCAAGGCCAGGTTCTTCTCCTGACACCCCCGATGTAGAGGAATCCCCTGAAGGGACTCCACCGGTCTCCAAGGCTCGGCGCTCTGATCCGAAGAGAAGGCCTGGTAGTAGTCTCCATCCAAGGGGAATGGAGGAACTACCAGGCGAGCCCCCCCATCTTCACTTATTCGGGCTTCGGGGGTCGCGCCCCTAACTGGTGACGATGGCGGTGCGGGTGACGATGGTGGCGTGATGGGGAGTGGAGACATCTTCCTACTAGGCGACTTAGCAGGAGTCGACCTCGACTTTCCTCGGAGGATTAGACCTTCTTCCTCAGCTTGATCCTCGGAGGGGGAGTCCTCCAAGCTGGTCACCCGACCGAATTCGCAACGGGCTTCCGTTGGGGCATCTTCCACCACCGGCTCCGCTGCAGGCGCGGGGTCTGAGGCAGGTACAGCAGGGGCGACGTCCGCGGGACCTGCAGCGGGGCGAATAAGGTGAGGAAGTAAATTGATATCGGTGTGCCAAATTAAACAACGCTCCATATATCTCTCTTGGCCGAAAAAGTCGTAATAACCCGCTTCGAGAACATGTGGAGTTTCCCCTCGGAGGATATTCTTGACATCCCTAATCCGCCCTTCCATATCGGAGGCTTGAAGGTCTTGAGGTACCAATTCTCTATATCTCTTTATAGCACGAAAAACTTCCTTACCTTCCTTTTCGGAGCGGACGTTGAAGGCGGCCCTGACCACATCCGTATTAGTCCGCCCCTCGGAGGTGGGGGCAGACCCTGGGGCCTCGGAGGTCTTCGCCTTCTTCCGAGACGGCCCCGACGTGGCAGAAGTCTTTCGATGGGAGGACTTCTTCTTACGCTTCAGCGAATGGGAGGCATCAGTATCCTCCTGAAACAGACAGACGGTCAGCGATGATCGAGGGGCTGTAAGCAGTGGAAACAAGAAATAATTAGAAGATTACCCAGAGAATTACATTGGAAACGCCATCATGAATTTTTCCCCCGGCCTTGGGATCAATCAGCATAATGGAAATTTTGATCCGCTGTTGGTCGGTGACAGAAGTGGCTTCGAAGGGCTGATACCCCTCCTCCCAGCGACGGGCCTGGATAAGCATCAAGGCCCTCTTGGTCTGCTCCGACCATGAACGGAAAGGCACAGGAGGATCAGACTCCACGACGGTCTTCGGCCACTCGATGGGACCAGGCTTGATGAAGAAATATTGCTCTTTCCAATTGGCATTGTCATGCCCCTTATCATGGATGATGGCCCGTTCTTTGCAAATCCTCCAGGACACCTTCCTATCCCAGCCCAGCTCCTTATACTGCTCGTCGGTCCCCTCGGGTTGGCGGGGGGTGAAGGAGCAGATACCATCCTTATTACAGGTCATCTTGTAGAGGACCCGCCAAAGCTCCAGACTGTAGCTCCAATCTTCTTTGTTGATATCACACCACACTTGGAAGGCAATCCATGTACGGATTGCGTGTGGGGAGAAGGTCGTGGGGTAAGTCTTATAATGGTTGCACAGCTCCACCCAACTCGGACAGAAAGGGAGTCGGATTCCCGCACGAATTTGCCCTGGGGAGATGAACACCTCATCTCCTTTGGGGAGCGTAATCTGAGCGTCACGAGGACTGAACTGGGATTGCTCGTAGGGATAGCGGGCCCCGAAGGAGGATTCGAAGATACCACACTCTATACAAGCCCTATCGTAGTTAATAGGCGCAAGCAAGTTCTTGAGATACTTGAAGACGAAAGGTGGCCCAACAGTGGCAGATTCCTCGGCTGAAAGTCGTCGAGGGAAGGAAGGAGAGGAAAATTGAAACCTAAGAAGATCAAAGATGAAAAGGAAAAGAATAATAAGGAGAAGAATCTTACCAGACATAGTGACTGAAGGCTTGATCGGAAAAATTTGAAGTGCTTGAATCGCCGGTGAAAACTCGAAACCTGGGGAATCAAAGCTCTTGGGATCGCAGAGAAGAAGAGGTAAAAGGAAGGTAAAACAGTGTCTGGGGCTAGGGTTTTATAAGAGAAGGAAAGGAGAACTGAAGGGGTGGGCAATTTGAGCCGTAGAATTCAAAACCACTCAATCAGAATCGTCCAAAGGGAAACGCGTTAATTCAAAGAAGGCGAAACGGTTTTAACCTGAACCGCCAGGACGCATGGGACAGATAAGACAAGAGTAATGACGTACCGGGGCGGTTGAAAAGTGCTTTTTCAGAAAGCAGGCGCGCGGAACCCGAAACGCCCCTTCACCTCCTATCAGCATTAAATGCTGGTCTGATCAAGAAATCCCCTCGAATCCAAGCAGGATCCCAAAGGATCTCGAAGAGATCCAAGGCAAAGGCCTCCGACAAAAGTAGGGCAATGGCCTCCAACGTTTCAAACAAAGACCCACGACTGGGATGTGGAAGGGTCCGATATTGAAAGACGCGACGCACTATAAGTCCCTCACGTCTTGGGGGCAAATGATGGGCCCCGGCGAAGGCCGTTAGGCCCCTAAACGATTGGCAAACGGCGATTAGGCCCGTTGGGCTAGGAGCTGGGCTGCTGGAAGGCTAAGGGCTCCGACGGAAGGAGGTCCCGACATTGAATAGCCCCGAGTAAGTATGGCTCCGACAGGGGAGAGCCCCGAAGATATCGGACCTGGACGTAGTCGGTCCCGATATGGGAGTTGATACCACTCCCCGACACCGAATCCTCAACGATGCAACCTGGGAGTCTCCGATAATGATCGAGACTCGCCAGTAAGAGCACAATCCCGGAAATCTCGCCATGATCACAGTAGTGGTATAATGGGCGAGATATGTGGGATACGAATAACTGTACAAGATACGTGGCAAGATATACGGCGAGATATGTGGGATAGTGGATCACAATCCAACCGCCTAATCAGGTAACTGGGATAGCATTTCCTCTATAAAAGGAGGGAAGTTATTCCAGATTAGGGTTACGTTCTATATACACACAAATACTGCTTGTTTGATCTGTTGACCACCGTACTTACGTTAAGCATCGGAGAGGGATTCTGGGCCACCGCCCTCTATTCCCCTTCTGCAGGATTGCGAGGAGCTAAGGAATCCGTCACCGTAACCGGAGTTCCCGCCGTGATCCAACAGTCTCTACTCACTAATATAAGAAGACAGATTTTATTAGGTCACGAACATTATAACGTTTATTATCAGTACAACTGTTAAATGAGTTGATTTTAACAACGGAATGAATATAAATATCACTAGAAATAGTATCTTAATTGTAATGAAATTTAATATAAGCATTCACGATTCGAAATCACAAATCTTGTACAACTAAAAAAACACTTAATATCGAATAATCATACGGTTTTCGCAGATTCGACATTTTCGTAACTTCTCATTTAGCATTGATATATATGATGTAATGTATGTTTCAATATTTACTATGTCAGTTCCCTAACTTAGTAGGATACAATTTGCCGTCCCCCATTTTTTAATACATGTTAGCCGTTGGTTATTACTATTATGATTATATTATCTATCTATATATATAATAATTTAGATGGAAGTTACATAATCTTGACAAGTAAGTTTATAAACCTATTTTCTATCTCCTATGTGTTAAAATAACTTCATTTTATTTGTCCATGTCAATTTCTAAGGAGTTACATGTATTTCATATTTATCTATCTTCCACATGGATCTCTAGAATTAGAGAAATGCACCACATTCATCATCAATGTCCGTTTCAATATGTATCACTTTTTAAAACATTTTTTTGTTTTTTTTTACCAATTTTTTCATAATATTAATAATTATTATCACATTGAATACTTACAATTAAATCACATAATTTTTCTTAACTATTTATATGTAGTATATCTCATAATAATATGAATTATTTATATTATTATATTAAAAAAGTACAGTAATATTTTACCAAGTTATGTATATTTATATTTCACTTAAAATGATTTAAAACAAATCATTATAAGTAAGTTAAATATTATCTTAATATTAAAGTGTAATTACTTAATTTCATATCAAATACTTAAAATTAAACCACTCTATTTTTGTAAATACATATTTTTAATACATATCTCTAATAATAGTAATCATTTATATTATTATTTTGAAAAAGTGTAAAGCACTCTTTTTTCAAATTATATGTTTATTTATCTTTTTCACTTCAAATAATACATAATCAATAATTATAAGCATGTATAAATAATTTATTAATATTAAACTACATAAATGATTCTCAAGAACTAATGATTCTCAAATAAATTTAATGTAATCTATTAAATTTTGTATATCGTAAGATATCTATCTATCTATATCTCTATATAAATCTAATATATTGCGATACAAAATATATTATTTGTGTTTATGTAAATACTATTTTTAAAAACGATAAAAACTAATGCAAACATAAAACTGAATATCTAAGAAATTTATATTTAGACTATTATTATAATCAATTATGTCTTATATTGTTTTTTACTAAAATCTATATGTAATGAAGAAATGTATATATAATATTTAACCATATATATAATAGTAAAATGATAGATCTAATTTGTACAAAAAAAAATTATTTCTTATAATATTCACATATAAAACTATAAAGTAAACTAAATTTAACCTCCATGCAAAATTTAATCTTTTTTATAAATATTTTTTTATACCGCGCAACGCGCGGGCCCATTCTCTAGTTATTATAATAGTTGGTAGAATAGATCGGAGAGATAAGTGGCACGTTATCAAACTATTATTTTTAAGGGATTGGTTTTTTTTTTTTTTTTTTTTTTTGATAATAGGTTTTATTATCTGGCAAAAGGTCAACGTTGGATTCCCTAGATCAGATCTCTTTTATTTATAAGTTTTTTATTATATTATTATTGATTTTTTTGGTAACGTATTTTTATTGATTTGAGATCTCAAGTCTCGTCATTATTTTTTTATTATTAACAAAAAAAACATTATTATTATTATTATTATTATTATTATTATTATCCACTGACCTAACATTTTTGTCGCAAAGTGTCGTAAATGTAATCGATCTAAGTCACTGTTGTTTAAATTAAAATATTAAAATTATATATATATATATATATAAATTTCAAAAAATAGAAAATCTTATCTTCTTTGTTATAATGTTGGGTGGAGCCGTGGAGGACATAATCTTGAAAGTTGAAGAAACTATGTCATATCTAGAAGGTTATCCTAGTTCGAAAAAAAAATGCTGTCCACAAGCCACAGCCATAATTAGCTTCCTTTCTTCTTATAAGAAGAACTAATAATCAAATATAATTAATTGCTTCCTTTTAATAACCTATATTAGTAATTAGTAATTTGATCACCAAATATTATTAGTTTGAAGCTTAGTATGATATCGATTTTTTTTATGAACAAAATATGATATCGAATTGATGATGCAGCTTCAAACTAATAATATTTATAGTTAGGACCACGGGTCAACCATCACTCTTAGGACCACGAACCATAATCAATTGAACATTCTCGACCCGATATGAGTCAAGTACGAGTTAGTCGCGTGCCACACATATTATCATGGATATGTTGGATCACGGCAGGAGCTCCGGTTACGGTGACGGATTCCTTAGCTCCTCGCAATCCTGCAGAAGGGGAATAGAGGGCAGTGGCCCAGAATCCCTCTCCGATGCTTAACGTAAGTACGGCGGCCACAAAGCAAGCAAGCAATATTTGTGTATGTATAAAGCGTAACCCTAATCTGGAATAACTTCCCTCCTTTTATAGAGGAAAGGTTATCCCAGTTACCTGATTAGGCGGTTGGATTGTGATCCACTATCCCACATATCTCGCCGTATATCTTGCCACGTATCTTGTACAGTTATTCGTATCCCACATATCTCGCCCATTATACCACTACTGTAATCATGGCGAGATTTCCGGGATTGTGCTCTTACTGGCGAGTCTCGATCATTATCGGAGACTCCCAAGTTACATCGTTGAGGATTCGGTGTCGGGGAGTGGTGTCAACTCCCCATATCGGGACCGACTACGTCCAGGTCCGATATCTTCGGGGCTCTTCCCTTCGGAGCCATATTTGCTTGGGGCCATTCAATGTCGGGGCCTCCTTCCGTCGGAGCCCTTGGCCTTCCAGCGGCCCAGCTCCTAGCCCACCAGGCCTAGTCGCCGTTTGCCAATCGTTAAGGGGCCTAACGGCCTTCGCCGGGACCCATCATTTGCCCCCAAGGCGTGAGGGACTTATAGTGCGTCGCGTCTTTCAGTATCAAACCCTTCTACATCCCAGTCGGGGGGTCTTTATTTGGGACGTCGGAGGTCATTGCCTTAACTTTTGTCGGGGGCCTTTGCCTTGGATCTCTTCAAGATCTTTTGGGATCCTACTTGGATTCGAGGAGTTTTCTTGATCAGACCAGCATTAAATGCTGATAGGAGGTGAAGGAACGTTTCGGGTTCCGCATGCCTGCTTTTTGAAAAAGCTCTTTTCAACCACCCGGTACGTCATTACTCTTGTCTTATCTGTCCCATGCGTCCTGACGGTTTAAATTGAAACCGTTTCGCCCTCGTCGAATTGGCACGTTTCCCCCTTGGACGCTCATGATCGAATCGTTTTGAATTCTGTGGCTCAGATTGCCCACCTCTTCAGTTTCCTTTTCCTTCTCTTATAAAACCCTAAATCCAGACCTTGTTTTACTTTTCCCTTACTTCTTCTTCTCTGCGATCCCAAGAACCCTAATTCTTCTCACTCCAAGGTTTCATCGGCGTTTTCAGCATCCAGATTTTCTGATCACGATCACTTCAAGGTTTCACCGGCGTTTCCAGCTTCAGATTTTCCGATCACGATCACTTCAACCACCATGTCTGGTAAGGTTCTTCACCTTATTACTCTTTTCCCTTTCATCTTTGGTTTTCTTAGGCTTCAATTTTCCCCTCCTTCCTTCCCTCGACGATTTTCAGCCGAGGGATCTGCTACTGTTGGCCAACCTTTCGTCTTCAAGTATCTCAAGAACACGCTTGCACCTATTAGCTACGATAGGGCCTGTATAGAGTGCGGCATCTTTGAATCCTCCTTCGGAGCCCGCTATCCCTATGAGCAATTCAATTCTCGCGAGGCCCGGATTACGCTCCCCAAAGGGGACGAGGTATTCATCTCCCCAGGGCAGATTCGTGCGGGAATTCGACTTCCTTTTTGTCCGAGTTGGGTGGAGCTGTGCAACCACTATAAGACGTACCCTACGACCTTCTCTCCACACGCAATCCGTACATGGATTGCCTTCCAAGTGTGGTGTGATATCAATAAGGAGGACTGGAGCTATTCCCTGGAGCTCTGGCGGGTTCTCTACAAGATGACCTGCAACAAGGACGGAATCTGCTCCTTTTCCCCCCGCCAACCCGAAGGGACTGATGAGCAGTATAAGGAGATGGGCTGGGACAGGAAGGTGTCCTGGAAGATTTGCAAGGAACGGGCCGTCATCTCCGATAAGGGGAACGATAATGCTAACTGGAAGGAGCAATACTTCTTCATCCAGCCTGGTCCCATCGAGTGGCCGAGGACCACCGTGGAAGCTGATCGCCCCGTGCCTTTCCGTTCATGGTCGGAGCAGACCAAGAGGGCCTTGATGCTTATCCAGGCCCGTCGTTGGGAGGAGGGTTACCAGCCCTTCGAGGCCACTTCTGTCACTGATCAGCAGCGGATTGAGATTGGGATTATGCTGATTGATCCCAAGGCTGGGGGAAAAGTTCATGATGGTGTTTCCAATGTAATTCTCTGGGTAATCTTCTAATTATTTCTTGTTTCCATTGTTTACAGCCCCTCGAACATCGCTGACCACCCGTCTGTTTCAGGAGGATACCGATGCCTCCCACTCGCTGAAGCGCAAGAAGAAGCCCTCCCATCGGAAGGCTTCTGCCCAATCAGGACCCTCTCGGAAGAAGGCGAAGACCTCCGAGGCCCCCGGGTCTGCCCCCACCTCCGAGGGGCGGACTAATGTGGATGTGGTCAAGACCGCCTTCAACGTCCGCTCCGAAAAGGAAGGTAAGGAAGTTTTTCGTGCTATAAAAAGATATAGGGAGTTGGTACCTCAAGACCTTCAAGCCTCCGACATGAAAGGACGGGTCAGGGATGTCAAAAATATCCTTCGAGGGGAAACTCCACACGTCCTCGAAGCGGGTTGTTACGACTTTTTCGGCAAAGAGAAATATATGGAGCGTTGTTTAATTTGGCACACCGATATCAAATTAATTCCTCGACTTATTCGCCCCGCTGCAGGTCCCGCGGACGTCGCCCCTGCTGCACCTGCCTCGGACTCCGCGCCTGCAGTGGAGCCGGTGATGGAAGATGCCCCAACGGAGGCCCGTGGTGAATTTGGTCGGGTGACCAGCTTGGAGGACTCCCCCTCCGATGATCGCGCTGAGGAGGAAGGCCTGACCCTCCGAGGAAAATCGAGGTCGACTCCTGCGAAGTCACCCGGTAGGAAGACGTCTCCACTTCCCGTCACGCCACCATCGTCATCCGCTCCGCCATCTTCGCCAGTTAGAGGTGGGACCCCCGAAGCCCAAGTAAGTGAAGGAGATGGAGGGGCTCGCCTGGTAGTACCTCCATTCCCCTTGGATGGAGACTACTACCAGGCCTTTTCTTCGGATCAGGGCGCCGAGCCTTGGAGACCGGTGGAGTCCCTTCAGGGGATTCCTCTACATCGGGGGTGTCAGGAGAGGAACCTGGCCTTGCACTTGGTGTCGGGCTTGATCCCGCCCTCACTGAGGCGCCCTCTTTCTCTGGAAGGGGAGGACATCGAGGCGGATATCCGGGCGATGGCCGTCCGTCGGATAGAGGTAAGTACACTTTGTTTTTATTCAACCTGGGAGTACTCCGACTTTTTAAATATTAAGCTATACCTTGCCCTCAGGAAATGGCGGACCAGGATCGCTGTTTTGGCTACATCTTGTCTCTTCGGGAGGCTTTGGAGCGAGAACGGGCCAACTCCAACCTCGAGAGCTTGACCAAGCTCCAGGAGGACTTAGCTGCCTCCGAGGCGTCAAGGCTTCGAGCGGAGGAGGGTAAAAAGCGAGCCGAAGAGCGGGTCGAGGAGGTTAGGCAACAGGCTGAGGAGGAAAGGCAGCGAGCCGAGGAAGTCAGGGCCAAGCTTGCTCAAGAGGCTCAATCCCAACACAGGCAGATTCTAAGTCTCGAGAGCTCGCTTAGGCGGGAGCAGCAGGCTGCCCTGGCGGATCGGAACCAGGCTGCCTTTGATAAGGCAGCGTTGCAAGAAACTGCTGAGCGGCTGGAGCTTGAGAAGCAGAGGGCCATCGCGGAGCTAGGGGAGGCGAGGGCGGATTATTCCGCCCAAATAACAAACGCGAAGGTCCAGGCCCTCGAAGAATATCGGAGCTCGGAGGACTTCAAAGCAGACGCTGCAAGACATTGTCAGGAGGATTTGCAGAATGCCATCCTTGATATTGTCGAGGAGCTTAATGAAACCTACGGGGACTCCATCGACTTGAGGAAGTCCAAGACTCTCGGCCTAGCCGCAGAGACGTACCTTAGCCTCCCGTCGGAGAGCTCCTCCGAAGACGCCGACGAGCCTCCTGCCGATCCTTCCGAGCCTGCCCCTCCAAAGCCTTCCGAAGATTCAGCGCCCGAGGACCGAGTTTAATTTGTTAAATCTTAAGTCCTCGTACTCTTTCCTCATTTATCTCCCTTGTATCGAACCTCTTAGGCTTTCGAGCCTTTTATTACTATCTTTTTCGATTATGTTCTTCGTAGCGCTTCTATCGGGTCCTGAGAACCTTAAGGCTTTCGGACGTCCAACGACGCTTTTTAATCGAACCTTAAAAACTTAAGGATTTTCGGACGTCCAATGACGCTTTTTAATCGGACCTTAAAAACTTAAGGATTTTCGGACGTCCAATGACGCTTTTTAATCGAACCTTAAAAACTTAAGGATTTTCGGACGTCCAATGACGCTTTTTAATCGAACCTTAAAAACTTAAGGATTTTCGGACGTCCAATGACGCTTTTTAATTGAACCTTAAAAACTTAAGGATTTTCGGACGTCCAATGACGCTTTTTAATCGGACCTTAAAAACTTAAGGATTTTCGGACGTCCAACGACGCTTTTTAATCGGACCTTAAAAACTTAAGGATTTTCGGACGTCCAATGACGCTTTTTAATCGGACCTTAAAAACTTAAGGATTTTCGGACGTCCAATGACGCTTTTTAATCGGACCTTAAAAACTTAAGGATTTTCGGACGTCCAACGACGCTTTTTAATCGGACCTTAGAACTTAAGGATTTTCGGACGTCCAATGACGCTTTTTAATGTATCGAGAACAACTCAGGAATACTTTGATCAGAAGTAACCTCTTTATTGATTGATGTCTTTAACATAGCATGCACCACTCAGGGCGACTTAATTACATCTTCGCGCCTCTACGGACGACTTATTTGTCAAACATGGCATTTCTTCAGTAGGGCGATTAACTCCTCAGCTTGATCCTCGGATAGGGCGGATCCGATCTTTACCCTCCTCTCGGGTCCATCTATCTCGACTTCTTTTAGGTCCTCCATGGGGGCGGGACGCCCAAACTCCTCTCGAGGATCAGTGTCTGTTTGGAGAACCGACATAGCCTCCTTCCTTGATCTTCTCGTGGCGTTGACATAGCATCGTCTCGACGCCACCTGGTCGCCTTTCACTTCGCCGACCCCATTCTCAGTCGGGAACTTCAGTTTTTGATGGACAGTTGAGGCTACTGCCATCAGCGGGTTGATAGTGGTTCTTCCCATGATCGCATTGTACGTTCCTGTGGATTCGACCACCACGAACTCCACATCTCTCTTCTCCATCTTCCAGCCACTGCCGAACCACACGGGCAACGTAATGACCCCCAATGGATAAGAGGTTGTGCCGCAAAATCCTACCATCGGGAAGCTAACCTCTCGTAAATCTTTCTTCTTTTTCCCCATCTGCTCCAGGGCGTCGGAGAAGAGGATGTCGGAGGAGCTCCCTCCATCGATGAGGATCCTCTTCATTTCGAATCCTCCTACATCCAGTGTTACTACTAGGGCATCCTCGTGGGGGGTCTCTACTCCCTCCAGATCCTTCGCCGAGAAGGTGATCTCCATCTCCTCCTTCGGGGTCCACGACCGTGACCTTTTTCCCAACACAACTGCGACTGGCACTTGGTTGGCATAACGCTCCCGAGAAGACGTTGTGTCTCCTCCTGCAGCGAACCCTCCATGGATCACATTAATAATCCTCTTCTGTCGGGACCCGGATGGGCCCTCCGAAGGCTCTGCGTCGGGCCTCCTTTTCCTGGGGGACCTCGATCGAGATTTGGACCTTGACCGAGATCGTGAACGGGGCTTGCAGCGCGAGTTTCCCACGAACTCCTTCAGCTTACCCCTCTGGATAAGCTTCTCTATTTCCTTCTTCAGCTCCCGACATTGGTCAGTGTCGTGACCGGTGGCCCGATGGAATCGGCAGTAACAGTCGGTGCGGGAGCCCAACTTTTCTCCATCCTTCTTCTTGGGGAAACGAGCGAGGCCTTGCTTCTCCATTACCGCCAAGACCTCTTTCAAAGGCCTGTTGAGGGGGGTGAACTCCTCCCTCTGGCTGTCCCTCTTGGTCGGACGTCTATCCTCCCTCCGATCGGAGCGTCCACGACTCCGACTACCCTCGGAGCTATCCTTCCTGTGTCGGTTGTCCAATGATTTGAACAACTGCTTTCCTTCGTGCCCCTTGGGAGGAGCCAATTCTCCGGCAGCGATCTTCGACTCTTGGACGTCGATTTGCTGTTTTACTCTCGCCTGGAGTGCCTCCATGTTCCAGACTTTCTTGGCCGCGACACTGTGGAGTAAGTCGGAGCCGTAGGGGGGATTGAGGTTTTTTATGAAGGTGCGGATGGCCTCGCCCTCCGATATCTCCTCATCTAGCTCGGTCATGCCAGCCGTGTAACGCTGGTAGTATTGGGCCAGCGATTCGTCAGGCCTCTGGACCACCTCATGCAGGGTCCGAACACTCTTCAGCAGCCGTCGACGCCCTTGGTACTGGGCGATGAATCGCTGATGCATGTCCTTCCAACAGGTTATACATCCGGTGGGCAGACTGTAAAACCATGTCATCGCCTTCTCTCCCAAGGTGCTCGGGAACAACGCACAGATAACATCCTCATCAGGGGTCCTGCCCATGCACGCTGTTAGGTGTTTCTGCACATGGCGAACCGGGTCCGCGACCCCATCGTACTCGTCTATCTTCGGGATACCCAAGCCTGGAGGGGCCAAGGTATGGATCAACCTGGGAACGAAAGGATGGGTCTCCTGACTCCCCAATTCCGACATCATGGGCTTCTGATCTCCCATGCAGATACTCACGATCTTTACTACTTGGTCGGCAGTGAGGGGACCATTCAGGGGGATAGTCCTTTGTTGTACTGGCCCTGGTCCATCGACCACAAAATTCTCCGCCGGTGCTGGATGAGGGGGAATGGGTTGTTCCCTCAACGGAGGGGGTGGCGGCAGGTTGTCGTCCACCTGCCTTCTGGGGGCGTCTCGCCGCGGAGGGAGCGGCGGGAGATCGGCCTGCCTTCTAGCAGCTTCTCTTCGGTCTAGGAGGGCCTCCATGGCCTCCATGAATAGGGGCATGGCCTCTGCCACTACCCTGGCTAGCTCCGGATTCTGGGGAGGTGCTTCGTTCCGGCGAGTGCTGTCACCCTCATCTCTCAAATCCTGATGCTGGGCAGCATCCTCAGGGGGATTGCTGGTGGCCGGTACTTGCTTGCCTGAACGTTGCGATCTGTTGCCAGCCATGGAATGAAATCAGAGGGAAGCAAACTTACTTTTTGGCTTTTTGTTGCGTTCCCACAGACGGCGCCAATGTTGGATCACGGCAGGAGCTCCGGTTACGGTGACGGATTCCTTAGCTCCTCGCAATCCTGCAGAAGGGGAATAGAGGGCAGTGGCCCAGAATCCCTCTCCGATGCTTAACGTAAGTACGGCGGCCACAAAGCAAGCAAGCAATATTTGTGTATGTATAAAGCGTAACCCTAATCTGGAATAACTTCCCTCCTTTTATAGAGGAAAGGTTATCCCAGTTACCTGATTAGGCGGTTGGATTGTGATCCACTATCCCACATATCTCGCCGTATATCTTGCCACGTATCTTGTACAGTTATTCGTATCCCACATATCTCGCCCATTATACCACTACTGTAATCATGGCGAGATTTCCGGGATTGTGCTCTTACTGGCGAGTCTCGATCATTATCGGAGACTCCCAAGTTACATCGTTGAGGATTCGGTGTCGGGGAGTGGTGTCAACTCCCCATATCGGGACCGACTACGTCCAGGTCCGATATCTTCGGGGCTCTTCCCTATCGGAGCCATATTTGCTTGGGGCCATTCAATGTCGGGGCCTCCTTCCGTCGGAGCCCTTGGCCTTCCAGCGGCCCAGCTCCTAGCCCACCAGGCCTAGTCGCCGTTTGCCAATCGTTAAGGGGCCTAACGGCCTTCGCCGGGACCCATCAGGATATATATGCATTATTAAAATATAATCTTATATTTTTATTTAATAATATAAATTTCTTTTCCACGTGGTGTGGTTTTAGGAGATCCACATAGGAAGACATTTGTAGGAGAAATTGTTGGCTGGCACGATACCAACAAATGGTATTGTGCTGGTATCTCTTCAATGAATCAGAGTTCGACACGGTATGGTGTAATTATTTACACCATACTGTGTCGAACTCCGATTCATTGAAGAGCTAACAGCACAGTACCATCTGTTGGTATCGTGCCGGCCAATAATTTGACTTTAATACATATCACTATATAATTGAGTAATTGGTCACCATCTGTCTACCACGTGTTGGCATCGTGGTAGGCAAGAATTTCTCCATTTGTAGTGGATTTACTTCACATTTAAATTAATCACTTACTTATTAGATTTATCTCTGGATTAAAAAGCGACGTACTTAACCAGTATTTAAATGTCTTTTGAATTACGATATTACCCGTTGTATCACAATAAGAAATAATATGAAAATAAAACTCCATGTGTATGCTTAGAAGGTATATAATTATTTTCAACCTATATTATTATTACTAATAATAGTACATATTATTTTTTAACTTAAACAAGCAAAATTATGATTTCAGAAAAAAAATTATGATTATTTAGATTAGATCATATATCTCATCACCTTGTTCAAATATTTTTTCTTTACTTTCAGTTTCTGCCGTGGAATCATAAGAATAAATGTTTTGAAAACTGAAATGGATTTTGAACCAATAAGATGGCCGGTTCTCAGTCCGATTGAATCAGATCGGTTCAACCGTTTAAAAAAACGGAATGATATGTGTTCCGACCATTTGGTCCCACAAGTTCCGAAAACAGAGATGAAGTATATTTGTCCAAAAAGTTCACAAAATTGACAACGCTATCCCTGTGTCTGGTTCGGATTTTTTCGGACTATAAAACTCGGAATGTCTATCATGATTCTTAAAAAAAAAAAAAAAAAATCTAGTCTTTATCTCTAATCTTCAAGCCCTACCTAGGCAGGAATTTATTTTTACCATTCGAGCGGATGAATCCGGGTTTTTACGGTTCAACCTGTCTTGTATCCAGTTCACTCATTAAACCCATGTCAGCATGCATTTCGATCTTTAATCAAACTAGATTGACGATATTATGGCTGGCTCACGGTATGAGAGTCCGATTTTCAAAAAAATTAATAAGAATATAAAAAGTTGTTCTTTCTTCTTGATTTATAGTGTGTGGTCCATGGCCTCGTGACAAACTGTCTTTGTATTCAACGGCCCCCGTTAGGATCACGCATACAATGAATTAAGCTCAATTCCAAATTAAATTATTAGGACGGTTACAGCTAAGATGAGTAAGAGCTATTTATGCAAATTTCAAATACATGGACATTTAGGGTTTGACGGTTCAGATTCTGGACTTTTTAAGGTTGTCGTCCTTTGATTGATGAGTTTTTAGTCTGTTTTGCTGACTCATGCTTTGATTTAAGGCATTAGTGTATGTTTGGTTAATTGAGTAAGGATGAGAAATTGAAAATTTGAATGTGGATGAGAATCGTCAGTCATTCTTTAAGAAATAAATAATTGTAATTTTTTATATAGGTGGAATTTAGAACTAGACTAATACTTGTATAATTAAGGAGACTCCTTATTGTTTTTAAGGAGAAAACAGATAAAAAATATAACACCATATCATTTTTTTTTTCATATATTAAATGGGTGCACTACATTTAATTGTCTCTCATATATTAATCCTCATTTTACTCTTATTAAATCTCAACCTTTAACTCTTATAATAATTGTAATAAAACATTGAAGTTCCTAAAACTTAGTAAAAAAAACTAATTACAATTTGACAATTGCTCCATTTTCTATTTAGGGTTCACACTGCCTAATAGAGTTTTAAGAATAACCAAACTAATTACGATCTGACAACTGCTCCATTTGTCCTCTAGGATTTACCTGAAAAAAAAAACACCAAACTAATTACGATTTGATAACTGGTCAATTTTCCCTCTAGGTTTCACACAACCCAATATGTTTAAAAAAAAAACGTCAAACTAATCATGATATGGTTAGTGTAAAATTTTCCGTTTATGGTTCAACCGGCCTTAAATATTTAAAAAAAAAAAACCACAAACTATTTATATTTCATGATGAAAAAATAAATTATATATATATAATAATAATAACAATATGGAAACTGAAAAGATATATTTAACGAAAGAAAGTAAAAAAATAGTAAATATATACATATATATATATATATATATATATATATATATATATATATATATTTTATATTTATCTCAAACATGATTCATATAGGTAATTGTTCTAATGTATTTCGGTAGTTTTTGTTATGGGGAACTTTCTAATAATGGCAACTTCTTATTGGCTTTTTTTTTTTTTTAAGAAAGTAGACATTAGAATTATATTTCAAATATTTTTTGTTAATTTTTTTTTCTCATGATTATTTCTCTACTACGTTCTTGCGAACAAAACGTGCAAGCGTTTTCTGAGCGAGACTTAATTTGAAAATTAAAGCGCGTGCGTGTATGACTATGTAAGTTCGAGAAGTTGAGGGACCAAATTAGATTTCAATTAAAAGGTTCAAGACAAGTCAAAGAAATAAATGGATCATTAGATATTGTATTAAAAAAATTATAAATAAAAATGAATATACATAATATATATTTACTATAAAATTATTTTAGTATGCTTACTCCCACATAATTTGGTACCGATATTTAGAATTCAAATCTTCCAAATGCAATCTAATTAAAAATCATTTCCTTAAGAAAAAAACTATTCGACTTTAGGCATAATTAATCGTCATCCTGGTTTTTATATATTAATTAAAAGTTTGATGATGTTGAGATTTTTCTAAATATCACATTTTTATTAATTAGTCGCTCTACATGGGTTAATGACATATTATAACCATCACACAAAATACTTTTTCGTTATTGGTGCTACGTTGATGTGCACTGGTTATTCATATGTATGAGAGCAAGCCTGCACTATTTGTTCAGTTGTACTAATAATCTCCCAAGTGTAATCTGATTAAAAATCATTTTCTTGGAAAAAAAAACTCTTTGACTTTGAGTCAACCTGACCGAAGTTTTGGTTATATTAAGTTGTTTATATATATATACTAGTTATTAACGCGTATTTAAATTTTAAGATATATAATCTATCTTAAGTTTATTAATATTTATAATTAATCAAAGTAAAATATTGACAAGTTGATTCGTTGTGAGAAACGAATATATGTGATAGAGAAGAGCGACATAACTTAATTCAAAACATGAGAAAGAGAAGAGGATAATTAAGTAAAAAATTAACTAATGTCTTCAGTTACGGTACTAAGTTAGCCTTATAGTTAGATATATAAATGAGTTGGGTCGAGCATTACATTGTTCATTAACGGCTCAATTGTATATAACCCATCAACTTGAGGTGCCAAGAATGTAAATTTGTTCTTAACTACTTAAGAGTCATCAATGGACAAATTTGACCTAAACAAACGTAATTATATACAATATCACAATACCAACAAAATTTGATTTAACAATAAAGACAAAATTAAATCACAAAAATATAAAGTTTAGACTTGAATTTAAAAAAATATTTAGTTAACATTAATTAGGTTGTACACAATGTGATTGTATTAACAAATAGAAGAACTAAATTAATAGTTTGAGTCCATAAATATTGGACGATGAGTAAAGTGTTATTTGTACGAGGTCAAACTTAAAGAACCACATTTCACCCATATTTTGACTTGTTATATATATAATTTGGTAAGTGACTGATCTATTTGATAGAAAAATCTCAACCGGCGGAACATATATCATTCGATCTATATAATTCGTTGAATAAAAAGAAATTACATGTATCCGAATTTGAACGGAATGAGTATGATAGGGCTGACTTAAATTGATATGAATATTTGATTGTAAGTTAATTATAATTACTATGACATGCCGACTAAGTGACCTTAAAAAAATAACAAAATTTAAATAATAATTTAATAATAATGTTAAAGATAAATAAATGTTTCTCAAATATAGAAATGACTAAATTATTAATTTTATAAAATATAGGAATTAAATATAATATAATATAATTTTTGTTAATAAAATAAAAATATGTCAATATGTCTATTGGGGTTAGGACCCATCACAAATAATAATTGGTATATTAATAAGTGTATGGTATGGGCCAGCATGCCTGATTGTTCATATGTGTATGTATTGGTTGTTTACATGTGTAAGCAACTATGTGTTTCACAAATGAATACGAGAGTTCGAACCTTAGTAACAATTGCCACAATAGGTTTTTTTTTAAGAAGAAATCCCTCATCCATTCCGAAAAAAAAAAAAAAAAAAAAAAAAAAAAAAAACTTGATTACTTTTCTTTGCCTCAGTAACAATGGATATTATAAGAAAGAGCCAAAGGGAAGATCGGTAGTTTAAGGGGCCAAAGAGAAAGAGCCTGAAAAAAAATCTTTAAAAAAATCTATAAAACCATACTCTTCTATCTTCATACTTGCATTGCACTCTGTTTCTCTCTCTAGAAGATCGCCTGCACGATTCACGTGATCCATACAAGTAAGCTGCAGAACCAAATTTCCATTTCCTCTTCTTTTGCATTTTCTGTTCTAAATATTCATTTCCACTGCAGAAAGATGGTGAAGGTTCCCATCTTTCTGGTGGGTCTTGTGTTCTTCATCTGCATAAACATGGCAGCAGCAGCAGATGAGTACTTGAAATACAAAGACCCCAAACAGCCCTTAAACACTCGAATCAACGACCTGCTCAATAGAATGTCTTTGGCGGAGAAGATCGGCCAAATGACGCAGATCGAACGCAGCGTTGCGACCAATGAGGTCATGACCAAGTACTTCATTGGTAATCTTCATCATCCTTCTATTTCGTTCTTGTTTTCGAGCCCAGATCCACTTAATGTTATTAAAGTTATTATTTGTTAGTAATTCAGACTCGGTCAGAATTTGATTTCGACTCGGAAAATTCCGAGTTGAACGGAGTTTTTTGGTCTGTTGTGTCGAGTTTGATAATATTCGGCTCGAATTAATCGTGTGTTCTAAACAAGATTTATAATACACATACGTCTGAGTTCGAATTTTATAGTTATGAAAAGTACTAACTTATTAATATATAATGAATGGACTTATGAATCAAGTCTAGCTTGAATGTAGGGGAATTTGAGTTTCAAAAGTTTAAGCTAACTCAGTAATTTTAGTCAAGATTGAGTGACACTTCTTATTACACTCCTAGATCTAGGATGATGTCACCACATGACGAGGAGGTAATTGCTTTTTCAATTTTTTGTGATTTGTAATTTTTTCGCTAAAATTTGTAGTTATTATCAATTTTATTCTTTAAAATAATTTGTCCATTGATTTTTTTTAAATATATTAGCTATTTGTTCCTAACTCAATTTTTACTCCTAAACAGAACGTCATTGCCTATATCCACTCCATAAGTTCAATGAAATACCATACAACTCAATCGGTTAAAGTAGGAGTAGCTCACACTAACCTTATATGATATTATATGATATTGCAATTATTTGAATATATTTCTAGTGTGGTATTATTTATTCATACGTGGATTCCACGATATTACATTCCAAATTTACCTTAAAAAGTAAATTCTTATTGGACTGTTACATAAGTGTCGTGTTACAGATTTAAGTATGATATTCTGATTAATTTGTTTAGGTAGTGTATTAAGTGGAGGAGGAAGCGTCCCGTCAAAAGGGGCTTCTCCTCAGAATTGGGTCGATATGGTTAACGATTTCCAAAGGGGAGCGTTATCGACTCCACTCGGGATCCCGATGATTTACGGGATCGATGCGGTTCACGGACACAACAATGTGTACAATGCAACCATTTTTCCTCACAATGTCGGACTTGGAGCTACTAGGTAATTAAATTGTTGAATTATTACTACGCAGTAAATAATTCATTTTTTTTTTTAATTTTAAATCCCAATTTTTAACCGCATTTTGATATATTTTTTCACTTCTAGGGATCCTCATCTAGTAAGAAGAATTGGAGCTGCAACTGCTTTGGAAGTTAGAGCTACCGGGATCCAATATGTTTTCGCTCCCTGTATTGCGGTAAAAAAAATGATATTTTTTGCATTGAGTTCACTTAAAATACAATTGAATTGCAGTAGTCAAATTAAATACATTGAAAATTCCGACTAAATTTCTCTCCTGATATCTCTGATTCATTTGCAATAATACAGAAAAAGATCTGACTAAATATCTCTCCTCATATCTTCTCGATTTGATGGCAGAAAATTCAATTGTATTTATGTAAATTGGGTTTGGTTGGGTATTTATGTAATTTGGTATGGTAATTAATTACACAGGTTTGCAGAGATCCGAGATGGGGAAGATGCTACGAAAGTTACAGTGAAAACCCCCAAGTGGTTAAAGAGATGACGGAGATAGTCACCGGACTTCAGGGACAAGTCCCTCTCCATTACCAGGGTTCACCTTTTGTTGCCGGACAGTAAGTCCAAAATTTACATTAATTAGTGTTAATTGTAAATAAATTTCTATAATAATACCTCAACATAATTTAAACTCAAAATATTTAATTCAAGGATAAAACCTTTTTTTCTTCTCTTCAGCACACTTATTTTGACAAAATAATTATTATTTATTTATGAACAAAAAGATTGAATTTTCTGATAAAATGGTCCAAGAAATAGACATCCTTGGACTTTGACAATTTGACTTGAGAATCTGCAAAATCTTGTTATCTGTACAACTAGTCCAACTACACCATATATATATATATATATATCCATATTTTAGGAATTTAATAATATATATATATATATATATATGTAAATTATCTATTATTAAACTATAAATAACAATACAAGTCAATCATTCACTTACAAGATCGAACTTATATTGGGAACGCTTAGTTAACACGTGTTCCATCTGATAGTCTTATCTGCCTCTAAACAAGTTGAAACAAAATCGCAGGAAAAATGTGGCGGCTTGCGCGAAGCATTACGTCGGAGATGGCGGCACAACAAACGGAATCAATGAGAACAACACTGTTACGGACTGGCACGGTCTCCTTAGCATCCACATGCCCGGGTACTACACATCGATCATCAAAGGCGTGTCGACGATCATGGTGTCGTACTCGAGCTGGAACAATGTCAAGATGCATTCCAACTACAACCTCATCACTGGCTTCCTTAAAAACAGGCTCAAATTCAGGGTAAACTAAAACAACCATACAATATGATCATTATTACTAACAAGTAACAACAGAAATGATAGATACTAGTTCCGACTTAAAAAAAAAAAAAAAAACTTGTATCATTCCGATGGTTTCTGGTTAGTTAACCAGCCTAGAAGTTACTAAAAATCACAGATCATGTCACCATCTCACTGTCGGAATGATTCAGCATGTTCCAGTCGGAAAATATTAAGGTTACAAAATACTATATGAATTTTGACACGATTACAAACCGTTTTCCGGACTTTGATTTTAAAAAGCTGGCTACACGAATTTGCAATTTTTTAGCAAATTGCTAAGTCTGTTTTAATTCACATCAAATTGGACATAAAATGAGCATTTTCCAGCCATGTGAGGTCTTTTCATGTGTATCCAAGTTGTATTCAAGTATAAATTAAAAAAGATTGTTCTGAAATACACTCAGACAGCCACTAAATTTCAACAATGTATTTCAACTGAGTGTCCAATTTATGATATTTCGTTGTAATTCTTTAACTTTATATATGAATTCATTTTTTTACAGATGAAAAGACTATATGTGGGCGGAACATACTCATTTATGTCTATTTAATGAGAATTGAAACATAAGTAATAATTTGCTAAAAAATTGATGTGTCTACTGAAGCTACCCACTTTGATCAAATTTGAGTAGCCAATTTTAAAAAATCAAATTTCGAATAGCGATTTGTAATAAGTCAAAGATGGGTTAACAATTTAGTTATTAACCAAAATATTATTAACAATAATAATGAACCTTTAATTAACAATGGTGTGATTTCTGTTTCAGGGATTTGTAATCTCTGACTGGCAAGGGATTGATAGAATCACCACTCCTGAGCATGCCAATTACTCTAAGTCCATTACAGAAGGAATCACTGCCGGAATCGACATGGTTCGCGTTTCTTTATTCGACGATTACCATAACCTAATATTTATTTATTGTACCAACACGTAAAACGAGTTACGGTTCCTAGGTTCAAACCGAGTTGGATTCCAGTTTAAAACACCAACTTAGGGAGGTCTTAATATTGACGCTCTCGATCCGAGATTGCAGACTTGTAAAAGTAAATACAATGACGGTCTAACGTATTTGTTTTTTTTTTCTCGGGATTTTAACAGATCATGGTGCCGTACAACTTCACCGAGTTCATTGACGGATTAACCTCCCAAGTGAATAGCAAGATCATACCAATGAGCCGAATTGACGATGCGGTTCGGAGGATTCTGAGAGTCAAGTTCACGATGGGTCTTTTCGAGAACCCGTTGGCCGATTACAGCTTAGCGAACCAGTTGGGAAGTCAGGTTAGTTACGGTTACGAATTTCGGTTACTGTATTATTGATACGGTATGATAAAACATTATCGATCGACTAAAAACATTATTGACCGACTAAAAACATGTTATGTCAACTTGATACATAAGACATGACGGATTTAGTATAGGACGAGGATGGCAATTGCCCCCTCAACTTTTTGTAATGTTCAATTTTTAATCTAGACATTTTTATCCTTTAAAACTCTACATTTTTCCCTTCAACTTTTTATTTTTTTATACTAGTTAGTTGTCCCTACTTCATTTCTTGCCCCTCTGAAAAAAAAAAAAAAAAAATTATGGCTTCGTCCCTGACAGGAGCACAGACAATTAGCTAGAGAAGCAGTAAGGAAATCATTGGTCTTGTTGAAGAACGGCGAACCCGCTGACAAACCGCTATTGCCGCTCCCTAAGAAGGCGCCGAAGATTCTCGTGGCCGGGACTCACGCTGATAATCTCGGGTACCAGTGCGGTGGTTGGACCATCGAATGGCAAGGACTCAGCGGCAATAACCTTACTAAAGGAACCACGATCCTTTCGGGTATTAAAAAGACGGTCGACCCGAAAACAAAGGTTGTCTATGTCGAAAACCCCGACGTAAACTTCGTAAAATCGGGGAAATTCTCGTTCGCTATTGTGGTAGTGGGAGAGCACACATATGCAGAGACATTCGGGGACAACCTTAACCTGACCATGCCTGAGCCAGGCCCGACCACAATCTCGAATGTTTGTGGGTCCATCCAGTGTGTGGTTATCGTTGTTTCGGGCCGACCCGTTGTAATCCAACCCTACATTTCATCGATCGATGCTCTTGTGTCTGCTTCGCTGCCCGGAACGGAAGGACAAGGAGTGGCCGATGTTTTGTTCGGAGACTACGGGTTTTCGGGGAAGCTATCGAGGACGTGGTTCAAGACGGTCGATCAACTGCCGATGAATGTAGGGGACTATCATTACGATCCGTTGTTTCCGTTCGGGTTCGGACTTACGACCCATCCTACCAAAAACCATTGATCAGGATTCAGGATGGATGGTCTTGTTCTGCTATAGTTATGTTCATTAATCAAGAGTTGTGGTTTTTTAATAACGAGGATAGTTTAGTAAGTAAATTCGGCATTGGGGCGACTATTCTCATGTATTAGCAATTCTCTTAATCGACCATTTCCGAAGCATCATGGTAGAGAAATTATTCAAAGAAATCATTAATCAAGCAGCTAAACCTAAAGTTACATATGACAAACAAAAGGAATGGACTAGAGTTGCGACTTTAGGTTTATTCACTACTTAATGGTTGTTCTGTTTACGATGTGGTGTTTTTCTAACCTTATTGAATAATTTGTGCATACATTAGTTTCGTAAACGTAGTTCTATCAGCAGCTTAGTAGTCTGAGACTGGCTCATTAATCCAAATTCTACTTTATAATCGAAAATAAATAAACTAACGCTACATAACATATCTATATAATGTTCAGTCTCATTTGGGAGCATACAGTTAAACAAATAGTGCATGTAGAGCCGACCTAAGTATAATAAGCTAATAAAATCTAACTTCAAGCCCCAATTTAAAAGACCACATATATGTTACGTAGTTAAACCCTTATGTAGTTATTTTTTTTAATGAAATTTTGTAGATAATGTCATAAAAAAAATAATTCAATATAGTTAATTAAAAAAAATTGTCGTTATAGTTAGCAATTAAGTAATATTTATTTCATTAAGTATTATATTAGTTAGCCTCATTTATCTATTTGTATTTTTTTCTCATTTAATTTTAAGTTTCAACAAATCAACCACCCAATTAAATATTATTATTAATATCAATAAACTCACAACTATTTTTTTACTAACCATTTAATATACTAATTTATCCTAATTAGTAATTTCTAACATTAACTTTTCTTATGTTCATATTTCTATTTTTTTTATTATCTATCTATCTATCTATCTATCTATCTAATCTATCTATATATATAATAAGGGAATAGGTGAGAGAATGAGTGAATTTTGTTTTGCCACATTAGCAAATATGGCTAACATGAGTATGCCACGTCATCGCGCAACAAAATTAGGCAGTTAGTATTTTGGGCCTAATTTGCATAATGATTTATGGGCTTAATTTGCAATGGAATTGGGCCATTTTTTAGATTTTTAGTAAAAAAACATGAATTTATGGATAGTTATTAATGTGATTTGCATAAGAAAAAAATTACATTATTGTGTTAATTATACGTATATTAATAAGTCACCCCGCGCGACGCGCGTGGAATAATAATAATAATAATAATAATAATAATAATAATAATAATAATAATTTATATCTATCTATCTATCTATATATATAATAAAGCAAGAGGAAAGAGGTAGAATGATTCTCACGATGCCACGTCAGCACAGAGAAGAATCTATATATATATATATAATAAAGCAAGAGGAAAGAGGTAGAATGATTCTCACGATGCCACGTCAGCACAGAGAAGAATTCTCATGATGCCACGTCAGCATATGTAAGGATTCTCAAGATGCCATGTCAGCTTGATAGGACAATTGACAACCAATCAGATGTTGACATATCACTCTAAAGACTATTGATGTAAATCCAACAAACTTGAAACACATGAGAAATAATATATTGTTACAAAAAAAATTATTGAATCAAAACTGTTACAAAAAAATAAATTAAATCAAAGGTGCTACAAAAAAAATCAATTAAATCAAATTGTTACAAAAATATATATCTATATATGTTATAAAACAAGAAGAAATATAATAAGGGAGAGGCTCTCAGCACACCATGTCAACACAAACACACTCTCCCGTATCCAAATTAGAGGGTGACACATAATCAGAAAAAAAAAAAAAAAAACTTAGCCAAAAAAATCAATTATCTAAAAAAAAGTTGGGACCTTTCGATCATCTCAGGGAAAAAAATATAATTACCTTCTTCATTTAGGGGTTACAAAACCTTTCAATCTTGCTCACCCATCCAATAAATTATTGATTTCTATTCTAAATTAATTACACAATTGATAATTAATTCATAAATTTAAGTTTTTACTAAGAAGATGAAGTGTAACAGTCACAGTTACATTTGCAAGAGAGACACAATGTTGCATATCTATATATAATCATGCACAACATGATGCTCAACATCCAGAATCAGTTATTGAAAATGATGAGTCCGAGCGGGCGGAGCATCCGATATAGATTTCAGGAGCAGTGGTTGGATAGGTGGCCGAAGCGGCTACATGTGCTCGTGGGTATGAACTCAAATCGGCGGGGTTCTAACACGGATCTACGGGGTTCGAACCTGGATCTGTGGGGGGCGAGGCCCTGTCAATGGTGGTCGTGGTGATAGTGCACGAATGACAATGAGTTGGAGCAACACTGTGACATATATGTGATATGGTCAATGAACAAATAGGAAGTCGAGAATAGATAAACTCTCGCTCTATCTCAGGCTGCGACAAGTGAGGGCGATAGCGGAGTGGAGAAGTCGACGATTAAAGTCATGCAATTGCTAGATATGTATCAATAATCAACCGTCAATATATTTGTTTCTACCATTTTTTTTTATTAACTGTTTCTACCATTACATTGTAAAGCTATGATTTATATAATATATTCACAAATTTCCATTTATACAAAGTTTAATATAGTATATAAATATATACATTAGATTATGACGTTAATGTTGAAATTTCATTCATTTGAAATCTTGCACTATAATTATTACAGTAATTATTACAATATTTGTAATTTACTATATTTTTCCTAATATTCATATTATAGTTATTTCATTTCCAATTATATATCTATCATAATTCACAAACTTTCATATTTTAACATATTTACTTTTATAATTATAGTATATAATTATATACACTATATTTGGACATTAATTTTGAAATTTTCATTGATTATAAATTTTACATTATTATTACAATAACTATTACAATATTTCTAAGTTAGAATTAATCTTAGTATATTTATATTGTAGTTAAGTTTTTAAATTTACATGTATACCATAATTCACAAATTTTATTTATACACAATCACTGGACATTAATTTTGAATTCTTATTTGATTTGAAATATCTAATTTGTGTCATCGTAATTGTCTTTTATTTTTCATTTATGTATCAATCATAATTCATAAATTTCCATATTTTAAAATGATTACTTTTATGATTATAGTATGTACATATATACCCTAGATTTGAACAAGTTTTTTTTGTTGCAATATCTTAATATGTATTTGAAAATTAATTAATTAATAAGATTTTTTTTATTAATATTAATTAAAAACTTAGTATAAATACTTAATTATAGTATATAATATTAAAACTAAAATAAAAAAATACACAATAAAATTTCAAATACACTATCCGAAGGTTTATTCATAATCTTTTTTGCCATGGCCTATTCATAAATTTATTTTATAGAATAGATTTATTACTAATCAAATTAAAAAAAAAAATAGAAAGTAAGAACTTTATATATATCATTCTTTTTTCCATTGTATAATTATTTTAATATATATATATATATATTAATTTTTTAATAATTTATGTGTTTACAACTAGATTTAAAAAAATAAAACAGTACACTTTGACTAAACTAATCTTACACCAAGAAAACTTCATATTTTTAAATATTTTATTTTTAACCAAGTAGAATTAACCTATGGTTCATAAATGATGTATAATACTGTTTATGTCAACTAATTCAATTATGCACAAAACTATTTTTTAAAAAACATTTTTCATGGCAAATGCATATTTATAATAGTATATTCTTAATTAGATGATCAATTCTATTATTCGTATTTGAATACTAATCAATTCTTATTTAATTGCATTTAATATATAATTAATAATAATACACATATACATTTTAAATTTTTAAACATTTTAAATATTTTTTATTTTCATTTACATAAGAATCTAAAGTGTCTTATAGTGTAACATTCTTACTTTGTCCCACTATATTCATATTTACTATACAATAATATACCTATATACATATTTCTTTATTTATAAACTATTAAACACTTTAATTAATTTTCTATTTTGACATGACAATTTAAAGTCATGTATAATGATATTTGTTTGCCTATTTTAATTATTGAATTTTCGAAATATAAACTCAAACTATCACATCATGCACATCTGATTAAATTGCAAAATGTGTGATGTCCCATTACAATAAAATATTGCAATTCGTAGTATAATATATCTTAGAATTATATATGTGCATTTCATTCTTATATTTTTATTTAAATTTATTAAGCTTAATAAAAAAATTATAATTTACCTTAGTCTTGATTTTTGTCATGGTTATACCTAAAAAACATAATATCATATGCGTAAACTTAACTAACAAATAGAAAAAAACTTAACTAACATTCTTTAATTATAATAAGTTTTGAAAAGTTACTAAAAACACTGTTTAACAAAAAAAATACTACCTAAACCCTAATAAAAAAGCATGCATATTTATTTATTTTTATATACCAAACATCTTATATCAAGTTTCTAAATATTATGATTCCTTTAATTATGAATCATAAATTGTTGGCCAGTTAATACATTTTTTAACGAATCCTAAGTATAATGAATCATTAATTATATACATTTATTGTATTGAAAACATTATATCAATGAATCTTTATTACATGTATGACCATTTATATATATTATATTTATATACAAGCTAAGAATACATACATATGAATTTTTGTTCTATGAATTTCATCTAAAAACATCCACAATAATATTAATAATAATTTATATACAATTATTGTTTTAGTTTAATTTATATGCTTAAATTTTATACAACTTTGCTATAAAATTTTTTGTTTTTTTTATGTAAATAACAATATATATTTTGAACGAATCATTTACTATTCCGCACAAAGTGAGTGTCAGTTCCCTAATATTTCAATATAATTTAGATATAACCTATTTAACGATGATTAACAATAATTTTTTAAAAATCTACAATTTTTTTTGTTTGGAATCTACAAAGCTATTAGCAGTCCTAAACCATGACTTACATTTACCTATATGAAATCACATTTTTTTTTTCTATGTGGACATGCTACAGTTCTTCTTAAAATCATTATTCCAAGAGTTATGACTTTTTTAGAACCTTACAAAAAAAATATTAATTAATAATCCACTAAAAATATAAAATAAAAAAAAGATAAACACATAAAAAAATATGTTTAAAATAACAAGATTATATTCAAATATTAACAGTTTATATTAATACCATTTAAATTATAAATAAACGAGTAAAAAATAAAATTGAAATATATACGATGTAGTAGATATATTTTTTAGCGAATACAATCAGTACATAGCTATACTTAATTTCACAAATTTATAAAAATAGGAAAAAAATGATGATAATAAGAAAAAATGAATTCAAGTGTTTAAAAATATAAAATTTAGGAAACACAAATCTTTTTATAAGATAATATCTATAAATATATATTATATTTATTTATATAATTTGGATATATTTAATGTAGGGTTGACACGTAGTTTTTTACTTTTTTTTTTTGCACTGGATAGTTGTCAATATAAATTATTATATTTGTTGATTAATTTTTTTAAGATACAAACCGCTAAGTTATATAGCCAAGTATATATAAAAAACTCTGGAATTGGAAAACGTACGGTTTAACTGATCACCCCGCGCGTAGCGCGGGTCAGCACCTAGTTATTATATTGTTAGCCCTCTCCATCGTCAATAATAGTCTCACTTGTATAATAATTATGAGACTAATGCAAATTATGCCATCCAAATTCTTTTCGAAGAAAGACTTTGAATTATTTAAAAGTATTAGGAGAACTTATTCAAATAAAAGATAAGACCTCAATTTAAATTATAGATTTAGGCCGGCCCTAAGCGAATATATTACCTCTATTAATGTAATAGTACCATCAACCTATATATATATATATATAATAATTAAAATATCGAGCCGATAAGAACCAATCCATTTTTTAGAAATGAATTCAATTCAAACTCGTATATATTTTTTATTTTTTGCCACTCTTTTTTTTTTTGGTAAACGTTTTTTTCCCACACGTATATTATTGTTGAAGTATTTAGTATTTACATTTATATAGAATTATTTTTATTTTTATTATTATAAACGTTTTAAATAATTTAAGATAGTTAAAAGTTAAAACAAACACTACAGGAAATTACAGTCCTCAGAACTCAAAAGCATTAGAAAGTAATATTATTTATTAAGTTTACACCTTCCTTCTGTAAAGCTAGCAATTAATCATGGATGCAGAGCGTCTGGGCATATATCCTTGATCTTCATCAAGATAAAAACTTTCTTATCCAGAAGTGCTTGAATTTTTCTGTTTATCTCATCTAACTCGTGCTGAAGATCCTTGCCACTTTCTGGGTTCGATTCTGCAGCAGTAGTATCATCCATTTTCTTGTTTTTTTTCTTCATCTTTTGTTTCTTGGATGGGTACTTGGGTTTTTCTTCGGATTTGGTCTTCCATTGAATCTCCAGCTTAGTCTTCTCTTTCTTGGAACCTTCCTCAGTTTCGAAAGCTTTGAACTTGAGCTTAATATTAAGCTCTCCCTTCTCTGTCTTCTTCATCGCAGCTAAGCTAGCAGCCAAAACCTGCAATTTCTTACAATATCAGACTTCACCCTGATGAATTGAACAAGATATGGTAGAATAGAATAGAAATAGATAGACTGTCGGTGAAGATTCTCAAACTTCTGTTCTTTCTGATGATAGTGTACGTAGTTCTGTTTAATTGTCTAGGGCATATTCGTCTTTTACACCCTGCCAGCAAGCCTAGCTTCTTCCCACCATAACTTTTGTCTTTCTCCACCGCCTTATTAAGCAAATGAAGTCGGTAGAACTAGCATGGAGTGGTTGTTTAACTTTCTTTAACCCTTTATCTTTTGATAAAATTTTCAGATTTAAATTCCGACAGAATTTTAAAAATAGAAAAATATTTATAAATAATAATATTTACTTATAAAAGATACCTTTGAATTGATTCTAGCTGATATTATATTAAGCTTGACTTCTAATACATCTTATGCAAAACTGAAAAAACACTTTCCTGCTTTCATTTATTAATCAAAGGTTTCAAATTTAAAATTTGTTAGAGTATGAGAATGGATAAATATAGATGAATAAAAGATTTATTATTATTGATTGTTTTTCAGTACGAGTGAAATTATTCTATGCATGAAGTAAACATATTATGAGTGTTCTCATCATAATGGAAGTCCCCTAGAATAGCCCGTAAAAAAGTGAATAGAAACAAATTATTATAGAAAAAGTATTAATTAGAGTTATATGTAAACATAGTTAATTAAATACAAACATGTGTAATAAATTTGTTAGTTATGTTAACAAACACTAATATAATGCATAATTTTTTATGCATATTTCATATCGTGTTATCATATAGTGTCTAGAACAACCACCAAAAAATTAAACTGAAACAAATTATATTGAAAAAAATATTAATTAGAGCTATATCTAGACTTATTCACTTAAATACAAACATGCATATTAATAATAAATTTTTAGTTCATAGTAACAAACACTAATATAATGCATAATTTTTTATGTGTATTCATATCGTGTTACTGTATAGTCTCTACTCTCTAGAACAGCCTTAAAAAAAGTGAATTGAAACAAATTATTATGGAAAAATATATTAATTAGATTTATATCTAGACTTAGTTAATTAAATACAAACATGCGTAGTAAATTTATTAGGTTATGTTAACAAACACTAATATAATGCATAATTTTTTATGCATATTCATATCGTGTTAACGTATAGTGTTAAATTAAATATGTCTACATGAAATATTTAAACACGTTTGGAAATATTATAACTTCATAGCAAAAACGATGAATTCATAAATTTGCTTTCAGTAAAAACGTAAACTCTAAAAATTAAAATATTAAAAATAATTTTAAAATTTATTAAACATGATTATACTTATTACATACAAAATTTACTTTATATTATTGTGTTATCTTTTTGTACTGTGTATTTGTATTATTTTATTATTATTTATAGTATCATGTAATTTCTGTTTATTTTTAGAAATTAAATAATGTTTTTTTATAACAACTAAAAAGATTCAGTATTCCAAATCTTTTTTGGCCGAACATCATACATTCGGATAGGCATATTTTATCTAGGCATTTTGTCATGTTCGACTTCTACCCACCACCAATGGCAATAGTGTTACTTTATTGAACCTTTTCTTTAATTACAAGTATTTTGGATATAAACAAAAGATACTTTATTAAACCTTTTCTTTAATTACAAGTATTTTGGATATAAACAAAATACAATTAACTTTAGCCATTAGAAGTAACTCAAGTACGATTGTCGAGTGTATTTCAATAAAGCCTCATGCTTGTGATCGCCGCCAACTGAACCGTGAAATTCTATATTCTCATTTTCAACATGTTAATTTTTTTTAAACCATAGAAGAAGTTTCTAAAATTTAAACTTTTATCTTTTATACATCGAGAGGTCTCAGATCAACACCACTGAAATTTATAAATGTTACATTTATTGTCTTCCAAATTAGTATAAATGTGTAGTAAATATGCTACATTTATCGTCTTCCAAATAGTACTCTTTAAGACACGTGTGGAAAAATAATTCTTTATTTTTCAGAAATTGAGTTAACACTAGCCCATTAATTAAACTAGGTCATTGACCATCGACAATTGTGGTCTAATAATTGACTTGACTTATTGGTGGTTTACGTTGATCGAACTGATGCATGCGTCGATTATTCAGATGTATGATATGCTCACAAATGCTTTAAATTGTACTAGACTCCTGATGGTGCTATGTAGACGGTCGTTGTTTTTCAAATATATATGATATTCTCATAAATGTTCTTAAATATACTAGACTACTGATGGTGCTATTGTTGACATTTCATTGTATGTGCTGTTTTTCAAATGTATGATATGCTCGCAAATGCTTTAAATTATACTAGGCTCCTGATGGTGCTATATTGACGGATTAAATACATCCGTTGTTTTTCAAATATATGATATTCTCACAAATGTTCTTAACTATAATAGCTAGGCTAGTGATGGTGCTACGTTGACAGTTCAATGTATGTGCTGTTTTTCAAATGTATGATATGCTCGCAGTCACTCTTAACTATGATAGGCTGCTGATGGTGCTACGTTGACGGAGTCAGTGCATGCACTGTTTTTCAAATGTATGATATGCTCGCAAATGCTCTTAATTATACTAAGCCGTCGACGGTGCTACATTGACGATCCATGCATGCACTTGTTTTTAAATGTATGATATGCTCGAAAATACTTTAACCATATTAAGTTACGTTGACGGGTCAGTGCATACATTACTTTTTATATGTTCACAAATACTTTAACTATACTAGAACATTGGTGGTGCTACATCGACGCAAATCACTGCATTCATTGGTTGATCAAAATAAACAAATAGTTCAAATAATTATCCTACTAACTTATTAATATTTATTGAATAAAAAATAAACTAGGCCATTGGCCCTAAAGTATAAGTACAAGACCTGCCTTGACGCTCCGTCGCTGGTTTTTCCATCTTCTCTGTCCTTGCTGGTTCATCCTCCGTTTTGCCACACATAATCATTCGCCTTTCTTCTCTCGCGTCTCTGTTCATCATCTTCCTTTCTCTCTCCGGCGAAATCCGTATGCGCCTTGGACGTGGATTACGTCGTTGAAACGACGTCTCCAGGCTTGACGACGGCGATACAGTACATCTCCTTCTCTGTAAGCTGTCCATTGCCGTGGCACGGCAGCCATACAGAAGGAGGAGGTGTACCTCATTAACTTCTCAGCGCCGGCTTTGAATTTCAACTCTCCGCAACGATGAACGATCTTCTGTCATCGGTACGGATAAATGAATTCTGGTTGAAAATTGGTTCCGATTGAGCTCAATTTGATGCGTGATTATGGATTTCATTTCTTCTTCTTTAATCTTGATCCGCAATTTAGTGTTGATTTTCATCTCGTTGTTACCGGAAATGTCTGATTGTTATAAAATTATGAGCATTGGGTGTAGTTGCTTATAAAGCTGATATTGGATCCTTATTATGTACTGTTAAACGCCTGAGCTCAAATTTAGACTCCTTGATCATATCTAGCCTCCCCATGAATGAATTTCAGTTATTTCAAGTGATTACATTTACATATCCAATTTGTTGAACCTTTAACTTGCGGACTAAGTAATGTAAAATACCTAACTGAAACCATTGTTCAAAGATCTCAATGTAAACGAATCGATGGAGGATTCAACTTTATACATTCATAAACACTTAAAATTTAGTTTCTATTCACTCCCAAACAGGTTTTTGTAGTAATTTTTTGTTTGATTGCAGAATTTTTTGTTGGAAATCCTTATTAAGAAAGTATATTAGCAACAGAAGAAATCAGGTTAGATATAGTAGTTTCTTGTCCTAACTGGTGACCTTTTCGCAGGGCTCGTTTGAGATCCGTCGGTCTCAATCTTCCAGAAGAGGAGATATTGAGCTCGGGTCTCTTCAAATGAACTCAGCAGAGCTTGGATTGGATAACTTCTTTAAGAAGGTATTAGAATCAACTCATTGATGGATGTTCTCCTTGTTTATATATTGAGCATTTGCACTTCTTCATTCCTTCAGGATTTTTTTAGATTCTGATTATGTCCCAGTTCTTTTGTTTTTACAGATTCAGGATATTGATGTACAAATCGAGAAGCTAGTAAAGCTGCAAAAGAAATTACAGGTGCTGAAATGACTTTCACAAAAATGTGTTAGTGCCAGGAATGTCATCCCTGAGAAGTGCTAGATTAGTATCGTATTTGGTTGTTCATATAGTGCTATTTTGGTGAAAATTTCGGTTCTATGTACCTTTTCTACTAAGGCTAACTATGTTATGATGAATCCTCAGTCGGCATTAAGCATCTATCGACTTGCATCTTCTTTAACTCTAGCAAATTTCAACCCTGTGATATTAATATTGTTGATTTCCTTTGGTCTCATCTATGACTTCTCTTTAGCTTGTGTATGAAGTAATAGGCTTGAGATTCACGAAAGGGCAATTTAGCAGATTCATTGCATAACTTTTCTTGTTTTATTGCATGCAGGATGCACACGAGGACTCAAAAACAGTAACAAGAGCCGCTGCCATGAAAAGTAGCTATCTTTATCCTTTAAGAGTGTTATTTTTAGTTTTATACCATGAATATATTCCATTAATGGTAGTAAGTTTTTGCAATCGAACATCTTTGGAGTTCTGGTCTAAAAATCTTTGCTTACTCTTACTTAAATCAGTCACATTTAAAGGAAGATTACAAAAGAAGCTTCAAGTGATAATACTATATAACCATCTGCTCTCTGTACTTTGTAGCAATCAAGCAGCGGATGGAGAAAGAAGTTGATGAAGCGGGAAAGGTTGCTCGCTTTATAAAATCTAAAATCGAAGAAATTGACAGAGAAGTAAGTACATTCATTGCTGTACTGGATAATTTATTTGGTATCTGATTTATCTTTCTAACATGTTTCTCCAATACAGAATTTGGCGAACAGACAGAAGCCTGGCTGTGGAAAAGGTACCGCTGTTGATCGGTCAAGAACTTCAACAACAGTGTATCTCTCTCTCTCTCCCTTTTCTCTACTTACCAAAGTTTCAGATGCTTTTCACTTTTGTAATTGTTTTTTTAAATAAATTGTGAATCCATGCTTAACTTTTGCAGTGCATTGAAGAAAAAGTTCAAAGACAGAATGGCTGAATTCCAGGTTTCTATTATGCATATATATTACCAGTGCTCCCATTTTCACCTCTTTGACATGAGATGCAAAAATTAAACACCCAAAAAATCTCTGCAGGTTCTTAAAGAAAGTATACAACAAGAAAATAGGGAGGTTGTAGAAAGGCGCGTGTTTACAGGTCTATTAACTTTTCAACTCAGCTGACTTCTTAAAACCCTATATAATTTGATGATACCGAAAGCTAACTCTTGCTCCATGGTTTCATGTTATGTTCAGTCACAGGCACCAGAGCTGATGAAGAGGTGAGTTCTTTTATAACTCATGTTCAATACACCATTATATATATGGATGAAAATTCAAAATGTATCGAATTCTTTTTATTTTTGTAGACAATTGATAGATTGATTGAGACCGGAGACAGTGAACAAATATTTCAGAAGGCTATTCAGGAGCAAGGGCGAGGCCAGGTTATTTTCATCTGCAGATTATACGGTTTAAACTAAGATAATGTAGTATTCTTTCTGGAGTCGGTGCATATTCTCGTTTGAACGAAACTTGTTTCTGCAGATAATGGATACAGTGGCAGAAATTCAAGAGCGGCATGATGCCGTCCGAGACTTAGAGAAGAAGCTCCTTGATCTGCAACAGGTACTTACCAGTATTAGTTCCTTTATGTATGACAGTGACTTCGGAGATGTGAAATTAGGCCGCTGATTTGTATATTTTGGTGCAGATATTTCTCGATATGGCAGTGTTGGTTGATCACCAGGGGGAAATGCTTAATGACATCGAGACACAGGTATCCGACTCTCAACTGTTAATTCATTTTAGGGTTAATATGTCTTTTGGTACAACATATTTGACCAAAGTTGGTTTTTAGTGCAACATTTTTTTGTTGACTTTTAATGCAATACGTTTGCAAATTGTAGACTTTTAGTAAATTTGTTAGTTGACAATTAGGTTTAACCGTTACTACCCATGTGCAAGTCACGTAACTTTCCCTAATTAAGTTTCATTTTGTTTAGTTTAGTCCCCCATTTTATATTCCTAACATAGACGGGTTGATTTGATCAGGTATCTAGCGCAGTGGATCATGTGCAGAGAGGGAACTCGGCTCTTCGGCGGGCCAAGAGCTTACAGAAGAACTCGAGAAAATGGATGTGCATTGCGATTATTATCCTTCTCGTGGTCGTGGCGATTGTCCTTGTAAGTGTTATCAAGCCGTGGACTAGCAAAAACGGTGCCTAGGCTAACATCTATTGGTTTGGTTTGGTTTGCTTGGCACATAAGTTAACACACAGATGACAGAACTAGCTCATTCATATTTATCAGCCATTATATTCTTTCCTGTTGATATAATTTATAATCTTATGTATGTATAAAACTCCCAGAAACTTGAGCGTCGTGTATTTGCAATGCGGTCGACTGTAACTTAGTTGAATCCTCCTGTCTATATCATCAGATTTCTAAGCGAACTAACAAATCCACTATGCATTTCATCAGTGTTTTCTTGTTGTGAAACTATCTAGCTCTTAGAATTATCTATCTATATATATAGGTAAACTAAATCACGTTGTCTACATCTTTTTGTTCATCTAATCATTAATCCTAGTTTCTAGAACACATTTATCTATTCACCGGTCAAACTGTTTATCTAATTAATATGTTTTTAGAAGAAAAAAAATCATAAAATTATTTAAATACATTTACCATTTAGGGTTCACTGTCCCAACTCCCAATAGGGTGTTAAAAATATATATTTTTCAATTAAGAAGAAATATATATATATATATATAAATGAAGCAGACTTAGATTTATTAATAAAAAACAAAATTTGACTAAAAGAAACGGTTACATATTTAACCATGTGAGGAAATCACATGTGATGCCCTTTACAATAATTTAAGAAAAGTGTTGATATGTTATTATAATTAGTCTCTATTTTCCTGCATTTTAAGAAGTATTTGTACCATCATAAACTCTTATATATATATAAGAGTTAAAGATACTTTTCATACCACATGTTTGGCCGAATGTGGCTTTTAGTATCGAATGTTTGGTTTTGTATACTTTTGGTACCAAACGTTTGAAAAAATGTGGCTTTTGGTACATCCGTTAGTTGGCAGTTAGTTTTTTCCGTTAAGTGACATGTGCAAGTCACGTGACCGACCCTAAACTTTCGATTTTGTTCAATTTAGTCCCTCAAATATATTCATAACTTTTAGTTTGTTTAATTTAGTCCCAAAACTTCAAAATCAATTCCAATTGAATCATCAAACCCAATTGACCTAGCCGGACCTAGCCTAGGGCTAGGTCCGAACCTGAGTTGGGGTCGCCGGGCCCAGCCGACCCTGACCCAGGGTCGGACCTAGCCCTAGGCTAGGTTCGGCTAGGTCAATTGGGACCTAGCCTAAATTCGACCCAAATTGGGCTAGGTCCCAATTGACCTAGCCGGACCTAGCCTAGGGCTAGGTTCGACCTTGGGTCAGGTTTGGCTGGGTCCAGCGACCCCGGACCAGGGTCGGACGAGAAACACATTCGGTCAAAACTAATAATAAAAAGAAAGTAAGGTTGAAACTAATAACTATCAAAGCTGATTAAAAAAGTGACTCAAAGTTGAAGACAAGAATAATAGTATCTGTTGACAAGACAGACAGACATTTGATCCTGCAAATTAAAGCTCTCCTGTGTTACACCCATACTTGCTCATCGATTGGTGCCAAGCTGAGTAAACTATCAGTATGTTCCAGGATGCTGAAAAATATCAAGCCTTGCTCTTCATATTGATCACCTAGCCAACGTAACTCTTCAAGCCTTTGATTAGCTAGATCATACTGGTATAGTCGTTTTTTACGATGGACCATGAAAAGCATTTTGTCGTGAAACATCCCTACAATATGCACACTCGGCTTTAATAGGATTGAAGATAGGCGTGGTTGTTTGATACGGTGCTTGATCATCCAATTAGGGTTAGGGTTTTCAGTCTCAAAATCCTCAAGAACCCACAGTTGGAAGTCATAATCAGGGTTAAAACTTGGGTAAGAGGGTTGCTCAAAGTAGAACTTTTTTCGTTGGTAGCAAAGAAGCGATCAGAGTTCGACCGGATAAATGGCGTAGAGGAGCAACTTCGAACCATCACCTTTTCAGTAGCGACATTAGCTGATATAATGCGGGTCATATTATTCACCTGTCTTGCGTGGATCAACCGATATACACTCCCATTCACCAAAACACTCACCTGTAAACTGGGACGAATACAGAAATTATGTTCAGGGGGTAATAATTGTATTAAGGGCAAATAGCTAGTATAAAAACATTTAAGAGGTAAATGTAAAATTTTAAAGGGCCACATTGACATCATTTACAAATTTCATGGTACAAATTACGCATCACAAAATGTTGGGAGGGCAAATGCCCCATGGTTCATAAGCAAATATTAGGAATGACTTAATTGTAAGCATGGTGTTTGTAAAGTATCACAGAAAAGACTTGATTCTACCTCTAGAAGCTCGATGTCGTATTGAGAAGGATCTAATTTGGTACACGTTCTTCTGGGCTTGTGCAAATTTCCGTCTTTGTGGACGTCAAACACATAAAACGAAACCCAATTGGAGCCCTTGCTGAGACCAAACAATTTGTATTGTTTGGAAACATCATTGTGTTAGGATCGATTCTCTCAACACTCACAAACGGATTAAAGAAAGCAATAAAGAACACAAGATTTAACGTGGTTCGGTCAACGCGACCTACGTCCACGGGCAAAGGAGGAGCACCACTTCACTAGCACAATCAACACCGGAGGTTACAAGACGAGACCACATAGAGCAATCACTCTCACAATACATGTAGAGACCTATTACACATGCTCTAAACACACATAATTAAACCACTCGTCTAACCTAGCTAAACCTCGCACAGCTCTCTGTTGATGACCTAGAAGATTACTCCTTATGCTTGAAGACTTCTCCACTCACGCATGGCATGCATTACAGGAAGACCTCTGTGCTATATATATATATATATATATATATATATATATATTGATATAACCTAGTCAACTTGCTACCCAAAATAGCTAATGGGCTAACTAACCCAAATTCAAGACAAATTACCCAACACATTGTACACTATCTTCCAACAAGTGGAAACCACCTCCTTGAACTTGGGTAGGAACTTGTATGATTTTGTGATCGGGTTGCAGAACAAAAGCCTCTCACATATCTGCACGAGAAGGAGTCCATTGTACGAGTCGATAACCCGATGAAGATGACTATGTGCAAGTACGCGCACTGCAACAAAATTTAGATTTTGTACAGGAAATTAAAATATATTAGACTACTGAAAAAACTTTACTAGAAGTGAAAAATCCTATTAACTTTTTTGAGTTTTATAAGGAAATGTTTTTAAAATTTAATAAATAATTTGTGAAAAATAATTGTGTCCTTACAAAAATGTATTCATTCACAAACTACCTACCAATTTTTTTGCATTGATAGTTGCACCAGTCACTGAATCTTGATTCATCATGCAAGACAGTGAATGCTTTTTTCTCGGGGAATTTCCAACCATATATCAATATCACCAGGCGGCAACACTTCATCGTAATTTATTCTCCTAACTTTCTTCATCCTCATATGTTTCTTCTTTCTCATAAGTTTCCTCGTAATTCTTCTTCTTCACAAAGTTGATGAATGAATTTAGGGTAATTTTCAAGTTCTGCACCCGTATTAATTGTATAGATATCATAAGACACATATATATAGGACCTTAATTATTTTTGACAAACGAACGTGAAAAATATAAACACATAGATTTTATCAAAAAATATATAAAGACTTCATTCTCCTACTTTCTCTATGAATGTTCTTAAGTTGTGTAGAAATTGCCTGTTCTTTTATTTATTTTTAAAAACAAAATTATAGACTTATAATATCTAAGTGATATGTACCTGATTGAAGTGAAGACTACGTGGTTCTCTCGAGACGATGGGTCTGCAAGGTTGATGGAGATCCCAGACTTTCAACTTGTATTCTGCAATCTTTATTTATACATGCCAAATAAATCTTCTATAATATATATATCTATTCGGGAATATATTGTCAAATTCTTATGCAATATACTATTTAATATAACTTTCTTGCTAAAGTTGAATATAAATTTCAAGTTATGCACCTCCTTATCTGATAAAATCAGAAACCCTATGTAACAAAACTCTAAGAGAATTATGTAGAATTGAAAAGTTTGGAGAGAAATAAACTGAGGAGCTGTGTAGATGGTAGGTGAAAGAGACTTACGGATTACTAGCATGTGTTCGTTTTATTTGGACACATCTAACATATATATATGGTAGGTCAAGATGGAATGTTGCAAGTCAATGTGTACTCCGATCCGATAGTAGTCAATGAGAAGTTATGCAAAGAAGAAGGTGCTAGCGGAGTCAATTAAAGTCATTATTATAGGAAGCTGACTGACACTTTGTATATTTAACTGCGACTAGATTTGATATGATGTTTGCTACAAGTTTATTATCCAGATTCATACATGCTCCAAGTTAAATCCATTTAGGAGCAATGAAAAGTGTACTCAGATATATTCAGGTACAACCGACTAACTAGTGGTTGGGCAGGATAAGTAGATGACAAGAAAAATACATCAAGTTATACATTTACGCTTGGTTCTGAAATATTTAATTGGCTTTCAAAGAAACAAGAAACCGTGACACAATCAACTGCAGAAACTGAGTACATTGCAACAGCAACCGCAACCAATCAAGCAATTTAATTAAGGAAAATTTACACGATGTTAGGCACAGACTGAGGCAACAAAGATTTACTGCGATCGCAAATCAGTAATAGCTATTGCAGAGAAACCAATTAACCATGAGAAAACGAAGCACATCAAGATATCTTCACTAAGACATTTCTCAAAGCGAAGTTCGAATTTCTGAAAACAAAGATCGAAGTATTCGGCGAATTTTATGAAGTGTTTGAGTGATATTAAATTTCAACATACTCTATAGCACTCTATTGTCAAAATATGAATAGTGTTACATTGACGGAGTTAGTGTAACGAGGGACACACAAACTGTAATAATGGCTCTCCTGTTAGTATTGATTTACCATATGTATCTAATCTTGACCCCAAAAAGAATTGAATCTCGAAAACGCTTTATTCCCCATATACTCACTCTTCTTCTACGTAAAAAATCCAGATAAAACCTGCTGCACCCGTGTGTGTGTGTGTTTAAGCTTTAACCTGGAGTCGGTCAGCTCTAATCGTTCGGATCCATTTCCTCGTCCTGATCGAATGGAAGTGTAACATTTGCTCTACCCTCACGATGACCGAAATCTTGCTGTTCGACCGGATTGCTATCGTATTCTTCCCATCCATTTTCATCTTTAACTTCTCCAATTGAGTTTCTCGGTTCGTCCTCATGAAGCATCCATTTCGGACAAGTGTCTTCCCCTCCGTAAAGAACCCGCCCGTCTTCACCTTTAATCTGATCCTCGACCCGGGAAAGTCTACAAGAACATTCCGGAAGCGGGTGAGAAAGAAAAGAAGCCGGCTTTGACAACCGTGATTGCCTCACAATGCCTTCGACTTCTAAGCTGTTGTTGAGATGCTCTTGCACTAGAAGAGTCCAGTTATGTCTCAGAATGTACGTAGTATCGCCCGTAGTGTTCAAGAATTCCGTTAGAAGTTTCCTGTTCACGGTAGTAAATCGAATAATCAGGAATTGATAATGACTGAAGTAGTTCAGTAATCATATTGTCACGCCCCCAAATCTGATCGACAGTCCCATTTAAACCAACTTAGTCTGACTGAGCCTGCTGTCCTCACTTAGGCCCAAAAAATGAGGAATTCCTTGGACCTTGAGTAGTACTTCTCTTGCTTATTATTTCCAACCAATGTGGTACACAAACATACAAGGTATTACACATACAATATGGACGAACTCACCTGTCGGGTCGATATGTTCTAGCAGAGGCAGTCTCGTAGAGCCGCTGCCCCATGACTAAGCTAGAAAAATCGGGCCATCCACTACCGTCATTATTAAACCCTGGAAAAAATGCATCTGAATGCACAGAGACTATATAATCAAGAGCATCCCACAGTAACCTATGAGCTTCTTTCCTCAGATCTGAAGGTGAAGGATCGGGCTCAGTGTCTCGCTCGATAACCCAAGAATACCAACCTTGTTTCTCATGTTCATAGATAGGTCTATCTGGAGGTGGAGGCAACGGTCTTGGACGTGGACCTGCTTTATCCCATTCTTCCTTCTGTTGTTTCGAACTTTTGGGAGGAGGGAACTGAAAATTGTCCTCGGGAATAGGGCTTTCGGGTCCAATGATATTGGATAGCTCTTCTATACTGCACAAAGAAGTCCGGTCTACTATATTTGGGAACATGGCACGGAGAGGGATTAGAATGCGCTGACCCCCAAAAAGCTCCGATCCTGCGAGGTATATGATTGTTTTAGTAGGGTAGCCCATTCCTCTGAGGATAATACCAACCTGAAAAGAAGATAACAGAAATATGTCATATTTACGCCATAATGGAGAAGTTTAGAACTGACTAGCAATAAGTAGAACAATTTTAAATAGCTTAGCAATTATAAACTCTTTTAAACCGATAAAGGATAAACCAGATATCACGGTCGAGCAATATTCTTTCTTCTAGCTCTTTCTGAAATAGCACAGCTCAGAACCTCCTATTGGTTTATCAAAGTAAGTGGTGTGTAGTCAATTTTTGGATGTCCAAATACCTCTTCAGGCAAAAGGGGACATAATCCTTTTCTTTTTTGCACGCGAGAGTCTATGTTCAGTTCTTTGACAATCCCTTTCTTGATCATCTGTGACCGCCGGTACTGAATGAGTTCAGTATGAATATCCTGTTAAGTATCACATTAAAGAAACAGCATTAGGGAAACCATAGGAGAAGTCTGCAATTATAAACTGTACAGACTACAATAAAGATCCAGTTAGATCAAACATGACTTCTTATGGTCGAAAACTTAACAGGAAAGAGCTTAAAAGTAGCAATAACCTGAAATATTTCTGCACAGCCATGATATGCTAATGTTTCCCTCACTAAACCGGGATGGTAAGATAAGTAAGGTTGACCCCATGCTCTTAGCCTATTAAAAAGAGTAATATAATTACTCACTATATTTCATGATCGCACTGTTCAGGTAAAACAAAAGGATAAAATAATTTCCACAAGACTGTCTTTTTGCATTATAAGAGATCAGTTCGTGTAATAAAGTTAAACAAGTTATCCTTGTGTCTCAAAAATCTACCAAAAGAGAGCTTCACCTCTCCACCATTTGGCTTCCAAGCTCCTGAATCTCTAAGCGGAACTCAAGGGCGTGGAATGCAACTCTGCACCTCAGTCTCTGGAGCTCTTCCAACTTTCTTGGAAGGAGTGACTGAAACGGGTATACACAACATGATGAGACTCTTGAACTCGATTTATACCACATCACGAAGTTTTCTAGTAAACACGTGTGAGAATTGCCAGGGAGTATGACGAAACAGTTAATTCGTGCAATTAGCATTTGAAAATGCCTGCAGCTTCTATACTAATTGAAATCATACTGCACCTATAGAGGCATATTGTCATACAATATTAACTTTAGCATGAAAGCTATAAAAAGACTCAAACCAAGTAAATCCCACAGTATTAATATCTAATGGGGACTGAAAGTGTGGTTATACAAAGTAGGAAAGCAGCAGAAAGTGACCATATGCGACATAAGGATGAGCACATAAAACCAGGAAAAATTTATGGAGATTCTTAAGAGAAGAAAATAACAATAATCCGTTATTTCTGTCAATTCATGCTACTAAGTAACGTTCTTTGTAAAAACTGAGAGATATAAATATGATTGTTGAACCACCTGCAGGCATCCACCATCCTCAAGAATCAGTCCAATAACTTTAGCATTCTTAAGCTTCGGTAAGACTTCTTTTATATAAAAATTAGGAGAAGTGGAACCCTTAGGCTTGAAAATAGGAAAGCTATTCCGTTTCCTCGATTCCTTCAAATGGTTTGGCAAGCTCTTCACAACAGTAACATCATTTTTAAGTGATGCTATGAATTGCTCCTCGTTGTAGATATAGGAGAAACTCTTGAAATTGTAGCTGTAAGATATTTCAATCAAGAGGAAAAATTAGGCTTTATCATGCACAACATTTGATCATATCACAAAAACAGAAACAGACCTTATGCCCTTTGCACGAGTAGATTGTTGAATCTCTGGAATGACTAGTGTAGCATTTAGAAGCCTAGATATAGCTACAAGATCGCATATCTAAAACATCAACAAGCAAGTTGTAAATACTCCTTATACTCATTATTGTAAAACAAAGCAACCTTTCAGATGTAAGAGATCATACCGACTGCTTAATCTTCTCAAAACCACCGTAGATTTTGGCATATATGAAAAGAGTTTGTTGGTCATTAGGGCCTGCAAGCATAGAGAACAACTAAGTAGAATTTAAAGAGAAAAAAAACAAGAAATGAAAAGAAGAGATAAAAAGCTTGTAAGTCATTCTGAAAGCAATTGATGAGAGCCACGTACAAATACTTAATAAGATATATTGCAAATACAAATAGATTAGTTCTTAAATTTTTAAGCCTATATATGAGAAATCAAATAGGTCTTATAAGGAACCACAATCCCAAATATGAATCTTTACATCACGAAAAATCATTTAGGAAACAGTAAATGCTAATAACATTAGATTCCTCAAGAAAGCAACTACCGCGAAAAACAATTACGAAACTGCAATCAGCAGAAGGGTAGCATTTTGAGTTGCTTTCCAACAGCCAAAGTGAGGGTCATACAGCATGTCCACAGTCACCATAACTGAAAAGCTCTGGTAATAGATTTACTAAATTCAAGGATACGGGTATTAGTTAATGGATATTTTGGAAGTCACTGCACATAAAGCTGCTTCACAGCTTTGCAGTATGATTGGACAACTGGAACTCAATTTTAACAGTGTAGCCATAGAAACACATGCTAAAGCTCAATCTTTGAAGCGACCTAAAAGTAATCATTGATACTGCTCATATAAGATTTAAATGTATCATAAAATTCTTGAAAAGAACTCACCAGGATAACTACTAACCCGAGGATTAGCATAAGGATGCAAAGACTCCAGAAGCTTCACTCGTCCCCACAGCCTTTTGTTCCTGAAAATCTGCAGCGCCATACAGGAGAAAAAAATGAACTTCTGAAATCACACACGAAGCCGAAACAGCACAAGCATAGGAAGGAGAAGCTCACTCGACTCCCTGATATGTCAGCAAATTCCTTCCTCAAGCCATCCATTGCCATGTACTGCACCATGCCGACACTCGATTTCGCAATAGAAAGGTGGAGCACCACAAACGCCAGGGACATAATCAGCACAAAGAGAGCGAAACATTTTATCTTGGACCTTGCCACCATCATTGATCATCAGGCAGCTTGGAAGGGAGCAGTCAATTGGTAGAAGTAACAAAACTCATTGCCTGGCATTACGGAATCAGGTCCCTGCATGGACAAGAACCGATCCAGCTCGATTTGAGATCGCACAGTGTGGAGGAATCTGATTCTGAATCGCCGGAGTAAGGAGTCGAGCCGCCACGGATCAATTCAGAGGAGACCAGAAGGAAGGAACTCCAAATCTAGAGTTTGCACAGAGGCGTCAGTGATGCATACGTTCTTTCTGCAGAAAAGAATGATATTAATTACAGGAGAAGACACTGAGAGGGAGAGTGATTTTAGGAGATCAATAAAGTTTGAAGATTAATTAACCAGTTTCTAAAACCGAGGGTCTAAATAGAATATATTTAATCACATCATAATTTTATTAACCAATTATAGTAGATTTGGTAATTAGGTTGGGTTCCCAATCTGTGGACTAAGGACCATAAGCAGGTCATCATATATATATACTAAATGTAGTCTTCTACAAATTAAAAAAAAAAATAGGATAATGTGTGGCAAAAATAATAATAGGATAATGTTATTATTGGTAAATCACTAAATTGTGGATTACTAAAAAAATATATATTGTTAATTTTTATTTTTTTATATTTCTTATTTTTTATATTCTTAATGTATTTCATTTTTTGGTACCCAAATAATATTTTTTTTGGGTAAATGGTAAAAATAATTTATTTGATTAAGGTCACGTGATAGAAAAATTCAACCTAGGAAAATAAATGAAATTTTTTATGAAGAATAAAATATATATTATTATGAAGAACGCTCTGAAAATATGACTTTTTCAGTTATTGTATCACTATTTCATCCACCGTCTTATTCAAAAAGTAGCATTTTGAAATATTTAAGGCACTATAAATAATACAAATTCAAATCAAAAGGTAAAATTGACGTAAGTAATATTTTTTTTGGCCAGTAATTATCATAATAATTAACTTTGAATTCATAATTTTACAAATCCTAATGCAGAATTAACCCCCCACTCTAGAAAAGCAAAAAATAGTTGAAATTTTAAAAATTAGTTAAATAAAACTTATGAAAAAAGAAACACTTATTAATCGTTACCCTTGTTGTGAATTGTGATACCTAAACAGAACCACATTACGCAAATTTACCTGTGTAATCGTATATATATATATATGTTATCATTTCGCCATTTATATACACTGAACACGGTCTTTTCATACATATTCATACCATTTTATTTAAAATTGTCACCTCTACAAATAAACTCTCAGATTGCTTTGAGCAAATCCACCCTCTTTAGGAGGGCAAAAACTCCAATTATCCTTTCGAAACAAAACCTAAACTCTACTAGTTAGATGAATCTCAACTGGAATCAACAGACAAGCCCGACGAAACTCGAACCGAACTCCTTCGGAGCCAAAGCTCGTACATAACCATGTAAAACGCGTCGTAATCCACTGCATCGAGGTGCCACTGGAAATGTTTCCGCACCTCCACCACGTTCCTCTGAAACATCGAAAACCTCTCGTGATTCACTCCGTTGAGGATTTCCTTCAGCAGCGGAATATCCAACGTGGCAACAACTACGGCGAAGTTGTTCCAATTCAGCACATCTGTGAATGGAAGATCGTAGTGGTTGGCGATCACGACAGGGACACATCCGTAGTAGAGAGAATCCGCGATTCTTGCCGTGTTTACTTCGAAGCCTTTGACATGGAGGCAGAATTTGCTCCCAAGTAATGCGTCGGCATATGGAGTGTCGATTCGGCCGCGATGAACGGAGATATCGTTGTCGTTTCCCCATACTTCGTGAAGATAGTTGCGCACCGGAGAGTTTATTTCCCCGGCAAAAAATGCAAGCTTCATCCTGCAGAAAAATCGAAGGCCACACATACTATAAGAGTTGTATAGAAATCAAAATATACGAGCTATGACGTGAAAGATCAGCACCCGTGTAAATTTTCCATCGAAGACTTATCATAATAATCGAAAGAGCTAGCAAAATGCAATAATGTATTCAATATATCGATCCCGAGTTCAGCTAGCAATGTATTTAACAATTTTTTCTAGCAAAATGCACTAATGTATTCAACATATTGATACCGAGTTCAGCTAGTATTTGGCATTTAACCATTTTTTTGCTAGCAAAATGCCTTATCGTCCCGAGTTCAGCTAGCAATTTAGCATTTAACCTTTTTTTGCTAGCAAAATGCATTAATGTATTCAACATATCGATCCCGAGTTCAGCTAGCAAATTGTTATTTAACCCTTTTTTTCTAGCAAAATGCACTAATGTATTCAACATATCTATCCCGAGTTTAGCTAGCAATTTGGTATTTAACCATTTTTTTGCTAGCAAAATGCACTATGTATTCAACATATCGATCTCGAAGTTCAGCTAGCAATTTTATATTTAACCCGTTTTTGCTTTGTTCGCTTCCTAATTCTCTAGAACGCCTTTCGGTACTTCAATGAAGAGAAAATTTGCTTACCCGAAAAAGGATTAATAGAAATCAAACTTGAAGCAAGATTTTACCTTTTGGATGAATCGATATCCGGAGGATCTCCTTGCCTCGGCCAAATCTGAGGCAACGACGCGTCCTTATGAGCAATATACCCAGACAAGTAATAGCTCGAGGAGCACACCACTTGAATCGCATTAAATTTGACTTCGGGAGCATTATCCATAGCCGACCTGCCAATGGAATGACAAGCGACATAGAAATGATCGGCACCACCAGACCGATTCCAGTAAGGGTACTTATGCATGATATCGAAAATATAATCCCGAACAAAATCCGGTATCCCTCCAACACTAATCCTCGGATCGTTCCTCATCTTTGCAATGGAGAAGGGCATGAAGAAAAGGTCTGCCCTTGAGGGGTCTTGAGTTATAAAGTGGCTGTTTGCAAGCACTTTCTTGAAGTAGCTTTCACTTGCATAGTTACCACTCGGCTCGATATCCATTGGCAATAGGACATTGGCAAACGGATCGTTTACGCTGTGAGGGTAAATGTAGATCTTAAGGCTCTTATTCATTTCTTTGTAATCTTCAAGAAAGAAGTGTCTGTCATGGTATACTTCATCCATGGTTTCATCGCTTCCTGATAAAGCCACAATTTTTAGCTTAAATGTGGAGTTAAAAACCGGGTTAGTTACCAAATTAATAGTTGATGTTTGCACACTTGAGCAAAAACATGACAAATTGCTAGCTAATGTATGGACATTAGAACAAATTACTAGCTAATGTTTGGACAAACAACAAATTGCTTGCTATTTTCATCAAGTGTCAAACATGGCTCATTCCGTCCAAGAAAGACGGAAATCCGACGAAATTAGCAATCTATACGCATGGAATGGCTGAGCTAGCAAAATGTTCAAAAACACCCGAATTCAGCACAAAAAAAAAAGATAATTAACCCTTAAAAACAAGAAATTTGTGCAAACGATAGCTGAGCCAGCAAAAATGTTCAAAAATCCAGGCAAAAAATGATAATTAACCCATAAAAACAAGAATTTTATACAAAAGGTTCCTTCTTTAACCTCTCAACTACCCACAGCCCCACCGACAAGACATATTTTGAAGCAGCCAACTGTAAGACAAGACCGTTCCTGGTCTGAGTACAAAAGAGTTTAATCAGACAGCATTTAACATTGGTCTACTGCAGTCTGTAAGCTCAATTTCTCAATTTGTAGCTATACGGACAGCATTCGATCGAAAGGGCTATACATTATGCAAATCAATTTAATTAAACAATAATTTCCGACATCATTTGATCTTGATCGGCTGCAGTTTATGAATTGAAACCACAATTCTTCTATGCATGTCACAATTGGAAAGGAAACGGTCAGTTTGAGGCGGAGAGGCGTACCTTTGGTGTCGAATTGAGCGTTGATTGTCCTTTGACCGACGATTTCCTCCTCCACCGCGAGCTCCGCCGTGGAATTGAGTGAGGGGAGAGAAATGAAGCGGTCAGATAGGGCTGGGAATTTGGGGAGGCGTTGAAGGCGGAAAGGCTGGTGAATGAAGAGGGAGGAGGTGGTGAAGATGTAGAGGAGGACGATGAGCGTGGTGAAGAGAGCTAGGGTGGAAGGGACGAAGAGAGAGATTCTTGAGGAGTGGGAGAGCCGCCGGCGAGGGTAGTCGAGGGGAGACGGACGCGCCATCGTCCATCACTCGAAGAGAGGCGACGGCAGTGTTATTATTCTCCGGCGGTCACTGTCTTGAAGACGGCAATGGGGAGTAGAAGAATACAGACAAAATTCTGTTTTTGACTAAAACAAGAAAATAGAATCTGTCTCTTCTTCTTCTCATTCTATTGTGTATCTGTGTTTCCTTTAATTTATTTATAATAGAAATCCAGGATGGGAGATATTTGGTTATTGCGAATAATTGTAATGAAAATTATGATTAATTACTAAATACAAAAAATAATTGTAATGAAAATATGTTTTGTATTTAGTAGCATCTCCAAAGCTCTCTTTTCATAAAAATATAAATACAAAAAATAATTGTAAATTACTAAATTGTTAGCGGATCTGAACCATTGGTCATGTGGATTATAAGTAATTAAATAAAAATTGGAAAATAAATTTAAAATTAGGGTATTAATTCGTAAGTATCTACATAATCAAAATTATAAAATTAATTCTAATATAAAAACTTTCCAATAATTAAATATTTTGTGATGGCATTTCCATCCATTTAGGTCTATTTCTGGATTTTTTTTCTTTAATAACATTTTAATAAGGTGACCAATTTTGTCTTAATTAGACATAATATTTATCATAGCTGACAATTTATCCACAAACAAAACTTAAGCTAAAAATAAAAAAAACTAACAATTTGTTTGAATGTACAAAGGTAAGTTTTCAGTTTAGCAATTGGTCAATAAAATTACTCTACATTTTAATGGCAAAATAAACAATTATATAGTTTTTAAGATATAAACTATACATATACACGTACAATACTTACAATTATCAAAACGTTCTATTTTCACAATTTCACACCTATCACTCCTAATCAATTGAGATTTTGGAGATACAATAAGAAACGGTATAATAATTCAAACAAATATAAGATTCAATTAAAAAAATAGAAAATTAAAAATAAGTGTTAAGAACCTAATCATAGTCCCAAATTTGCATCATGTTGATTTTAGTTGTCCAAACTTTAACTTCTTGTTAATAAGTGCCACATGTTTCATTTCCGCTGCAAATTGGTGTCCCAAGTTTCATTTTCGTTGTTTTTAGTTTTCTGTCCAGTTTTTCTGTCAAATTTGACGTATTGCGAATTTTCTGCAATTCATGTATATTTATGACATTTAAGTTAAAGTGAACTTTAACTTTGTATAAACTAGGTGCTAAACCCGCGCTAAGCGCGAGTGTAAGAAAATTTGAAATATAAAATTATAAAGAAAAATTTTGTACAAAAAAGTGACATTATATAAGAATTTTTTTTACATAAGTATATACTTGTGTAGATACCATAAAAATATTGAAAAATTATAGCAATCAATTTGCTATTTATATAGTAAGAGATTATTATAGTATAAAAATCATTATACTTATACTTCTATACTTTTTTTTATAAAATAAATGAAAGATTTGAACGTAATATGTAGGGTACCGTCTCTGTGCATAGTAACATCTCGTGTTATGCGCGAGGTCGTTGATTAGTTAATGAGATAAATTTGATAAAAAAAAAATATAGCTATGAATTAGTTGTTTATATAGCATTGAAAACATAAAAAATGAATATTCTTTTTCTCAAACTTGTGCAAAAAATTTTTAAAGACCGACAATAATCATTCTCTAACACGTATATGTGTTCTCCGTCTCCACATGAACTCATAGGGAAGAAAATCGATTTATGGATGGAATCAAATATGTGGTAACTACAAATGCATTTGTGTACACGTATATGTGTTCTCCGTCTCCACATGAACTCATAAGGAAGAAAATCGATTTATGGATGGAATCAAATATGTGGTAACTACAAATGCATTTGTGTAAATAAATATAATAATATTTTGATCAAATTACATTGACCAAACTGATAAATATAATATAATTCTTATAACTAAATAAGATCAACAACTATTGATAATAAAAAAAAAAAAAAAAATTTAGCACAGTATAAACAAATTTGTGAGCCCAACTCAGCCAACAAATTGATTTTTTGTAACATCTATGATTTAATTGATTTTTTTTGTAACCGTTTTGATTTAATTGATTATTTTGTAACAATATATTAATGCAGATGTGTTTCAAGTTTGCTAGATTTAATAGTTTTTAGGGTGATATGTCAACATCTGATTGGTCTGATTGGTTACCAATTGTCCTATTAATGCTGACATGACGTCGTGAGAATCATTGTCTATGTTGATGTGGCATCGTGAGGATCCATCTACCTCTTTCCTCTTCCTTTATTAGATAGATAGATAGATAGATAGATTGTAAAAGAGTGGGCCGAGACTCGAGAGTGAGTGGAAAATGAATAGACGGACCTAGAGGTTAGAAAAGTTTTAGATGACCCAATAATGGGAATGAGGTGATGTGGCACTTATCCCCACTCATAATCTCTTCCTCTCCCCCTTCACTTTAATTAATATATAGATTTTGAAACCCCCATTTTTTAAGAGAAATAAATAGATTAAAATTGGGGGTTTTTTTTTATTGTTTGCCTAGGTGGAGTTGTATAATTGGTCAACGATAGGTATGACGTGGCACTTTCAGATGAACTACAAATGTTGATGTGGCAACTCTAGGTCCTCCCACTCTCTTTCCTTTCCTTTTACTTTATATATATATATATATATATATATATATATATATATATATATATATATATATATATATATATATATATATATATATATATATATATATATATTCTTCAATTTCACTACATGTACATACTAATTGGCATAAGTTAAAGGAAGTGTAAGTGTCCTTTTGTAAATGCTCATCTTCTTTAAATGCTTTCAATTTTGAATTTTATGGAGCCATTGGTCCAAAATCCGTCAAGTTTAATAGAAAATTGGACAGAAACAAAAAAAAGTAGCTAATTTCCACCACATTCTAGACTTTGTGCTCAGTTGTGGACCTTCTGTAACGTTGTCCTTGTTGAATTTTATCGGTTTGCAGGTTCTGAAGTGTTGTTGGATTTGGCTGCCACAAGTTATACATGTCAAAGTATGGACATCTGTTATGTCAACGTACGTTTTAGTTTCAAAGTAGTAATTATGTGTAAACACAATATGTAAAATGTGTTATCAATGTATGAATAATTTTTTTGTTACATCAGATGTTGTCCAACACTAAACATAGACTAAACGAAATAACAAGTATAATCCTAAAAGCATCATACATGAACTTGCACACAGTGCCTAATTCCATCAATTTTACTTAAACTCAACCGATTCTAAATGTCTTGTGTCGAAACAGTATTTGGCATGTCAACAACTCGCTAAGCAATGGAAACGTGAGGTGCTAAAATTAACTTTCAGGATTGGCCGACGATACGGTGAAGCCAACATATAACACCTGATTTCCACACTCAGAAAACGTCTATTTGATCTGAACTAATCAACGCCAAAGCATAACATTGGAATCACATACGGTTGTGCTGAACAACACAATTTGAATTAACCAAACACCGACTCGATAGACTACCTTTGGCATCGGGTGCATGTTTGGTAAATGTCGACAACAGAAGCTCGTTAATGTCTCTCGTAGTAGTATTTCGAGTCGAATTCGGAAAACCTGAAGACGACATACTGTAACGACGTTATGCAACTGTAATGGAAGCTTTCAGTATTAACAGAATGGGTGACTAAATGTGTGTAATTAAGGTTTGGCTAATGGAAATCTAAATGCTTTCATTGGAAACGAAAAACCTGCTACTGAAGACGCATATTCAGAAGCAGCAAGATGCATCTCCCAAGGACGGCTTTAGCACCGGCCAATTGGAGTCGAGAGGGCGGCATCGCAACCTCCAAGGCCTCTGCTGCCATCCTAACAGCGGCAGGACTTCGGTCGGGAATTTAACGACCGACTTAACGTATCGTCCTCTTCCCGACCGATGTTTTCCCTCAGCAAATGTTTTCGTCTGTTTTTTTCGTTAGGAACGTTTCCGGCTGAGTCCCTGCTATCGTTTTTACGAGAGACGGTATCAGACGGAAACCAACCGGAACAGGCCATCTCCGTTCACGTTCCGACCGATTTGGCTTGTAGGAAAACACGTTCTTTCTTGTAGTGAAAGGCACAAATTTCGAATGGAAGAGGATTGTATTGCTCATAGTTTGATTGTAATCTTATATTTGATGTATATAATCTGCAATATTTTATGTGCTTGATTTTATAGATAACTTTTTTTTAATATTATAATGGCTGCAGCTTAAGAGATGATGAGGATGCTGTTGTTGATTTATCCATTGGAAAGGAATGTGAACAATGTTAAGGTTCAGTGTAACAAAACAAGGTTAATGTTTACAGTTGCAAAAAGTGGAGTATAACCATCCTGCATATGAGCCATTGTGCAACGCCATTTCTTCTTGTAAAAAACACATCCTTTGGAATAGCATTTATCAACATTGTGACATTTCTTCTTACAGAAATCACACATCACATTGGCAAATGGATTATTCATTCCCTTCTCAGCTATGATTCCAGCATTTGCACCAATATTATTGACACCAGCAGCAATGTCAGAGGAGGCTCCTCTCTGTCCATCCTCTTGAATCAATAAGTTGTAAGCTTGATTAAGAGTGGATAAGGATCCCACAAGAGCATCTGACTCCACACAACAGAATATGAGTCCTTTAACCCCATCATGAATTGAAAAAGCCTCTGATTATCCTTATTTTTTAGATGCCTTTTGAAGTCATCCCCCTCAATATGTGGAAGATTCGAAGCAGAGTCATATTCAGCCTAAAGAAACTTGAGTCTGGTACAGAAAACGTAAATACTATCCATACCGTGCCTTATGAGAACAATTTCTCTGTGAAGTTGGTAAATCCTATAACCACTCTTTTTATCGAACATCTCCTTCAATTTAAACCAGATAACAGCAACACTAGTGACATACATAATACTATTCTTGATGTGATGTTTAACAAAATTGAGAAGCCAACCACAGACAAAAGTGTTGCAGCGATCCAAAGATCGTGCAATCCAACATCAAAATTTTCATGCATGCAACTCCCATTGATAAAACCTAGCTTGTTTCTACCATGAAAGAATATGAACACAAATCTTCTCCACATGGCGTAGTTATCAGATCCAGACAGACGATCAGCCGCTACGCTCAAGCTAGGGTTATCAGACAAGTGAAGGAATAGATGATGCTGCGAATGTACCTCCGAATAATAATCCAGAAAGAGCCTTACCGGAAGATGTAGAGTTCTTCAACTATTCCTCACTGCGTTTCTCTTCAGCCATCGATCAGAGAAAGATGAAGAACCGGTTGCTCTTAGGAAACGCAAAGACAAGGAGAATCGCTCGCAATTACTGCATGCAAATCGCTTCGAAACGAATCTCGCCACATAATCAAGATCAACGAAACACAAATCGACACCAAAAAAGTATTCCATCGCAAAAGAAAGGAGTTGTTACAGGGAAAAGGATGATGAAAAATGGATTGGTGGTAGAGGTTCGCGGAGATGGAGAAACATCCGCACAAAGCGAACCGAGAAGTCATGGATGGCTCTGATACCATAAATGATTATGAGCAACAAAACCCTAATCTGGAAAAAACTAAACAACAGAAGCACTTGATGTCATAGGGGTTATTCCTTCATTTGGACTCACTCACTCTTAATTACTTAGTAATTATTAACAAAAAGTCAAATACAACCCAAAGAAAGAAAAAGAAGGAACAAGACCCTTAAAGACCTAACAACATAAATAACAGGCTCTATGAAATAACAAGCAAGTCTACAAACTAAACAAAAACAAAACATATTGTCCAAACTTCCAGCTTGAACAAATAAGCATTTACATGTGGAAAGTATTTTGAAGTAAAAGAAATGATGAACTTTATAAAAAATACAAGGGTTAACAGGTGTTTTGGTCCATGATGTTTGACAACTTTTGGGTTTTGGTCAATGATATTTTTTTTACCTAGTTTTGGTACCATATGTTTGCAGATTTTTTCTAGTTTTGATCTAACCGTTACATTCCGTCCATTTTTTAACATGTTCAAGTCACGTGATCCACTCTAAACTTTAAATTTAGTCCTCTAATACTTTCTTAACCTTTTTTTTGTTCAATTTAGTCTCGAAGTTTCAAAATTGACCCCAATTGGACAATAGGTCCAATTGAATTTTTGAAACTTCGGGACTAAATTGAAAAAAAAAAAAGGTTAGAAAAGTATTAGAGGGACTAATTGAAAGTTTATGGTGGATCATGTGACTTGTACATGTCAAAAAATGGACGGAATGTAACGGTCGGACCAAAACTAGAAAAAATATGCAAACATATAATACCAAAACTAGGAAAAAAAACATTATGGACCAAAATTAAAAAATGGTCAAACAGCATGGACAATGAGAGTACAATTTGGGATTAGATGAAGGCTACCTACCCTTATGGTTAGTTTGGCGGACTTTCAAGTCCCTTGCCTTGCCTCCAACTAACTTGGAAGTATTAGACAAAGTCGATATTTATATATATATATATATATTAACTTAATTGACGTGTTTGGAAGAAGACTTGCCTTCAAAATGCGTCTTTAAAAAATGTGTATTTTTATTTATTATATTATATATAATTATGCTTATTAATTAAGTTAAAAATAATTTACGGTTAAATCGGTGAATTAAGTTTTAAAATCAATGATAATTCGTTAAATAACCATAAATTCGTAATTATATATGTTGAAACTAATTATATATACACATGAGCTCACATAAAAATTAATCTACCATTCCTATTATTATTAATTAATTTTAATACAAAACATTATTGAATTTATATAGTTGGATTAGACTCAGTCTGAATTATATAATTTTGTTTTGTTAAGACAGTCATATTGTTATTCAATGGAGCCATTTTCCTTAGTATTTAACACAGTTTTATGTTCTAATTCAAGGAAGGATGTGACATTTGGGATATTAAGCGTGGAGTTAGCATATTAAAAGTTATCTGGTTACATCCAATATATGTGAAATTAGAGTAAAAACTGAACCTAATATATATTGCTTTTAGAAAATAGTTGTTAATAATTTAGAAAAAGAAGAACATGTTATAAAGAGTAAAATACTAAAATTTACGATTTGAGTTGTCGGTTTATCAATTATCTAGTAATTAAATTAAAGAAGACAAATTTAAAGTGTTGTTGAACAATGTTTCTTCTCTATACGTAGGAATGTTTGGTCGGGTCTGTCTTTGCCACTACTATAGAGAGAGAGACTACTGAACTAAACGAAGCACGTGCTTTTTTTACCTTCTTCTTCTTCATTATTATTCACCATCACTACCCTCTGTTGAGTTTCCCTTCCCTTCCACTGATGATCTTTTTTTTTTTCTGGCTCTTCCCCACACTCGCCATCTCTGCTGCCGCCATTTTCGGGGGAACCATCGAAAGCTTCCATTAATTGTGTTTCTTGCTGTCTCCAAGCTGGTTAGTTTTTTCAATTTTAGTTTCAATTAATAGTAATATACGTAAATTAGAAATATATGATATCCTATTTTATTTAAAATGTTTTCACATTAATTTTTTTTTTTTTTTATGAAAAAATCTGTTAGCAAATCAGAATACCTAGATCATGGTTTCCAACCGTGATTGAAAGCTTAATTGTAAGTCCGAATCAAATCATAGTTCTACACAGGTACGGAGCTAGTATAGGATGAGGATGAGGAGAGCAATTATGAATTACCCCTCAATTTTTTTTTGTTTTCTATTTTTGTAATTTTTCACTTTAAAATATATAATTATTATCATTTTAATCCTTTAAATTTTATACTTACCCCCTAATTTTTTTATACTAACTAATTTAATTGCTCCTAATCAATCATTGCCTCTAAAAAATCTTATACCTTGCTGATTCCGCAGAATGGCGACTAGAAGCTCAACTGAGCTCCATTCAGCGGAACCCATGATGTGGTTCTGACTCACATTAGTTCCCCATTATTAGGTGAACTAATTGAAACACTTCCAAAAAGAAAGTTTTAATAATTTTAATATAATTCCGTCTGAAGAATATCAAAGTGAGCAATAGTGCAAAAATTGATTAAACAAATTGGGCAAAACTTGAAAACATAAACTTGATTTTCTTTTTTACACGTGGTAGTTTAGAGTGTTCGATGAAATAGTAGCACACATAACATATTTACTTTATTATACTAATTTTTTTCACATTAATCTGTAAAAAATAAAGTGTGAATCTAATTGTCCTAAACTAGGCATAGGTCAGACCCAACCGACCCGGATTCAGAGTCGGTCTTAGCCTAGGCTAGGTCCAACCCTGGGTCGGAGTCGCCAGACCCAGCCGACCCCGACCCAAGGTCGGACCTAGCCTAGGCTATGCTCGGCTAGATCAATTTAGTTCGATTTTAAAATTTTAGGACTAAATTGAACAAAATAAAAATTAAGAATATATTTGAGGGACTAAACTGAACAAAATCAAAAGTTTAGGGTCGGCTACGTGACTTGCACATGTCATTTAACGGCCAAAGCTAATGGTCAACTACGGATGTACCAAAAGCCATATTTTTTCAAAGTTTGGTATCAAAAGTATACAAAACCAAACATTCAGTACTAAAAACCATATTCAGTCAAACATGCGAGGTAAAAAGTACATTTAGCCGATTTATATTTCTAACCTTTAAGTAGGGATGAAGCGGTGAATATAGTTATTAATTCTTTATTTTTATTTTTATTTTTAATACCCAAAGGCCAAAGGAAAGATACCATTTGACCCAAACTAAAATAGAATTGAAGAGGCAGAAAAAAATAAAATAAAATAATTTTGAGAACTGACTTGATATAGCAGGCTTGGTTGGACTTGGATCCACAAACTCCAGGCTTTCAGGGTACCATATGTGTTTTGTCATATTCACCATAAGGCCCAGATATTTTAGGCCTATTAGCAAGGCCCAATTTCTCAGAGCTTGTTAATAAAGGCCATGGGCCGAATAGTTTTTTTTGCCAATTATATGTCACAATTGTTTAAACAAAACGTCAGAAAAACGAGAACTAGGACATTAAGTACTTGCTTATAATCAATCCAAAAAAAAGAAAGTACTTGCTTGTAAGAATAATAAAGATAAATAGTATTCATGTGATATTGTAAATACTTCATTTTAAAAACCGAAATTGAAAACCTCATTATCAATACGAGAATTGTTATGGAAGGGCCAAACATAAGTAACATGATGATGACATAGCAATGACGACATCATATTAACCGCAGTTAAATATATTTATAATACGCACATGCATTTTTTATTTTATTTTTGTAAACCACATACATTTTGCTTGGCCCACCAGTATTCATGTCTATTTGTAAAGTTAACGTATACATCAACCATGACCGAATTACATATATTTTCGGCTACTATAAGCACAAGTGGAGAAGTATATATATATATATATATATATATATATATATATTTTTAAAAATTTTAAATGGCAACGTCGATTTTAATGCTTGACCATTTTTGCGGCTGGAGCTTTGAATTCAATGAATCTTTGTTTGCGTACGGATTTTATGCTGAAGTTGCCCGACTTTTGGACCTGAGTTAGGCTGGCTATGTTTTGAATAGTTTTTCGATATACACACGTAAACAATTTATGTCATTAACATATTCGTATGTATCAAGAAGCAACATTCATACATTTATACATGGTATAGTTTTTCAAAGTAAAAGACAGACATCATCCTTGAAATCTTGTCGGTTTGGAGTCAAAGTTCGGAGACATCTCAATGTACGTCTAAGATTCAAGAAAAAGAAAATTCAAACTATTTTTACTAATAGTGTTCAATAAAAACTTAAAAAATTCAAATACCAAGCTTTGAGATAGCTATAATTACTATCAATTCTAAGATAAAAATATATTTTGACACCTAAAATATCTCGTGAAAAAATAAAATAAAAACTCCATTTATATATTTTATTAATTATAACCTTTAGGATATATAATATAATTTCTAAATTCTAAAAAATGTTTTCATTTTTTTTTTTAAATTGAATAATATGTAAGCTGCAGCTAATAAATACGCAACCCATAAGCTGAATTTTAAAGGAGGCTCCTTTTTAGATTGGCCACAGCACAATTGATCAAAAATTATAATCAAATAGATAGGAAAATTAAAACGAAATACCATTATGTAACCAATGATGATTTTTTTTTTTCTTTCTATCATGGTGCTTGTATTATTATACATTAAAACCATTCAAGAACATTAACTTGATCCTTCAACCACAGAATATTAATTAATAGCTCGCCTTACATGCATGAACTTGCATATTGACTATATTATCAAACATATACCAAAATCGGACCAGCAGGTAAAACGTTGTGTTTCTTGGGACGAACCAAGTTCGAATCCCGTAAAAGACGTCACATTGGAGATATTTAACTTTAACGCTCAGTCCGAAATTGCAAAAACAATTTTGTAAACTAAAATAAACCAAACATATGTTTGTATTATATGAGAACGATGAAAACCCTAGTCACCACAGCGCATATTCGGACCAAGTGTAAATTAATAAGCACTTACGCAGATACACAGTCTGACAGTTCAAAATTATATATACAAAGAAGTAGATGTGTGTATCAATTTATGATGGTCCTAAAACCCTAAGCCACCAGTTATATATATATATGTTGTTCACAACATTAATCGAGGTTGTGTTTACAAGCCGAGTATTTGCCAAACTTTATTCGACTAATTAAAACTTCTGAACTCGAGCTTAAACTTTTGAAAATCAAACTTGACTCGCATCCAGCATAATATCGAGCTCAACTCGACTCGTAAGTTTACTATATATCACAATAAGTTAGTATTTCTCAACACTATAAAATTTGTTCTCGAACTCATCTGAATTATATATGTATATTATAGACCTTATTCAGGTTTGTGATCAATTCGAGCAAATTATTATCAAGCTCGAACTCGACTCGGCAGACCAAAAAGGCTCGAGTTGAATTCGAGTTTTGATCTAGTCAATTCCGAGAAGGTCACGAGTAAGCTTCACTCACACACTACACCCTATTTGTGCATCAATGAACTTTCGTTAATGCAAATCTATGGTTCTTCACAACTATCATCAAATAGATAGATATCCAACGAAAAAGTAGGGCAAAGGAAAGAACTAGACGTATATATAAACACTTTAATACGAAATTCATTATAATTACTCAAAACCAACTTACTCCAAAGTATCCATAATTATGCTAAAGCAGTTAACTCTAGCTAAAATAAAATGTACAAAATATATCCTTTAGCTTCTATCACACAATTATTACAAATTGATCAACGAACGAACATATGTATCGTAATACGACATTGTTATATAAGTGACGATTTGCTCACTTACACGCCAAATACACTTTTTGACTCTATCTCTGACTATTGACGGCGCATAATATCGTTTAACTGTTGCTGATCACCTGCATTTTCCGTCGCAGATCCGAGTTGAGCTAAGTCCCAGGTAACATTAGGGCGATGGTAGGGTTCATTGATCAAAGCATCGAGAAACAACGCGAAGCTGTCCTGGTAATAGTTGCCGCTCGGGTCGGTCACATAGCTCGGATACACATTGTGGCTGTTGTTGGGTAACGCGGTCGCCATTAACCGGTCGATATTTTGCAAATCATCGTTATAAGGAGGGAATAATTGATTTTGGACATTCGTAATGTTATCGAGGCGGTCTAGATGAACTTGTTGGTGGTTGAATTGCATGCCGGTAGTTTCGTGTAATATTACCGGAGGATTCTGATAAGCCGGCGGAGTTGACGATGGAATCGGTGCATAGGTGTTGTTTGGCGGCACAAAATAATGGTCGTTGTTGGGTGGATTAGGGTTAGGGTTTAATGGCTTGTGGTTTCTTGGGTCTATTCCTTGACTGATCAACTTCTTGCTCAGGTGGGTGTTCCAGAAGTTCTTGATCTCGTTATCGGTGCGTCCCGGAATCCTCCCGGCGATCAATGACCACCTGCATTTAGAAATAAATTAGAAAACATCTTCAATGAAATTGAAGACAGTGGAGCAAACAAAAATGGAGATGTGTTCTAGGTTTTTTTTTTTCTTCCAGAACATGGCAGCCATCAGGTTCAATGATTAAGGTACCAAATGAACTTCCCATGCCATATACTTAACAAACTATATATATATAGGGTTAAGAACTAACAAAGGTCCCAACTATAAAGGTTATGATCGTATTTAAAATGTTGATGTTCAATAATAATGTTATAACTAGATTGGTTGATTTTGATTTTTTCTCTTAAAGTTAACGTAACAAAAACATGTTTTTAAACATCAAATAACTGTAAATCATAAGCAACAAATATGATACTTCGAAAAAGTGGAAAATAACATGTTTTTATTTCTTAAAACGCCAAATTTAACGCAAAAATCAGTAGAAAATGTTTCATTCAACTAATTTGATAGTTGAGACATCAAGTATCAACATTTTAAATCTAGAACAACGATTAACAATATGACCGATAGTTGAAACGACTTGTAGATATTACACTCTATACAATTATACTTAAATTGTTTATTTAGGGTTGTTTTGAATCTAGCTTATAAATGATATTGCCTATACCGGTTTTACTATAAGTTGAAGTTATGTGTGAATTATGAACCCGTATATTTTATACGTTGTTATTCATACTATAACAGCATAACTATATATATAGCTAAACTTTAAGCTAGCTAGCTAGTTTATAAGGATATGTATATATATGTTGATATTGATATACCTGTTTCCGAGCAAGCGGTGAAGGCGGAGAATAAGGTCCTCTTCATCAGGATCGATGGGGCCTCGTTTGACATTTGGGCGGAGATAGTTGACCCAACGAAGGCGGCAGCTCTTGCCGCAGCGCTGAAGTCCGGCACGCTTGGGTAGGGTCCGCCACCGCCCTTCTCCTTCCTTGTTCACGTAATTGGACAGAACTTGGTCTTCCTCCGGCGTCCATGGCCCTCTCTTTATCTCTACTTTGCTGCAGCATGCCGTCACTGCCTTGTTTCTGGTAATTGAAGCTGCTGAGCTGGATGACGTCGATGAATAAGGTGCCCTCATCTCTCTTTCTCTCTCTCTGCAGATGTATGGTGTTCAAATATATATATATGTGATAGGTTAGGGCAGAGAATTTAGGGTAAGAGGGGATTTAGGGTAAATTAAAGGGAATTTAGGGTTTGGTTTGGGAAGGAGAGGAGATGGAGAAATTATGGGTGAAGATAAAGAGAGATATGTTATTAGTTTATGAATATAGATGATATGTAAGGGGATAATGGTTGCTCAAGGAGAAGCTTCGAGGGTGGACCAATGGATATTAAACAAGTATGGGTGAGGAATCTCGATATGGAAGGGACAAGGAAGGGTCCCATTTTGGTTAATTTAATTGATTAATTATTTAGTAGAATTATCAAAGTAATATATATATATATATACTTTTTTTCTTTTCCGGATGGTTCTAAAGGCTATTAGAGCAGCATCCGTAGAATGATTGCTTCACATCTAAACTGATTCCCTCTCGCACTATTGTACAACACGTAAAGATTAAAATGCTGACTATGAATATTTTTTCATTTTCAGTGTTTCAGCCGGGGTTGGAAGTTTGAACCTTTTGATTTGTGGTAAAGAGATGAAGCACTGTAACACTACACGATATTACATTTTTTTCAAAATAGTTAACTTTTATGGCCAAGTTCAAAATAGTTAATTGATCATATCATTTACATATTAATGAATATTTTTTATTATTATGTTACAAATATAATATTGCTTCTGAAAATTCAGAGTATTAAGATTAAAGTTAATCTAAAAAAACAGTGTTATTGATCAGTAGGATTTCGAACAAAGCTTGCTTATAGATAACAACTTGTTTTATCCATTAGTTCAACAAATATTTAATATTAATGGATAATGTTTGATTAATTATGTGGTATTATTTGCTAAGAGATTACTAAAATGAGTTTCTTAAAATGGGAATACTCCTTTTTATTGGCACTGTTTTTGCTGTTTGGAAAAAAACTACAATAAGTAGCAAACAATATTGTTCCTTTCAATAAAACTTCTCATCTCACTGATAAAATTATAGTTATTTGATGAGTTAAAAGTAAAATTATAATGTTGAACAAATAAGAATGATGAAATATTTAATTGATTTGCATGGCGGCTGCCATGTATATCATCTTGGACCAGGAAAAAAACAGAAACCAAACATCTGGTTTTATCTTTTTCATTTCTTTATTTAATTAATATATATAATAATATAAATATACTTTAGGGTTTGTTTATCCATACACTCCGATCCTACTGTTGTTCTTCACGGCGTGTGCGTGCGTATCAAACAGTCTTCTTTCCCTCCAGGCTCCAACAGTATATATATATATATAACTGACGTTCTACTACTTTTCAGTTGCCGTGAAATCAAAGAGAAGTTTTCTCTGATAGTTAGCTAGGGTTCCTCATTATTAGATTATATGGAAAAGTTGCGATATATATATATATATATATATATATATATATATTGACTCTCCTGTAGCTTGCTAGAGAAATATGTACAGAAAGTATGCATTATTAAACAATGTCCAGATCAGGGTAAAGCATGCAGTATATAAGAGGAGGCGAGGTAAGGGTTGACTTCTTAACTATACTCGACTGTTAGTGCTACTTCCATAAATTTGATAGACTGTCCTCACTAGTCCAATACTGCGTGACTTAGACCAAGTATTATCTTCCGCTGGGTAATGACCATTTCTTGCAAGTTCAATCATAGTTACATGCCGATTTTAATATTATTTTTATCACGCTCTTAAGTCTGAATAACTGTTTCCACTAACTTAACCCAATTTAACTGAATTGGTTGTTTGGTTGTTCTTATTACTTATAAGAATCCTATTGACCAAAAAAGAATGATTCCCAAGCAGTGTTATCAGAATCGGACCGGATCGGCGGTCCGACCGGGTTTGAACTTGAACCGGCCCCTACAACGGTCCGGTTCAAATAAATCCGAAGGATGTAAGCGAACCCGGTCTAACTTCCGGTTTTTTAGAAAACCCGCCGGTTTTCAGTGAACCGGGCGGTCTGCCGATTCACCGGTTCGATGGTACCCATGAGGAAAAAAAAAAAAAACTCATGTGCCCAGATTTCAGCTGCTCCGCTGGTTCCATACAAGCCGCCCTTCACCAGCAGCAGCTCCGACCACGCCTCACCAGCCAAGACTGACGCCGTTCTCGGCCACTCCCCACTTCCTGCTTCTTGACCTCGCTCTGCTCGTCGACTTCAGCCTCTTCGATTCCTTCTCCACCTCTTTGATTCTTTGAGAGAAATGAGCGTGCCTCCATCTCTGGATTCCCTTAACCTGTTGATTAGAGCCCTTCGCAAGAACAGTGGAACAATGGATACGACTCTTAAGATATTCTCGGAGATGCCTAATCGCGGATATATGCTTGATGTTTATACATATGGAAATTTGATTAGTGGGTTTCGTAAGTTGGGGATAATGGATGATGCACATAAGCTTTTTGATGAAATGTAGACAAAGGATTTTCCTCAGCCTCAGTCACTGCTCCCCACAACTACCACCGACGGATTCACTATGTTCTGCCCGTCCAATCACGCTCCAGGTCGTCTTTCCGCTGGTGGTTGGTTTGTCGGTGCTGCTCCGATTGTTCTTCTTCTACTCCATCTCGGTCGAGTTCGACCTAGCAAGTCCCCTGAGTTCCGAATTTGGCGAAAAGAAAATCAACTTTATCTAACTTTGATTTATGAAAACTGAAAAATAGAGGAGGGGGAAAGAGCATTCGAGCGGCGGAAACCCTAAAGAAAGGAAGGAAGGGTCACTGTGAAAGAGGAGGAGAAGGGAGGGGATAGATCATAGATGTATAATGAGCGGTCGGACCGGAGTCGGACCGGGTTCGAACCGGGAACCGGCACCCTCACCTGTGAATGCTACAGCTACGGGTTCAAATAACATAAATGAGTTGGGTTCAAATCCTTTTGCGGCACTTTTAGGAGGTCAAGGTAACACACAAGCTATGAATGGAAGTAATAATAATAAAGTACATTCTTCATGCCTTGGATTTAGTCATTCAAAATCTGTTATTGGATGAAAAGTTTGTTAATGCGCGTCACATATCATTTATTTTTTTTTGTCACAATATCATTTGAGTATTAATTTATGGATTAGAATTTGTACTCCTGCTTCTTGTTTTGTGAGAAGTGCTTCATTTCTATATATCTTCTTCACTTACAGTGCTACACACTTCGAGTAGTTAATGAAAAACGTTTTTGAATAAAGACTGTTCATTGAATGGCCAAAAAAAAGTATCCATTAAGATATCTATGGAATAAATATATTATCTGATCCTTAGGGAAAATTTATTCATAGCTTATAATTGTAAGCGTATTTGATCATAAATTTGCATATAAAATAATCATGTGCATTGCGCGGGATTGAACTAATATTTATAGTTTAGTATGTCACCTCGCGCGTAAAGCGGGGTCAACACCTAATTATTATATTAATAAAATTTCAAAAAAGCAGTTTAAGAAGATGCAAGAATTCACTATAAGTCAGATCTCTACGTAATTATTTCGTTGTCTTTTTTTTTAATTGAGTTTTTCATTTGTTCCAATAAATTTAATACACTGCAGAATTCACTACAGATCACAGCTTTACATAATTATTTCATTGTCTTTTTTTTATGTAATTGAGTTTTTGATTTGTTCCAATAAATTCAATACAATGCACGTTCTCTTTTGTAGCACAGAAAATGACGATCCATCTTTCTTAAGGCAGTTCGAATCAGATTGGCATATCGGCACTTTTGATATAATCTCGCAATTATTTGTAAACTTCAGCTCCTTTCCAACAAACAATTCCAGTCACTAAACATGTTCACTAATAATATTTATCGAAAGTAAATGGTTGATTATTTTATTCCACGGTTTCTTATATTAGCCTCGAAATATAATTTCAATATTCTATATACATATAAATATTTACTGTTTAGCATGTCTCCTCGCGCATAGCGAGGGGTCAGCACTTAGTATAATAATTAAGTAGAGCTCATGATAAGATATTGCGGCCCGTATCTTTAAGAGAGCCATCCACAGATACTAAATTAGTAAGCTTTCCATTACCAAACTACGCCCATTACCGCAGACATTTCAATAAACGTAAGTATATAATCGCATCAACACTTATTAAGAAAATTTATGGTGTTAATTAAAAACATGTAAAAAGCTTAGGATTTAAAATGAAATTCATTCTAAGTCGAATTGAATTTTCAACTGTTAGATCATGATAAATACTATATTAAATTTTAGAAAAGAAAAATAAAAACATTGATGTTTTATATTTTAATGTGCTTATATAAAGATTGTAAAATCAGACTTCACTTTCATTTTAGCAGAATCCCAAATTTTTATTAAAAATTTTATAAATCGTACTTGTTAATGTAATTACCTAAGTTTAGTATTAAATTCGCGACAATCATATATGTATTTTTTTTTTGCACTTTCTTTTGTGTGTTTTAAGTTTTAACTCTACTCGTTGGTCGCATCCTAGTATCACTGAGGATCCTCCACGTGGCAGGTTTTCGTGCTTCTCACATCCTCAGCATAATTGCTGACTTGGTGGTCACAAGAAACCAACGACTAGATTTGACCCATTCAAAAGCTCATCCCATTAAAAAAAATGTCATGCCTTATAAAATAACATAATTGAAGATATAAAGTTATAAAATATGATGCTTCTAAGTTCTATATATAGTGAATTTATGTGCCTTATTATTTGGATGGATCATGAAAATGTGTATTGCAAGAGTTATTTAGAAAACTCTGAATACAACAACACTAGAGTCAGTAAAACCTACAATCTTGAAATAAATAACTATCACTAAATTATTACTCCGTTAATTTTGGACGAAAATGTTAGATTAATTCACAAATTGTTGATATTATAAACGTCAATTCATTCAGCTTAATAGACTAGTCTAGAAATGACATATACATTAAAATGAGTATTAGATAATAATATTTGTTTCGTTTAAAGAGACGAACGTCCTCCTCATTGGCCAAGTTATTACTGGTTTTTTCGCGCTCATCAGAGCTAATATTCCCAGACTCTGAAACCAATTGGTTCAAACTAAATAAAAGAGACCAGTCCAATAAAGTCCGACTCTGAAACCAATTGGTTCAAACTAAATAAAAGAGACCAGTCCAATAAATTAGACTATTAGGAGAGATTACTCGATCATTTAACTAATAAATACCACAGATTGTCCACTCCATACAACCAAAATAGTATAAATCTGGTACGTTGATATGAATATTAGATCATATTAATTTAATTTAATTTAATGGAAATAATTTAAAAACAAAATTGAAGAATATATTATATATAAACATCTATAATTTAGCATATTTTGAAATAATTAACCCAATAAAATATTACTACTAATAAAAAAGACAAAACACAAAAGAAACCCGAAATTACCCTTGGACGACGTCAGTGCAATTATACAAACACATATATATAGCAACCCAAACATTCTTCAACCTGCAAGCACAGTGACCAAAACCAGAAACATTTCAACTCAATCAACATAAGCACACAACCATGCCAGCTCTAACCACCAAACCTACGACCAAATTCAAGGCTGCTCCTCATAGTCATAGGACTCGAACCACCACCAAATTTGTCGGTGTGAGACAGAGACCATCCGGCCGATGGGTGGCCGAAATCAAGGACACGACTCAAAACATCCGAATGTGGCTCGGAACATACGAGACCGCCGAAGAAGCCGCTCGAGCCTACGACCAAGCTGCCTGCCTCCTCCGCGGCTCTAACACCCGAACCAACTTCTTAACCCGGGTCCACCCCGACTCACCTCTTGCGTCTCGTATCCGAACCCTCCTTAACAACAAAATTAAGGGACCACCGGCTGATCAAACCCTACTAAACCCTAATATCAATGAAACAGTGAGGACCTGTAACTATTCATCTGATGAACAAAGGTTAGAAGAAATTAATGTGTACAAGCCGGAGATGTTCGGTTCGTTGTGTTTTTCGGTTGTCGATCGGTTTCAGGTTACGGAAGAAGTGGTGGAGTTGCCGAAGAGCGGAATCGAGGAGTTGTCGGAGTTTGATAGGATGAAGGTGGAGAGACAGTTTTCGGCTTCGTTGTACGCCATGAATGGATTGGAGGAGCTGATGATGATGGAAAAGAGCGATTCCTATGAAGATCCCGATCTCTGGGATCTTCCACCTCTGTGTTCTTTGCTCTATTGAATCTCAATTTCCGCTTTCTTTCGGTCGTAAATTTTGTTAAGAATTGAATTAGGAGTTAATCATTTATAAAAAATAAAAAAAATCTAAGACATAAATATAAAATCTTAATAAATAATTAAATTGAGAATAATTGTGTTTTAAAAAAAATACATATCATATAAATAAAATTTTAAATAATTAAATTAAGAATAATTATGTTTTTTAAAAAAATGCATATTATACAAAAGTTGAGGAGACTCCACACCTAAACTAATTTACACTCGCACATAGTCATATCTTTCAATTCTTATGGTTACTAACGGAGTTTGTACCTTCACCTAATAAAAAATGAAACGTTGAACTGTTACGCCATATTATATGATTTGGTAGCTCCATCTCTGCCATATATGCACGACGTGTTCCTGAATTTTTTTTACCTACTATGTCATAATAAAATATGTCAGTTTCGCTTGACGTTTTCGAGCCCATCGGTTATCGCTTTTTTTGTTCACTTCCTTTGAGCAGGAGCAAAGTCAAAAATTTCGTTCATGAAGTAAAAATTGAGTTAGAGACTAATAACTAGTACAAAATAAAATTATAGGGATAAATGTAAGATGAGTGGCCTCGTTTTTTTTCTTTTTTTATCAAAAGATGGGTGGCCTCATTCATGCTAAGTATTTATATTATTATTATTATTATTTATTTAAAAGATAATGAACATATATATATATATATATACTTTTAAAAGAGAAAAATAAAAATCTCATATAACACGATAGTTGAAATTAGTACAATACTTCAAATATATGCAAATTGCTAAAAGATAACCTCTGACATTGTCTTTGGATCGATAGCAAGGCAACCCACCATACATAAATCGATTTCAAGTAAATATGATATGTAATTAGTAAATACATTCGATTTATTCACACAACAAATCAGCCTTGTAAAACTTGTGGATGAAGAAACTCAAATCAAAACCAAAACAAAACCAGTGGAAGAAGAAGCATACAACGTTGATCAGATAAACATACCAAAAGCACAAACACACAGCTGAGACAAACAGACCAAAAGAGATGTCGGTTTTTGTCGACGGAATTAAGTCCGGCCGACCATCAATAATCTTCCCCTTCTTCTTCCTCATCTTCACCGCCACCTTCGGCACCAACCTCTTCGTAGTCTTTTTCTAGAGCAGCGAGATCTTCACGGGCTTCGGAGAACTCACCTTCCTCCATGCCTTCACCGACGTACCAGTGCACAAACGCACGCTTCGCGTACATGAGATCGAACTTATGGTCGATCCGAGCAAACACCTCGGCCACCGCGGTGTTGTTGCTGATCATACAAACTGCACGCTGCACCTTGGCTAGATCGCCGCCCGGCACCACTGTCGGGGGTTGGTAGTTAATGCCACATTTGAACCCAGTCGGACACCTGAAAGCAAAATTCCCATTTGTTCACTTCTCCGATTCAATTTGATCATTCATACTTGTCAACATGATTGTCAAGCCCCCAAGCCCAAATGACTTTCCTCACTAGCTCAATCCAATTTGGCTGAGTCTGTTATTTTCACTTGGCAAAAAAAAAGAGGGGTTCATGTTGAACTAGAGTAGTACATCTCTATGAAGAATTATTAGCTATCCCGGCACTTCAAACAATAAAAGAATGACAAGTGGCACTAATTTTTACTTTTATATACAAAAACCTTCACTTGTCACTTTTTTATTGACGCCGAGTAGCCAATAATTTCTCCAAATATATGGGGTATTACCATGGCAGACGTTGCTTTATGATCTAAACTAGATGTAGTGAAATTTAAAACCTGTAAAAATGCACTCACCAGTCGACGAACTGGACCGTGCGTTTCGTCTTAATTGTAGCAACAGCGGCATTAACATCCTTGGGCACGACATCTCCACGGTACATCAAACAACACGCCATGTATTTCCCGTGCCTCGGATCGCACTTAGCCATCATGCTCGACGGCTCGAACACAGCAGTCGTTATCTCAGGGACCGACAGCTGCTCGTGGAAAGCTTTTGCAGCGGAGATAACCGGGGCGTAAGAGGAGAGCATGAAGTGGATTCGAGGGTAAGGTACGAGATTGGTCTGGAATTCGGTGATGTCCACGTTAATGGCCCCATCGAATCTCAACGATGCCGTGAGGGAAGAGATGATCTGGGATATGAGGCGGTTCAGGTTCGTGTAGGATGGTCTCTCGATGTTTAGTGATTTTCTGCAGATGTCGTAGATGGCTTCGTTGTCCAGAAGTATGGCCACGTCAGCGTGCTCGATTAGGGAGTGGGTGGACAGGACGCTGTTGTAGGGTTCCACAACTGCAGTAGAAACCTGTCGATCAATTTCAAACATTTTCTTAGCTGATTCAGAGTCGGAAAAGTGACATATGTTCTTGGTGTTCATCTTCTTCACCATCATGTTCGTGTGTTCTTCATAGTGTATTAATTCTTTAATAATTTAAACTTTTTTAAGAACAGAATCATTTTGGGTTTGAACCTGAACTCATAAGCTTTATGGGTTCTGATCATGCTTCTAGATTCAGATTCGAACCCAGAATGGTCAATTCTACCAAAAAAAAAAAAAAAAACAATTGAAGTTTGAAAGTGAAGAACACCAAAACTGAATGTTACCATGTTACCTTCCATACTTATTCTGTTTCCCTATCTGATTTGGTGCTCTTAAGCAGAACAAACTATATACCTGAGGAGAAGGAAAGATGGTGAAGCTGAGCTTCGACTTCTTTCCATAATCTACGGACAACCTTTCCAACAGCAACGAACCCAAACCCGAGCCAGTTCCTCCACCAACTGCACTAAAGACCAAGAACCCCTGCAACCCGGTACAATTATCAGCTAATTTTCTCACTCGGTCGAGGCATAGATCAACGATTTCACGTCCCACTGCAATGCACAATTAAATAAAACAATCAAGGTAAGATTTTTTAACAGTTATCTGTTATCCAACAAAGTGTTGATTTAGAAATTCATGCACCTGTATAGTGTCCTCTTGCAAAATTGTTAGCGGCATCTTCCTTGCCTGAAATGAGCTGTTCTGGGTGGAAAAGCTGTCTGTAAGCTCCGGTCCTGACTTCATCAATCACAGTCGGCTCCAGATCTACAAATATTCCTCTTGGTACGTGCTTTCCCGAACCAGTCTCACTGAAGAAAGTATTGAAGGCGTCGTTTTCAATCCCTATCGTGTTGTCACTGTTGATAAGAACAGAAAATTGAATTAAGGCATCCAACAATAACAAGATCATTTCAAAAATTGTTAATTAATGATCAGAGACTAATAGAGTCACTGAAAAGGTGGATTAAAATATCATCAATAATCTGTAGTGAATAGTATCCAATCCACAGTATAACTGTAATCGATCTTTCACCCAAAGTCCTAATATAGCCTGGAAACTTTGCTTGAGCCCTAAGCTACCTTTAAGAGACGACGGAAATTCAATTCAATACAATAAGAGCTTCGACTCCTTTTGATAGCAGATAGAAATTCATGAAGCGAATATCAAAATTGTAGTCTGAAATTGAAGAATCGATTACAACTGATAGCTAGAAATTTGTACTTAGGATCAAATAATGAAGATTTTAATGTTACGATCACAAAATCGATTATAATGTTACGATTACAACAGAAAATTGAATTAAGGCATCCTTTCTTATGGAAGAGCAATAACAAGATCATTTCACAAACTGTTAATCCATGATCAGAGACTAATATTGTCACCGAGAAGGTGGATTATCATCAATAATCTGTAGTGAATCAGTATCCAATCCATAGTATAACTGTAATCGATCTTTCACCCAAAGTCCTAATATAGCATGGAAATTTTGCTTGATCCCTAAGCTACCTTCCAGAGACGACGGAACTAAAAATTCAATACAATAAGAGCTTTGATTCCTTTTGATAACAAATAGAAGTTCATGGCGCGAATTTCAGAATTATAGTCATAACTTGAAGAATCGATTACAATTGAAAGCTATAAATTCGTAATTAGGATCGGATAATGAAGAATAAAATGTTACGATATCATCGGAGCAAAGAAATAAATTTAGCGATAGCGCATCTTCACCATCGAAGAATCATCATCATATATAGAAATTGAAATAATTAATTACCTAGGCATGGTGCCGTCGGGGTTGATTCCATGCTCGAGGCAGTAGAGCTCCCAGCAAGAATTGCCGACTTGAATCCCGGCCTGTCCGATGTGAATACTGATGATCTCTCTCATCCTTGCTGGCTCTGCGTTGGTTCGGAAATGGCGATCAGATAGAGACGATGATCCTCGCTTTCTCTTCCCTGAGAGCAGATGAGAAAATCAGGGAAAGAGAAAGGGAGGGAGGTTGAGAGATTTAGTTTATTGATTGATCTTGTTTATTTAGACCTTTCAACGTTTCTGCAACTGTAATGCCATTGATGGATGTTGATGACTATGGGGATATTGGATTGGGGAGATGACCAAAAAGGGGCTTTTCCTAATTTATTATTATTATTTATATATTAGTTAATTTAGGTTCGTCTTTCTAATGGACAAATAAGTTTTACCAAAAAAAAGGACAAATAAGAAGGGCCGTTGGATCCGTCATATCATATTGGCGGCAACTGTGTGGCGGGTTTTCTACAGCTTGGCCGTTGTCGGTTGCTCTGGCCCTTCATCAGTTCAACTTTTTATTTTCTATATATATAAAAGAAACACTACATATCCATCTGACTATATGATATTCGGGTTTTCTATTAATGGTTTAAAGTTTTTCCGATCAAGTTAGTGAATAACTGTACTTAATTCGACTTAGCCCCACAATGCACCAGTAATATATTATACTAGTTAAGAGTTTGGTCCGATAAACTTAATTTAATTCACCTCCTCTTGTGATATGATGATTTCAAATTTGAAATTTTAAAATCAAATTACAACATTTTTAATCATTTAAACCACCGTTGTAGTTTAACTTTTTATTTCTAACTATCTTCTTCTTTGTGTCATTTTCTACCGACTTTTTTTCTTCAGAAATATCAAGTCTAAATAAATTTGATTTTCATATCAGAAAATAACATCTATTAAGTTAACAAAATTTAAAATCAATTTTAAAACTTACTTATTATAAATATATTATATTGTTTTAACAGTTATATTAATTTATTTATTTTCCTTTATTTTACTAAAAAATCATATTATTCTACTATTTGTAGATAATTTTATTTACATTTCTATTGCAAATTTGCAATATTTTAAATTTTGAGTATTATATTATTTTGATTTACAATTTTTTAGTGGCCAAAAAATGAAAAGCTTCTTCAATGAAATACCTTAACCAAAAAAAAAAGAAAAATATCGGAAGGCGGTAGCTATAATTTCTATGGGCCTAACCCATTCAAAAATTGGGTCCACTAACTAACAACAACACCAATATTAGAAGCCCATTACAGTTACAGAATACCCGCGCCGCCCATTGATCAGAAGAAGTTCAGAAATGGATGACGATGGAAAGAACAGAAGAGAGCGGATCGGATAAGAAAGAGACGAAATCAATCAGCTCCAATTCCATGGCTACTCTCAAAGCGGTGGCTCTAATCTCCGGCAACGCCAACGTCAGAGGATCTCTCCAGTTCGTCCAGCAACCCAACGGTATCTCTCTCTCTCTCTCTCTCTCTCTAAGTAGTGTCAAATCAATTAGCTCTGGACTGAGTAGAATACAGTGAAATTTGAGAGCAGGCGCGACGCAGGTGAAAGGGAAGATCACAGGTCTGTCGCCGGGACTTCACGGTTTCCATATCCACGCCCTCGGCGACACCACCAACGGCTGCAATTCCACCGGTATATGGAATTCCATCTCTATTTTCTTCCCAAGATGTTGTGTCGGAGGATATGAATATGCATAATCAATAAGCAATTAGATTATCGAATTCCATCTCTATCTTCTCAAAATGTTGCTGATTCGTCAACCTGTGTTTGGTATTTCATCATAGGGCCTCATTTCAATCCTCTAAAGAATAATCATGGATCTCCGTCTGATAAGGAGCGTCACGCCGGTGATTTGGGCAACATCGTGGCCGGACCTGATGGTTGGTGTTTCTGGTTGCTGATTGGCTCTGTTTTCTCATATGAATGGTTTGATTGCTTATTGAACTGTTTCGTAATTGTTTTGTTTCCAGGAGTTGCTGAGGTTTCAATTGTAGATCTGCAGGTAATGAATTGAATGCCCTCTATAACCAGTAGAGCCATTGAAATCTGATATTGATTGCCGGATGTTAGATAAAGCACATTACATGATAGATGTTCAATGCCATTATTGTGTGTTGAGTTTGATTCATGTTCATATCGATCTCAGTCCCGACATTCTTTGGATTTTACATGTTACAGATACCACTGGCTGGGCAACATTCCATATTGGGAAGGGCAGTTGTTGTGCATGCTGATCCAGATGATCTCGGAAAAGGTGAACATCCTTGATCTGATATATATTCATAGCTTCTCGTTTAAGCAGAACAAACTTATACTTGCAAAATCGAGGCAAACGAAAAATATGTCTACTTGTTTAAAGATCATCACACTGATCAAATGGACATTGATTGGAAATAATGCTTACTCAAGATGAAGAAAACAAACAAGATCAATAAATGTAAAGTGGAAAGAAGTTGATTTAGTGATCATATTTTGTTTCTTCGTCGTTTCATTAGATTCCCCGTCTTGATTTAGATTCCGCACAATCTAGCAAATCATTTTATTTTTTTTACTAATTTTTGGCTGCTAATGTTGCTGGGGATTGAACAGGTGGGCATGAACTTAGCAAGACTACAGGGAATGCTGGTGCAAGGGTTGGATGTGGTAATGGTCTTGTTTTGCCTAATTTAAATTTCATATCTTATCACAGTTACGAAATCAATCATTGTCGAGAAAATGCATAACAGGTGACGGCTGTGACTGACCTTTTGTGCGATGATCTTTGGCAGGGATAATTGGGCTGCAGTCGTCGGTCTAGCAGTGGTTTTCACACAAAGATAGTGTCATATATTCTGTAGTAGTATAATTCAACTATTTAACCTCATGCACTACTGTCACTCCAAAGTTTATTTTCTTCCAGCTAAACTTGAAGGAAAGTTGGCTGAGTGACATCAAATGGTACTTCAGAACTATCCTACAATGAACAATTCCAATGAAACTCCAGCTCATTTGGAAAAATGTCAATCTACATTGCAACCAACACCAAATGCAAGCTCGATTATAGATGACACACAGCATTGAAAACTCGAAATCCAGAAACAAGCGTATACCACATAAAGCGTGGATGAAAACTCGAAACCAGTAACAAGCGTATTTCAGCATTGAGAGGATCACTTCTCCGCAACAAACTCCATTTCCGGCGACTTTGCTTTTGGTTGAAATCGAAAGTCGAATTGATATAAGGAAGAAGAAGATCTAAATTCGTCCTACTATTCGGTCCTCCCCAATCTTTGCAGTGCAGTTGCTTTTCCTACCTACCACGGTTGTTTCTGGGACAAAATAATATATATACTACAAAAGACAAATATATAATATATATTCTTTATAAAAAAAAATATATGAAATGGTGACGGTCCTAAATGATTTTTTCGTTAGTGTATAAAAATTATAAAAAATCTAGGACCTAGATCTCAATCGGACCAATGATACGAACCCAATTGAGAGAATAGAAGGTGGATAGATTAGAATCGAAGAATTGAATTATTTAATGTAGAGATATAGAGAGCAAAGCTTTTTAACATTCATTCATATTTTTCATTGTTGTTCTCTTTATTTACCCATAACATATATATAAATTAACCCTTAATCACCATTTCACCTACAAACTATCACATTTTATTACTTTACCCCCACATTATTATAACAACCCTTAAGACCCGTATACTATATCTAGTCCATATCATATCCCACCCATTAAACACACATCGTCCTCAAGGTGCGTCCGGGACCATTAAACTCGTCATAGTCCGAAGAAGAGCCAAAACAAAATCAAAATGCAACATGAAAGAATCCCGAGTCGTTGAATCCATCATAGTCACGAACAATTGACCACATGAAGGTGAATGCGACCTGAGAATTTCCGGGACCGTTGAATCCATCATAGTCTCGTATCATAGTTTGCACGAGGAAATGTCCACCCTTGGGTATATACTTCAAATTCCGTTCATGAATCATATCCAGCAATGAATCCAGCAACTACTCGCTGATGTCAGTGAAAACCAAATTCAAAAGTATAAGACGCTCCTGAGCTTTGAGTGTGGAGTCGAGAGTGGCTATCCAAAATGGATCATACTCGAGCATATTAGGATTCTTGGTTGTCAAAGCAATCACTTGATGGCTTCCAGAAGCAGTAATTTGAATTTTCTCAGCAAACTATTTTCTTGTGTCAGCACACTCTTCATTTGTGTCAACAAAATCCACAATTGTGTCTGTATATTTACTTGTGTTGATACACTCTTCAATTGTGTTGGCAACTTTTTCCTTTGTGTCAGCACAATCAAGAAGACCACTCAATTCACATGTGTTGCCGCACTCTTCTTTTGTGTCTGTAACATCTTCGACTAACTCATTTGAAAGCAATTTAGGAAGCTCTGCATAATCTTCAATTAAATGATGACATACTTTGTCCAAGGAATTTGTAAGTATTGTTGAAGCATCATCTAAAAATTCCTTCATTTTCAGTACAGCCTTACGAATCAAGTCTAGAGTATGAAGAAATTCAGCATTGGCCATTGCAAATTGGAGTCAAATATGATAATAGAATAAAACCACGAGAAAAAATTTCTTAGATTCTTCTAATGGACATTTCTTCAAACACCTTGTGAGCAAACATGATTTACTCCAAAATTGCAACAGAAATTATCAGCAGACAATAGCAATTCATGCACAGTAAAGCCACGGCATCAAGAATATAACAGCATGACTAAATCGGAGCAGGAGAGAAAGAAGAATTAACCGACAGATCTGAAGAAGTCAGCCGTGCCGAAACAAGTGACAGCAGCGAACCGGAACAAGGCAGGCAGGCGTGTGCGGCGGTGATGGCGAGGAGAAGCGACAGCTGGTCGGAATTGAGGGCGGTCGGGACGGCGGCGGGGCGGTGGTCAGTGCAAACGGCGGCAGGTGGTGGCCGAAATTGATAATCGTAGCCGGAATCGAATCAAATCACCACAAATGAGGATAGATCAACTATGTACCAATGATACGAACTCAATCAAGAGAATATAAGGTGGATAGATAATGATCGGGTAATCGGAGGTTTCAAGAAGGTTAAATCATAGATGTAAAGATATAGAGAGCAAAGCTCCTCAACATTCATTTATATTTTCCATTGTTGTTCTCTTTACCCACCCATAACATATATATAAGCAACTAACCATTAATCACCCTTTCACCTAAAAACTATCACATTCTACTACTTTCCCCCCACATTATTAAAATACCCATTAAGACCCGTATACTATATCTAGTCCATATCATGTTTGTCCTTATTGATTTAGTCCAGATCGAGCCAAGGGCTAGGTACTACCATTATTAGGGTTGGCTAAGTTAGGTTGTTTGAACTATAGCCGGATATAGTTCTAGGCAGGGCCAGCCCAAGGGTAAGGCAACTAAAGCTAGGGCTTTAGGCCTCCGCTTATTGTAGGCCTCATATTCATAGGTATTTCAATAGTGAGTCGGGTGATGACAAAAAGAATAATGAGCCTCTATAGCATTTAAGGTTGTAATGAACAAATAAAATAAAGATTGCCCAATAAAATAATAATCATTGATGTTGGTTATGGCATTTTTGCCATTTCCAAATTATAAATTGAGATGGAATAATAATAATTTCTATGCTAACTTAATAAATTATTGGATTTTTTTTAATCACCGTCTAAATAATTAGCTAAAAAGACCAACCTAATTAATTAGGGATAGTAATAATTTAGAATAGTATAAAATCTTGCAGGTAGATAGTATTTATACATTTTAATTTCTTATTCTCTTAAAAATATTATAAATTGTTGGCTCACTTCATTGTATAATATATGATCTTTAAACTTATAATTCTTTCCAATTTGCAAATGGATTATTTACATTATCAATTGAAAATGTAATCTTAAAAAAATTGAGTATAAAATTTAATTAGTGATTTTGTTTCTATAAAAACTCGAAGAATATACTTTAAATAAAAATTTACTATGTGTAGTCAATTAATTTGTTTTTCATGTTTAGCAAAATAAAAAATATTTATATTAGGCCCCAAATCGAAATGTGGCTTTAGGCCTCGATTTCCCTAGGGCCGGCTCTGGTTCTAGGATCGATCCGATCTAGGTTAATCAAGTCAATTATTCGACTTGAATAAATGGACTAAATTATACAAAAATTTAGTGATATAAATTGGAGGACTAAACTGAATAAACTAAAAAATTGAATAATTAACTGTCAACTTTAACAGTTGACTATAATATATGCACTAAAAATGTACAAGTTTCAAATATATTGCACAAAACTATGCAAATAATAATAATAATAATAATAATAATAATAATAATAATAATAATAACAATGGTTGCGTTAAAGTCAGAATTGGTCAAACATGTTGTACCTAAAGGCCTATTAACTTTTTTTTTATACTTAAAATAAGTTTTTCTTCCTCCCAATGGCATGTTTATACGCGTTACTCACTCGTCCGTCACTGGAAACACCACTTCCCGTCCGACTTGCATGTGTTAAGCAAGCTGCCAGGGTTCATCTTGAGTCAGGGTTCATCTTGAGCCAGGATCTAACTATCCATGAGATTCATAGTTGCAATATTTATAGCTTTCTATCCGTAGACAAAGCAAATTCAGAATTGTATTTCATTTCAAGGCATAACCTGTATTTTATTATTTTCATAATATTTTGTTATTCTTTTCCACGTTTACGAAGGGTGTTTTTTTATTCTAACCATTTGTGCAATAAAAAATATTTTTAAATATTACCAATATTATAGCCCATGTTTCCCCGGTCAGACTATTTGTTAGTTCAAGTTTTTATTTTGCCAGTTTACTAGCCCAAGTTTTAATAGTGGGACGATTTGCTAGCTCAAGTTTTTGCTTTAGACAGTTTGCTGGCTTACGTTTTATCAGCCAGACAACTTATTAACCCTAACTTTACTAATGAAAAATGTGCTATATAGGTTATTGTTGGCGTCATCTTTGAAGAAATGTACATGTACTTGTCACATGTTTAAAAATGTGACAACCCCTTAAAAAGATGGCTGAAAAGCCCCTGTTTTAATTTCTATTATATCGACCATTTGAATGAAACTCTAATCAAATGCCTCTCTGTTATATTAATTAATTTAAACATCTACATTTTTTCCTGAACTTGTATGATAGGTGATTTACATGACTTGCTGCAATTGTTATGGACTTAATCTGTATTATGGATGATTTTCGTGCATTGTTATATTAGTCTATTATAGACAAGTACATTGATTGTTGGGTAATACATAGTCTGGTTATTTACGTTTGTCAATGTGACCGTTTTATTCAAATGTGTACTTTCTAGTTAACTATGTTTGCAAAGGTGATAACTTGATTAAATTTGATGAAATTTCTCAATACTATTTCAATGTTCTTTCTTTTATCATGTTCTTTATTGTATCCTTTCTCAAATTCATCAAGATTTTCATTTAAAAGAAAACTTTAATTTTTTTTTTTTTTCAAAACTGAAACACATTGTTCAAATCTGAACCCAAATTGGGTTCGATCAAACTTGGTATTTGATTTTTAAAATAAAATTGAAAATCTTATAGTTTTTATATTAAAAATTTGATAAATTTGATGTATAGCACAAACTGAAGAAAAATTGATTGAAGGTATGGTAAACCCGTTAATTTATAATCATTCAATCACATTATGAAAGGTGAGGTAACCAAACTATCACGTCAAAAAATAAAGTAACTATTTCATCACATTGTGCAAACATAAGTAACTAAATAATGTATTAATTGTTAATTGTTTCATTGATGGATGATTGTTTCACTAATGCATGCTTTATGTGATGTGATTTGCAGCAAAAATAGATTAATCTAAAAATAGAAATTAGAGTTTCATTCAAATGACTATTATAAAAATTAAAACAGAACATTTCATTCATTTTCTTCAGGTCGCATTTTTTAAGCATGTGACGAGCACATGTACATTTCCGTAAAAAAATGACCGGTAAATTTTTATGACATGTAAACTTGGGCTGGAAAATTGTATGACCGGTAAAACATAGGCTAGAAAACCGGTCGAAGAAAACTTAGACTAACAAATTATTCGATAAGTAAAACCTAGGCTAACAAATCGGCCAATAAAAAATTTGAGTTTGCAAATTAGTAAATAACCCTAAATTTTTATCTGAAGAGTTTCATTTTGCATATTAAAAAAACCATACTTTTATATTCCATTATTAATTATATTTTCCCCATATTTGAAAAAAAATACTTAATTTTCAATTATTTTTAATATTTGTTTCCCGCTAGTGGTTCTAAGGAGACCATCAGTAAGACATCACTTGAGCATTCTTGCTCCACACTACCCATTCGCACCGTATCAGGATGTAAGGGTAAAATACTGACCATGAATTTTTGTTTTTTATTCGCGGAGTATTAACGGGAATTAAACCTGTGATATCTTAGTTAATAAGTGACGTATTGAACCACTATCCCAGTTTCAAGTATAATCCAATTAAAGTGATGTGTTGAACCACAACACCCTCTCTACGTGTTTTTTTAGTCATAACCGCTCGCTTAAGCTATGGTAAGAATGTTTTAGTGATTTAATGCTTAATTTTCTTAAATGGTTCCGGATTGAGTCTTATGAAATAAAAAAAAACTTATGATTATGAACTTAATTACAATCAAATTTATAATATATTACTTTTAGTGTCACGTTTTTAATATTAAATAGTTGCTTAATACATATTAGTGATGCACACAACTGCCCTGAAGTAGAATAACCAAGACCACCTACTACTTCTAGATTGAGTAGCTAAAAGAAATTAAATATTAATAAATGGATAATAAAGCAAAAGTACTTAAGTAAAGATAATTATAGTGGCGAAAAAAGAGAGATAGATAATTATGATGAAAATAATTTACAATTATATAATAATAAAAGTGTAATTATTTTTTTGGTCATTCAATAAAATGTTGTAGAATTCCGCAGTTGGCCAAAAAAAAAAACAAAATCCGCAGAAACTACAACACCAACGAAGAAATGAAGAAGACGACGACGACAAAGAACAGATCAATCGAAATTCGGGTCAGCTCCTCCATCGTCAGACATCATCAAGAGCTCCGAATTTGACTCAAATCTCCCGATCCATTTTTCTAGGGAAATCAGCGTGCAGACCCAATCGAGGACAAATCACTAGAATTGTGTCCCTCCAATTGAACCCCTTCTGGCTCACCGTGTTCATTTCCCAATGGCGCCTTTCTCTGCTGCTCCGGCACTTATGTTCCTGTTAATCAGCGCCATAACAGCCGGGCAGCGTGTATCCTCTGAGCCACAACCGCAGCCGACGTGTCCCTGGAAATCTGCCCCGTTTATCTGCAGGTTACAGCACCAGTGCCCTATCTCGATCTCGCCCAATCCTCCTATACAGGTGCGTTTCTTCTGATTCGCGCTCGCGCCCTCGTGTATTTATCTCGCCCTGATTAATTGCTGCGCATTGTTAATTTAGGCTCCTCTTCTTGGTTGGCCTGACGGTAGATTTGTTCGGCCTATTACCGTTTCATTGGGTTTAAATTTATTTTTTTCCCCTGGGTTTTGGTTACATGCTACATATTTCGTCTTCCAGTTTTTTTTTTTGGCCAAAAAATTCAGTCTTCCAGTTTGTTTGGTGGATTATTGCTGGTTTTATCTTTAGTCGGTATGAGCTTTTGATGGGTTTGATCGATTTGTTCATTACCAATTTTTTAGGCCTGTTATATCTAGCCAAAGATCAACATAAATGGAAGATAACGATATAATGGACTACTGTTTGACTTTGCTCTTATTCGTATTTGGTTGAGTGGATGCTGCATAGTTCTCTTGTAAGAATAAGAAACAATGTCGCCTAACTTTTTGTTAAAAGTGAATGCTAGATAGTTACTTGTCAGCAAAGACTTCTGCTTGAGCTAAAAGTATGCATAAGTTGTTCACAAATCTGATTGTTCCGTCATGTTGTGCTTGAATGTGATCCATCAACCGCTTATGTTAAGCATCCAAGCACTTATATGTAATGGAATGGTTTAACTAAATTTCATTCACAAATGTTCTTCTAAGTTCGAAAAGCAAGGTTTCTCTCTGGTTATGTCATGCTCTTGAAGAATTCAGATAATAGGTTTAGAGTTGAGCATAATCTTCAAACGGGTAGGTTTTCATTAGGAATGGCGCTTCTACTGTTTAAGTGTTTTTTAATCAGAATCTGGATGGTGGTTCTTCTTTATTTCTTATATACTTACTACTTAGGTGCGTGAACATGAAAACCTCTTTTGTGCTCCTGGCAGTGAGATACTATACAAGTTCTTGCTTTTCCGAGAGACCAAATTGCAGTTTTTAAATCATTCCAGTGTAAAAATATTATGGTATGATATGAAAATCATCAGAGTTGATGTCCAAATAAATTCTACTTAGCAGGATCTGGCATATACAATCTTAAAGAACACACTTTGATTATGAAAAATAAGTATTTTTAGCTTTTCCATCTGACTTGTTGGAGCACCACATAAGGCAATCCATCCAACTTAAGCTATTCCATTACAGAGATGATTATATTGGGAATGATTATACTTAGCTGTGTGTGCTTGAATTTAAGTCTTTTTATATATTAGATATAACTCATATACTGCCAATAGCCGTTTTCTTTCTAGAGATTAATACACAAGTCTAACATAACATGAGAGGAGAAAATGTTGACTGAAGTATGAAGAAAAGCAGTTTGGTACATAACCCTAAACAGCTAAACTGTAATAGTGTATTAAATCAATTGTCTTAGATTTTGTTCATATGAAATTTGGTTGCTGGGGTCTGTGGCATGTTGATAATGAAAATTGGGTATTTACTATTTAGGAGAAAGCATGCTTTCTGTACATGATGTAAAAAAGACATCGCATGAATTTACTGGTTTCTGAGCATATGTTAAGCTACATTTGCATGAAAACCATCTTCATTTCTTTTCTCATATATTTGATGATGGGCTGCTCAGATAAAATTTGTTTATTAACAGTAATGGATATACTATACATGTGCACATGCGACTTGCAAGTAAAAAATTGATAAATCCCATTGGTATCCATAGACAGTTAGGTACTGAGTCTACTGACAGGTCAAGTATTTCAATAGGGTCTCATTGCTGTCCTAACTCCTGATGCATAAAAATCTGTACTCTAGCTCAAGTGACCGATCCCTCTTTTCGTTTGAGAGTGTTTGGGGTGGAAAGATAAACTGCTGCTATCTGCAAAATGGTCTATGTTTTTCATACGTAGGCTTTTTGCCTCTGGTGACAGCTGACCTTAGTTTGATCTTCAATAGGTGGATGGAGATTTTCTTGATAGATTCTTGGAGACCAACCATCGAGATAGATACAGCTCAATACTGTTCTATGCATCCTGGTGCCCGTTTTCAGAAGCTGCGCGTTCTACTTATGAAGCTCTTAGTTCTATGTTCCCTCAGATCGATCACCTGGCAATTGAACAGTCTTCAGTTATGCCGAGGTGCATTGCCACACAGTTTTTGTGCTTCATCTTTCAAAGCATTTCTTTATTGTTGCTCTGTCTTTCTAATTGAATATGCTTATGACAGCGTATTTTCAAGATACGGGATTCACAGCGTACCCGCAATCTTATTGGTGAACCAGACCTCAAGGTCTCGGTATAGGGGTCCAAGAACTCTAATCTCACTCGCACAGTTTTACGAGCAGAACACTGGTAAACCAAATACTGCTTAAAAAATGGTTTTTTTTGTCGGCCTACCCGTAAAAAAGTTAAAGTTTCAACTTTTTCCACTCATACTGCAGGACTTGAACCAGTTACATTCATGGTGGATCAACCCGTGACCCTTCCAACCGACAAAGCTCCGATCATGAACTTTTTGAGTGGTTTGCCAGTAAAGGAGATTGCAAGAAAGGAACCTTATTTAACATTTGCAGTGTTGTTCCTATGTCTGAGGCTACTATTTGCATTATCTCCCAAGGTTCTGTTTCATGTAAAAGCCATCTGGGTTTTGTACATTCCTCGCCTAAACTTGGGAATCTTCGGCGAGACGAGCCAAATTCTGGGCAGAATCCTTCCTGCAGTTGATATAAAGAGGATGTGGACCAAATTGGGAGTATTCAAAGTGAGGAACTTCTATGCAAGTGCGAGAAATGCCCGGGTTTGGGCTTCTTCCTTAGCTTCTGTCTCGATTGGTCAGTCTTCTTCAGCTAGACCGGTATCTAATTAGAGTCGACCGGATAGCATATTGAAACTCGACTCCGGTGCTCTGGAATCAGGTAGTTTCCATCTCTCACACTCTGTAATATCATCTGATTTTGTATCTGTATAATTAGAAATTACTGGTAGGATGTAACTGTTTTCTTTTTCAATGGAGGAACCAAACCAAACAAGCATGTAAATTCGATTACTTGTATGCCAAGGAATTGCCTCATCATCTGTTGGTTTCGTTTGGCTAGTCTAATCCTCTAATTTGGATGTGTTGATTTGTTTTGTTCTTGTTGTTGGCTTTTGTTTTGTTCTTGTTTGGTATAACATATTTCAAGTGTTTTCAGGATGAAGATTTTGCCATTCTATTTTTTTATGGTCAGTGATGTAGGCTTATTAATTATTAATAAAAATAGCTAAAAATATATTTAAAAATGAAAAATATTTTTAAACAAATTATTCCAAAATTAGATCATAACTTTTAAATATCAATTTTTTAAAAAAATATTGGTAAATGAATTTATTCGGTTTGTTACATGGATTTTTTAACTTAATTTATCAGACTTGCTGATATGTGTTTTAAATCTTGAATTCTCCGGTTTTGGTACATGGCATTTTTAAATTTAATTTAGTAAAATTAAGAAGAATTATAATTTTTTAGATTAGATATTTGTATACATAAAATAAGAGAAATAAATTTATTTATAGATATTAAAAATTACGTAATATTTTTCAATGACAGTGAATTTCTAGTGCATTTTAGAGATCTTCCAATGGGCAAATTTGCTAGGACATTTGCTTAGTTGAAGTGAGAGGTTAGGATAAAATTTGTCTTCACCACTAATTGTCTCTCCACATTTTTTTCCTCTTTCCTCTAAGTTGTCCTAAGAACATTTGTGCTTCCAAGATAATTACTTAATATGTTCATTTTTAGTACAAATAAAAACTTACAAAACAAATAATAACATTTATCGTCAACATATAAGTAGCTGTTATATTAACTTGTCATTATATTAACTACTTTGGCAAAAAAAAGTTAGCAAATTTTTTTTTTTCGGTTAAAAATAAGTTAGTAATTAACTAGAATTTTTGTTAGAATATTATATTTCTTAAACATATTTGGCAATTTCATAATACTTGTGCTAATTCCGTTTAAGTCTACTATAAGTGACTGACCAAAAAAATATATTATGAGTGATTAATGATGTAGCTTTATTATTTAATATAACACTTAATACAATGAATTTTTTTCTATTTTTAAATATTATTAATGATTTAAATTATGTATTTTTTTTATATATTTTATTGATAATTATTTAAATAAAATATTGATTTGTATGTATGATAATATAATTAGTTAATTAAAAAAAATTTTTAAGTAAATGTATATATTTATTTATATTATATAAACACCATATATATCCAAAATGGCTTGTCTAATGTGTCCAAACTCCAAAATGGGTTTTGCGTTGTGCGCATTGTGAGTACTTTGGATAAATTACATTTTTCTCTCTCTTTATTGACATATAGCTTATGTGGTGCTGATGCGGCTCCAAATGTCCATCAAAATGTCTTTTACCATTAGAAGTGCTCTTAGAATTGTCGGTTGTCCATGGAGCGTGATAATACACATTTAAGACAAGCTCTCAATTTGAATTTAAATTCATGATTGTCAGTTTTACCACGTGTAATTGGATTGTAATTATATATATATATATATATATGTGTGTTAGAAACTCTTCTATATGTTTTCATATGAACTTTTCTCCAATCAGAGTAATTCCGTATGAAAAGTTTTTAACTCTTTAATAATGTAATAATAATACTAGTTAGAAAAAGATGATAATAAGTATAAATATATATATATAGAACTTACTTAATGATATAAAATGTTATGATGCGTTTTAAGCGTGTAAATACAGATTGGAATGTGTTGTGTGACGAAATATTAGAAAATTAAACTTTAAAAACTCTAAAATTGATTTCAAATCTATACTATAAGTCTATAACTTTGCATTTACTACCATTATTATTAAACCGCTTAACTGGGAGAGGCCGTCTTCAAAAATTGATAGGAGAATGATGATATATGTTGCAATAGTAGCGGGCCGGAGGATTGAAGCTTGAATTTGGAGTGAAGGGTAAAATTAGGGGTGAGCTCGGGCCGGAACGGGCGGGCTTTTACCTGAGCCCGAGTCGGACACTAATTTTTAGCCGAGTTCGAGCCCGAGCCTGAAAATGAGGAAAATGGCCCGCCCGAGCCGGGACTTCGGGACTCGGCTCGGGCTAGGCCGAATTTTAACAAAAAAATCTGAAAAAAAAAAAAATTCAAACATGGAGGAAGATGGAGTGCTGAAATTTGGAGAGGGAGGCGCATCGTCATTTTAGGAGCTTGAGAGGAATACAACAAATCGTGAGGAAAAGAAGAAAACGAGAAAGGGAGGCGTAGAAACCAAATAATGGAGATATGTACGACTTACGAGAGAACAGTAACAACAGTTGTACTTCTCTGCTTTTTCCTAGGTTCTGTATACTGTATAGTAACTAGTACCCACTAGATAATTAGATAAGATAGCAACTAACTAGATAGTTAGATACCAACTATAGTTAGTGGGGAATATATATAATTATATATATTTATATAGTATTAAAAAAAATTTGGGACGAGCTCGGGCTTTTCGGACTTTTGGCACAAAAGCCTGAGCCCGAGCCCGAATTGAAAATAAAAGTCCCGCCCGCTCGGGCTCGGGTCTATTCGGGACCGGGCTTTTCCGGACGGACTCGAAACGGGTTTTTCGAGCTTTCGGGTTTTCCTGCTCAGCCCTAGATTAAATGGCTACTTCACTGGTTGTAATCATATCTATAAACAACCTTAGTTTTTAATAGAGCATTTAGAAGATATAGATAAAATAATTTTAACTTACTAGTTTAATCATATGATACAATAGTTTACAATTATTGTTATTTTTTAATTTGAAAATAGATATGAATAGTTTTCTATTTATAAATTATAATATATTTAGAATTTACATACATTAATTTTAAAACTAATCAAGAAAGTTACAAGACGTATATATTAATTAGAAACAAAATTAGCGCATCAAAAGTGGATTAATAACTATTATAGGATAAGTATGAAAGGGGGCAAAATGTCCCCCTTTAATTTAGAAAAATTATAAATTATATACATTTACTTAATCTAATTGTAAAATAGTAATAAGTTTTATAAGTATGTTAGGAAAATGACTATTATTTCAAATAAAATGATTAGCATGTAAAATGTTAATTCATCTTTAGACACTCGGTAAGTTACTAACTAAAGTTTCTTTCTCCACAAATTTGTTAATTCAGATTCCACTTTATGAACAATTTGGTAGATCATTTTTCCCTTTTTTAAACAGTTTGCTAGATATTAAATTGTCCAAAAAGCGAAATCGGAGCTAATTGGAAAAAAAAATTATGTATAAATTTGTTGCTCAAATGTGAGCAAGTTATTTGGTAATTAATCATTTCTTTTATGGTCAAAATGTTAATGCACTAGGTGCATTTTCCGCGCATCGGGCAGGGTGACTTACCAAATATATATAATTAACAAACTAATATTCGATGAAATTTATACTGACTATTTGTAATATGTTGAGTTGAAACACTATTTTTAAATAAAATATAAGTCTAAAATTAGAAAAAGTAAACGAAAGACTAAAAAATTTGAACCATAAAATACAATTGCGCAAATTCACAAATAAATCTTAGATGTCCGTACCGCATGCTACCTTTGGTCGTCAGATCCGTGTCACGCGTCTGTTCTTCAACAGATATGGCTTCGATGACCACCGACGATATCTCGCCGGAGATAGAGATGGCTTTGCCACTGAGAGTTTGAGACTGTCAGCCGCCCGTACCGTCTGGTATCTTGGTTCGCCGGCTCCGCGTCAAGCGTCTGTTAAAAATCAGTGAAATTTTAATTTCGATTAATTACATTCATTGAATCTTGAACGGTCCGAAATTTTAATTGCGATTAATTGCATACATTGAATCTTGAACGGTTCGAAATTTTAATTGCGATTAATTGCATACATTGAATCTTGAAACAGTCCGAAATTCTAATTGCGATTAATTGTAAACATTGAATCTTGAACGGTTCGAAATCAGCGAAATTTTAATTACGATTAATTGTAACTTAAAAACCCTCAGCTTCCTAGTGCAATCAATGTTATGGAGTTAATGACTACAAAACCCTTAGCTCAATTATCATAAATGCATTGATTAACGTAAAAAAACAAAATCATCAGCTCCACATTCACTCTGTTATTATCTTGGGTTAATTCATCAATTAGTTACTTATGTTTGTCAAGTGTGACTCAATGGTTAATTTTGTTTCTTGACGTGATTGTTTAGTTACATACGTTTCAGAAAGTGGTTAAATGGTTATAAAATGACAATTTACCTTTACCTTAAGTAAATTTTAGTGTTCTTCATCGCGTTTTTTTTTTAAAGAAAACCCTTCAAATCAGATTCAAATCAAAACATGTGTTCGAATTAGAGTGCAGGTGCAGTATCTGGTTTCAGATCCGAAATTACTGAAATTTGGAACAATTGTTGATCACCACCAACACTGAAGTGTGCAAGAATGAAAAATAAACAATGTGTGCAAGAAATTGGGCATAGTATCTTCAATGGCGATGGATTGAAAAACTTAGCAATAATTGAAAGTCAAGTACTTGAAGTAGGGGTGAGCTCGGGACGGGCGGGCTTTTACCTGAGTCCGAGCCCAAAATTTTCGGGACACTAATTTTTAGCCCGAGCCCGAAAATGAGGAAAATGGCCCGCCCGAGCCGGGACTTCGGGACTCGGGCTCGGGTTAGCCCGAATTTTAACAAAAAAATCTGAAAAAAAAGTAAAAAAAATTCAAACATGGGGAAGATGGAGTGCTGGAATTTGGAGAGGGAGGCGCATCGTCATTTTAGGAGCTTGAGAGGAATACAAATCGTGAGGAAAAGAAGAAACCGAGAAAGGGAGGCGTAGAAACCAAATAATGGAGATAGGTGCGACTTACGAGAGAACAGTAACAACAGTTGTACTTCTCTGCTTTTTCCTAGGTTCTGTATACTGTATAGTAACTAGTACCCACTAGATAGTTAGATAAGATAGCAACTAACTAGATAGTTAGATAGTTAGTGGGGAATATATATAATTATATATATTTAAATAGTATTAAAAAAAATTTGGGACGGGCTCGGGATTTTGGCACAAAAGCCCGAGCCTGAGCCCGAATTGAAAATAAAAGTCCCGCCCGCTCGGGCTCGGGTCTATTCGTGACCGGGCTTTTCGGGACGGGCTCGGGACGGGTTTTTCGAGCTTTCGGGCTTTCGGATTTTCCTGCTCAGCCTTAACTTGAAGCAAGTACTAAGGGCATGTTTGATTGCATGTATTATCTAATATATGTATTAGCTAAGCATCGACTAAGATATCATAATACATGCTTAGCTAATACAATGTTTGTTTGAATCATGTATCAGGATATTCTTATACATGTTTGATATCATAATACAATGACTAAAAGACCTAAATAGATACTTACATTTTTTAATTATTATTATAATTGAAGTCCAGTCGGGTGTCACCGGAGTCCGGCAGGGGTTCGCCGAAGTCCGGTCGGGGTTCAACGAAGACCGGCCAGGCCTCGATGTCTTGAGCCGAAGTTGGTGTAGTTGTTATATATTAAATAAGGTTATGGGTATTTTGATCATTAGGTACTATGTATTAACTAATACATGATTTTTTTAGTGTCTTAGCTAATACATAATTTACTATAGAAATGAGTATTAGTTAATACTCATGTATTAGCTAATACACTAAAACAAAACAAACAAAATATTAGTTAAGACATGTATTAATATATCCTAATACATGCAATCAAACATGCCATAAGGATTGGAACATGTGTGCGTTAATTGCACAGTCTTTACTAATAGTGAAGAGTTGCAAAAATAACCACAGTAAGACTTGTGGGATCCAAATTGCATAAAGAATTTTGCTCGATGATGGGCCCCGGCGAAGGCCGTTAGGCCCCTTAACGATTGGCAAACGGCGACTAGGCCCGTTGGGCTAGGAGCTGGGCTGCTGGAAGGCTAAGGGCTCCGACGGAAGGAGGCCCCGACATTGAATGGCCCCGAGTAAGTATGGCCCCGATAGGGGAGAGCCCCGAAGATATCGGACCTGGACGTAGTCGGTCCCGATATGGGAGTTGACACCACTCCCTGACACCGAATCCTCAACGATGCAACTTGGGAGCCTCCGATAATGATCGAGACTCGCCAGTAAGAGCACAATCCCGGAAATCTCGCCATGATTACAGTAGTGGTATAATGGGCGAGATATGTGGGATACGTATAACTGTACAGATACGTGGCAAGATATACGGCGAGATATGTGGGATAGTGGATCACAATCCAACCGCCTAATCAGGTAACTGGGATAGCCTTTCCTCTATAAGAGGAGGGAAGTTATTCCAGGTTAAGGTTACGTTTTACATATACACAAATACTGCTTGCTTTCCCTGTTGACCACCGTACTTACGTTAAGCATCGGAGAGGGATTCTGGGCCACCGCCCTCTATTCCCCTTCTGCAGGATTGCGAGGAGCTAAGGAATCCGTCACCGTAACCGGAGTTCCCGCCGTGATCCAACATTGGCGCCGTCTGTGGGAATCGAACCCACGACCACATGGTTAATCCGGGCTTCGGGGGTCGCGCCCCTAACTGGTGACGATGGTGGCGCGAAGGGAAGCGGGGACGTCTCCTTACCAGGTGACTTAGCAGGAGTCGACCTCGATCTCCCTCGGAGGATTAGGCCTTCCTCCTCAGCTTGGTCCTCGGAGGGGGAGTCCTCCAAGCTAATCACCCGACCGAACTCGCCACGGACTTCCGTCGGGGCATCTTCCACCCCCGGCTCCGCTGCAGGCACGGGGTCTGAGGCAGGTGCAGCAGGGGCGACGTCCGTGTGACCTGCAGCGGGGCGAACAAGGTGAGGAAGTAAATTGACATCGGTATACCAAATCAGACAACGCTCCACATATCTCTCGCAGCCAAAAAAGTCATAGCAACCCGCTTCGAGAACGTGTGGAGTTTCCCCTCGGAGGACATTCTTGACATCCCTGATCCGCCCTTCCATGTCGGAGGCCTGAAGGTCTTGAGGAACTAACTCTCTATATCTTTTTATAGCACGAAAAACTTCCTTACCTTCCTTTTCGGAACGGACGCCGAAGGCGGCCCTAACCACGTCCGCATTAGTCTGCCCCTCGGGTGTGGGGGCAGACCTTGGTGCCTCGGAGGTCTTCGTCTTCTTCCGAGACGGCTCCGACGCAGCGGAAGACTTTCTCCTGGAGGAGGACTTCTTCTTACGCTTCAGCGAATGGGAGGCATCGGTATCCTCCTGAAACAGATGGGCGGTCAGCGATGATCGATGGGCTGTAAGCAGTGGAAACAAAAAATAATTAAAAGATTACCCAGAAAATTACATTGGAAGGGCCATCACGAATCTTTCCCCCAGCTTCGGGATCAATCAGCATAATGGAAATTTTTATCCGCTGACGGTCAGTGACAGAAGTGGCCTCGAAGGGCTGATAACCCTCCTCCCAGCGACGGGCCTGGATGAGCATCAAGGCCCTCTTGGTCTGCTCCGACCATGTACGGAAGGGCACAGGAGGATCAGCTTCCACGACAGTCTTCGGCCATTCGATGGGACCAGGTTTGATGAAAAATTATTGTTCTTTCCAATTAGCGTTGTCATGCCCCTTATCGTGGATGATGGCTCGTTCCTTGCAAATCCTCCAAGACACATTCTTATCCCAGCCCATCTCCTTATACTGCTCGTCGGTCCCCTCGGGTTGGCGGGGGGTAAAGGAGCAGATCCCATCCTTGTTACAGGTCATCTTGTAGAGGACCCGCCAAAGCTCCAGAGTATAGCTCCAGTCCTCTTTGTTGATATCACACCACACCTGGAAGGCAATCCATGTACGGATTGCGTGTGGAGAGAAGGTCGTGGGATAAGTTTTGTAATGGTTGCATAACTCCACCCAACTCGGACAAAAAGGGAGTCGGATTCCCGCACGAATTTGCCCTGGGGAGATGAACACCTCGTCTCCTTTGGGGAGTGTAGCCCGGGTGTCGCGAGGGTTGAATTGGAACTGCTCGTAGGGATAGCAAGCCCCGAAGGAGGATTCGAAGATACCGCATTCTACGCAAGCCCTATCGTAGTTAATAGGCGCAAGCGAGTTCTTGAGATACTTGAAGACGAAAGGTGGTCCAACAGGAGAAGACCCGCTGTTGGTGGCAAATCCCTCGGCTGAAAATCGTCGAGGGAAGGAAGGAGGGGAAATTGAAACCTAAGAAGATCAAAGATGAAAGAAAAAAGAGTAATAAGGTGAAGAATCTTACCAGACATAGTGACTGAAGTCTTGATCGGAAAAACTTGAAGTGCTTGAAGCGCCGGTGAAAACTCGAAATATGGAGAATCAAGGCTCTTGGGATCGCAGAGAAGAAGAAGTAAAGGAAAAGTGAAACAATGTCTGGATTTAGGGTTTTATAAGAGAAGGAAAAGAGAACTGAAGAGGTGGGCAATCTGAGCCACAGAATTCAAAACGATTCAATCAGAATCGTCCAAAGGGAAACGCGCTAATTCGAAGAAGGCGAAACGGTTTCAATCTGAACCGTCAGGGCGCATGGGACAGATAAGACAGGAATGATGACGTACCGGGGTGGTTGAAAAGTGCTTTTTCAGAAAGCAGGCGTGCAGAACCCGAGACGTTCCTTCACCTTCTATCAGCATTTAATGCTGGTCTGATTAAGAAATCCCTTCGAATCCAAGCAGGATCCCAAAAGATCTTGAAAGAGATCCGAGGCAAAGGCCTCCGACAAAAGTAGGGCGATGGCCTCCAACGTTTCAAATAAAGACCCCCGACTGGGATGTTGAAGGGTCCGATATTGAAAGACGCGACGCACTATAAGTCCCTCACGTCTTGGGGGCAAATGATGGGCCCCGGCGAAGGCCGTTAGGCCCCTTAACGATTGGCAAACGGCGACTAGGCCCGTTGGGCTAGGAGCTGGGCTGCTGGAAGGCTAAGGGCTCCGACGGAAGGAGGCCCCGACATTGAATGGCCCCGAGTAAGTATGGCCCCGATAGGGGAGAGCCCCGAAGATATCGGACCTGGACGTAGTCGGTCCCGATATGGGAGTTGACACCACTCCCCGACACCGAATCCTCAACGATGCAACTTGGGAGCCTCCGATAATGATCGAGACTCGCCAGTAAGAGCACAATCCCGGAAATCTCGCCATGATTACAGTAGTGGTATAATGGGCGAGATATGTGGGATACGTATAACTGTACAGATACGTGGCAAGATATACGGCGAGATATGTGGGATAGTGGATCACAATCCAACCGCCTAATCAGGTAACTGGGATAGCCTTTCCTCTATAAGAGGAGGGAAGTTATTCCAGGTTAATGTTACGTTTTACACATACACAAATACTGCTTGCTTGCCCTGTTGACCACCGTACTTACGTTAAGCATCGGAGAGGGATTCTGGGCCACCGCCCTCTATTCCCCTTCTGCAGGATTGCGAGGAGCTAAGGAATCCGTCACCGTAACCGGAGTTCCCGCCGTGATCCAACACTCGATAAGCAGGCATTTGATTCTATTTGTTGTTATGAACTTCTAACTATGCGTAAAGTTTGTAATGACTTATTAACTTTTGTTACTGCAGCATTACCGAAATATCAAACTCACAGCGAGCACATTCTTAGGAATAACAACAAATTTTTTTACTGCAGATTATTAAGTGTGATGTAATCTTAATAATAATAATAATAAACTTCATTACTTCTAATTACGGGCATTATTTTTTATTAATCATAGCTTTCATTTTCAATAAAAGCAAGGGTGTGGCAAAGAAAGAGTAAGGGTAAATTGCTTAAAATTTATATAGTTGTGTTTAAATGTCAACATTAGTGTGGGTGAGTTGAAGAGAAAATTGTACCCAAATAAAGTTGTAGAGAAATGTTGACTGAATGAGTTTAAAGGGTGAAAGATGGGGCAAGTCGAAGCAAGAAAAGCTGAGAGTTGAGAGATGGAAGAAACGATGAATGAAGAAGCACGCAACGCAAATCTAAGTTATGAAAAATTAGGTAGTTCGGTTATGTTTTTGCACGGTATGAAATAGTTTTATATATATATATTTTTTTTTAATTTTAGATACTATGTATATTGACTAATCAAATACAAATGATAAAAAAAATACTGAATTTAATAAATTTATATAGAGTTTATGGAGCTTAGTCTAATCACATGCAAGTTAAGTAAACATTTTTTTTAAAAAAAAAAACTTGCCAAATTGGCCGCCCCTTAAATGGATGGGAGTGGGCGGGAAAGGAGGTGGTGCGAGTCGACTGGTGGTCCGACGGACGAAGGTGAAGGAGCTCACTGAGAACGATGCATCCAAACCGCAAGCTCCACTGCAAATTAGAACAATTTTCCTTAGGGGTATAACAATCCTTTCCTATTTCTTTACTATTTTAAGCAAATCACGTGATGACTTAACGTTTAGATTTAACGACATTAAACAAAGTGAAACATGTTATATTCGTTATGAAACATGTTATATCTTTTACAACATTATTATATCTTTTTCATACTTTTCCATTTGAAATTAGATGTGAATACACTTCTAACAACATATGATATAATATATTTTACAATCAACAAAGTAACAATATATAAATTAATTAGTAACAAAATTTGGTAACTCAAGTTATTATTTAAGCAAATCTTGTTCAATAAACAAGCTATGAAACAACTGGAAATATTGAATGGAAGAAATAAAATAATTGCCGTTATTTTATTTTATATTATAATAATTTGTTGTTATTGTTTAAATGATTACAACTAATAACAAACATAATAATGATGCAATTAATGTTTAAAACAATTACGTTTCTACTCTTTAAATGAAATTATAAGTATGTTTCTTCAAAGGTCAAATGAATATATCACAAACAAAATCTTCATCAGCATTATCTCTAAGTTTAGGAGGGCCTTTTCAAATTCTTCAAAATGACCCTAGATATAAAAATATTCTTTTTTACAGTTCTTTTATCTTCAACGAGCTATATAATAACAGTTTCATCACTTGAAGTATCTGAAGCTCCAGTATCACGGCAAGACTGTAAGGAATGGTCCGGTACAGAATGTGGAAGTGAAATACATGGATATATTTTTAGGGGCGAGGAAGTTAACGTTTCTCGTCTCTGTTGCTATGAACTCGTAAGTCTGGGAAAAGGTTGTCATGAAGCACTCGTGAAAGCTAGTCTTAAATCACCTATCTTTAATTACAAAAGTAATATATCTGCGATACTTAAAAGAAGCTCAAAGATTTGGAACCATTGTTCGTCACCACCAACACTGAAGTGTGCACGAATGAAAAATAAACAATGCGGACAAGAACTTGGGCGTACTATCTTTAACGGTGCTGGGATTGAAACAGTTAGCGATAATTGTTGTGGAGAACTCGTTCTTCGTAGGGAGAAAAAATGTCATGATTCAATGGTTGAAGCTCGTTTAGACGATGAAAGTGAAATTTATGAGAAAAATAAAACTCAAGTACTTGAAGCAAGTGTTAAGATTTGGAACAGGTGCGCGTTAATTGCACAGTCTTTACCAATAGTGAAGAGTTGTAAAAGTAAGCTCAGTAAGAGCTGTGGGATCCGGATTGCTGAAAGGATTTTGGTCGATAAAATGTTTGGTTATGAGTGTTGCGATGAACTTCTAACGATGGGTGAAGATTGTAATGACTTGTTAACTTTTGCCACTGCAGCATTACCGAAATATCAAGCTCACATCCAGAAAATTCTTAAGAATAGTAATGCTTGTTTTTACCAGTGTTTACAAGAGAGTAAATCAGATTATACATTGTGATGTAGTCTAAAAAAAATATAATAATAAACTCTATTACTTCTGGTTAATGACATTTATTTTTATTTATCATAAATTCCTTTTTTCAATAAATAAATATTGATCCATTATGATAACATTTCCCTTGAATGGATGGATTTAGGTGCCGTTTGGATGGAGGTAATGTGAAATTACTTGGAATGTGAGATTACAAATAATATGAGCTACATAATTTAATGTTAGATTGTGTTTTGTTGTGCTGTAATATTTAGTGTAATGTTAGATTACAGGGTTGTTATATGTTGTAATGTGACTTTATTATTATTATATTAATCTATATGAGAGTATATAATATATTAATATGATAAGATTTAAAAGAATATATATTTTTATTACAACTAACTTCTTAAACTTTATGTTTTGTGGTTAATACATATAATCATTTATGAACTCTAAAAACTAAATGTTAAAATATTACAACTCAATATGCATAACTATTAAAAGTCTATTAATTAAAAATTTATATGTTTTATAAGATAAATTTTCATTTTAAAAAATGTCATGAAAAATAATTTACTCATTTTGTACGAACATCATGTGCATTATTTTATCTTATAATAATGAGTCATAAAGTAGATAAAAAATAAAAATAAAAAGATAATAATAGCATAGTAAACTATAAAGATAATATAACACTCTGTAATGTTTGACGTAATCTCACATTACATATGTTTTTGGATGTAATCTCACATTACAGTTGATAAATTTTGGACATGATTACAGATTATAATGGACTTCACATTACAATGCAAATTACATTATTTTGCAAACCAAACAATATAATATGACACATAATATAATATTACCTTCCACAATATATCCATCCAAACACCCCTATAGAGTCTAGTCTATTCCTCCGATTCATTTAATGGTACACAGTTCTGTTTTTTTTTTAATCACTCTAGTTTTCTAATTCCTTGGGTCTTTCTATCATACTCCACAAGCACCATACTTTTTTTTTTTCTTTTTTTTTTTTTGCATTTTTCTATTGCCCTAAAGGTGAACCCTAGAGAGAAATTGGTATTAGTAATAATGTGATGCAAATTTGATGTGTAATTAAAAAAAAAAAATTTAAACATTTACCTATATTATAATTAAGTCCTCCTTAGTGTAAAAAATAGCACAAGCATAGTGTTTGTGGAGCATGATAGAATGATTTTTCTACCATGTTCCAAGAGCACCATGCTTTTGATTTTTTTATTAATAGGGTGGACTTAATTGTAACATATGTAAAACTTTAAAAGTATGAAAAAAAATATGAAATTTTTTAACCACACCTAATATTTGCATCATACTATTAATAATATCAATTATCTCTAGGGTTCACATTTAGGGTATTAGAAAAATACAAAAAAAGTACCAAAATCGTAGTACTTTTGGAGCATGATAGAAAGACCCATGATAGAAAAGCCATAATTTCTTCCCATCTTTGAGAAAAAAAAAAGGGGGGTTAAAGTTACTTTTGGTGTCACATGTTTGACAAGTGTAGGTTTTTGGTGCCATATGTTTAGTTTTGTAGGCCTTTGGTGCCATATGTTTGAGAGGTTGTATGTTTTTTGTTCTTCCGTTAGTCAACAGTTAGTTTGACCGTTAAATACTTTTATTTTGTTCAATTTAGTCCTTAATTTTATATTTCTAAAATTTACACTTTAGTCCCTAACAACATAGAGGAAGGATGAGGGGATCTCTTATCGAGGCAATCGTATTTGTTTCGGTAAATATGCTCTGTGTTCAAGTCACCGCCCACCACCCACCACCTCCAAAGCCGCCGCCCACCACCCCAATTGGTGGTGGCCGGCCCGATTAGGGCTATAGCCACCACCAATTGGGGTGGTTTCCAGCCCAAAGTGGTGGTGGCCGGCGGCTTTGGAGGTGGTCGGCGGCATTCGACGGTGACTTGAGCAAACAATAGGGACCTAAAGTGTAAATATCAAATTTTAGAAATATAAATTTGAGGGCTAAATTGAACAAAATAAAAGTATTTAATGGTCAGACTAATTGTTGACTAACGGAAGAACCAAAAACATACAACCTCTCAAACATATGTCACCAAAAGCCTACAAAACTAAACATATGACACCAAAAACCTACACTGGTCAAACATGTGGCACCAAAAGTACATTTAACCCCAAAAAAAAGTATAAAAAGTGAAAGTATAATGATGAGTATTTAGTAACTTTATATCTTAGCCCTCAAAATAGATGACCTTCTCTTTTCATCAACTATTATTCTTATTATTATTGTTGTTGTTATCTATTAGGGTGAGTGCGTATCAATAATACGTAGCCAACCAATTATCTATTTATGCGAAATTAATGTGCTATTAGGTGCATTTCTCGCGCATCGCGCGTGATAACTTATTAAATATGTATAATTAACAAATTAATATTCGATGGAATTTATACTGACTATTTGTAATATGCTGAAACACTATTTTTAAATAAAATATCAGTTTAAAATTTGAAAAAGTAAACGAAAGACCGAAAATTTTGAACCATAAAATACTATTGCGCAAATTCACAAATAAATTTTAGATGCCCGTACCGCATGCTACCTTTGGTCGTCGGGTCTGTGTTAAGCGTCTGTTATTCAACAGATATGACTTTGATGACCACCGGCGATATCTCACCGGAGATAGAGATGGATCTGCCACTGAGACTGTCAGCCGACTGGTATCTTCGTTCGCTGGCTCCGCGTCAAACGTCTGTTAAAAATCACTGAAATGTTATTTTTGATTAATTACATACATTGAATCTTGAACGGTCTGAAATTTTAATTGCGATTAATTTCATAAACTGAATCTTGAATGGTCCGAAATTTTAATTGCGATTAATTTACATTGAATCTTAAACGGTTCGAAATCAACGTAATTTTAATTGCGATTAATTGCAACTTAAAAACCCTCAGCACCCTAGTGCAATCAATATTATGGAGTTAATGCCTACAAAACCATTAGCTCAATTGTCATAAATGCATCGATTAACGTAAAAAAAAAAAAAAAACAAAATCTCCAGCTCCACATTCACTCTATTATTATCTTTCCTTCAGAATTTATAATATACTAGACTAACATCAATATAGTTATTCTAATATAACAATAATAAAAAAAAACAGAAAAACAAATAATAAATAATAATTAAAAAAAAAAGAAAGAAAAGAAAAGAGAAACGTACCTGAGCTCACCGGCACCAGGAGAGGTCGCGGGGCAAGGGGCTGCGACAAGGGCGGGACAATGACACCGACATCGATAGCGATAGCGGAACAATGCAGTCACGGTAGGGAAAACTTCGGCGAGATTCAGGCAAGGACAAGGTGAAACGGAAGAATTTGCTGGAAGGATTTGGCTGGAAGAATTTGCCAGTCTAAGCGAGCTAGACACGGTCACCAGTGCGAGGTCAAAGTAGCGACGGCGTCTGGGGAGGGAAGGGTGAGCTGGAGCCGAGGCGCTGACGTCGGGGAATGTATGGCTGCTCTGGCGGGCGGCGCCGATCTTGCCGGCGGAAACAGCTCTTGACAAAAAAAAAACTTTTTTAATTACTAGGAGACAAAAACCGCACAGTTCCCGAGAAAAGTAATGTATTATTATATTTATTGCTAGTGTCTTTTTTACATGAAAATGAGCATATTTATAGCTAAACTAGGACCCCCAAACTAGGAAAATAAAATCTGAAAAATATATGCATTTAATATTCCGAAAATATACATATATATTTATGTATTTTGCCATAAATACACATAATATATATTTTCTGAATATTTTACAATAAATAATGCATATACACTATCATAATTTAAGTCAATCATATATTTAGAAACTTCGTGACCTTCTATATTTAAATACTTCATTTTTTTAACGCGTAACATATGACATTTTGAACGTGTCACGTGCGGACCAAAATTAGGTGTTTACATACTGTAATCATTGTTTCCACTTACAACAACAATCCTTAACATATTATATAACACTGGGTGCATTTCCCGCGCATCGCGCGGGGTGACTTACCAAATATGTATAATTAACAAACTAATATTCGATGAAATTTATACTGACTATTTGTAATATGTTGAAACACTATTTTTTAATAAAATATCAGTCTAAAATTTGAAAAAGTAAACGAAAGATTGACAATTTTGAACCATAAAATACCATTGCGCAAATTCACAAATAAATTTTAGATGCTCGTACTGCAAGCTACCTTTGGTCGTCAGATCCGTGTCAAGCGTCTATTCTTCAAAAGATATGGCTCAGATGACCACCGGCGATATCTCTCCGTAAATAGAGATGGCTCTGCCACTGAGACTGTCAGCCAACCGTACCGCATGGTATCTTCGTTCGCTGGCTCTGCGTCAAGCATCTGTTAAAAATCAGCGAAATTTTAATTTCGATTAATTACATACATTGAATATTGAACTTTCTGAAATTTTAATTGCGATTAATTGCATACATTGAATCTTGAACGGTTCGAAATCAGTGGAATTTTAATTGCGGTTAATTGTATACATTGAATCTTGAACGGTTCGAAATCATCAAAATTTTAACTGTGATTAATTGCAACTTAAAACCCATTAGCTCCCTAGTGCAATCAATGTTATGGAGTTAATAACTATAAAACTCTTAGCTCAATTGTCATAAATGCATCGATTAACTTAAAAAATAAAATCGTCAGCTCCACATTCACTATGTTATTATCTTTCCTTCATAATTTATAATATATATAGATATAGATTATTAATGAGAATACTTGTTAAATATGTGAGTTAATTATCAAATTGTTAGGTCGCGGCACATTACTACTCAAACAAATTGTTAACATTTTTTTTTTTACAATTTATTAACTTAATTTTCTATTTGTGGAAAAAAAATATATTAGCTAAAGTTTTTTTTAAACAATTTGCTAGTTCGATTTGCGTCTTATGAAAAATTTGATAGTTCATGTTTCATTTGTGGACAAATTATTCACAAAAGAAACCCGATCTAGCAAAAATTTCACAAGCTAGGATTCAAAACTAAACTTCATATAACAGAGTGGCGGCATGTCATTTTTTTCCCAATTAGCAATTAACCGACACCAGTAGGTCATACCCTATTTTTCTTGGTTTCCTTCCTATTATTTGATTTGATCACTGACCGGTCCCATTTCCCTTTTTCATCTTCCCTTTTATTTCCCAATCTTAGTAAAAAAAATAGTCGATTGTAATTTAAATAAATTTTCCAGGATTTAAAGCAAGTATATCCAAATCTGTATAAGAAATACTAATTGTTTTTATTTATTTATCCTAAAATCTTATATGTTCACTGAGAAATCGACTTGAATCACAGACGATTCATTTTAGTCGGATCTTATTTAGTAAGATTAAGATAATAGCAAAATTATTTTAATAAACTATAGATTGACTCATGAACTCGTTTTTTAAATTATAATTATTATATAAAAACAATATATATATATATATATATATATATATATATATATATATATATATATATATATATATATTACATACTTAAAAACTGGATATTCAAAATTATCCTCACAGTGGAATTGTCCTCGCAAAAGCATCGTTTCACCAAAATTGCGCCTTTACAAAAAAATGTATCGTTTCACCCCAATGAACATCAACCCCTCGCCTTGTCAAACTGCCGTTTCCTCTTTCTGCTTCCCTTCTAACTCTCCCTCCCATTCCTCTTCCCGACACTTTTTCTACAACACTTTAAAGTTGTAAATCAGATTGCAAACAACGGTGGTACTAACAAATAACGACTACGATAGAGGCTTTAGAACCACCCAGCGGTCGATGAGCGACGGTGGTATCAATGAAGGTCGTGGAGGCTCCATATGTATGGCTGCTCCAGCGGTGAAGGGTCTCCAATTCCATACGGCCTGGCTCTTTTTCGATTCAAAATATGATACTAAAAACGAAGACAGCGAGTCCATAACCACCCGCGGACGGTGAACGGCAGTGGTAGTAACTGTTGGGATCAAAATGACGTGGCTTGAACTTCTGGTAATGGACTTCAAGATCTCGCATGTGGCTAGCTACTTTAGGTATCTGTGTCGACCTCGGGGTGACTTAGTTTCCTTTAAATGCTTTATGAAATGCGATGACCTGAAAAGGGGTGGGGATGGCCCCTGATTCCACTCCGAAGCTTAAGTTAGTAATGAAATATAAGAGAATACATTAAGAAGTATATGTGTGTGTGTGTAAATAATAAAAGTATCCCTCTATTTATATAGGGGAAGTGTACCGACTTTGAATGGCGGCTACCCTCTTGGGAGGGTTTCTGTCCTGAGTCGGTGTCAGCAGGTGACAAGCAGTTCACCACTTCAGCTTTCCTTAGTTATGAAGGTTTCCTTCTGGCGGTTAAAGCAGGTCGCCACATGTCTCTGCCTTAAGAGGAAGAGTTTTCTCTAAGGCGGCAAGTCAAGTTGCCAGTTGTCTTTTCCTTAAGGAAGGTTTCTTCAATAATACTTGGTTGTCAACTCGATTCTTACCTTAAGAGGGTGAGTTTGGAGATTGACTGGTAGCCGGTCTGTGAAGACCTTAAATGTCGACCTTCTAAATATTTGGTGTCGACCATCTTTCCTGGTTTTAACATTCTGAGCGTGATTAGTCGTCGACCTTTTTTGAGAGTCTCGACTTATAAGCTCTCGACTTGTACATACCGGTCTATCCTGAAGATCATAACCTAACACTTGCCCCCCGAGACTTGAGTCGTCGACTTCTCATGAAGAAGAGGTCTTAAGTCGAGTATTGATTCAGTAGTTCCCTTTGTCGGGCGATATATCTAGTCGATTTGCAGTCTTCTAACTTTATCGATTTCTTGGATTGAAGTTTGGATCTTCAGGCGAGATCATGATCTCTTTAATCGAGTCGGTGATCCGTACTTCCAGCCTTTGGATGGCTTTAAGAAGCCCAATAGTCACAACGGTTATATTTTCATAACGGTAATATTGTCAGTAATTACACCAATGAATTAAGGCTTCGGGAAAACTTCCTTGGGAAGATATCTCGGGTAGTGGAAACTTTGGTATAAATACTACTGTTTCACTTGTAGTTTTCACCTTTTGCTTCCATCCTTATCACTCTGGCGAATCAATATAGTGCTTTTTTTATCAACCTAAATTCTCTGTACTCTTGCTCTCCCTATGAAAGAATCTTCGTTGGAGTCGCCACTGCCGGTCCTCCCGACTCTAATAGAGAAGCGTCTTTTTTGCGATCGCTTTCTAGAACTCCAATGGCTTCTTCACTTCCCCCAAGTAGGTCTTCTGGTTTCATTCCTTCTTTCCAAAAACCCATTAAGGTGAGTAAATTTCCAGGTGTCGCTTTTATGAGAGCGGTGACGCTGGCCAATCTTAGCGACGCTAAGAGGCCTCGATATGGCGGTCCTATTGGCGAAGCTTACCAGCCTCTTCAAGGGGAAGTCCCCGTATTTGTTGCCCGGATCGAAGCGGGACTTCGATTTTCCTTCTGTTACAAATTGGAGGAGCTCTGTGAACATTACGGGGTGCATCCCTGTCAATTTACTACTAATGTCATCCGTTTTGGGTGGGTTTTCGTTGTCTGTGCGAAGTTTACGGCTGGAAGTATAGCCTCAAGCTTTTAGATGCTTCTTTCAAATGGTGGGCAGCCCACAATTAATCGTCAGCTTTAAAATTCGATGGCCTCCAGAGAGTGATCAGTTTTCCTGGAGATCGGGTGGGAAGTTGGTGACGGGATTGAAATCCCTCAATTCCAACTGGAAAGATTAAGATGACTATTTCTTCTGTCGAGAGGGTGTCTCATGGCCTATCAATCCTTCTATTGGAGGCGACGGTGCCCCTTCTTTGCATGGTCTGACTCCAGAAGAATTCACCATTATTGGCAAAATTAATGCTTCTCTCACTCAAAAAAGACTTTGAGCCTTAGCATTCCGTCAATGATACTACAGAGAGGCGGCTCTCATTCGAGCGGAGATACGTCTTCGCGTGGGCGAGGTCCCGCTTAGTTGGGTAACTTTATTTTTTTTCAATAGTTACCTTTTGAACATTATTTTGGTTTTTGTAGGTATCTTTATGAAGCTTTTTCGTGATCAGGCAGCGACAGGGGTCCCGATACACTCTGATTCCCCCACCACTGATGTTGCTAATGAGGTTCTTCCTTCGGGCAAGCTGCCTGCTGCTGATGAGGTTCCTACTCTTGGCAAGTCGTCTGCCGCTGACGAAGCTCCCGCCATTGATGCTTTTGTGGCAGAAAAGACGCCCAAGACCCGAACCAAGAGGAAGGCCCATCATGAACCTTCTTCGAAGAATAATGATATCGACTCTCCCAAGAGAGTCAAGGTGACAGTTGCTACTCCAATAACAACATTTATTGAAATGGATGCGCCTGTTGCATCTAATGTTCTCCCAGGCTCTTTGCCTGTTTCTGAAGGTATGAAGGCTTGTCGACCTTGCTTCTCTTCCCTCGGGATAATTTTCTTATGCTCCTCGATTTTATTTCTTTGATAGGGGTCGTCTGAAAGGCAAGGGTATAGCCGACCCAGCTGCTCCTCCTGCCATGACAGGCTTGAAGTTTGAGGGTCCTCCTTTTAATTGGAGGATGCTTCACTATGCCCCCGAGGATTCGACTGGGGAATTCAATTGGAATCCCCTGAAAGAGGGTCATTCTCTTTCTAATCGAAATTTAGCATTACATCTGCTTAACGCCTCAGTCCCCCGTCCTCGCCTATCGACCCAGGCAGAAGAGGTTGATGAGGCTGTTCGTATGCTTTTGCATCGATAGACCAAGGTAAAGAAACGTGCCTTCTTGAATATTTGTCTGAATCTTTGATCATTGATCCCCTTGTTTTTATTCCTCAGGCATCTCGAGATTTCCTCTAGGTTTCTGGTTTGATCATCGACCTGAATGAGGAGTTGTCTTCTCTTCGAGAGAAGTTGGCGCTTCGTGAAGCTGCTGGAGAAGAAGAGAAAGGGCGTCTTCAATTGGAGGTGGCTCAATTAAAAGAGGGTGTGCTTCGTTTGAACATGACCCTCGCCACAACCGCCGAAACTCTCTCTGATTGCCAAGAGACTTTGAGGATTTCGCTGATTCTCAATGCGGAGTACATCAGTGTTCGACGGATATCGACTGCTGTCCCGGAGAATCTTCGTTCCAAAGTGGCTTCCGCTCAACGGGAGATTGTTGCTTTGAAGGTCAAAGTCGAGGAAGGCGAAGTGGCTTCGTCACGTGCTGTCGCTTTATACAAAGCCAGCCCCGATTTTCAACAGGATGCTGCTTTTGCCTATGGAAACATGCTTCTCTCGACTTTTGGATCAGTGATCAGAGATATTGAAGCGATATATCCCGACTTCGACTTCTCGAAGGTGGAGGTGCTCCAGGAATATCTCGTCGGGAAGGCTAATGCTGAAAGGAGCAAACCCAAGAATGATGTATAAATCGTGTAGTCTTTTCCTCTTCCCTTTTGATGTAAACTATGTTTATTAATCGAGAAGGGATTTTTAAGACAATTTATTTGCTCGCATCTTTGATTTATTCTCGCTTTTCATCGTTCTTCCTCAAAATCGAGTGGTATTACCAGACATCGATTTTATTATAAGGATAGTCGATTCTGAGAAATGTTTTGCTCTTGATACCTAACCTTTTTTGAGTTGTCGACCAATCTGAGTGATTTAGTAGATATCAAATTTTTTATGGTCGGCGATCGCTTCGGAAAAGGTTTATCTTCAATACCTAACCTCTTTCGAGTTGTCGACTAATCTGAGTGATTTAGTAGATATCAGATTTTTGATGGTCGACAATCGATTCGGAAAAGGTTTATCTTCAATACCTAACCTCTTTCGAGTTGTCGACTAATCTGAGTGATTTAGTAGATATCAGATTTTTGATGGTCGACAATCGATTCGGAAAAGGTTTATCTTCACTACCTAACATCTTTCGAGTTGTCGACTAATCTGAGTGATTTAGTAGATATCAGATTTTTTATAATCGACAGTCGATTAGGAAAATGTTTATCTTCAATACCTAACCTCTTTCGAGTTGTCGACTAATCTGAGTGATTTAGTAGATATCAGATTTTTTATGGTCGACAATCGATTCAAAAAATGTTTATCATCAATACCTAACCTCTTTCGAGTTGTCGACTAATCTGAGTGATTTAGTAGATATCATTTTTTTTATGGTTGACAATCGATTCGGAAAAGGTTTATCTTCAATACCTAACCTCTTTCGAGTTGTCGACTATTCTGAGTGATTTAGTAGATATCATATTTTTTATGGTCGACCACCGATCGTTTTCCGGATGTTGACACATTGATCAATAGTGGACTCAGATGTTTGTGTGAAAATGAACCTTAGTAGGCTATATTTATTCATCTTTCCTGAGTCTTACATCAAAAACAAAAGTCGAAACATTAACCTTAAAATAATATAACTGTATTTAACTTGGCGTTGTTTCTATGACTTCTCTTTGATTTCGTCATCGCATGGAGCTGACATAGCATCGTCGGGACGTAGCTTGATCTCCTCTCACCTCTCCTATCCCGTGTGATGTTGAGAACTTTATAACTTGATGAGTTGTTTACGGGATTATCCGATGAGGGTTGAGAGTAGTCCTTCTGATGATAGCATTGTACGCAGAGGCAGCCTCGACGACAACGAAAAGTATGTCGATCTTCAGGATTTTCTTCCCTTTTCCAAATATTATGGGTAATTTGATCGCTCCCATCGGGTATGTGGATTTTCCGGCAAAGCCAATAAGTGGGAACTCGACTTTCTTTAAGTCTTTTTTAGCGAGCCCTAGGCTTAGAAAGGCTTCATAAAAAAGGATATTCGTCGAGCTTCCACTATCGATGAGGATTCTCTTGACTTTGTACTCTGCCAAAGTGGCAGTGATTACTAAAGCGTCATCATGTGGTTGAGTTACCATCATGAGATCATCCCTCGTGAAGCTTATGATCACCGGATCGGCTTCTTGATGCCTTTTTCCCTTTTCTTCTTTTGGGATCTGAGTGACGTATATCTCTATAGCCGCACTGGTCTCGCCTTCCGACGCAAATCCTCATGCGATGATATTTGTTGTTCCTCTTCGGGTGTTGACGAGATTATCGTGCGGCGGGGAGCGGGAAGCTCTTTGTGGGCTACGACTTCGCTTTCTTGGCGTCTTGAAGGGCTTTTCCATAAAATTTAAAAGCTTGCCTCTTTGAATAAGGGCCTCGATATCTTGCTTCAGGGCAAGGCACTCATTGGTATCGTGGCCTTTAACCTGATGATAACGACAATAGTCGTTTATCCGAGATCCCATCGGACTCTCTTTTATTGGAGGCGGGTCGTCTAGTATGAGTTTCTCCATTTCTTGAAGTACTACAGAAATGTTATGTGTGAGAGGGGTGTCCCTTTCCAAGTAAGGACTAGTATCCATTTTCTGGCTCTGGTAATTTCCATGTCAGAAGTTCTCATCTCTTCTTTCTTATCTTTTTGTAGGTCGAGAAGCAGATGCCTGTTTTGGCAAGAATAACTTGCTTTTTGATTTCCGCGGGTGACTTCTCATATGACCTCTCCAAGTCGATATACATCTTGAATTTAACGGCGAGGGTGTCAATCTTTCTCACGGGCTTCGTCACCATGCTATCTTTTAGAGCTTGACTCTGGCTCCTCAGACCTCTCCAGGAAGTTCGTATCAGCTCGCCATCGGTGGCATCCTCACTCAATTGTTGGAGTATTTTATGGTACCTGGTATAATAACTGGCCAAGGTCTCGTCGGGACCTTGTTCAATTTTATCCAGAAAATCCTTACTTTTGAGGCGTTGCCTCTGTCCAATTGTTGGATTACGGGGACGTAATACTACAGAATGCTAAACGTGTACTTGTAAGTAATCTAATTACGCAGCGGAATAATGTACACATACCTTAATAGCTTTCCTGCCCAAGAACGTTGTGGAGGGAGTTCTGATCGTTCGGTCGGAACCCGTACAAGTTCTTCGTGAGAAGAAGTCCTACGCGGTATAAGCTTCACAGAAAAATCCTCTGATCGATTCTTCAACGGGGACAGAACCTCGGACTGAATGCTCGGAAGCAATATGGCACACCAATGGCGGTGTTAGGGGGGCCGGCCAAAATATGCTTGTAGAGAGAAAATGATTTCTCTCTTAGGAGGAGTTGTGATCAAGGTGTGTATTGGGAGTGACCCCAAGACCTCCTTATATAGTGGGAGGAGGAGAAAATCCTCCTCCCTACTATTAGGGTTTCGGCCGAACTATGATGTGGGTGGGAGGCCCAATTTTGGGCCTCCCATGTCACATGGGAATTGGGTCTGGCCCAATTACCCCTAATGTGACATTTACCTAATTATCTTAGGTAACCACATATATTAACGGGCTACCAATTACGGCGCCACATCGCCATATGCTAACACCGATATGCCCCCTCAATGAACTTAATCTTTAACTCGTCCCATGAATCTATGGAACTGTCGGGAAGGCCATAGAACAATGTGGAGGCTTCCTCTTTGAGAGTTGTCGGGAATAGAGCCGCATAATGATCCGGCGTTGCCCATCTTCCTAAAATGGAAGAGTTATGAGCGTTGATGTGGCGGACATGATCTCCTTCGCCAGTGTAGTCGTCGATGTTCCTCGCGAAGACTTGCGGGGGAACTCGAGTGTCAAAGAGTCTTTTGGCGAAGGGGTGAGAAGTATGATCTCGAACAGTTAGCATATCGCTTATCTCCCTTCTCTTCTTTTCAAGCAATTCTTCTACCTGTCCTATGGTGAATAAGAAAGGTTCTTTGGTGACCTTGTCAGACTTGGAAGTCTTGGCTTCATTCTCCGGGAGGTTGATCTCGTCGATCTTCTCGCTAGAGGCAACATCCTCCTTTCAGGAGACTTCTCGAGCTGGCTCTTTGTTGCCAAGGATAGCCCCTGCTTGAGTTTGGTTCCAAAAGGCCATGAATGCAGCCATCACTTCTTGGGGAACAACAGTAGGTGTCGCCCCTACTCCTACTTCTGGATCCACTGTATCAGGAGGTGGATCAGAGTGGAGAATTTCTTCTTCCTGGTGAGTACCATTGTTTCGAGGAGGGTCTTCCTCATTTGTTGGCCTCGAAGTGGTGGGATCTGTCCGAGATTTGGCCACCTCTTCCACCAGTACCTCCGTTTTCTTCGTATTCTTGTTGGGTGCCATGACTTTTTGATCACCGGTTCCCACAGACAACGCCAAATGTTGGGATCAAAATGACGTGACTTGAACTTCTGGTAATGGACTTTAAGATCTGGCATGTGGCTAGCTCCTTTAGGTATCTGTGTCGACCTCGGGGTGACTTAGTTTCCTTTAAATGCTTTATGAAAGGTGAGGACCTGAAAATGGGTGGGGATGACCCCTGATTCCACTATGAAGCTTAAGTCAGTAATGGAATATAAGAGAATACTTTAAGAAGTATATGTGTGTGTAAATAATAAAAGTATCCCTCTATTTATAGGGGAAGTGTACCGACTTTGAATGGCGGCTACCCTCTTGGGAGGGTTTCTGTCCTGAGTCGGTGTCAGCGGGTGACAAGCAGGTCGCCACCTCACCTTTCTTAGTTAGGAAGGTTGCCTTATGTCGGTTAAAGCAGGTCGCCACCTGTCTTTTCCTTAAGATGAAGGATTTTCTCTAAGGCGGCAAGTCAAGTTGCCAGTTGTCCTTTCCTTTAGAGGAATGTTTCTTCAATAATACTTGGTTGTCAACTCAACTCTTACCTTAAGAGGGTGAGTTTGGAGATTGACTGGTCGCCGGTCTGTGAAGACCTTAAATGTCGACCTTCTGAATATTTGGTGTCGACCATCTTTCCTGGTTTTGACATTCTGAGCGTGATTAGTCGTTGACCTTTTTTGAGAGTCTCGACTTATAAACTCTTGACTTGTACATACTGGTCTATCCTGAAGATCGTAACCCAACAATAACGACGTAGTGGCTCCAGTGGTGGTGGGTCTACATTCGGCCTCGCCTTCGGCTTTGCTTCAATTCAAAATCTGATTAGATATAAGGTAATTTCACATGTACCATCCTGCTTCTACCCATTCATTTCTCTTCAGTTTAATTTTTTATTAATGTAACAGATTTGCACTGGAAAACTCATTTCTGTGTTAAATCAAATTTACCGAAAACAACCAAAATAGTCAAAATGGGGGAATCAAATAAATTTTACAAACATCCTTCAATCATACATTTCTATAGAGAACAAAACTGATAAATCCTTTCAACTCTTTGTCGAAGTCTCTCTGCAGGGAACTGACCTCCATTGAGTTTACTTAGAGAATGAACATCAAGATTAAACCATTTTTTTCTCCGTTATATTGTCGTTTTAAAATACGCTATTCATACATTTGCTACATATATGAATACACTATTATGATTTATGTTGCTTCTGGATTGTGCTCCAGTATTTGCAAACAGTATGCCTTAGAATTGGATTCTATATATTGGTAATATGATATAAGGTATATGGTGAAAAAAAAAAAACAGAGTTTGCTAATCTTGGCTGGTGTTTGAGAATTTAGAACACAATTTTCTCTATCTGTACTGCATTTTCATTCTTCTTTTTTTCTTTTTTTGGTAGCAAACCGCCTCTTGACTTTATCTGCGACCATTAAAAAAATAATAGTTCAAGTGTGTTTATGTAAAACACAGAAACTGTAGGAGTTGTCATGGAAAAGGGAAGCAATAGTGATGTTTTTTTTTTTTTTTTTGTTAAGGAGCAATAGTGATGTTGGAGTTGTTTTTGCGTTGAATTGCATTTGCAGTACATTGCGTGATAAATACCTCTCAAGTTTTGATCCTTGTAATCAGTTCAACCTATTTGGCTATATTTCTGTATGGAAAGTATTTTGTAGAAACGCCTATTTGGAACGTGGTTGTGTGAATCCATTGAAAATGATAAATTATTAGTCACAGTTGAGAAAACTTTGATTTATGAACCAATATTTAAGTGCTATAATTTCTTAGCATGCAAAGAAATTTGTCAACACATTGATTGAAATTAAAGGGAAATTACATGCTTAGCTAATTTCAAATTTTGTTTTCATGTTTTTTTTTGTCTTTTTTTTTTTAAATTAATCTTCTTTTTGCAATGAAACAGATAAAAAGTAGGGTCAACAAGAGTTTTAATAATAATAGGTTTTAGGGTTAATAGGTCTTTTGGTTCATGATGTTTGACAACTTTTGGGTTTTGGTCAATGATGTTTTTTTTTACCTAGTTTTGGTATCATATGTTTGCAGATTTTTTTCTAGTTTTGGTCTAACCGTTACATTCCGTCCATTTTTTGATATGTACAAGTCACGTGATCCACCCTAAACTTTCAATTTTGTTCAATTTAGTCCCTCTAATACTTTCCTAACCTTTTTTTGGTTCAATTTAGTCCCGAAATTTCAAAAATTCAATTGGACCTATTGTCCAATTGGGGTCAATTTTGAAACTTCGGGACTAAATTGAACAAAAAAAAGGTTAAGAAAGTATTAGAGAGACTAAATTTAAAGTTTAGAGTGGATCACGTGACTTGAATATGTCAAAAAATGAACGGAATGTAACGGTTAGACCAAAACTAGAAAAAATCTGCAAACATATGATACCAAAACTAGGTAAAAAAAAACATCATTGATCAAAATCCAAAAGTTGTCAAACATTATGGACCAAAAACCTGTTAACCCTAGGTTGTTTTAATTTTCTTTATAAGAAGGATAGTGGCTTCTGTAGTTAGAAACTCATGTATTTTAATCGCATGAATATAATTGAAGTATTTTATCTCTTCTCAAGGATTGATGACCCAACAATATTCAAAGGTTATGATTTATGAACTACAACATAAAAAAATATATCAACCATACCATGGGAAACCCTGCAACTTCTCCATGTAAAATCGTTAATCTTGTTCAGTTAAGGCGAATCCAATGTATACACTTTTCCGTTGAGTTATTCATATCTAAATATGAAGACTGAAGAGTCATATCTTTTGATGAAAAACTAGGTGGGCAGAATAGATTAGGTCTTTTAGGAAATAACTAAAGTCATTTAACGACATATTGACATCCCAGGCCCCAGGGGATGGCCACACTAAGAAAAGAGCTTTAAATAGGATTTTCCCGATTTATTTTCTTTAGATTTTCCTGATTTATTTTTCTGATACTATTTTGCACTTCATATTTAGCTTTTTCCACATGTTTTATCATTTTCTGCTATATAGGTTCTGATAAGTGATATTTGATTTGAGTTGATACCGTAGAGGTAATAACATGTTGTATCTTCTTCGTCATGAATTCTTGCTCTCCCGGTGATAAATTGTGTAACATTTAATACTAAAACATAATCACCTTTCTTTTTGTGCAAAAAAATGTCCAAATTTACTATCAGTTGTGCAAAATTGTTTGCAAGTTACTATCAGTCGAAGTAGCTATTGTTGTCCTTTAATTATAAATTATTGTCCTCCGATTGATATATAGTCCTTTTTTTTTCTTCTATAAAATTGATTTTCGAGCATTTGTTGTTGACTTATGCATGGTCTAAGAATGTTTCATTGTACAAAAAGTTAAACGGCAATAATATCATGAGAAAATTGTACATGAAATTATCAAAATTCTTAACACTTTAAATGATTGTTGACTACTTTAAAATTAGCACCTTGTTACAAAATGTCTCCGTGCAACATGTGTGGAACCTCCACATTACTAATATGATCTTAGAGGCAAATTATTTATAAGCGTAGTTTTTTCTCCTTTGGTAACGCGTTTTGCACGTACAGCGTACATGCTTCTATCTAATATATATATAATATTCATCTTAATGTTGATTAATTTGTTACGGTGATTTACGTAAGTTGGACATATATAATGTCATATTTCATTCGTAGATTTTTTATATTTTCACATGAAAAAATATGTTTGTAAGAGTACCGTATAAAAAACATGACTATTTGATTACGATATTTAAAAATATATAATATTATAGTAATTTTTTAAAAAAAAATTATTTAGATTAAATTATAAAATATTATTTAATGATATGCAAAATAATGTTAATTTTGTGGGTTTTCAAGCTTAAATTCACTATTTTTCCATGTAGATTTCCACTTAATCATGTATAATCAAGCACGCTAAAAAAATGGAATCAAGCAAAATTGTAATTATGTAGATTTTTTTTTTTTTGCCATGTAGATAATTATTTGAGTTATTAATATAGTAAATGTGAAATTCAATCATAAAATACAATTTAATAAGCATTAGAAGTTTAACTTGTGCCTTACGTCTTAAGTTAGGCAATATTTAGTACTTACTATTATCGATTATGTATTACGAAATAAACATTAATATATTTTAGTAATTTTTTAGAATATAATATATTATTATATATAAAAACTAAACTTTCCAAAGACAAGTGAAGTGTCTCCCACTGAACCATCCACGAGGACCACGACTATTCCCTCACGCTGATAAAAGCTGCTATGTTCTTCCCCTCTAAAGGCTGCTCAATGATCCCAAATTTCAGTTCTTAAACCCTAATTTCGACCAAAATCCACTCTTGGTGAGAAAAAAAAAATGGATCTTGATGAGTGGGAGCTGCTCCCGGTTGATGGATTCCTTGATTTCGGCGACGACTGCGGCGAGATGATGATGAAGAAGAAGAAATTTGATCCAATCACTGTCATCGACATTGATTTTGAGTATTTCCGATGTCCGTCGCCCAATCCGAGGTTCTCGCCGGTTCCGGTCAGAATTCAACTCGATCCGTCGATCAAGAATCATGAACCGCCCATGGAGGTCGTTAACCCACCTCCTGAGATCGAGCAGGAGACTGTGTCCCAAGTTTTCTTCAAGAAACTGGACACTGAATTTGTCGACATGAAAATCCTGGACGCGTCCCCGAGATCCGCGGCGGCGCGTGCAGTTTCGCCGCCTTTTGAGAGCTTCCCTGTGTTCGAGGACGACCAGGACGGCTCTCCGAGAAAGTCGGAGACAAGTGGAGAAGGACTGACTTTAAACAACATACTGAAGTGGAGCTTCACCGGGATCGGCGCCGTTTGCTCTATCGGCGCCACCGTATGCATCCTCATCGTCGGGAACTGCCACCGGATCAAGAAGCAGAACCAGAAGCTGACCTTCCGGATCTACACCGAAGACAAGGTCTGCTAATTCTTGAACTTTGGACAGAAATGGTTTTTTCTCTCTCAAAATTGAATTTTGATGAAATTTTTATTTGCAGAGGATCAAGAAAGTGGTTCAACGCGAAGCTAAGCTGAACGAAGCGATCTCCGCCATGAGCGGCGGCGGCGCGTCCCTGACCGGCGGCCACGTAGGCTACAACGATGGCCTCTGAGTCTGAGGTAATGGTGTCCAGTAATCATTGCAGAGACAGCCTTAATCTATATTCATTCAGAGTTGTAATTGTTTGAATTATATATAGGGTCAATAACCTGGGAGAGGTCTGAAGTTTGGCCCTTGTTAATTTGAGAGGTCTGAAGATTGAAATGGTGATAACTGAGGTATGAAGTTTGGACTTTGTGATTTTTAGGTTCTCCGTCCAAATTTTCTGTCAAATTTAACAGAACCGTGTGAAATGTCAAAAATACCCTTTTGTAATATTTGAATTAATAAAAAGTTTAATTAATATAAAGATGAAATGACAAAAATACCCCTGTCCATAATTTAAACCTAACCCAACTCCGACCACCACCACGGCTCCGGCCGGCCACCACCCTCTCCGGCGACCACCACTCTCTCCGGCGACCACCACCCTCTCCGGCCGGCCACCACCCTTTCCGGCGACCGCCACCACGGCCTCAATTGGGCCCAAATCGGAGCCACCGGCCCCGATTGGGCCCAAATCGGAGCTCGGTGGCTCCAATCGGAGCTCGGTGGCTCCGATCGGAGATCGGAGCTCTGTGGCCCCAGATCGGAGCCACAGAGCTCCAAATCGGAGCCACATAGCTCCGATCGGAGCCACCGAGCTCCGATCGGAGCTTTGTGGCTCCGATTTGGGCCCACTCGTCGGAGAGGGTGGTGGCCGGCCGGAGAGGGTGGTGGTCGCCGGAGAGGGTGGTGGTCGCCGGAGAGAGTGGTGGTCGCCGGAGTTGGGTAGTGGCCGGCCGGAGCCGTGGTGGTGGCTGGAGTTGGGTGGTGGCCTTAAGGGCATTTTCGTCTTTTCATTGAATCATGTGAGATGCAAGAAGGGTATTTTTGGAATTTTTTTTATTTCTGGTCACATGCAATGCACATGACCAACTTCCGTCAGTTTTAACGGAAAAAACTAACGGAGACCTCTATTATCTACAAGTCCAAACTTCAGACCTTTGTTATCACCATTTCAAACTTCAGACCTCTCAAATTCACAAGGGCCAAACTTCAGACCTCTCCCAGGTTATTGACCCTTATATATATTATAATTATATACTATATAATATATTTTATATATATAATGTATATATAGAATGCGGTAGCTTTATCTTATCTTAACTATGATTCCAGCTTGGATTCTCTATGGTCCATGGTTCTATATTATTATTATTATAATTTAAATAATGATGATATGTATAATTATTTAAGCTTTTCAGTTGAGTTTGGTGTTCTTATCTCTAATTATTTGTTAAGAGTTCTATCAATCAACTGATATTTTCATTAATGGAGTAGGCAAAATGATGTAATTCACATGCAACAATGCAAGTGGGTTCATGCTATGAGTGAATTTTCAAAACAAGTTTAGTTGTAATTTTAATAATAATAAAACAGATATTTTCATAGATTAAAAAAAAACCATGTATCGTATTGTAAAATTTACTTCCGAAAATCATAGAATCTTGTAAGAACACCTGGCTAGGGTAAAACAAAATTGGATTGGAGAAAGATGTGGATGGTTGTCTACTTTAAGAATGATGATATCCGAATTTGTCTACTTTAAGAATGATGATATCCGAATTTGTCTCACATTTAATAAAAATAAAATTATTTAAAGTGTTAATGGTCATTTTGGTACCACATGTTTGTACAAATTACACTGTTCATACCATTAGTATTTTTTTTTGTACCATATGTTTCCAAACCTTACTGTTTTGGTACTTCCGTTACCATTTCGTCAAAAACGGCCGTTAAATGGCATGTGCCATGCACGTGAGCAGACCAAAACTTTCAATTTTGTTACAATTTAGTCCATCTAATACATTCCTAACTTTTATTTTGTTCAATTTAGTCCTAAAATTTCAAAACCAAACCATTTTCCCAAATTGACCTAGCCAGACCTAGCCTAGGGCTAGGTCCGACCATGGGTCAGGGTCGCCTGGGTCCGATGACCCCGACCCAGGGTCGGACCTAGCCCATGGCTAGGTCCGGCTAGGTCAATTTGGGAAAATGGTCTGGTTTTGAAATTTTAGGACTAAATTGAACAAAATAAAAGTTAGGAATGTATTAGATGGACTAAATTGTAACAAAATTGAAAGTTTTGGGCTGCTCACGTGCATGGCACATGCCATTTAACGGCCGTTTTTGACGGAATGGTAACAGAAGTACCAAAACAGTAAAGTTTGGAAACATATGGTACCAATTCGGTACAAAATAATACTAATGGTATGAACAGTGTAATTTATGCAAACATATAGTACTTACTTAACCCTTATTTAAATTACCTATAAGTAAGAGTTGTATTCAATCTAATCTAAATAAGAATATTCCGCTTTTCTAACTTAAATAAGGAATGTCAAGCTGAGTTGTACTAGTTAATATTGTCACTCAAGTTTGGAGTGTTGTTATTATTAAACGATATATAATATTTCAATTTATATATATATATTTTTTTTATCAAAAACAAAGATGGTTTTTCAAAACTATATATATAACGTGGAGTTGTGTTGTGTTCAGCGTTCACTATCATTAGCGTGCTCGAAGGTGATTGAATGGTAGATTCCGTGTACTTTTTGTTCTTGTTTTGTATATATATATGTGTGTACTTGATGAATTAGCTAGGAACTCTCTACTTTATCTTCTGTCAAGCCTTCTGGCTAATACAAGAATCTGTTGAAGCTTCGGGATGTTAATATTTATTTGTTATGACTTAAATAGTCTAGAAAGAATGCTCACTTTTACACTCTCACTTTTCAGTGATCATATTAATATATGCTCGAATTAATGTGAATCTCGTAAATAGTTGAATTGAGTCATAATCATTATAATGAACACTTCGAATTATTGGGTACAAAATATATTTAAAAATAGTTTTTTTTGCAAAAACATTAACAATAGTCGAGTCTACTTTTACGTTCTTAAAACATCCAATCCTAAATAATCAAATCGCTATCTAAACTTAGTTTTTTAAAATTTACATTTATACTTCCAATTTTCAAACAAATTAGAAGACAAAATTAATATCAAATTGAAGATATTTCCTATAATTCTTTTAATTTATTATTCACACAAACAAGTAAAATACATCGTCATTATTTGTAACATTTAAAAATTTGCACCAAAATTGAAACTCCAGAATCCAGATAGATTATTTCAAAAAAAAAATTAAAATTAAATAGTAATTTGTAATTAAGTCAAAAATCAAATAGCAATATAGTTATTAAAGTGTAGCTTGATTAAAACTTACAAACATCCAACGATTTTAAATTATTTTTTTGAAGAAAATATATATGGGAAGCAATATAGGAAAGGAACACAATATGTCTTAATATCGTTCGTCACCATCAATAATAATCAAACTGCTTCCCAAATCAATATCAGCCTCTGTCTGGACCAAAAGGCGTCTAAGTTTTTCACCTTCAGGTAATTTTAAGGCATTCTTTCAAACCAAAAATCACAATAAACACCAAAACCTAAACTGGATTCAACAAAATTGAGGAATGTCCAAGGCTATTTGAAGGAAAATCGATTAACTGCAATCGTCCAATCAAATCGCCTTACCTGTTTAATCGATCCAAGTCAAAAACTTGGATCCAGTCGATTTGTGCCTCCTAACTAAGCTGAACATGGAACTGGATCCAAATACAGCTACTCAAAGAGGCAGATTACTTCTGTGATTGGAAACCCTAATTGCTAAACCCTAATTGCGAGGTTACGGTATGAAGAAATGAAGGAGAGAGAGAGAGAGGATCACCTATGGAGTCGGCGCATAAATACATGGAGAGTCGGAGTATGCAGCAGGGCATTTAAAAAGGTGGAGATTAGGGTTTCCCTGCTCTGCTGAATTTACGGAAGTGCCACAGTCGTAAGGTTGCTCTACGTGGAAGTATATGATTGGATGAGTCCTTAACGGTCCATTGGATTTCGGTATTCACTGAAGCCCAAAGAAATTGACCCAACTCCCTTTTTTCAGGCCGAGACGGACCCAACCCCTTTTTTAAGAATAGAGTCATTCTTTACTTATTATTAGGCCATAGTAATATTGACTTTACGATTTACCGTAAAATTTATTTTTAAATTAATACTTAAAAGAATATATGTTTTATTAATAATTATTTATAATATTTTATTTATGTTAGAAATATATGATGTCCTAAATTATTCAGAAGTTAAAATCAAAATAACGTAAAAAAAGTTATTACTCTTCTAGTGTTATATTCAAATTATACATATTTTGGACAAAGTTCTAAAATTTATTTTTAACCTTATAAGCACGTCAATCTTATAATCATGTATCAACATGTCATTATTTAATTTTATCGAATTATATATATCGAAATTAGTTGTAAAGTTTCGGCCTATATTTGCATTTATTCTCATGCAGAAGGGGACATTGTTTTACCTCGTTGTCCTTTTTATTCTGATTATAAAAAATAAAATGTGTCTATAAAATTGGAAGGATGATATGATAGTTTTTCTAATTTTCGCCCTTAGTCGAATGACATTCTTACCCCCGTCTTCGTTTCCTTAAGAAACGTAAGAAGAAGTTGGACGCTTCTTCCTGCCTGTGAATTGTGATCTCCATCCATCTCCCTCCACCTCAATCCGACTCTGCAATGGTCGCAGTTAATCGATTAGCAGTGATACCTTAGAATACAGAACCGCGAGGGATATACTCTGTCGGAGGCGCAGCCACAACCGCCGCGAAATCGGAGAATACGAGGTGCGTGCCGGTTCTGCTTAGCCGGAAGTCTTTCGGTTCTGCGTTTTTTGTTCTCATGGAGAATTCAAGCTAGGTTTTGTAAGCGGCTGTCTATATTTTCATGATTCAGTCGGAATTGCAGGTAAATTGAATGGTAGATTACTAGATTGTTTCTTCGGACTCTGTCGTTCTTCATAGTTGTGTACACTCAATCATCCAATTGCGTTGATTTCTTCATATATCGTGTTTCTGGTCTCGTCTAGTTATTTAAGATGAGATTTGTGTTGGATAACTCTGCAGTTTCCTATTTTTAGTTGTAAGAGGAAACTGGAGATACTGTATCCATTTAGGAAGTTTCCCGAAAACACAAAATTGGTGATACCTCTAAATCATATAGAGAACAAAGGACATGGATAATAAGGAAAAGAAGAACCAGAGCTCGTGTAAAGCCGAGGAGTCCTCGGAGCATGAACTTTTACTGCAGTGGGGAAATAGGAAGCGGCTGAGGTGTGTGAGGGATACCTCCGGAAAATTCAGGGGCGGGGTTCGGATGAAGATCACTTCTCAGTTTCTTGTTACTTCTTCCAGGTGAGAATTGAACTTAAGTTGCAGCTGAAAGGAAATTCAGTCTTTTCTATGAAGAAGCTAATTAATTTTGCACTGATGAATTGTTGTTTGAGAACGAATATAAGGATTAAAGAATCATACGTTTAGGTTTGATTTGCAGAAATTCAGAGGGAACTGCAGTTAAGGTAAATTCAGATGAGAAACTTAAGTATTCTTCATCGGAGAAGGAGGAACAATGCTACACAAAGAGAGAAATTGAGGGTTTAGAAGGAAATGGGAAGGGGCGGGTGGATCCGTATGGGCATGGTGGAGGAGAAGATAGAGATTCCCGGTTTGTTTGGCCCAAGCTGTATATAACTCTGTCGAGTAAAGAGAAGGAAGAAGATTTTCTAGCAATGAAAGGGTGTAAGCCTCCTCAGAGGCCTAAGAAGAGGGCTAAGGTCATCCAAAGAAGCTTACTGGTGAGGATTCTAAAACTCATTTATATATAAAGCAAGGACTTGAATCTCTTCATTTGGTTTTAAACGGTTTTCGTCCAAGTCGATCTGGAAATCGAATAGATTTGTGATTCTACAACAACGAAAATTTTATATTTTTGGAGGATTCGCGTTCTTTCTTAGGGTTTTGAATGAGAAAGCTTCTGTTGATTGTGAGATGATGGGTTTTGTAGAGATGAAATGTGAAATGTACTAATGAAATGTTTGTGGGGGGTGGCAGTTGGTAAGTCCAGGAGCTTGGTTGGCTGATATGTCTCAAGAGAGGTATGAAGTGAGGGAGAAAAAGGGTTCTAAGAAGGTACTACTTCCTCTTTGTATCATTTCATCTCGGGTTAATAGCCCGGATGATACTACATATTTGAGTAACGTTATTAGCTGTTACAACAACAGAAAATTGGTACTTTTCGGTGTTGCATGTTTGAAATGTTGTCATTTGTTGAACTATGCATCTACCTTGATTCGGTTGACTTGGCCATGGCTCGACCCGGCTGGGACCAAATTGACCTATATGGGTCAAACCCAGCCTGGGAGTGGAGCCCTGGCTGGATTAATTTGACTCATCTAAGGCTCAACCCCTTGAGTTGGGTTTGACCTAGCTCTAGATGGTTCAATTGAGCCAAGGTCGACTCGAGAATTTAATTGATGTATCAAATGATAACATTTTCAAAACACGTGGTACGATTAGACTTATTAACCGTTTGATCATGGTGGTTGTGACGCAGAGAACAAGAGGCCTGAAGTCCATGGGAGGAGGAGGGAGTGTGGAAACTGGTTCGGAATGAGACCTTCTCTTATCAGTAACTTCTATGTAAATCTGTAGAAGGTAGATTTCTGTTTGAATAGATTCGCCATTGTAAGTAGTTTGTTCTCATGGTGGAAAAATGTATCTTCACTTGCAGGAGGTTAATAACATGTATGTTTGTATAATTTGAAATCTTAATAATATATAGGGTTAAAAACTCAAAAGCAGTGTAGTATATGTTATGCTGCACTTTGACGTCTCAGTTTTTCGATCCATGGAAAATAACCTATTTATTGTCTCATGATTAAATTGTTATTGGTCTCACAAATTTCAATTTTTTTAGATTTGGTTTTCCGTCCAATTTTGAGGATAATTTTGATGGATTGAGATGGAAAGACAATTTTCCCCCTTATTATTATTATTATTATTTTGTAAAGCCATCCGTCCGATTCCGAGCCACCCACCTCCGATTTCGGCCATTCATCTCTAAATTGAGGTCGGAAGCAATCAGAATCGCATGCAATCACCGGTGGCGAAGCGGTGGAATTCACCGACGGGGAAGGAGCTGCGGGAGCCGTCGCGGACATTGCTTGCTACTGAATTGACTCAACAACTTCAGAACCAGAATTCCTAAATCCTAATCTTAGTAGAGTACTGCCCAGAGAGAGAAGGTGTGAAAATGGTGGAGAAAGGAAAGCTTTGTAGAAGTGGCGCTGTTGGTGTGGAATTTCGAATTTCTACGCAAAGAGGAAGAGGAAAGTTTTTATTGGGTAATTCAGTGCCATTGCATGTCGGAATCGCAGGACGGGAATGGAGGGCCAGCAGGATGTGGACGGAGATGGCAGATTGGAGACGGCAGTGATGATCATCGAAAATTGCAGTAGTGACCTAATTCTGGCCGAGGCTAATTTGGACATTTTATATTTTATTCGGTCATGTGTTGGTCACCTAACCGACTTCTAGGGTAATTCAGTGTCGTTGCATGTCGGAATCGCAGGATGGGAGCAGAGGGCCAACAGGATGTGGACGGAGATGGCAGATCGGAGATTGCAGCAATGATCGAAAATAGCAGTGGTCGAGGCTAATTTGGACATCTAATATTTTATTCGGTCGTGTTTGGATGGATGTAATCCCACATTACGTCCCACATTACATCAACATTACATTGTTTGGTCTGTCAAACGACGTAATGTACATTGTAGTATAATGTGCATTGTAATCTCAGATTACGTCCAAACTCCATTCAACGTAATGTGAAATTACATCCAACATTACGGAGTGTTATTATTTTATTAATATTTATTAAATAAACAAAATAATTTGTATTATCATTATAGTTTATTATGATAATAATTTTGTTATTATTAGTAATTTTTTTATTTTTTATCTACTTCATAACTCATTATTATAATAAATAATAATACACATGATGTTCGCAAAAATGAGTAAAGTATTTTCAATACATTTTTTTTTATGAAAATTATCTTATAAAACTACATATAATGTTTTAACTATTAGAATTTTAATAGTTTGGCATATTGAGTTTACATATTTTATTTTTAGAACTCATAAAAGACTATAGTATTAACCACAAAACATAAATTTTAAGTAGTTATTTTTTGTCAAAATATTTTTCTTTTTTAAATCTTATCATATTAAGATGTAATATACTATCTATAAATTAAGAATAAAGATACCATTCAGACACCCACGTTGAGAGATGTTCTAAATGTGTCTAAATATTAAAATGTCACTAAAGTTGGAGTTTATTACGTAGTTGCCACCGTGAGATAAAATGGCATTTCGACGTTCCAAATGCCGGAATGTCTATGCACATTACAACAGATACCAAACACTGTAATTTAACATTACACACTACACATTACAGCAAAAACCAAACACTGTAATCTAACATTTTAAGTAATCTCAAATTACTTGTAATCTCACATTACGTACATCCAAACGTCCCCTAAATAGGTTATTTTCCATCAGATTTATTACTTCACTTTTTCGGCCAATTTTAGCTTGCCACTTAAATTTTGTTGTAACTATAATAATAAGAGTAAATTAGTTTGAACTATAGGTCATGGTGCACAAATCTTATACATTGGACAACGAATCGTAACAAAAAAAATTAAGATTCTAAATCACAATTTAACTTATACTTTAAACTGTTTTTAGGTTCTTTAACCTATAATAATATCCTGAAGTTCGTGTAGTGGAATCAAACTTATTGCTAGTATATTTATATTACAAATACACGATAATAAGGAAATAAAATCATCATTCTTCAAAAATACGATTCCACAAAACCTAAGTGTGATAGCTAAAACAGTTGATGTAAATCTATGCGACTCAAAATCCACCCGCTATTTCCAACCAAACTGACCTTTATGCATAAGCAGCATAACAATGGTGAACTACTTCTGCTAGTTGGCAGCAGAGTTCCCAGTGCTGTAGTTTTTCCAAGTGACTAATGGGAGAAAAGGCAGCATCCATTGGATTAGGAATAGCTCGAGGCTCAAGGGCCGGTCACCCCCGGGAAAAGTTCCGATATCTTATTGAACACATCCATCACCTGAGAATCCGAACAATAACCAAGTAAGATAGATACCTTGCTCCTCACGATAGATCATTATATCATTTCAATACATGATGCATCTTTGGCCAAAAAAAAATACATGATGCACCTATATAAACCGGCTGCCATTATTAGCAATTAGTGAAAAGTGAGCAAAACAAGTTTACCTCCTTGTCGTTTTGGTACTTGGCGATACTCATTGGGTTTTGAGAACACTGCAAAAGCAGGATACCGTAGTATTAAGGATATCGTAACTCTAAGGATCTATCTGTTCTAGTTATATTATAGATGAAGAATACATACATCCATGATGGCTTGTTGGACTCTGGGGTTTTGGAATGCCATGGCTACTTCGGGATTCGCCATAATTTTCGATATGACTTCTTCTGGTGTAAGACCAATTTGATCTGGCAAGATGGAAGAGCGTGAGTAAATTACAGCAACCGAGTCGATTGTTATTTTCCTTGAAAGAGCTGTTGTTACTTACCAAATTGCTGCTTAACCTCAGGACTGCTAAGATCAAAGTTTTTCAACGAGTCCATCATTCTGCTGTCCCATTCATTGCTACCACCCATGTTATTCCTGGAACATCCGTCAAAACGGCAACAAAGTTGATCATCAATGTTTGGAGAACATATAAAAGAGTAGATCAGATAATAGAAGGCCAAGTTCATACCAACTCTGTTCTTTTTCTTCTTCTTCTTCTTCGTATTATTATTTATTATATTGTAATCATTATTATATAAATTGGGCACAATTCCAAACATTGAAAAGCTCATGTCGAGAGTTCATTCCTTTGGCAAAAATACTTGCTACGACTTAGCTGAAGCACGAACCAAATAGTGCTTTTGCTAATAAATTGTAAAGCAAGTTTGGGGCTCCTTCTATTTCATAGCAACATGAAGAAAAAAGACAAAACTTACGACGGAAATAGTGTATTAATGTAACATTATAAGGCAGGTTTCTTCAATCTAGAATCAGAGACTTACAAAAAAAAAATTCAAAGAAATGAATGCAGTGATTAGGTGAATGTAGGATTGTCTAACTAGTATAAATTATATATGTATATATAACTGCAATTAGAAAATGGCAAGAATCAAATAACTATGTGGTCTACTTATAATAAGCCCATCCAAGTTTCTGAACCAAGACTACTGTTATAGATAATACAGGTGAAAGATGGATATATTTCAGTTTGAATCCATAACCGAATAAAAAAGTTGCCATGTTAATATAGACCACACTAAGATCTAAGACATGTGGAACTTACAGCATATCTTCGAGTTGTCGGCGGTACTGTGGGTTCTGTAGCATCCCTAGTAAAAATTGCCAGTGGACTATTATTAGTGTCAAGAATAATATATGATACGTAGTACCTAACTTTTGACTAAAATGAATCATATGGATGGTCATCATAAACTCTTTTCTCATACATAAATCATGTAATCGGATTTCAGAAGAACCATTTCTCAAACTTACATTTGAAAGTGTCAGGATTCCTCATCTCCTCAGGTAAGTAGCTGCATTAATATGAGTATTAGAAGTGACGATAGTTTCAGTAGAGTAAGCGAGCAAACCCACCCCAACAAAATATGGATCTTCTGTACATCAAAAACAACGCTAGCTAATTATTGTATTAAGTATTGTTTCCTGTCTAATCTAGAGAAATGACATGGCGGTCACAATATCTATGCAATATGGTCTTAACCAAGTGCCACCATGTTCATACCAGCATGTCAGTTGTCATCTATATCAGGACTGCAAATAGACTGAAGAGTTGACCTAAGGGATTAGATCTTACGGGAAAACCATCTTTTGTACAGTTGGGTCTTCCATCATTTTCTCCAAAGCATCCACCGACATTCCTGGCCCTGGCCAACACAGAATATATAATATCAGTCTCTTTACAAAGTCAAAAGATGAAATCATGAAAATGATCGTCATTATGAACAAAAACTCAGACCTACCAGAATAAGATACTAGCACGAATAAATAAGGGGTTCAGTTTAAGTACACTTACCGGCTGAATTGGTCCCTCCAAAAGCACCAGTGTTGGAGTTAAAAGCAGCTCCATTTTGAGAAGCCTTCATGAAATATAGAACAGTGAAATCCACTAATATATTTGGCAAAAAAAAAGCAAAATATATATATAACAACAACTGAGTTAACCATAAGAGTTAAGTGTTAACTGTTAACCTCTCAATGGACTAAAACTTACATCAGCTGTGTATTGGGCACCACTAGGTTGGGTATCCTTGGATGAACTCGTGTCAGAGACATTACTGAAGCCTTCAAATGGGCTCTTTTGTTGAGTTTCTTCAGGGGAAACATCAGTAAAAGCTGCAAATAGAAGAACCTTAAGTGACGCATAAAAAAAATGAACATATATACACAAACAGAGAGCTGTCAAAATCACAGATGACCCAATCCCAAAGAAAATTTAGAAGCTCCAGGCATACAACAGTTCTTCAAGTATAAACTCGCAACTGAATAATATCCAAAAAAATATAGAGAATACAGATTCGTTCCTTACCATATTTCTTTGGCTCCACCTTGATTGTTGTCTCTACTTTTGGTTCGGCAGTTGGAACAGCCTTTACTTTGGCAGACTCAACTTTTGTCGCAGAAATATCTACTGTACGAGGTTGAGTAGCACTAACAGGGGAGGATGTGGGTGATGAGCTTGGAGGTGCCACAAAAGGAGAAGGTGCTGTGAAAGGAGAAGGTGCTGTGAAAGGAGAAGGTGATGAAAATGGAGAAGGTGACACTGGAGGAAATCCAGCAGTGTTGAACGGGCTGTTCTGAGTGTTCATCCCGCCCATCATAGCCTTCATAGCTTGTTGCATTGCATATTTCTGGGGTCACGTGAAGAGTTAATTGGGTATGCAAAGATAATATAAAGAGCTAGAGAGTACTACAATGCAAATTAAACAGCTAAATGGTTACAGTTGATTTCCATAAAAGCCAACTATGATTGGCTAAAGGATAGATAAGCGGGTATAATTGGGCAGGGCATTTGCCTGTTGAAATCTTTCAAACTAGTCGTAGACCGTCAATAATTGTACAATAGCATCAAGCTAAAGGAAGATTCTTCAAGCCAAGTAGTGCAATGTGCACTAGCAAATTTTATCCAGGTCAGGTGTGCAACAATTATGCTTATACTTATATAAGGCGAGAATGTGTTCTAGTTATATAAAATAAAAAAGGTAAACCGTGTTTTATTTCATAAAGAAGGCTTCTGCATTTTTAAAGGAAAAAAAGATGAGCTTAACATCTGATTTTTAAGCCGTTAAATATTCCTACTACAATCCCCAAAGGAATACATATCTCATTAGCGGATCAAATAGCGCAGTATGCCTAAAGGTTTTATCTGATATCTTGGAAATTGGAAAGGTGCATACCTTCAAGTTTGATGCCACCTGCCATCAAAATCACAAAGTGAGATACGCAGTCTAATTACCAAAGTTTAAACCAGAACTACCAAGTGTCTGTTCTTACAATAGAGAAAAGAGCAGAGAACCCAACTCCAACACCGATCCAGAAGAGTGGCGACCCCCTAAAGAAAAGAGACATATCAAGGGGAGTGCTTTTGAAGAATTGAATGTTTCCTTCTTAAAGTACAGAAGCATATAGGCAAAGTAAACGAAGACCAGTAGGCATAGCAGGAAATAACAAAGAGGGAAGGATGGGAAGAATAACAATACATAACTTCTTTAAGTTAAAATTAAGAGCCTTGAGTTAAGAGAATTGAGCTCAAATCACATGCTGGTTTCTGAAGGCTCTCAAATTTAAATGAAGCAGATAAATGCTAGAATGTCTGCCGTAACAGGAACACTCTTGATATCTCCTGATAACTCGACAGTACTTAGATCATGAGAAACTTTTGGAGAAGCAATTAAACTGAATGCTGAGAGTAAGATAAATTACACAGAAGATGATGCAGGCGGAATAGGCTGTGGCGGCGGAACAGCAACTGAAGTCGTTTCTTTACTTTTAGATGATGAAATCCAAGCAAACCGGTCTGGCACCGACTTCGCCGGAGCTGTCAACAGCATTTTTAAGATTTGCTTCAGAATAGACAGCAAAAGGTGTAATGTAATCGTGCGCCAAACTTTAGATCAATTGCAGTCCAAACTAGATTAAAGTATAAGTTCTTTACAATGTTTGAACAAAATCGTCATCAATCAGCTTTTTAAGGACCCTAATCTAAATGCTGACTCAAATCCACCATAGAGCACGGCCCCATAACCTCCGAATTCTCATAGAATCAGAGACTAATACCGATAAAAGTATCATATGTCCATCCACTTTGTTCCAGAACTAGAACATCAGTCAAAGCTGAAATGCTAGAAAAATACTCTATGGGAGAGGAGGAAGGAGCAATAGATAGCAATCGGATTACCAGATTCTGCTTGGCTCTGACGTGAATGCAGAGAAACTTGATGCTCAGGTCTTGCCTGGCACGAGAAGTTCCTCATGGATAGATTCCGGTAGCTTCGCTGATGGACAGAGCCGTTGCTGCTGCTGCTACTGCTGTTGTTGTCGGAGCTGTGAGAGAAGCGTCGGCCAGGGGGAGAATAGATGTGCGGCGATGACTGGAAGCTAGCGGCCATGGCTGGAAAGGGGCTCATGGCTGAGCTCTGTTGAGGAGATTACCGGAGAGAAAATGGAGGAGAAGAGAAGACTGAAGAAGGTTTTGAGATCATCCAGTTGACACAGATAGACAGAAGGAAGGTTTTACGTTCTTCAACTACTTTCCTCGACTGCGGCCCAAAAAATGGAAGGCCCAACTTAATGAATGCTGTCGTGTTGCTAAATTGGTCTCAAGTATTTACTAAACTTCATTCACACCCTTTTTTTTTTTTTTTTTTGTAAATGAAAGGAATTATAACTAGCAAAACTACAAAGTGGTAGAGCTAGACAGAACACGTCTACTCTCAGAATGACCACAAATGTCGAATAAAACAATGTTTGCTAGATCCACTGGTACTTCATGCAGTTGAACAAATTGATACTCCAAATGCACGGCTCCTTTGACTAGATGATCCACCAATTTGTTTGTTTCCTGATAAATATGTATGAGTTTGTATCGTGTAAAACACCCAAGTAAAGACCTGCAACCAGAAATCAAAGGCATTAGAGGTATATCACTATTTGAATTCTCGACAATAAGGTTGATTGCTTCTTTTGCATCCGACTCAATATATATCGAACTAATGTGTAAGTCTTTAGCAATAAGCAAACCATCCCTTATAGCCCATAGTTCAGCCACAAGACTATTTGAAATCCCGAGTTTCCTTTGAAATCCTTTGATCCAACCTCCAAATCATTTCTAATGACTCCTCCACACCCTTATTATTTTATTTTCTTCCGTATAATTCATTTGTTTGTATTTTAACAATTTTAAATGCATAATTATCTATATATAATATAATATAATTTGATGTGTTTAATAAGTGCTTAACAAGTAAGCAAGTTTAATTTTTTAACTCAATCTTATTGGTCCATCTAAATCATATGTTACAAATTGTCATGTGTCATCATCCTTGAAATTGTTTCAAAGCTCTACATTGAGTCTTGAAAGGGTTACAACAAAATATTAATTAATATTGTAATCAAAACTAAAATAAAAATAAAATTTACTTATGCTTAATTTTTTCCACCTATATTAATATTATAATAATGTTTAGATTTGAATTTGAATAAATATAATAATATATATATATATATATATATATATATATTATTAATAAATATAAAAATAAAAATCTACATATTATCATGTGACATAATCCTTTTAAGTATTTAGACACCATAAATTGTTACATATATCTACATAAGTGGTTAGAATTCTTTAATAAATTACATAACAATATTAGTAAATAATCTACTAATTTTTTTTAACTATTCTTCATTTTTTTCTATCTAATTAAATAATATTTTGGATTGTTATATCGACTAATATGTATATATATATATATATATATATATATATATATATATATATATATATATATATATATATATATATATATATAGGGTTTAGGGTTTAGTTAATATATATAAATAAAAAAGTATATATAATAATAATAAAAATTTCACCTGGAGCTCTAGATTTAAAAGAATATTTCACATTCACTTTAAAATGACCGTTACATTTGTCAAATAGGCAAAATTAAACATAAAATAATAACAATAGAAAAAAAATCAAGCTTTGCACCCTATCAAATTACTTTATAATTGCACTATAATTCGGGAATAAAAAAAATAAAATGAAAACATAAGAAACTATATGAAAAATTAACAATTTTGAATACATATATTGTAGTTAAAATGTTTTTTAGGCAAAATATAACTACAATTAGTTTCGTCTATTTTTTATTATAAAAAAATACATGTATTAAAATACATAAAGTAAAACTAAAATTATATATAGACAAATAGATATATTTATATAAGTTAAAGTGTTATATATACACTCAAAGTTTTTCATTTGCATTAAATAAATTATTTCAAATAATATAATCAACAAAATCGATTATCAAAATCAAAATTGAATTTTTCTAATATCTCAACAATTGCATTAACAAACAATCACCGCGTTGCGCGGTGTAATAGTTCATCACTTTTAACTAAGAGGTCATTGGTTCAAAATTTTCTGAGACCATGTGAGTTGAAAAATATTCATTACCAACAACGGCCCGACTTTATATGAACCGAGTGATAATTGATCTAGGTATGAAGCAAATATGTGTTATAGATACTATCATAGTAATAAGGACCCCTAAGACCACCTCACAAAAAACTAAAAAAATATTTGTAATTGTGATGTTGCAACAACAACACGATGTATGACAAGACACAAAATTACTTTATATATTCATCTTAAAGTTACTAACACGAACACTTAATAAGACATGAATATTACATACTTGATTGTATTTGTGTAAGGCCGAGTTTCTTCTACTTGGATACACATCATATATTCCAAAAGCAGAGTGGTTCTTAATTGAACTTGCAACTCCTAAATCTTATTCAATGCTTATCGCCAACTAAATATAGAAATTTCCAATGCTTCAACAATCAAAGACGATGCTTTGAAATTGAATCCTCACATTATACATTCAAGTCTATCGCGAAAAAAAAAAAACAGATCATGCCCTAGCTAACACAACTCCCAAACTTAAGCATTTACAATTAGAAATTACAGCTAACTAGCACAAAATCACAACGTCGAATAGATAGCGATTAATCGGAATGAGAATCCGAATCGGAGTCGAAGCCGGAATCGGAATCGGAGTCGGAGAGGAGAGGAGGGAAGCAGAGGCAGGACCAGAGAGCGACTGCCACGGAGCGGAGGTTTCGGAAAGGGTAGCAGAAGAGGAGATGCAAGAGCTGGTCGCTGCTGAATTGTTCTGGATTAGACGATATGAACTGACAAAAGTTCGCCGACACGTTGGCCACCGCCACTACGACGCCGCTGTTCAATACCATTCTCTCTCTATCTCTCGCCGGCGGGACTTGTTCTGTTGACGCGGTTTTATAATGTATGACGATGGGAAACAAATGGATAGGCATTACTTTCAAACAAGGAAGTAAATAAATATATTAGATTTAGTTCCGCGAATCGTTGTCACTTTCCGCCCTTTTTTTTATTGCTTATTTAATAATAATAATTCTTAATTTCCTCCCAAAAACAAAGTTGTTAACGATCTCTTCTTCTCTTCGGGCCTCTAGGATTCATTGGTGGCTCCGCGCCGCCCCCGCCCTCTACCATCTGGTGGGTCCCATATACAATGGGTCCTACCATATGTTAAAGGCGGGGGCATACCACTGAGCTAAAGAATTATTTTTCCAGTACCAACAAATGTTGACTTTACTATCCTACTCTGTTAAATTAAATATTGAAAAATCGATGATATGAGCACATGTACTATTAAAATAGAACTAAGGGTATACGTAAATATGATATAGTTTAGGGTTTAGGGGGTAAGTAGTATAGATCAATAGTTGAGGGGGTTAGTAGTATTATGTTTTAAAGATAAGCAAAAGAACTAGCAAAAAACGATCGATGATGAATTGAGAAAGTACTTCCCCACGTTCTTCTTCTTCTTCTCTTCTCCCTCATTCTTCATGAAATCTATCTCTCTCTCCTGAATTCAATATGAATTTTCTCTCCTAATTTGTTAGGAATCGATTTACGTTCGTAACAGCACATGAGGCTTCTCAATTTTGTGGAAAGTAACCTAAATGGTACATCAACTATAGGAGTTTGTAAAATTGTGATTTTATGGGTCACTCATAACTCAATTCACCTAATTATATATAGAGCTAGCATGAATCTTAATCAATACGAACCCTTACTCAGTCTGGCTAATCAAAATAATAGACTGGTCATGAGTCAGGAGGAGAGCGCCTTGATCCAAGCTAGGATCAAAGATGATCTCACATATCAAATGACCAGGTCTGGCTAGGCTAGGCTAGGCTAGGCTCGGGTGGGACACACACTAACTAGGTAAACTGAGTCATTGATGGCTCATAAATTACACTTTGAACAAGTGAGATACCAAATAATCAGAGATGATAATTTAGGTACCAAAACAAAAAATCCCCTATAATTGAGGTACCGTTTAAGGAGAACTAGTCCAGGGTTAGGACTTGCCCCAGGGGAATAAATAAATTGGTGAAAACGAAAACACTTTTCTTGGCCTAAATAAAATTCCTTCTTTTGCAGGTCCAACCTTTACCTAACTGTATATATAATATATATTGCAGCTGCATTTTGTTCTTCGTTGCAACTTCTAGTCAGTAATCACAGCCCTATTGAGGGAAAGGGTAAACACAGTAAACAAGTTGAAGCAAGCATTATATATCAGGATTAAAGTCAATTTGATCATTCATTTATCTTCAAGGAAACCCTTCTCCTCCAAGTAATTCACTACTTTGCCTGCCATGGCAACCGGTGTCGGGCAAACTCCGTCGCTCTGTGATAATTCTATCTGACAAGTGAAACCATACGATTTCATCAACCAATGTCGTCTTCAACAATAAGAAATCGTGAAAATGTAAGCTCTTGATACTCGAAAACATACCTCACATTTCAACGGTGGTTCGTAAGGATCATCTATCCCGGTGAAACCTGAAAGTTAGTCAAAACAGCAAAAACAAGACATTCATACATCATCAGATGATGGTTTTCAAGACTGGGATGCTATAAACATAACCGTGAGACAAATCGAGGAAATTTATCTTCTTTTGAATGGGAAATGGAACTTAGAAACATGCATTGGGAGCTAACCTTTAATCTTTCCGGAGCGTGCAAGCTTGTAGAGGCCCTTTGCATCTCTTGCTTCGCATAATTCTAGAGGCATGTTCATGAAAACCTGCATAATACGATACAAATTACTTTTTTTTCCCGGGTTCAGTTTGAGGCATTGTATCAACATCAGAATCCTTAAACTTGCCTCAATAAAACTTTCATCTGAGAGCATTGCACGGCAAGCATCACGGTCTTTCCTATATGGGGATATTAAGCTAGCAATGCATATTAACCCAGAATCCGCAAAAAGCTTGGCTACTTCACCTATACGTAATCAAGTTCGGGAGGGAAAATCAATAAAATGAATCAGATGTTCCCTGAACATATATCTAAAAGAAACTTGTTATTGACAAATAAACTTACCAACCCTTCGTATGTTCTCAGTTCGATCTTCTACTTTGAAGCCGAGATCCCTGTTTAGTCCATGCCGAAGATTATCTCCATCAAGAACATAAGAAAGCTTCCCCTTGCAGTGAAGTTCTCTACTTAATGAGCACGCCAATGTGCTTTTCCCTGAAGAATTTCATATTTTGGCAGAAAAAGTTCAGAAGCAAAGATTAAGCCAACTCGTTAAGGAAAACTTCAGAAACCCGAAATCAAGCAGAAGAAACTTGTTAATCCTCTCCCTTGATCTATATTAGCAAATATACTACTATATGCGGATATTTAATCACAACTCAGGATTTCATCACTGAAAAAACATTACAAACATAATTGGAGCACCCGGGATGAGAAATCGTACCTGATCCACTGAGGCCTGTTATCCACACAACACATCCCTTCTGGTTAAGAAGCTTCTGCCTTTCAGTCTTCCCAACAGGACACTCGTGCCAAAATATGTTTGTGCTAGCTCCCAAAGTAGACATCGAAAACGAGTCTAATCTCCTTCACTGCCTATGTATGAAAGTCCATGTAGCAGTTTCATTAACTGAGAATCAATTCTAATTTTGAAAAATTTACTGTCTATAGCAGACTAAATACATTCAGTTGTTTATGCTAGCAGCAGCATTATTTGTTAACCATGCAAATATCACAATACTGCAAAGCACGGTTGATTACTAAAAACAACCAAAATTCAGCGTGATAATTTCTCTAAATTAAAAAGCTTTATGCCCTGCGAAAATTATGGCTCTTTCTAGTTTCTACCAATCAGAGATTGAAAAATGTTTCTACGAATCGAATCCAAACAACCACCCAGTAATTCTTGTGAAAAATCAGTTAATCGTAGTAAAGCACAATGATCAGAAACAATGCAACCAACATGCAATCGCACTTGCAGAGAGTAATTAACCGAATAAATATCGATCTCAACATGGATACATTCAACAGAGGGTAGCAGCAGCATTATTTGTTAAGTATACAAAGATCACATTTCACAATTCACAGTGCTGCAAAGCACGGTTGATTACTAAAAACAACCAAAATTCAGCGTGCTAATTTCTCTAAAGCTTTATGCCCTAAGAGAAGTACGGCTCTTTTTGGTTTAAACCAATCAGAGCTTCAACAATGTTCATACGGAATCGAATCCGAACGGCCCAGCAATTCCTCGCGAAAAAAAAGTTAATCGCAGTAAAGCACTATGATCAGAAACAATGCAATCAACATGCAATCGCGATTGCAGAGAGTAATTAGCAGAATAATGATCGATCTAAACCTCGACATCGAACGGAGATCAGTTGGGTACCTGAATCAACCGATTCTTCTTCTTCTGCGACTCGAGGAAGGAAGAAGAATAGAATTAACTTATAATAATACACCTGAAGAGTGTGAACGGAACTTTGGGATTAACGGAATGAAGAGCGGATCCAATTTAAGGGAATTGAATGCCATTGAAGGTTTCTGAGCTTAATTTCCCAAGGAATGAATGTAGACGCGCCTAGCGTGCAGTTGCAGAGCTTTAGCTTTGGATTTACGTTTTTTCTTCCTTTTTTTTTTTTTTTTTTTTTTTTTTTCTTTTGTGGACTTGGCGCGTTTTTAGTTCATCACGCGACGAACAGTCAAGATGCGACGAGGCCGACAAGGTCATCTTTCTCTTACACGTGGCGACGTGGCGTCCATCTCTTCTTCCTCTCCGGAAGGTCATATGACGTACACTAATTTGCTCAATTTGTTTTACACCCCTATGCTTTCTGTAATCTGTATGATGCACCACAAACTTAATGTTTGCAGATAAAATGAGCACTTCTATTTGGAAGAATTTTCAATCACTCTGTGTGTGGAGTGAAGATGATACGATTCATTGCAATCGAATAATTGTTTAACTAAGTTGCATTTGCAGCGCATCGTGTCGGGTGACTTACCAAATAATATGTATAATTAACAAACTAATATTTGATGAAATATATACTGACTATTTGTAATATGTTGAAACACTATTTTAAAATAGAATATCAGTCTAAAATTCGAAAAAATAAACGAAAAACTGAAAATTTTGAACCATAAAATACAATTGCGTAAATTCACAAATAAATTTTAGGTGCTCGTACCGCATATTACATTTGGTCGTCGGATCCGTGTCAAGCGACTGTTCTTCAACAGATATGGCTTCGATGAGCACCGGCGATATCTCGTCGTAGATAGAGATGGCTCTGCCACGGAGACTATCAGCCGACCGTACCGCCTGGTATCTTCGTTCGCCCGCTCCGCGTCAAGTATCTCTTAAAAATCAGCGCAATTTTAATTTCGATTAATTACATACATTGAATTTTGAACGATCCGAAATTTTAATTAAGATTAATTGCATACACTGAATATTAAACGATTCGAAGTCAGAGAAATTTAATTGCGATTAATTGCATACATTGAATCTTGAACGATTCGAAGTCAGAGAAAATTTAATTGCGATTAATTGCATACATTGAATCTTGAACGGTCCGAAATTTTAATTGCGATTAATTGTATACATTGAATCTTGAACGGTTCGAAATCAGCGAAAATTTAATTGTGATTAATTGCGGCAACTTAAAAACTCTCAGCTCCCTAGTGCATTCAATGTTATGCAGTTAATCATTAGCTCAATTGTCATAAATGCATCCATTAACATAAAAAACAAAATTTTCAACTCCACGTTCACTCTGTTATTATCTTTCCTTCAGAAATTATAATATATATATAGATTTTTTGCAATCGACATAGATTTCTTTATTTTATTATTAAATAAACTATATACATATAAATGTATAGGTAAATAAAGTATCGAAAAAACATAATCTTGAATATGTTTTTATTTTGTGATAAACTCCCCGAATTTCACTATGTGCTTTAGACATCAAATAATAAATAGATGATAATGATATTAATCTATATTTATAATATATCTACTATATTATATTAATTCGGCACCGGAAGCCCTCTGACTGACACGTGGACAGTTTGTCCTGTCACCGTTTCCTAATTTAGTTGGAATTTAATAGGGGTTCTATAAATTTAGATACAAAATATTGATTAATTGAAAATTAAGAAGTCTTTTTATCTCCTAATTTGGTCTATATGCAATTTAAAGAAACAATTTAATTAAAAGTTTCCATTTAAATAGTAATTCTATACAGTTTGGTTCCGGAAGACCGTAGGCCGCCACGTAAGTAATACATATATGGAATAAAAAATAAAGCAAATATATTATATATATAATGATCGTTGATCATAAACCTAGAAATATTGAGAAAAAAAAAAGAAAGTAAAAAAACTTTAGAATATTATATGAATAAATTATCATTGCTAGGTAGGGCTGAGCATGGGACAGATGGGCGGGCTTTTTCTAGAAAATTGCCCAAGCCCTAAAACTAGGGCCACTTAATGGCTGTCCCGAGCCCTATCCCGAGCCCTAGCTAGTAGGAAAAGGCCCGCCCGTCACGGGCCTACAGGGACTAGGGACAAATGGGACAAACCCAAATTCCCATCCAAGTTCAAAAAAAATAAAAAAAAATCATACTCAATTTACTTAAACCATAACCAATCATAGAACAACAACAAAGTTCATCACATACTACAAAGTTCACCATAAAACACCAAAATCACTCAGAACACCAAGTTCAACACATAACTTGGTTCTCCAAAATAGTTCACCAATGACTCCAAAACTAAGTTTTACCAAGACTCTAACACAAAGTCACCAACAATCTGACATAACAAGTTATAAATACAAATCCCAGATCAAATGGAACTTCAACCCGAGCCATCACTAAAGGTTAACTTAACTAACTATAGTTTATAGCTGATTAGTTAGCAAAAAGGGACGGGACGGGTCTTTCGGGACTTCGTAAAAAATCCCTAGCCCTAGCCCTATCCCTAGTTGAGAAGAAAAGTCCCGCCCATTAGGGCTTGGGTACATTTTTGGGACGGGCTTTTTGGGACGGGCTAGGGCGGGACGGGCGGGATTTTGAGCCTATCGGGATATTTGCTCACCCCTATTGCTAGGAGTTCAAACCCTAGAATATAGTATACATATTAGTATAAGTAGCCGCAGTAATAAAAATAAACAACAATATATACAATTTATAATTTTTTGGCCAAAATCAAATATAAACATAATATTTTTACTATTTATGTTTAAATTCTCCATCTATTAACTAACATATACAAACAGGTGAATCCTGGGGCACGGCAAACTGCAGTTTGGCAAAGTACGGTTTTCGACCATGAAGAAATAGTATTTAGAAGCATCAAAATTCACGAACATGAAGAAATCATTTATGGAAGTTGCCGGATATTTGAGTTGGAGAGTACACCATCCTCCAGCGAGGTGATTAGATTTCAGACGACTATTTATCCTAAGACAAGGTTAGTTAATAGCTTAATAAATCTTAATTAGGTTATTATTAGCTTGATTGTTATCATAAATTCGTAAGAATATGTGGCTGTGGTATGATTGGTAGACAATCACTAAAGAAGAGAGTTGTTTTGATTCTGATTAAGGGCTCAGAAGGGTCAGGGTCAATGGCGATGAGTCACCACCGTCAGACTCTTGGGCGTGGAGGAAGTAAGGACAAAACCTTATTAAAGGGTCAATCTTCAAGGTAATTAAATTAGTTAAGCTGTAACTATTAAGGTTTATTGTAATATATATATATATATAATTCTTAAAGGAAAAATATATAGCTACCACCACTACTGCTGATGTTTTGAAGCTGGGTTTGTACAATGACATACATCCACGAAAGATGTCGTATAAGTTATCTATTTTCTTAATCGTACGTATAATATAATTAAGCTAATATTTTTCGTTCCTTTCTCAGTCTTTAGAAGCTCTAAGCAATCGTAAGTTAACAGAGGAAATGTGTAGCATGCAACCAAGCCACGATCATATGGTCGAAAAACACAAAGCCAAGTCGGAGATGTCTTGAATAAAAGTAAGATTTTGACTCTTTATTTCAAGATTATGAGTTGTGCTAGGATGGTTTCTATAGATAAAGTTTCGGAGATAATTAATTATCATGAGTTGTGCTAGGATGGTTTCTATAAAACGATGAGAGTTTGGCTCCTGCACTGTATGCATGTTATGATTTGCTAAATATTGTATTTCATTGATATAATTAGTATGATTTCAAACAGTTTTCACCAGTGATATCATAAATACTTCAATTTTGATAAATTTGTAATATTGGTGCAATAGAGCTAACTGTGACTTTGCTATATAGTAAATCATTTTTGTGTCAAAATGCTGTTCTTAATAAGAAAATGTCAAAATTCTTATGTGTTGAGTTGATATTAGTAGATTTGTTTATTATGACAGTAATAATTTTGGTGTTTATTAAATGTATACATAGATGCAAGATGCATAAATTGTTCTATTCTGGAAGGTTATATATAAATGTTGGAGACATGGTGGACAATGCAAACAACAAGATAGAGCAGAAGAAGCGATAAAGGCATAATGTATTTTAAGGATCGGTGTTCTAAGCAAGCTCAAGAATCTCTGCATACTATGAAAGAGTAATTCAATGAATTATATCACTAATTTTTATTAATACTTCATTATTATAACTACTACAATAATTTTCCAAATCTTAATTTTATCATTCCTATTTTTACAAATTTCTTTGATTTTTATTTTTATTTGATGGATATAATGTTGATTTGATTTGGATTATTTAATTAGGTTATCTGATTTGAATATATATTAGTGAAAATATTTGTACTTACTATTTACAATCTTTCATTTTAATTCATATGTCTTATTAAATTATCAGAATTCATGCGGAGCAAGAGCAATATAGCATGGATACCACCATGATGATTGTGGAATTTGTTTTGAACTACAAATTATGAAAATGAGAAAAAAAAATTAACTATATTTTTCTATTAATTTAATTTTATGAATTTTCTTTTGCTATCTGTTTTAACTATTAGGGTAATTATTAAAATAGATAGATTTTTCAATATTATATACTTTAAATTATTGTTATCTTTCAAATCCAATTTGAACACATTTTAAATCTTAATTTATTTTTCATAACTTTTTTTTTTCATGATAAACTCAATTTTTTACTTAAATTTTATTAGCTGCGTGGGTGCATTTTCTAAGTGATAAGTGTATGTTTTCCCAATCATAATTTCCTAATTTAATTAGGGTTTTACAAGTTATATATAAAACATTAAGTAACTCCAAATTAGAAAAAATATATCTTATTTTAGTCTAAACTTAAAATAAAGAAAACATTTACATAAATAAATAAAGAAGTAAAATTTTCTATTTAATTGGTATATCTATACAATTTGATTGTGAAACCTTATAAGGTCGTCGCATAGGTGTTTTTATTTTTAATCAAATAATATATACAAATAAAATATACTAATATTATATATATATATATATATATATATATATATATATATATATATATATATATATATATATATATATATATATATAAACTCAACAAGGCCAATTGTGTATATATATTCGCGATATATAAATATAACATATTATATACAAATCTTACTACGACCAACTATATAAATATAATATATATTATATAAATAATTAAAATATATAAACCTAGATAATAAATATAAAATATAAGTAACTGCAAATTAAGAAATATTTTTACCTCATATTTTGATCTCTACATAAAATAAATAAAAAAATAATTAAAAAATTAATTTAGATAATATGTTTATACAGTTCGGCTATGAAAACTCCATAAGCCGCCACGTAAATCATATATAAATTATTTTTTCCGTTAAATAAAATTTTCTAACTTTCTCATTCATTATAATTTAAATAACACCCCAATAGACACTTTATAAGAGTTATTATATTAGCTCAGTATATATATAGTAATTTAATATTATATTATATACATAAACCATCATTTAATTTAACCTTTCTGTTGAAGGAAAAAAAATCTCCTAATTAGTACGAAATAATTTTTTCACACAACGTTACATGGAATCTTTATTGATGGATATTTATGAATAAATTAATAAGTTATCTTCAAGTATACAAATTTGGAAACTAAAAAATAAATTTTATTTTTCATTGTTGTTTATATGTTGTATCAAAACAAATGATATATATATAATAATATTATTTTAGTACACAAAAAATATTATTTTATATTTAAAAAGTGTTTTATAGATATTTATTTTATATGAATATAGATATAATGTATAAATAAATAAAATTTAATTTTATTTAAAAAAATATTTAATTTTATTTATTATCTTTTTTATTTTGATATTTTTATCCGCGGTGCGCGGAGTTAGTAGCTAGTATTATATTAATTCGGCATCGGAAGCTCTCTGGCTGACACGTGGACAGTTTGCACTGTCACCGACAAGAAGCTAAAGAAGGTACTTGAAATTGACTGTACATAATAATTATTAAATATATTATTATTATACTTAAGCTTGATTGAATTCTTGAAATATGTTTTTTTTTCCCCATTTTTTTGACATGTATGTTGATCTATTTATTCATTCATACATAGGAATACGAGAGTCGCAGTGGAGCTAATCACAAGTATGGAACCAGCAGTGCGAAGCTTTTCTGCTCCCTTCGACCAAGTCAAACAAGATTACACTGTCCTGATTCGTCTTTCTTTCTCATAGTCCCAATTTGTTTTAACCAATTATGTTATAATAATAATAATTCGTTTCTTAGGACATTCTTAAGCTCATTAGCTTCTCAAGTGGTATCTATATATATCCCCGTCAACATCAAGGTGTATGCCAAGGTCGTGAATTTGGAAAGCTACCCCTAGACAAACTCACCCGCATGCTTGCTACAATATTCATTATAAAGGTAATTGGCCAATTGCAAATTGAACTGAACATTCAACATTTAGTCAAGGCAGTTTTATTTTTTATTTATAAATTTATATATTGAAGATCATTATGATACTACTTATCCCGCTCCTAATCATGTTTAAGAAGTAATGTCTTATTGGAATCTTCGTGGATAATTCATTTTAGTTATGTAAATATATATATATTTTTTTTTTGCTAAATATATCAAGATTTTATAGACATCTTATTTCTTCATTATTTTTAAAGCTTCATACATTTTTTATTATTATGAAAGAAACAATGTGACTTTTCTAAAATTTCCATCCATTCTCCGAATTTATAAAAACTCATAAATATATTACCTATTTAAACTTTAGGATACCCTAAAAGACTAAATCTTAAACCCACATGTAGATAATATAATAATAATAATAATAATAATAATAATAATAATAAACTGTATAAATAATTCTATTTTTATAGTGCTTAAAAAAATACATATTATAAATAACGTTATACTCATTTATATAATAAAGTTAAAATGTTTTTGCTTTAAAACATAATTCTTAAACTATCAAATATATTATTTTATTTAAAAAATCAACATAATAATAATAATAATATATAGGATCGATCAAGAAAATTTTATAATAATAACTAATTGTTGGTTCAATTAAAAAGCAACTAATATACTTTCCAACTTAACAAGCTAAATTTAAACATTTCTTTCCACCACCATAGTCCCATTGCTTCACTTTTAAAAAAAAATTTAGGTATGAATCTTAAAACCTTGAAATTTCATAATTAATTTATTCACTCATGTGAATAATGTTAAATTACTAATAGATGTATACTAACTAATTTTAAATAAGAAAAAAAAAATAATTTTTTTTGGCCAAAAAAAAAAATATATCGACAAACAAAAATAATCAGAGGTTAAAATGTTAATTTTATATAAAAATGTAGATTATTTCACTATTAGGAAATATTTTAAATAATAGTTTGTATTAAATACTTTAATTAAATTAATGTATTATTATGAATTATAATTTTCTATAAAAAAATATTTAAATTTTCAAATAAATGCTGATATAGTTGCATATTCAATAAATTAAGACAACTTAATTTAGTTTTATTTAGAATTGTTATCCCGTGTGGTGCGCGCGGTTAGTGACTAGTATATATATATATATTGGGTCATTGAGCTTTATATATTGCATATATATAGGAGAGAGACCATTGTAATGGAGGCAGCCCAAGAAAATCTCTGTATGGTAGCTCGTATGTGCCCAAACCGCAAAAGCCCACCTCTTCAGTTCATTCTCAACAAAGTTACATTATTATATCCTCAACAAATGGGCCAGTGATCACTGTAATCTATGATAATAATATATATTTTGCTAATACACGTGTACTATTATTATCGTTAATCACCAAATTGATACTTGAATTTTAATTAAATTACAAATATTTATATGAATAGTCTTTTTTCGGAGCAAATTGATACATTTGTTATTATTTTGTTCAATTTGGAAACAAAATGAGTATGTTTCTGTCTCATGATGTTGTTTTTTATGTGTACTCAATGTGGATTTGACATTAAAAGGATACGATTACGGATAAATACATTCAATTGGATGTTCATTAAATTCTTCTAACGGTGTCTTTTAATTTAGCGTCCAAATGAAAATATTTCACTACACACTTGTCAATTTCTAGACGAACCCATCTTAGAAAAAAACATAAAAGAACTCCATGAGACTGAAATTTGTATTCAATTTGGGAGAAAATGTGATGGATATAGCAATTTGTGCAAAAATTAAAAATTTAAATAGCCGATTTTAAAAAATAAAATTTCGGATGTTTATTCAAAGTTGAGGTAGCCTAAAATCAACCCTTACTATTAGAAACAACGTTCACACTAGTGAATACATACAATTTATACAAGTGGGTTTTGAGCATAGGAATTAGCTACTGACTAATGCATGTGTCTGTGATGGGGCAGTTATTAATTGAACTTGATGATTGCATTAATTAATTAAATAGTAGATGATAAGTGTCTACACTCTACTAATTAGTTGGTGACTTTTTATTAAAAAAAACTCGTTTAGATGACTGAACTTTAAAAACTAAATAAACCATATATCAGAATTCAGTTATAATTATTCCAGTGTAAAATTGAGTAACAGATTACAATCAGTGTAAAGTGTATATATAATAAACCACCGGAAGTAGTCTAATGATTAAAAATGCTCACTTTTATACAATTGTTTTAAGATTATGTGTTGAATTTCCCAGATCCTATTGTTTATAAATAATAAGTTGGTGTAGGGTTGGCAATTTTTTACGATACGATAGTACGATACAAATACGTACGACACAATTATATACGAAAATATTTTGTTCGTGCAAGTACATGACTTAATGATAACACAATTGCACGAACACAATTAGTACGATATAACCTTCGTGTCGTGTTCGTATTTAAGTATCATAACATGATACGCACAATAGCACGATAAAGTTGTATTACTAAGTCTAATTCTTAAGAACAAATAGCTTTTAAAACTCCAGTTACTAATTTAATTTTTAGAGTTTGTCAACCATATATAACAGACTTACGAACATTTACATATTTTCATATTTATTTTACTATATAAAGTTCATTAGTTTTATTTTTGTTTAAATGTCTCGTATAGAGATATACAACTGAATAAACTTAATACAATATAATGAGACGATACTAATATAGACGAAAAATGTTTAATATATTCGTAAATGAATATGATAATTCAAATATGGGTTAACGGGTCTTTTGGTACACGATGTTTGACCACTTTTAGGTTTTGGTCCATGATGTTTTTTTTTGCCAAGTTTTGGTATCGTATGTTTGCAGATTTTTCTAGTTTTGGTCCGACCGTTACATTCCGTCCATTTTTTCCGTTAAGTGACATGTGCAAGTCACGTGATCCACCCTAAAATTTCAATTTTGTTCAAATTTGGGGGAATTGACACCCTAAACCTAGTTCATTTAGGTGAATTGAACTAGGTTTAATGGGTCAAATTTGGGGGAATGCACACCTGAAACCTAGTTCAATGGGTCAATTCCCCAAATTTGAACAAAATTGAAAATTTAGGGTGGATCACGTGACTTGCACATGTCACTTAACGGAAAAAATGAACGAAATGTAACGGTCGGACCAAAACTAGAAAAATCTGCAAATATATAGTACTAAAATTAGACAAAAAAAAATATTATGAATCAACACTCAAAAGTGATCAAATATCATAGACCAAAAGACCTATTAACCCTTCAAATATTAAGTTAGGAGCTAAATCTAAATCGCTACAACTAAACATTTTTTTTAATAAAAAAAAGTAGATAGTGTAAAAGATAGAAGATTTCTGGCAAAAAAAGTGAGTAAAAGATAGAAGATTCCGAGACGGATTCCATCAAAAGATTCTTCATTAGTGACATTCCTACATTGTTTGCACTTATTTCAACATCATTGCACCATTTCCTTCTCTTTTCCCGTAATTTGCTATTTTGAAAGCCGAAGAGTCAAATCTGTGATTTTTTATATTGCCAAATTATTTATATTCTACTTTATAGGCATCGTGTATCAGCATGCATGATTCAACACTAATAATTGGCAGTATCCAATAAGCATCAATAATTGGAAGAAGTTGAGTGCATCCAAATTAATTTTTTTTATATATTAAAGAGTGAACAAAAGTTTTAAAAAAATAATCTAATCAGGCTGAATTGGTCTGGAGTTGGACTGATTGAGTTGGTTTGGTCCTAATCGGATAGTAAAAAGTCAATCCTTTTTATGTGTAAAATCTAATCGGTTCGGTTCAGAGCTATGTTGAACCGGTTCGATTTTCAGACTGTTTTTATATTTTTAACAAGTGAACCGGTTCAAAATTGAAATGGTTCAAAAACAGGTTTTAACTATATTACCAGAATAGAACTCTTTCAAACTATATTAACATACCATGTTGGGGTTTTTAATATCCCAACTTATAAATGTTTCATCGTGTTTTTCAAGTACTTAAGAATAAAATGGTGATGGATATATCTATATACTTAATATAATGTATATTATTTGGTAGTGATATCGTGGGTTGATGACATATGAAACTCGTGGGAATACAAGTCGTCAGGTACACTACTAGTGAACAAGAACATTCTTTGGGTAAAAAGGAAGAACATTTGGTGAGTGGGTGAGAATAAAATGTTGGATTATAAGGAATATATATATATATAGACTCACTACTATCTCGTATTTATACCAATCCAATAAATTAGTAGACAATAATTAACAATCATTGAACCAATGGACGGTATTATTCACGGAATATAAACACTAACACAAATAGATAAGCACTAAACCTAGTTTTTTACACGATTATTCACTGAATTAATTAACGTGACGTACGCACTATACACTAGTTTCCCTCGACTCGATTTGTAAATATTTGTATCTACTTTTAAGTAAATATGAGAATATATATATGCCTAATTATATTTAATTATATAATTTAGATGCTACTTAGGCTAGAGTGGTTAAATTGCTGCCACATCACCTATGTATTTTTTGATTGGTTGATATCTCTTAATATATGTTTTTTTTTCCAAATTATATCACTTAATAGTTGAGATATAAAATTTAGCAGCAATTAAATATTGTAACGTTTTATTTCTCTTTGGCTAAAAAAACGTTTCTTAGCACCTATTAAATACAACATTTGCTCTTCCACTTTGCGTTATATTTGGCTTTTACTAAGTCACCGAAGGGATTAGCTCAAGCAACCGTTGATTTAGGATCCTTCAGCCGTTTCCTTGCATGATTGCTAATTCATTCACCTGACTATCGTTTCCTTATTCTGTTACAAGTTTAATTTTCTGCAAATTAACACGGCTGTTTCATAGAAGCCAAATATCTGTATAGTTGAATAAATACGGATCAGCCCAATCACTGTATTCTCACATTCAACCTCAAGGCCTACATAAGGGTTTCGAATTTCAGATTAGGGAAGATGCTGCACTCCGTGATGGTCATATGAAATTTCGATTGGAATGTCTATACAAAGACCGATATGCTCTCCCTCTATGCAAACCATTCAACCATTTGGAGGATTCCTCACATGGCGTTCGATCCTGAAAAGAATGTAGTTTTAGGGACCTTAATCATCACTGCATCAATGTGTAGAATTTTGAATATTTTTAAGTGAGTTTAACATTATCCCCCCAGCTTGATATCTCTACAATTTGAAGATTTCATGGTATCCATCTTTATTTCATTTGTTATACACCAACTTCTTAAATTCGTATAATAGTCTCACAATTTATTTTTTAGTGTTAACACACAATTCTATGGTTATACATGCATCATTTGTATTATCTCTTCAACCCTGTTCAGGGGTTCAAAAATTGGATAACAACACCTATCTTCTAAAAAATTGACGCACTTAAACAAAATTTCATCTCTTATTTCAGGTGTTATTCTCCACAAAAACTGATTAGGTTAATATGTATATTGTAAAATACTCGAAGAACTTAATAGATGTTTAATTTCCATTTGGCAGATGTGACACGATCACGAGATTACAAGAATAGCTAGCCAAGGATGAACATAGCCTTTAACTGATAAAGGAGTTCAAAGAAAAAAGACGACTCACATTTAAGTTTCAATAATTAAGTTTTCATATTTTTTGTCATCTATTTTTTCTGCACTCGACAAAAGGAGCTCAAATGACCTATTTCACTTAAGTTATTTATTATGGTCGATCTTACTGCATGGGCCTTTGAATGACATAGCGATCATGTGATTGGTTGAGAATAGTTCAGTTTGTCATCGGACAAATGCAGACAACCCAATAGTAAAAGAAGGCAAATTCTCTGATGAGTCTGTGACTTTAATTTACTGATTCCGCTATGTGAATCATTGGAGTAAAAATTCTGACAAACTGTTCTATTTTTTCCGGGTTGCAGTTGTTCATAATTATCTCTATGCAGACTTTCACAATTATCAATTACAAAAAATACAACAGTTGAATTTTTATTATTATTATTATATATATACCGTCCTACTACATAATTTTATATTTAAATTTTATTCTCATTTTTTCTTCGTATTAACAAATACATAAAAATTGACAAATAATAATAATTCAAACAAATTAATATGGTAATCTTAAAATAATAATGATATACAATATTGTACCCCACGCAATGCGCGGGGCAAATACCTAGTTATATTTAATTTTACAAATTTCATTGTTTTGTTAGACTTCCTAGCTAGACTAGACACAAAAATAGGGTTTTAATTAAGATGTTCTATTTTTATTTTCTAGAATATAATCCACATTAACATTATGTTTGTTTCGTGGAATAGGGAATAAGGAATAGAGAATATGAATAGGGAATATGTAATATTAATATGGTGTTGTTTAGTTGACATGAGAAATATTGAATGATGATTCTGAATCCAATATTTGGTTAATAGAGTGTTACTGGCAGAGGAATGGAATATGTCCAATTTGATAGATATACCGTTTTACTACATATATTAATCAAATTAACAATATTAAAATAAAAAAGTCAAATCATATTAAATGAAAATTTGGTTTTTTTTTTTATACAAAAACAACTTTTTTTAAAGGATTATTTTTTTAAAACTTCTTTTTTAGATATTGTAAAATTCATTATAACTAATAAATAATATATTGTAAAGTAAAATTAACATTTTAAATTATTATTAATTAAATTAAAATATAATCACCAGATGGGCAGTCGGTAGTCGCGAGATAATCCTAGGGGTTATGTTAGGATCATGTATTCCTTCAAAATTAGCAATTAGGAATCCTGATTACATATAATTAATTAGCCAAACAACATAATAGGGAATACTCATTACATATTCATTATTCCATTCTATGAACCAAACATGCTGTAAGATTAAGAATGTTCTATACATGCATGATTACATTCTTTATTATTTCAAAATCAATAATACATTTAGTTCAACCTCATGCATTTAGAATTGGTTAAAATAAAATCGACATGATCAAGTCGATTTCTCTTCTTAGATGAAAAGATATGAGTCAGATTTTATGATTTCAAAAAATTAGTTCGTAACAGGGTACATTTTACGCGCAATGCGCGGGGTAATATGTACGACACGGATAGTTAATAAGCTAAAATTGACCAAAGTTATAACGATTAATTTATTATAACATAATTGTATGTGTATATCTCTCTGAAGAATTTGAATGTACTACATACACTTACAAGAACAATTTTATATCTTACCCGGACATAAACTCGATAAAGTTGAGTTACATCGTTGAACTCTCTTGCCTGTGGAAGTATATTCAGTTCCGTAGGTTCATCAAGAACTTGCAAAATCTCATTAACAATGTACCGTGACCTTGAACTCTAATTCACAAACAGAAGATTGATTTTATTTATTTATCATTATATTAGTATGGAAAATACATTTGGAGCACCAAACTTTGGACACAACTTTCTTACATGCAATCTTCCCTTCCATCAAGCTATACTTCATATGAAAACCTGAAAATGATCTTTGTCAACTTAGTTACCAATAGTACACGGATTCTAGTAAGAAACCAAAATAAGCAATATACATTTTCTTTCGCCCAGAATTGTCGCACAAGACAATGTATGTTGGTAGGTGGACGATCGCCATCCGAAGGCTAGCATTTGTTTTCGAATTCCATCACGCTGATATGGATGTCTTTATATATTTAGGGATGCACCATAGTCAACTGAAGACGCTTCGTTCCAAGAAAATTCAGGAATCAACACATGAATTGAATTCTTACCATACCGAAATGAATGCATGAATGGAGGAGATGCATGCATCTGTAGATATGAACTTGTTCATCATGAATTGAATTCTTACCTTACCGAGATGAATGCAGGAGATGCATGCATTTTTACATATGAATATGTTCCTAATTCATTGTTTGGAAATTGCAGAGATTTAATTGCACAACGATCTCGTTCATCGGTTTGACAACAAACTCTTAGCTCAATGCATCGATTACAATACTGAAAAACACTAAACTCCACATTCACTCTGTTGTTCTTTTTTATTCATAATTTATATAATATATAGATATGCACAAATCTTAATATATTTAATATAATAATTAAAAAATCAATTTAAAATAAACTTAACTTCATTTTAACCGAATTTTTTTTATTGGACACTGGTGTTTTTAATGCGGTGGAGACTGGAGTAGACCAGCTCCGTTTGATCACTAATTTGTCGTCAAGGAAAGAAGACACTCTCACAAAGAAACTCAGTAATGTTCTCTTACTTTTCCCCTTTTAATTTGGCCTTTCCTCTCTACTGTAGTCCCTGTTTAATTGTGTTTTTCTTCACGACTCTTAGGGAGCGTTTGGATGAACGTAATATAAAATTACTTGAAACGTGATATTATAAAGAATGTGAGTTACGTAAGGTAATGTTAGATTGTAGTGTTTGGTTGTGCTGTAATATGGTATGTAATTTAAATTATAGTATTTGGTTGTGCTGTAATGTGGAATGTAAAGTTAGGTGTTTGGTATGTGTTGTGATGTGCATTGTAAAGTAACTTTATTATTATTATTATTATTATTATTATTATTATTATTATTATTATTATATTAATCTATACGAGAGTATATTAAATCTTAATATGATAAGTTTTAAAAGAATATATATTTTGACAACAACTAACTTCTTAAAGATTATGAGTGTGGTTAATACGTACTAGACATTTATGAATTTTAAAGACTAAATATTTTCACTCAATACGCACAACTACTAAAATTCTATTAATTAAAACACTATATATAGTTTTATAATATAATTTTCATAGAAAATGCAACGAAAAAGACTACTCATTTTATATGAACATAATGTCTATTGTTATTTAGGCTTAATAGGTGTTTTGGCAACATGTTTGACAATTTTTTGATTTTGGTGCAACATCTTTTTTTTTTTTTTTTTGTATACTTTTGGTGCAATACGTTTGCAGTTTGTACCACTTTTGGTGCATCCGTTAGTTGACCGTTAAATAGTCACGTGACTTGCACATGCCTAACCTCAAATTTCTATTTATTTCAGTTTAGTCCTCAAATTTATTGTCATAACTTTTTTATGTTTGCAATTTAGCCCCTAAACATTTTCAACCGCACCTTAGGGCTAAATGACCTAGTCATGGTCCGACTCATGTCTAGGTCGAACCATGGCTAGGGTCACCAAGGCTCGGTGACCCTAGCCATGGTCCGACCTAGCCATGGGTCGAAACATGGCTAGGTCAATTTAGTCTTATGGTAACCCAATTGGACCCTAAGCCTAAATTGACCTAGCCATGATCCGACCCATGGCTAGGTCGGACCATGGTTAAGGTCGCCCAGGTCCGGTGACCCTAGCTATTGTTCGACCTAGGATGGGTCGGACAATGACTAGGTCAATTTAGCCCTAGGGTGCGGTTGAAAATGTTTAGGTGCTAAATTGCAAAAATAAAAACTTAGGACAATAAATTTGAGGACTAAACTGAAAAAAAATAGAAATTTATGGCTAGGCATGTGCAAGTCACGTGACTATTTAACGGCCAAACTATCAGTCAACTAACGGAAGCATCAAAAGTGGTATAAATTGCAAACGTATTGTACCAAAAGTATACAAAAAAAAGATGTTGCACCAAAAGCCAAAAATCGTCAAACATGTTGTACCAAAACACCTATTAACCTTATTATTTATTATAATAATGAGTAATGAAGTATATAAAAAATAAAAATAATAATAACAAAATTATTATCATGATAAGCTATAAAGATAATATAAAATATTTTATCTATTTAATAAATAATAATAAAATAATAGTACTCTATAATGTTGGACGTAGTCTCATATTACATCCGTTTTTTTATGTAATCTCCCATTACGTTGAATATAGTTTAGATGTAATCTCATATTACAATGTACATTACATTATAATGCACATTACGTTGTTTGACAAACCAAACAACGTAATATGGGATGTAATGTGAGATTACATCACAAATTTCATTCATCCAACCACCCCCTTAGAATAACATTTACTTACACTGAGATCATACCGTAACAGGTAAATAGCTAGCCATGTGTTAGGGCTTATATGTGAGTAAAATATACCACGTTCAATTGATTCAAAAGCTTTCAAACAGTACATAAGCTTAGTTGACTGCTTATACTATCACCAATTAGTTCTAGTAAGGAACCTCATTGACCTATAATGCGCATGGACCGACTCTTAAAATTTATTTATCCCCCCAACAACAATTGGTATTAGAACTAATGTCTAGGTCCGGCAAGCACAAATATAGAGCACCATGGTAGGGCGACACGTACATATGAATATGAGCATGTGAAGACATGACTTAGAGCATGATGTAGTTGTTCATAATGGTCGGTTTGAGAAAAACCACATGTTCATAATAGGTAGATTCTGGTATGGAGGCTACGACACACTCGTATTATTTAAGCTTACTATACTATTTGTCTATTTCTATTATTACCAATTGATTTTAGTAGAAAATTTTACTGAAGTTTACACAGTCTTATACTTCAACATCCTCCCACATCCTCTCGGGCCTCGAACTAGGCGACGCGTTGACTCGAACCTGCGCGCTCTGATATCATGTAGAAAATAAGCCGAACGCCTTAACCAACTGTCTCATAAGTCCGAACTTATGTGTGAAGGCATTCAACACACTCTTATACTTCAAGATCCTCCCGGCCTTATCGGCACTATGTGTATCAGCCCGGCCACAGGCCTTGACCAACTCAGGGTCAAACATAATGGGTTTCAACCACATTTAAAGGAGAAAACAAAATTTCATTTAAAGTGGCATCACCAGAAATCATTCCCATAAACTCTGATATCATATGAAAAACAAGACGTTTGCCTTCTTAAATCCTTGACAAATTTTAAAAATGAAAACTCCGATTAATAAATAAAGCGTTGAGTTGCTAAGCCAATTTAGGATCTAGATAGAGAGCTCATTATAGCCCACGAATTAAATTGCTTTTCAGTTGCGTGAATGAGATCATTTATTAATGACCTCATATATTATATGTATATAAATTGCAGTTGTGGGTTTCCTAGTTGGAATCACACTAAAACACAACAACAAAACAAGTTTCATGATTCCTCGGATCATGCTCCTCTGCTACTACCATTTTTGTTAATGGAAGCTCATCAGGTGAGATTAACTCCCTTGTTGTCTCACTTAATAATGGCTGTGTTTGCTCTACAATTTGGCACAGACAGCTAGCATCATATTCTTTCACCCTCCACATGTGGTTCTTGTTGGGGAATGATTTTGATTGATTTTTCCCATTCATTCTTCATTTTCTCTCCACCACCTTGAATTTTACTTATATATATATATGCAATACGGGTTTTAGCTAAAATGCAGTTAACTGTAAATACAATCGAATGTGTAGTCATTTGATCACAATAGAGAAAATGTATCAGATTTTCGTATAAAAACTTAATCAGATTTCAGTTGTTACAAATCTCGAAGTTCTTTAATTTTACCCATTTTGTTCTACTTTCTCTCCATCACCTTAAAATTTACATAGATGTTCGGTTAAAATGCAGTTGACTGTAAGTACAGTCGAACTTGCAGTCACTGAATCAAGAGGAAGAATGTATCAGATAATTATGAGAAAAACTTAACCACATCTCAGCCGTTACACATATTTCAAAATTCCTGATCTAATAACTGCAATTTCAATTGTATTTATAGTCGACTGCATTTTAGCCAGACTTGTATATAATCTGCAAAAGTGTCTGCTTTATTTAATTCCAATACATAGAATGTGGTTCTTATTCTGATTCTATTCTCATGTGATGTCACAGTGGTTGTAGCTCTTTGCTCCCTTCCTCCATTAAAGCACACAACGGCAGCTCAACTTTGATAGACACAGAAAGTTCAGATTTTGTCATCATCATCATCACCAAGGTATTCATTCGCTGATCTTTATGTTTTTTTATATAATTGCTCACATAGCAGATTCAGAATGATTTGCACATATCTGTTTACGAGGTGGCTCAACTAATATTGGATTTTGTTATTTTCTTTTAATAACATGTAAAAATACAAACTTTTGTGTCATTTCTTGAGTTGGGTATGCACAAAGTTAGGGTTTTTGGATCTTAGGGGATATGTCTTTGTTTGATCTTTAGAAAAAGAGTAAGGCATATTTGGTTAATTAAATAAGGAACAGGAATATGAAATAGAGAATGAGAATGATCGTTCTTAGGGAGATTAATAGAATGACTATTCATTGTAATGGTAAAATTTGAACTTCTATTCCAAATTTTATTCGCAGTCAAACATATTATTTATGCATGATTTTGAATTCCGTATTTCTCCTGTATGCAAATAAACGTATTATTATTGTTATGGAAAAGTCATTCTTAGTAGACCTTTATTCCAAATTATATAACC